>JAAOAL010000001.1:0-1353700 GCA_013186775.1 Fusarium dlaminii
TAAATATAGCTAAATAAATACTTAGTTAACTTAATTATAAAAATTATATATTTAATTAAGATTATAAATATATTATTACTCACTATTAAAAAACCTAGTTATTTTTCTTAAGCCATCCTCCTTATACTTCTCTTTATCCTGCCTTTTGTTTTTCAATGCGCTAACATGGTCTCTATGTTGACGCTTCGGATTACCCTTTGGAGCATCATAGGGATTAAAACTCTCTTCAGCCTTGCGTTTTACAGCTGTCAATCCTTCAGCAACCAATCGCGTATCTTTTTGAGCAGTCCCACTGTGTCTCCCATGTTCTTCTTTTGAAGCGTGAGCCCCTTTATCTATCGCTGGCTGCAACGACTTCTGATTCCCTTGGTGGTCATGATTGAAGAAGTTCATTATGTTTGACTTGTTCGCCTTGCTGTCTAATGGAACGATAAAGGTGGGTGAGTTGTTGCCGACTTTGCCGACATCTTGAGAAACTCGATAAATATCCAAATCTCCTTCGAACGGCTTCAGAAGTCCTTGCAGCTCATCGGACCACTGTTTTCGGGATGGGTCAAGCCATGTCGCAATACTCGGTGAATTAGGATCAAATATCACAGGCATACGATCGTGAAGAAACTTGAGTTCTGAGTTGGTGCTTGTGGTGATGATTGTGTATGAGTATAATGTTTCTCCCGTCCCTGCCGGATGTCAGTCTTGCTTTAGTGACACCTCGTAAGCTATTCATCACCTTCAAACTGTACGCGGTCCCAAAGGCCGGCAAAGCACATCAAATGTCCGTCCTTTCGTGTCACGTAGTAAGGCAACCTCTCCCTTCCGTTTTTGAGCCATTCATAAAATCCTTGAGCAATCACGATGCATCTTTTGCGAGTCTTCATGCTGGCCCACATTCCTCCAGGTGAGCTGAGGGAGTCATCACGGCAGTTGATGGTCTTTAACATGGAACCACAGTCTGGTTTCCTTCTTGTCCACGAAGGGACAAGACCCCATTTCATTGACTGGAGCTTGTACTTGATATATTCCTTTGGGTCCTTAGGATCCTGAGTAGCGTCGTTCTTCTTCTCACTTTGTTCGTCTTCTCGTGTAGTGTTGTGATCTGATGTGCTAGCGCGGTAAACGACACCGTGATATCCTGGGGCAAAGTTATAGCTGCTTCGAGGGGCGACATCCCCAGTATCCTCTGGTGCATCATCAATTTCTAGTCCGTCTTCCTCGAGCATCTGACGGATCTGGGACGGCCGCTGCAAGTCGTGCTTAGCAAACTCGCCAGCAATCCACATTTCACTGAGTACTCACCAGGGCCAATGCATATCTTCCGCACATGGCGTACGTCTTCGTAGAGTGGTGATGTTGTTTAGATATCTCAACCTCTCATGTGGCATTCACGGTGCCATGTAGTAGTGAGATCACGTGGGTCAAAGTATGACGAAATGTGGTTTGTCTCAGTCTTGAGGCTAGGAGAAATATGTGACCTCAAAAAGAACTAGGGGGATTTTACCACTGATTTACGAATTTTCTTTTATCTCATAAATGAAAGTTTATAATATTATAACCTTTCGCCCCAGTACTAAAATAACAAATTCTTATGGTATCGCTATATCGGCATGCATTCATCACGCCACGCATTATAATCCAGTACAGTAGATACAGTCTTGCTCTCAGATCTTTCGGCGAGCCTTGCGCTTGAGTGCCGTCTCCTGTGTCCACGCATCCTCGAACAGCGTCGGTTTCTGCTTGATATCTCCCTCCCTTATACCCAAGCGACGAACAACTTGGAATGCACCAGTGCTGACCGACATTGTTTGTCCTATGATGATACACTCACTGATACCCTCGATTTGATCGGTCTTCATGCCAGCTGCAGCTTCGAAGAGATGATCCGGGGTCTTCTCGAACGAAGCCAATTGTAGAACGCTATCGCACATCTTGGACAGCCCGAAATGAGTAATGCCGAGAACTTCACCTTTGTAGGTCATAACGTCGGCAAGAAGTTGCATGTGTCGCAGATCGATGCCTATATCCCCTATCACCTCCCCAATCTCGTCAGCAATGGTGGTTCTGGCTGCTTCAATACCAAGTACATCCCAATACTCCATGACGTTGTTGGTACGGGCTTTTGTGCCAATAACACCCTCTGTAGTCATACATTCCCGGAGTCCGTAGCCTTCAACAAGCACAGTATGAGTGCTCTGTTCCGATGTTTGAATGATCGCTCGCGTGGTTTCAGGATAACCTGAGATGGGGACATTGGGAAGTGAGCGGCGCAAGAAGTTAGCCCTCAACAGCATGTCTCCAGTCTCGGCGGCAGCAGCTTTGCTACGAGCCGTAGTCCTCTTCGTCGCCGGATCGGTCACGTCCCGTACGCGAACGATAACACGCTCTCCATCGATCGATAGATCATCTCTTTGCACCTTGAGTTTGCGCTGCTTGCAAATGGCCTCAGCAATATCGTAAGGGCCAATGCCAAGCTGCATATCTGAAAGAGCGGCGGAGTCAATCTGTAGAACAACGTTGCCTTCTGTCGTGCGCCATTCATCTTCAACGAACCGCAAGACATCCGAGATATAGGTTTTCTCGATTCGTCCCTTTACAACCCGAGCTGCCTTAATTTGCTCGTTGTTTTCGAGAGGGTATGTGATGACAGGTGTGCTAATGGCCTTTGACGCGTTGATGATTTCCTTGATTTGGGGAATACCTTGCGTGATACTCATACCTGCGATACCAGTAAAGTGGAATGTTTTGAGTGTTATTTGGGTGCCTGGCTTACTAATTGAATGGGCTCCGATAGCTCTAACAGCGTGTCCGGGTTTAACATGCGCCTTCTTGTACTTCTCCAAGCATATCTTGATGAAGAGTCGAAGAGTTGACAGCGTTACCTTGGCAGTTCGGTCCGCGTGATCTCGAGCAGTCGACCTTACCATGGTACCATCTTTGAATCCAGCCAGCTTCCGTACGGTCTCCAGTTTTGACGCCAGCCCTTCCACATGTCGTTCAATTGCTTTGAGGAATCCTCGGGCACCCTCATGCTCATCGATACCATAATCACTCGTATCCCCGTAATCCAAAATCTCATTGTGCGGCAACCCGCGCCTGACATAACGCCGTCGTTTAGTTTCCAGCACTCTATCGCAAAAGGATCGAATCTCCTCTGGTGTTATGGAGGTCTCGCTGTTATCCACTGTCAAACTCTCGGCATGGGTCTATGTCTGTTGGAAATGAACTGGCTCTGCCGAGCCCTCTATATCCACAGGATCAAGCTTGTCTGCACTAAACTGAAACTGAATGATCCTGCCTCTGGATGTCCGGATAGTATTGTCGTATTGAGTAGATAAATCTTTGAGCGATTTCATTAGTCGCCGAGATATATAACCAGTCTCGGCGGTCTTGATGGCCGTATTGACTAAACCCTTACGGCCTGATATGGCGTGGAAGATGAATTCAGTGGGGAATAGGCTAGTGTAGAAACTGTTCTTGATGAATCCTTTTGATGGGGGCTGTTGAGCGTTCTTATGGAAATGTGGAAGCGTTTGATCCTGGAACCTATCTGCAACACGTGAACCACCTATAATCTGCTGCCTAACAAGAGCGACCATCTGCGCTACGTTGATATCTGAGCACTTTGATCAGGATTTGTCCATGATAAGGGGGATGTTGTTATGGCTTAATGTGTTGATATAATAAGAACCTGCCTGCTGTTGAACTTTGCTGAGAATACCGGATATGGAGTTTTTGAGCGTTTGCTCCTGGTTATAGCTAGCAGCTTTCTTAAGCTTTCCTTCCTTGAATGTTTCGATTAGATTATCATACGGCTTATAGGCAACAGCAACAAGTTTCTCCTTCTCTTTATTTAGTGATTCTGTCGGGAAAATATCTCCTATACTGATCGAGAATCCTCGGTTTATGAGTTGCCGTGCATATAGTTTAGCCAGCCTGTTTATGGCAATGATAGCTTCGTATGGTCTAAAATCACGGAGAATTATATAAAAAATGGAATCTTTCTTGCCTGTTCTGATAATAGACTTGTCTATGCGGCTATATATTACTTCCGAGTTGCGGATAATAAGCCATCTGTCGTTAGGGTCTATATCGGGGCATTGGCCAGGTCGCGCTTTGTAAGCTCTGCATTTTGCGTCAAGATTGACCTTGATAGGCGAGTCCTTGTTGGGTCTCATGAGCATACTAAAGAGTTATTTGCCTGCCCAGAGCGATTAAGGTGTAATAATGGCTGGAGGTGGCATGTCCAGGTGTGTCTTCCTATTTATCATGTGCATGCAGAGATAGGTAAAGGTCTTGCGGTTAAAAAACCGGTCTTTGCTACTGAGTAGGAAAGCTGCTGTGATAAAATCCTGAGTAGCAGTAATGACAGGTTTGCCATTCTTTGGTGTAGCTAGGTTGTGCTTGATGCCTATTAGACTGATGGTCTTAGCACGAGCCTCCTCTGTCTGTGGCATATGAAGGTTTATTTTATCGCCGTCGAAGTCGGCATTATAAGGTCTATAAACACATTCGTTCAACCTAAAGGTTCTCCAGGGGCGAACTTTGGCGAGATAGCTTATGATACTTAGCTTATGCAGAGAAGGTTGACGATTAAAGAGAATAATGTCGTTATCCTTAAGGTGCCGTTTAACAATATCACTAAACTTGAGGTCTCAAGCTATGTACTCTCTATTGCCGAATTTAAGAGATTGTAAGTAGCTACCTTTATCTGGCTTGATGACCTGCTGAGCTCCTGGCCAAATGTCTGGTCCATTTTTGACAATATTGGCGAAGCTTCTCGAGGTTATGTTACTGAACCCTTTCTAGGTAAGTCAGGTTCTTTGCAACTAGTTATGGCATAGCAACTTGGTCAATACCAAGGTTAGGGTTAGGGGAGATAACAGTTCTTCCTGAAAAGTTAACATGCTTTCCGGAAAGGTTGCCACGGAAGCGACCCTGTTTGCCCTTCAGGTGCTGGCAGAAGCCTCTCGTGGCTTTACTAAACCCGGGCTGTTGAAGGCCAGGAATGTCACTATTGATATACATGGCGATCTGAGTCTGTAGATACTCCTACTGCTCTATGATGGTTTGTACTGGAGAGCCTTTCTGCAGAGCAGACCGAATTATACTACTAACCTATATGATATTAGCTAGTTTGGTTGTGATGTTGTCCTTGTTGCTTGTATTGTCTTGAGCGACGGATGGTCTGATATAGACAGGAGGAGCGGGTAGGAATTGCTAGATAAATATCTCTGGTTGTCCCTCTGCAGGATCTAGACCTAGAAGCTTGCAGTCGGTAGGACTGATTATCTTGAAGAGATTGAGAACTCTGAGGGGGTTGAGGTCTTCTATAGCCTTCCTAAGGTGTTTGTCTAGCTCTAGGTTCTTACGTTTTGCCTCGTTGAAGGAGTTGTTAAATTTGATCTTGCTCTCTGGCGGGACTTTCTCTACAGCAGTTGATTTATTGTAAGCAACAAACTTGTCGTGAGTAAGCTTGAGGATACTGATCTTCCGAATTTGGCTATTTAGAGAGCTGCAGTAAGGGCATGTCTTAATCTTCCGGCACTGCTTATTAATCTTTTTGTATATCTGGGTACCATGCCACTACACGAAGTCAAACTCACCGGATACCAAACTTGATGCCCTTGAACCGCTTTGGCAGCTTGTCCACAAGTTGCTGCTTGACGGGACTGTCAACGGATGCAGCGATCGCCATCGTTGGTAGCAGCAGTGTTTATTCTTGGGTGACGTGGGGTGAAGCTTGGACCGTTGCGAAAAGCTGCGAGCTCGGGCGCTGGAAGCGTCGGCAGGTATGAGATGCCGATCGCGGGTCTCAGGATACGCAATACGCAGTGGTCGTGGGTTTGGACCACGACAAGCTTGGGCTAAAAGCTTCCTGTGGTGTTGCGCGTTCGAGTTTGATATACATGACCAGACAGGTTGGAGGTTGCAGCGCAAAATGCAATGTCCAAAGTCGAGAGGCGTGGATTCCGTCGCAAAATTTCCATCGCCTACGAAGAGGGTCTCGTTCTTAGTGTCGTACCCCACCAGACTGTCGACACGCGGGGTGCCAGTCACCCAAGCATCTACCTCAGGTTGAAGGGCCTGTTGGAAGTAAGACGGGAGTCATAGAGGCACTACAGTAAGATGAATCATTCGGCGGAGGGTACTTGGTATATATTGGATTAGTACCTACCTTAGGTACCATGAATAGGCGCAAGTACGTATCGCCCAGTCAAAAACTTCACCATCTTTGAGCGGATAGGGTGAGTATCAATGGCTCAGTCTTTTATAATTATAATTTTCCAACTTTTCTAAAATTTAGTGCACGATCTATCTTAGATAGCCAAGTTCATTACATGATCTATATAACCCTATCAAATCCAACTCGCCAGGTGCTCGAGGAGTTGGCTCTCGAGGTTGACGAGGTCGACTGCCAGATCTCCAAATTGTATCGTCCTTCCCAACTTCTAGTTTACTCATCCTTCGATGGAGGCTCGGTCTCATTCCTCTTCACACTCGACCTATTCGATAGCAGCTGCGAGAGTACGAAATGGTTTACGTCCTCATCAGCCCAGTATGCCATGTGAGATGCAATGGTATTGATTGGATTGAAATCCAGGACGCTCCTTGTTCAACGTTAACCTTTGTTTGCTTTTCGCATTACTGTGTCAAGCGAAGTACTTACTCTTGAATGCTATAGTCAACTCGGCCGTTACGGTTGAGTGCTCGAACTTTAGCTTCCTCCTTGCGCATCTTACGCGCCTTCTTATCGTCGTCCGCTGTTGCTGTTGCTGTTCCTGTTGTTTCCTGGTCCTTATTTGGCCATGCACGATTCTTTTGGAAATTGGAATACAAGGTTTCGATTTCTTCGTCGATCAGTGTCGGGTTATGGTCGCCGGCTCCGGAGTCGGGCACAGACGCAGAGTCCGCGAGCTTCTTCATACGTGCGTCTGTGGCTTCACGTTTCTCTGCAGCATTTGGCACGTCTCGGTTTGCTGTCTTGGTTCCTGTTTCCGGGCCTGTGCCTTCGGCGCTGGCGGTAATCCGAGCAACCTCTTCGTTACTCAAACCAAGAGATCGATTGAGCAGGTTACTGGCGATGCCAGCACTCAGGCTTGACCACAGTCCGCTAACACTCTGTCCGACTTTTGCTCCGATTCCCGTCAACCCCTGTGGGGCGACATTGCCAAATATTCCTCTTTTCGTGTATGGTAACAGTTGGGGCTTGAGTGTAGACATGGTCGGAGATATCAGCGGCTCTAGGCGGTAACTAATTGGATCAGATGGATGGAAGATGTTAAAGAGCTGCTGAACCTTCGGTGATGAGACAGACATAGAAAGACCAGTCAAGGAGGATATCTGCTCTACTCCTGAAGAAAGCGGTACGGTTCGAAAACATTCCCCTTGTGTACTTCCCCCGTGGATATCTTTGATGTCGGATGATGCGTTGCGATGTCTGGCCGCTATTGTTCTGAAATCATGTTAGTGTTGGACGTTTCTCTAGGGGATAATGAGACTCACTGTCCCTTAAGCATCTGAAAGAGACCGATTGGAGAACCCAGGCAAAAGAAATCCTCGACTTTGAACTCAAAGTTGAACTCATGGTCCTTGTTGGGTGTTTCTGAAATATCCTGGGCTGGCCACAGCCGTAGAACAGACTTCGGCTCAGCGGGCTGATCCCGTTTTTGCTGGCAAAGTAGATCAAAGAGAATCGCGGAACCCAGAGAGTGACCCATCAAGTGAACCTTTCCTCTGAAATCAGGATTTCTTTCTTTGAATAGTTTGAAGATTCTGTTGCATTCATTTAGCACAATCCTCGAGATTTGAGCCCTATACGAGCTTTGGTATAGCAAAACATCTAAGGCAAGGTCCGAGATCAGGGAGCGTGCGAATGCCACCCCTTCGATAGTAATGTCGTCCAAGGATGGATCTACAGCATCGGCCAAGTCAGCAACATGGCGACTAGCAAGGGTATGATGTGTGTATACTCACACTCATCCTCATCCTCATCTATATCTCCCAGGTCACGCTCTCCCTTCTTCTCACGCTTCTTGGGAAAGTCCAGCAGATGTCTCCAACACACTGGAAGCACCTGTACCCTGCAGTTACCGGGCCCAGCCCCAAGTTCCGAGTTCAATGCTTTCAGATCTGCTGAGTTGGCATACACTGACTTGATTGTCTTGCGGAGGACGTTGACATCGTGAACAAAATTGACACTCTCCATTCTAATAATACTGGTTAGTTGAGGATAATCACAAGTCGTTTTATATAGGACGTACCGTAAACTAAGGAGCTGACCTATACCATGTGTGACAAGCACCAGATGCTCGATTTCACGTCCTTGGGTTTCGCCGGCCTGTGCATTGTAATCGTCTTGTATCTCTTGCTCTTCACGTCGCCGTATGTCTTCTTCCTTTTCGGCCTTTGTCTTTCCTTCTCCCTCAAGGAGGGAAGAAAGCTGGCGTTGAAGTGTTGCGCGTCGAGGGTCTTGGGTCGGAGTACTGTCGCTGCCATTCTGAGCAAGGTCTTCATGTGAAGCACGGGTAGTGGGCGGAGCTGATCTTCGCTTCAGACTCTTTTGTTGTTTTTCGTCCAGTGGAATACCCGAGTCAGCTGCGCTGGGTTGTTTATCTTCCCTCTTGTCCTTGTCGGCGTCTTTTTCTTTATTCTTGCTAGGTTCCGAATAGCCGCGAACCAGTCTCACTCCGCTCATATAACTCCCACCAGCGAACCTTTGGTACATAGAAGAAGTCACCCAAGAAAGCATACCATCCGTATTCAGATAGGCAGTGCTTGCATCATGGTATGTGGCCAGACTGTTCATGTATGTTCCAAATAATCGGTATGACTGGGGCTGGGGTTGACCACGAGAAGATGGTTCAGTTGCAGAACCATCAGCAACTGGCGTCTGGCCGGTTTGCTCAGCTCCACCCTTAGCTGCTGCATGTAAGTTCTCTTGCGACGCTTTCGGTGTGAGGTTCCTTCTAGCTCCTGATGGACTGCGGTCTCTTGCTGTACTGTGTTTTAGTCAAAAGTTGCAAATGTTATTTTAGTTTGTCTTACTGGGGTATAGCCATGGCTTCATCTTAAGGTAGCCCTGTATATATAGTTAGATGGAGCACGACAATTGTGGCATTTAATATTGAGTATACCTCCTCCAGCTGAGCGGCTAGATTCTCTTCGCAAGGGCGCAAGTTAGAGCCTTCATGGTAAAACCATGTCCCTCTGCGTACTACCATCGATTAGCGAATATTCAGACTAAGAACTTTACAGCGGCATACCATCATAAACTGGGCCCAGCCAATATACAGGAGCTAATTCCCGGCATTCAATGTCAACGTCGAATAAGAAGTCCTCATTCACAGGAACACGAACTTCAGCTGACTGCGAGTCAGAAAGCCCGCGCTCCCGGTTTGTAAGTCCGTCTGCGGTGTCATCTGCAACATCGGCTTTGCGCTTTCTCGGGGCCATCTGCACATCTCCAGGTGCTCGAGTCCGGGCCACCTCTAGTTCTTCGAGCAGCTTCTGATACTCGGCTTCTAAAGCCTTGGAATCTGAAGAAGAAAACGGGTTGTACTTCTTTGGTTGTGTCGAAGGCTTTTCGGGCTGTGTGGATTTGCTGAGGCGAGGTTTCCGCTTGGGAACATCTACGGCATGGAACCACTGAACCTTTAGAGGAGGACATCCTGAGGGATATGTTCGAAGGCTTTGCCCATAAAGGTGGGTTGTGCTGTGATCATCAGGGTTCGCTGAGGTTGCAACCGCTGACGTTTCCTGCTCAGTCTTTGTTTTTTGAGTTGGAGTTGTGCTGCGACTAGCAGCCCAAGGATTAAAAGAATCAACAGCGGAGCTCAGATATGACCTCTCGACCTTCTTCTCGGCTGGTCCTGGTGCCATATTCACACTGAATGATCGTGACCATACGCACCATCCAAATTTCGACGTTGCAAGCCGTTGTGATATTAAGGATCTGGGAAGCTTGTGGGTTGAGACGAGTGATGGAGCCAGTGCGACAAGTGGCTCACCGATATGCGACAGGGCCAGAATATCTCGTAACTGATGCTTTAGCCTTCAGAACGACATGAACTGAAACAAAAAAAAAATCCAGATTGCAGGATACGTAGATATGAATCTAACTTCTCGGTGAATTTGATAGGAAGTGTCACAGTGACCCTCAAAGCTTAGTAGATTAGTAGGTAAGGTAGGTTAGATATTAGGTATGTTCCATGTGAAAGCCAGATGACGTTCCAGCTGCGGACACTAGTACAGGCTCCTGCGCTGAACTAACTGCTTTTGGTATCTACAAAAACCGTCATTCTAAGCGTACCTAGTCTATGTACTCCGCACGTACTTTCCAAAGCATGTATTATATATTACGTACCGACCTTATCTACTAGGTAGGTAACCTAACCCAGCTTTAGAATGGCCTTAATATCTAACTCAATACCATCTTCTTTGAAGCTCATAGAGACAATACATTCTGGGTATCTCAGAAAGTCCTACATGCCAGTTTTACCTGAAGAAGGTACTGGGTGACTCAACTCGTGTGAGAAGTTGAATACCACATAGTCTAGTAGGGTTAACATTGTTTACTGCTGGTTTCACTCAAAGATTCGATGTTTGTGCAAAGAGTTTCTTACTTCAAGCCTCCCTCCTCAACCGAATTCTCTGGGCCTCGTTGGCAAACACATACTGAGGTGAGAGGAGCTTCCACAAACCACTAGGTACTCACACGACTCCACGACAGTCCCGAGTTTCATGCCAAAAAGCTTGTTAAAGATGAAGCACAGAATTGGGGATGCAGCCTTATATATTTTTAACCTTCATAAACCATATTGTCTGATTGTAGCAATGGTCATGCAACCGCTTTTGAACGCCATTAACAGAACTGCCTGCTGACTCTACAGCGATAATAAACCTGTCTGAAGAATATGCCCCCATTGTTCCTGTCGCTGTTGGGCAAGGTCTGCAGCTGTCCTACCTTGGTTGTCTCGCAACCCACGAATGTCCCTTTCTCTATTCACTGACAAGCGGCCAACACCTGTGGCCTCAGCCACAGAGCGAGCATACTCTGGAAAAGAAGACTCCGGGATCGTGGAACAAAGCCAAAGCAAAAGCCAAAGCGATTCCTCCTGTGAGTTTTCGATCGCAAGGTGCAACCCGTTCTTCATGTCTCCCAGAGGGTCCTGGTAGGTTACAAAGGCTGTGAGATCTTCAATACTATCACTGGCGTCTCGGAGAAGTTCAACAACGCCGCCAACATCACCCTCCGCGCACATGACATGGAGCGCGCGAGCTGGGCGCGCCTCGGGGTTACTCTCAAGATATGCTTCTTCGGTGATGGATGGAAGAATATCTAGGTTTTCCTGAATGCCGCCCTCATTCGTATATCTTGTGAATATTGCGGTAACTGGGGGTGTCGAGAGGAAAGTGTTTGTCACCGAAGGGCCCCCTTCGTTGACAGGAAGGTATGCGGTGCAGCTGGGACACTTGAGGGACAGGGCTACATCTGAAGACTGATCAAACAAGCATTGCCTATTGAGGATTAGGTGAGCTATATACTCGGGTGAAAAGGTGTAAAGCAAACGGGGTTTTCAAGAAAGACTTACCAGTGAAAGTGACAACCACAGGGGAGCTCAAGATCATCGGGCACGGATGAATCTGAAGTGCTGGGGCCTGTTGTCCCGGCTTCGTCATCTACATCTTCCTCAGGATCAAGACGCAGCACTAACGTCTCTTCACAAACTTTGCAGAGAGCCATCTCTATACCAAAAGAGAGCGAGTGGCTGGCTGTAAACTGGTAGGAAGAGACACCGCAAGGTGTGAATGAGAATTTCTATAAGTCCCAAGGCGATGGCTTTTTACTGTACTTTTTTTCAGTTTATCTCCACCGTTTACCATGTCCTCCACTTGCTCGGGCTGACGCAACGAAGTGGGGCTTTGCTGAGAAGAAAACGCCCAACTTGTGGTTGGAACTGGGAGCCTTGACCTGCAACAGTGACAGCTCCCTGACCAAATACTGGTACCTATAGTAGGCTCAGGCTGTTGACACATAGGTACCTAGGCTAAACATGGCAGTCAGGTACTACTAGATGAGCCGATCTACCTATAACAAGCATTACCCATCACTATTAGTAGGCTTCATAAAACAACGTTTTCCGTCAGGCAGCGAATCCCAAGCAGGAATTTAGCTGCCTTGCATTACTGCGGGAGATATAGCATGGTACCTAGAATACCTGGGCTACTGGGCCAGCAGGCAACAACTAATTCTCCATGCCATGCGTTGTGTGCTTAGACCTGGTGTCGTAAGTGATTGCGAATACCGACACAACCTGAAGGCCTTAAGGTACTAAATACCTCTAAATGATAGTGGACTAAGCTGGAATAATAGACATTGGAGCGCTGCACTGCCATCTCGAATGGCGGACATTACATCACCGCTTAGCAGGCCGCTATGGGAGACTCTTGGCAGGGAAGCTCCCCGCAGTGACGTGGCATAAAAGTACTTCAGTTTATGAGCATAAGTACAATTGTCACTGATGCTCCCCCGGTAAGTACTTGAATTACAGTCTGTCGGTACTTGATCGACATCATTATTCAAGTACCTCCTTCATTTAGACTGGGATCTCCCCCACTCACTCTACCTACGCCACCCGAAGACGGTCTCTCTCCTTTCAGGCGCCCAATTCTCGCATCATCTTCTTCCTCAACCCATAAGAGAGCCCACGAATACCTTCCTGCGCTCGAGAACAGCCTTGTCTCTCTGGTGGTTTCGGATTCTCAATAGAATACCACACCCTCGCCTGCTCAGCTGTCCAACTGCATAGGTGCCCTCCTGGAGCACCCCACCCTCCCCCGCCATGAACGTTTTGAAACTTCAGAGGTCGGTCGCACCGGAACTCGCGGGCTTCATCGCGAGGCTGACTATGTTTTAATAGGAAGTTTCCTCAATTCCAACAGAACGAAATCTTCAGCTTGTCCGATGCCTTTCAGCGGCTTGATGTCGACGATAGAGGATACCTTGACGAAGCTACCGCTATCAAGGCAACCCAGCAGAGCGAAAATCAGCCCTACGATGTTGTGCGCCAGGCGTTGAAGGAAGTCGAGCTTGACTCTTCGCGACGCGTTGAGCTCGAGGATTATGTTAGCGTACGTTCCGAATGCTCGCATTTGCCCTTCTACTCGTACTAACCCATACCGCGCCAGCTCGTTGCCAAGCTTCGCGATTCATCGCCCGCTCAGAAGCGCATGTCCACGGGACCAACTCCTCCCTCTGCAGGTGGCGGTGTTGTCGCGCAACGTACTGGAGGCCATGCTTCCAAGGGTAGCGTCAGCGGAAAGATCCAGGTCCAGGGCTCTAATGCCAACATCACTCACACCATTAACGAGGATGAACGCACCGAATTTACCCGTCACATCAATGCCGTGCTGGCTGGCGATGCTGATATTGATAGTCGTCTCCCCTTCCCCACCGACACTTTCGAAATGTTCGACGAGTGCAAGGATGGCTTGGTTCTAGCCAAGCTCATCAACGACAGCGTTCCCGATACAATTGATGAGCGTGTCCTTAACATACCCGGCAGGAAGATCAAGAACCTCAATGCTTTCCACATGAGTGAGAACAACAACATTGTTATCGAGTCCGCCAAAGGTATCGGCTGTTCTGTTGTGAACATTGGTGCTGGTGATATCATTGAGGTTCGAGAACATCTTATTTTGGGTCTCATCTGGCAGATCATTCGACGAGGATTGCTAGGAAAGATCGATATCAAGCTCCATCCTGAGCTGTATAGACTGCTTGATGAGGACGAGACACTTGAGCAGTTTCTCCGCTTGCCCCCCGAGCAAATTCTCCTTCGATGGTTCAACTACCATCTGAAAGCTGCTAACTGGCCCCGCACGTAAGTTTTGCCTGACATGGTTTGTCTTTTGTGAAACTAACCAGTCTTAGCGTCAAGAACTTCTCCTCTGATGTTAAGGATGGTGAAAATTATTCGGTTCTGCTGGCGCAAATTGGTCCCGAGTATGGCGTTACCCGTGCGCCTTTACAGAAGCAAGATCTACATGAGCGAGCTGAGGCGGTTCTACAAGAAGCAGACAAGCTCGGATGCCGCAAATTCTTGACACCAAAGTCACTCGTCGCCGGTAATCCCAAGCTTAACCTAGCATTCGTCGCCAATCTATTCAACAATCACCCCGCCCTTGACCCCATCACTGAGGAAGAGAAACTCGAGGTTGAAGATTTCGATGCGGAGGGCGAACGCGAGGCTCGAGTCTTTACACTGTGGCTGAACAGTCTGGACGTTCAACCTGCAGTCGTCTCGTTCTTTGATGATCTTAGGGACGGCAGTATCCTCCTTCAGGCTTACGAGAAGGTCATCCCGGGCTCTGTCAACCCCCGTCACGTCAACAAGAGACCAGCGCATGGAGGTGAGATGTCGAGATTCAAGGCTGTCGAGAACACCAATTACGCGATTGAGCTTGGAAAGCAAAATGGGTTCTCGCTAGTTGGCATCCAAGGCGCTGACATTACTGATGGGCAAAGAACCTTGACTCTGGGTCTTGTGTGGCAACTCATGCGCAAGGACATCACTGTTACTCTATCTTCACTAGCTCAGAAGCTGGGTAAGCGAGAAATCACCGACTCTGAGATGGTGCGATGGGCAAACGATATGTCACGAAAGGGCGGCAGGAACTCTTCCATCCGCTCTTTCAAGGATCCTTCAATCGGATCTGGCATCTTCCTTCTGGATGTTCTGAATGGAATGAAGAGCAGCTATGTTGATTACGATCTTGTTACATCTGGACAGACTGACGAGGATGCTTACTTGAACGCCAAGTTGAGTATCAGCATTGCTCGAAAGCTCGGCGCGACCATTTGGCTAGTTCCCGAAGATATCTGCCAAGTCCGCAGCCGCCTCATCACCACCTTCATTGGTAAGTTCCACCGTAAAAGAGCTCTCAAGTACAATATGCTAATGCGACTGCCAGGTTCTCTTATGGCTACCCACGAAAGGATGTAGATCTAGTTCGGGACTTCTTTGGCGATGGCGCGATTGGGGACGTTGTTATTCGTATGCAGGAATATTCGATATTTTATAAAAGCTTTGGTTCCAACAACCATCCTATTGCCAACACAGTGCCATTCGTCATCTCGATGTGATCATCCTCTGTATTATTGCCAGTCTATGTGGTGAGGATTTTGCTCGCGAATAGAGATCAATGTGACATTTCTAATTATCGCCGGCTGAAGTACTCTCTCAGAGGATCAAATACAAGCTACACAACAGACTTGGTCCTGTAAAAATACCCAACCAAAAGATCAAGTTACCCAGTGTCTTGCGCCCACGCAACCACTTGGTGCGGCTCAGCCTTACTAACTGTGAACCAGTAAGTAGTCAATTCAAGGTTCGGGTCACGAAAACTCACTGGTAGTTGGCACATCTGGAGGAACAGGAGATAGCCTCTCAGCTTCTTAAATAGACACCACATGACCAGCTCGTGGACACAGGCTGAAAGAAAGAATGTAATCAGTGTGGCTGTGTGCTTGTTGACCTTCAGAGATGATATAGAGCTATGATAAACATGGCGGAGAAGAAAGACGTGAACAGGTCGATTCCAGTCCCGGGCGAACTGATCCCACGAGACTAGCAAGCAGATATCAGTTATATACCTACATTACCGAGAACAAATATCGAATGACTTACCGCTGTTCCACCACGCATCATAAAAGTTTCTATCGGCAAAATATGTCAACTCGGCCAGGATATTCAGGATAGTTTCCCATATGAGATACCAGACAAGCTATGGTGTGTTAGAACCAATTGTAGATAGCGAGAATTTCTGTCTGCTCACCAGATACTCCATCATAAAAGGGAAGATAAGATCGAGGAGGAACCCTGGAAACTCCTGAAATCTCCCAGTCAGTGGTACGCCGTTCTCCTTCATCTCAATGGTCTTCATGACGACGGGATCTATGAGTTTCTGTTAGCATGACAAATGGCAGTTTCTAGAGGAACGTAACCGACAAATAGAGTGCTGTGAGACCTGAACCATCACAAATAGAACACCAAACATTGCAGTAAACTTCTCCAATACGTACGACCAGTCGATAGAATCGGATCGTGGGTATTCTATCTCATAAACAAGAGTTGGCAGAGGAATCCATTTGTAGTGATTGATGAAAGACAGGTTGTTGGGGTAAGCTTTGCCTATGGTGGCTGCTGTTCCCTTGAGTTCATCGGTCATTGCATCCACCTCCCACTTCATGATGCGCTCAAAGAGAGCAACTTGCTCGTCGTCCAAGGGCTGGTGAGAAGCAATGGCTCGTGAAATCTTGTCTATATCACTTTCTTCCTGGCCAGGCTGCGCAGAGATGGACTTTCGGCGCTCTTCGGCGGAAGGGGTAACACTAAGATGTTGTGTTGAGATGGCTGATGCCGGGGGTTCAGTCTGCGATGGGGTCATGGCTGGATCAACTAGGTCTAGTTGCCTAAGCTTCTTCATTATCTTGGCACGCTGTTTATAGACTGTCGATAAGTGACCGTTGTAGAAGGCGTAAGAGTGTTGCTTCATCAGCATGACGATGCCATGAAGTACAAAAAACACAGTATGAGTCCATGGCCAGTCACGCCAGAGAGTCAGGCCAACAACGCCGGCCAGAAAGGCCGTTTGCCACATCTGAGAACATCCATGAGCTTTAGTCCCAGGCTCTTGTATGACAATTGTAACTCACATTCTGTATAACCCATCCAGCACCATCCCAGTTGAGGTAGTTGGCAAATACAAGCCGTTGAATCATCCAAGTCACTGCTGTGAGGGCACACATGATGCCATCCGAGAGAAGAAGGACGACAACTTTGATACAGTCAGTCTCGCGAACCCAGAAAGTGTTAAGGTCATATCATACCATCTCGATGGAACATAGTCTGCACGATTTCGTTCGTCCCCAAGGGGTTTCCGTAGACTTGCCAGTTCTGGACCGAGATTTTGAAGACGAAAAGAGTAACGGCGAGCCAAAATAATGTATAAAACCCATGAAATGGACTGTTCGACGCTGATGGGCTATGACGGTCAAAGGCTGAGAATTGGCTAGTGAAGACAAGATCGGCAAACTTTCGCCGTCTCTGCTTTGGACCAGTCGATTCTTGTGACCACTCTGAGCTAGTCTTAAGCAGTCGTTGCAGGCTATTGTCCTCGTCGAGAACAAGATGGATACCTGAGTCACGACGCTTGAAGCGCAACCCAGCCTCTTGTTGCAGTTTCTCAAAATCAGTGCCAGATAGGGATATGGTTTCTGGCCGAGGCTGGACACGATGGGCATAACGATGCCGGACACCTGATGACTCTGTCAGGGTCGGTCGAACATTCTCATCGTAATCCTCTTCACTCGGGGTTTCAGAGCCAAGTCCTGGGCTGGGCCCGTCAATTGTCATACCAGCCGCTCGTAGAGCTTCCCCGAGTGATCTCGGTGCTGGTCGTTGGAGTTCCGGGGCCGGCTGCCCGGTACTCCGGCCGGAAAGCGGGGACCTTCCCGGGGAAGTTGAGGATACCATCGGGTCGATGATGATAAGTAAGGTAGGCTGAAGATAATTTAGATAGATGACTCAAGTTATTGTCGAAATGGATAGACTGGTCAAGTAATTGCAGTCCTGATAATGTCCTCCTATGTCGATCTAGGGAAGGTTGTTAAAACTCCAATAAATCAATTGAATATTCAATGTTCTCAGGGAGACAAATCAATATATGGAATTATGGGAGAGCTATCAAAGAGAAGTAACTGCGGCCTTTTAAGATAACTGTCAAATGAGTTCGTACATGAAGATGATCGGATGCCACGGGCTGAAGATCAAAAGACGCAGCCGGCATTTGACAACGCGCGGATGCCGGCCGTTCACTATTTGCTGATGAGTCCGAGGTTGCCGTTGATGGGGAAAGCTGGAAAATAATCATGCTTATTATCTTGCTTTGTGGATACGGCTTGTGAGACTGACTCATGGTGTAAAGTATTAGTAAAACGTCATTGTGCAAAGAGCCTCGGCCACTGGGCCCTCCACTACCTACTTTTCCACAGCATGGATCCAGTAGGCATTGGCCAGCAGACGTGGATGAGGCTTACACACACTGTCGGGATGCTCGGTAACAAAGAGACTAGACTACGACTGCCAAGTACCTCGTGGATAGATAACACAACAGACTTCTCTAGTATGATTTCTGAGTAACATGTGCCTCTATACCCCTGGATGATCAGTTAAGTCAAGAGGCCGCACTTTGATCTTGTTCCTACTCCTATATATAAGGCATAAGGCATGCAGTGAACCAAGTCAGGTACAGCCAGCAATTTGTTATCTACCTTAGTAATCCGTATATATCATCGACCTATTCAAATCATCGTCGCAAGATTTGAGATATCATGACAAGGATTAACGCTAATGGGGCTTAGGCATCAATTGCATACGCCCGTCTCTATTTTGCAATCTTCTAGGCACTGAGATCCAGGGTGGCATGTGACTTGACATGACGATAAAAGGGCTACATACCACAGTAATTGAAAGCTCAATACATCTAAGGTCTTATTAAGATATGACATCATGGCCTGTGAGTACGGATAGGCGCTCACAAAACAACGACAGGCAGATGATCCGATGGTGTCAGTATGAATGTGAATTGCCTCCACAAATTTATACGAGCCACCCATCCATACGTCGGATTCCGGGCTTGTATAGAACGCGCGCGCCGTCCTGTTGAGCTCCGTATGCCGATCTAAATACCGACCACGAATGAAGCTATTGAATAACTACCGAAGGGGACAATGACATAGATAGATCAGATCCCTCAGCATCACTCACGGTTCATGATGCTTCAAAGCAAGGCTGAAAGCGGGTCCTGCGGCTCCATTTCGCTGAACCTCTTCTAAGTTGGCTAGTCTTGTTTCATTGGCTGCAGAGTACCTACTTTAGGGAGGGTAGCTGCATTATGTCAGCTTTCCGCCGCTAAATTTTCCGTACCAACACTCGTGACCGCATCGTACAACTTCAACACTGTTTAAGGTTACACTATCATCAACACGTTTCCATCAATATTCTCCTCCCCCAGCACTTTTCGGGACTGCTGCATCAGTTTCATATTCGTTCTTATCACCCAGCATCTCTAGTTTGACTAGACAACAATGTCTCGCGGCGGCACCACTCTCTACGTGACCGGCTTTAGCCACGGCACCCGCGCTCGCGACCTCGCCTACGAGTTCGAACGGTATGTCAACCTCGTCCACGCCCACGCCCACGCCCTCGCCCACGTCCGCGTCCTATCGTTCTCGCGCGCGCCTTCGTCTATGTCTATGCCATGAGCTGGAGACTTTTTTTTTATGGTCTTCAGCCTGGCCCTGACGCCTCGCCGTCTATCGTCGTCCTCGCGCCATCGTCCTCTCGTTCCGTCCGCGCCCACGTCCCCAGCACTCTCTCCTTCCCTGTCTTCCCACGTTAGTCGATGGGACTGCTTGTCCATCGTGCAGTCACATTTCGATTGAGTTGGCGCGGAGTCTTTCGAGATCCGACGTGCGAATGCACATAGCGTTCATTTCAAAAAGGGGGCATCTGCCGGCGTTCAGCTGCGTTACAATATGTGCTGTAGTATACTGACCTTGAATCTGATAGCTACGGCCGACTGGTTCGCTGCGATATTCCCGCACCCCGGTCTACGTCTTCCCGGCTGTAAGTATGCTCTAGTCTCGATTTAGCGTGCAGTTGAGCTGACATGGCAGTAGCTTCGCTTTTGTTGAGTACGAGGACCGTCGTGATGCTGATGATGCCTACCATGAGATGCACAACAAGCGCATCGGCCGCGATGACATTTTGAAGATTGAGGTATGCAGCCCAAGCAAGACATTCGGAGCGTAATTACTAATTTACCATCAGTGGGCTCGTACTCCTCCTTCTGCTTCATGGCGCTTCGAATCTGGACGCGACCGTGACCGACGTGGTGGCGCTCGCTCCCCTCGACGTGGACGCTCTCCTTCTCCCCGCCGCAGCACTCGCGATTATTCTCCTCGCAAGGACGACCGTAGGGACCGTGACCGAGACTATGACCGCGAGAGCCGACGTGACAGGGATCGCTCTCGCAGCCCTGACCATCGGTATATTTTCAATTTGGCGCTCCAATGATGCACATGCTAACCAGACGGCAGGGACCGTGAGCGTGACTCCAAGGATGACCGTGATGATCGTGACCGACGGGAGAACGGTACGAATGGTGACGAGCGTAAGGGTATGTTTTCCAATTCTTGAACCACTTGACTTTGGCTCACTCTCTGGGTACAGCTCTCGACAGTCCTCCTCCTGCTCACGACGATCTCGATGTTGCCGAGTAGACGACTCTCTGACAACAAGAGACTCCTTGTCATTTCTGACCAGGCTTCTCAAGTAAAAGTTTCTGCGACCTGCTTAGGGCCGGTATCGCTCCCTATTATTTGACAGGTCCACTGTGTAATATTGTTTGAAAGGCCCAGCCAATACGGCATGGAACGTATAAGATTCTGCGGATGCCATATTGGGTCGGATATGGGTGCATTGTTTTTTCCAAGACTGAAGGCTTTTGCCACGGCGCGTTTCCTTTGGAAGTTCTCATTTCGTAGGTAGTTTATCTGTAGACTGTTTTGTAACACGATTCGGCGCAACGGGTCAACGATCTGTCTGTATCGTACAATTCTCTAGCCTCATTTGCAGTGATACTGGCAGATATGCACCAGATGACGATGACGTTGTGCATCTCAGGGTTGTGACTGGTTCCGTTCATGCGGTCGCGCTACAGAGATCAGGGACTTATCGTGGCCAGTCACCATGAAACTTGTGTCTTCCCCAGCCCCTTGCCCCTGTACCTAGCTGAAAGGAGTCTGATCAATGGCTGATTTTAGTGTCTAGCTAGCTATTCTTGAGTCGGCGCCTCTCAGATTCCACCTTCAAACAAGATCCATCAGAGACGACTCTGGCATGTGGAATAGGCTCAGGATAATGTTACAGGGACACCACACTGGGCCAGATGCGAACAAGACATGAACAGACTTCATTCGCACAAAGCGCCAGTTTTTACCAATGCTGCCAACCTGCCTCGTTCATATGATCACTTGGACGCATCTGCTCGTTGTCATATGCTCTCGACTTACCCTGTAGTGCAGAAAGCCACTGATCCGGCTACGAGACCTTTCTACCCCACAGTAAAGCGTTCCAGGTCCTGCTTCTACTGTACTTCTCCCGAGCGGAAACCGGGGGACCACGCGCGCGCCCCGAAGTCATCCGCAACGCCGGCTCACGCGCCCCCATCCGCTCCTTGACGACGGCACGGATCCCGTCTCCCGTCCGTCAACATCCTCTTCCCATCATCGATCAAGGCTGTTCATATAAAGACGATACCTGTCCAAGCGCTGACGAACCTAATCGCCAATAATCCGCCCGCACGCCCTGTCGTGTGTCGGTTCTGGCGCAGACTCGAAAACTTCTCCCCAAATGGTTGCTTTCACTCTATCCTCACCTCGACCTTCCAGCATGCCATTACTATTCTTTCAACCACAGTAACAATTGGAGACACAATCGTTTGACAGGGAATACCTAATACCGGAGACGATATTCAAAGTTTTGAGGCCACCCGCCACTGTCGCAATCGAGGTTGAGATCTAGCAACTACTTTAAAACCGGCGCTTTCAACAAAGACGAAGCCTTGTCTTGGGACCAATTGCCATTGTCTCACACACGACGCAATCCGTTCGCCCGTCTCCCGTCGCCATGTCCACCTCCACCGTACGTCATGCATGCACCGATTGTTGACTTGGATGCAGTCTTGGTGCAGAGTCATTTTTCTCATGAAAGATTTGCTAATCAGGTATTATAGTCACAACCAGACATGGTCAATTCGACCGAGGCTGCAGCGCCTAGCCGCTCCATGCAGTTCCGGGAGACCATCTCTCAGCCTGTGATCGCCGCATTCTGTGCAGGAGGTGTTGCTGGCGCTGTCTCTCGGACCGTCGTATCCCCCCTTGAGCGGCTCAAGATTCTCATGCAGATCCAAAGCGTCGGGCGAGATGCGTACAAGCTGTCAGTGGGAAAAGCCCTGAGGAAGATGTGGAAGGAAGAAGGCTGGAGGGGATTTATGCGAGGCAACGGCACGAACTGTATCCGCATTGTCCCATACTCTGCTGTGCAATTCAGCAGTTATAACTTTTATAAGCGGGTATGTAATGCTTCAGGCGAGGCTCACGCTCATACCCACCAAGCTAACACATACGCAGAACATCTTTGAAAGCTACCCGGGTGCTGACTTGGCACCGATTACTCGCCTCATCTGCGGTGGCATCGCTGGTATAACGTCCGTCTTCCTTACCTACCCTCTCGACATCGTTCGCACACGGTTATCCATCCAATCTGCAAGTTTTGCCGAGCTAGGAAATAGGCCAGACAAACTGCCTGGTATGTGGACTACTCTGGTGCAAATGTACAAGACCGAGGGTGGCATGTCTGCTCTGTATCGAGGGATTATTCCTACAGTTGCCGGAGTAGCACCATACGTAAGCCCCTAATCTCCACCTGCATTAGCATACAGGTTTCAAGAACTGATCGATTCTTCCAGGTCGGTCTTAATTTCATGGTTTACGAATCAGTCCGAAAGTACTTGACGCCAGAAGGAGAGCAGAACCCCAACGCAACCCGTAAGTTGCTGGCCGGTGCCATATCTGGAGCTGTTGCACAAACTTGCACATATCCCTTGTAAGTAACTCTGCTGTAACAATTGTGTGATCGTCCTGCTTACATAACACGCAGCGACGTTCTACGGCGCCGATTCCAGATCAACACCATGTCAGGCATGGGCTACCAGTACAAGGGCATTACAGATGCAATCCGGGTCATTGTGACGCAAGAGGGAATCAAGGGACTTTACAAAGGCATAGTGCCTAACTTGCTCAAGGTTGCCCCCAGTATGGCATCAAGCTGGCTGAGTTTTGAGATGACCCGTGATTTTCTCGTCGATCTCAGGCCCGAATCTGAGCCACGCTCCTTGTGATTTTATATAGATATGTGAAGATAGTTTGTACTACAGAGGGGGTTTTCTTTTCAGGCATGGCTTTTGGCATTGGGGGAAAGAACAAAAAAGGAAACGGACTGGCGCAGTCATGGGAGACGTCAGGGACGTAGATTTGTACAATCATGAAGCAGTTGGAGCAAATGGCACAAGCTTTGGTGCGAGGCCTGTCATATACATTACTGGATGATGCATAGAGGTTAAGAAAGATCTGGCGGCGGATACGGGGCAGGGACACTTGAATTGATAGACAAATACCATCGTGGTCCCTATAATGGATTGATCACTTGATTGGCTACAAGTAAGACCTTCATGTCTTCCCTCGGTGATGTTAGAGGTATGTTTACATCATTACCTGATATATCTCACCATCACAGCGCTGGTAAAGTCGTACAATGACGGCATAATTAGAAAATTTATAAACGATTCTTACCTGAAATGAAGCCATGCGCTAGGGGTAGTCCATAGCCACAGATAACTACTAGGTTGACGAAGTGATAGACAGCCCCAGACCGAGGTGAGTTCGGTGACAGCCTGACCCGCCCCTAAGGTGACCTAGAGTGGTTAGTTCCACTTTCGGTGGTCAGTGCATCCAAACCCTAACTGCCGTCAATGACCGCCCTCAAAATTGGGGAGGAGCGAGTTGCACCGACCCACCATCCCAAGGCCTGAATTTTTTCGAAGGAAAGTGTCGTTCGACGCATCCGCCTCTATACCCAACATCGCCAAATTTCACAGCGACAACCGCCGCCATGGGTACGTGAAGATATTGAAGTTCAGCCTCTGTATGCGAGTAGAGAAGGAATGCGCTATCGTGCCTCTTTCTCTGCGACCAAGGCACCATCTTGTTCGCGAAAGCGCAAGACAGAGTTGCCCATTTTTGAGCATGCTTGAACCAAATGGCTGACGATGGCTTCACCTCACAGGTATCGATCTCGACCGCCACCACGTCAAGGGCACTCACCGCACTGCCCCCAAGAGCGACAATGTCTACCTCAAGCTCTTGGTGAAGCTCTACCGCTTCCTGGCCCGTATGTCCAGTCCCTAACTTGAAAGCGCACAACCCCGATCGAGAACTCTCAATTAACCATCTCCTCACCTTGTGCAGGCCGAACCGACTCTTCCTTCAACAAGGTCGTTCTCCGACGTCTGTTTACGTCCAAGATCAACCGCCCTCCCGTCTCCCTGTCCCGAATTGTCGCCAACATCAACAAGGAGGGTGAGAAGCGAACCGTCGTTGTTGTCGGTACCATCACCGACGACAACCGCCTGCTCGAGTTCCCCAAGGTGACTGTCGCTGCTCTGCGATTCACGGCCACTGCCCGCGCCCGCATTGTCGCCGCTGGCGGTGAGGCCATCACCCTGGACCAACTTGCTCTCCGTGCTCCCACCGGCAGCAACACCCTGATCCTCCGTGGCCCCAAGAACGCCCGTGAGGCTGTCAAGCACTTCGGCTTCGGTCCCCACAGCCACAAGGTAATATCATCCACTTATGGCGTTTCGGTAGCAATCTCTAACACCCACTGTAGAAGCCTTATGTCGAGTCCAAGGGCCGCAAGTTCGAGCGTGCTCGTGGCCGAAGACGTTCGCGCGGTTTCAAGGTCTAAGCGGCTGGTTGGTGAAAAATATTGGCCTTGGGTGGAGTTTGGGCCAGGTTATGCGGCAAATGATGCCAAAATACGACTGGCAAATGGGTCTTGCATGGAATTGGCGTGCCTAGGTATCACAAAATTCTACAATGAAATTCTCGCGCATTGCTGCCGTCATGATGTTGTTCGCTTCTATGTGATTGCAGATGGCATGCCCCTGGCGCCATTTATCTCAAAGGATTATAAGATAGCAAATCCAATGCCACATGATTCCTATAGATACACATGTTGTACACATCCACGGAGACCTATTCGTCTATGTCTATGGGTTCTATCGTAATTCCAGGTTTCCTCCGTAGGCCAATAAAGTATGCCTCCCGGCTCTCCTACCCAAGGAATTAGTAAGTTGTATTGAGGCCTGGAGCATCATGATTTGACTCCGGGAAGTACCTTTCTTGAAGAATCAGGCTTCTCTCTGAAAACCTTCGTGAAGAGAGTTTTCAACTTTTTCTCGAACTCCTTATCCTCAGGTCCCTGGTAGAATTTGCAGACGAAATGTCCCCCAGATCGAAGAGTGTCGCTAGCAAACTGGAGAGCAGCAGCGCAAAGGTCCTTTGTTGAAGTGTTAGTACATAAGGTATTACTTGTGGTAGGATTCAAGGGCCCCTACCATACTGCCCACATGGTCACGGAAGCCGTTTCCGCTCGTGTTCATCAACCTATGATAGGGATTACTCAATGTCTTCACGCTAAAGCCGGTGGTTTGCTCCCAGGGTGCTGACATGTCACTCAAAACAACCTACTAGAGCATCAGCATCTTGAAAGGTTTTCTAGAAAGAGGGAATCGACAAACATCGACGATGCGCTTGCTTGGTCCTTCTAGTCCAGATGCTGGTGACTCGTTTCCCCCCGTGTGTCGTTCCATGTCGAGATAGCTAGGGCGGTCGACCGTGATGCCTTCTGTGACAGAGCTGTCGGAGTTCTCAGTTTCCTGACCCACAGGTGGGTTCTGATGGCTTTCAAGAATGAAATTTTTGACCATCTCCTGGACAACTGGCGAGAGAAAATCGCCCTGAAAGGTAGCTACACCACGAGGCGGTTGGGCTGGGATGAGGTCGATACCGATGACCCGGCCATTCGGTCTCGTCCTTTCCACGGCAACCTTGCTTTATCAACAAGGCTGTTCACTGCGATGGCACTGAGCCTTACCTGTGACCAACTGCCTGGTGCGTATCCCTTACGGGAGTGAGCTCAACGATTCACATGTCGCTAGCAGAATGAGAGGAGTAGTGGACTTACCAGGTCAACCACTGTCTGCCCATTGCCTTTGAACAGCTTGTACTTGGAATCCATCTAGCCAGTATATTAGCTTGTACCAACGTAATTCGATGAGTGGAGTAGCATTCACTTCTAGGAGCTTGAAAGCTGCTCGGCTTTTGAGCCCCTGAACCTTCGCACCTCGTGCATATGCGTCACGGCCTTGTCGCTGTTTCCAACGAGACCCTGATGAGGACCAGCGGATCGATTCAGCTACTGGCCGTGAATGAAGCAAGCATGGGCTGAGCTTCCAGCCCAGGCTTGGGAACGTCGAAGGCATTCGGATCTTCATCAAATCTGACGAGTTGCAGTAGAGGTTCTTGGAAATAAAACTCTTCGTGACTATCCGTCAAACACAATGGTCGGGGGGCAGGTTCTAACTAGAATCGGCGCAACACTGACAGGCACCTTAGTTGTAATATCAGTATCTGAGCATAAGAATGTCGGTGTAATAATCTTGTTCACAGTCCTTTTATAACTGGTTGTAGAGAGTAAATAGTGGTCATTCAGCATGATCCCTTGATACCCTATATACCTTACTAAGCCATGAGAAACTAGGCTAACCTATACCTTATATTGCCCTTAAATTCGAACCTTTCTAACTTTCAAGGAAACAGAGTGCATGTCAATACTGAGCATGGGTGCACACGAGGCATTAATGCAAAGAAGGAATAATTATTGTACAAATTCAGAACCTTTGCGCCTACCGAGCAATCCTTAACCCAAGACCGACGCCATTTCAGATAACAAACAGCACAAATGCAAACGCCATGCCATGCGATTTCCATATCTGCCCCCTGTTCAATAAACTAATCATACACTTTCCTTAATGTAAGAAACTGGCTCCCACTCCTCGCCTGTCCTTCTTTAACGGCGAGAATGTTGCTCCACCGAATGCACCACGAACATTTCCCAGCGGTGCCTTGAGCCTACGCCCAGTCCCCATCTGAATCTTTGCTGGTCTGGGAGCTGGTTCCGCCTCCTCATCGTCGAACAGAGTCTTGTTGCCACCACCAAGCATTTTTCGCTTCTTCTTGCGTGTATCTGCATCATCGTTTCCATTTCTCAACGACGCCGTAGCAGGGTTAGACTTCAGCAGTCCCGGCACCTTCTTGGGCTTCTCGATAGGTTCGGTTTCCGGTTCGTTCGCCTCGTCAACTTCGGCTATCATCTCGACTCTACTAGAAGTCTTGGCTGCCTTGGCCTTTCTCTTTGCCTGGACCGGCATGTTCTTCTTCGTTGTTGGTGCATCGTCCAGGGCTTTCCTTGGTCTGCCCCGTGCCTTCTGTGCCTTTGGTTGCCCCTCTTCCTCGGCGACAGCATCATCCTCAGCTTGATGATCTGGCTCTGCAGCCTCCTCCATGGGCTCCATAGACATAGAATCGCCAGCTTCTGGTGTAACATCTTCAAAGGCAACAGGTTCCGAGGCGCCTGTAGACTTTCCAGTGGGTGAGTGAAGTTCGGTTAGCTCATCTGACATGTTCTCCGAGAGATTCTTGGTACGGTTCAAAAAGGGCGTGATTGAGAACGTCGACTTCTCTCCTACCAAGGCGCGCTCAGCACCTCGTTTCTTGGAAGGCCGTCTCAAGGTTGCCTCATCTGGGCCTGGGGTTCCGATGCTGATATCTTCCATGCTCAGGTCCTGGGCTCTCTTCTTCCCAATGGGATGTTCCTTCATCGTGACACTCTTCTTGCTTGACTTGTTAGTCGCCAGAGCCTTACGAGCTTCCTCCAGTTCAGCGCGACAAGACGCGAGCTCGGCTCGTGTGTCCTTGAGGTCTCCCTGCGTCTTCTTCAGTTTGCTCCTTGTATCCTCCACGCGGCCTTCGAGCATGTCACATTCACCGCGGACTTCCCGTAGCTCTCTGGTGTGTTCTTTCTTAAGCTTTTCCAATTCTCTCTTCGCTTCGTCCAATTGTTCCTTCGCTTGATCAATGTCATGATTCTTGGATTGCATGCGTTTTTTTGATCGCTTCTCATTTTCGAGTTCAACCTCGATCGAACTAAGCTGACGCTCGAGATCCTGCTTCTGGGCGACGACGGCGCGATGGTTTTCGAGTTGCGTCTTGAGATGTTCAAGCTCAGGCTGGATCTGGTCAAGCTTATGGCTGAGGGCGAGTTTCTCCTGCAAGACCTTGTTTGAGTCTTGTCTGAAGTCATTCAAAGAATTAATTTCGGTCTGGCTTTATGTCAGGCGGACTTTCTGATGACTGTAGACCATATCCTACCTTGAGGCCTTCCAGCTCATTGCCTTGTTTTCTAAGCTGCATTTCTTGGGCTTTCAGCTTCCCCTTCGCCTCGGCAAGCTCGGCATGCACATCTTTCCCCTTTTTCGTGATCTGCTTCACGAGAGCATCTCGTTGGACCAGCCGATCCTTCAGGGACGAATTTTCATCGCGAAGCGTCAAGAGTCGCAGCTTTAGGAGACGAGCTTCTTCATCACGTCCTGTGAGGTCAATCTGATGGACATTGTCTTGGTGTCTCAACTCAAGGTCACTGATACGAGCCGTGCGCTGTAGTCTAGAGTCAGTTCTGCAGTTCAAGTAGCCAATTCACGTCTGTATTTACCTCTGTGGACTTGGTCCTTTTCATGTTTGCCAATGTGATGCTGCTGACGAGACAGGTTTAATGTAGTAAAGAGAAACCGGTACAACTTTTGACAGTTGAGTATACTGAAGCCCTGGCAGATGCAGAGTCTAACAAAAAAATGACATGCAAGGCAAACCAAGTCGAGGTGGGATGAATCGTTATGGAAGACAGCCGAAGCCAACCTAGGTGCCTACCTACCTTATGTTTTGGCGACTTGGTATAAGCGTAAACATGTTGCTGCATCAAGATTAGCGCCTATGTTATCGATAAGACTTTCACGTGATCGGTTCTCACTCGTCCAATGACGCCGCGGTGGTCCCCGCCAGCTCGAGACGGGAGCTTAGGTAAGGCGCTTTGCTCGATTGAGAGGCCACCTCAGCTTCACGTCCATTGTAGCTACAGCTTTCGCAAGCAAGGTGGTAGATACAGCTTCTCAACAGTCTCCTACTTCTTTACTTACGGGCCAATTGGCCCCCTTTTTCTTCTCCTTAGAACAAACTCCATCTCTTTTTCTTGTCAACATGCGTTTCCTACGCTCACTTCTCTCTTTTGCCGTGCTTGTGACAGGCGTGGCAGCCGCCAAAAAGTCCTCCACTGAGCGGTTCGATGAGTTCCATGCCAAACAGAGCTCAACACCACTCAAGCTGAAGGAATCAACGTATAAAACTCTGACCTCTACACCAAGAGACTACAGCGTTGCTGTGCTCCTCACCGCTGCCGATGCACGGTTTTCATGCCAGCTCTGTCGCGAGTTCCAACCTGAATGGGACTTGTTGGGCAAGAGTTGGGCCAAGGGTGACAAGGCCGGCAACTCGCGACTGATTTTTGGCACTCTGGACTTTGTTGATGGCAGAGAGATTTTTATGTCGGTATGTACTATGCAAGATCGAAAGCTGTAGTATTACTTTGGTTGCTGACGCTATGAATGAAGCTTGGCCTTCAAACTGCCCCTGTCCTCCTGTTATTCCAGCCCACTGTTGGTCCCCATGCTGCTCAAAAGCCAGAGCCACTGCGGTACGACTTCAGTGCCGGGTGAGTAGTTTTGTCCCCAGCCTTTCTAGACGACTGACCAACAAATAATATCCAGACCTCCGACTGCCGAAAAGGTTCATTCCTGGCTCGCTCGTCAGCTGCCCGACCGACCTCATCCTGCTGTCAAGCGACCTTTCAACTATGCGGGATGGGCGATCACCATAACCATCGTCCTCGGAGTTATTACTGCAGGTGTCGTGGCTTGGCCGTATGTGTCTCACATTCTGCAGAGCCGCAACCTCTGGGCAGCCTTGTCCTTGATGACCATTCTCTTGTTCACCAGCGGACACATGTTCAACCACATTCGCAAAGTTCCCTACGTTACTGGTGACGGACGTGGTGGAGTTAACTACATCGCGAGCGGTTTCCAGAACCAACTCGGCTTAGAAACACAAGTGGTGGCAGCAATTTGTATGTCTCGTCTACTCTCCCCTTGACTCTGTTCCTTCTTCTAACTGCCTTTTCTAGACGGTGTCTTGTCGTTTTGCGCGATCTCTCTCGCTATCAAGGTTCCACGAATTGCTGAGGCCAAGTCTCAACAAGTCGCAGTTATTGCGTTCGGCGGCGCCCTGTTCCTTGTCAACAGCTTTCTGCTGAGCGTCTTCCGTGTCAAGAACCCTGGCTATCCATTCTCTCTGCCGCCCTTCATGTGAAATCATAAGGTAGGATGAGACCGAAAACAGCCGCTAAATGTTTCGAGAGAAGAGGACGCTGTGGACCAGTAGTCACTCAGGATCAGGAACATCATCGTTTTAGTGAGACAACTTATCTTACGGCGAGTAGAAGGACAAAAGCATGTTGTATGATACTTCCCAAATAGACCTTTGCTTAGAAATGACGGATAAGACGTCAGGATTCTTTACTCCTGATCAATGGCGCTCCTGGTTGCGGCTCTGATGTGAATGCATGGAAACCTTCTGGCCAATGTTGCCTCTTGGTTGGAATAAAGGTCAGTCTCACAGTCACAACGTCACATCTCATGCCAAGAACAGACGAAAGATCACTTAAACCATGAAAATATTTTGAAAACTCGAGTTCTTTATTGGAGAACAAAAGGATGAATCCCGGTAATTTCAGGGGCTGCCTATAACCATCAAATGCGTTATGCCCTCGTCAGATTTGTAGTCGCCCCCCTTCCTTTGCATCAATAAAGACCAAACGAGGAAGCCAACCATTTGACGCCCTACCAATGATCTACCTTCTTCCGCTCGCCTTCGTCACCACGCCTCTTTTTTAGGGTAGAGCAATTTATGCCCTCGACATGACACCCCAGGCACGGATGATGTTGTCAGTGTAGCCAGCGAACAGAGTCTGGCCATCAGCAGACCAAGCCAAGCTGACACACTCAGGCTCTCGGCTCTTCTTGCCGACAGCGGGGAACTCAGGCTTGAGCTCATCAACCTTGCTCTTCTTCTCGAGGTCGAAGATGATGATGCTGCTGGCAGTGGCAGCGCACAGCCAGTATCTGTTAGGGGAGAAGACAAGGGCGTGGATCTCGTCGTTGGCGTTGAGAGAGTAAAGGTGCTTGGACTCGTTAAGATCCCAGAGCATGGTGGTACCGTCCTTGCCACCGGAGGCGCACAGAGAACCGTCGGGGGAGATGGTGACAGTGTTGATGTAGCCGGTGTGACCGATGTGGTCAGTCTGGAGCTTGCAGGTGGAGAGCTCCCAAACCTGGACATATTGTTAGAATTAATCAAATCAATGCACATGAGCAGATGAATGAACAAGAGGGCTATGCAAAAGCTGGGATCAGGGCAATGGTGAATAGTGGTCTCATGGCCTGCGTAAACAGGCTCTGAAGTAGCAAATACTTGGGTTGCAAACATCATGTGGAAAGCGAAATCACAGGATCTGTCTTCTTTACTGACCTTGACGAGCTTGTCCCAGCCGGCGGAGACAATGACAGGATTCTGGGGGTTGGGGCTGAAGCGGACGCAAGAAGCCCACTCGGTGTGACCCTTCTCGGTGATGGTGTACTTGCAGTCACCGAGAGTGTTCCAGAGCTTGATGGTTCGATCGCGAGAACCGGAGACGATCTGGCGGTTGTCGGCAGAGAAGCTGACGGAGAGGACGTCGTTGGTGTGGCCGACGAATCGTCGAGTAGTAGTACCGCTGGCGAGCTCCCAGAGACGCAGAGTCTTGTCCCAAGAGGCAGACAGAGCGTAGGCACCGTCAGAGGAGATGACCTAGTTCCAACAATCAGCCGAGTCCTAAATTACATCTGCCCGCCAAAATGCTATCGTGTGCGGCGGGGCACTGGGTGAACGTACACAGTCGGAGACGATGTGAGAGTGGCCGTGGAGGGATCGCTTGGGGTAGCCGTACTGGGTCTCATCGCGAGTGAGGTTCCAGATGATCAGGGTCTTGTCTCGGGAGGCAGACAGGAGCATGTTGGGGCTAGAGAAATGTTAGTTGTGTGGCCTCGAAGCAAAAGCGTGACCAAGGTTGTTCTCGACGTACTTCTCCATGGAGGTAGCCAGACTGGTGACCCAGCCATTCTGCAAATAGTCAGCCTTCAGTCCTTCTTCCCTCTTGGATTATCTCATTCCACGATGCCAACTGCAGACATCTTGATTTGTAGCGGGTCATAGCCAGCGACAGTCGCGACGCAGCAGCCGGCAGCGACAGGAGCAAGATTTCATGGGGATCGACGTACGTGGCCCTCGAGAGTGCCCTTCAGGATCAATTGTTCGGCCATGTTTGCGGTGACGAGGCGATGCAGAGGATCAAGGTGCTTGAGGAAGAAAGAGAAATCAAAGGCTGCTCTGCAAAACCTAGGCCGAGTCGGAAGGGAAGGCGGTTGCGAATCGTACCTGCCCTTTTTTTTGTGTGGGTTAAAAATTAGAGAAAGTTAGGGCCTTGAGCTCCGCTTCGACATTAGCGGGGTGCGAGAGGTACACGAGGTACGTACCAACTTGCTCAGGCATGAGGTGGCAGCCGGGCAGGTTTCTGAATTTTGCTCTGAGCAGTGTGGCGTTATTGTCCAAGCCAGGCCAGGTCAGGCGTGGCGTAGGTGTGGCTGCCCTATACATGACATGCTCCATTCGTGTAAAGTCACCGCCATGAGAGATGAGTTACTTAGGTACCTAAGGAGATGCATTTTCAATGGTGCTTGACGATGTGGTTGTCGACGAGGCATCTGAAGGTAATACAGCCTCCAAGGTGCCATCTGGCCAAAACGCCCCCTCTCCTCAGTTCATCTGTTGTGACTCGAATTAGTCGGCAGTTCAAGCCAGAGAGTTTGAGGACCAACATACGCAGACGACGCAGTAACAATGTGGCTTCAAACACTATCACGTTGTTGCTTTCACTCTAAACATGTTTAGAATATGCACAGAAAGGCTGAGATAAAAGCTCGGAGCACAGTGTTGACCTCGATTCGTTCTCGTCCGGTGTTGTTTCATATCAGCATTCGCTCCATTGCCTTTCTAACCTGAAATAATGCAGTAAGCCCAGTAACGCCTTATACCCTCCCAGCCAGAGTATTATATACGGGGTATCATGTAAGCCATCTTGTCTGGACTTCTTTTGGTGTTCATGCCGACTTTTTTGCCAAGGCAGCTGAACGTTTACCAGCCTTGGGAACCTCCTTACGCGAGAACAACGCGTCACCATTGACGATCATGCTGTGGTCGGCGATCTCCATCTGATCGGTATTCTCCCCTCTACCCTCAGTTGCCATAAATCTCTTCATCGTGGATTCCCATAGACGAAATCGTTCTTTGCCATGTGGATCACGCTCAACTAAATTCTTGACCTCTTTCTGCTTGCGCATTTTGGATGCACGGACTAGTCGTCTAAGAGCATCCTCACCCTGCTGGGCCGTCCTTGCGGCTTCCTCTCGTATTTTCTTCGAGTCTCGAATGCTAGTATCCTCCTGAGGAGTGAACTTGTACGTGTGTTTGCTGGGAAAGTCGGGGAAAGAAGAGGGAACATAATCTTTCTCGTCTTTGTCTGGTTGTCCACTGAGCTCTTCGCCCAGAAGGGGTAGGGTCGTGTATGCATCGAGGTCCTCGGGTAGTATATCGACATAACCGGGAAACAGTTGTGTTTTTGAGACAGGAGGCTTCAGGTGCGGTTTCAGCGAGGAGACGCTAACATTGTGCCGTCGTAGCGCATGCTCGAAGTCGGTCGGGATAGGATGCTCGCGACGGGCAGCCAGTGCGAAGGTTTTGGCAGCTTTAATCATGCCCTCCAGATCTGGAGTGTATTAGTTATAGATCGCCCATCAGGGCGCTGCAGCCAACAACTCACACGTCTCTACCATCCCTGTGAAGCTTTCCATTGCTTCAGGGCTTGCTCCCAGAAACCCATCGTGATTGAGAACCATTGCGATCGAACGCTGAAGTCCCGTTCTAGCTTGATAATGCGGATTCGGTACCGAGGTTTCAATTGAGCGAGACTCTTCATCTTCGATCTGCATCGCGACGCTTTCCAAGTCTTCGAAGCGAGGGCGTTTCGGGTTAGGTTGTTGCTCCTCGGCAGGCGATAGACTTCGTTTGGGCGTCATTGCGACGAGGTTGTCAAGCACGAGATCGCGACGCGTGTTGGCGCAAGAGTGGAAAAAGTCTTGTTAATTTCCCATGGAAAGGCTATATATTGTGACGCCTTGTTATATCGAGATCTTCTTGAGGTGTAGGTAATGGGAGGCTAGGCAGAGATCACTTGAGTCATTAGCGATGAGGCTGAATGCACCTTTGTGGTATTTGCTGGAGCTGGAGCAGGAGTAATTCGAGATCGGAAGCTTTCCTCAGTAGCGCGCCCGGAGAAGCTTCGGCTCATATGCACGCTTCTCCAGGTCCTCATGGGAACCACCACCTACGACAAAGGATGGTGAGCTCTCTCACCATTGTTCAAATGTGCTGTTATTATCATCCATGGCATTTGACAACTAACTGACTTGCGGAAATCTAGCACTTGGGACATGTCATGCGGCATTGTTCAACATATGGTGCATCGTGATAGCCCAGCCTTTATGGATCTTCCAGCGGGTTCCCACTAATAATCAATGCACTTCGAATTGTTGACAACCATTGTCGATAGAATGTTTAGTGAAGACAAGTACGTCATGAATAACTAAATATCCTAAATTATCTCTCAATAGGTAAAACAGGAATGGTACTCCGTATTGTCGTGGGAAAACCAGGAAAGCGCAGGATCTTTGTGCCGTGTGTGTGAAATTAATGGCGGTATTAATAAGGTTCTAGACCACAAGATCGACGCCCGTCGTCGAAGTGTCACTGTGATTCCGAAACTCGCAAATACAACCCTACGCCATTGTGACCCATGCTAGCCATGCTTTGTCATGCTGTCTCACAGCTTCTCACATGCAAGTCGCTAGGATTGTATACATGCCAATCGACTGACCAACTGGAAGCTGGGCAGTGGACTGCTAACGACTTTGACCGACACTTTGAAACAAGCCTTTTAGAAAAGAACTGAGCCCTGCATTTTGAGGTTTGATGCTGTTGTTTGACCCAGATTACAGGGGTCCGTCAAAGTGACAGGCAGATCGATAAATCAATCACCCACAGACAGGTAGTTAGGACGCCAGTGTTGGTCATTAATAACCTACGCAGGCTCTCATTACTGCTCAGCTAATACGCTTCAACGTCAAAGCGTATCACGACAATCCCAATTTTCGTCATTTCCACAGATACCCAAGTACGGCATACATTGTGGACGGGACCCTTACGGCAAAGAGATAATAAGCTTATACGGCATTTCTTTAGTCGGTTCGAGGCCCTTCGATCCTTTATCCTCACCACCTCTAACCAACACACAGCTTGAAAAACAGATGATAAGTTACCTGAAACAAATGTACGAGTCAGAAACGATACAAGCCCAGACCGAGTTGCCGATTCTCTTGTAGATATATCTATCTACCTACCTTATAATCACCCAGTAACACAAGAACACACGAATCCTAAAAGGTATTCAGATGCCCCTTACCCTGCACAATTATTCAATTCCCTTGCCGCATCACAAAGAGTTTGGCTTCAATAGGGCCCTGATCATCTATTCCCCGCCCTAAAGCCCGCAATACCGAAGCCATCAATCCCAACCTGCCTGTCTATGCACATATCTTGCCTAAGACACCGAAGGCTGGACTTTCGGGGGGTATCATTGACCAACGTATTAACTCGTTTCGCCAGCGATACAGTCACTTCCCTTTTGTATTGCTACCACCTTCAACATGTTTCCTTTCGACCAAGCCTCCTTGCCCCAAATAACAACCCGCAGAGCCCTTATTGGCGTGGATTTTCAGCATGACTTCATATCCAAGGATGGTGCTTTACCTGTCCACGAGCCGGAGGACTTTGTGGACCAGACTATCAAGCTGGCCCAGGCATTTCGAGGAGTCGGTGAAGTTGTGTGGGTTCAGTCACAATTTAGTGAGACCCGACCTGTGCTTGAAGAACAAATCCTTGTAAGCGACATCGCGCCCAAAACACCACGAGCTTCCAAGAGAGGTCGACCAAACATCCCGGTTCAACCAATCGACGCCGATGGCCCGCCAGATGAAGAGGCATTCCTCAGCCATGAGGATGCTACATGTGTCAAGGCGGACACGCCTGGCTGCCGGATAGCTTCAGCCATAGAAGACTCGTTGCCTAAAACAGACACAAGGTTGACCAAATCTCACTATTCAGCCTTCCAGTCAACCCACCTGCTGCGCATACTGCGTGCTAAGATGGTCATGGAACTCTTCATTTGTGGATCGCTCACCAACATTGGTGTATATGCCACAGCTCTTGATGCTGCAGGTCATGGAATGGCAATCACCATCGTCGACGACTGTTGTGGTTACCGATCAGAGTCCAGAAAGACTTCGGCAATAGCCTCTCTAATAGAACTGACTGGATGCGAAATTGCTTCGTATGACGAGGTCATGGAGGTAATACAACCCAAGTCCAAGCCCCCCAAGTCAAGAAAGCCCCCATCTTCGTCCAAGGACCAGGAACAACCCCAGACTGCAAAGTTAGATCATTCAAAAGATGAAGGTCGCGAGAAGAGCACTACCCCGGATTTTGTTAAGGACATGACAAGCCTTCGACTGGCTTCAAATCCCCCAAGCCCCGCACCAACACCGACTCAGCCCCAGCCAAAGGCGTTGTCGACAAGTGCAGCTGAACACCATGACTCAGAGGTCAGCCCAGAATCGAAGGCTACAGAATCAAATGGTGTTAGTCAGATCAAATCTACTGAGGCACCGAATGGCATACATGAGCCAAACACGGCCAAGGATTTCCCTATCAAAGCCGTTGTGGCAGATGCCATCAAAGCCGAACCAGATTCAGCATTATTGGATCATACTTCTAAAGGCCAAGAAGAAAGCATCAAAGCAGATTCCCATCATAATACCACGAAAAATCCAGACCAAGTCATAGAGCCATCGTCTCTAGCCGAGACAAGCCAGAAAGAAGAACAGACTCTTGCATCACCTCCAGCCCAAGCGACCAGCAAGCACGAAGCACAGACAATGGAAGCACAACCAGACAAAACACAGGAAATACCCAAGATGAACAACCCAGCGGCTATACATGATGCCAACCTTCAACAGGAAGGCCTGTGCGAAGGAGACACCGACATCATCGAGAATGTTCTTCCTGAGCCGTTACTTGAGGGCATTTTCGATAAGTTACGCGAGGAGATTCAGTGGCAGCGTATGTCTCACCAGGGTGGGCAAGTTCCACGACTTGTTGCAGTTCAGGGTGAGATTGGACCAGACGGGAGCATCCCAGTCTACCGTCATCCATCTGACGAATCTCCTCCACTGCTGCCATTCACTCCTACGGTACTGGCTATAAAAAACGAGACCGAGAAACGGCTGGGTCATTCTCTGAACCATGTGCTGATCCAGTACTACCGAGATGGAAATGACTACATCTCCGAACACAGTGACAAGACCCTGGATATCGTCAAAGGATCTTATATCGCCAACGTGAGCCTCGGCGCTGAACGAACTATGACTTTCAGAACAAAGAGAAGGGATAAGGACCCTTCACAAGAGGATGCCACCTCTCTAACAACCTCGAAAAGAGTGACACAGCGTGCCAGACTCCCACACAATTCTCTATGCCGACTAGGCTTGAAAAGTAACATGAAGTGGCTACATGCCATCCGTCAGGACAAGCGTTCAAAGAAGGAAAAATCCACGGCCGAACTTGCATACGAAGGAGGGCGAATCTCTCTGACTTTCAGACAGATAGGGACGTTCCTGAACGGCGAAGAGACTCTTATATGGGGCCAAGGTGCTAAGGCCAAGACTCCCGAGGATGCTCACGCCGTCATTAACGGACAGTCTACCGAGGCAATTGAGCTGCTGAAGGCTTTTGGGACAGAGAACCACTCAAGCGAATTCGATTGGGACGCACATTATGGAAAAGGGTTCGATGTGCTGCATATGAGCAACGCACCTCGCCTCTTTACCTGCAGTGACCCAACTATCAATATGCGCATTGCTCTCATGTTGGCGGAGTTTGGCGTGAACTACGCAAAGGGAAGTATTACGACCGGATCTGCAGCAACAAACTCCGAGAATTTGTCAGTCAAATTCGTGGACAAGGACAAATCCACTGTTCAAGGTGATATGGCTGTCATGTCGTACATTGATGCCCGCTATGGGCTTGGGAGACCTGGCAGCACCCCGCAAGCACCAAAGGAGTTGGCCATTCGGCTCACTCGTTTCCAGCGAGCCCTGGCTCTTTTGGATATCTGGAAAAGCCTTCCGCAGGACGCCAAGAGCGGCAAACGAGACTCGAAGTCTCTTAAACAAGAGCTTGAAGTTTGGGACGGGTTCCTCGCTGAGGATAATGGGCCTTACATTGCTGGCGTGGAACTGACTCTGCCCGACTTCGCCTTCTGGCCAGTTTTGCACAACATGGTGGAAGAAACAGGAGTAGAGACTCTCCGGGATCAGAAAAGGCTCCGCGAATACTATGAGAAGGTTGGCGAGAGGTCCAGTTTCAAGAAGGTGCTTGGCAAGCATCCACAGCAGCAGTCATAGGAGATTACCCCTGCTCGATGATTGTATTTTAGACAAGCAGTAAACTCGTGATCCGAGTAATCAGGTAGTGCCTGTGTAATATCTTGTCCTTTGCGAATGACCAAGGGATTGTTGATGCAGATCTGTATGAAACCACACGTGTATATGTCTTGTTCGTTGCAGTAACAAGAGTTTCTTGTATAAATGCTTGATGCAGCGTATCCCAACAGTGTTGTGACTAATGAACACGTTAAAAATAAGGACAGTACCTTTATCATGGCAATAGAAGACGTAGAGGAGTTGTGGGAGATTTTCAGGTGTTGCGAAAAGACAAAGAGAAAGACAGAGGGGAGAGAATTATACAATGTTTGGTATCTATTGTTCCAAAACCGTGAGGAAGATAATATACTCGACGAACCGACCCCTCGATTGTTAACTTTAAGCATCCGCAGGAGATTATTCCGAGGTGCTCCATGGAAGAGGATATGTGCCAACCCAATCCTCAACCTCACTTCGCAGTTGGACAATTTCGGATTCCGTCTCCCCATCACCGAGGTGATCTAGGAAAACCTTTATCTTGCCAGAGCTCTTCTCACCTTTCTCCTCTGCTGCTTTTCTAGCAGCTTTGTCGATACGAGAAGTGATGGTGACGGCACGATCCACAACGTCAGCAACACGAACGAAATCATCCTCGTTAAAGCCACGGGTAGTCATGGCAGGAGTACCCATGCGAAGGCCACCAGGAACCAAAGCAGAACGATCCCCTGGGACTGTGTTTTTGTTGGCTGCCACACCTACCAATTCCAAGACACGCTCAACTCGACCACCATCAATGCCCTGGGGTTTGAGATCAGCCAGGACCAGGTGGTTGTCTGTACCTCCGCTGACAAGCTTATATCCCAAGCCGCCTTTGCCCTTGGGCTCGCTCAGCCGCTTTGCGAAAGCCTTGGCGTTTTTCAGAACCTGGGCCTGATATGCTTGGAACTCTGGAGTCTGGGCTTGCTTGAGAGCTACAGCAAGAGCGGTGATGGTGTGGTTATGCGGACCGCCTTGGTGACCGGGAAACACAGAGCTGTTGATAGGACCTTCGAGATCATAAAGAATATCTTCCTTCGTCTTGGGATTTTGTCTCCGCACGCCTTTCCTATAAAAGATCAGAGCACCTCGGGGACCCCTTAGGCTCTTGTGGCTCGTTGTGGTTACGATATCGGCGTAGGCGAAGGGACCAGGAATGACCTTTGCTGCAACAAGGCCAGAAATATGGGCGATGTCGGCTAGTAGGTAGGCGTTGGTCTTGTCGCAGATCTCCTGCATGCGCTGATAGTCGATTAGTCGACTGTAAGCACTCGCACCAGCGACAATAATCTTTGGCCTATATATGCTTGCCATCTCCTCCAACTTGTTGTAGTCGATGTATCCTGTAGTCTCGTCTAGTCGGTACGGTAAAGTTTCGAAGTACTTTGATATCGCTGAAATCTTCTTTGTGGGCGTTTGGTAACCATGAGATAGATGGCCGCCATGTGGTAGATCTAGACCCATTAACCGATCATGGGTGTTGAGTAAGGCAGAGTAGACATAGAGGTTCGCTGGAGCGCCAGAGAGAGCTGAGAGGTCATAGTCAGTATCACATGCAATCAAGCAAGTCACTTGAGAGAAAAGTTCCAAGCAACCAACCTTGAACATTGACACCCCATAACTTTGGGTCGAGGCCGAACGATTCAAGGGCACGCTGTTGACAAAGCCTTTCGGCCTGGTCGATGAATTCATTCCCGCCGTAGTAACGGGCCCCTGGGTATCCTTCCGAGTATTTATCTACAGCATACGTTAGTCTTAAGGTCTGTCGTCGTTCGATCCTTGGCTACTAAAGCTCACTCTGCATCACGCTACCAAGAGCATCGAGTACAGCCTGCGACGTAAAGTTTTCGGAGGGAATCAGATTGATGAAATGCTTCTGGCGGTCTTTCTCCTATCCAAGCCGTCAGCACAGGGGAAGCAGATAGAATGTGTAGCATCAATGCGACCAACCTTCTCAATGATGTCGAAGACAGCGGGGTCAGCTTTGCTCAGATGGGCTGAGAGGGCCTAGGATGAGGAACGAGGACATTAGATGCTAAACTTGTTGGATCAACCCAATTGAAGAAGACACACCTGCTGCTGGTCCTCCAGAGCTATGGAAGATGCGGTACGAGTACATGTCGCGAATACAGCAGCTGGCCTTGCGATGTTACGCAGGACACGCGAGGTGCTTCTCACGCCAGCGAGAGACATAGCGTGCTTGGCAGTCGATGGCAAGACACCGAGATCGAATGATGCGAGCGCTTATGGGAGAGACAAATTGAGAGTTCTATTTGCGGCAAAGCAAAAGAGCTTCACGAGGTGCTTGTTGTAGTCCAACGGCGCGTTCACTCAGGACGTCATTGACTGATACGATGGGACTTAATTAGTGTCGACGACGTAGGCGGAGGCGGAGGGTGGAGGGTGGAGGTGGAGGAAGTTCGGACAGGGCCGAGACTCGAATGATGAGTGACTGTCTCATGAATCCATAGCAGCAGCAAGCAAGACTCAAGACGCACACCATGGTGCTCCAAATGCGATACCCTCGCACAAGGTACCAGCTAGATTGCCCAGCCAAGATCCCTGTAACTCTTGGATTTAGCGCTCGTCTTCCAGAGCGAATAGGATATCTGTTGGTGGCTTCAGTGGGCTAAAAACTCACGCTGAATGGGAATACCCTCTGACCAAGTACATTGAGCACACTCCCTGACAGGCATTTCTGGCCTTACATACTGCAGTCTCATAACTACGTTGTGGCTACAATCAAAGTATAAAACAACTCGGCCATCCTACGTAGTATGGCTGTTTGCTTGGTTTTCCTCCTTCACCTTCTTATCAACCAAGGTATCCGTAAAGTCGGGTGTGATGGGATCGCTTAGACAGCAAATAGGTCCACCTGGAGCTGGTGCAACCTCACTACTCACTGCCATGGGGGTAGCTTTTTTTTTCCTTCAAGGAGGATCGACCTAACTAAGCCTTTGCTTGATCTGTTTATTTCCACGATATCATCTGGCTGCCTTTGATATCGTCAGGCAGTTGGCACTTTTATAGGTACCTTAGGTGAGAAGCGCTGCCTCAGGTCTGGGTGAATTCCTGATTGTTCAGATAGTGCAGGGAATATCCCAATCATGCAGAAAGTCGGGACTTTTAATTGTGGCTCAGATTTCGACAATTCACACTCGCTAATCGAGTCAATGACACAGATGAGACGTCACGAACAATGCTCTCATGATAAGCCAGACCGCGCACATTATTTTTTAAAACGCTGGTGGTACTTAAGTCGTGATGAGCGGAACAAGTGCTCACGAGAAGGTCGTAAATGGTGAAACATCCAAGCATCCGAGCATCATCGATTCCATTTTTTTCAATGCTACATGCCTGAACCCCCGCCGGTACAAGTGTAGAAACCAGAAGGGCATAAAAAGAGACCCAACCCGTAGACTCCGAATGCAGCCTCCTCTCAAGACCGAAATGTTGTCATTGTCCACCAGGTTTAATCTTACTCCTCGGCAAGGAGAGCATTTCGCTTCGCCGCCGCACGCTCCTGCTTGCGCTCGCGGGCAGCCTTGTTCTTCGCACGCTTGGCATCCATCTCCTCCTGAAGGGCAGTCTCACGGGCCTTCTCAGCCTTAGCACGGTGAATCTAGATTAAAAGCTACATGTCAGCGAATGTCCCGAGCGTGGACCCCGAGGAAGGGTTATCATTGATAAAACGTACATGCTCGACGAGGGCACGCTTGTGCTTGAAAGCGTTACCCTTGCTGCTGTGGTACAGCTCGTGGTAGAGGTGCTTATCGATCTTGCCGCTGGCACGGTACTTGACCAAGAGACGGCGGAGGACTCGGAGGCGGCGCATCCAGAGGACCTGGCTAGGCATACGGGCATCGGCGGTACCCTTACGCTTACCATAGCCACGGTGTCGGCCCTCTCGTCGGGCGAGGTTCAGCTCGCGAGCGCGCGATCGTGAGTGCTGGGTGACGGGCTTTCGGATGATGAGGCCATCGGAGATGAGCTTTCGGATGGTCTGGCGAGAGTTGGCGTTGGAGATCTCGCTCTGCTCGTTGGGGTCGAGCCAGATCTTGCGCTTGCCACAGCCGATGACCGCTGAGGCCAGGCGCTTCTGAGTTCGCAGATTGACCCTGTAGTTGAGGAAGAAATCATCAGTTAGCCACCAGTACCCTCTGATAATGTTGTCATGTCCCAGATTTTCCAATCCATCGGATCCGTGGCGACACCATCAAAAAGCATTGCAACCAGTTCATATACTGTTTCCAAAGCTCCTCCTGTATCGCCTCCTCGCTTGTACTGATCGTTCCGATGCACTTACATCTTGATTGTCGTTGGGTGGTGATGGCCGGTCCTCGATGGATGTTGGATGATGAAGACTGGTGAGAGGGGTTGCGAGGCCAGAATTTCTCTGCTTGCAACTCCTTCTGTGGGTTCACGCTAGTCCCAGAACGTCAAGCGAGGGCTGCACGTGACTCTCAGGGTCGAAAATGGCAGGAGCAAGTTAGAGCGTATCAAATTAAAACTATGCATTTTAAAAGGTGAATAAATTATCAATGAATCATGATTCTGAAATTTGATTTCGGGGGGGTTCAACAACACCATATTTCGTGTGAGCACTGTGAATTGAATATTGGGATGGATATCCATTATCGAGATAATCGTTTCTCATTTCGATTCAATTGAGAAGGACGAGAAGATGATTACCATTCGCACGCTTTACACAGCTTTACACTGTTGTGGACAGCAGGAGTGTGTTGAAACAGCTATACCAAGTTTAGAATTGCAATTGTAGCCCCTGAGATCAAGTTGGTTACCTCTACTACTTCTGCATGCATGATCAAATCTTCGTTATCAAGGTAACAAGTAGATATGATTTGTGGTGAATTTACCAACTGTTCATCGAGTGGGACGGTATATTCAACAGCATTCGTCCTGGAAACATGCCCAGACAACCTAAGATTGTATTTGCGATATGCTCTTTTACATATTATGAGAAGGTTTCGCTGCCAACATCAACTTTTCCCACACTCCAAATCTCTTTCTCATCCTCAGCTTCATCATTGGACAGTCCCAATCCCCCCTGCCCACCCTCAGCCTCGCGCCTCTCGCGGGCTTGAGAGCCTAGCCTCATGGCGACTCGTTTAAAATAGTCTCCCATGCTCCTCTTAGTGTTGGCTGGCAGATCTGCTCCTGGACCAGCCATGAATTTATCGAAAATGCGGCTCTCTTCATCAGCCACATTGAAAAGCTCCACAAATGCCGCCTCAGCAGCTAGCTTGACGGGAATAACGGGGTCGCGAACACTAGCAAATATGGGTTGTGCTAACAGAGCGATATGAGGTCGGACCATCTCCATATCATTGCGACTGACAGTACGAACGACAACCAGTGCAAGTCTGCGTGAGTCGGTTGCATTGCCAGGTTGGATCACAGAGGCAAGGGCTTCAAAAATTCCCTTTGTAGTCTCAAATGTCTTGGGAGAATCTGATAGCAGGTACTTACCAATTGCCAGAATGCAATTGTCTGCAACAAATACCTAGACGGTTGTCAGTTTACGAATCATTTTCGATCTGGGAACATGGATGTGGCTTACGTTCTTGTTGGTGACGCCCTGGCAAAGCAAATCGGGCAAGTCATCAGCCAAGGGGCTTTGAAGCAGCGCGTCTGGTGACTCCGCGAGGACTGCGTTCAGGGCAAGGACAGATGAATGAGTGAAATGCGAGGTCGCCACGCGGTTCTTCAATAAACCATGAGCGGCTTCCTCAGGAACATTTTTGATGAGAGCCCCCAGCAGCTTGGCATTAGTGATAGTCATAGTCTCATCTCTCTCGTCCGTGTCCATGTCGATAAGTGACAAGACAGAAGCTCGTGATGCCTCACCCATATTCGCACCCGCCTTACTGATAACTTCATACAAGGCCTTGAGCATGGCCGTCTTGACACCAGGATCGGCCGTCTTCGACCCAGTGACTAGTTCAGCAATCAACGGATCGATACGGGGCGTATACTTGATCAAAGTACCCAATGCCTTGGCAGCCCGTGTTCTCAAAGTCTCACTGGATTGGTCCGCAAGAGACTTTGCAAACGTACGTTGAAGCTGTGGAAGAAAAGGTTTCAGTGCCGCAGGCATCTTATCCAGGAGATTATTGAGTGTCAGAAGGATCGCCGACTTGACTTCAGTGGCGCGCTCTGAAACGACACGGATCAGGGGACCAGTAATCTGGGTAACGAATGGCTTCAGAGAGGCCTCGCTTGTTCTGTCAACGATGTCTGAAATACCCAGAGCAGCTTGAACTCTTTGGTCTGCAGTACCATTCATCAAACCTTGCAGGAAGATTGGTAGAATGGCATTGATGCCCTTGGGTAGCTCGAACCCACGCAGGTTTGCTCCTGCGACACCAATACGCTGAAGAGTTTGTCGAGTGGAAACGACGAGCGACTCCATCTCCTCCTTTCGCAGCTTCTTTGTGAATGCGCTGAGAGCCACCCACGCAGCCTTGACGACATCGGCATCTCTGTCGTCAAAGGAGTTAAGCAATGAACGAATGATATCCTGGTTATATCTGGAATAATCCACGCTGGCAGCGGCAAAAAAGTTGCCCAGATGGCGAGCAGTAGCCGCTCGGCGTCGGTGATCTTCGTGTTTGAGAAGCTGCAGCAGAACGTTCATGACTGTATTGAGACCATCGTATTCGTCAATCGACTGGATGACGGTGTCGAAAGATGTCGCCAGCTCTTCCCGAAGGCCATCGTCGTCACAATTTATCTCGTTATCCATGAGCGAATTGATAATGTTGGGGAGGCGACGGTTCATCGCAGGACCAGCAACCTTGGACAGAGATGCAAGAGCCTTGGCATCGAAGGCTGATATGGGTGGTGTCGTGAGGGTTGGGATGAGGTTTGGCAGGATAATATTCGACCGCGTCGTCTCAGTAAGCAGGGTGAGGAGTGCCTGCAGAGCATTGTCTGCGTCACCCTCGGAACGCAAGAGATTGAGAAGGAAAGGAAGAACTTGATCAACTGCTCGCTTGCCAAAGATTTGCTGAAGCGAATCAAATGCTTCAGCAGCGGCTTCTCGGACATTCTCATCAGAATCCGTCAGTGCGGTACGAACGACGGAAATCAGGGTCTTTTCGTGATCCTCAAGAGCCTCCGGTGACGCAGAAGAGATAAGCTCCCTCAAGGCAAAGCAAATACCCTGCTTAGCGTCAACATCTGTAGATGTCTGAAGGCCTTCTTCCAAAGTGGGAAGAAGACTGGAGAGAACACTGTCTCCAGCCTTTCGAATAAGTTCTCCTAGGGCATTACTGGCAATGACCTTGTGTTCCATATTGGAACTTCCCAAGCGACGGATAAGAAGTTGTGTGAGGGTTGGCACAAGCTCCTTCAGGGTTCTCGGGCTGTGAACAAGAACCTTCCAAACAGCAATAGCGGCCGAGCGAACGGCCCCAGCTGTATCGCAGCGGCACACGTAGAGTGCAGAAAGTATCTTATTCCGCTTCTCCTCTCCGAGTGTTTCCTTCAAAGAAGCGCCTGCTTCTTTGATGTTCTCGTCCTCCTCAATGTCCTCAGCCTCGGTTCCAGCCTTGATACCAGTAAGGTTGAAGAGAAGATCCCCTACAAGTTCGACAGAGCTAAGTCGAATTCTGTAGCTGTCGTCCGCAAGGCCGCGTTCAAGTTCTGGAAGGAGGAGATCGACAGCACGAGCAGCAAAATTTTTGACCAGCAGACGACCTGCACGCAGTGCGGTTTCACGAATCGACTCGACATCGTCGGCAAGACCAGCCAGAATAGGTGGTACAATGCGACCCAAGTAATTGGAGAAGCTGTTGCCAAAACAAACAGGAAGGAAAATAAAAAGTGACATAAAGCCTTCGCGAACGGCTGGCTTTGAGGATTCGACATTTTGAAGAATGGTGGGAAGAGTCTCCTCCAGCCTTGTCGTTCCCAACCCAGCGAGCACCTCGCTGAGAGCCTGAGCAGATCCCAATCGATCGCCAGCACCAGTATCTGATTTGAGAGTCTGCATCAGACCAGGAATAAGATCGGGAAGTGTGTCTTCTCCAAGCTTCTCGACCAAAGAACCCAACGCTCTGGAAGCTGTCGCTCGAGTGGTAGGCACAGGGTCGACAATGGCAATCTTCAGACCAGCCACAAGTACCGGCAAATGCATGACCACGTCCTTCTTTTCGGTCAGATGAGCCAAGCTACCGATTACCTGAGCTGCCTTGCGCTTGGTATTGGAACGATCGCCCAAACCACGCTGCAAAATGCGAGTGACCAATGCCAAAGATGGAGCATCGAGGTAATGAACAAACTGGACCTTGATGAGCGAGTCCAGGGCTTCGTCTGTATACTTTGTGGGGTCACTCAGAGCCTTCAGAATAATGTCGACCAACGATTTAATTTCTGGATTGTTGATGACTTCACCAAACCTCTTCAAGCTTCGGTTTGCGGCGGCCCTTACTTCCTTGTGGCTGTCGTTTAACACACCCGTCAGAGGGGGGATGATGTCTGGCAGACTGTTGGCGAGCTGCTGCGGATCTAGGTATGCCATTGCACCAAGAAGGTCACAAGCACCCTTCTTGCTCCTCCACTGTTGCTCTTCAAGACCGTCAAGCAGAGTTGGCATGATTCTCTTCACACCGTAAGAGCTTAGCTTCGCAAAGCACGACTTAGCCGCTGCCAGACAAGCCTCACGAACGTTTGCGTTAGCATCACCGAAGCCGGTCAGTAGCTGGGGCACAATCTGGATCACGTAAGGTTCGAAGACGCGTCCAAGCATAGTTGAGAGAAGTTCGTATGCTAGCAAAGCGGCCTCACGCTGATTTGCCTCCTTTTTGTTTTCCATTGCGTCAGTGAGAGTTGACAGAACTCGGTACTCTCTTAGTGCCGCGATGCCTCTGCCCATTACAAGTCCAGCCAGACCATAAGCCGAACCTCGCTGAACAGCATACTTTTTCGAAGTGAGGAGCTGGTCCATGATTTGACCAAAGTACTTGGAAGACTGGTCAGGGCAGGCTCGAATCAGGGGAGGCAGACATTCAGCAATGGCATATTGTACCGTCTCCGAGGGCGTACTTAGAGTCGCCACGAGACGGTCGATAACGATAGGTATCTTGGGATCACCAGGGCTCAAATGGCGAGCCAAGGCACCGTACATAATGATCACTGCCTCGTTGACACGGTCAGCAGCGTCGCTGTTTTTGTCTGGTTGTTCCAAGGTCTGTTCGAATTTTGACATGAGTTCATCAAGGATGCCCTTGCCGTGAATTTCGATGGCCGTGATCGAAGCATCCAGCATCTCACCTCTCACTGCATCGTTTTTATCTCCAAGAGGACCGGCATCGATGAGGAAGTCAAAGAAAGGATCCAGCTGATCAACCTTGAAAACTGGAGCAATCTCTTTAAAAGCTGTAGCGATACCTTGCCTTCCTTCCCAAGGATCGGACAGATCCATCTTTTTGGGCATGCCGAACTCATCGAGCTGCTGAACTCGTGGCTTGGCAAGCTCGACATAAGTGGCCTTGAGCTGGTCAAGCACCGCAGGCAAAGACTCATTATGTAAGCTAGCTGCTTCAGCCAGGGAGCGAGCAGCGGCACGGCGCAACTGCCCATCTTTGCTCTCGAGGAAGGGTAACATTTTAAGTGGCACTTCCGGCGTCATTTCGAAGCCACTCTCCTCCCATATCTCCCGACCGAGATCTTGGTTTTCTTCCTCATCGTCATGAGCAGCGATCCAGATTTCATTGGAGTAGCCAAGCTCGCTCATGTCAATTTCAGCGCTGATAGATTGCAGCACAGTTGATCTGACTCGCGTTTCAGGCACCAGCGCACCCCTTGCAAGAATGACCATCTCCTCACGGTCCATGTTTGGTGCGATGCAGCGACACATATCAGCAAAACAGTCCCTCAGGAGCTTGTAATGCTGAGCATATGCCTGCATAGAAGTGATAAGAACTGAAAGAAGCTCGGCACGAGGAACAGCCTCATCACTACAGACATCTGTATGGTATGAGAGGAACTCGATGGCCAATACTAGCTGAGCATCTGCATCATCGGGCGAATCACCAACTCCGCCTTTACGGAGAAGCTCCAGCACGAGCGGCAACGCGTAGATGAGTGATACAGAGTCGAAAGGTCGCTGCTCGCCAGCAAACCGTAAACGGTATAAAACTCTTGTTACCAAATCTTCAACAGCTTCCTCTTGATAGTTCTCTGCCAGCGACACGCCGCGCAGCCTGAGGGCCGCGACGCCAACGAAAGGCCTCATCGAGCCCAGGCGCTCTGTAACCTTCTCTGCGCAAGTTATGTAGGCCAATGGAGCTGCATCACCAGTGATCATTGTAGCACCGGCGTCCATAATGCCGATCAAGAGTGAAACAGCAGTACCGAGCCATTGGGCAGCATCTGTCGGTGGACCAGTGGCAAGGCTTCGGATAATGCCAATGCCCCGCAAAAGCCTTGCCTCGATCTCAGTTATAGATTGCCTGATCAGGCTTTCTTTCTTGAGTTGAGCATTGACTTTTGCGTTCTCCTCTGGGGTCAGCTTCTTCTGTTGGCCCTTCTTCTTTTCAAGCTGACTCCTAAGTTCTTCCTCCCATTTGAGAATATCATAGTCCTTTTTATTTTTGTCCAAGACTTGCTGAGACTTCTTTGCAAGCACATCAACGAACACGGTACCCTCAGGCGTTCTAAAAATGGCCGCTTCGACAGGACCAATATCGTGGAGTTGCTCGGCGTTGAGATCGCGGCTGAGGGTCTCCAGCAGGCGTGGAATAATGGTTTCGGGAGCAACAAAAGCCAAGTCAGCAGCTGCGTTGTATGCAGCTTTCTTGATGGCATCAACCTGTCGGTATTCGTTAGCGAGATTCTTGTACCCCTGGAACGTCATGCAAACCTTCTGGGAGAACGATGTTTGATTCTCTATTTCTGTCACAAGCTCATCTTGGTACTTCTTGACTAGATTGCCAGGGTCCAGTTCCATCCTGAGGCACAAATCGATCCAGTTTGCCCTAGGGATCAGCTCTGGGCGCGCCAGAACAAGGAGATTGTTTGCCTGTGCCTCGAGATCCTCCGTGTTGATGGTTTCCCCGGACTTTTCGATGTCACTGGGTGTCAAACAGATAGCCTTCACAACCTGGATCAAGTTATGAGCACCTGATGATGGTTCCTTATCAGGAGATCCAGAGTGCTTCAGATAGTCCCAAAGGCCGGCGATAATGAAACCTGATACCAGTTTTGGACTACGAACGTACAGACTGGAAAGGGTCTTGGATGTCTCCTGCTGAACAGTTGCCGGTACGCTCTGAGCGGTAACTAGGTGAATAATTGCTTCAGACCAAGCGAGGGCAACCTGATTATCAGCCTCCTTGTCAAGACCTTGAAAGGTAGAGTTCAAAGCCCGTGAAAACCACTTAAGATCCTCGTCGGCTGTGACCTTAGAGTAGATTCGAGGACTGAGGAGGAAGGATGACTTGGGGTCCAAGGATAACGATTGCTTGGTAACCGATGCTTTTGCCAAGCTTAAATCGGCTGCAGAACCAGGAAGCAAGCGATGAATATGTGTGCTTACAGCCGTCAGAATGTAGGCACCAACAATAAGGCCGTTCTGAGCAGCACTAGCTGCATTGGAGGTCACCTCTGTGAAAGTGGTAACGAATTTTGGTATCACTGCGTCCACAAAAGCAGCCATTGCTGAAGACACTGATTGCGCTTCATTGAGGGTTTGCAAGATACCACCGACACGGAGTAACCAGTACTTCCGAGAAGGAATTTTCTTTTCAGTAAGGCCCTTAGTAACGGATTCCAGCACACTGTTGGGGACCTCAGCATCGTTGGTCAATAAGAAAGAAACCGCTTTTGCCAAGGCTGAAGTCTCCGCAGCTAAAGCACTCTCATTACCTTCTTTGGCAGCGATGACTGCAACTGCGTTTGCGACTTGCTCGGCACTTGCTTTTGAAAGAGGCGCGGTCTGAAGCATTTGCGCATGCAGGACACGGTGGTCAGGAGATGCAAGTTTGCCGGATTTCAGGGGTGTCGCAACCTCGTTAATGACTTTTTCCAATGGCACAGTATCGCCAGACTTGCTGACCAGGGCGCTGAACGCATCTAAAGAGCCAGCACGAATAGCTGCATTGGTAGATTTTGCATTTGACAAAAGGGGCTTGAGCAGATTCTGCTCAAGGATCTTGGAAAGATCAAAATTCTCAGGGAGGCAACGAACAAGAGGCGTCACAACTCCACCAAGAATGACCTCAGGGGCGCGCAGAAGACCCTTCTCGAGAGCAGGGATCAGCTCTTTAGATATTTCTTCAAGTGTGGCAAACGAAGCGAAGAAGTCACCAAGTCCAAGCACTAGATACTCTGGAACACTGGTTCGAGAGCCAATGATCTCTCTCGTAAAGAAATCGTAATATCTAGATTTGAGGGAATCGAGAACAGGTCGCAAGTGATCCTTCCTAGCGGATACGCCAGCGATGACCCCAAGCAAGATAGCATTCCTAGAGATCGACTGAGCCCCCTTCGCAGCCAGGACATCAACAGAAGTAGAAAGCCGTTTTTCGCTCAGTTCATTCGAAGAGAAGAGTTTCCGCAAACCCCTCCTTGTAACAATGATGGCGGAGTGAGTGACTGACTTCCTGGAAACGGGCTGGTGGCACTTTTCCAGAGCATCCGCGTCTGCTAGGATAATATCGGTAGCAAACTGGTCCCACTGCGAGGCATCGAGATGTTGCATAAACAAACTGCACCATTCGACGAGAACGAATGCATTGGTAGGAGCAATGCCAGGTTTCTGGCTTTCCTTGCGCAAGGCAGTAATGAGCGGGGCGATTGTCTTGGAGTCGGGACCAGAGGAAATAAGCGCAATCAGGCACTTCTGCACTGACAGCCTGGACTGCCTATCTGCGTAAAAGGCATATGTTCCGAAAAGGAGCTGGAGGAGACGTGTAATTGAGGCGCTGTCAAGGGCTTAGGAGCTATGGTCAGCTGGTTGATAAAACGATGTAAGAGGACAAGAGCTTGCACACATTTCTGGGCCAATTTATCTTCGATTGTGCGCAACTGAGTGATTCGAACAGCGGTCGAGGATGAGGACAGAGCCTGTTTAACGGCGGCCATGTCAAGAGGGGCCGGAGAGCCAGAGTCGGATGAGTCGCCCTTAGACATTCTGGAGTTCGGAAACGGAGGTATATGTTCGGGTTGGTGAACTCATCTGGGGCTACCAGAGCTCGTGAACGCCAATTCCGAGGCGTAGATCTCCAGTCGAGGTGGTGGAACGTAGGTAATGTCAAGAAGGTTTGGTGGTAGGCTCGTAGTTGGTGTTTTAGAATTTTTGGGCACCAAATCCGTCAAAGAGAACGCAAATATCTCGACCTATGGACCTTGACCCCACGCTGAATCAACAGAGGTCACCTTACCTAAGACATCCAGAGGGATAGGTACCTTAGTAGGTGCCTAGGCACCTAAGGTAGCACCTCGTCGAAAGCTCGACAGGCCATTTAGGTGGGGTTAGGAGCCCTGAAAGTCTCTAGCCCACTGAAATTCTCGCGGCCCGGTATGACGCATTGCAGGTTGGCCTGTCCTGATACATCGCTAGCCTCCATGACTAAGCCTCCAGCACAGAAGCCGTTCAGCAATGCACCTGTACCTTGCAGATCTACCTGAGTATCGATCCAAGGAACAATCGTGTCACTGCCTACCTACCTAGGTAAGAGAGGTCGGTAGATTGCAATTCCGTTGCACTGGTGGTATATCTGCTGACCATGAATCTCTCCCCAAGACCCTTCTTCTAGGTGATCAATACTTCATTGTTGTGGTACTATCCCTCCCCTCTAACTCATCCTCATTCAGGCACGATCCACAGAACTGGAGATCAAAGCCCTTGCGTCACAACCTCCACCCTCAAATCACTTCACTCCTGCACTCTTCGTCTGTAGATCGGCACTCTCAATGACCTGCAATCGAATTTTGTAGCCCTCTTTATTGTAGGGGTAACCCAAGCCTCAGTTTCACTAGCAGATTTCTCCCTCGGCCATGATACCTCCAAATTAGAGAGTGCTCATTCTTTCTTCAGCCCTTTCTCTGTCTTTACCGCCTGCTGGCCCTCCGTTGACGATAATGGCGGGTGCGAAAAAGAAAAAGAAGCCCGCTGCTAACCCAGCTCGAGGATTCGCAACCACATCGGTTGCCTCCAAGCCCAGACCTGAGGTTGTCGAGTCTGAATCGAAGCCTGTGACTATCAAAGGCCAAAGTGCCCCTCCATCGACCCAGAAGGATGCCCCTCCATCCTCGTCCGCAACAACTGGCGATGCGACCACCAATGCTGCAACCCAGGAGACGGCCCTCAGCCCCGAAGAGTTCGAGAAGCAGTTGGAAGAATCTGAGCTACAATTGCTCGTGGAGAAACACGCAGCAAAAACAAAGAAAGATGCCCAACGGCAACGGAATCGTCTCGATACTGACCGTCGACTCCTTCGTGGCCAGGCCGATTCTATCAATAGTTTCAAATGGCTACCGCCAGACTTGATGGATCACATACTCGACCTCGTGCAAGCAGAAAATCGATTTGCCGCTTCTAGCCTGTCCTCCTCAGAGAATGCTGGCGCTGGGAAGGTGCCCCCTGAAGAAGACATGATCATCCGCCTCTGGACATTACAACAGACCCTGATCGCAGCAGAATTCCCCACGGACCGAGTGGCGGCTGCAATACGATACATCCTCGATATAGCACCTAATGTCGCATCGACAAATCGAGATTCTATCTGGGGACTTGAAGAGGCCCTCGACTGGCTAGCCAGAGAATGCAAGATCGGAGAACTGCCGAGTTACGAACCAAGATCGAAGCCGATCCCCAAAAGCACCGGCGGTTCGTCTCCCAACGTCTTGGGCCCCTCTCCGACTAACTATGTATAATAGATACTCCCCAGGACAGTCCAATGCCGAGCCGCCCTAGTACTCCTCGTCAAACTGATACTCGCAACGGCCGTAGAAACAAGCCAGCTGGGAGCAACTCTCGATTAGTCAAGGGTTCCTCACCTAGTAAAAAACTGGTGGTAGCTTGTGATAGCGACATAGAAGCTGATGAGCTTGTTCCAAAATACCTGGAGACTAAAGCCAAATTGCTAGAACACGAGCGCGGAAAGGACTGGCCAGATAGCTCAAAGTCATCAGAATCGGACGAAGAACTTGCTGTTGCCAAGCTCGAAGCTAAGATTAGGAAGATCGAAAACGATGTTCTTTTCGATAAGTATGAAGCCGAGCAACGGTGGAGAGCCCAAAGAATTGATCTCGAAAGGCGACTGGCTGCCGAGAAGCAAGAATACCAAGCTCAGGCCGAGGTGACACCAGCCAGGGCGGATGAAACTCCTCATGAGCAAGTGGAAAATGATGACATTAAAAACGAAGCTGAGCGTATCGCCGCCGAAGTCCTGGCCGAGGGGCAAGATGAGGATGAAGATGATATCGGCGGATTATTTGCATCTCTGCCACAAAATGAGGTTGACGCAAGCACAGGAGAAAACCGCACAATTGTAAACTCAGCCGATGGAAATCGACTTACAATTCGCGATTTTGGGAAGTGGACAGGCATTAGTCCTCGAAGGGCACTCGAGGAAGCATGCCGTTCGAGGTAAGCCCACTTGATGTCGCTACAAATTGCATAAAATGTGCTGATCGCGAATCTTAGGGACTCTTCGGCGAGAATTTCATACTCTTTTGTATCAGATGCTTCCTTCGCAAATCGTCATTCCTTGGATATTACCTGGACCAAACCTCAAGAAGTGCCACCACCAGCGGCCTCATCTGACGTACAAATTGTGGCGGACCCTTATAGATTCACTCTTACGATGATCGGCATTGCAACACCAGATGCTAAGCAGTCAGAATCCTATATTTCCACAGCAGCCTTGTTTTATACCTTCAGCGGCAATGCCAAGGACGAAAAAGTGGTAATCAGACTTCCCCATGTCTGGAAAGACGTTTGGGCGGAACTTGCTGAAGCACGAAAAGCTCAAATTGACGAGCAAGACAGAGATGTGGTGAGGGACTTGAGAGCTCTGGTGCGTCAAAGACATGACCAGGAGCTTGAAGATGGTGTTATCATTCAAGGCGCGTTTCGGGGACGTGGCGCCAAACATACTCACGACTCTGGCGATGACGGTGGCCAAGATCGATCAAGGCAGAGCGCTGCAAATGGGGAGTACTTTCAGAAGATTTGGGCAGAGAAGTCGAGCACGCGCAAGTTTCAGATGATGCTGGTAAGCAACAACCTGTGTTACTAGGTTTCCATGACGCTAACGAAACTCAGCAATCACGAATGCAACTCCCCATGTGGAATTTCCGAGAGCAAGTCTTGACTGCTGTCGATGAGAATCAAGTGATAATTGTTTGTGGTGAGACTGGATGGTATGGTCTTCGAACACGTCGTTCTTGAGGTCTTGCTAACTGGACAATAGCGGAAAGAGTACTCAAGTTCCGTCTTTCTTGCTAGAGCACCAGCTTTCTCAGGGGAAGCCCTGCAAGGTCTACTGCACAGAGCCAAGAAGGATCTCTGCGATCTCTCTCGCTCGTCGTGTCAGTGAAGAGCTTGGAGAAAACAGAAATGACCTTGGAACGAATAGGTCCCTAGTCGGATATTCTATTCGACTCGAGGCTAATACCTCGAGGGAAACAAGGCTGGTGTATGCAACCACTGGTATTGTAATGCGAATGCTTGAGGGCTCCAATGATCTGCAGGAAGTGACGCACCTGGTGCTTGATGAAGTTCACGAGCGGTCTATTGACAGCGACTTTCTTCTGATCGTACTGAAGAAGCTCCTCATAAGACGCAAGGACTTGAAGGTTGTTCTTATGTCTGCTACAGTTGACGCGGATCGTTTCTCCGCTTACCTTGGCGGAGCACCAGTTCTCAATGTCCCTGGAAGAACGTTCCCAGTGCAGGTTAGATACCTCGAGGATGCCATTGAACTCACTGGATACACACCTGCGGATTCTGAGCCTGACAAAATGGTTGACTTGGATGATGATCCTGCAGAGAGTGAAGGAGAAAACGCCAAGAGTGATATTTCCAAGAGTCTATCAGGATACACTGCAAGAACACGGTCGACACTGGCTCAAATTGATGAGTACCGTATCGAGTTCGATCTGATTCTGCAGTTGATAGCTCAAATTGCGGTTGACGAACATCTGCAGAAATTTAGCAAGGCTATTCTGGTGTTTTTGCCAGGTATTGCTGAGATTCGCACACTGAACGACATGCTGCTAGGAGATCCCAGGTTTGCCAAAGACTGGCTAGTTTATCCTCTCCATTCAACCATCGCTACGGAGGACCAAGAGTCGGCATTCCTTGTCCCATCATCTGGAATTCGTAAAATCGTTCTTGCCACCAACATCGCCGAAACTGGAATCACCATTCCCGACGTCACTTGTGTCATTGACACTGGCAAGCATCGTGAAATGCGCTTCGATGAGCGACGTCAACTCTCACGCCTGATTGATACCTTCATTTCCCGTGCCAACGCAAAGCAGAGGCGTGGTCGAGCAGGGCGTGTACAAGAAGGGTTATGCTTTCATATGTTCACCAAATTCCGCCATGATCAGTTAATGAGCGACCAGCAGACGCCCGAGATGCTTCGACTTTCTTTGCAAGACTTGGCGATTCGAGTCAAGATCTGTAAGATCGGAGGGATCGAGGAGACACTTGGCGATGCTCTTGACCCCCCCTCGGCAAAAAACATCCGTCGGGCGGTTGATGCTCTTGTGGATGTTCGTGCCCTTACTCAGGCTGAAGAACTCACACCGCTTGGACACCAGTTAGCCAGGTTACCTTTAGATGTATTCTTGGGTAAACTCATTCTGTATGGAGTCATCTTCAAATGCTTGGACATGGCTATCACTTCTGCTGCTATCCTATCTTCCAAGTCACCCTTCTCGGCGCCGTTTGGACAGCGCACTCAGGCAGATAATGCTCGCATGGCTTTCCGTCGGGGAGATTCCGATCTTCTCACTATTTACAACGCATACCTGGCTTGGAAGCGAGTATGCCAGTCTACTGGGGGCGGCGGAAAGGAGTTCCAGTTCTGCCGCAAGAACTTTTTGAGTCAGCAAACTCTTGCAAACATCGAGGACCTCAAAGGACAACTCCTTACCTCTCTCGCCGACTCCGGCTTTCTTTCCCTCACTGAAGACGAAAGAAGAGCCCTTTCCCGAGCTCGGTTTTCTGGAGGCAGAGGACGAAGGCAGCAGCAATTTTATGATATTCCTCGAAGAGTCAACCTCAACAGCGATAACGATGTTGTCTCGGCATCAGTTATCGCCTGGAGCTTTTACCCCAAGATTCTTGTGAGAGACGCGCCCGGGTCCAAGGGTTTAAGAAACATCGGCACAAGTCAGTCCATCAGTCTCCATCCATCGTCGGTCAATCGGGGACGCCACGACCTTCGATGGCTTTCCTATTATCATATTATGCAGTCCAGAGCGTAAGTTTTTGCCGAATACAAGAGAGGTGAACTGGCTAATATTCAAAAAGGGTTTACCACGCCCACGAGGCTACTGCCGTGGAAGCATTCGCCATTGCACTGCTTTGTGGCGATGTACGATGTGATGTAAGAGCACCAAATCTTTTCTATAGCTGTATCACTGATAAGATCACACCAGATGTACTCCGGGGTCATCGTTCTCGATGGGAACCGCGGTCGCTTTGCAGTACCAGACTGGAAAACGATGCTAGTCATGAAGGTCCTCCGGACACGTTTACGAGAGCTCTTGACGAGATCTTTCAAGCAGCCAGGCAAGCTTCCTACTGCCCAGCAAGAAAAGTGGCTTGATGTTTGGCAGAGGATCTTCACACAAGATTTTCAGGATAGATCTACCGCTGGCATAATGAGCAAGGGGTGAGAATACATATTCTTTGGGTGTCTTATTTGACTAGCTGTAAACTGAATATCAAGGTCATAGTAGGATGCCAGAAACTAGAACGGGAGACAAGTTGCGCATGCTGGGAGAAAGGTGCTTATTGTATATCTTGCCAGAGTTTCTTGGGGAGTGATTGGCATATAGCCGTGCTGACTTTGAAGATCAGTGGAAAGCCATCTGAGCAATACGCAAATGAAAGAACCCGACCACATGATAGCTCAGGTTTGATTTGATTGATTCGCGTTCGACAACTGCATTTATTCGTACAGCCATGTAATAAACACTCCCTTCCCTTCCCTAGTCCCCTGGATATCATTGAAGTTTAATGAATTACATTATGCTACATCAGTATACCACTCAAAACCAGCGACTGACCCTGCATTTACGGTTCAGACCCAGGCTTTTCTCCTTCGTCTCCTTTCTTCATATCTTGACCACTGGCGAGGAACATCGCCTTGAAGTCGGCGTTGCTCTTCTTTGACGAGGTATCAGAATCGCCGTTCTGAGCCGGCCTGGGTGCGCTGGGCTTGAAGCCAAGACCACGGCGAGGGCCAGGTTTCCCGAGCACCGGTCGCCGGATTGTAGTTGGCGGTGGCATGAGAGTGGTTGACGAGCTACCTGCAGCCTTGCTTTTCTGTTCTTGACTCTTGCTACTGTCCCTGTCCCTTTTCCCGTAGACAATACGGTCCTGGGTACGTTCTGCCTTGGCTTGCCGAAGTTCATCCATTGTGCCCGTTCGAAGCTTGTGACCCTCAAAGTCCATACTATCGAGCTGTAAACTCGCCTTGCCCGCAGTAGCTGCATCGACAAACTCGATTTTAGCGCCACCATTGCCGGGGAGCACAGTTAGCTTAACAATAGCACCCAAAGGCTCGACGAGTGCTCGGATTCGTGCATCGTTCACAGTATCAGGTAGGCCCATAAGAGCGATCGTCTTTGCTGAGATGTCAGCCGCGGTGGGTTTGGACTGAGCTCCATCGGGTGCGTCTTCCATTGCTTCGTCACCCTCAGCATCGTGCGATAAAGGCGCAGGCGAGCTTCTGGCGGTATCCGCAACGGTTGTTGCAGCACGTTTAATCTTTGACTCTTTGGAAAGAGAAACTTCTAGGATCTGGCTCTTGAACTTGGTATTGTTCATTTCCGCCACGGCCTTCTCGGCCTCCTCTTTGATCGCAAAATCAATGAAAGCAAATCCTTTAGTCTTACCCATCAGGTTTCGTGGGAGATTGACTCGCGTGACATTGCCATACTTGGAAAAGACTTCTCTCAAATCTGCCTCGGTTGCCGTTCGATCCAAATTGCTGATATGTATCTCTCTGCCTTCTGCAAGGGCACCTTCACGAGCCTTCTTGTGACCGGGGTCAGAATATTTGGCGAGAAGTTTCAAGCCTCCTTCAAGAACCGTGCCATCTTTCTTCACAGCTTTCGCTGATGCGTCCTGATCTCGGAACGAGACATAGCAAAACCGGCGTCGGGTATCGACCTTGAGGCTGGGCAATCTGATGCTCAAGATCTCACCGCAATCTTTGAAAAGGTCGCGAATATACTTTTGATCAGCAGCAGGAGGATAATTTGCAACGTAAACGGTCAAATCGTTCCCTAGCTTTACGGTAAGTTGTGATTGACCGAGGTATTTGCCGTCTCTCAACAAAGCGGATTGGGCTTCTTCAGAGGACTTGAATTCGATGAGTGCTGTCGAGGAATCGGTTTTCTCCTCGCGGACCAAAGCCGTTATGTTGTTGATGTGGCCGTACTCTTTGAAATATTGTCGAAGCTTGGTTTTATCAACATCGGCCGGTAGATTAGAGACAAGGATGGTCGAATTCTCCCTGTCTCTCTTTAGGGGCTGGCCGTGTTGAGTTGCCAGAGCTTGCTCAGACACCACCCCGTTAGGCTCGTTCCTTTGTCGCTTGCTGTTGTTTTCAGGTCCATCTGTGGTGTCAACTTCCGAATCCCTTTTCCTTTTAGAACCACCCGGTGATGTAGACCCCTGGCCCTTCTCTAGGGTTTCAGGGGCAGTGTAGTACGCGGCATAGGCCGCAGCCTTCTCTTGTTCCTCCCGTTCCCTACGCTTTTTAACTTCTTTCCCGGTCTTGTGAACCCGGTCCGCTGCCTTTCGCAAAGGCAGTGGCATTTCGTAGTCATTGCAATGCTGCATATACACCTCCAGAACTTTCTCTGGCCAGTCAATAGTTCTGCGAGCAACAGCACGGGTAAGAACGGCAGTAGCCAGAGTTGGTATTCGATAAGTGCCACCGCCAGACGAAGGCGTAGGGCTTCTGTTGTCTTGGGCACCGGCTGATGAGAAGATGAGCATCTCCCACATATAATACCTGAACCAAAAGTCGTGGTTATCTGCATGGATCTGCAGGGCTGCCAGTTTGTTCCACTGCGCTCTAGCTTCGTCCACGGCACCCTTCTTTTCTGTGAGATACTGAATGTAAATGCGCTCAAGTCGAAACTTGGGGTCACCCTGGAAGTCCTTGTCGTAGAGTCGCTTTCCAACAACTGAAACGTCCTCAAGAGCCGCAATAAGACCGACATCGGCAACATCAACAGCCTCGTCGGAGGCACTAGCATCCATAGCATTGCGTTTCAGGAACCCACACCAAGCCACATACATTTCGATCATTCCCTCCATGCCATCCTTGAGTAATTGATCCTCACTAGTTGCAGAATGTTTGATGGACTCAACCTCAGCGAATGGACGCTTAGCCTCTTCGGCGCACATAATATATCTATTCCAGAGAAGGCCGGACCAGGGGCAGTGCTGAACAGCTCTACGGAGTACGTCGAGTAGACTGCTCGGCGCTTGGAGATCGGTGTTGGAAGAAGATAGAAAAACGATGTACTCGTACCAGGTATTTTGGTCTGTAGCAAGAGCACTGGTGAGAGCACGTGCGTAGAGGCCGCGGCACAGATCAATTCCAATTTCGGGATTGTCGTTGCTGCGCTTACTCTGAAGCATCTCCCACTCGAGATACGTAGTGAAGGCAGTTTTCTGGGCTTCGACATCGCCTGCGTCCACCGCTTTCTTCAAAGCAGATTCGTAGGGGTCTCGAGCAGCGATCAGTCGTTTCGTCTCCTGGGCATTGGTGGTAACATCCTTCATGGATTCCTCCCATGCAGTGCGGTTATACTCTGATAGGAAAGTAGAGAAGTTCTGAGATGTTTCGTCCCAGGTAAGGTGGGGAGTAAGCAGGCGGTCACGGTAAAGATGTGTGATGCGCTTTATGCCTTCGGGGGTTCTCGTCTTAGCCAGCAATTCCATCTCCAGTGAGATCCAGCGATCCCAGAGAAGATGGCTATCCCCTAGGCGGTAGCGAATAGCCTCGTAGCCTTGCTGCCACAAGTCAAGAGCGCCGCCGAAGGAAAAGAGCTCTCGGCCGAGCATGCGCTCTTCATCAGACCAGCCATGGCCTGTGGGGGTCTGAGTAGCTTCCCACAAGGACCAGAAGTAGTTGCAGTAGGCAAGCCAGATGCGCAAGCTGCCAGGCTCAGAGCCGACAGCCAGCTTGTAATGCTCGACAGCATTGACTCGCTGCTCGAGGTCGGAGGCGTTGCGGACGATCTCTTCGAGATAGGCAAGCCAGTTCTCTTCGCCTACTGGGTTGACCATGTTTGTCGCGTGTGCACGTTTTGGTGGAGGCGCATCACAGGATGCTCTTGGTATTATCGATACAACCTCAAGAGCGGCGCATAGGATGTTGTAAAGGTGAAACCGGGAGGGGGCAGTCGAAAGACCGGAAATCGTTGGAAACAGGTAGTCGAGATACGTGTACGTGTCGACGCTGTCGCGGGACCTCTCGGGTTCGTGGGAATGAAGGGCTGGATGCGATGGGAAAGTTTGGGATCTGGTAAAGGAGAGACTGAAAGATTGAGATAATGGCGTCTGCCGCCTGGCAATACCTGTTCAGCTCCGCTGAGTCAGTACCTAGGAAAGGAAATAATGGAGGCCTGGATTTAGAGGACGCAGACCAAAGGCAGCCTGAGGTTGATCAGCGATTGCCTTGTGTGAGTCTCCAAGACTGCATGCGTGGAGTGGGAAAAAAAGCTGCTGCCAATAATTCGACACCTTCCAGTGGACTGAACTGAACTAGGGTGGGCTGCGCTGGGGACTAAGTTAGGCACAGGGATGTATTTTCCCAGAAGAACGGGAAGCGAGGGTCGTTAAAATGATGTAATGCCTGGAACTCCACTAAAGTTCAGGGTACATGCAGCGCAACCCTTCTTTACAGTTCGTGTAGTAGAGCAGATGATCTTGAATTCAAAGCCAGCAGCACATTGGCGTGGTCTTGTTCAGTTTTGAGGCCTAAAGTACTCCTGATACCTCTCTATATTCTATACGGGGCCTCTAGCATTGAAGAACACCATTTCATTCTTCTCTACTACAGCCAAAGTGCCATTGTATTCGGAGCTTTCTAAACAATCCCGGCTCCCGGGTCCTTGAAGGCTCAGTACTGGATACATTTGCACTGGACCCATTGTCTTCTTGGTCGATCCATTTCCCAAAACGTATGAGCTAATGGAGAGTCTAGACCTCAATTCGACCCGGTCCTTCCAGGCGAGCGTGCAATGAGGCGCCTGGCTGGCTTGCACAGCTTGCTCCAATTGACCAGCTCTCTTTATCGGCTCATCAAATTTGGACCCCGAGCTGTTATTCCCGGCGCACGGTCATCATCGGGCTCCCGGCCTACAAAAATCCCCGAGTCAATCACCACGACATAATGTGCAGGAGTTTGCAAGTAATCATCTTCACTTTCAGTAACGACCCAAAAACGTTGATGAATTGAGGGAACACTGGTAATCACGGTGACGAGAATCGTCTAAGCTTCATGTCTCAATTTCGTAAGCTATAGGTTGCACTCTTGCCGTCGCGGTCTGCCTTATAACATAGTCTGAACCTGAGGGCCAAACAGATGTAACGAATTTCGTTTCCCAATTAAGCTTCTAATTTTTGCTCGACGCGATATCTTGTAAACCCATTTGATGGAACTTCAACGTTATTCTAGACATTCGCATTCCTGTCAGACCAGGTAGGTATGTGCTTTACTCTAAAATCCGTCCTAGGGTTGGAAATTCAGCTGCCAGTTGGGCATTACATCATCAAGACTACACCAATTACCTACGTAAGTACTAAGGTAGGTAGTCTAATAGTTTAGGTAGTCCGTAATTACCTTAGGATTCAGTTGGGTTATGGACCAAACTTTAACTGTTTTCGACGCTCGAAGTATGCGGATTTTCCAGCCTTTTCCGAAATATGCCAAAATAACCATCACGTAGCAAGAAATCCTCTTTAACCAGACCAAAATTAAGAAACCTGAAGGCCATCCAAGTTTGATTTCTGTCGTCACTAGAATCTAGGTCTTATGTTTTCTTGTCGCTAGAATCGCTAGAACTGATTCAGCTCCCAAGCTATGGGTAAGGTACCTAAGCTACTAGATAAGGCACCTTGGATCCAATAGCTCGGATGCATGATCCCGATTACCTTGACGCATTAACGTACCCGCTGACTATGTTTACCAATACCTTAGGTAGCCTTTGCAGCATTTCTTTTCATGAAATACCCAAGTATGCAACTTTGTATGACAAAACTAATAATGATATCTTAGGTGAAACATGGATGTTAACGAAGACGTAGACGATTATTGCATCGTCATTGTGCTGCACTGATCAAGAATATGTGTTAGAGAGGACGGATTTTTTACTTGTACAAAATACCTCGTCGATAGGTGCTTTACTGTAGGCAGTACCTACAAGACTTCCATATCTGAGTACCTATAATTGAAATCATCACGATATATTTAAGTGGTCAATAAGCAACTCCAGATGAACAGCGATATTGCTCCAGGAGTCATGTTAACTACAGTACAGTTACGAAGGCTCCCTCGTCATCAAGTGAGCCGACTGCAGGATTTCTAGCAGAATGGCTAAGGCTGAGCATTATGCCATTGGATAAAGAGCACATTTTCTTATGTCAGTTGTTTGATCGAGACGAACATGCGCTCAATGACAGGTTAGGCACTTTCGATCAAGGGGGCACAGTATGGAAAGTTTAGCAACGCGGTCTCAAGGCTAGGTGCCTCAATTAAACATGCCTAAAGCATTCTTGTGAGGTGTGCTCTCGAATTTGCTTGTGTTTCTTTCCTTTGAAGTGATAGATCTTGAGGCTAATGTTTCACGCTAAAAAAAAAAACAGTTCAACTCGTGGTCTAGATGAAGTACCCATTTGCACACAGACAAACACACGAATCTGTGGATGAAACAAAGATACTGGCAACCTATGAATCCAACGCCCAGTAATAAACCTACAGACTGAAATGGCCCAGGGGTGTGTCTAAGCATAAAACTCTTCTTTCCTGATGTCATCGAGGTTGAGCCGGCCATGTTCAGGGAGCTAGAAGCACAATTGTGATCCCTTTGTACCATTGTCAAAAGCTACGTGGGTGAATCCCTGGGGCCGATTCGCCTCCAGGTTATTGTCGCACAAGTGACAGGTGGATGTGCCGCGGTTGTTTCGCCATGTGCGGCTGTACAAAGAATCTGACAGAGAAGCACCAGTCCCTACCGCCTCTGTGACGCAAAGGCAAGACGCGTGATGCATCAGCTTCGCCATATTGTATCACTGTCTTTGATTCGCAGCTAGCTTTGTTGACCGCCATACTATGCATAGCATTAGTAGATGACCACATCCATCAGAAGCTGTGAAGGACCCCGACTGAGATGACTCTACTCTCCACTACGGCGGCTGTCGTCAAGAATTTGTTTCTAGCTCGATGTTAACTATGGGGGTCGGGTTGCTGCCTCTCTCTATCCGTAATCAGTCCATAATAGCGGCGGGTATCCCGTACAAGACGCACTGTCAAAGAAGCATTTCCGTATTCTAGCATGGATTTGGGTATTGGGTCCTGGTTGGTTTGCTCGGATTGTTCTGGGGCTTGCTGGGATGCAGCTTGCCCATCCCAATAAAAGTCACGAGTTTCGAAGTGGGTTGCATGAATGGCGCTCTTTGATGAGTTGTTTCCTTTCTGCAGCTCAGCTTCCTCTGGTCAATGCAAGCTGACTCTCCTCGTGAAGCACACTGCACTGGGGGTAATTTGTGTCTGCGTATTATCTGTTGTGCTACGCCAAAGTGTCGGTCTCGTATCTGTCAGAGAAAATCTAACATTGGTAGTCACCGCGTATCAAACCGCATAAGGTTTGAGATAGATGCACCAGCCCCAAAAGGGCCAAGACGCTAGAAGACTGTAAGGTAAAGGAGGGGAGAAAGGACAAAGAAGAGAGCAAAGAAGCTGAAATCTCGCGCGCGCCATCGGCACATGGGTACCTTATCTCACAGTGTCACGCATAACGAAGTAATGGAAAGTTGATAAGACGAGTCAGAGAAGAACATGTCGAATGTGTGGTTTTCTCTCAATACCCGCAAGTACACAGCAATACAGACAGAAAATACCTAAGTAAGGTAGTCAGATGAAACAAGCGAGCCCATCTCGGGAGATGGCCGTTGGGCGGTAAAGAGGCCAAGTGAGCTAAGGAATCTGGGATAGTTGGCGCTAGTACCTGGCGCCAGGAGAATAACCAGGAGCCCCCCCCGCCGCTAGCAACGCTCTCGCAGCCCTGAATGGCAATCTTGCTATGGTTGCTTGTGCCCTTGGGGGATGATTGGCCCCCCTTTTGGGAAAAGAGAGGGAACTGACGTTGATGGCGGTGCTTGTCAGTTTTGTGATGTTGGATCCGGTCCCTGGTGTTGCAGGAGGCCAGGCCGCCAGGGGCACACACTCGCATGCCTAAGGCGTTTTGTGTACAAAGAGTGTTGGAAAATCAAGGGCGGAGGGCGAAGAAACAAACAACATGCATTGGATCCAATTGGCAGCCCAGATGAAGGTAAAAGTACTGTACCCAGACCGGCAGAAAGCTGCCATCTATGCTATTTCTTAAGGCTCCCTCGCGTCTATGTAAAGCTAGATCATCCCTTGGAAGGATCTGATACCCATCGAGCTGGGTCGCCCTTGTCTGTAACAGCTTGCTTGTGCTCGAAGCATTATTATTACCCTATTCTACTTCTTCAGCTTGTTGCTCCCTCCCACGAAAGAGCGAGGGTTTGCATTGCATTGCATTAACTACATTACATTCTTTCTGACCTCAGTGCAATCTTACCGGGTCCCCCGTTCTTTTCCCAGTTCCCCGTCCACTTCATTCCTTACTTGGTCTCATCTCATCTCATTTCAATTGAACGCTTTACTTTCTCTCCCTTTGGCTGTTGTCGTCACCTAAATCCACCTTTCTTTCTTCCGTTCTCAAACGGCTTCGTTTCTATTCTGCTTTCGTCCTGTCCTGTCCTGTCCTCAACCTCGACTCGACTCGACTCGAATCGAATTCTCACGACCACCTTTGCGCGTTGGGCTCTTTCACTCTCTCAAGTGTCCCTCGTTATCTCACCATCCAGTCATTCCTTGTGGTCAATTCTTCGTATTCTTCTTTCCTTACGTTACGTTACCTTATTGTTCTTTTCCACCTTCCTTTCGAATTGCTCACTCTGGGCTAAACCGACGACGACAAATCCGTAACCCTTCTTCATTCACTCGTATTCTTCTCGGGGACCTTCCATCTGCTGCATCGAGTGCCACGTTGGACCAAGCCACTTCTGTTACATTGCACAACATTGTCCGACTCGTCTCTCATTTCTATTTGAAGATTTCTTTTCCGATTCTCCTGAGGGATTGTTCCTGGATCTACCTGCGGCATTTTATCGTTCTTATCGCAAATTTGGAGCCACCATTGTCACGATCCATCCCTGTGACCGCACCTGCCACCACTTCTCACACTCAATTCTTTATCCAGCCAGCCTGTCGTGAACTTCGGACTTGGTTCACCTCTGGCTACCAACGATCTATCAAAGTAGCGGGGTTTTATCTCGCCGCATACTTCCTCCGACATGCGCTTTTCTCTTTCGACTCTCGTGGCGCTGGGCGCCTTACAGACTCTCGGTGTCTATGCTCAGGACTGCATCGTAAGTGGCTAGCGCTTAATCACTATGCATTCACTCGAAACAGGTGCTGATGGCCTCCAGAACGCATGTGTTGAATCAGTAAAGCCGACTGTGGGCTGCGCAGATGCGACCCAGGCCAGTTGTATTTGTGTTAGCCCCAGCTTTATCAAGGGTGTGGCTGAGTGCGCAAGAGCGCCTTCATGCAATGCTGCGGACGCCGACATTACCAGCTTTCTGAGCAACGGGTTTTGTGTGGGTATGTTGCCATGATTCAATAGTATCTTACACGAAATAGCGAAGACTGACATGACTTAGGTCAGCAACTCCCTGCCCTTCCAGAAGCTACCACAACGTCGGCGTCAGGCGCAGCGACAACATCTGCAGCAGCTGTAACAACTTCGTCCGAAGTAGCAGCTGCAACATCGGAAACCCCTGTCGCGGCTGATACCTCTGATGCTGCATCAAGCTCTGCTGTGCCGCCGGTAACTTCAGAGACACCTGAAGCTACTTCGACTGATGTTGTCGATGCGACTTCCACGGCTGAAACTGCTGGTGCCGTCGAACCTACGGTAAGAAGACTGTTACATTAAGCGTCGAAGGAAGCTGAGTACTAAACATCGACAGGCCACCGGATCTGAGGCCTCTGCTTCCTCCACCGATGCCGACAGCTCATCAACAGCTTCCGAGGCGGCTGGTGCTGCGGCTACCTCTGGCTCTTCAGATGACGACTCAGACAAGAAGGAAGAATCTTCCAGCGGCATGTCTGGTGCTGCAAAGGCCGGTGTTGGTATTGGAGTTACTATTGGTATCCTCGCACTTCTCGGCATCGCAGGTTTCTTCTTCTGGAAGAAACGTCAAAACCAGCGCGATCTCCCTCGTGGAAACATGGCAAGCATGTCACCGCCTATGGCTACCAGGGACCGCAGTTATCCTTTACCCGACCAAGGATCTATTGGCGAGAAGAATGGATATGACCTTGAACTAATGTCCCATCGATATGAGGATATGCTTCCTCGCGAGGAACCGCGACACATGGTTTGAGCAAAGATAACTTGTGGACATAGGCGTTTAAAACGGGACACAGCAGAATCAATATATGGCAGATGACAATCGCATGCGCACTCTATTAATCACTGCATAACATCACTGCATAGCACATGTCTAATTGCAGTCCAATATTAGCCACTCGGCGAGGCATCAGCACATATCGCTTTATGAAACGGTATGGTTTTACCCGCGGAGGGCGGACGTTCATTGATTTGTTAATCATGAGTGGCAACAAGATTTGAGCCAACTCGACGTCGGACGATTATTTTATGAACATAGGGCCAGAGCCAATATACCACAACAAGTAAATCAAGTTAGCACTGGTGCGTAAACGTCAATCTCAGTCAAGTGTACATCCCATTCACTGTACATATCTTACAAGTTTCTATGAGAAATTACAAGGTGGCCTCTGGCGACGCCTGAAGACTCCGTCTCTTGTTTAAACTTCATTTTCGGATGGCAGTCGTGGTTTTACCACGAGTAATATGGCCTCTGTCCATATACTGGTCGGTTGGGGAGATGCACCCAGGGTCCCTTCTTATTCTTCTTTTCCACACGCTCCTCGTACTCTCGTATTCTTGTCTTTTCTTCCTTGAGCAACACCGTCAGACCTAGGGATGAGTTAGCAATTTCAAAACCAGATAGGTGACCAATGTGGGCATACTTGTGCTGGGATGTCTGATGATGCCCATGCGTCCACGACCCTTGTAGTCGATTCTCTTCCCTCGCCAGGGGCCCCTCCCAACCCACGATTGAGCGATATACATTCGCGTAGGGTCCTCAATCTCAATCCATTTGCCATCGACTGTTTGGATCTTCTTGGGAGTTTTCAAAATCTCATTGTTGACTTTTCCGAGTCCCATACCACGCTGTGCAATGGCCAAATCTCGAGCCTCCTCAAGGTAATATCCAATTTCGGCTGCCATCTTCTTCTTGGACCACTTCATCTGCACAATGGCGTCGTCAACGCTCTTTCCTGCGATCTGACGGGCCAGCATTACGAGTTTCTTGACACTTGTGGGCATGAACTCGCTCTTGTGCAGAAGTTGGCGCTCTGACATCTGAATGTGCTCGTCTCTTGTCAGACGGCCGTTGCGGCGAACCATCTGAATAACCTTCTTGCGCTGCCAACGCACTCGACTTCGAGGATCGGGGTCCACAACCATGGCCATATTCTCTTTCGTCTTTTGCTCGATCTCGGGGGCACCCGGGGTGGTGTCGGTACTGACTTTTTCTATCTCGTCCTGGAAAATGTTGTCCTCCACGCCGCTGTACATGCTCTTCTGTAGATATTCTGCACGGCTCTTGGGGTCGTCGAGCAGAGATGTAGGGTCCTGTGCGGGTGAAGCTCCGGCGTCTTTATTCCGGGGTTTGCCCCATCCTTTGAAGAGATTGGAAGCCCATTTATGCCGTCGTTGTACTGAGGGTCCGACAGTAGCAGAGAAAACAGGACCTGGTGTACTAGATATAGGGTGTGCGGTCCTTGCTGTAGAGAAAAGCTCTTGATTAGTCCATGTAGCTTCTGGGCCAATTGAGTTGCAAAGAAGACGGACTGAGCGTTGCCGTACCTGATAATGCCAGCCGTCGCGCGGCAAATCGGAGACTCATGGTAGCAGATATTGTCGGGCTCTGCAAACCGACCACTGTCTACCTACCTTATGTATCTTCCAACTGAAGGTCGTTTCAATGGGCGAGATTCTTTTCCGCATAATTTGCCGTTGTTCAACCGAATGACGTGCACGTGACTCGGGTGCTAGCGCGATTAACATCAGCCCATCTTCGGAATCAACTTGGAACTGCTTGACCACATCGAAACTCCCCAGCACCTCTATACTTTCTCGAAAGCCTCGCTCCTTCGCCCGAACAGCTTCGCAAAAGTAAACTAGTCACAATGGCCGTCCGACCCATCACCGGTGTATGTTTCCTTCGACTCAATGGCTCGCTTTTCGCACTTGACCGGGCCAGAGGAGCCTGAGCCTCCCGGTACCAGAGCTTTTCGTGGACTGACAACTGCGCTAGATGCTCCGACGAAACCTCGTCCTGGACCTCAGCATCGCCCTCGGTACGTCGATTTCTTTGACGGATTGATTCGGACTACATGAATTGGCAATTGCATATTTCAAGAGGAGGATTCTTCGAGGGGCTGACAATTCGAATGATGTGGTTGGTTGGAGTGCACCTAGCTGACTAGCAATCTCGTAGGCTCCGGCTTCGTCATGGCCAACTTCTTCTGGTAAGCAATACCGCCGACGAAACGACACGAGGCTGGGAGTATATGCTCACCATTCCGAACCAGGTACGGCTTCCACATGCCCCGAACCAACGCCCGCGACAACTACTACATCAAGCTCGAAGAGGAACGAGCTGCCCAGAAGAATGAGTAAAAGAATCAATGGACCGAAACAATACTTTGTCATTCAAGCAAGGGCTGTGAGAGATGGGAGTGCACATAGATACGTTCAGGCGGCTTGCCGATGTTTCGTTTGTCGTGTAGCTGGGTAGAGAAGAGAATACCACCAACGCTTCATTTGAAACGGTCTTCGTGCATTCTATATTCATGGGCAAGGGTAACCGAGCTATTGAAGTGCAATTCGTGAGGCTGAGAGTATATCTGAGATCGACCGTGCAGTCCTGTGTGGTCGAATTATAATTAGAGATGCATTTATCAATTCCTGGTCGATAGGAGCAATTTTGTTCCATATCTCAGTCTGAAATCTAGCAAATAGTACCAGTTTGTACTGATTGTGTAAACTAATGGTTCGATTGATGTTGTTTGTTGAGCACCTCGGCCCATTCCGGCAATGCCGTCATCAACTTCTTGCAGCCCTGCAGGTGACTCAGTGCTCTGATATTCAACCTCACGTCAACTATCGCAGAATTAAGCATTATTTGAATGCTGCATTTTTCTTTCTTATTCGTTACCTGGGTCGGTCGTACGCACGACGGGATGTATGCTTTGCTTGACTGAAGACTGTTGGGGCTAACAATGACGGTTGAGTTTCACAAGAGAGTCAAAGTCTCCCTTGAGAAGTAAGCATGCTATATGTGATATTCGGAGACAATAGCAAGTTGCCCTGGGTTGATATAAAATAAATGGTTTGGTTTTGGTTTATCGTGCTGCGTCTGGCGCGTGCCAACTTGATGACCAGTGATAGTGCTGAGGAGGCGCCCTGTCGTTGTTGTGTTTTCCATCATCACTTCTCTGTCCCACCGGAGGATACTCTTTGCCCTCCCAAGCCGTCGTCTCGACCATAAAAGAGCCCTTTTTATCTTTACATCTATACCAGCAGATATCTCACGTCAGAACATTTGTGACACGGTATACCTATGTTTGCGGCGCCATTATAGGATCAGGTGGGGGAGAACTTACTTCCGGAACAATCGCTCAATCGCAAAGCATTGTACAGGGCTATCCGGCTTGACGGGCTCTTTGATTTCGCACTTGTACTGCAGCATCTCTAGAAGTTCGCATCCAGAGAGCTCGACATTGTTGACCCCTTTATCCAATTTGCGCTTCCGGCCGCTTAGGTTAGTCTGCACGCGTTCGGGAAGCTCTGAAGCGTGGAAGACTTGGCACGGATAGCCCATTGTCAAGAACACCGAAGATCGTACGAAACGATCAGCGTCCAAGTAAAAGGCTCCTGGCAAGCTCAGCTTTCGGGGTCTCAGAATGGAGACAGCAACGGGGAGTCGATTATTAGGTGAGGTTGTTGAGATGAGCCTTGAAGACGTAAGTTGAACTTCAGATTTTGGGCCTAAGCTTCTTGCCTATTGGACACAAGCATTCAGCACATCATAATTAGATATGTTGTACTATCGTCTCTAGAAGTCCATCACACTGCCATGGTTTCTTTTGACTTTGCTTCACCTTCGTCTAATCATGGCAAAACCCTCGAAATACCTTTAAATGTTACGTATCAAGCACCTTACGAGCTGCTGTAGCTTACCCTTGAGCTACCGAAAGAGCGAAGTCAACATCACTTTTGATCCAAGCCAACTATAAGGGTTTACATTTTCGAGCGACACTCAGACTGCTGCTTATCAAACTTGGAGACTTACTAAAATATCAACACAGGTCCTTCGAAGCTTACGCTCTTCACTCCCTCCAGATCCCAATCGCTTGAGATGTCGGCATCAGGTCCAGCATCAACCTCAAATCCTGGCAAGCAAACTTACACATATATCAGAACTTGATGATATCACAGCAGCTCACTTTCGTGCCACAAAATCTACTGGCCTCGGCATATCTGGCCGTCATTTGCCATTACTATACAGGCTCATATCAAACCTCATAACTCCTCCGCACCTTTACGCCATTCTGGTTATCGATATTGAAGGTCGTTTTGATGCCACGCGCCTGACTTGTTCGCCATCTCATTTGCAACACGTCTACGTCCACCGCCCAGCACGAAGTGACCCAGACAATACTCGTGCTCTCGTAGCCGAGGCAGAGGGCATTCTTCTCTATGGAAGTGTAGCAAAGGCGAGTGCCGGTCGCGAATGGTGGGGGACTATCGTTCTGGGTGGTGTTGGAGCTGGTGATATTACGACAGGCTGGAAGGGATGGCTACGTGTTGATCGCGAGAACGTCCGTGGCTTTGCACCAGGTATCAGCGCAGAGGAAGCTTTGGACCAGAAGAGGCAGAGACAAGATATTGTTGATGCAGCTGGCTGGGCTGCGACCTCGCAGTGGGGAGGTTTCGTCTTCAGGGAGGCTGATGAGAAAGTGTTGGAAGAGGATGCGGACCCAGAGCAACCCTTGGATATTGGTGAGCGAGACGAGAGCCCCCGAGATGAATCAACAAAGGTTTGGGTTGTCGAAGATTTAGCTGCTTCAGACTCATATTCGCGTTGATATTGAACAGTGCAGCTCAAAGTTATCAAGTACACCGGATACGAGGTTACAGGCGAGCCATCCACGTGAAGATTGACTGGAGAACACAGTTGCAGACTGTATCATGCGGCTTATGTCTGTCACAAGTCCGTGTAGCGTGCGTCGTCGTCATCATCGTGAGGCTCATTCTCACATACAGTACTTGATGTAGACGCAGGGGGAGGCAAAGCTTCGATAAAGACACTGTCAAGGAACAATGGTTCAACGACATCGTGAAGATCAGACCTCATTGTGACGCCAACAGAGGCACTTCATCAGGTCTTGGGATCAAGGCGAGCTTCGGCCGTGAATATGGATATGAGTCGACTTCCTGCCGAACACGAGTTGCTGATCAAGTCAGTGGGATGGACCAATGATGTGTCGAAAAGGGTCTCAATATTTCTTAAGATGGGGGAGCGGGAGTTGCACCATATTTCATCGCTAAATACACCACTGGATTATGTACCCTTTTTCTGAATGATTATGATGTGATTTGTTCCACCTATTACGATTGTAATTCAATAGTCTAAGTGAAGTCAGGATACTTCATTCGGTGGCTCGTGAAATCAGTCACTTCGTAAAGTACTGCCTGAAGATATTGTAAGAGCCTTGATTTTTTCTCCATCTTTTTGCTGTTCTATGAGATTTGATGTGATGCTCATCAGGGTATAGTAGGGTGGTGCATCAAAGAAGGTAAGAATCTAGCTAGATATGATGAAAAGCCTCCAAACCAGAACCCATCCGTCTATTCAGATGTTTCTTGTCCTATCCGGTCTTCAAGACTTGTATGTATATTGTGCTCATGGCACCTGCAAAGAGCCGTCATGCAGATGCTTGTGTAAAGGACTGTTCGTAATGCATGGCTGTAACAAAGGAAAGATACCCGAAACTCCGTCAGAATCCAAAGGTGAAAAAACGGTAACCCAAAATGTAATGTTTGAAGTGAAGAGTGCGAGTTGGATTAGATGGTAATACCATCCATGTCGACAGCAATCTCTGCGATGCCCGACTCAGGGATAAGGGCAGGCTTGGACATGTGGCCCTTTGCCGCCTTCTTGTCCATCTCACGCTTGATGCCGTGGTTAACAGCATCGAGAACATTCTCAACGGTGACTCGAGGCTTATAGGCGGGTTCAGTGCCCTCCTGGTAGACACCAGTCTTGACGAGAATGCTGTACCAATCATTGTCGGCAACCTTGTTCACGGCGTTGGTGCCTCGGATATCACTCTCAGGAGTGTCACCGACAAAGTAAACAGTCTCAGGAGGAGCAACAAGACCGTGCTCAGTCTGACGCCACTGGCCCATCAGACGGGAGGCAAACTCAAAGGTGGAGACCTGAGGCTTTCCAAAGGCGTGGGTGTGTAGAACGCCGTTACCGCCAGTGAGATCCTTGAAGGTAACTTCGAACATGCGGCGAAGGGCACCCATACCTAGACGGACATGCTCGTGCGCAGCGGACCAGACAACATCGTTGTGAGAGAAATAGAAGGGGGGACCTTCGTCGTTGGTCTCACTGCGGGTACCCAAACGGCCACCCTTGGACATAGCAACGTCGAGCATGATCTGAATGTCTCCAGCCCAATCGCGAGAGTCGGCGAAGACAAAGACAGCGTCGATAACAACGTCGGAGAAGTCTCGCTCACGGGAGTTGGCATGCTCCTCAGCGGTAAGCTTGCGGAAGGGAGTGGTAGCGGCGTTGTGCTTGATGATATCACCAGGTGTGACAACATCCTTGAAGCCATAGCCCTCAGCAACATGTCGGCACTTCTCGCCCTCACCTCCGACGACAAGGACGGTGCCGTACTTCTCGGCCATCTCCCTCATGGGAGTGTGGCCGCAGATGAACTGGCCAGGCTTGATGTCGCACTTGAGCTGACCTGAAAGGTCGCCGCATCGCTCCTCTTCAGTCTTACCACCACCATTGGTGAGGAAGATGTGAGGTCTAAGAGAGGTGTCAGTATTGCATGGTTCAACGCCAGGGTAAAAGTCACGATGCCGTTTATTAAGTGGACCTCCCCAGAATAAATCCGGGGTTGGTGGATCATGACTGCATATTGTGGATGAATCGACTTACACTTGAATGCCATACTCATTCTCGCCGTTGAGAACTTTCATGGCCTGGATGGCCTCAGGAATGGCTCGTCCACCACGGACCAAGACACCATCTATGTCGAAAGCGAAGACGAACGAGTCGGCAACAGGCTGCGAGATGGGAGGGGAGATGGGAGAGGCGAGAGACCCGAGACTGGCGATACTGTCACTTGAGCTGGAGCTTCCGAGCTCAGGAGAGCTGGGGACAGAATCGGGGGTGGTAACCTCACGCTGAGCGGGGAGGTTGTCCTTGAAGAACTCGGTCTGTTGTGAAGACATGGTGATGGTGTTGCTAGGAATGGATATGGTCCTGTTCAGGCGCACGCGTAACAATCGAGACGCGTGAGGTTGAGGTATCGGTAGAGTGCTTCAAGAAGTGATATCAAATAAAGGTTATTGAGAAATGACTCGGGGAGTGTCGAGCTATTTGTGTGTTTGGTGGTTGTTGATGATAGTGGAAATGGAATCCGGGGAATGATGGAGACTGATGAGTTCTACCGTCAAGAACGGTGGGAGAAATCTGGGGCTTTATAGATTTAGATGTCAAGCGGAAAGCAACTGGCAAGTACGTAAGATTCCTGAGGATACAATGTCCAAACAAGGCGTCATCTTGGCCGTGGCTCTGATCGATATCGAATCGAAATCATATCCATGGCATCTCGGTAGACGCCCGTCGATACGTAGCTCGGGGTCCAATAACCGAGTCAGTCACTGTCAATCGAAACCGTGGCAAGCCATGGATGATTCCCCCTTACCCACAATAACGGTTCCACCGTATTTCTTGTGAGGCATTGTTTCGGTTACAGCAGAAAAACTTTAAGATAGGCTACAGTACAGTATGAGGTAAGGGATGAGATGGGATGCGAAGGGTGATGACGGTGTTGCTTTCTGGTCCCGTCTGAGCGACAAAGGTACCTGCCAGAGCGAGACAGGTGGGTACTTGGTACCCATCGTTCCCTGCTGCCATGTACGGGGACGCATAGTATTGGCTACGCTAGCTTCTGATAACCTGCTGTCTCTCTACTCGCGGCTGGGGCGGGCTGTCATGGATGTTTTTGCTGTCTGTATCCGTACCTGGGTTCCATTTCTCAGACGCCGTCGCCGCACTAGACCAACCCCATTCTCAACTTCAGTTCACATCCTTTGAACGTCATGACCAGCCCAGGCACGGCAACGGGCACGGGCACGGGCACGGAAACAAGTACAGTATCTGAGCATGTATGATGTAGGTCCTTGAGATACGAGACATGCCTCGTTCCCACTTGTCGACCAAAAATGGAGGCTGTAAATAACGCAAATGGAGCTCATTCTCTTGAAGCAACAACATACATGGTCATGGATCAATGGGTGATACATGGCATAGACTAAGCACTCATGATATCTGACTTTTTACAGTAACACGGTGTCACCGATGTTCTACTGTACAATACAAATAATGATCCGTCCTGTCAGACGTAGGACGCGGCTTGGGATCGCCAATTGATTCTAGTTTTCTAATCTGGCTGCCCTGAATCGCGACAGATAACAAAAGCTCACCGCATAAAACGGTGTACCACCGTACCGTCTGATAACGGCAAAGATGTGTTGCAGAAAAGATTTCTACCTCTGGTGTGGACCCTGAGGCTCCCTGTTACGGTTCGTAGCTCCAATCAGGGTCTCAGGGTCGGCCATTTTCAGCCAGTCAGACAGAAATGCCAGGGAACATCTCTCATTGCAGGGAGGCTTGCAGGTGGCTTCACAACGCGGTGGCTTTTCTGTCTCTCTGTCTCTCTTCAGGGGTCTTTCTTTTTCAAGGGCTCGGGCGCAAACTCAAACCTACAGGGCTCATTTCTCGGCGTGAGAATGAATGCAAGGTCGACGACATCAAGCGCCAGTTCCGCCAGAGAAACCGGATTGAATGGTGATAGTATCCACCGTCAAGCAGCTCATCCATGACGCCAATACGGTCACCGTCAGGAGGAAGAGGCATTGGCGACGTGGAAATGCACGCAAGATGCTCTATACCTCCACTGTATCCCGACCAAGACCACGGAATCAAGAGTCGCTACGTCGATACTTTGCAAATCTGGTCCCGGTTTCGTTCTTTTTGCGCGCACAGCTTCGGTCCGTTGTTTTATGTGACGTCAAGCCAGCTCCGCTCAGGGTCCGCTCATGCCCCGCCAGTCCGGTCCGCAGCCCTATCAGCCATGCCGTCCGGCCCCACCAAGGGACACCGTTTATCCACCCATGGCCTAGACGGCCACCTTCGGCTGGGCGCCATCACCAAATGATTATTCATGCCAAACCCGTCTCACAAGTGTTACCTTGTCCAGCAATCGACAATCATGTTGCGATCTTGAAAATGCGCAAGAGACATGAAAGAAGTAACGCAATTGCAACGAGTGACATGACATGCTCATATCGTAATAGGAGATATCATGGTTGCATAGGCATCGCATTTATCTGCAACACAGACCATCCAATACAAGATCTGTCCCTGAAAGCATGTGAAACGCGGTCCCCAAGATAGCCCTTATCACCCCTATCGGGATCAGATCTACATAGGGAGCACAAGTCTACAGGGTCCTTCTGCGCTGAAGGGTTCGGTTCGTCCATGGGCTTGAATGGTTTGTTGTTGGCTGCAAGTCACTGCACCGGTCTGCCATATCAGTCCAACCGAGTTTGGCTTGGCTGGTCTTGGCTCAGCCCAGCTCAGCCTTTACTGTCATCTCTGATACGGTGGTCATCGTCGTCATTGGATTGTGCTCTACCGCCCTTTCTGTCATACAAAGTACTCTCATGTCATCAAACTCAAGCATGCATCTGTCGGCCTTGTTATCTACTTGCCCTTCCATTCACGCTGTGAAAGAATAGCACCTCGTTGGATCATCATATATCCCTTCGCGGCCTCCTAAACTGCCTTTAGGAAATTCTATTGCTGGGATCATGGATCATAGTGCTTGGCGTCCAAATGTCAGGATGTCTCGAGCAAATGTCCGCGCCGACGCGGGGCATGCGCGCGATTAATACAACTCTTCCTTGCATCATCCTTGTAGTTGATTAACGGAGCACAACGTTGGACGAAAACTAACAATGAGGGGAAACACTGTGGAGAATGGTACAGTGCTGTGTTGATTGTGAGTTGAGTATTACGGTGCACTTTGACGGTGTCATGAGGGAGCCACAATATAACCAGAATTGCTGTTTTTCTGGTGGTTGGATTTCCCCTCCCTTGACAGCTGTCCCTGATGTCACTGTGTTCTCTGCAGAAGTTCTAGAAACAAAAACTGTCAAACAGAGTTCAAATTTTGCAGAAAATAGCGGCAATTAATTTGGCTGTCGTCAGGAAACCCAAGCAACCGGTATGTACTAGTTACTAACAGGGATGTACAAAGTTTAGTCTTGGCCAAAGTATAGTATACATACGGCTTCGGTCGACTCCCGCCCTCAGGTCCTAGTAACCTCCTGCTTATCACTTCCTCGTTACGGTGAAACCTCCCGCCTACCGTTCAGCCCGTTCTGAATCTGATGGAATATATCTCACGTTTCCTTGGTTTGTGATGGAGGGTGAGAACAACGATAATCTTGAGTGATTGGGTGTGACAGAACGGACACGGTGCAGGAGATCAACAGTAATATCCTTTCATATGCCTGGCAAGAAAAAGCCGCGCTATGCGGATTGGCTTTGATCGACTTCCAGTCTAATAGTACAGTAAATGTGTCTACTGTCACTTGTGTTTCTTTCCGTCAAACATGCCAAAGTACTCAAGCATTTCCATATTAGGCATGGATCGATCCTTCGTATATGTCCTACTCAATGGAACGAAAACTGAAGCCGCCGGCCGGCGCCGCTCAAGCCCGACCCCGCGACCCCGTGTTCAATAGCGCCGCCCCGGGGCTCCGGGTATCCAGTGAACGCAGTTCTGATATCCAATACTTTTGTGACAAAACATCTACATACTCCATGAGTCAATGTGTTCCGCGACTCAAGAAGGAATTTCTCCACAAGACCAACATTGACTCGTTTCCACGGCAAACCCTCGTTCTGTTAATAATATCTCCAGATTTGGATCTCGTCTCGCTGTAGCGCTTCGCCTCCGCGTCCCCACTTCTCCATATCCCCATTTCTCCCCACGAGCTTAATCTTCTCTCCTTCACTGAAGGTTGACGAAGAGTCCACCGTCAACGAGAAGCTGTGCGCCCGTCACGTAGCCGCTCAACTCTGGACAAGCCAGGAAGACAGCCGGACCAGCCATGTCAGAGGGCGAGCCTGTCCTTCCCAGAGGGATACGACCTTCCATGTAGGTTCTCTTCGCATCATCAGCCAGGTCGGCATCGTTCAACTGCGTGCGGATGGTCCCAGGGAGAAGAGCATTACACCGGATGTTATGTTCTCCCAATGCGCATGCTGTGCTCTGCATCAAGCTCAGAACTCCTGCTTTGGTAGGAGTGTAATGTGTCTGCTGGCCACCTCCGACAAGAGCCGAGATGGAGGAAACGCCTATGATACTCCCTCCCTTAGGTTCCTGGTTGAGGGCCATCTGCCTGGCGGCGGCTTGGGTAATGTAAAACGCACCATCCAAGTTTGTTCTCACTGTTGAATACAGCAGGTCCGGCTCGAGCGTCAGGAAATCGGCAAATGTGCAAATACCAGCGTTTGACACACACACATCAAGCCGCTTCTTGGGGGAGTGCTCGACGGCCTTCTTGACCAGTTCTGTTGCTGTCGCCGGATCGCGAACGTCGCCTGGTTGATGATCCAGAAGGCCAGCTGTGGATGATGCTTTGCGGATAGCGTCGGCCTCAGCGATGAGAGAGTCGAGATGAGGTTTATCCTTCTCGAGGCCTAGATGATTGACTACAACATTCGCCCCTTGTCGCAGGAATTCGAGACAGATGGCACGGCCAATGCCAGTTGTGCCGCCTGTGATGATGGCACTCTTATTGGCGAGAAGACCCGCTGGCATCAACATGATTGCTTATCTGAGTGGGCAATAAGTTGTGAGTATTTGTTGTAATTGTTATCACGAGAACAGAAGTTATCAATCTGGATTGCAATTTTTTGTCTTGTCCTCTGTTCTACTATCTCGCGTCGTTCGGTCGAAGGAATACCGAGGATGAGGGACCGATGTGTGAACGTTAGGGGCGTTGAAGGCGACAATAGTGAAGCTATGATGAGACTTATGAAGGACTCTAGTTTATGAGAATGATAGCTCTGTAAAAGGGTTTGTTTGAACGGCGAAGGGTTAAAGATTTCTAAACCGATGATTACTATAGCTTTCTTCCCCTCATTTACGGGAAACGGCTCTTAATAGTACCGAACTCTCCCACCTTTTCTTGCGACCCTCTTCCTTTGGTGGTTAGCAATCAAGACCCGCGCAAATGGTGGGACAAGTGTCGAAAGAAATACGTAGGCTTCTTCACTTCCGGGTAAGTCTTCACACCGAGCCTGAGTCCACATTGCTAGATCTAGAACTTTGCGAGAGGAAGCCTCGGTAGACTGGCCAGCGAGGGGTCAATTAGTGAACCAGATTTCTTTGACATGATGGATCTTGTTGCCATCTCGGTATGCTTTAACGCGAGATGCCGGTGGGGAAACCCAACTAAAGTGAGAGAAATGCTGCTGAAATCTTTAGCCAAGAATTGAGATGGGGGTTTCTGGGCCATTTTCAACAGTAAAATCTCATTTTAGTGGATGCCATGAGACAGAACCCAAACACCAACTGAAGACAAAACTGATATCGTGAATCTGACACATACAATATAATGGCATCTACTGTATGTGATTCCCTCTGTGGTACCAGTGCCCACTTGTCCCGAAAGCTCAGGCCAACGGCTCTTTACTGGGGTACTGGACGTTCAGTATCGTGAGGGTTCCATTGTGGGTTTTCAGAACGGCCACCGTCTCGAGGTGGCGTTGAAAGCCTAACGGCCACCGTTTGACTCCCCAAGAAAGGATCTTACGATCAAGTGTAGGCCACCTCACCGTCGCGTCTATCCCGGTGTCGTGGGGCGTGTACACACCTCTCAAGTGGAGTGTGGCACCTTTATCAAGATCGTGTATGCTCCTCTGGGTCATCTCATGCGACTCATAATTATTGAAGTCTCATTTTGGTCGATCATTGACATCGCCGGCCTCCGCATGACAAGAAGCTGTTGTTTCCTTGCAATGATTCACTACATCTAAAATGATCACAGAAGCATGCAAAGCCTGTTATGAAACCCATATTAAGTAAAGACTCGAATTGTTTTCAATCTACTTTATTTGAAACGTCTAAAAACGCAATGGAGAACCATGCAAATTGCCAAACGTCATCTATATCCAAATAACAACAACACCATAGCGATGTACAGTTTCCTCCTTTCAACAGACCTACTCATGCGGCCGCAAAAACATAAACACAACCACAATCCAGGACTGACATATGATAGTATGACAATCGCTTTTAAGAAGCTGTTGATGTTGCAAGGTTCTCCACCTTGGCAGCAAGAGCCTCAATCGTTCCGTTGGGCTTGCCGGATTCCTCGCTTGACTTGCTCTCATTTTCCTTAGAAGGCGCCAGAGATGGTACTCGAGGCACCTTGAACAGATAATCACTGGGGATGAGCTTGGCTCTAGCAGCTGGGTTGATGGTTAAGCCGAAACCGGGCTTGTCCAGGTCAGCGGTGGTAAGGAAGCCCTTCGTGGGGATGGGCTCGTCAGTAAAGAGGTCTCCAAACACAGGCAACACGCTGCGGCCGTCGGGAGAGTTGGCCAAATACTCCTGGAAGGGGGTGTTGGGCTGGGAGATCTGGAAGTGGTAGCTATAAGGTCCACTCGCGTGGGGAACAACCGGAATATCGTAGGCGGCAGCCAAAGCAGCGACCTTCAGAAGCTCAGTTAAACCACCAAGCCACATAACATCAGGCTGAATGATATCGAGATTGCGGCCCTCAACGAGTTTTCGGAAACCATATCGTGAGTACTCGTGCTCACCAGTTGTGAACTTGACAGTAGGATGGGCCCGCTTGATGAGTGCAAAGCCATCGGTGTCATCAGGGGACAGGCATTCCTCCCACCAGTTGATGTTGAGATCGAGACAAGCCTTGACAAGCTCGATTGTGTACGTGACATTAAGACTCATGTAGCAGTCGACCATGATGGGGAAATCGGGGCCAACAGCTTCACGGTGCTTTCGCAAGAACTCGACGTTCTTTCGCAGACCCTCATGGCCATCGTCAGGGCAGAAAGGCAGGGGAACCTTGGCTCCCCAGAAACCCATGGACTTGGCAGCTGTAGGCTCAGGGCCAGTGCAGTAGAAGTCGAGGCGCTCCTTGGTAGCACCACCAATGAGACGGTACACGGGTTCATTGCGCACCTTTCCAATCAAATCCCACAGGGCGAGATCGATAACTGAGATGATGGCAATAGGGAGACCCTTGCGACCATAGAACATGGAGGCTCGGTACATCTGCTCGAAAAGAAGGTTGGTGTTGCGGGGGTCGGCACCGATGAGGAAACGCTCGAAGTGCTCGTGAACAAGCCAGCATGCGGGAGGGCCTATTGATAAATGTTATGCACCCTGAAGGGCCTCGAGTCACTGTGCCATTGGCTTGACACGGGGGTTCAAACTCACCTCCAAAACCTGTTGCGAAACCAACTGTGCCGTCTGTAGCTTCAATCTCGACAAGAAATGACCCGAGAACGTTGATGCCCCAGCTAGTACGTGACTTCTTGTACTTCTCCCATTTTGAAGCTGGTGTCGAGATATCGCTGTCGATGAGCCTACAAATAGAATGTGAGTAATGCGATCGAGGCCAGGCATACAGAGGCAGGGTGAGCGAGCGTACCAGTGACCACCCTTGACATTGTGATAATCACCACCTGTTTCGCAATTCGTTAACACAGCTCGAATACTTCCCCCCAAGTTCTTCTTCACAGTGCAGGAGGCGAGACGGCATACCTGATCCAACACCACCGATGATGAATGACCTTACAGCCTTGATCTTGGGGAAGTCCTTAACAGACGTCATTATGAACAATCCAAGAGAAGTCAAGAGATTGAAATGAATTGTGATATGCGTAGAGTCACTCCTCAGAAGATGCGCAATGAATTCTGACAAAGGCGTTGAATGAAGAAGAAAACAGGATGGCTACGAGCTGGGGATGGGCCTATTTACAAAGGATGCACTTGTGACACTACAAGGTGGGCTTGAAAACACAATTGTAACCGATCGCGGATCATGGAACACAGGAGCCAATGGCTTTAGTCGCGAAGCTCATGACTGACTGGCCAGTAAGTCTTGTGATAGCATTCCGAGGGCAGAAGCCGGCAAAACGTGCGCCGGAATCCCCTCTGGCAAAGCAGATATCGGGTTAAGATGCACCGAAGTTGGTGTTGATGATGGAACCTTCCCCAATTACAGGGTCATCTCCATATTTTCTCGGCCCTTGTCGGGGTTCCACAAGACTTGAGCGCACCTTAGGCCATGATCATACAGCTCAGAGGCGGCTCAATAGGTTCCCAACTTTTATCTTAGGTTGATTTTCTGGGGCAGTTGGAAGTTGTGAGATTTTTTTTTCCCTTCCTTTCTTTCTTTTCTTTTTGGGTGAGGGTTTGCCTTTGACCTCTTGTTGTTGATCCCCATTACTACCTGCAGACAAACCTGAAGTCCATGTCAGCTGCTGGTAGACCTAATCTCGCATCCAGTGGAGGCTCTTGAAAGCCGAGCCCGGTCTTTGCGGGGTGACAAGGGAGGAAAGGCATAAGAAGTCGGCAACTGTGGAGAGGACATAATTACGTTAGCAGCTTAGGTAGGGTAAAAAGAAAAACCAGTCGTGGCTCGAAAGCGATCAACATCATATTTATAAAGGTATAACTTACCTATGGACGGAGACATGGACACTTCCGTCTCACAGCATAAGATATTCCCTGCCACCTATACTCTGATGGATGCTAGCTCTATCAAGGTCATTGAGCCTGATATAGGTTGACGTGCTCAAAAACAGTGACCGCTTCTGAGGCTGAACAGAACAATCCTGCACTGACATGGGTGAAGCATGTGCTACATCCGGTCCGGGGCAATGAATTCGGCAAACGATCCACTTGTATATCTCATTCCACAAATCAGATTATACCGCTTCTTTCATTTCCCCGCCTCAACCCCTTGAGGAAAGAGCTTGTGAGGGTGAAGACTAAGTCGAGGCAAGAAGGTTTGGGCAGGTACGCGTGCGGTGCGAGATCAGCTCCTTCTCCGCATTACTTGAAAGTTTATGCCCATCCGACCTAAGTTGTCTTAGTTGGATATCCCGTTGCATGTGCAAGCAGACTTGTCTCTCCTTTACCTCACCACCTTTGGTCTCTGGTTCAGTATCAAAACAAATCAATATCCTAAAAAGTCTCTCATAGCTGTGTTGCAACTCCTGGTAATTTATTCTGCGGCTCTGGCCAACGGAAGTACACCGACGAAACCGAGTTCTGGCAGTTTGTTTAGCCCAGAGTCCACCTCGGCCCACCTCAAATTGGTCCGGTCATCACGGCGCCACTTCCCATCCGTCCGAGGCACAAAGCCAGCAGAAAGCGAGGAGGAAAGCGAGAAAAACAGGTGATAGACAAAGGGGAACAGGGCTGCTCATAAATAATATTAACAGCGAGCATTCGTGCCTTTCGGTAATTTGCGGTATTGGTCAAAATCTTTTGCATTACCCCGACAATAACTCCCCAGCTGCAGCCCAGGTCCTACACCCATTCTCTTAGTACTTAGTACGGGACAGGCCTATTTATCCTCGGGCGATCATTCTCCTGATCCCGCTGGCCATTATCCCGGATCGCGAGGTCCCCTTTGCAACGAACGCGGACTCATCGTTCGCGCGCATACTTGCTATCCATCATCTCGTGGCATGCTTGCTTTGCCTGAGCTTACCCCTGTTATTCGGCCTCACTATTATCGACTCTCACACGACCAGTGGTGAGCTCGTTCTTGCATCGTACCGACACACGACCAGCGGCAAGGGCTCTAGGGAAAAGGGAACCCAAAGCCCAACATCTTACTCTCAGCCATGCAGAACGGGGCCAGCAAAATGTCTGGCGAGGGCTCGGTTGGAAATCGCCCGCCCTCTACAGAAGCAGACAGTGATGAAGCCAACCAATTCCCTAGCGAGGATGAGGACCACGGCGACCACGAAACACTCTGTCGTAATGGGAAGAGAAAGCGTCCTGTCTCGGTTTCGTAAGTGCAGCTTTCTACTCGTCTCCGTTCGCTTCCTCTACATACTTTGTCAATCGTACCTTGCCTTGCACTCTCGTTGAGTCCATGTCTTGATAAGATTTCCTTTTGTCCTTTTGATAAGTCCATGATTTGATAATCATGTTGGAGTCTTATCTACATTTCTTGTACTCTCTTATCAACACCATGCCACCATCTGAGGCCACTTCATCGCCTCATGCTTCATGCTCCCCGCCCTCACAAAATCTCAACTACTATACCACACTACAAATACAATCCACCTTGTCCTCAAATATACAGGTTGTCGCCGACACCGAGACTAACAATATTGTGCCCAGATGTGAGCTATGTAAGCAAAGAAAGGTATGCCCTCCGTGACACGATCTTGTCTCTTGGTGTTTTCCTTATATCAAGCAATACTGATTCTTCTCACCTGCCAGGTTAAGTGTGATCGTGGGCAACCATCGTGCGGCTGGTGTAGCCGCAATGGCGCTATATGCGAATACAAAGAACGCAAGAAGCCTGGTTTAAGAGCGGGCTATGGTCGCGAGCTTGAGCAGCGCCTCGACAAGCTTGAGGAGATATTGCGCTCCCATGCTGAGATTCTCCATGGCAACTTGGTATCAAACACAAATCCTGTCTTGGCTGCCAGTATTCGACATAGTAACCCAAGTCTTCCGAGCGACCAAGGAACTCCACGGGATACTCACCCAAACCTCCTCCGACCTTCAGAACCAGTTCGCACACCTCAAACCGATCCTGTCATGTTTGGTCAGAAGGCACCCAGCTCCAACTTTGCCCCGAGCACACAAAGTCTCGATTTCAACGTTGCTCATACACCTAGAATGAACGATGGTTACCAGAGTCAGAACCAGGCGTCGATGTCAGGTGTGGCAGCATCCTCCCAGTTATCACCCATGCAACATGCCGCGGTCACTCAAGACTATTACACGTCTGTGCAACCCAACATTCATTCACCCACGGCCCCACTATCATCGGCTCCAGGCACATCGACCCCGGATCGAGACATGCCGCCTTACGACCTTCTCTATGCACTTGTTGATCTCTATTTCAAACATATCAATACTTGGTGCCCCATTTTGCACCGCAAAACAACTCTAGATAGCCTTTTTGGACCATCTGCCCTCGATGAAACAGATCGAGTTCTACTCCACGCCATAGTTGCAACCACAATGCGCTACTCGACGGATGCTAGGCTAACAGAGGAGCGGCGAGAGCACTATCACCGAGTTTCCAAAGAACGCGTTCTCCTTTATGGCATGGAAAATTCCTCGGTCAAGGCGTTACAAGCTCTCGTTATCCTGGCGCTTGATCTTTGTGGGAGCAGTAATGGTCCACCAGGGTGGAATATCATGGCTTTGATCACTCGTTCTGTAGTACAGCTTGGTCTCGCTGTTGAAATCACCTCATCGACTGTGTCGCCTCATTACCTTTCCATATACACACTTCGAGCCATGACACTCTCGGAACCCAAGGATTTTATCGAGGAAGAGGCGAGACGGCGTCTATTTTGGATGATATATCTTCTGGACAGATATGCGACTCTTGCAACTGCTTTTGAATTTGCTCTGGACGACAAGGAGATTGACAGAACATTACCGTGCCGCGATGACTTGTGGATCAAGAATCAAAAGGTCGATACCCGATGGTTCAGCACTGACCTACACTCTGGTTCACCGGGTCATGATATTGATCAGCCAGAGAACCTAGGTGCATTCGCCTACTACATCGAAATTCTCGGTATTCTGTCCAAGATACACAAGTTTCTTAAACAGCCAGTGGACATTAGTGCCTTGAGCGACGTGGAACAATGGCAGATGCGGTACAAGGAACTTGACAACATGCTAACATCCTGGAAGTTCAGTCTTCCTGGTGAATTTGGAAATATGGCAAAACTGTTCCACCCAGGGAGTAAAAGCATCAACTGCGCTTGGGTTATGCTTCATGCCACCTACCATACGGCCGTTATTCGCCTTCACTCGTCAGCTGCCTATCCTACAACGAGGTCACCCATATTCACTCCATCATATAGCGCGTCGCAACGATGTCATGGTGCGGTTGAAAATGTGGCTGCCCTCGGAGAATTTGTTGTGAATAATGGGATGCTAGCAAAGCTGGGTCCACCATTTGCTTTTACTCTCTGGGTTTCCGCTCGTCTGCTCCTTGTTCATGGCTCAACTGTCGAACATAAACTTTCACCGCAGCTTCCGTTCTTCGTCGATAGTCTGCGTGAAATGGGTCGTTACTGGCCTGTTGCGGCACGTTATTCCCAATTGCTGCAAAGAGTCTTGGATGAGCATCACGATAGCGAGCGACAAGGTGACGGGATTACGCCCAGTTCAGTCAAAATTCTTTCTGATATGCGACGCACAGCATTTGATTTGGATTTCCTCATCTCGCGGCAGCCCAGACAGCCTAGTGCTCTGAGTAGGTTACCCAGCGTCACACCCGCGAGGACACCAGCTCCCAACGAGCTTGAGTATCTTGACGTGTTCGACTTTTTCAACGTGCCTCGACTCCCTTTTGGAGGTGAACATATTTCTGGCGCCAATGGAACACCTGCTCCGCCAGGAGCCGAGATGAGCGCGTCCAACGACAACGGAACGGGCTTGGGGGCGTCAAATGAGTTTAATATAACCAACTTCATGGTCGACGCCAACAGTGACTGGCTGTTCAAACAAGAGGGAGGGCCGAAGTATATGGCAGCTACATAAAGCGCCGATTCAGCATAAGCTTCTTGTTGTTCATCAGTGTTGAAAATCATTTTGAGTTCTGGGCGGTTTTTAATTATCAGGATACCCCTTATTTCGGATATTAGCGGACTTCAAGTTGATAGCACGACAAGATGCTCTATGGTTATGCCGTTGGAAACTTGTACATAAATTTGGAAGTAAAAATATGGTGGACAAAGGTTGGAGCTAATACCGTCTACACGACGAGTACTTAGGATTACGACTCACGGGTTATGACAAGAATAAAGAACGACTGAAAAGCGATAGGACATTTATCATTTCATATCAAGGATCTGAAATATATCGTGATATTTGTGATGAGATGCAACCTCTATGGACTTGCCCAGGTGCATCAGTTCTCGACTGCAGTCTGATATGTATTCCTGGTGCAGTACATGACCCAACCATCAAGATTCATCTTCTTGATAACAGTGCTGAAACCTTCCGTACCCTTTGCCTTGCCCTTCTTCGAACAAATGGCTTTGCGATCGGACTCCTTGACCTTGGGCGCACCCTTGGGATATTCAATATTGAAAACAGGCTTCTTGGCCTTGATGAACTTCGCAAATGTCTCACACTCAGAGTACTCGACGCATTGCTCATTGACTGAGAACTGGACGTAGGGGAGAACAGAGGAGATAATATCGCCGGCGTTCTTGAGACCAGTGGACATATTGTACTTTGCAGCCTCTGAAGCGAGGAACTTGATATAATCGATAGAGTCTTTCTTGGTCAGCTTAAGGCCATTGTCATTTTGCTACGGCTCGTGTTAGTTCTTTTACGGACTTTAAGAATAAGTGATACTACTTACATAACCATCGACGTTGTCGGGGTCAATAGCGTTGCAACCCTTCTGAGCAGCAAGCTTGATGCGCTTCTTCATGATGTTGCGAACATTGGTGCTTCTCAGGTTGAGCCATTTCTCATCAGGCCAGCCGTCGAGAGTCTTGCCAAGATCGGCCTTCTTGAACTGGTTCTTGTCATCGCGCCAATCCTCCCATGATCCGGCGCTGAAATAGCAGATGACCTTCTTGCCAGCCTTGTGTAGGGCTGCAAAGGTCTCAGCGTCGTTATCATAGAGATCCAGGTCGTAAATGCCAACGTTGGGCTTGAGATCCTTGGCGGAGCCGTCCTTGTTGAGCTTGACAGGCTTGAGGAGAACAATCTGCCATTGCGCTCCAACTTTGGGTTGCCAAAGACTGCTACGGGCTTTGAGATAGGGTTGTGTTGGATCGTCGGCCTCTGAGTTAGCAGTATCGTCGCTGTTGTTTCCTCCCTTTCCTCGAGTGAGGCCAACACCAAGTCCAACAGCCAGAGCGATGATGACTGAAAGTGTCACGCCAAAGGCAGTGAGCTTCTTCCACAATGGCCAGGATCGCTTTGCTTTTGCCACGTGCGGCTTCTCTGAGGTCGCAGCTTCTGCTGCATTTGTCGCCATGACTGTGATTGCAATGTGAGTGCACGAGGATAGATGTGTTCTATCAACTGGCGACGCCTGGCTCCAGCGAGGTTTTAAGGTAGGGGAATAAGCAAACATTCAATTTTACATGCCAGGCACCTGAGCTCTAAGCCTCATCCGGTCCATGGGCAGTCCAAGAGGGTTTCAAGAGTCAGGGCGGAGCAGAAATATTGCATGGATAAGATGGTCTCCTGTCAGCACCAAGCCATTAGCTTAAGGTCTAGAACTAGCTGAGGACCCAGTGCAAGGTGCATTCCATGCCATTGCTATTTACAGGGCTTCGGGAGCACCCGAATGAGACAGAATTTGAGTTAGGTTGGCGATCTGCATCTGTTTTCTGCTGTTCATATAGCACGCAGATCACCGCATTTGAAACATTCATTCCATCCCGTCTCTTCTTTTCTGGACTTGAGAACCCATCATCGGGGCCTAGAGCTCGGTGTAACACACTTTATATTCTGCCATTTTCAACAACTCATGGAACATGATCCTTCAGCTCTTCCATGAGCACACTTTACGGCACGAATGTTTCGTCTAATTGGTAATCGCGGCTAGCACGGCATTACAGGGTAGAGGCTTGGGCCACACAGTTAAAGAGGTCGCTTAAATGGAACAATGAGATCACTCTCAACATGGCTCAGCCCTGATCGTATGTATATTAACTGAGTACCTAGTTATTAACTCTGATTCAGCCCCGTAAATTGCGTAATGCAATTGTGATCTTACAGTCGTACCTTTCCTTCTTTATATCACTTTAAACAAAGCATAGCCATGCCAGTGACTCATTTGGTGTTAACATCGATATCAGTCGACGTCTTTCTCATTTTCTAGCCACCTCTCTTTCAAGAATATCCCATCTTGAGGTCCTGTTGATGCGCTTGCAAACCAACAACACGGTATAACGGACTCACGATGACGACAATCGCATTTAAAGGACTACACTAATTATACGGGGAATCACAAGTTCCCCTGAAATGGACGAATACATAATAAAGGTACTCCGTAAGCTAAGGTAGTCTTGATAGGTTGTGAAGCCTAGCTATTCGGCTGATGTTTTGCGCCAAACCACCAAAACGCCATCAGACACCATGATGGCTTTCTTGTTACAGAACACTGAACTCGGGAGTAAGCAATTTCAACTTATTCTTAGCCTGCAACCATAGATACTTTAGCCTAAGGTAGTTCGTCCAGATACACAATACTCACTATTCTCCGTTGACATCGGCCGAGATATAAACCTGAAAAGGAAACTCGGCGACCAAGACTCCGAAAAGGACAACAAAACATTAGAAACGAACGTAAGGTGACCTTGAGCATAAATATCATGGAAGAAGACAGGTTCTAGATATTCAGGTCCAGCTTCATAATTCTGCCTGTGGTGGTTCCCAATTACGTTGAATAGTTGCCGTCAATAGCGTATCTCATCGCCATCATGAAGACCACTTCCGCCGGATTCGTGTTCACGTCGGCTGTGCTGGCTGGACTCGCTCATGCGATTGGTATGGCACCGCCGCCGCCTGTTGAGCTTGTGCAGGGCTTCGACTGGAAGGACCCTTTTGCTCTCGATGCCATGGCCTCATTCCGACCTACCTGCGAGGCCAAGGCTCAGTTTGAAGCTCTCGAGTACACCCTCAAAGACTTGATGGAACCTCCTCCCAAGGGGTTGAAGCCATGGTCGAAGGGCCTGAAGGCGGTCTTCGCTGATAAAGAATACCCAGGAGGGTGGCTGGGTCTCGATCCTCACCTCAATGGCCGAAGTCTGCTGCTGATGAACTATGATCAAATCCCCCTCCTGGTTCGCAGGTGGATTGAACAACAGGAACGGACTGATGGGAAGGGGAAGGCCCTCTTTGCCGTTCTTGAGAAGCCAAAGAACGACGAGGATAAGATCGAGAAAGTTGTCCAGTTCCCTGAGGCTGACATGATCGATCGCGATAATGACAAGGACAAGGTTGCCATATTCGCACCTGGCGCCTTATATGGGATCCTTCCTCTGTGGACGGCAGAGACAAGTAAATGCGAGGGTATGCCACCGGATTCTGCCAATCTATTGAAACAGTTGCTTATAGTAAAATAACAGATCAACTTGTCGACCTGAGCAAGTATAAGCCCAAGCCTTCAGATGGCGGGGTTGTTGGTTGGGTTATGCATACTCAACCCCAGAACCATAAGATGAGACTTGACATTAAAGTCCAGGCACTGAAGACAAAGGAAGTTAGGAGTGGCCAAGAACAAGGCCAGGCAAAGTCTGCATCAAGGGAGGAGCTGTAGGGTAGACATGGCTGAATATCTTTCCACGCTCAATGTTGAAATGACTGGACTGCAAACCCTTAGTGCCCACTTACTTGATGCGGACGCTTTTGTGATATTCTTCTGTAGCCAAATAATACTAGTAAATAGAGAGATAGCTGCATAAAGGGTCTTGTGCCTGTACTTGATGGACACCAATTTGCAATTGGCGTTGTGCATGCAGGAGGGACAGGGAAGTATTCATCTCAAAAAATAAACATGCCTAATAAGGTACTAAGGTAAGGTAAAAAGCAATACCGGCCTAGCTATCGGGTAGGCGTCAAGGTTTGTCTGTTCCTGCCTGGTCATTGAGGTAGATGCCATAGATAAGGTATCATGCTAAGAGAGTACGATATTCACCTGTCATCATACCTATCCTCAGGTGTTCTTCCAGGGAAAAAAAAACTCAGTGGGATATCCCCATTGACCGCTGTTCTGATCTACGACTCATATGTACCTACCTATACAGGGACAAATGATCCTGGTTTGGTTCGCTGGGCACCGATTATTCTTTCCGCGCACACCGCCTTTGGTGTTGTGTGTTTGATCGGATCGACGCCAGCTTCACGATGCAGGATTGAGTTGTCATGATATGGGTCTGTTTGTCATGAAGAGTCATTCAACTAATGCAGGAGGTTGCGGTGGCCATCGTATGAGAGGCCATGAAAAGGAAAATTCTTCCAGGCGAACAAGAAAGACATTGGATATCATGCTTGAGGTTTATCACAGCGGCGAACCACTGAACTCGAATGAACGAGGCTTTGCAACATGATGTATCAATGCGATTTCCTCACCAACCTCTTCACGAGGAATTCGAATCCAGCCCAACGTTGGAAAGCCCCATCGTTCATGACGAGGTCTAGGCCAGGCACTCGTGGCAATGTGACCTTGCTAAGCTACCTGCTACCCCAGCATTGCATCCAATAGCTTCCGGTGACAACGGAGCGTACAGTACGTGCAACTTTTCAAATTGCGCTATATCTGAGAGGGCGGTTTCACGAGTTTGAAAGCATGCGATGCATGGTGATGAGAGAATATTCAACCGTCGTCAGCCACTATCACCGTGTTGATGTGCAGCGCGTGCTGCTTGATGTCTCCCGGATGCGGTTCGTTGCAGAAGTGAAGAAACCCACTAGCCAACCTGACCGCCAACAAACGCCATGACACAGTTTACATGTCGTCAGAGAAGTCCCCACAGCTCTCGAACTGCAGCTACCTTACATGCCCACTCTGCAGATGCAAGACTGCAGGTTGCGTACTTGTCATGGATCATTCCGAATAGGTACCTGAACACTGCGCATTTGGCTATCCTGAAAATCAGCATCAGAGTCGATATCGAAAGCATATTCAGTTGAAATAGAAAACGTGAGATGATACTGTCAACAACGGCACGAAATGAATGCCAGTGACAAAGATATATCCTCGTCTGCTACACCAGAGCTGGAGGCTGGGTAACGAGAACAGCCTTACCGTTTGTCACTTCAGATCCATATGCGTTGTACATACATACAGGAACAGTATCCGTACCTAGGTATTGAGCTTGGCTGATCCATCGAGACGCGCTCATGCCCAGGGAATCACAAGCTTTTCTTCTTCTTTGATACCTGATAACAGCCTCAATTATCTTAACCTTTCCGACTTGGGCTGCGACTCATCTCTTCTTGTCGCTGCCTCTGTTCTACTATTGACTCTGTTGCAACTCCTCCTCCTCTTGTTGCGCATCACCATCGATTTTGCTGGACAAAACCCAAACCAAAACCCCCACGTGCTCGTCTTTTGCTCCTTTCGTCAATCCTCGTCCTCATCCTCGTCCTTGACCTCATCCTCGTTACCTATCTTTTCCGCTTTCGCAGACTCCTTCTATGAGCTTCTCTTATCTTCCTCACCATAAAACCAACCTTCTCACCGTATCTACTCTGCGTATCATTGCAATACTTGCCTTGTTCTGCATCCGGCGAAGCCATCCTCTCAAACCGCTTACAACCAATCCCTGCATCGATCGGTCCGGTCGAAGCGGTCTCAGCGCTCTCGATTTGTACCGTCTGTACCTTTTCCTCGTGTCGCTGGTACTCCCCCGTAGCCGCCAACAATCTTTAATTTCGCTCCAGTCCCCCCCAGCCTCGACCAACGCCAAACCGGACTCGTCCTGGTCTCTGCCCGTCCCATCAACGACTTGGACCTGGCTCTTTTCCCAACCCAACATCTCTCCCACAAACAAAACAAAATCTCACTTTACTTCTATACGCATTAAAGTTATTAACTCCCTGCTACATTCTCTCGATCCCCTTGCGCAGATTCCACCACCGATCATAACACAGGTTCCAGTCATGGGCAGCTTCACTTTCAAGTGGTAAGTTGCAATTTGATATGTTGCTTTGCTATGATGCATTGCGATGCGCTGCCCGACAAATTCATCGCGATAGCTTCGACAATGTTCCGAGTCGCACTTTGCCTGCCTCAGCACGAGACAAGTCGATTGAGCTCTGTCTCAAGAGTTCACCTTGTCCCATGTGTGTGCCTCTTGAGGCTGCTTCATATTGCGGGCTAGCTGCTGCAGACCGCGACAGCTTTATCCATGTCTGAGACACCCGACACTGACCCCAAATTTTCTATAGGGAGCATCCCGCCGACGAGGTCTACGTGACGGGTACATTCGACAATTGGACCAAGAGCGTTCAGCTCGAGAAGGAAGGCAATGTTTTCTCCAAGACAGTCGACCTGAAGGAGCCCGAGGGCAAGATTTACTACAAGGTGCGTCAGCGTCAGCGAGCCTCGACCCGCAATGACAACAGCATCTCTCCTTTTCGACATTCAATTTGCATTTGGCACTGGTTTGGTACAACACGAATTCTTCACTCTTCGGCAGCATTGGAGACAAACATTCGCAGTTCTTGAGTCATATATAGATGGCGGGGAGAACCATTGGCATCAACAGCCTATCTTGCGCGTTTGCTTCTCCGTATTGCTCGAACGCGATGGACGAGTAGCTGTTATGACCGTGCCGCCCAGGACTCGGTGCTTTTGCGCCCATCGCTGTCGCAATCTGCAGGGCTTTTTAAGCCTAAAGAGCTTGGAGGCGCAAGAGCGGTGGCTGCCGTAATCCCAGCCCCCTGTCCATGGCTTTTTTCTTGAAAGTTTGCTTCGCTGCCAGGATCGGGGTCTGAACCCCTGGTTCATTTCCCTGCCTGTCATGTCATGGGTTCTCTGCGACCCATTAGCATCTAGCACCAGTCCCCAACCAAAACCCCTCCGCCGATTAGTATGACACAAGGCGACCACGATCGCGACAGTTCTGGAATGGAGTTAGTGAGCGGAGAGCGGTGGAAAGTCCGCTACACACAGCCCATGTCAAGTCTCTCTGCCTGGTCATACCAGTAGAATTCTGTGGCGTCAGGCGACGATGTTGCGTCGCGCAGGGACAAAGTTCCCTCGTACTGCCAAGGCGAAGTCAGCGCTTGATTTGCTTGCGCGCTAGTGTGCCTGCGTTGCCGACCCGCTCTTGCTCTCAGCTTCCTCCTCCCCTTCGTCATCGCACCAGCTCATTAAACTCACTTTATCCCCTCTTTTGAACCCAATTGCCGTTCCTACACTCCTACATATTTGTCGCAAACCCTGCAAAGTCCGTCGCTCACCAGCATTCTATCTAGTTCATTGTCGACGGTAATTGGATCATCAATCAATCAGCTCCCAACGAACCTGATCTCGAGGGTAACGTCAACAACTTCATCACTCCCGATCAACTTAACGCCGAAACCCCCGGCGCCGCTATACTCAACACTGTGACTCCTTCGTCTACAACCGCTGCGATGGCTGCCGAACAACCTATCGAGAACAAGCCCACAGAGCAGAAGACTCTGGGTGATGAGGTAACTAGCGAGAATATTGCTACTGACGGCAATATACTGACTTCCGAGAAGCCTACCCAAGACGAGAAATTGCCCCTCGAGACCCCTTCTGACATTCCTGGTGGCTTCCCCGCTACACCTGCCAACGAGCTCGACAAAGCCATTGGCATCAACCCTCTGCCCGCTTCTGAGGGTGCCGGAAACCCTATCAAGCTAGAGCCTGGCGATAAGATCCCCGAATCCATCACCGCTCAAAGCACCGACAAATACGTCAAGCTCGACAAGGAATCGTACGAGAAGAGCGACGCTCTCCCTGGCATTGAGACCGAGCTCCCTCCGGTATCTTCCAATACTATTCCCGAATCCAGTCTGCCCATTATCGGCGCACAGGATGTTCTTATTAACTCCACTGCTCCCACAGCTACTACAGCCGGCCTTGCCGCCGAGGTTCCCCTCGAGTCAAACGGTGCTTTCGTCCCCGAGGTTGTAAGAGAGAGCCAGGAGAAGGCTGGCGCTGTTGCTGAGGCCAGCACTGACCCTACGGAGGTCAAGGAAAAGACTATGGTTGAGGAAGAGCTCAAGGGAACTGTGCCCGAGGCACCTGCTACCTCGGTAGGAACCGCTGGTGTTGGTACCGAGAAGTCTGAGAACACGCCGGACACTAGCCTCGCCGCTCTGGCTGCTACTGCTGGTGGAGCTGTGATTGCTGCTGGTCTTGCTGCCAAGGAGACAGTGGAGGAGAAGGCCGGCCCTGCGCTGAACAGCGCTGCTGACGCTATTACCGATACCGCCAACAAAAACTTACCCGATTCCGTCAAAGAGCAGCTTCCTGTTGCAGCCCAAGAGACCCTGGCCGCCAAGAACGAGGAGCAGATTCGACAGGAAGTGTCCCCTGAGGTCCCCGCCGAGGTCAAGGAATCTCTTGTCGAGGCCGGCAAGTCACCTGAAGCAGCTTCTAATACTGCCGCTGTTGAAGATAAGAAGGAGGTAGAGAACGAGCTTCTCAAGGAGGTCAAGCCTGTCACTGGCATTTATGATTCTGTTGTTGAGCAACCCAAAGAGGAACCAAAACAGGTATCCCCTGAGGTTCCTGTCGAGGTGAAGGACTCCATTGCCGAGGCTGGCAAGAGTCCCGAAGCTGCTGCCAACACTGAGGCCGTTGAAGAAAAGAAGCTTGTTGAAGCTGAGCTCCTCAAGGAGATTAAGCCTGCTGCGACCATCGATGAGACCCCCAAGGTTGCTCCTGAAGTCCCCACCGAAGTCAAGGAGTCTATCGTGGAGTCTGGCGAGCGCCCTGAGGCTGCTGCTAGCACAGAAGCTGTTGAGAACAAAAAGGAGGTCGAAGCTCAGCTTCTCAAAGAGGCCGAGCCTGTTCCTGCTGTTGACGAGGTCAAGCCTCAGGAGACTGAGTCTGCTGTTCCAGCTGTTGCTGCCCCTGATGCTGCTGCTCCTCTTGAGGCAAAGACTGTGGATACCAAGCCTGATGCTGAGCCTGTGACTAAGCCCGAGGAGTCCAAGACCGAGGCTAAGACAGAAACCCCTGCCGTTGGCAACGGCAGCTCAGCAACCGGTAATGGCACTACAGCAACTGGAAATGGCGCCAAGGCTACAGAGACCAAGGCCACCATACCAGCCAACGGCAGCAGCTCGACAGCCAGTGGTGAAAAGAAGAAGAAGCACAACCGACTCAGCTCAATCTTCAGCAAGATCAAGCACAAGCTTTCCGACAAATAGATGAGAGAATGAGGCAACTTAGCTAATGTCGCAACGTTGTGGGGTCAGACGTCTCATGGATTTTTGTTTTCTTGCGGTTGGTGTCTTCGTTTATCAATGATTCCCCTGGATCCATGAGCAAGAGGAGAGTGGTTGAGATTCGCTGGAGGCGTGGATCTCTGTCATATACCTAATTCATAGTCAGTTTTATGTGCATGCTTTTGATTGACACCGGGCTTCATGTATGGTAGCTTCTGATAAATCAAAAGAAGGATATCGTTTTTGGATAAGTCTTTGAGAAGCTCTTGTAGTCTGAAGTCATTCGCAGTCATGCCAAAATCACCTTACCTAAGGTACCTATCTCATGCCACTGAAGGTCATGTGATACCCATTGGATGACTAACCGTGCTCGTTATGTCAGGCTTCCAACAGAAACCAGTAACGCCATTCCCCTGCGCCGCCCAGCCGTCAACTCCGTCACGATTTGCCCCGCCAGTGACTCGCTCGATCCACCTCGATCCTCCATCCATCAACGGGGTCCGTCCCAGCTGGACCCCTTCGTGAACCTCATTTGACTCTTTCCATCTCAATTACCTTCATAACACCACCTTGAGCTCATCCTATATCTCTCCGACAACACTCATTTCTCGGAATCACAACCTGTTGACGGCACCCTTGTCCAACTTGTATGTCATCCCAACCACTGGGGCCAGAGCGCAGTTCATCGCACGATTGACAAGTCCTTTGTCTCGCCGACCACGATCAGAGTCGCCCAGAAACCTTCGTTACGAAAATGAGCTCCTCTAGCTCAAACGTGGGGAAAACTGCCCCGGCACCGTCTAGTTCCACAGCCATTCAAGCAGCCCCGGCATTATCGAGTTTCGAATCGTCTCGTCGCCCATCACAGGCCGGCTCCTCGAACTCGCAATCGATGCCTCGCAAATCGCAGGGCGCCCGCAAACAACACCGGAGTCAGCGGCGACCTGGACTCGGCGACAGGTCAAATGCTGGCCCAGATGACGAAGATGCCATGGCCGAACTAAGGGCCTTCAGAAACCCCAACAGCAGGCGAGGCCAAACCTCAATTACCCATCTACTCAACTACTCAATGCCACGCCCGGTACAGGATCATCATTCACATTCGAGGTCTTATCGTAGAACTCCAACATGGGGACCAGGCTCCGGTTACCATGCAAGCGACAAGGCTCGATACGTTCATGCCAACTACCGATTTATCCTCTCACCAGAAGGCACATACGACAAGCAAGCTACAGATGCCGACACACACCTCGATTGGTCTCTTGTCATGCAAATCATTGCTTCAAGCGAGTCGCAGGGTTCATCATGCCCCATCTGTCTTTCAGAGCCTGTGGCGCCTCGCATGGCAAAATGCGGTCACATCTTTTGTCTACCCTGCCTCATTCGGTTTATGAACTCTATTTCGAGTGAAGATGAAACGAAGGGTCGCGGACCCAGGTGGAAAAAATGCCCCATTTGCGAAGATTCTATCTATATGCAAGATGTTCGGCCTGTAAGATTTTATGCTGGACAAGAAAGTCCTTTCCCCCGGATTGGTGACGACGTCGTACTACGGTTAATGGCACGGAATGCAAAATCGACGATGGCCCTTCCACGAGAGAGTGGTGCCGAGGCGCTGTACTCACAGGATGACATTCCTTGGCACTTTGCTGCCAATGTTTTAGACTACGCTCGCATGATGAAAGGTACAGCTGATTATATGACAGCCCAGTTTGACGAGGAGATTGCTTCGCTGGGTCAACAAGCTAAGGAGGACGAGACCCTCTTCGGACAGACCGACGAATGGTCCCAAAAGGCGATTCGGGCTATCACAGTCGCGAAAGAGAAACTGGCTGATCTTCAGGTTGCTGCAAGCCCAGCCACGTCGGCACAACCCTCTTCAGATGCCGACTTCTATTTTTACAGCTCCCCACCTCACCTATATCTCTCACCATTGGATATCCGCATCCTGAAGACCAAGTATGGCTCTTTTTCTTCGTTTCCTTCCACGCTACTCCCCCGCGTGGAGCATATCTCCACTGGCCATGTGGTCGATGACACAATGCGGCGAAGAGCAAAATATCTTGGCCATCTTCCGCGTGGATGTGTCGTGAATTTTTTGGAGTGTGATTGGACCGATATTGTACCAGAAGAGACACTGGAATCGTTCGCAGGCGACATTGAGCGGAGAAGGAGACGTAACCGTGACAAAGAGACACAGGAAGAACGGGAGCGTCTGCAAGCAGAGCGGCTTGAAGCCGCGAATTTGCGTAAGACTACTGGATATCAGAGGCTTCCTGAGCCGTTAGAGGAGGATAGGGCGCCTCGGATGGACATGGAGGATTTCCAACCATTGAGCGGGCACTCAGGCACCACACCCCCGGATCCCCGACCAGGATTCGAGACATTAGCTGAAATGTCGACCAGCCCCTCGACACAAAGGACAGTCTGGGGCACGAGGGCGATTAATGGATCGCCTGAGATAGTATCTGCACAACCCTTGAACGCCAATGACGGGTGGCTCAAAGATGAGGATTTGTTTGATACGACCGATCTGGCGATGCAGATACAGGCTATTGAAGCTGCGGAGAGTAGTGTCAGTTCAAATACTGCTGCTGGAGTAGGAGGAGTAATCGGCAATAGTGCCGGGGGTAAGAAGAAGAAGAAACAGAAAATCACACTGATGAGCACTGGTGGCCGGAGAGGTAACTAGGATCATTGTTCTTGCTTTCAATCTGAACATGTCTGGGGTCAATGGGTTCTTATGGCGTAGCATAGTGGATTTGTCTTTTATCATTCTAGGGAACTAACAGAAGAAGTTAGGTATCAATACCAAATAGATTTCCCCAACATTTCAAGATGCTTCCATCAAACGCTTGGCAAAACAACCATCAGCCAACACCTACGTGACTTGTATTCATAACAAATGTGGGACGATTTGGGGATCATCTCATGATTTTCCAACCAGCTTACTTATATGCATCATCTGACAGTCTAATATCTGCACCCAATGCCGATCAAAACTTCATTTGCAACATGAAACTCGGCATGGCTAGTTTGAGAGCTGATAGTGCATGATCAGCGGAGGCGACCAAGCAGTATCGTCAGTCGCTGGAGCAATTTCTCCACACAAGATCGACTAGATGCGGAATTGCCGATGACCGCAAACTTAAAGTCTACAGGTTTTCGGCACATAGCAAGATAGACAAAACTGGGTGATCGCATACACTCAGGGCGACTCGGCATATGTTGCAACTGCGGGTGCTGAGGCACTCTGTAGATCGGAACGAAACGTACCGCTTAACCGCTTGTAAACAAATGACAGCGGGCTGGGCAGTTTCGTATTCCGTTTACGAGGTGCAACGCAACTCGATGGTCGGAAGTCAGTCATGCCAAGGATACGGGCTGGCCTATCAAAATGCAGGTCTGATGTGGCGTCCTTTACCCACGCAGAGCCTCGATTTCTTCGATGGAAGGGCTGTGCCGGACAGGAGAGTTCGAATGTTGAAACCATACTATTCGTCAAGGCGTCACGTTGTTAGATTGCCTAGCAAATCATACTTCACTCGGGATCAAAGATTGCAAAGTCAACCGGAGTGTACTTCAGGACTTGCGGTACGTATTTGCTTGACCTTCTGGAATAGGCACGCCGATTTGATGGTTAGCGGATTTCTTGTCATTGGATAAATGGTAGCCACCCTTCTTCGCAGCCAAGCAACCCCCGCGGTTTGCAATAAAGTACATGAAATTGGGAGGGAGCCAATTCTCCATTCCCGTCCTGAAAGGTGTTTATTATTTAATACGATATACATCCATCCATATTAGCGGGAATGAGCGGGGTACGGACGGGGAGCTGGACCTAATTGATTAGGGGCCGAGGGGTTAGGTAGATGTTGAAATTACACAGACCAGCGCCGGGAATAGCGACGACAGATATAGTAGTGACTGTTGTTGTTGTTGTAGACTGGTACATTGGCACTGGCCAAGAGAATACTGCGCCAAGAAGAGACATGTCGTTGTCAGTGAGGGGACTACCTATCGGTGACCCCGCCATCAAAATCGAATGCCGTCCTGCCGTCTCTTACGAATCTACCAATCCAGGACCTGAACAATAGAAAACCGCCCTTGGGCCTTGGCCTACAGCAGAACTGCTTGGCGAGCCACTAACACTATGGCCTGCGAGACACCGGCTGAAGTCCAGCTGCACGGTCCGCTTTGTCGTCATGTGTACTGGGGTCCTGTTCATGATACTAGTGAGCATATCCTAGGCTGTTGGGGGAAGAACATAGAGAGGAGAAAGGGAAAACCGCTTGATCGGCACGGAATCAGTGAGTGAACTGATGAATAACGATGCAGTATCAGAGACAGTTGGGCACATAGGCGGGCATACCAGACCATCTTGTGACGCTGACAAGGCATTTGATAGCTTATAAATGAGACAGAATAACCCAGCCAGATACAAAGCGGCAATTGAACTTTGAGTTGCTCATCCCTCTAATATCCATCGTTTCTCACTCGATTCCTTTAGAATCTGACCGTTGTGCCTTGTCTTGTCTTGTCTCTAGAGGCGCAGGATAAGCAGAACTTGACCCAATAATACCTAGGCATCTGCCCGCTGGCCAACGTCTACCAGGTACGGATACCTACCAAAGTCTTGGTCGTTGTGGCCCGTCGGTGATTTCTTACCGTCACGGCGCCCTTTTTGCCCAACAAATCATTCTCACCAAGCGAGAGCAGATAATTCTCGGCTGACGAACGACGACCCCACCACTTACGGATACAAAGCCCGCTAACGAAGCGCCTGGCCTCAAGCAGAAGCAACGCCACTTGACGCATACAAACTGCCTGTACCCCAGGTCACTAACACCACTGAAAAGGTCTCCGGCTTATATGTTGTCGGGCGTAAATTGCGATACAACAGAGACTTCGACTAGCAAATTCCCCATTGTGCAGATCCTCAGCTACATCGAGTTTCATTGTTTTATCTAGCCCTCGTGCTTCCTTAAGGCGGTGCCCATCAAATCCGTCTTTGGTACCTAGCAAGACATTATAAGACAAGACAAGGTGAGTTGTTGATTCACTCTTTGCCTTTCATTGTTCACAGAACTTGTCTGTTTGTCTGTCTATCTTTCGGAGTTTTACCTGCCTCTGGAACCACTCCACCCCTTGTCAATTACGCACTTTTTGCCCTTCTTCGCACCCCTGTCCTGTCTGTCCTGTCTGTCTTTTAGGACTTGCTCTCTCTGGGGCGCAGGCAAAGGGCCACTTTACCGCTGCTGCTTTCTTGGCTGGGCTTGGTTGTTCACTGTCTCTCTTGGCTGAGGTGCCGAATAGCGAGAGCCAAGCCTCACGATTAAGCTCGACATTGGACGCGCCGAAGATCCGATCAAACTCAGCGCTTGAGGAGGCTGTAGGCCAAGCAGTGACCAAGAGGAAGAAGCTAATCGTAATCATTCCATGTAGCTCATCATTCTGTGGACGGAATATAACCCTGTCTGGCCCCCCCCTCGCCCATCGCCCATCGCTCACTGTCGCTCCTCTACCCAAATCTCCTACCCCAGCAACTTCAGCCCAGCTATTACAGACTTACAGCGCTGTCTGTGCTACTCCAAACTCGTCCCCTGCCGCTGGTTTAATTTGACCAAAAATCTTCCGGCCTTCTCTTCACTGAAGCGAAAGTGAAATCTCCTTTTTCTTCAGTGACAGACCAACATAACATAACTGCCTCATCATCCTTCATTGCACTCTTCTCCTCGGTGCTTTCTCTCTGAAAAGCTCTGGGTTACGTGCAACCGCTGAGGCTTTGCTCTGACGGGAGACGAAAACGGTATCGCTCCCGCTTACACGCACGCACGCTCTCTCTCACGTCCATCTGAACTTGCCCCATGTGGTAATACAGCCACAGTCAATAAGAGTCGATGTAGTTCAAGGACTGAGCAAAATCGCTATTTTTTCTTTACTTGTAATTCTTCTCATCATAAACAAACACACACTCAACTCTCGGCCGACCATCAAATGACTTGTCATTCTACACACTCCAAATCTACCGAAACAATGGCGGATTCTATCACTACTACGAGTACCGCCAAGCCTCGAAGGGAATCGAGAGAACCAAGAGACACAGGATTCCCGGAGCCCTTCAACAATGGTGAGTATTTATTCGATACCTAATTACTGCAAGGTAACATCTGTTTCTAACCATTTTATAGTCCGAAACACCACACTCCCACATCCAGATGCGGATCTTTCACCCAACGCTTGTCTCACTCAAGAAGATATCGATCCTGACCGGGCACTTATGCGAACTCGGCGATCTTTCCTTAGGAAGAAACGACGCACTCTCAACCATGGGCGCATCACCCCCACTTCAGAAGCTCTCTACAGTGTATTCTCCCTGGTTCAATCTGATGTTGGAGATAACGAGAGCATCAAAGCCGGCAATCCATCTATGCACAGCTTCCGCCCATCTACATCAAGCATTCGACTCTCCAAGGACGAGACCGATAGTCTTGCATCTAGGACCACGAGGAGAGACGAAGAGGACACACCGCCGACTTCGCCCGACGTACCAACCCATCGCTCTAAGAAAGGATTTATGAGCAAGTTTCTGAGGAGCTAGAGGTGTTAGTATAACCTTCCGAGCAAGCAGTGCAACACCTCGCTCAGATCGGAACAATCATGATTTCTACGACGTATACGGCCGAACCTGATGACCTGTGACGAACGCATCACCGAGATGCTTTTCTTCCGAAAAAATCACTTTCTTTACTTTTCTTTTGTGGACAGCGTGGCGTTTACCTGGATCACGGTTTTCCTGATCGGCAAGGAGAAGTATCGCCTGGCAAACAGGGCAAATACTTGGATATTAAAGTCCCTCTGGTAGGGCAGAGACAGCAATGTCACTCATATAGCCAGTTGGCTTGGCTTGGAAGGAAGTAGCCGACACGGACACTCTTTTTAAGAATTAATAAGTAGCTTTATCGCTATGATCGTAACATTGTCGTCGTCTCTGTGCTATCTTCATATCATACCAGTGGTGTTTCATGAATAGGGTTCTAAAAATCGCTTTCGCATCGATTGCTTCTCATGAGATTCAGCCCCTGATTCTGGTCATTTCGCTCTGTAATACGGAGACTGCTACCACCCATTTAGCTTCCACGGTAGGAAGTATAACTATAGGGACTCAGCAGCAGGGGAACATGATATGTCTGTCCCTCTTCGACACGAAATGTTACCGTCACTTCAGGAAAGAAGGTATTTTCTTCACCAAAGTAAGCTCCCGTATCAAAGCGCAGCGTCCATCGCGACGAACCCTGTCCCTTGCGATCCTCAAGCACCTCAACGAGAGTCTGAAGAGGAGGCTCTCCAGCAGCATCCTCAGAAAGATATGGTAGCCAGGCTGTAACGCGGCCATCATCATCGGTCATGGATTCGAAAGTGTTGGGTCGAGGTTGGGCAGCAGAGTGAAGGTTGGTCGACGGCGGGATGGGTCCTTCGAGACGGACACGGATGCCACGAGCAGGGCGACCAGCCTGCGTATCAAGAACGTGGCACGTGATGGGGTCTTTGGTGTGAGAAGCCATCGTGAAGGTTGAATTTGGTGTACAAAGTGATCGACTGTGGTGTAGGTGATAAGGTTATGATCAGATATCCGGTGAGGTTGTCGTCAAGGTGGGGTCGGGTAGGTGCAAGCTGACAGCAAGAGCTTTGGATAGAGGTAGCTCAGTTAGGCAGGATGCCTCTGGAGCCTATAGGGTTGCGTGTTTATAAAGGAAGAGAGATCAAGGCCAGAGTTGTGATGGTAAGGGAGGGGAATCGAAGTAAAAGGGTGACGTGAGTAAGGCAGTGAGAATTGGATTGTTTGCGGCTGCACAGCCTAAAGTACTTGGTGCAGAGAATCAGTGACCTCAGCTGAATGACTACCTGATTACCGCCGCTGGTGCTTGAGTACCTCGCTATCTACCTACCTAACCTAAGTATAAATCAAGACCTAGTTATAAAGTTTAAGCCATGGCTCTGCAGATAAGCAATTCATAGCAGATGTATAACTGATAGTAATGATATTATTGTGTATTACAGAAGGATTAGACTCAATAACGAGCCCCTCCGCGTGGCTCCGCACGCTGTACGCCGTTCGCCGGTACTTGAAGTCCTATCGCATGGACGGAGCCGGCCCCGGAGAGGGCACAACAGTAGGCAATCAGTCAAGTCGCGTGTGGTAGAGTTTCAGCTCTTGTTAGCAGCAATACGGTGCCAGCCAGATGCTATACAACAAATATAGTATCATATCCTGGCGGCTCATCCAAGTCAACTTTCTTCCCGACAGTTGCTACCTTGCCCTTGCCTACCCTGCACACGCTGTGGCAAGCTTGAGGAGTCATGTGGCGCATGCTGACAGAATAAAGGAGTCATGAATAACCGACTGAAACGACATTGATGACTCGTGATTATGTCTGCTACTACCCCTCCAAGTCGACGGTCAATCACAACCATTGCCAACTCCACCATCCAAGACCTTCTAGAACATACAGGACACAAATCCTGATTCTGCCCTGTACAATTTATCTCTCTACTCTAGCCTACCGCCAAACAGGAAAGGTAGGTAAACGGTTCCTTATGGCTTGTTTCTTCAACACCAACTTAAAAATTGTACTCTACAGCCTCATCGCATAGTTCGCCCAAAATGTCCACCGCAGTCATCTCCGCCGAGGATGCCCTTGAGCCCTCGCTGCAGTCTCTCCTGGACCAGCGAAGCCTTCGTTGGATCTTTGTAGGTGGCAAGGGTGGTGTCGGCAAGACCACGACTTCTTGCTCCCTCGCGATTCAGCTTGCCAAGGTCCGACGCTCTGTTCTTCTCATCTCGACCGATCCCGCCCACAACCTTTCAGATGCTTTCTCTCAGAAGTTTGGCAAAGAGGCCCGCCTTGTCAATGGGTTTGACAATCTGAGTGCGATGGAGATCGACCCCAATGGTAGCATTCAGGATATGTTAGCAGGCCAGGGCGAGGCCGATGATGTCAACGCTGCGGCTGGTGGCCCTCTGGGAGGCATGATGCAGGATCTGGCATTCGCAGTAGGTTGAGGCGGAACGTTTCTCCCAGGGTCGAGCTAATATCCTTAGATCCCTGGTATCGACGAGGCTATGTCCTTTGCCGAAGTCCTCAAGCAAGTCAAGTCCCTCTCATACGAGACCATCGTCTTCGACACAGCCCCAACAGGCCACACCCTGCGCTTCCTCCAGTTTCCCACCGTTCTCGAGAAGGCCCTCGCAAAGGTTTCTCAGCTGTCGTCACAGTATGGCCCTCTCCTCAACGGCTTCCTTGGCTCCGGAGGCCAGCTACCCAACGGACAGAATCTCAATGATATGATTCAGAAACTTGAGTCCTTGCGAGAGACCATCGGCGAGGTCAATACTCAGTTCCAGGACGCCGAACTCACCACATTTGTTTGTGTGTGCATTGCAGAGTTTCTGAGTCTTTACGAGACGGAGCGTATGATCCAGGAGCTTGCGGGTTATGGTATCGATACCCACTCCATCGTTGTCAACCAGCTGCTCTTCCCCAAGAAGGCTAGCGATTGCGACCAGTGCAACGCCCGTCGCAAGATGCAGCGCAAGTATCTTGACCAGTATGAAGAACTATATGCTGAGGACTTCAATGTCGTCAAGATGCCTCTCCTTGTTGAGGAGGTACGAGGAAAGGAGAAGCTTGAGAAATTTAGCGAAATGCTTGTTACCCCCTATGTTCCTCCTGAGTAAGGCTGGTATCAAGGGCTAGGCATAGAAAGTGACGTGGAATACGAGAGAACGGATATTAGATAGTATCACATATAAAAGAGCACGGGTGGCGCGGAGTTGTGAAGTAATTGATTAAGGGCTTACGATAATACACTCTAGAATTGAGATGCAAACACACCCAATCACCAAAAAAAGTACCCGACGATTCTTAATTTTCGTTCATTTGTTTGTTTATTCATTGCTTGACCTCGATTTGATTCAAGATCTTGTTAAGTAATGCACCGTTTCCCCAACCCTTGGCCGTACGTAGACATGGAAACCTGTCATAAAGAATCCTCCGAGGCCATACCCCAACGCCGGTCAGTTCAGCCTGACTGTAAGTATGCTGAAAAATCAAGCAAATCATGATGAGCCTAGAGTTCCAATCCAAAATGCGACAAACAAAGGAGAAGCAATCGCTAGAAGAAGGAATGATAGTTGAATCGATGTTCAGAGCTCTCGGTAGTCGCTTGGTCGCACTCTTCGCTGTTTGTTCTGGTGTCGATGAGGGTTAACTGGCTTACGAAAGTAGGCGTCTTCGTCGGCGCCAGCACCCTGTCCAAAGTTGCGGTTCTGAAAGCCGTTCATTCCTCCATTCATGTTACCCATGCCGTTCATACCGTTCATACCGTTCATGCCATTCATTCCATTCATGCCCATGTCCCAACCAGGCATGCCGCCGAATCCGCCATTCATGCCAGGGAACCCGGGCATTCCCATCATGTTAGGCATTCCCATCATATTCATATTTGGCATGCCCATATTCATGTTACCCATGTTTGGCATGCCCATCATGTTGGGCATCATGGGCATTCCGTTGAACATCATATTATTCATGCCCATGTTCATACCCATGCCATTCATGCTCATGCCATTCACCATATTCTGTTGGTTCTGCTGGTGCTGCATGGCCTTAGGACCCCTGGGAATCCTTGGGTTGTCAAGAATATCATCTGCGGGCCGTTTCTTGGAGCTGGTATCTGTCGGTTTGAGATTATCCAGTTGTTTGTTCGCATCTTGAGACGCGGATACAAGGTCCCTAGGACCCGCGGGAGGTGAGTTGATAGTTGTAGTTTGAGACGCCGGCGACTTTGGCTTTTCATTGACGGGCGAGTCCTTAGTCTTGTCACTTGATTCATTCTCAGGTTTTTGCTCCATATTGTCGCTAGTCTCTTCTGTTGACTTCTCTTGCTTCTCGCCATCTGACTTGGCATCTGTCAAAGTCTTGGGCGACGGGGGTGGGGGAGTCTTGGCCGTTTCCTTGTCCTTCAAATACTCTTGAATCTTCTTGGAAGCTTCTTCATCTGGCTGAAGGTCATCAATCAATACGCCTTCTGACTGGCAAGCAGGGCAGACGAAGTCGCTTTCGATGAGAGCATTAGTTATGCAATCATTACAAAAGGTCTTCTGACAGCATGGAGTCTTCATTGGCTCTATGAACATCTTCTTGTCAATTGAACACTCCAAGCCCTGTTCCTGAATCTCCTTGTTCTCAGCTAGTGGTGCGTTAGCTGTAGATGAAGACTTGGCCTTGGCCTGGAACTGCTCCCACGAAGCCTTATCGGGCTCAGCAATAACAAAATCCCCCTCGGCATTGACCATGATACCTGACGGACGCTTGGATTCATCACCCTCAGTTTGCGCAAGCACAACAGACTTGTCTACCTTTTGCAGGAATGAACGTGGGATACCTGTGGTTCGTTTGACACGCGGGCGGTTGTCAAATTCGGGGTCGTCATTAGTAGGGCACAGTTGAATCCAATGACCTTTGTTACCGCACCGGTAGCAGATGTACCCGTTCGGGGGGTCATGGTCAGGGACGTTTGCTGGTCTCTTCGCACCAGCTTTGAACACGGGTGTTTGACTGGCGAACTGTTAGTTTCCGTGTAACATATGTGGGCTTCTGAAACTTACTGAGACATTTCTTCTTGTTGAGCAGACCACTGTTCGGTTTGTGCTGCAAACATGGCAGCCATCTTCTCCTCTTCAGTCATAGCATTGTTCATCTGGCTGATGGCATCAGAGCTGGGTTTGGATGAGGCCTTCGCCGCTTGCTCCTTGCGACCAGCGTTTTTGGCTGTCACAGGCATCTTTCCAGACACATAACGAGCTGCGCGCCCTGCACCTGGCTTGAGAGCAGGTTGGCGTCGGGCAATGACAGTCGTTGACCTTGGAATGATAGTCGTATCATCGTCGTATTCTACCAAGTCGTTAGCAGTGTTATTGCTTGCTGTCGATTGAATCAACTCACCTTCGCTGTTATCATCGGTATAAATATGCAGGTCAAAATCGGTACCATCTCCTAGGCCACTCTTTGTGATAATCTCACGCTTCAGCTCAAATACTGAGATACCGGTGCCATCAAATTCGACTCGAGTAGGCTCCTTTTGAGATTTGAATTTGAAAAAGACGGAAGACGTCATTTTGGCTGATACGTGCTGGGTGTTTCCTACAGGAACAGATGGAGCACAGTACAAGTGATAACAACAGTTTGTTGAGATTCAATATCGCAAGTCGAAAAAAATCCCAAATTCAGGTCGGGGCCGGTCGCACAAAGCACTATGTAAGTATTGATTGTTTGATTGTTCTTGCGTTTGCAAACAATGAAAGTCTTTGTTTTCTTCTCTGTTGGTTTTCTTTCTCGCACTGCCGTGCTCTTTCAACTCAAGGTGAATGGAAATAATCAATTTTGATTGTACTTTGAGGGAACAATAGTGGCAATAGGGTCAAAAAAAAAAAAAAAAAAAAAAAAAAAAAAAAAAAAAAAAAAAATAAGGAGTACAGCTGGCCAAAACAAGCCAGAAGAGAGACAACCCTGAAACTCCACCTCACTTTCCAGTCACCACGTTTGTCAAAACCAATGAACCAGCGACCTTGATGTTAGCCAGGCGTCCCAAGATCATGCCCTTGAAGAGCAGACCAGTAATACGTTATACGCGAGGATCTTGAGCGAAAGGGGGAAACGGATAGTCGGCGGTCGCGTGAGAACAAGCGGATCGTGCCGATGGGTTGCGTATCGTAGGTTGCGCGAAGATAAAAAAAAAAAAAAGCCAATTGTGAAACCACCGAAATAGAAGAAAGTCGATAGAGCGCGATCAAAAGACTGCGTTTGATGTCATATGTCGCTGTACCGATGGCGAGGAAGAACGTCGACGATGGATGGATGAGTGACAGGGAGAGGGGAGAGGAAGACTCTTCGGCAACAGTCATGAGAATGGTAAGCGGCAAACTACCCCCTTCCGCATCTGACTAATCATGACACGGAGTTTGCTATGAGGAGCGCATTTAGGTTAATCCGAGTAACTCCACTATAGGCCATGTACATACCAAGCACAATGGAAGTTCAACAAGTTCTGACCAGATTCTCTCTGTTCTAACTGACTAATCATTTCGCACCTGTCTTACCATTGGTTGCCGTAACTAGCCGTTCCCTCCACTGTCTTGGAGATTCCGATTGCACCTGTAGCGCCTGTCAAAAGTGCCCCGCCATCATTGCCCGCTCGATCGAGCAGGTCCTGGCAAGTCTGCCCGTGTAATGCCCCGCACCGTACGCCTCGATAGGGCAGCTGTTTGCTGTACTCGACTGGTAACAGCACCACCCAAAAGGCCCTTTATCTCATTACGAGTACCCGTCCCGCAAACTTTTCCTCAGAAACTCTGCCTTTCTTCTCGTACCTATCTCACAGACTCTATTCGTTCACACCAAGCAAAGAAGATGGCCCCCCAGCTCGACGGTTTCTTCAAGCAAGTCGATAGCTCGGCTGACCACTTCATCGAGCGCCTGCGCAAGGCTGTTGCCATTCCGTCTATCTCAGCCGAGGATGCCCGTCGCCCTGATGTTGTTCGCATGGGAGAGTGGCTCGGCGAGGAGTTGAAAGCTCTTGGAGCTTCTGTAGAGCTTCGGCCCCTTGGAAAACAGCCTCATAAGGAGTACCTCGACTTACCTCCCGTTGTCCTTGCACGATACGGAAGCGACAAGAATAAGCGTACCATCCTCGTCTATGGGCATTACGACGTCCAGCCTGCGGAAAAGAGCGATGGATGGGCTACTGAGCCATTTGACCTTACTGTCGACGAAAAGGGTCGTATGTTTGGCCGTGGAGCTACAGACGACAAGGGTCCAGTTCTAGGCTGGTTGAATGCTATCGAGGCTCACCAAAAAGCTGGCGTTGAATTCCCTGTCAACCTGCTGATGTGCTTCGAGGGCATGGAGGAATACGGTTCTGAGGGTCTCGATGACCTAATCAAGGAAGAGGCTAAGAAGTACTTTGCTGATGCCGAGGCTGTCTGCATATCCGATAACTACTGGCTCGGTACCGAGAAGCCATGCTTAACTTACGGTCTTCGTGGTTGTAACTACTACTCAGTTGAGATCTCCGGCCCTGGCGCCGATCTTCATAGTGGTGTCTTCGGCGGTACCGCCCAGGAGCCCATGACTGACCTCGTTAGAGTCCTAGGATCTCTGGTCAACACTGGCGGCGAGATCCAGATTCCCGGTATCAAGGAGCAGGTTGCACCTGTCACGGCGGATGAGGAGGGTCTCTATGATGGAATATCATTCACTATGGACAATATTCATGAGTCCCTGGGTAGCAAGACCACCATTTTCGATGATAAGAAGCGTACTCTGATGGGTCGCTGGAGATACCCATCTCTATCTATCCATGGTGTTGAGGGTGCTTTCTCTGCTCCTGGAGCTAAGACTGTTATTCCTGCCAAGGTTATCGGAAAGTTCTCTATCCGAACTGTTCCCGACATGGACATTGACAAGACCAATGAGGCTGTGTACAAGTATGTTGAAGAGCAGTTTGCCAAGCTTGGCAGCAAGAACACCCTTAAGGTGTATGCTCAGCATACTGGTAAGTGGTGGGTTGCATCACCAAAACACTGGAACTTCTCGGCTGCAGCCAAAGCTGTCGAACGTGTGTGGGGTGTCGAGCCCGATTATACTCGCGAAGGTGGAAGGCAAGTTACTCTGACCCAAATGTCTGGTATTTCACCACTAACATAGTGATCAGCATCCCTGTTACCCTGACATTTGAGGAGGCCACAGGCAAGAATGTTCTTTTGCTCCCCATGGGTAGCTCGACAGACGGCGCTCACTCTATCAACGAGAAGCTCGACAAGCGCAACTACATTGAGGGTATTAAGCTGCTTGGCGCTTATCTACACTATGTTGCTGAGGAGCCTCAGTCTTAAACTTATCCATACTAATGTAAGATATCTAACGTACCATCATATGAGAATCGAAACTATGGATTCCCTTACGACGTATACTATTGACAGTGACACCAAATATTGCACTACGGTCTTTTGAGAGCCAATCTGTTCCAACGACGGTCCGTGCATTGTAGAATCGATAGCCTGCGTATAGCTGTCATCATCTGCACGTTGATCTCGTGATACTCGGACACCAGTGAACAATAAGATACGTACCATAGTTAGGTATGTATCTACCAGAGATAGGGAGATCACTTGCTTGGCATGCTAGCATGGAAGCTCCCAGGTCTGGTTGCGAGGCCCCTCTTTTTGGCCTTGCATTGTCCCGCCCCGCCGCAACCGCCGCTCAACGGAGACTTGTTTTTGCCCCTCTTTCATCACTGGTTGTGAGTCTGGTGATCGCTGCCCGGCTGAGTCGGGGAGAGTGACCAAATAAATGACTGCCTGCACCCTAGGTAATATTAAACTTCTCTCCTTCCTGGACTATCTTTGAAACCCCCATCTGGAGAAACCGTCGTTTGTGAACTCAGGCACGACACCGCAGCGCCATTTCGCCATCGTCTCTCCAACGTTTTTGTCTCGAATGCCATCTTCACAGAGCTAAAACTTCCCAGGTCACATCTGGAAGGACTTTACGCCACTTGTGGAGCTCTTGGCGCCTTCAGTGGAACAGCTCCCCACACCTTATCGGTCCCCTAGCCTTCGATAGAAAGTTCCAAAAGTCGGGAGGACATTTCCATCTTCTCCAGGACGGTACACTCAGCAACTCCAAAAGAGGCGTCAACTTGACCCTTGCCGAGATGGTTCGCGAGAGTGGCATCTCGGCTACCAAGCCAGTCTTTCCTACTTTCTTACTGCCCAGCATAAAGCTTCCCTTCTCCCGACGCCACTCGGTCTCCTCGAGTTCAGCAGAATCTGCCGCATCTTCAGCGGTGACAACACCAGCGAGCTCACCCCCGAACGAAGGAATTCTTGCAAAAGCGCCTAGAGGTCGATTATCTCGTACATCTCCGAATACGCTTCGTTGTTCAACATGCTCTGTCGATGTTGCTTTTGCTTCTCAGATCATATCTAAAGGCTTCACCGGTCGGTACGGTCGTGCGTTTCTTGTGGCCCCGCCTGCGCCTCCTGCGACCCAGACATTGAGCAACATCCGAGTTGGTAAGAGTGAGAATCGCCAGCTTGTGACAGGATGGCATGTCGTTGCAGACATCAACTGCGGGTCATGCTCAACAAAACTCGGCTGGAAGTATGTGGACGCTAAAGAACAAGGCCAGAAGTACAAAGTCGGAAAATTCATCCTCGAGATGGAACGAGTGGTTACGTACCGGAGCTGGGAGGATGCAATTGTTGAGGATGCTGCAGAGATTGCCACGCCAGGCAAGGATGGCGAGGAAGAGGATATTGAATTTGATTCAAATGATGATGATGAATGTGAAGATATATTTGCAGGGACTTGGGACCCTGAGGTTGTAGAAGAGAGGCGAAGGAGAATGATGTCACGTCGAAGCCAAGCCGAGAGCCACGAGTAGTCATCGTTGTTGCGGTGTTGCCTCGAGATCATGAACTGGGCTTGAGTTATGCATTGGATTGGCGTCAAGGGATGAATATTGGGTTGCGATAGCGGGATAGGATAAATACCCTGAAGAGATGGACGGGCAGAAACACAGGAGCACCAACGCACGAAGCGGTTGACCTCCCCGTATTTTAGAGATTGTTTTAAATAGAGTCTGCGTTTCACCAAGACTTTTCTAGACCTGGCGTCTGGACCGCTGCGTGACTGGGATTTGGTATAATGATGCCAGGGCAACTGACATGCCTCATCGTCAAACGCCAAAAATTGTCTTCAATTTTGTTCAAGTGTTTATACTTGAAAGACAACAAGGAAGGTCTTTGGCATAATACAATGCAGTGTTTTTTTAAAAGGCGGCCAGCCGATGGATGCTGTGGCTATGTGGATTGGTAGGCGATCATGGCATATTCAGGTATATGCATCAGCATAGTCCTGGGAAGTATATGAAATTTAAGGTAAGGAGAGCACAAGAGAAAGTCTTATAATTCCAGCCAACTGGGCTCTTTACCTTCACCGGTGAGGTACCTAGTTGATAGCAAGGTCATATCGAAGTCCAGCTTGACCTCAACTGCAGCATCATCTCATCTCGCCCATGTCCCATAATTGATTGACATTACACGGCCCCACATGATAGAGGGAAAGGCTTCCAGCAGCATATCGGCAATCGTGCAACCAAGGGGTTGGTGTTATGGAGACGTTAAAGCATATTAGGAAGAAGGGTAAAGGGTGCCCAAGGGACGTTAATCGAACAGTTAACTACCTGATAAGGTACCTTACTACTATGTGGTTTTTTTGCAGAGAGCCCCTAGCCCCCGTCGCTGTTGGTGTAAGTCAACGGCAGCCCGCGCGTAGGGCCTGTCTCTCTGAGTGGAGCACCCCTGTTGTGCAATGGATCCATATCATCACAGTGGACAACCACGGGCACGATAAAAAAAGCATCCAATGGAGGGGTGTGAGGGGCAGGAATGTCTAAACTGAGACGAGCCGCAAACCAAGGGACCGCTCTGCCGCTGCACCTCCAGGCACGCACCTCCAGGCACCTCACTTCAGGTACAGACAGCCATAATCATTTGCATACATCTCTCACCGAGTAATTCTGCATAGATCTCGCATTCAATTGCTTGAGGTGTGCTACCCCCACGCTCCTTCTCACCGCTCTATCATTCCTTATTGGACTTTTCTTCTCTCCTACCTTAGTTAATCCCAACGTTGCGCAAGGTCAGAGAGGCTCGGTGAGCGGGATCGGCGTAACCCTTTGATCATAGTTGTTGCTGTTTTGACTGTCTCCCATTTCTCGCCCGCCAAAAACAGAGTGGGAAGCTAAGAGAACCACTTCGTCAGTTGTCACTGTCGTCACCCCAGGACTACAGGCTCCATTCCTCCACCCAAGCTCTCTCCTCTCTGCCTCCGCCACTTTTCTTTCTCGCTCCTCTCCACTTCTACCTTGTTCTCGTCTCCTCTCTCTTATAAGGGCCCCCATATTCTGCCGTCATACTCGTTCTCATCCCTACGAATCCTTTACAACCTTACCTTCCATTGTTCTTATACCTCTTCGTGGCCTGTCCTACATTACGTCCCTGGTTCATCTCACTCATCCTCGTTCTATCCCACTATCACCAGTCGACGCAATTGGACATAGTCACAACTTTACAAGCTCATCTAAGTACTCACTCAGTCTACTAAACTTTAGCTCTATCATCACAACCCCGCTTTGTCTCCTGACAATAAGTTGGTAACTCGACCACCATGGCCGCGCCCTCCGGTCACCAACCTCGCGGTTCTGATGACTTGGGCGTCTTCGACGATGCCAAAAGCTACTATACTGAGGAACGACATATGAACCGCGCGGGACCCAGAACTCGCACCTATTCCCAGGTGAGTATCTGCGCACCCTCGTATTATGACGTAGACTGACTTTTCGGCGACCAGAACAGTTTGATGCACCGTTTTGAAAGAGTCAATCTCCGAGAGCCTTTTCGACGCGGCAGCCATGGTTAGAAACATCAATTTTCCGCGTAGCCGAGTATTTTTACTAACTCTATGTTCGACAGATGAGAATTCGCAACAGAACCGCCGCTTCCTGATTCAAGTCGATTCAACACTGGAAAGTCTTTCATTGCAAGAAGACACTGATGGAGACATGCAAATTACAATCGAAGATAATGGCCCCAAAGTTATTTCTCTGCGTACCGCCGCTTCGGCTGGTCATAATCGCTTCGACGTCCGCGGGACTTATATGTTGAGTAACCTCCTGCAGGAGTTGACCTTGGCAAAAGAGTACGGGCGGAAACAGATTGTTCTGGATGAGGCTCGTCTCAACGAGAACCCCGTCGATCGCCTGTCCCGCATGATTCGTGATCATTTCTGGGAGAACTTGACACGACGCATTGATGCATCGACCGTGGATATCGCCGCTCGAGACCCCAAGGATTGGACAGCCGATCCTCGCCCTCGCATTTATATCCCGTATCGATGTCCCAGACAATACGAGTTCTACAAGAGAGTTGCTGAAGAGAGGCCAGAAATGCGTCTGGATGTTCAGATGCTACCCGAGAAGATTACCCCTGATCTGGTTCGCGACATGAACGATGCACCTGGTCTCCTGGCTGTGGATGTTCAAGAAGTTCCAGAACCAGAACACCCTTCAGGATGGACTCTCAAGGGTATGCCTTTCGTTGTCCCAGGTGGCCGTTTCAACGAGCTTTATGGCTGGGACAGCTATATGGCATCTCTAGGTCTTCTCATCAACGATCGAGTCGACCTGGCCAAGTCGATGGTCATCAATTTCTGTTTCTGCATTGAGCACTACGGCAAGATACTGAACGCCACTCGATCCTACTACCTTTGTCGGTCACAGCCTCCTTTCTTGACTGACATGGCCCTTCGTGTTTATGAAAAGATCAAGCACGAGCCCGATGCCAAGGAATTCCTCCGGCGATCTATTCTAGCCGCCATCAAGGAGTATCATAGCGTCTGGATGTCAGAGCCTCGACTAGACCCCAGCACAGGTCTCTCGAGATACCGACCCGAAGGTCGTGGAGTGCCTCCTGAGACGGAAGCCACTCATTTTGTGCATATTCTTGACCCTTATATCAAGAAGCACAAAATGACATTCGAGCAATTCGTTCGAGCATACAACCATGGCGAAGTTGAGGAGCCTGAGCTCGATGAATACTTCATGCACGACCGTGCCGTGAGAGAGTCGGGTCATGACACATCCTACCGCCTTGAGGGTGTTTGCGCAAACCTAGCGACCATTGACCTCAACTCTCTGCTGTTCAAATATGAGACTGACATTGCACGAACTATTCGCAGCGTTTTTAATGACAGGCTTACGATGCCTGAAGAGTTTTGCGCTGGTACACCTTACCAGCCTGGTGAGGTTCTATCGTCAGCTGCTTGGGACCGACGAGCCAAGCGGCGCAAGCTCACAGTGGACAAGCTGATGTGGGATGAGAAGGAGGGCATGTTCTTTGACTATGACACCGCGAAGCGTGAACGCTGCACGTATGAGTCCTGCACAACTCTCTGGGCTCTGTGGGCAGGCATTGCCACTCCCAAGCAAGCGGCTGAGATGGTTCGCAAAGCCCTCCCCAAGTTCGAGGCGTACGGCGGCCTAGTATCAGGAACGGAAGAATCGCGTGGAGCGGTTGGCCTCGAACGGCCTAACAGACAATGGGATTATCCCTACGGCTGGCCTCCACAGCAAATGCTGGCCTGGACGGGTCTGATTCGTTACAGCTTCACGGAGGAAGCAGAGCGAATTGCCTACAAGTGGCTCTTCATGGTCACTAAGGCCTTTGTCGATTTCCATGGTGTAGTGGTCGAGAAGTACGATGTCACCCGGCCGGTCGATCCTCACCGAGTTGATGCAGAGTACGGCAATCAGGGTCTTGGCTTCCGAGGCGTCAACAAGGAAGGGTACGTTGAACATCCACTTACTAATCTCAGACACGGTTAACTGACGTTGGCTTAGATTCGCATGGGTTAACGCCAGTTACATTTACGGGCTTCAAATCATCAACGCGCACATGCGCAGGGCACTTGGAGCACTGACGCCGTATCAAACATTGATCAGGGCGATTGAGAAGAATGAAGAGAAGACGCTGGCCGGTCTGCTTGCTCCATAGGGTAATGCTTTTGTAGATTAGGAAGCCCTTGGCAAAAGGAAAACGTTGTAGCTATCGATATCCATAGGATACCTGAAGAATGTTAAAGTACCTGTCTGCTTTACTGGTTCCTGGAGTCCTTGAAAACTGTTGATGAGAGAGCAATGCATGTTGGGCACAAAAACATGACAGAATGACGAGAAAGCCTGGACTTTTTCTCGCAGCCTTTGACTTTATGATGAGACAGATGAATAATCTGGAACATAATAAGTACCTGCTAATGGCCCCTGACACAAAAATATAGCAACAGAGAAGTGAAGACTGAAGAGGTCGGGAAAAGGATAAAGCCGTTGACCTCGGGTAGTTGCCGAAGCGGTTGATGGGGCATGTGAGGTGTCAGTGGTGATGTTTTCCATGACGAGTCTCGGCAAGAAAATGACCGAGGTAAATAAGGTGATTATTCTGAGCTACAGAGGCGGCAATGCGATAGACTAGAGTGGCAGTGGATATTGAAATCCATGGATATGAGTCTGAGGAGACCGTCATGAGGACATTGATTGCCGAGCTCAGTGATCGATTTTCAGTGTTGGAGGGGCACGGCTTCACATGCCAGAAACCTCCGCTGCTCCGGAGCTGGAGACGGACCCAAGATTCGGCCAAGTTCCGTCATTCCGGGCCCAGGCGGGTATCCGCTGACGGAGGAAGGCCGAGAATTCACAGTCAGAAACTGATTGATATACTACCTAGAAGAGTATACTAGGTTACTTGTTTCAGAATGTAGCTCCTATTGACTGTTTGTTCTTCTTTTTTTTCTTTCCCTTTCTGTCGTATTTTCTTATGCTAAAGGCATATTACTTCCTGTGGTTATCTTGCAGAATATACCTACGTCAGGTCAGGATGGGATAAGAGAGGGAGGGCTTGATTGTGGTGATGCTGCAAAATGTGGTCATTTGAAACGGTGATTAAGGTTTAGCGGGATAATGAGCAAAATCCCAGGTGAGCCAAGGTGAGGAATAAGTAACTTCCCCAGATTTTACTGTGAGTGATTAAAGTTATGATTCATACTGCATGTCTGCAAAAGAGACGACAGGTACAGTAGTAGGCCGTACGGCTTTCGGCTTTCGGCCTCCCTGTGTGAGGGATGCTGAATATCGAGCCTTTGAGCCGAACCTGTGCTGTACGCAAATTTAAGGATACGGAAAAATAGCAAAGACGTCATGATACCAAGACCAGGTACAGAACTGTGCTGGCTTCTGCAGGACCGCATGCACTCACTCCCATGCATAGCCAGTTTACCAGTTGCCCATCACGATCACGCTGCAAGTCTTGATTTGACGGGGTTCAATTTCCGTTTATAGAACAAAACACACCTCCAAAATTGATGCTTCTTCTGGCTGTTGTAGCCTGTAGGTCACCTTTTGAGGCGTTCGGTGACTGTCCGGGGGTACGTACTCTCTGACCTACCAGCACTCTCGCCTCTACTGGGGCTCGATTGCGGCTCGTGACGGCCGATAGGAGAGGCTGATCTGACACAAGCATCCATTCCCTCCCAATGATTAGACTATGGCCGAGGTGAAAACGTGCCTGGCTTGTGCTCGGTGGAAAGCCGAGCTAGAGTAGAAATGCAATTGCAGACGTTCAGATTTGGTCTCGATTTCAAGAGGCCCAGCCTGATGATTGAGAGAAAGAGAGAAAGAGAGAGAGACGCTTTGAGCGACATGGGTCAATTGGAACTGATGCAGTGTTTCTCTATAATCTTGAAGAACCCATTCAAGCAACAACATGCCTTTGCTTGATAGAAGGAATAGTACCTAAGTAGAATGTCCCTCATGACTCAAAAATTGGAAGACCGAAGAGCAGTTCTTTCTCTCCAACGCCGCATCAACAGCGGGTCCGCCAAGTTCTGGGTCCCCTTCGCTAGGAGTAACTCTCACTCCCCTAGCTTCGTTCATCACTCATCATCGCCTACCAATTGCATCAACGGTTTGACTCCAAGTTACTAAATCAACACCGGTGTGCATAAGCATTTCTCCACCAAAAAGTCCAGAAACACTTGCGCCGGGTGCGGAGAGACAGCGAGACAATGGGGCATATCACATATCCCATCCATCCATGGGGAACGGGTCTTTGGAATATCGGGGGACGGGAGACCAAGAGTGACTCAAGAGTATCTCAAATTCCCGGTCGAAAGTATACTTATTATATGGTCTGCCCTTCTCCTCCTCCCCCTTCTTCCAAATTCCTCAATCTATCCATCATTGTTCTCGTCTTTCCAACTTAACTCTACCTAGTGTTGTGCTATCTAGTTACACTTCTCGAGGCCCTCTTATACGCACTTACATTGTTTGGCACTCTCCCCCAAAAGGTCTCATACCTCTCACTCACACATCGATCACAATGGCGTCACAAAATATGGCAAACCCTTCTGTCAACCCTGATATCGAAGACGAGCTCTTCCAGAAGGAGGTCGAGGCTGTCAAAGCTTGGTGGTCCGACTCAAGATGGCGACACACAAAGCGCCCTTTTACTGCTGAGCAGATTGTCTCCAAACGCGGATATCTCCCTGTCGATTATGCTAGTAATGCCCAGGCGAAGAAGTTGTGGAAGATCCTTGAGCACCGTTTCGAGGTGAGTCTCCCATGATGAAGGCATCCTGCTACATGCTACATCATAAAGCGAAATACTGACGTTTTCCCTCGCAGACCCGAGATGCCAGCTACACCTACGGCTGCTTAGAACCTACAATGGTCACCCAGATGGCCAAGTACCTCGACACCGTCTATGTTTCTGGCTGGCAATCGTCATCGACAGCGTCTGCCTCTGATGAACCTGGTCCCGATCTGGCTGACTATCCCTACGTGAGTTTGGAGGACATTATGCATGTCTCTATATAAGCATTGTCTAACACAGACTTAGACCACTGTTCCCAACAAGGTCGGCCATCTCTTCATGGCCCAACTCTTCCATGACCGCAAGCAGCGCCAAGAGCGTCTCAGCGTCCCAAAGGCGCAACGCGCCAACCTTTTGAACATTGACTATCTTCGTCCCATTGTTGCTGACGCTGATACTGGTCATGGTGGTCTCACCGCTGTCATGAAGCTCACCAAGCTCTTTATTGAGAAGGGCGCAGCTGGAATTCACATTGAGGATCAAGCCCCCGGCACAAAGAAGTGTGGCCACATGGCAGGCAAGGTTCTCGTCCCTATTCAGGAACACATAAACCGCCTTGTTGCTATTCGTGCGCAGGCTGACATTATGGGTAAGTTATGACTTCCCCAGACTTCCCCAATTATCACATGCCGGTGGTGGGCGTGGGACCAAAACTCCAAGAACACAACTGACATGTGAAAGGCTCCGATCTCCTCGCCATTGCACGCACCGACGCCGAGGCCGCAACTCTACTCTCCACCAACATCGACCCCCGCGACCATGCCTTCATCCTCGGCTCTACAAATCCTACTCTTAAGCCCCTCAACGATCTCATGATCGCCGCTGAGGGTGCTGGCAAGAATGGCGTTGAGCTGCAGCGCATTGAAGATGAGTGGCTTGCCAAGGCCAACCTCAGCCGCTTTGACGACGCTGTGACCGCTGCCATTGATGCAGGCTCTTCTTCTGACAAGGCCGGTCTCAAGCGAGACTATCTCGCCAAGGCAAAGGGAAAGAGTAACCTCGAGGCGAGGGCCATCGCTCGCCAGGTACTCGGCCATGATATCTTTTTCGACTGGGACGCCCCCCGTACACGCGAGGGTTACTTCCGTCTCAAGGGTGGTTGCGACTGCGCTGTGAACCGAGCCATTGCTTATGCTCCTTATTGCGATGCTATTTGGATGGAGTCTAAACTGCCCGACTATGCTCAGGCTAAAGAGTTTGCCGAAGGTGTTCACGCCGTCTGGCCCGAGAAGAAGTAAGTCTCTACCAACATCCTCAGCTCTAGAATTTCACATTGACATTGGTATGATTAGGCTCGCCTATAACCTCTCTCCGTCATTCAACTGGAAAACTGCCATGCCTCGTGACGAGCAGGAGACCTACATCCGCCGCCTGGCCAAGCTTGGCTACTGCTGGCAGTTCATCACGCTTGCAGGCCTGCACACAACAGCCCTGATCAGCGACCAGTTTGCCAAAGCATATAGCACCGTCGGTATGCGCGCTTACGGCGAGCTCGTTCAAGAGCCTGAAATGGAACAAAAAGTCGATGTTGTTAAGCACCAGAAGTGGAGTGGCGCAACCTACGTCGATGAATTGCAAAAGATGGTTACAGGTGGCATCAGCTCTACCGCTGCTATGGGCGCTGGTGTGACTGAGGACCAGTTCAAATAAATCACCGCTGGTGAGGGAGAGATGGACAACAGCTGAGCACATGGATGAATAAAGATCAACATGGGTTGAGAAATGACCGGTTGTTGTGAGGGCGCAAAAAAGAAGAGCGGCAAGTTCTTTGTCTTTGGGGCATTTTGATATTACACTACTGTTTTCCGATTTTTAATTGCCATATTACTTTGCATACGGCAAGCATTTGCCTTGATATATCCTGCTACCTAGTTCATGAAGCAACAAAACATAATGAAAAGAACTTAAGACCGTGATCATGCTCTGCACATTGCGTTATAAGCAACTATATGCACATCATTACATATGTTTGCTTCTGTTTGACTCATCTTCAATACATCCTTCTGTGCAGCATATACACCCTGCGCCTGACCAACCACCCTGTCGTAACTATGAAAAAGAAGAGAAAACATTGAAAGCAGGAGGGGAGACTGGTTGGTCCAAAATCGTATCAGCATAATGTGTCTATATAGCCCAAACATCAAAGTTAAACAGTAAGACGCCCGTTATCAAAATGGAATGGAAAATTAGAAACCGAACAATGAGACAGATCCTCTTGGTTGTAGTCTAATGTCCATAGTGTTACATCACCAACATGTCCATTAGATTCGTTTCGTTTGGTACAGTAATGACCGCAAATCTGCTGGAACCCAGGCAGTAGATCACTTGTTATTTCATGAACCAATTTGAATGTGTGTATTCTTATAACCGTCTGGCAGGGTAAGAAGCAGAGCCAGTATGCTCGCAGCCAAACGTATCGTGCCCATTGGTGTAAGTTTGGAATGTCAGTGCCCCTTTCAAAACGACGTTTCTCAATCGGCCTCGGCAAGTTGCATGATCAACTTGGCGGCCATGTCCAGGAAGGGAAAGGGGCTGGTGACATCTTTTTCCTCGAGCAGTCGGCCATGGGCTGTCTCGTATCCAGAGCACTTGAAGTCGACCAAGTACACGCCATGTTCCATTTCGTAAATTTGTATGTCCATATGTAGCGCAACGAAAGGCTCTTTGGGGTGGTGTTGACCCTCTGGCGTGCTCGGCGAGCTGGGAGTGCCGGGAACGCTGGCCGCCTTCTTCTTGATGGCTGGAAAGATGTCAGTTCTGATAATTCGAGTGCAGCGGATCTGAGAACCAACCAGAAGTATCCCAGCGCACATTGATATGCCAAGGATCTGCGGGAAGATTGTAACGTTTCTTGGGATCGATACTTGAACTTGAGCCCCGGTTATTATCGTGAGATTCCGCAAAGCTTCCTTCACCTGAAGCTTCAGCTCGCTCTTCTGCAGTTCTTGATTCGTAGTCTTCATCGGGGATGTATGTCGCGCCCAATTTATGAAGTGCCTTGTGGATGCACAGAAGGGCTTCCCATGGCGAGTTACGTGATCGGATGCCGAACTGCCAACGAACTGGCTTATTCTTTTTAGGGGGGTTAATAGGAGTCATCCCTTGGGGCCTTGTGTTGGCTTCGTCCATACGCAATTGACTTCTCGAATGGGGCCGTAAACGGCGCGCTGTTTCTTCCTTTTCCGCATCTGTCCTGTTGCTGGGAGGTTCGTCGTTGATGAGTACTTTGGGTGGTGAGTTTTCGACGCTGCCGGCCTTCTCCCGCTCCATATAGTCCTTGTGGTAAGCTGGTAAACTTGAAGGCAAGATACCGACCTTGCTCACGTACGGGCGAGGGGTGGTGGTAGCTTGAGAAGTCGTTGAGCGGGCAGAAGACATGCTTAGCATGGGGCTTGATCCCTCGGGCTCTGCTAGAAGGGCTTCAGGATTATCTAAATCAGTTTCAATACGTCAAGTTAGGTATAAAGAGAGAGGAACTCACGATTCACTTGCATCATCTTGTTTTCCCTTACAATCATGTAGGCGTCCTTGATTGCCGACGGTTCAGCAGCCTGCAGGGCCTCCTCTACATCACTCTTACCATAACCCATAGTCTTACTGATCTTTTCAGTAACCTCATTATGCAATCTCTCTTGAACCTTTTCTGAAGCATTCGGTGCGATATCGTTCTTCTTAATGGCTTTGTTTGGATCAACACCTGTGTTGAAGAATTCTTCAACGGGAAGTTGAAGATAAGCGGGCAGATCGGTGGTGAACCAGGGATCGGCTCGGATATCCTCAATTGTAGCACGATGCACGGGGTTCACCACCAACATCTTCTTGATGAGGTTTGCAGCGCCGGTAGGCATCCATTGTGGTATGCTGTATGTGCCCTTTGCAATCTTGGCAAACAAACTGGGAATGTGTTCATCGTCGAAGGGAAGTCGACCAACCAAAAGAACATAAAGAATAACACCGCAGCTCCACACATCGACTTCGGGACCAGCATATAACTTGCCACCAATGACTTCAGGAGCAGCATAGTTGGGACTGCCACAGCTGGTCTTGAGAAAGTTACCGTCGGTCATAATGTTGCTTAGGCCGAAATCGGCGATTTTGACGTTGAGGTTTTCGTCGAGTAGCAAGTTCTCGGGCTTTAAGTCACGGTGAACAATCTTGTGTCGATGACAATATTCGACGGCACAAAGCATCTGTTGAAAGAAACGGCGAGCTTCAGGTTCCTTCATCCGGCCATGTTGAACAATGTAGTCGAAGAGCTCGCCGCCAGCATATTCGAGGACCATGATGATTTCATTGGGTGTCTTGATAACGGTGAATCTAGAAGATTGGTGTCAGTCATAACGACACCAATGTATTTATTTAGCCAAGGTTGGGCGCGCAACCTACAGTTTGATGATATGAGGATGGCGTAAGAGTTGTAAGTATTCAATCTCACGCTCAACACGCCCAGCCATATCGCGACTGATAAGCTTCTTTCTGGCGATGATTTTGAGGGCAACTTGCTGGCCGGTTCCATTGTGAATAGCAAGCTTGACCTTTCCAAAAGAGCCCTCGCCTAAAGTTCGAAGGACCTTGTAGGCGCCGATGCGCTGTTCCGTCTTGATCCTTTCCTTGAGCGGCGCATCGGCGGGGCGGGAGCCGGGTGCAGGAGCATCATTAGAAGCGTGCTGCTGTTGAGGGCGACGGACGTGGGAGGAGGATAGGGAAATGGTAAGCTCCTCGTCCTCGAAACCTCGGGGAGCCATAGCGATGCGATGCCCTGACCCAAGGTCAAGGCGGGCCAGGACGAAAAGTGATCGGTCGGCGGGGTTTTCGGAGCTGCAGAGCTTTTGGTTCGGCTGTCAGGAACTGGGTGCGACGGTCGTACAGGTATTGCAGGGATAGTGGTATTGACGAAGCGAGCGCGGGGTGGTTTGATGTAAAAGAGAAGAGCGGGTGGAAATGAAGCGGCGAAATGGAGGAGGTAGGTGACCGGTTATTCTAATCGCGTATCGTACCTAATGTTGTGTAGGTAGGTAGGTATTCGTTAGTGGTGTCGAAGTTGCAGAGCTCGACTGACCTGGGGTAGGTAGATTACCTTAAGGTAGTCGTCACTGTTGTGGAGGGGTCAGGTCAGTGAAACCACTTCAGACATGGGATAATGACTCTTTTACTCCGTATCATCGCTTTTTTTATAATGATGGTGATTTGGTACGGATACCAGCCAGCATTTTGCACGTTGGATATGGATTGGATGTTAATAGCTACATAGGGACCTGTAGCAGAATAGGTCTTGATTATCTCATTTGAAATTTATTATATATTCCTTTCGCTTTACTTTATCAGACCACTCACGGTATCTTTCCCCCCATTTGTTACATCCATTCTTGTTGTCTGACCTGTCACCCAGAGAACAATTAACAAAACCATTGGTGTCGTACTGGTAGTCGTGTCAATCAGACCATAGCCATGTTAGCTACCTAAATGTCCTACAGGTTGCCAATGTTAGAAATGTTAGTGCTCGTACAAGCCCTGTATTGTTTATATTAATATTTTTAATAATATTTTAGGTTATATTTAATATATAGATATATATGTGTGTAAATTAAAATAAGAAACATAAAGCAGTAAATAGAAGTAGCTAATGGCCCAGTGTGCACATTTCTAACCCCAGCAACCTGTATCTACACCAACACACACTTTATATGCTGATGGCGTTGAATTCCCAACAAATCAAATCTCTAAACTCTACGGACATAGACTTACGAGTTGTCGGATCGGAATCTGTTTCTATAACCAAAAAGATCTGATATTAAACCACATTATCATACCTATTTATTGACCCTTTATAGTTACCAGCCAACAGTCCTCCATGAAAACTTGATATGCGTTGGCCCCAGAATAGCTATATCTAACAAACACAAATGCCATACAGTATTGTTACACTCATCTCTACCTACAATCATGATACATAGGTCGTTTTCTTCCAGTTTTCAGAACTCTTGTTCATATTTGGTTTCCTCAGTCGATTTTCCTTTGTTCGACAAGGCTATAAATATTCTCCTTTCCACTAACTTGTGGAGTTTTGTTTGGCTTCTTCTTGCTTTAGTCTCTCCACTAACTTTGTTTGTAAGAATGGGCTGAGTCCCAGGCTTGTAAAATTGTTAGTGACTTGACGTGACTGTGTTCATGTTCTCTAGACTTACATTCCCTCGTTCGTCAGAATACGGTACGTTCCACTTGGCTGTACTTTGCCGATGATGGTACCGGCACCGTCCACCTCAACACTTCCCAAGATATCCTCAGGCCATGCAATGCGTCCAAAGTCGGGGGGATTCCTTCGGTCACTGAGGTGCACATATCCTCCTCTTCCACCACCACCGGCTCCTCCCTGAGCACTGGCGCCTCCTGCACCGTCACCTCCAGCTCCCCCTCCAGCTCCCTGCTTGCGAGATCCACCTCTATTAGGTCGTTTTTGCGAGAAAAAGGCTCCGCCTGAGCCGAGATTGAAGCCTCCCGGACTAGCAAATGCGCGGGCTTGATTAACAAGATCCTCATCTTCGTGGCCGTACTCGGTTATCACCTCGTTGAGAATCTTGACGAATTCCTTATTCTCAGTGAAGGACTGAGGGGTGGGAGGGAGCTCGCTAGTAGTCCCAATTGCTAGGCGCTCGTCTGGCGGTTCTTTCTCGAGATAGCTTAAGTAGTTTGTAAAAGGAGATTTGGGATTCTTTACAACTTTCTACAACATGGTCAGCGTGTTGTTGAAGTGGTACTGGCTTGGGTGTTGAATACAAACAATTTTAGGGTTGCTAGAAAGACTGGATATGGCTCTGACAGGTACAGCCATGCGCCAAGCAACATTTCGAAATTTTGACCCTATCATTTTGCTGCTGTTTGGAATTCAAATCGATTTTACTACTGTGTCTGGTTCAATGAAGCTATCATTGTGTTGACTCGACCTTGCTCATGAATGAGGTCATTCGCAGGACCCTACAACGCGATATATGCCTATAGAGTGTATATATATCAAACGGGTCAATTAAACGCGTCAACGCGGTCGGCGTGAACCCTTCAAGACGGGACGACCTGCGCAACGAGGTACAAGGTACTAAAGTAGGCAAATCAACCAGAGCACCATATACGAAATTCAATTAGCAAGCAACGTTGATTTCATATACGAAAGGTTGGATTCTTTCTTCTTCTTCTTTCTTTCTCTGCCATGCCAGGCTAGTGGTACAGATCATGGATAAAACACCAGCTCCTATATTCCGAAAACAACGAGGGGCGGTCCCTCCGTCGTCTGCGATACCATCTTCATCTCCGGCCTTCGGTACTCCCATCCATCCACTGAAGCCATTCGCCGTCAATGCTCCCAAGGCTGCAATATTACCAATCATACTCCCTCCTCCGACACTTCGACCGCTCGCTTTCCGTACATTCACGAAAAAACATTCTTTAACTCTGACATCCTCTGCCCTTCAAGAACTAGCTTCCTTCATTGGAAGGCATTGTGGTTCAGGATGGCGTGAAGAAGGTTTGGCCGAACGGGTTCTTGAAGAGGTTGCAAGAAGCTGGAAAAACCGCAATGGAGGCGTCATTGTAGAGGGCTCGAGTAAAGAGCTCCAGGAAATTCTCAAGACCCTTGAGGGTAACATGAGCGGCGGCAGAATCACTGGCCCAACAAGAGGACTGCCACGTGGGGATAGTATGCTTGATCTCAAAGATAACGAGACCTTGAACACACGGTTGGGACTACGGCCGGCAGAAATCAGGAGGGAAGATAGCAACACAAGCTTCGGCATGTCGGGACTTGGTGTGGATGAGGAGCAAGAAGAAAGCGAGACGAGCGATCCTCGAGCATGGCTTAAGATCATAGACGCATATGACCAACCCAGATTCATATACAACGTTGGCAAAAAGCACTTTGAAAAGTCAGTATGGTCTATTCGGTGGATCAACTGAATTTGCGACTAATATTTCCCAGGGATACTTCGACACCTTCATTACTACCACCGGCATCACACAAAACGACGGTTTTCCGCAATCGCTACAATGTAATCCATCAGCGTCTTCTCCGTAACGAAACATTTCAGTCCTCAGCAGTCTCCTCCTCTCGAAAACAAAGCCTGGGCCGTTCCCTTTCCAACCAGCATTCACTTAAACTCACACCAATCGCGAACCTCCTTGGTCGTCATGGCAGCAGCCATATGCTACTAGGGCTCCTGGTTGTCCTCCCTGCCGGCGATCTTGCCATCAGCGACCTGACTGGTACTATTGCCTTGGACTTATCCCAGGCGGTAGCTATCCCGGATGATTCAGCATGGTTTTGTCCTGGGATGATCGTGCTGGTTGACGGTGTCTATGAAGAAGAAGATGAATCTTTGGGCAAGGGCCTAAGCGGCAGCAGCGGCGTTGGAGGTACACTAGGCGGCCATTTTCAAGGCTTCTTTATAGGCCAGCCCCCATGTGAACGTCGTCAAGCGACTCTGGGTATTAGCGGATCCGATGGTGGCCAGGAGCAGACCATAGGGGGGGGCTTTGGCTGGATCGATTTCCTGGGTGTAGGCAGTGAGCGTGCCGTGGGTACCAAGATGCGCAGGCTCGAAAGGCGCCTTCTACGCAGCAGAGCAGAGGAGGATACTGCACCATCGCGTGGGCGCGTCGTTGTCATTGGTGAGCTGAACCTCGATCAACCACGAACTCTCCAAGCATTACGCAAGATCCTCTCAGGATATGCCTCAGAGCCTGAGGGTTCAACGCCTCTAACATTCGTGCTGATGGGTAACTTCACTCAGTACGCTGTCTTGGCACGGGGAGGCAGTGGCGGAAGTATCGAATATAAAGAATATTTTGATGCTCTGGCTTCAACCCTGGGGGACTTTCCAACCCTGCTCCAGTCGTCTACCTTCGTCTTTGTTCCCGGAGACAATGACGGTTGGGTCTCGTCCTTTACAGCTAGCGCCTCTGTTCCTTTGCCTCGAAAGCAAGTACCAGACATGTTCACGTCGAGAATACGTCGAGCCTTTGCGACAGCCAATGCGGAAGCGGGAGGGAAGTCAAATGGTACTGCTGTATGGACTTCGAATCCAAGCCGAATCAGTTTATTCGGCCCCAACCACGAACTTGTCGTCTTTAGAGATGATGTATCTGCTCGTTTGCGTCGAGCCTCTGTCCATTTAAAACCGAAGGCCAAGGATGCCAGTGGAGAACAGGCACCAGCTTCAAGTGCTGCCCCTCCCGAAGATGTTCAGCCGATGGATATCGATGCTGCTCATCATGATGATCCTACCACTACTGCTACCGGCTCGCCCGTCACACCTCTCATTCCTCACGACGTTCATGCCGCCCAGAAACTTGTCAAGACTATTCTTGACCAAGGCTACCTCGCGCCATTCCGCCAGGCTGTTCGCCCCGTTCACTGGGACTATTCCTCAGCATTGCATCTGTACCCACTACCCACAGCCATGGTCTTGCTCGACACAACAGCCCCGCCGTTTTGCGTCACATACGAGGGGTGTCATGTAATGAACCCAGGCAGTGTGCTCGTACCAGGACGCAAGGGAATCGCTCGATGGGTCGAGTATGATGTTGGTCGCTTGGGCAGGTTAAGGGAATGTACAGTTTAGAATGGACGTCCGGATCTAAATATTATTTAGTTGCTGCTATCGATGGCTCATGGCGTCAGGGGATTAAGGGGCATACAAGGTAATGATGGGTATGATGAACCCATACGAACATAGGTAGCTTTCGATAATCACGAAGAACGGCAATATTTAAACCTCAAATCATAAAATGCTAGCTTTTATTTACCTACGCACGAGAAAGAATACACAGGGCACAGAAAACGCACCAACTCACCACGCGATGAACATGGAAGTCTGGTATCATGAATGGTTAAGTATGCAAAAGACCATTGACCTCCTGTTTGACAAGCCTTCCTCCTCTACTGCAGCAGCAGAGCTTCCTCGTGTAAAACTCCATACAGGGCTTCAATCTCGGCCCTCACCTTGTTTAATTCAGCTGCCACTTGTAGCGTAACGAGTGTGTACGCGTACAGCAAAGCATAATCACTCTCTTGAACAACCAGAGGGGACTCGTCGCCCAAAAGATCCGTACTCATGTGTTCCTTGCGGAATTGGTAGATTTTCCCTAAGAGTCGGTCCTTGTTGTTCTCAACCGTAGGGATGGCATCAGTCAGGGGATATTCTAGCATAAGGCACGAAGCGATAACTTGAAAGACGTGACATATGCGCTGGCAAAGGAGAGCTCTCTCAGTGCTTGTGTACTCTAACAATGCCCGCTCGCCTTCTGTTAATTGATTTCGTTTTGATGTGATGAGACGCATCGCATAGAAACCATTAAGCATATTTTTGGTGGAGCGCATAATGCGCCCATAAGCTGCGTCTGGGAATGGACCGCGAAGCTCAAATTCAGACTTCGCAGCCGTTCGCAGGCTTGCAAGCTTGAAGGCTGTCAAAGAGTTAGCGTAATTAAGAAAGATGTGGCAGTGAGTGCCTACCATATCGTTGAAGAGCCGCCTGTTCGCCCTCGCGCATGTAGTCAAGCGTGTTATTATGTGTGCTATCCTTAGTGAGCGACACAGTAAGAGGGCCACGCTTCCATATGAGACCCATCTGGAGATACAAGACAGAAAGTCCTTCACGGAACTTCTTTCGACCAGAAATCGGCCAGAGGACTCGGCAAACAACAATACCCCATAGGATACCTAGAGTGACCGCAACAACTCGATGCCAGGCAATGTCCAAAATCAGGGGGTTGGACCCTCCCTCGTCATCGTCGTCATCGTCGACATCTTGCGAGATGCTGTAGGCATAAAGGGTGCTCACGTTGTATGCTAACAAAGCAATTCTACCCAGTGGAGCCTTTTTGATGACCAGAATCACGTAGAAGTTGAACAAAGCTACAAGGCCACCCAGAAACACCAGTGCAATGCCATTACCTTGGCTGACAGTCCAGCACACCACAGCAAAGGCTGCACCAATGAGGGTACCTTTGAATCTGGCAGTTCCAGTCGTATTCGCTGAGCCAGTTGTCATAGCCGCCACGATCATGAAGGAAAGCAGACCCCATTCACCTCTCCATGTCTGGTAAATAGGTCTTGTGCTTGGTATGAAAGCAAGCATGGCCCAGAGAAGAGCACCAATGCCAACTTTGATGCCAAAAAGAATGTCCTCCCGTACGATGAATCGGGAAATCTTGAGCATTTTCTGAGCGACTCTTCTTTTGACTCTGCTGGATTGTGGGGCAGCATCCCAGTTGAAGGTATCTCGCCGTGCGACCATTGTATCTGGAATACCTTTGGGCATTTGAGATTTCCTCAATCTCGGCACAGGTGGTTTCTGTATCAAGCTCTCGCGTTCCGGATCTTCAACCCTGTCTTTGTCTGAAGGTCCAGTCCGGCCGAAGTACCTCCAAAATTTGAGCCAACTCCATGAACGCGGCGCCGTCTCAGTCGTGTACCTGATGTCCTCTAGTACATCCAAATATGCATCAGTCTCTTCAGCTACAGCCTGTAGACTGAAGGAGAAATGCCCACAGGCTGCAGCAACTTCTTCTATATCCGCTTGAATCTTCTCAGATCTAGCACGTCCGATCTGAATGGTACGGTAAAGCTCCTGTAATGACTCTGATCTTGCATTATTGTAAAGATTCAGAGCATCGCGAAGGCTCTCCCTAAACTGTTCGTTCACCGCGATATCGTTGTTCGGATCCTGTCCAAATGCAGGCTCACGCAGGATTTCTGACAACGTATGAGCTAGCGACTTGATTGACGGGCCGAGCATGTTGATGAAGAGGGCAAAGATGTCAGAAGGCTCTTGGAAAGCGGGGGCTGTGTCTAGAGCGGTATCCGATTTGTTTCTCGCCGCCAGCCGTTCTTCCTCGCTCTCTCCAGATTCATCGATATCGGACAATGTTTGACCTCCACCATCAATATATGCAGAAATGGCTCGATTCAAGGTGGATGTCATCCCTGTGGGCTTCGGTGAAGGGAAGGTATCTTCCAGGTTGGGAACCTCTCTGAGTAAAGTGAATTGGTTTTCGAGTGCACTTCGCAGTCCTCCTATGGCTTGGGAGAGTGCCTCAACCGATCTCGAAAGACGTCTATCAAGCGGATAAAAGGTTTCTCGGCCCAGGAAGAAGTACTCAAATTTGGCTTCTCGGAGTGTTGAGTTCATCGTTGTGTATGCGCTGTTGTACCGGGCAGAGACTCGGCCATACTCGCTTGTCCAGAATTCATCTTCTGTTCCACTGAGGAATCCTTTTGTGATAGACGATAATTTGTCGCCTAGAGAGCTGGTGGCGGTCATGATGGACCTACGAAGCACACGCCTCGCCGAGATTCTCCAGACTAAAATATTAACTGTTAAAGTGCATGTGATGCCAACAAGAAGCAATTTCAAGACCTGGACGATCTTGTCGTCGTCAAAGTAGCCTCCCTGTACGCCCTCCTCTTTGGTGATTACGGAGATGATTGCGATCGATGCCAAGGTTGAGCCGACGTTAACAAGGGGGCTGTTGAGTCTTTGCTTTACCCAGCCCACAAAGCCCAGTCCTCCTCCGATGCAGATAATGAGGATCAGCACGTGAGCAGCGGCAGTCAAGCCGAGTTGGGATCTCATGGCAATTGCAATTCCCATCGACAGCATCGAGATGACCTCCGCGTAAAATACAGCAACAACTGCTATAACAGTTGCCTCAAGCATAGAGCCAACGGTCCGTGCTGGGTGAAAGTAAACGGTAATGGTCGCAGATACATGCTTTCCATCTCTGTTGCCAAGAAAGGCTGTCAAGGGTGGGAAAAAAGTACCCATACTACCAAGTACGTAGGCAAGTGTACACTTGAGAACTCCATGGCCTTCTTCAGTATGTAGCCACAGCCATGTCAAGATGAACACAGTCTTGACGTTATGTGCGATAATGTGGACACGATCACCAAAGGATTCAGCGGCCTCGAAGGATTGGTATTTCGGTTTCTTGTTGACATCATCTGCAACTACTGCGTTGGTAGATGTGCTTAACGAGAATTCTGACCTCGATCGTTCGCCAGTCCTGGGAATGATAAAGGTTCCGTTCTTCAATTTCTGCCCCATGCATCAGATATCTACCCATTCTCGCTGTCATGCATGCAGGAAATTATAGAGCGAGTGATTTCGTACCGTTCGCTGGGAAGGTCGCTGTTTAGGCGGCCATGCCAGGTTGGATGAACCTGTGGCGGAGCTCATGGTTGGTTGTTTTGATGGTACTCGTATCTGGAGTGGTGAGACGATTGTGAGGCGCGCTTCATCCTCCTCGTCTTAGAGCTCCATAAGAACTGTGGCAATCGTGGCAGTATCGGCAGCCTGATCTCCAAAAGTCAGCCTTTTGAGAGGAATAGGCTGTCACGGTCGTGATTTTTAATGTTTCCCCTCCTGGGTGTATAAAGTAGAAAGCCCAGGGACGGGTGTTGTAGGTGTTAAATCGAGTATAATGGAAAGCAAGCAGCTTACGGAGTATTATATAGTCTTGAAAATAAGGATGACGCTGAGCATGCATGCACCCCGGGCAGCTAGTGTGGGGCTTCGATCACCTATCGAGACGACCTCGTATTGGCTGTACCTCAAGCTACCTACAAACCTAACTTACTGGCGGGAGTAGTTTAATTACCTACAGCTTCAAAAGAGAATGAATGGTAGATGTTCTAAGCTCTTTCTTCAACGACTGACTAACAGAGTTTATAGTTGTATATGGCAACAATTTAGGATAATTCAGAGGTAAGCATCTCGTACTTTCCCTCCCATGCCAAGTTTTCACATGAACAATAACGTGCGAAGATTGTCTGTTTATCATTCAAAAGAATAGGTAGTCTAGATTTTTCCGTGACCTGCTCAACCAGGGAAACACTCTTAAAGAGGTCTCTTAGCCTAATGCCTAGTGGGGCTATATGCACACTTGCCGGCTGCGCCCGTTGCTTAAACGTGGGCTGGCGGGACAAGCATGAGATCTTGAGGGGAACAAGGGCCAAACAATTCCATCCAACCACCCAAGCTCGTGGCTAGGCACTATAGTCGCAAGATCATCAGGAACAGGAAAATAGTTTCAGAGGCCTAGCACGCCTATGGCTGTGGCAGAAACTAAGCAGACAAACCCGTAACACCACTGTCGCTTGTGTGTTTTTTGTTTCCTCGTGTGACTCGAAACTCGACCCTTTCACAATGGCCATAGAGTTGGTCCCAATCATTGATCCAATGGAATGAGCACGATCCGCATCCGCTCCTCGCACCGAAAACGTTCAACTCGACTAGTTGCAATGTCTCGTCTGTCTCGTCGTAAAACACATCGAACGACAGCCCTTGCTGTAAAAGCAGCTGATCCAGTCCGTCACCCCGATCCAGATCATGTAGGATTGATTTGTGAATCGTTTGGATTCCCTCCCAGATTTGATCCACTACTCTTGTCTGATTTTCGCGCTCTTCACAGTCAAAGAACCATGGCTTGTGCCAGCAGTATTGACTTACTGCGGAGATGGCTCCCGTCTCTGGTGCACAGTACACTCGGTATTCCCTTTCGCTCCCCATGCGTTTATTGAATGGAAGAAAAGTCAGGTCGACAGTCGGACTCCCCCCTTCAAGGCTTTTTAAGATTTCATTACGTGCTCGCTGTGATGTGATCAAGCGAATAATTATATCCGTTGGGGAGTGGAGAGACAGCCTACCCGGTACGGCTTGGCGACCATCTTTGGGTGAGCAACGATCCAAACGCATAAAGAGACCTTCGGCGGGGAATTCGAGAGACGATAGATGCGGGATGATTTCTTCCTGGATGTCTTCTTGGTATGCTCGGTTGTGTTCACCGGTGATGATCGAGGTGCCCGATGCTGCTACAACGAGCCTGGCCTCTGCTCGTGTAAGTTTGACAACTTGTGCAGCTTTTGCATCGAGGTTTCGTGTTTTTAGAACCAAGGGTAGCCATCGCTCGAAGGAGTAAGGCGCTTCTGACGGACGTGAAAGATGATTCGTGCTCTCATGTGCTGGAATTTCTTCGACGGTATGAAAGCAGGTGTTGAACTCGGTAGGCGGTACATTCTGACAGTCTGATTCGACCTCTTCGTAGTTGGTTTGTGTGAGGCGCATGTTTTTCGTTGCATTTCCATCCATGGTCGATTGATCACAAAGAGAGTGATCATGCAGTGAAGGAACTTTTTTTCTTCTTTTTTTTTTCTTCTTGAATGAAAATAGGTTCACTTGCAAAGTGAATTATTGACTCTGGTGTTACACACACCATCCAACGGCTGGACGCCACTTCGACAAACCCACAGAATAAACCTAGCGTTATGAGCGGACTTCACCACATCTCTAAAATTGAGGGTCAGGTTTCCAACGTGCATTTAAGCAGACTTTACTATTAATGTTATTATACTTGATTCATTATTTTATTCGAAGTCCACCATAAAAAACATGGACCTTCCTGAGCTCGACTTACAAGGAGCACCTATCCGTACTCCGGATTGTTGTCTAAGCCTTTCCTACAAATTATTCTGGAACCTAGTCAACACAATCCCCAACACCACGCTTTCGTTAGACCATGCCAAAAGTCTGGAAACCCCTTCCCCAAGGCAAAGTGTTCTTGGTATATGACTGACTAACAGCTTATAGGAGAAACGCCAACTGTGCTTTCGGTCGGAAGCGGATCCGGGCTACTGGAAGCTCTTTTCCTTGATTATATAAACTCACAACGCCGACGCAGTAGCTCTGATCATGCTATGGTTAACATTGAAGGAGTTGAAGTTCAGCAACTTGGTATGAGAGACCATGTCAACAGCTATCTTCCAGAACAAGCCATACACACTGTTCGTGGTAGTTGGGATGTCACTTCGAGGCTGCAGGATTCAGATGTGACAGCTCTGATGTTCATCTATCCACGCCAACCTGCTTTAATCTCGCAATATATAAAAGTCATCGCTGAGCAGGATCTAAAAGTCGAAGCCATTGTGTGGCTGGGGCCTATGGCCGACTGGGAGGTATTTGAGCCTTGTTTCAACACCGGACACGAAAGCTGCCAATTTGTGGTTGTTGGGACGAAACATGGTCACGAAGTTGGACTTGATGAATATGAATGTATGGCAGTGGCGAGGAGAACAGACTGCAGTCCTATGAAAGACGGTTATAAAGCCGGTTGATGAGAGATACCTTAGGTAGCAGAGTTTTTCGGCAAAAGTTGAGAATGATAGCTGGTACTCGTCACCATAGACGAATGGAAGAGAGTGGAAGAGGCGAGATACTAAACTATAGAGACCTTTTAGTATACTATATCGATATATTGGAAATATCCATATCTCGATATGAAGAAGTACAATGGCTTCGTTAACCAAACCTGCCTCAGTACCTTACCCAAGTTAGTGTTTAAGCGGTTTGTTGCCCAAATGGTGCAGTGGTACCTGATGCTAATAAAGTATTTGTTAGATATGCTTGTTCAAAAGTGACCGGCATTTCTACCTATCAATTGCGCTGCAATATACTGTGGTCAACAAACTATAGGTAGGTAGTACATGTATTCGAGACCTTAGGTAGGTGTAGTCCCTGGAACAGGTAGGTAACCTAAGAACTCTTAGCCCCGAATTCTCTCTGTCTCCACCTCAATAAGAGCGTCATCTCTGAGTCAAAGCACTCATTACCATTGCCAACCACACTGCTCTCATTTTTATCATCGATTTGAGAAAAAGCAAGGAGGGATATTCCAGTGAATCCATATAATTGCATAGTTTCCCCGAGAACTCTCGACCTTGATATCGACCTTCCTCTATTGTCCTTTAAGGTGCCTCAGGCCCAGTTCTATGCTACGCCATTTGGTCTCGATTATGAATTCATCACATCCGAAGCGATTCATACCACTGAAGAAGGGCAATCATAGCTTTTCTGCCGACACCCCCAGACTTCGAGGAGTGGTCTTTGACATGGATGGCACCCTTTGGTAAGATTTGCACTCACAGTCTCACTCTGCTCTTATTTTATGGCACGGAAGTTTCCCACACATGACCTTGACTCACATATCATGTACAAACGAATACTTGATGATATTATTTGTTCCGCTATCTGATGTGGTTGAAACAAATAGAAGATGGTTCATCTTTGCATTTATACTATTCTCAACATATTAAGAGAAGTTGGCACAACGAACGCATCGCTAACCCAGTATATAGCGAGCCTCAAACATACATGTTCAAGGAAATGAGAGATGTTTTAGGAATCACAAAAACAACAGACATACTCGAACACATTGATACTCTCCCGAAATCAGAACAAGGGACTGCCCTTGAGTCTATCCGCAATATTGAGCGCGAAGCCATGAAGGCCCAGACCCCTCAACCAGGTCTGATGACCCTGATGGCGTACCTCGACGCCAATGCCATCCCCAAGGCGATATGCACCCGCAACTTTGATGTCCCTGTTCAGAACCTCATGGAGAAGTTTCTCGAAGGCTCTCGCTTTCATCCCATTGTGACGCGAGACTTCCGCCCACCCAAACCTGATCCTGCCGGTATCCTGCACATCGCCAAGAACTGGGGCTTACACGGCGAATCTGGCGAGGGTGACGCCAGTGGTCTTATCATGGTGGGCGACTCTATCGACGACATGACCGCAGGCAGAAAGGCTGGCGCGGCTACTGTATTGCTTGTGAATGATGTAAATCGAGCATTGACTGAACATGCCCATACTGATCTGGTCATTACTACGCTGGATGAGCTCGTTGATATCCTTGAACAAGGCTTCGTGGGAAGAGACGCCGGCCCGGAATAGCAAGAAGTCGACGCGAGCCCCTGTCAGCTCACAAATGTTAATCAAAACTTGTCACACCTCTTTTCGCCGGAGTTTGATCTCACGGTGCCAACTCAACCGCGAATTGATTTAATTTAGGTTTCCTACATGGCCCCGGTTTCTGTACATGACTCTCCTCCACACTAGACACAGCAGATAGACTCTCGAGAATCGAGATCAACAGATCTTCGCCTCCTCAAATCTAAACTAGGTCCTTGGGTTTTGAAGAAGGTATATGAATTGATTCAAGTGTAGTGATCTAGCCAGAGACCACCGCAGGTTTCAAAACAGTACGCCGAGACATGCTAAATGATCTTCAGGGTTAGGCCGCTGTCCCAATATTTTCGGCAAGGTTATCCCGGGAGATGCAGCTTCAGGGAACAATTCGAAAAACGTAGTCTTAAGATACATTGTATCCAGGGTTAGGTGGCAATCCAAACGTTGCCTGTCTCCGGTTCTCCCTTCGTAGCTCATCAGGAGTCTCTTTTCGAGGTGGCGGAGGGGGAAGAGGTCCGCCTGGCGGTGCTGGTCGAACAGGTAAGCTGAAGGTAGCAGCGTTCGCACTCACAGGACCAGCACTGTCAGGATAGCCTGAAACCTTGGGAATAGAATTCGTGGTGACAACCCTGGGTCCAAGTCCGGGGTGCGCCGAAGCTGGTGTGCGTGAAGCAGGGTATCCGTTGCGAGGCGGTGATCGGCTCTGGCCAGAGCCATACTGATCACGAGGGGAAATAATACCAGCGCCGCCGATTGGGATCTCGCCAGAAGTGGGAGTGTGAGACCGTTCTTCGGGTTGGGCCGATGCCTGTGTCTGCTGGGATTGGGTGGGCGAGTCACTTGAGCGCAGAAGATCCTGGGTTGCAGGAGAGAGCTGAGGCGCTAGGTGGGATTTTCTATTGTCACGCTCCATCATACCGACAGCCCACTCTCTAAGATCAACTGGTGTACGCTTGGCGGCTTGTACAAAGTGGTCACGGTCCTGACAACATTAGCACATGTCAATACAAACAAGATTGGAGCTCTGTCTTACGAATAGCTCCTGGGGGGTTGGTCGACGTTCAGGCTCCTTGTAAAGACACTTCTGAATCATATCATCAAGAATGCTAGGGAAAGCATCACTCTTTGGAAGCTTGGGAGCTGGTTCGTGAACAATCTGTTGAAGCAAATCCAGAATACCCGCGGGAGCGCAATCGCCATCTGAGAGTTGCTCACTGGCAGCAAAAGGAAATTTGCCAATAGCAAGTTCCATGATGCTCAGACCAAAACTCCAGACATCTGACTTGACCGTATACTTCTCACCCTGAATTCTTTCGGGTGCCATGTAAGTGGAAGTTCCGACAAAGGTGTCAGCGATAGAATTGACAAGCTCGCCAGAAACACCAAAATCGCAAAGCTTGATCGAACCCCTCGAGTTAACGAGGATATTGGATGGCTTAATATCACGATGCATGATGTGGTGCTTTGTGTAAAGGTATGTCAGACCACCAAGAGTCGCTTCTGCAATTTTACCCAGAACATCGACTCGGACGGGGCCAAAAACTCTCGAGACTCGATCAAGGGAACTGGTGTAGTGTCAGCTATCATATCGTCATGGATGCACCATATCGAACTAACCCCACATCCATATATTCCATACACATTATAACATCGTTATTTGGGGTTAAGAAAGCACCGTAGAATGTCACGATGTAGTCAGAGTGGCAGCCGTGCATAATCTGGAGTTCTCGAACAATTCGCTTCCGTATTTCTCGCTTGGCCTCCACATGAATAACCTGCCGAATATGTTAACAGGAAACCCCTTAATTCCGTGACACAGAATACAGACCTTGCGAGCCATGACAGTTCCTGTTGTTAGGTGCTTCACTTTACTGACAGTACCACCGTTACCAGATCCCAACTCCTTAAGAATTTCGAGATCCTCGGGTCTTAGGTCCAACTTGTATTCGATACCGATCTCCAACTGTTCATCCTTACCTGCATCTTGGCTTCCGCTGTACTCATGATGGTTGGTTTCGGCGGTTGGTGGGGGTCGAGGGGCAGCCGCTTTGAGTGCAAGTCCTTTGACGTTCTTGCGCTTCATAGAGCGTGGAGCAAATGGGTCGGCCATTCTGGACAATGGAGCGCGAAATTCAGTTCGGTTGATGAAAGAGGCTCGAAAAACCGAAGGCTCGCTGAGTGCTGCAAAAGCCGAAGCTTTAATCGGACTGGTCTTATCGTGTAGTGACTGACAACGGGTGTACGGCTTCCGATGGTTAGAGCAGAGGAGTCACCGCACCAGGCCGCAAAGAATATCGATCCGGCCGAGCAGTCGTAGGAGTTGCTCGTGGTATTCAAGCTTGAATAGGCGCAGTTCAGGTGAAGCGTCTTGTCCTTGTGCCGTCGAGATGATGCGAGCGCTGGCAGACGTTGATTTCGGGCCGTAGCGAGAAGCTCAGATTCTATCGCTAAGAATCAAGGACGTCGATAGCGATGATAATATTAAAAAACAAAGAGAAACCTTTCGACCAGAGTTGATCGTGGTTTATCAGGGGCCTCTATGCAAAGCGTCGCTGAGGATTGCGAATGGGGGATTTGTCCCGGTCTCTTTCACAGCTTCTGGCTGGTTAGGCGCGGACAGTGGAGGGCGGGGTCTAGCCAGCGACAACGTGACGGGAGTGGCTGGAGTTGCGCTTTGAGGGAGTTGGAGGCGCAACAAACCACAAAAGGAAGACAGAGCTGGGCGGTAAGACGAGATGGGGGAAAGAGGGGACGGGAGAATTTGGCGAGGAGATGTGATCACGACTTTTTAAAACCATGAAGAGTGTAAGGAGTTACAGCAACTGCCTGTCGGATTTGAAATTATGTACCTGGAATCTAGTGGGCCATTCATTCGCCATAAGGGGACACCATGGAGTACAGACCCGGAGGCCAGCATCCATTATCCATCAATACGGAGTAATTATTGTACATCTCCCTACGAGGCGAGGCCTGAGCCTGAGTTCAACGTCCAGGAGGCGCGATGCCCTGTCTGTCTGGGTACCTTATGTAGGAACCTAGGCTAGGCTGGGATGGCTACTGGCCAAATTCTCGGAACTTGAGACACTTCACGCCTCGAGCTCCGTACAGTTATCGATTCATAATCATGATAAGATGGTGGTCGTCGGTTGTTTGTGATGAATCTTTAGTCCAGACTAATACGACACATTTCCCTACTCGGCTCAGGTGTTCTGAACCTATAAAACATCTCTCAAATAATTTAGATCAGTCACAATTTCGCTCGCCCTGGATACTGTAGAAGTACACAAAGCTCTGGACATTGTAGTCTGAAGGCAACATATGTCCAACCCCGATTATAGGCGAACCTTCAATATCTCACAAGAATTTGCAATGGTCTGATATTAAGAAAGAAAAATCCCCAACCGCGGGGGATATTCATGGCGACATTTAAAGAAGAATAAAAAAGTGACTAAAACAGAGGTCTCATGGTATGGGATACAAAAGTAATCGAAATGAGAAAAGACGATGGATCAGACGCCGGGCGATTCAAACATGTTTAAACAACACTTGGACTACTAGCCCGCACAGTACAGGAGGGGTGAAGTTCGAATGGCCTACATACGAACAGACCTGCATGCCTAGTCGGTGGTCAAAGTATGCCAAAATAAATATGATAATGCTGTTGATGGTCAAAAAGTCTGCGATCAATCGAGCTGTATCCGAGTTCCTTACCTGAGCAAGCTGAGTGGAGTTAGCAGTTGCTGTTCAGTCACCCGCTTATCGGAAGCGGATTATCATACCACCGCCCTTACACCTTGCCGGGCAGGCGCGACAAGGCTGCACGTGTAGCTCTGCAGCGCATCGCCAAAAAATCCTAAATACTTTACCTAAAGCTTTCCAACAAAAGCACAAATAATAATTCCCTTCTCTTGTCGTATTTTTTATCTGTAACGAAAAGCCCCGAGACTCCAAACACTCGCTCTTTCGAAATTTTCTCGAATCACCGACAACTTCAGCAGACAAAGAAAGCTTTGTTGCCTGCTTGGCAGCATCGCAAGTCGCCAAGATGAGCAACAGTATGCGCGACTTGATATCCGGCGAGGCCGAACTTGATGACGAGGAAGAGGATGAGTCTTTTGATGAGGGTGGTGAGGAGCGCAGACGAAAGGCTGCCGTGGAAGACTCTAGTGAGGAGGAGGAAGATGACGACGATGAGGAAGAGGCTCGCAAGGTTGGTATTGTCATAAACTATGCGCAACGACACGCTCCCTAACTCCTTACTTTCAGGTCCGCGAAGGCTTTATTGTTGATGAGGATGAGGACGAGGAAGAAGGCGGCGAATCAGATGGCGATGTGCGCCCCGTTCACAAACGAAAGCGAAAACATCGCGACCGTGAAGAGGAGGCGCAGCTTGATGAAGAAGATCTGGATCTCATCGGCGAGCAATTCGGCGAGCGTCCCAAGCCCCAAACACAGGTAAGTTTTCCCTGGCGCTACTTAAACTACCATGACCTAGTAGCACCCCCTGACTTTGCCTTTAGTCCAAGTTCAAGCGCCTCAAGCGTGGCTACCGCGACGAAGAAAGGGGAAACCAACGCCGTGGCCTGGACGATATCTTCTCGGACGAGGATGAAGACGCAAGCGAGCAGCGACCTTACGGCAGATCGTACCGCCAAGCCGATGAGTTTGACGATTTCATCGAAGAGGATTTCCCTGAAGATCCCGAGGAATTAGAACAACAACGAGAAGATGCGGAGGTTGCTCGCCCCAGAGATCGCGTCATTGGAAATATCGCCGATACTGGTAATCTCGATAAGGATGCCTTGGACGATATGGAGGCCATCTTCGGTAATGGCGAAGACTACGATTGGGCGCTGCAAATGGAAGAGGAGGAGGAAGATCGTGAAAGAGAGGAACAAGCCATTGAGCTGAAGGACGTGTTTGAGCCGTCGCAACTTAAAGAGAAGCTCTTGACCGACGAAGATAACGAGATTCGTTTCACCGACGAGCCCGAGCGATTCCAACTCGACCGGAAGACCTTCAAGACCCTTCAGCTTACTGCAGAGCAGTTTAGGGAGGAGGCAAGATGGATCACGAACCAGTTGTGGCCAAAGAAGGGTTTGGCGGCCGACCTCCAGATCCCATTCGGCAAAGCTGTTGGCAAGGTCCTCGAATTCTTCATTGTTGACGAAGTTGAGGTGCCTTATGTGTTCCAGCACCGCAAGGACTACCTACTTCACACCAGAAAGACGCGGAACCCGAATCGTGATGACCCTGATGCGCCAGAATACGTCATCAGTGCAGACAAGCTCTTGAATCAAGACGACCTTTGGAAGATTTTGGAATTGGACATCAAGTTTCGTTCTTTTGTGGACAAGAGAAATGCTCTCGAGAAGACTTTTGAAAACCTCAAAGGATTGGCAATTCACGACACGATTGTGGAGGAGATGATTCCAGAGGCGACCACCATGGAAGAACTTCAAGATTTGCAAGACTATTTGCAGTTCCAGTACGGTCCACAGCTCAAGGACCTTGCTGCTATGGCTGGAAACCTCTCATTAACGAAACGGCCGGGCTCAAAATCGAATTTGCTTGAACGAGTCCGCCAAGGCAAGGCCTATAGCTTCGTCCGTGCTTATGGCATCTCAGCGGATCAACTTGCCAAGAACGCCTTGCGATATGGAAAGAAGATCACTCCTGACGATGACGCTCAATATCCCATGGACCTGGCTGACAGTTTGGTCGACGACAACTTCGACACAGGCGACCAAGTTATCAACGCAGCTCGACAGATGTATTCGGAAGAATTGTTTGCAAGCCCAAGGATGCGCAAACATTTTCGAAATTCGTACTACCAAGCTGCTGAGATCAGCTGTCGACGAACTGAGAAGGGCCTACGTAGAATCGATGATTCTCACCCGTACTATGAGATCAAGTATTTGCAAAACCAGGCCATTGCTGATCTAGTCCACCAACCAGAGCTTTTCCTGAAGATGATGAAGGCCGAGGAGGAAGGCCTTGTCACTATCAAGCTTGATATGCCAGCCCGATATGACTTCCGGAGACAACTTTATCAGGAGTTCGAGTCTGAGAACTTCAGTGACCGGGCCGAGCAGTGGCGGGAAGAGCGCAAGAAAGTACTTGACCTTGCATACCCCAAACTCGAAAGGATTATTGCAAAGAATGTCAAAGAAGTCATTCGAACTTTCTGCCAAGATGAGGTGCTCAAGATGTGTCGAGAAGAATATGCAAAACGGCTCGATCAGGCACCCTACAAGCCCAAGGGTATGATACTGGGCACTACGCCTCGCGTCCTAGTTCTCTCCAATGGCATGGCCGATCCTGCCCGTGATCCCATCTGCTGGGCATGGGTTGAGGAAGATGGTCGTGTGATTGAGCAAGGAAAACTTGGGAACCTTGCCAGAGATGAGCGCCAACGAGAAGAGTTCGAGGAGCTGGTCAAGCGTCGTCGACCCGATGTGATTGGCGTTAGCGGTTGGTCTGCTGAGACAACTAAGCTGGTACGTGACTTGGAGAGCCTTGTCAACGAGAAGGGCCTTATGGGCCCTGAGTTTGAGGACCCAGACACCAATGACTATCGAACAGAGCCACTGGAGGTTGTGGTGGTCAATGATGAGGTCGCTCGTTTGTACAAGGACAGCCCTCGTGCACTTGCTGAGCACCCAAGTCTGAATCCTGTGACGAGGTACTGTGTTGCTCTGGCGCGATATATGCAGAACCCTATGAAGGAATATGCTGCTCTCGGCAAAGACGTTGCCTCCATTTCTTACCACCCTTGCCAAAACCTTCTCCCACCTGATAAACTGGCCAAATACCTCGACTCCGCCATGGTTGACATGGTCAACCTCTGCGGTGTTGATATTAACGAGGCCATGAACGATTCCTATACCGCCAACCTTCTTCCTTACGTGTCTGGATTGGGTCCCCGTAAGGCAACAAGTGTCATCAAGGCCATCAACGCTAATGGCGGTGCTGTGGGTACAAGGGATGAACTTGTGGGTGATCCAGATAGTGGCAAGCTGCCTGTCGTTGGCCCCAGAGTTTGGAACAACTGCGCAAGCTTTCTGTTCATCGAATACGAGGCTACAAATCCTGCTTCGGACCCCCTAGATAACACACGAGTTCATCCTGAAGATTACGAGCTCGGACGTAAAATGGCTGCCGATGCTCTTGAGCTTGATGAAGAGGATGTCAAAGCCGAAACTGACGAGAATGGACCCGGTGCGATCGTCCGCAAGCTGTTCAAACAGGATGAACAAGACAAGGTCAACGAGCTAGTTCTGGAAGAGTATGCAGAGCAATTGGAGAGAAACTACAGCCAGCGCAAGCGAGCTACGTTGGAAACAATTCGTGCCGAACTCCAGGCGCCCTATGAAGAACTTCGACGGAATTTCGCTCTCCTGTCAGCATCCGAGATCTTTACCATGTTTACTGGTGAGACCAAGCAGACTCTATGCGAAGGCATGATTGTACCCATCAATGTTCGGGTTGTGAAGGATGACTTCGCCATTGTTAAGCTCGACTGTGGTATCGAAGGCCGTATTGAGGGTCATGAAATCAACCATCGTTCGTCCATCAAAGATGCCCTGACCTCGGGACAAACGACGCAGGCAAAGATTTTGGACATCAATTATAAAGACTTTATGGCTAAGCTATCAATGCGGGATGAAACCCTACGTATTCCGTACAAGCGCCCAATCAACCTCGGTCGAGATGGGTGGGACTACGCCCTTGAAGCAGCAGACAAAGAGGAATTGCGAGAAAAGGACAAGACCACGGGACGAACCCAGCGTGTTGTCAAGCACCCCAATTTCAAACCGTTCAATGGCCTGCAAGCAGAAGAATATCTGGGATCGCAGCCCAACGGAGAGGTTATCATTCGACCCTCATCCAAGGGTAACGATCATCTGGCAGTGACCTGGAAGGTCGCGGATCGTGTTTACCAACACATTGACGTCCTCGAGATGCAGAAAGAGACAGAATTCTCAGTCGGCAAGCTGCTGCGTGTGGGCGGCAAATATACGTACACTGACCTGGACGAACTGATCGTGGAGCACGTCAAAGCCATGGCGCGTAAAGTTGAAGAACTGATGCGACACGATAAGTATCAGAACCGATCCCGGGGAGAGACGGGTAAGTTCCCACACATCCTGGTGCTCACAGACACAAGACATGATGCTAACGACAGACGTAGAAAAATGGCTTACGACGTACATCGACGCCAATCCCAACCGATCGGCATACGCGTTCTGCATCGACACGAAGCATCCTGGATACTTTTGGTTGTGCTTCAAGGCCAGCAGGTCGGCCAGGGTGATTGCATTGCCGGTGCGCGCAATTCCACAGGGCTTTGAGCTCAAGGGGTATCAATATCCTGACATGCGAGCGCTGTGCAACGGATTCAAGCTGCGTTATCAGAATGAGTTTTCCAAGATGGGTCACCGGTAGGAAATGGGGACCTATTCTTATAATATGCATAGATGATATGCTGAGAGGGAGAGGAAGAAATGTATTTGTTTGATAACGGAGAATGAGCATTTTCTGGGACGAGGATGACGCTGCAATTGTATCATTGAGGCGCAAGTCGACGATATTTCTTTATTAAATAAGCAAAAGGGTTGTATTAGACGTCGTCTTGATACGGCGAAGGTGGAAAAAAAAACAGCAATTATGAGAAGCCAATTTGACGTGTGCTTGATGAGTCTCAATGGATAAGCAACCCAGCCAAATGAGACAATCGGGGCTTTAATGTTAACTGATCTGTGTTGATAGCGAATGATCTAGTATGGACATCCATGATAACCCCGTTGCCACGAGTGAGAATTCCTGGAGAACTTCCCGGACAGGCTACTTGATTGGAGGATCTTCTTCCTCGGCCACGCCATCAATGAGATAATACTATGTATAGTATTGATCGCAGTGGTTCAAGGATACCTCCTTCTGCCTTATTCTCAAGGGCAGGGCGCGGAGAAGACTTCCGCTCTCATAATTTTATACAGTAGACTTCGTTCGAACTTGACCAGCCCTATGCTAAATGTCAGAGTAAAATGCCGGAAGAGATCTCTTCTTCTTATGATGGTTGCATGACCAAGTCCAGGCAATACTAAGATACGTAATGCAATATTCGTTGGGTGTTTGTTATATAATATACATTGTCATAACCTTCATTCATCATATTGCTGGGTACACAGAGCTGGTTATTGTCACCCCAGTGGTTCTTGATGGCCTGGGCTGTGAAGCTGGCCTTGTTTGGCAATACGACAATAAAATGGAGCAGTGGGGAAGGTCACAAGACCTCAACCTGAGTCTGTGGCGGCGTTTCTAGAATCGAGAGGATCCTGCTCAGGGTTTCCATTCGGGTCATGAGTAGCGAGCGATCTGGACATCAAGTATGCTGAAAACGGATTCAAGTCACCGATAAGTGTTGAAAAGAGCACTGAATTCGATTGGCACCTGCAACTGGCGGGTTTCTGATACCTACCTATACAAAATGGGCCGATGAGGAGGGGTCATGTGCTCTTCAGCTTCATGTTGGTACTGAGTCAGTCCTTGTTAAGATCCATTAATCGCTGGGGGCTGAGTCGAGCAAACACGAGGTCGGGGCGGTATCGGAGATGGCATAGTTAAACCTGGAATACCATTTCCCCTAAGCCTGGTTTTTTGAGGCTCATGATTCCTCTAAGGATGAACGTATAATCTTCTTTCAGCCGTATATGGTGGGGCTAAGTTGAACGTAAGGTGTATGTATCAATAATTGTTTGAGACACCCATGGCTCCCTATTGTGTGATTGTATGTATGTCTGTATGTGAACCATGGCTATCTAAAGGCGGAGTATCGCAGCGCATATCTTGCAGTCAAAAGATTCCTTGTGCAATTCCCACTGTCCAATAAGCTTTTCTTGCCCATCGCTACAAGCCATTGCCATCTACTGCGGTTGGTATACTATCACTTTCAGCGGAAGACAAGCCGCCGGTACCTGCGTGTCTTACCAGCTTACCCCAGATCTGGTCCCATAATTATAAGCGGGGTTGTCACTCATGACTTTGTGGGTCAAGCCGTCAGCCTAGGTCTCGGCCAGCCAAAAAGCCAAGAAAGAATAAAAGAATAATAAGACCTGTAGTTACTGATTGTAGAAACATGGATGCCGATATCAATTGCATTGACACTGGACAGTGAGGCCAGTCCCATACCAAAGAGTTTTTATACCTGAAGGACGGTGATAATTCAATCTATGCCATCGAGAATCGATAATCGAAGTTCACGAATCTAGGTAGGGACCTTCCATTTCAGCATCAGTAGGTTTCAACTCCGTTAGTCTTTGTGGAAACCCAATGGTGTTCCCAGAAAAGTCTCAAAGGCACTGGAGCACCATAGCATGGCCCCTCTTTGCTTTGGGAGGTTAGAGGAGGCCAGGGCTGAATTCAATTCCACTCAGTGATCAGGAGAGATGACACAGAGAGCGACATCATGGAGGAATTGAACAGGTACTTTCCACGTCTGTTTCATTCAATTAGAGTCTCACTTGAAATCAGACAGTTTCTCTACCAGTCTACTTGGCTCTTTCGCAAGTGGAATGCTGGAAGCTACCCCCGGCAGTAGGTACTACCTACCTAGGTAGTTGGTTGTAATGTGCTTTAAGCTGCCCGTACCTACCTTACATAGTACGTTAAACTGTAGCTTGGCAGGTGTTGTTGGACCATAGAGTTCGGCCAGCGGCTGCCTGCGCATGGTCACGCGATAGGCAGTCGGGATGGGACATGCGAGACCCACTTATTAATATCCATCAGCACAGCAGATGAGAGGTGGGTTCTTGCACTGGGTGAATCTGCAGACCTGGTCCTTCCATGACGGACCAGGATGAGGCAAGGTCAATCAAGTTCCGTTCATTGAGCTGACCCCCTCCGCCTCTCGTCTTTGCTCTCAGTAATTCGCAATTGTCCAATTGAAAGCCTGTCGTCTGTTGGGAAGCTGCCGTAGCTTCCCCTTGTGTAAAATGTAGGCGGGAAGGAGCATCGGACTGCAATGAGCTGATTGGATACAAGGTGATGCCATCACACATCGTCCCTCGCGTGACTCTCGGGATATAAAGGCAAGACCCCCTTCCAAACAAGCAGATTCCTAAATCACAGATCAATTCTCTTGCTTCATCTTGAGTCAACAGTTCTACACACTGAAGATCCTGCTATCACAATCCCCCCTTCTCTTACGCAATATTTCACTCATAAAACAACCATCCCCTCTTCTCAACTCATCTGAGTCTTTGACAACCTACTATTACCTACTCGGAGATTCAACACCACCTCTCTCAATTCCACGCCAACTCACGCATCCCAACTCAACCGCGTGCTATCGAATCGCCTGGTGCCAGTTCTAAAACATTTCCATTGTTCAAAAGTGAGTTTCTCAAGTCCTTGACAGTCTTGTCGTTTCTCGCCTACTCTTCCTGCTTCACCCTTTCTCCGTATAGCGACGTATATACACGGAGTACTTGGGCACCCCGCACCTGGCGTAGCTTAGGTACCTTAGACTCCAGAGGAGGCATGCTCATGTTCACTGGCGAGTGCCGTTGGTGACGTTTGGCCCGTCCAATCCGTTTAAAAGCAGATGAGCTCCCCTTCCAACTCTCGCGTACCTCAACCCCTCCTTCTATCATCCATCATCCTGATCATCATTTTACATCTTTCATCTTGCCATACCATCACAATTTCACCTCTTCTTCATATCACCTTCACATAAAATCTAAAAGTCAGCCTATGACCACTTCCCTGTCATGCCACGGGACTAACAGGTACTGCTCACAGTGACCCGATCTCACAAGGCCAACGACCGTGACCACAAGGGTATTGCCGAGGGAACCGCACTCCCCACGGAAACTGTCCCTCGTTTCTTTGGTAAGAACGGTTTTGCCGATGTCGACCCAAAGAAGGTGAAGAAAGACGGCTCTGGTCGAGGCAACTGGTATGTTAGCCCAATGCATCCCCATGTCGCCGTCTCCACATTTCACTTACACAACCTACAGGGGAACCGTCAACGACGACATCGCTGACGAACAATTCACCTTCACAAATACCAGACGCCGCTCCAACAGTAGCAGCTTCTCTCACCACGTGAGCGACCTCAAGACCAAGTTTGAGGTCAACGAGCCCGAGCCGGTCTTCGAGGAGTCACTTCACGGCCCTGAGGAAGAAGACCACGAGGATCTCTCGAAGACCGACTCTTCCGAGAGCGGTCGGTCCTCATCCTAATCAGATTATCGAGTCCTTACCAAGAGATTGGTAGTCAGTGCTTGCTGTCATATATATGATGGCAAGGGCATCTTTGAGGGTTAACATGTATTGGAATTGCGACGCGAGCTTGATCTTTGCTTTACAACTACGAAACGACACAAGACTAAACGAATGAAATAACAGAAACCAAAATGCCTTGTGGTGGGGTCACCGGATGAAATGCCTGGGGGGTATGGAAAGGGATATCGGCGGAATTGTTGAAACCCTCGTGACTTACTCAGATCTCTACGTGGATCATGCATGGTTTTATGACCGCCTGCGAAAGTAGTCTTTCCAGCGGAACAATGTATTACTGTATAACTATCTTAACCTTCGCACCGAAGCGAACAACAAGGCTGCTTGTGGCCGAAATTAGGCACAGCTAATATTATCAGATGCCTTTCTAATTTGAACAGCTTAAGTGATGGGAAGAAGTTGACCACGCGTTCGACTCGTACATAAAATAATATTAAATTATCAAGCTCTTATTCAATGAATGAGCACTTAAATCCCAAGATTGATTGTGCAGTGTCGGTCACCGCTTTGTTCATCGATTATCAGGTTTATGGCAATGCCATGAAAGCAAAACACCCAGTGCCGCTTACAACATATCTAGCACTGGGAGCAGCCGTTTTGCGCTCGAGCGTGCTGAGTTTTACGCAGGGTCAAGTTTTGGTACAACTCACTCGCTCTGGAAATTATGAGGACGGGATACTGGATGGTGAGAGTATAGTACTAAGTATCCTCCTGCGTTATGGCTGTAAATATCAAGAAAGCCTCGAAAATAGGAATGGCCGGTTTTTCTATCCTGCATATATTTGTAACATAAATTCGGTTTGGTGGCATTGACGTCGTTATCCCTATACCTGCTGCACTTTACTTGCCGTTCTTTGGTGGAGTGCGACTCCATCACCATCCCTATTGATTCAGCATTTAAACCAGTAAACACACTTGTGTGCGCGGGGGAAGCTATCCCCGCATGTTGTACTTGCTAAGCTCAGCCACCAAGGCTGATCGAACAGACCGGATAAGGCTACTTCATGGTCCGTGCTTATTCTCCTTGCTCATAATTTTGTGAAGGTTTGTGGCTGCAAGGCTGTGATCGCAATTGTATCTCAGATATCTGCCTGTATAAAATTACGATTTCCGCTCAAAGCTAGATACTGTTCCTGAGCCGGACAGAGAACAAATCATATACACAAACCGGCGTCCTCTTGTCAAGTGATTCACCACTTTCAGTCGGCCTGAGTTGACGAAGCGAGCACACCGCGACACATAACTCAAGATGCCCATTCCTCCAGCGTACCACGAATCCCTTCCTTGTAAGTGTCATGCTCTCAAGTCTCCCTTACTCATCCCCTTGCTAACTGGCCTCTAGATGTTGACCAGGAACCGAACCCAGAAGCTCTGGCCGCAGCCCGTGACCTTATCGCTGCTGAAGCATCTTCTCAACCTCCCCTACCAACTTCCAATCCAGAACCCTCCTTCACGCCCGCCATGATAGCCGAGCTTGAGCGCATCTCCAAATCCACGCCACTTGCACCGCTCGATTTAAGCCGTTACGAGGCTCCTTCTCCTAGCGCCCCTCCAGCGACCGCCCTGCCTGCTGCCGCTATCGCACATAGCTACCTCTCCTCACGTCTCACAAACCTCGAGCTTCTAGAGAAGTGGGGAAAGAATGCTTGGCTCTTAGGGAACCATGGACTCGAGACAGAGCTCCATGCATTGGAGCATGAGCTTGCAGCCGTTAAGCGTGAAATCGATATCGTGAACCTAGAGAGGCAGAAGAGGCAGAACGCTGTAGGGGCTGAGATCAAGACACTGGATGATACTTGGCGCACTGGCGTCGGCCGGGTGCTAGAGACTGAAGTTGCGGTTGAAGAACTTCGGAGGAAGATTCGGGAGGAGCTCACGCGGAGGGTCACAGACGACCAGGGGCAGTAACTAGTACGCTTACCATGGAATACGTAGAGGCGGTCCGATCGGTTTGTAGGATTTTCCTCATCAACTCGGGCGTTCTGATACCAACATTGTCTTTTCAAGCTTTGTTTTAGAGTCTTTAAAGGAAGCCACACAGACTAAATGGATTTCCCCTAATTTAACAGATTGTTCGTCAATGGTTACTTCCAATATCAGTCTCGTTGCCTTCTACTGCTCATGGTGTGGAGAGATATAGCATAATGATATTGATATCAACCAAGGTCTCTGATCACTAGCAATACTTGTCTCAGGGAAGCGAAGGTGGTAGAAAACCTCACAAAACGCCATGTCAAAGTCAAGTCCTCCGTCGTTCATTTCTCAATCCAACCCTTGGCGTATCGCCATCAACATTTACACCCAACCAGCACGAGGCAAACCCAACAGCACTACTAAGACCAGTGACGGGGATTCCCGGCGTGTCCAACAAACCTCACTTTCATGCTTTCATATATCCTCCCTTTTGACTTAGCCGGTGTGGAGAGGATCCATCTCTTCGACACCGGTTGCAACACCCTGATACTTGGTCCTTCGTAAGATGCCCTCTACAGGGCCCAGAAGTCGCTGGAAAGCGTTCTTGCCCAGGCTGCCAACTTTGACCGGAGACGTAGCAACGATACTAGCTGCTCGCGGGGCGTCATTAAGCAGGGCAAGCTCGCCGAAGTAATCGCCCTTCTTGTAATGGCGAACCTTGTTGTCAGGCTGTCCAATGTAAGCATCTGCTTCACCACTCTCCAGAAGGTAGAATGCGTGGCCGGGGTCCCCTTCGTTGATGATGACCTCGCCTGCTGCAAATTTCTTTGTTTCAAGGGCATCGGCAATTTTGGAGCGCTCGTATGGGTTCAAACTTGCAAGAAGTGGAACTTCCTCAAGGAAGCTCTCATACATGCGCCTCCGAGCGAAGGTCGACTCCATAAGAATACGGCGGAAGGTAACACGATCGAGTGCCCATACAGTGCAACCGGACTCAGCTGAGACAACCGTCGCAGCTCGAGGTGCATTGTACATCAGTGCCAGTTCTCCGAACGAACCACCAGCCTGAATGTTGCCGACTTGGTTACCCATGCCATCCGGACCGGGTTGAAGCGAACCAGTAGGATTGACATATACGTCGAAAGATCCCTTCTCAACGACATAAAAATAATCTCCCGCATCACCCTGGCTAATAACCTATAACATCTTGTCAGCGTTTCGATTCAACGTCGTGTATACACTACTCACCTTGATACCTTTAGCTGGTATCGGCTTTTCAACAAGAGCACCCAGAATCTGAGCGCTCTGTTCGTCCTCGAGATGGCTGAAAAGGAAGTTTCCTTCAATAGCACGTTTAAGACGCTCAAGCTGGTCCGCAGACTTCTCGTGAAAAGGTGGTGACCAATTGTCATATGAATCAGCACTTGGCTTCAGAGATTCGGCAGAGACTGATGTTCGGCGACCAAAATTGTACTGAGCAGGGTAGCTATCGGGGTTTGGGAGGTTACGCGATGGAGGTGCCTCAGATGAAGAGTCTCCTCCAAAGCCACCACCGAAAGGGCCAGAGAACATGGAAGCGGAGTTTGGTGAAGCCCCAAATCGAGGGTTTGTAGGAGATGTGATGGTATCGTTCTCATCTTCTTCGGCAACAGCATGGATTGCGTTGTTCGTCCTCTTTCCCCTATCTGTTCCAAAAGGGTTGCTGTTCTCCCCAAAGGGGCTGGAAAAGGGCCCAGACATGATGTAGAGTTGGAACAAAGTTTGTTTTCTTCAGATGTGTTGTAAAGCTATCGACAAATAGCCAGAGAATCGATCCCTGTGAGTATTGAAGGTCAACGCAGGTGAGGGGTATCGCGGGGCGAATGAGGAGAGGTTACTCGTCGTCAATTGTCTATTTTCGGGTTTCGTTAGCTTCGTAGTCTTGAAAATGCTTGCCATAGAAAATACATCGAGCAATGGGCGAAGGTCGTCAAAGGTCAATGATTGGAACCAAGAGCCAACAAGGGATGTGCGTAGGAAATGAAGAGATAATAGTAATTGGCAACGTGGTGCTGCACAGGAATGATGTACTGACTTACAGCTACTGAGGCGCTCTTATGGCCAAATCAACAAATGGATAGGCTTGTAGGAGTGTCAGAGAGAGCTGCAGCTAAAGCTTGGAACGAACATCAATGGCATCTGGACGACAAGGGATGTTGCGTACAGGAAAAGTCCCGGGGGCCATGCGCTAGAGGTGAAGCTGGACGTGGGCTGCAATTCACGCTTGTAAAGTGACGTGTTGTGGCGGGGCCTAGATCAAGACCCTGGTGCATAGCCCATGCACAGATCAAAGAAATGAAGCTACGGAGGACAAGGTGAAGGGAATGGTGAAACGTTGAAAGGAACTCGAACTGGGGGACGGGTGCAACAGCAGAGCTTGGGTATCGATTAATACGTGCAGAGCCAGCCATCCTCAACGATTTCTCGTTGAATGGAGTGCCCAGACAGCTCTCAACGCACAGCTCTTATAATCAAACTTCCATTGCAGGCGGGAAAGGGTAGGACAGGAAGAAACAGGCTTATCACTCACGTTGAATCCTGGTAACTAGACCCTTCGACCTGAGATATGATCAAGCAGGGTGACGATATCCTGTAGGGCTCTATAGACCAGGGGGGGACAAGGCGCAGTACAAGGGCCCAATTCTTGATATAATAAGAGACCAGAGAAAATCAAAAGGCGACGATATCTCGCGAATGAAGGTGGATGTCGAGCAGCTTTGGAGATTCACGATGTCGTAATGTTGAGAGGAATGATGAAGGGGCCGGGAAGAGTTGATGAGCAAGGTGAGTGGGGTTCTGTTGCTCCAATCCCCGCCTCGTCGTCAAGGAGACTGTGGCGATGGAGGAAGCTGAAGATACAAAGGATGAAGAAGAGCTTAGCAGATGCGGGTGTGAGAAATCGAGCTACGAAAGGAACGGCAACGCGAGGCAGGATGAGCGAGTTCAGGAAATGATGAATAAAGTCAGGTGGACAAGGAAAGACAATAGATGAGTTATTGTCTCTTGTCGTAGCGCGGGTATGTAAAGTAAGGTAAGTTACCTTATTAGCTTAGTAGTGCGGCTGGGAAGGGAGCAGATAGATCCCAGCACAGAAAGAAGGAGCTTCTCTGGTCAAACCCAAAGACCTGACCAACGGAATGGGAGAAGTGGGGTTGATTGGGAGCTGGGAGATGCTTGCCGTCAGGGAAGCTTTCTAGAAGGGTGTGCACGGACCTGTTAAGGGCTCGGGCTTCTCGGGCGCTTGTTCTACAGACACTTCTGCTGCTCTTCGGTGCAGCTCCCGAACTGGGAAGAATCCAAGCTTCCTCTTTCAATGAAAGGATTGGATGGACTGTGTAGATTTTGTCCTACTGTGTGTGCCGAGTCTTTACCTAAGGTACCTATAGACTATCATGACATCGCCAAGAATCTTTTTCTTAGAGTAGGTCTGCAGGTGATTGATTACATCCATCATGCTTTCCCTCTTCTTGACACCTTAATGATCTACAAGCCTGCCTGCCCAAGGTAGTAGGTAGGTACCAACCGAAGAGACGAAGCACATAGCACAAATCCAGAATAGCTGTCTCCAATACTGATAGAAACTGATGATTTGCGTTGGTCTTTGTCAGTGCTCGTCCTTATGATGGTTTTTGAGACTCGATGGTCGCGCCTGGTTGTATCTGTTTTTTTGTTTCTCTTTCTTCACAAGCTCAGAAGTTGGTTGCCTGACTTTGGTGTTAGTTAGCAGAATTGGAAGGCTTCTAAGCTGACGCCTTTATTTCCCGAAAACAGAATCACCTCAGGAACTTGGAGCCCCGCTGCGTTCATCTCTTTCCAGCTACGTGCGACTCTGGCATGCAATGAAGATGCTGGTTCTTCGCTAGTACTTAGCCACCAAAAAATTTCGACATTTCTTGTTCCCATCCACGGTGGGCAATAGAGAATTGCATGGCAGGGATGCGTGCTAAGAAGTTTCGTCAGGCTTGAACGCTACAGTTATTTGCTTGGTCCTATGCAAACATTATGGAGGCCAATCCATTGATCAAGCGTCAAGTTGGCTCTGGCAGTTCCTTAAAAGCTCTCTCATTCCAATGGTCTCGGTAGCAAGGATTCCAACTAACATGTTTACGACATTTATCTTTTTTCACCATTGTTCATTCCCAGCAAGATTCTATTCGCTTAGCTTGATAAGGTATGACTTCTTCATAGATCAATTGACAACAATCTCTTAACTCTCACAAAAATGGAATTCAATGACTTCATTCGATTTCAATCCCCTTTAGCCAACCATAAGAAGGCCTCCAGCTACTATCCTAACCTAACACGACAAGACCAGTGGCCCTCAAACCATCATTGGTAGGTACTTAGCGGTTTCTCCTTAACTCTCACCGAGCTACCCGGGTATCGTTCCTGTAATGATAAAAGTACAAAAATCCCACCGCCTCCCCTACGTTCCCATTACTCCAGTCCGCGGCAAATTTTCGTTGCCTCTTGATAGCATGCTGTACAGGGGTGACTTTCAACCCTTCAGAGCGATAGAAATACATAGAATATGAACACCATAAAAACGAGTCTCCTACGACCGCAACCAAATGAAGAGGCAAAAATGAGATCAGCCAAAAACCCCTGCGCCAAAGATAAAGCCGTCCGATTATATGCATTCGTCTGAACCTTGATTCCGAGCTGTTGTACTGAATCACGACTCTCCTCGTCAAACGCCGGCTCCTTGCACGTCTTGTTTGCCTTACCCGTACTTTCTTATTAGCATATCCCTTTCCCCCTTGGTTGTAACGCCAGTCTGCGCTTTTCGCAGCCGTACGATGACGCTTCGCTTATATATCTGCGAAACCGGCTAGATGAGTTGGGCCCCTTTTGCTTCTGGTATCGATATTGTAGACCCTGTTGCATGCAGATGAGCTGAATTCAACATGGATGTAACGTTTGGCGTTGTCCACTGTCCACCGTCCACCTCCACGTTAGTTAAGTCGAGATTTTCAACTCCGTTGGACACGTCTCAGGACCCTGCCGCGAGGCATGAATCCAATATGCCATCCAGCATATCAGCATCCTGACTTTCCGCACCTTCCCACCATGCTTCCGTGTCTATATCCATTGCATCAGGGTAACCATTCGTAAGCTCAAAAACATGTCCTCCGTTTGCCTCTGAATCATGTTTCTCGTCTGGATAGACTTCAGGTGGTTGGTCACACACCCAGGTATAATCATCCCAATTCTCCAGCTCCCCTTCCCGGTATCCGTATATAACCTGTGTCATTAACACAGGGAACTGTGCCATGCCTGTATCCGCCATCTCTAAGGACAGGCGAAGATCGGACATCCCCAAAGGGCCTCTTTCGCTCGCAGCCCTGGATTCAATCGGCAAAAGCCCGCTCTTGTCTCTGGAGATTTCGCCTCGTATCGCAGCTTCTTCTTCGTATTCCAGCTGTCGCTTGTACTTGTGCGTTTGAATCCATGTCGTCCCGACGCCAAACCCAGCACTACCTGATTCACCAGGTCCATTACTCCTTGTGCGGCTGAAGACCTGTGTAAGGACCTCCTTGATAAAAGTTTCCACAGCTACCGACAGAAATTGGGGAGCATCCACTGTGTGCCCATTAACCAGTCCTGCCTCGTAGCAAGAGGGTAGCATTCGGCCGGAGATCATATTGATATCAGGAAACTCGCCTGACTCGACCGCCAAAGGTTGAGCATAACGTTTTCGAATTTCTAAATCGAAATCTTGCACTTTGTTAAAGCTTTGCCACAGTAAAAGCGTTGCATGGAATACATACTCATGTTGTTTATGCCTCCTACCGTCGGGGTGGCATCTGTTACTGTAGAAAGTTTGCGACGCGTGTCTGCAAAGATGTTGGATATGCTCTCGTGAGGATCCCACTTGTTACTGGTCAGCAGTTGGATAGGAGGCGGCATGGAGACACTGACATCGTTCTGGACCAAATCTTTGATGCGCCTGCGATCTCGGGTTGGCAGTTGCATCACATCTCCCTTCAACCTCCGCTCGGTAGCATCCCCGGACACTGGCTTGGTCCCTGTCGTCGCCGCAGGCTTATCGTTGGCGCTGACCCAGGGGGCCAGTCCTTGATCAGGCATCTCTCGAGTAACATTTCCGTATATGGCAGCAATGAGATTATTGTGTAGGTGTTCCTTGTCCCCTGGGCCTGCGAGGATAGGGTCTATTCGTTCAGAATATTCGGTCTGATTTAAGCGTCCTAAAGATATGTGAGTAACTGCGCATGTGTACTTGCTAGATGTCGTAGCATCTACCTATCAGGAACTCGGTTGTTGATTCTTTATATATTGCCCATTTCTCGTTGCCAATGGCAGTCTTGAGCGCAGTATATAGCGGTTCGAGATCAATTCGGGCGGGAATGATCTGACTGGACTTTGCTATCTTTGGCGCACCAGAGATAGACCCAGCAAGTGTCTTGTTGGTTAAAATCGGCGTCGAGAGGCTGACGGATGGACGGCTCAAAGCCGCGGGGTCGATGTCTGGCATCTTGATAGGAGTTGAATAAGCGACAGCGTCGCGTGCGACAAAATAGCGCGGCGCGGCGCGATAAAAAGACACATGAGTTGGATGAAACGAACGGGGGTTTTAATGCGATCACTATGGTGACATTAAGCTGATGAAAAAGGCATGTTGCGTCGTGTAAGTTGATGGGCGAATCGTTCTGCTGTTGACGTGAGGTTAAAGGTGAATGGATGGTTTCGAGTGTAGTTGGTTTTTTGCCGCGAGCACACCCAGCGGGCAGGGATACATCAGTGCATTGTTAAGGTTTTTTGTACTTGAATCGTCGCCTAATAGTCGAGGGAGATCAGGTCCCCGCTACATTCAACCTCTAAAAGGCACTAAGCAACTCGCCCTGGATCACTACCAACCTTGTCTGTCGCGCCTGCCGCGTCTGAGCTTCATATCCCAATCACGCCCGGGCTGATATTGGACAAGTTACCCAGAACTTTCGCCTGCGCAAAAGCTTCTTGATTGAATTACCTCTTGAACAAAGATTTCCTGCAATTACATTGATCACCAGCCCCATACCTACACTTGAGTGGCCCGCGACGATGCCGTCATGGCTCCCGATCGCATCACCAACGCTATCGACAGCCTGATAACCCACATCGTACCCAGTGATCCTAATGATCCTGAAGATGTTGCGCAAGAACGTCACGATACTTGCTTCGAAATTGTCAAATCTATAATAGACAGGTATGTACATTTTCTAAAATGTATCCGAAAAATATGCCAAAACTCACCATTCGCGGTTTAGCCCAGTTTCCCCCGCCATTTCTTCTGATGTCAACCATGCCTCCGACCTTATAAAACGAAAGCTCATTCAGAGCAATCCCTCCCAAGCTCTGCGCTTCTCGAATTTATATACCCGATTGCTTTCACTTCCTGTGCTGGAACACAAATGGGCGATACTCTACCTCCTTTATCAGCTCGCCGATTCCCCAGACCCTAGCGAACCGCTCCCACTGAGCCCGGTGAAGCCTTCGGCGCCCAATTACCGAGACGCCATCAGTCGCGATGCTATCAAACGACAAGGTCGGGAACGTACCAGCAGGGCCTCTCGATTTGAGGAGGAGCAATTCAAGGAGGCGTTTCAGTCAGAGGGACTCAAGAAAGTTACGCAAAAAGAGAGCAAGCAATCCAGCAAAGAGTGGGATGCACGTCCTGAGCCAGCAAAAAGAGATGTTTCTCTGAAATCAACCTTGCTGGCAAACAATTATTCGGAAATAGAGCCTCCAGAGTCGGTCATCCTTAGAGATCTTCCCTTTACTCTCCAGGGACTATCATCAACCAATCTACCTTTCGCAAAATCAGATCTTATCAAATTACCGGCGACACTTCCTTTACCAGTCATTTCCCTACTTCACACTTTGGCTGAGCCCTCGCTGCTTTATCGCGGCCTCGACGGGTTTTGCAAGACTCCTGCAAAAGGGCTTTTAGGCCAAAGCCTCAGAGCTGCTATTCACGGTGAGCTTAAGTCATATTTGAGTTTGATAGCAACTCTTGAGACTCAGATACGAAGAGCACTTGCATCTCTTGACGAGGAGGCTCCAAGAGAAGGTATTGGAAGAACAGGGGTCACACTCAAAAGATGTGTAGTATGGACACGCGAAGCAACAATGGGCCTCAGGTTAATGAGCCTCATTGCTGAGGAATCTGAGAAGAACAAAGGGGGCCAGCTTGTCTCCCTAATTCATAGTTTCTCGTCTTCTCATGGAGATCCTGTGGTGGCCGCATTCGCGGAGAGACTATTAAGAAGTTTCACACGGCCATTTTACGACATTTTACGGCACTGGATTTATGACGGTGAACTGTCCGATCCTTTCCAGGAATTTTTCGTTAGAGAGCAGGCTCCTGACAAAGACCAAGCGAAGGCTAAGGGCGCAGGCAATGTCTGGGAGGACAAGTTCGAGATCGCTACAGACATGATCCCCAGCATCATTACTCAGGACTTTGCCCAGAAGGTCTTTCTAATCGGGAAGTCACTAAACTTTATTCGACATAGCTGCGGCGATGCCATGTGGGTTGAGGATTACTCTAAAGCTGCTTCCAAAGAGTTAAGGTATGGCGATACAGCTACCTTGGAAGCTTGGATCGATGAAGCTTACAAGACCACCATGAAGCGTCTCATCGACTTGATGGCCAACAAGTTTCACTTATTCAAACATCTTCAGGCGCTCAAGAACTACATCCTCCTAGGGCAGGGAGATTTTATTGCACTCCTGATGGAATCTCTGGCTGCCAACCTTGACCGTCCAGCTGGGGCACAGTACAGACATACTTTAACGGCGCAATTGGAACACGCTATCCGAGGATCAAATGCTCAGTATGATTCTCCCGAGGTTCTACGACGCCTGGATGCCCGCATGCTGCAACTATCTCATGGTGATATCGGATGGGATTGCTTTACCCTTGAATATAAGATCGATGCACCTGTCGATGTTGTCGTGACAGAGTGGGGGAATAGACAATACCTGAAAGTCTTCAATTTTCTCTGGCGTATCAAGCGAGTAGAATTTGCAGTACTGTCAACCTGGCGGAAGTGCATGACGGGTGCTCGTGGAGTTCTTCAGAACTCCGACCCTGCCGTCTCTCAAACGTGGAAGTCAACACGCGGCGTTCTGGCCGAGATGATTCACTTTGTTGGCCAGCTCCAATACTACATCTTGTTTGAGGTCATCGAGTCCTCATGGGGCGAACTTCAGAAACGGATCCAGAAGGAGGACTGTACGTTAGACGACCTGATCAAGGCGCATACACGGTACCTCAACGATATCACTCATAAAGGTCTTCTCGGGGCAAAACGACGTGCGCACAGCTCTGATGAAGATGACCGCACGACATATATGATGCAGCTTGGTGAAATCTTGCGGTTCATGCTCAGCTACAGAGACTCTGTTGACGGACTTTACAGCTGGAGCGTGTCAGACTTTACGCAACGTCAGGAGGCAGATGTGAGAAGTACCACACGACACAGCGATGATCACGATGGCCTTGACACACCGATGACAGGATCTGGTGGTGTGGCCTCCGAGTTCCCCGTTCTACAAGAGCGTCTCCGACACTTGGGTGCATCGTTCCGAACTCGTGTGCAGATTCTCCTTGGTGATCTTGCATATCAACCAGATGTGGATATGCGATTCCTTGGTGTTGCCATGAACTTCAACGACGTTTATCAACCGACACGACGGAAGACTAAGGCAGCTCCTGGAATTGCGACGACGGCGCGAAGTGCTTCTACAAACAGAGGCGAGAAGTGAAGGGCCAGTTTTGTCTGAGCATGGATCATGGAAGTTGCAATAGTTGTCATGCATGATGATATTGAAAGAATTATATTTATAGGTAGGAAAAGGTTTCAAAAGCGCATGGTTCTTCATGCACCTGTAGGACGACTCTTGTTCCCATGTTCTTACTTCTCTTGTGAAACATGATCCGGCCGTGATGACGCTGACATTATTGCTCTTTGCGTAGTCCATCATGTCTTCCTCTATTCTATTACCTAGAGAAAGGATGCAAAGCCCAAATCAATATGATCAATATTGAGCTAGACTTTACCTGTCCATTTTTGTCAAGTGTGATTGGAAAGATTCTGGGCCCTGTACCTCATCACTGCTGAACTGATATAGTATGAATTGTCTTGTCTAGAATCACCAACGTAAATGGTAGTGAATTCGTGATATCGCTTTGCCAAATCTGCTATCAACGACTACATATTGATATAGAACCCCCCATTCCCATTACAGCACTATACTGTTTGTCTGTTTTAGATCATCTCACTCATTTCATAAGCGAGTCGGATGCTTGTCCTTTCTTACAGTTATTAAACCATAAGCAGACCTTACTTAGCTACCTACCTTTATCTAAAGCTGTTCTAGACATGGCTTGTAAGCACATATCGAGAAATAGACCTAGCAAATATGATAGGATATTACATACATAACTCGAAGGACAAAAAGTCTTAACACCATCGGCAAGGCCCTCGGGGGTACTGACCCAATGAGACAGCAGAATGCAGATGAAAGGCCTTTAATGGGTGACCAGAACGCTTCACCCTTATCAGTCCAGAATCTATCACGATTTGGGAGCGTTGGTCAATGAGTAACGAGCATGCTCTCATATCTTGTGCTCAAGTTGAAGTTCGCACGTCTTATCGTTCGTCTCATCGTATATCATAACTTCCAACGGCCACCTAATAGCAAGGCGTCAGTTCCTTGCAAGCCACGTTAGAGGAACCAGCCAACATTACAAAGATTGGCAGGGCCGTCGATGGGGATTTTGCCGGCAGTTTAGGTACCTAAGCTATGCAAGATTGTCTGATAAGGTACCTAGTAGGTAGGTACCTGTTAGATTCAAGGACGGTAATATGCTGCTTCGATACGAAGCAGAACCAATAAGTATTCGACAGGATTGGTAGGCTTTCAACATCCAGGCCGACCGAATGCTACAGCCTTCTCGACCGCTTCCAAGTCTCTGTAATTAATACTTGTCCCTGCCAAAAGCAGGCAATATGCATTATGCATACTTCACATAGCGAAATCGCTTTTCATAAACCATTGGTCCTCCTCGCCATAAATTTCATTCATCATACCTAGTACGAACCACCATCTAGCCGTATCGATATCTATGTTTCCTTCCCCTGGCTGATCTCGCCCTGATTCGAAGGTAAATAAACTTCAGCCGGAAACCCAGGTACATGGACTGTCGTCAACCATCACATCTAGGAAACCTAGGAAGATCCCGGTTATCTACAGTACAGTGGTATACTACCACTTCTAACTTACATACGTCCCCTAACCCCACCATAGACATATCTTCCGGTGCCCCACCAACCTTTCCAGCCCAGTCTCAGCCAAGTACTAACCTAGGAGTCAGTAAACATAACTGCTACCTGCTGAGAAAAGATACGATAGGATAGGCATGGGTGGAGTTATAGGTAAGGTAAGTATTACAACTCACCAATTCTCATGACGAGGCCAGTTCTCGGGTGCGCCGGAGCGCTAATGGTTTCCTGTTGGGGCCATGCTATGTCGCGTCCCTTTGGCGCTGGCATCTGGCCATAGAGGAACCGGCTCTACCTTACTCTGTAGCAGTGGGGGAATCAGATATACATAAGAATAAAAGTTGAATTCTCCCCAGTCGCTTATACACACAAAACGGGCTTTCACTCCCCTGGAGCCCAGGTATGGTTCAATACCGACTATATCCATTACCCAGGGCCTTGAACCTCTTGCTCTTGAGGTATTGTGGTATGTTTGGTGATCCGCTGAGCCTTCCATGATCATCTCGGATAAAGTCTACCTATAGCTTTCCTTAAGCTATACCAGCTTTTCGGAATGATAAGCCGGAGCAACAGACACCTCATATTACCTCGTCTCCCTCAACAAATTCTTCCACGGCTAAGCTGCCCGACATTGTGTTGAGCGCATATGCACATGTATGCGGCTTTCAGCCATCTACTTATACTGGGTAAATAGCTTCCAGTTGGTTGATTAATCAAAACAGTCGTGATTCCTCTGACCCCTTTTAACTCAAAGGGTGGTTATCTCCCTGGTTTGGCAGGTAAATTGCCGCGTTGTTTGTTACGCGGACATTCCTCAGTGCCCGTTATGTCATGAGACATCCATTGCTATCCTGGATGTCAGAGACACTCAAGTGCTGTGATTGCAGGCAACTCAGGTTGTTGCACGTATCGTTACGCCTAGGCAACACCAGTTCATTGAGCATATTCGACGTGGCCGGGTGTGTCTTGATACAGCGCCAGGGATATGACCAAATGAATTAGCGTCGAGCTCTTATCAATGCGGGTTGACTGGGCATATTCCGGACCATTGACTTGAAGGCATCATTTCAAAAAAGTGTCATTTCGATTATGGTCCTTCCATGGCACGGAGACCAAAGATTGGTTTGCTGTCAGTGCTGGATACTAAGAATCACAAATAACTACCAGAGGCAAAACCGCACGGTGCTAGCAATAAAATTCTCGCCTACCCCCCTGCTTTGGGCGAGTGGCCGGCCTTCTGGAAGATATTGAACTGCCTAAGAAGCCGGGGCTGCCTGTATGTTCGGGAACAGGCCTATGGCCCCCACAATCGATTCAGAATTGCACCAGAAAGAAAAAAGTTCCCACGGCATGCATTTTCCTCGCTGACGTTTCGCTGTCTGTGGTCCAGAAAGCTGGTGCTGGCGATGGCTGGTTCGAAATCAGTCATGGTGGGATCATGAACATACCTATCTGGTACTTGTCTTCTCCTTCTGTGCGGGTTCTGAGATACAGACCGAGGCCTCGTTCATTAACTGACGATGACAACCTTTGGCGTTCTTTGCACGTTGGCCTTCCACCTTGTCGTTCCCCTTTTAGGGGCATTTGTTGTTTTCTTTCTGTGCTAGGTGGCAGCATCACAGAACTGGGATACCTTTGTACGGAGCGATCCTGGTAACAACACACTTGTTCAGTCGTTGAAGTCCTTCCAATGATATCGGCATGATGCAGGGCAGTCACCGGCGAGGCAGTTATTGGCTGTAAACCAGCAAAATCAGAGTCACGATTCCAATGCATTACAATGCAAGACTTGAACGAAATGGGCCACGGGGTTTCGGGGGGTGAGGTAAGGTAATCGTTGGAATACGGATATCCGGGTCAGGGATGCGATACATGGTGTGTGTCCTCTTCTCCGTGGTGCCGTGCATGGATACCTGGTCAGGTAGAAACATGTACCTGCTTCCTTAGCACCAAAGCCAAGACATGGCACCCGTCCTGTTGGTTGTTCCCCAGGTTTTGTCGCTTTTGCCCTTGTTAAGTTGTTGGCTTGTTATGTCGTCGTCTCACAGGCCGGCTCGCCCTGTCAATGCCGTTCGCTGATAACGTATTGACGGCGTCGGTATCGTGCAATGACAGTGACGCCCTTGTCTGCCCCGGCTTGGTTGGGACCTGGGTTGGTATTCATTCAAATCAGGCTCAGGTTGGGTTGTGAGATGAGGTACTCGGACTGCGTTGATAATACGGTACGGTACCTCACTTATCTCATCCCATCCCATCCCTATCGTTTTTCTCCGTCCCTAGCAATAACCCTCCCCTTTATAAACTGGCCGTCCGCCCTCTTCCCCGGATTGTTCTTTTCCTTTATCTTACCTACCTTATTAACCTTACCTGGGTAACTATCTGAAAAGCTTAAACCAATCTTTCATTGCCTCACCTTTGACCGTGGCCGCTTTGCATACGCGCAAGATCTTTCAGTTGTTTTCACTTGGACCTTGAAAGTCCTGGTCTCATCCTAACAACAGCAACCATTAGCCGATATCCCGGCTGCTGAGATACCCCTTCCGTGGCGACCTCGAAACCTGAGGTCGGCGCAGAAAATTTGAAGAAGGAAGAAGAAAAAGAAGAAACATTGCTATCAGTGTACGCTCGAGCCTAAGGATACGATATATCCGGACCTGACGTGTATCACAAAGTCACACTGGGGCTAGCTCCATCACATATCCACAGTTTACGCAAGCTGCTTTGTTTCTATTCTGGTATGCACGGTATCCCCTGACTTCTAAGTCAGCTTCACCCACATCAATGGATCTTCTTCTAACAGCGCATTCACCCAGAAACCCGACTCTGTTTCTTGTCTTCTGAAGCGAAAAAGAAAGATGCCTGGTCAACACTCATCCTCAATCCAGGGTGCGCCTCGCAACATGAGAGTCGTCACTTCGCAAGACCTCCTCTATACCAGTATCACTGCTACTCTTTCCACCAAAACGAACCGCCCCTCAACTCCAGTCCATCATATCCAAGAGGATGACTATACCGTACCTGCTCCTCCCCCACCCAGTCCTGTTAGCTTTAGGCCTGAACATTGGACCACGTCTGGCCGCCGTTGAGCTGCAAGTCTTCTAGCTGGGCAAACTTAAATGGCTCTGGCGAAGCCTTGCTACCCATGTACCCCGTTCATACTTAGCAATGGGTCAGGAAACCTTTTTTCTGTTTTGCCCTCGGAGAATGTTTTATTGCTTTGCTATTTGTTCTGCCGGCGTTATCGCGATGTCATATTAGTGCGCCCCGGAGTCTTGGTACAAATCGAATAATTGGAGTACGAAGTGTTGTTTTTTATGCAAACCATTATGAAGACTGGATTTTGGACAACGGCGCATTTATTGATCGAAAGAGCAACCAAAAACGCTTTATAGCCAGGTGCCGTTCTTCATGTCTCTTTTAGAAGATCAATCATGTATAGCTCTCATTTGGTTCTTCTGAAAGTTATTGTTAATGAGGTTGGAGAGCTAACGATTACTGCCGCTCTTGTACTATATGAACACAATATTTCGAGAGATAGAAATGCAATCATGTGAAACCAAGCGATATTATGACATCCAATACTGGCGTGCTGAGAAACAAATAACGCTGATTGACCTGCTAAACCACCATATTACACAGAAAGGTTGAGCTGCCTCTGGACTACCCCAAATACTCGAGACATACAAGTACGTGTGCTTGTCCATCAGGCCACTACATCAAAATGTACTTGATCTAGTCTGGTAAAGGAACAGTTTTACTGGTAATAAGGGTTACAAAGACGCTTAGTTTGCCCTTGTATTAGGAGTACAGACAGACTTTAACACTTATACCGTCTTTCGAGGCCATAGAGACATACGGACGAAGCTCTAGGACTTCTCATTCCTATAGAAATGTCATCACGGCCGTAGAAGCATAGATCACTTGTGCCTGAGGTGCTGATTCGTATCGACACCTCGGACAGGGGAAAAATTGGCCAAGTTTAGGCAACGGGAGCCGAGATGCAAACCTGCATACAACAGCATCGGCCTAGGTAGTACTAGTACCTAAGATACCTTAAATTAGTACACGTAGCAGGTCAATATCACATACGCGGATACTGGGCCAATGGGCCTCAGCCGTCTGTGCTTGGTACGTGCACCACTTAACTTTATTCGCGATTTTGTGGAACAGCTTTACGCGTGTACGACGCGGCGAGCGCGCCAGAACGCGTCTAGGTCTTCGCGTTCCCCTTGACGACGGAGCACATTCCATCTTTTTGTGGATATGACTTCCACTTTCCAAGACATCACCTTTACTTTCCCAATCTTCGCAATTTTCTTCATTGCAACTTCCGTGATTGGGTCTTCTCACTTGATGACCACGACTTCCTTTCTTGCAAAGATCGTTCTTGACATTTCGATTTTCTCATCTGCTCCTTCCTTCACTTAAAATCACTTCCTCACGTGTTACAACTCTCACAGAAACTTGAAGATGCCTCGACCGGTCAGGCGCAATCAAGCTGCACCTTCTGCTAGCCATTCCATTACCAACTTCACCCGTGTCTCGAAAACTTGTACCCCAAACGATACCGCCAAGAAAATCGTCGGCCAACCTGCATCTTCGGTAATCACTAGGAAACGAAAAGCGGCCACAGACGGAGAAGATACCCATCCGAGAACCAAGGCTCGGACTGCCTCATTCGCACCCAGTAGTGATGATGAACTTCCCACACCCATAAAGCCCGGATCAAGAAACCAGGAACTGGTTGCAAACCTGGTCGAGAAGAACATACCAAAAGGGAAACGAACTGCAAAGGCAACTCCTTCAAGGGCAAGAGCTGCCCACAAGCCCATAGGGACCACACCTCTTTCTGAGAGCAAGAGGCAAGGAAAGACAGTGCAAACCAAACTCGACAATGTATTCAAAACGCTGCGCAAGAACACGGCGGACAAGGATGCACTTCCTCTCCATCTTGCTGAGCTCGTTGACATACACCGGTCATTTGTCAAGACAATTATGATTCAGTTTGCTCATAATGGCAACAATTCACCTATCGACATACGCACGCTTGCACCACACATTTCTCAGTCGTGGGGTAAACGCCAGGTCACTATCGAGGATATCCGACGATGCATCGCTATACAAACTTCGACAAAAACCAACACTCGTTCACCATTCATGATTGCCGACTATGGCCGGGGAAAGATTTGTGTTGAACGCTCTTCTATCGACATGGCACCAATCCATGAAGAGCGTTTGCTGAAGCAATTTGAGATCAATTTGAGAGCATTAGGTACCGAACGCTCCGCCGATGAAATGGACATTGACCTTCCGTTGGATAACCTCTCACTGAGCGAGCTTCCCCAAGTGGATATAAAGAACATGGACAACAGAACAACAGCGAATCCAATTCTCAATAAAGGACAGCGTGCGCTGTCAGAGCTTAAGAGTGGCATTGTGACGAAGCAGCATGAGAAGGCAGCAAAACAGAACGCGGCATCCAATAGCCCCCTCCTCAACCCAGATGGCACAAAGATGAGCCTGCTTGATCGGTTACGATTAAAACAATTAGCTAAAGCCAACGAACCCCTTCCCCCCTCTGGGCCGGAGCTTCAGCGACGTGCGGCCCTCAACCGGGTGAGCGATGTTGCAGCAACCATTTCAATGCTGAGCCTATCCAACCCAATGTCCCTACCACGACAGGCTTTTACGATGGCAGTGATACTTGAGAAGCTCAAAGACTCACTCCGGGTTCCGGTATCCAAGGAGGAGGGGGCAGCTTGCGTGCGTTTGATTGCCAGCGAGGTCGCCCCGGAGTGGCTTCGAGTCGTTACAATCGGAGGCAGAGAAAACGTGGTTGTGCAGCGTAGCAGCCAACCCGTCGATAGAGTACTGCAGAGTCGTGTACAGAAGTTGTTGGCCTAGGAAGAATGAAGGAGGAACTGTGGGACGCATGTTTAGATATGAGAATACCCTGGGGAGACACGACTTTTCGGTGAGACTACTGGACAAGCATATACACAAGCATTAGGAGGAGTTGGCGTTCTAGCATCTGATTCTATGACAGAACTTGTACTACAACTTGGGGTTTGCTTGTAGGCGCTGTAATAAGAAACAAGATTAAACAGAGATTCGACCCGCTAAGCCCATTGAACAGATATTTGTACCTATGTTGGAACTGTTTATAGGCAATCTTGTCATACCGGAATGCCTGAACGGTACCCCCGAACAAAAAGTGGATTCACAATGACCCGTATCGGAAGCACCATTCCGACCCGGCAGACCGCACCCGAAGACCAGCGCCGATGTCCGGGTTATTCCCAAAACAACCCAAAATTCAGCGTAAGAAATTGTGCCGGAATGCACTCCGAATTCTCAAACAGTCACTCACATATGTCTCCAGTCCTGGGGACTTGAAGGGACGCGTTTCGTCCGTTTGGTCATGGATGTCGGTGTTCGGTAATGGAGCTGATCGTGAATAGATGCGATGTGGATATTACAGACACACCAGGGACTATGTATGCATTGATGATGATTGATCACTTGAGGTTCAAGAGTGATGAAGAAGTGGAGAGGGAATGATCCCATGTATGGTGCTGCTTTTGCTCGGATGTACATAATAATCGAGGGCTCTTGAGTACGAAGTCTGTATGTTCCTTGTGTAGAGCTCTCGTGTGCTAATATGCCTTGTAGCTGCTGATCTTTTTCTCCCGTTTGCTTCATTACTCCGTCTTCCTATACTTCTAGGAAATATTGAGTTATTTAATCATTTTTGGTTGAAGCGGGAATGTAAATCCACATTCTTTCCGGAAACCTAAATCAACATTTAGAGCCCACTGATTACCATGCCGAAGACATTACATGATTCACAGGATGAAATCTCATCATCTGTCATGAGCGAAGAAGAATATTCTCCGCAGACTGCAGTCCGAGACTCAACCCAAGAGGCTATCAACCGCACAATATCACACATATCTGGCCACGATGCTTTCGAACCGGCTGCCACCATCACTGCGTCAGATGGCAATGTGCCTTACCGTGAGGCAGGTGATACGATCTTTGACAAGGTTTCCTCAAGACGCAAAGTTGCTATCGTGACCGTCCTGTCATTTGGGGCGTTCCTATCGCCAATATCGAGCACTTCGGTGTTGGCAGCGACACCAGAGGTTGCGAAGACTTTCAACAGCACGGGAAGCATTATAAATCTTAGTAATGCAGCGTATATGACTGTTATGGCGTTATCACCTTTATTCTGGGGACCCATGAGCCAGGTTTATGGAAGGCGGAGTGTAAGTGCTTGTAGTGAGCCTCAGTCGGTGCTCTGGTTGGAACCAGGAAGTCAATTCGTTTCCCAAGTTTTAACGGAGTGCCCATAAGAGCAGGAGAAACACTGACATTTCCACAGGCAGCCTTGTCCTCTTCGACTATTTTCTTCTTACTCAGCCTGGCCACTGCATTGGCTCCTGATCTTACCTCGTTTATTGTCTTTCGGGCGGCTTCGGCGTTTGGGGGGACAGCTTTTATTCTCATCGGCCCAGCATGCATTGGGTAAGTTGCCAGGTTTTCCATTCTTCTACTTATAAACTGTCTCATGTCCTTGAAAGGACCCCAGGTCAAAGGTAAGACAGTGAACCATCTTATTGGTGACCGCAACAATAACCTCTCAGTATTCACACTCTGAGCAACCAACCTCTAGAGTCTGGCTGTTCACTCAAATGGCCAGCTCGATCTTCACGGAGCTTCAATAGCAGTGAGTACTCTAAGAATCATTGACGCTGATATGAAACAGTGACATCTACCGTCCAATAGAGCGTGGTGTAGCAATGGGATGGTTTCTGACAGGCACACTTGTTGGTCCTGCATTTGGACCATTCTTGGGTGGTATTATTGTAACATATTCGTCCTGGAGGAGTATCTTTTGGCTTCAGACAGGACTGGCTGCTACCGGGGTACTCGGCGTGTACTTTGTTGTATGCGAAACAGCTCATCACCTCAAGATCAACGATCTGAAAAGCCTCTCGGGCAAGAAAAGGACACTGAAGGTTCTCGGCATGATCAGCCCGATGCGAGTCTTGCGACTATTTCGATTCTTCAATATTGCACTGGTGGCTTGTGGTAGTGCATCCTTAACCTGGAACATGTACAGCCTCCTAACACCGGTCCGTTATGTTTTGAATCCCCGCTTCAAGCTCGACTCGCCGTTGCTGTCTGGTCTGTTTTACCTGGCACCCGGCTTCGGTTACCTGGTAGGGACTTTCGGAGGGGGGCACTGGGCGGACATGATGGCCAAGCGATGGATCAAGAAACGTGGTGGTGTCCGTATACCAGAAGATCGACTTCGATCCACCCTACCTTTCATGGGCGCAATTATGCCGGGATGCATGCTGGTATATGGCTGGGCTGTCGACGGGGAGGTTGGAGGTATTCCGGTGCCTGTTATTGCCATGTTCGTACAGGGTGTGGCGCAATTGTTTTGCTTTCCCTCGTACAACACTTACTGTCTCGATGTCATGCCTGGTCATGGGGCAGAGGTGGCTGCAACCAACTTTTTCGCAAGATATCTGGTTGGATGCATCGCTTCAGCTGTAGTTCTTCCAGCAGTCGAAGCTGTCGGCATTGGATGGTTTTCGACCATATCAGCAGCGTATTTGATAGGCTCAGCTCTAGCAACCATGGCTGCAATCCGATGGGGGAAAGGCTGGCGAGAGAGAACTCAAGCAAGGCTAGAAGGTCCTAAGGAAGATGAGAACGAGGCCAAAGCCGATCATGATATGGATACAGATCGATCCAAAAGCACTCAAATATTGGGACCAACCTTTGCGTTTGACAGAAGTGGTATAGAACAGCAGAGCCGAAACATAGGCCGTGAGACCTGATTCTTGCAAAGGAATGGGACTAGATGGGGACGACTTGCGGAGACATCATTGGTTAGATATAGGCGCAAGCTATACCAAGGATAACGAGACTGAACGGCCAACATTTGGAGTAGAATTGAGAATCTAATAAGGGCATAGAAGTGAAGTAGTGAGGTTGTTTGGCATTTCCGCGAGCCTTTATTTTCCTGCAAATAGTGTCGTCACTTCAAATGAACTAGTAGAAAATAAAGGACGATAAACACGTTGCACCCATCAATCATCAATTCCATGTGATAGATATAATATATTATGATGCAATGTATCATGAGAGAAATGCCAAAGATTGTCGTTCACCCCAGCCTTATTCAGATGGGAACCGAAGAACCTGGGAGCTAATAATAAGCCAGCCTTACAACATTTTCCCCGTTGCTACTGTTACACTATGGAGTACAGAGCCTTATTATTACCACTAACTATTACCCATTTGCTGACTGATGTAGCCAACCGATATCTGTATCAACGCAAGCCATGTTTGTTTTGTGGCATCCCCAAAGTGGGAGTGTAGCAGAAAGATAACGCAACCTTAACATTAGGCTTAGTGTTAGGCTTACCATAGGGTTATGTGCTTGTTGTTGTCTTTGAATTCAAGGTTACACAATACTACCTTGGCCTCAACGTCTTGGCCTGTTAGCCTATACGATACGATATGATACAATAGGGTTGGGGTTGGGGGGGGGGGTGATACATGAACACCTTGCAAAAAGCAAGAATACCTTTTCTCTTCATGTCGAGTTCATGCGTGCAACGCAGCGCAGCATGATGAGCTACACTAGTATTGGCCTCTGTTGGGTGAGATTTTGAGGGATTCCGGCCCGCAAGTCAATCTCAACCCCAGTCGAGTTAAGCGGTTGAGATGAGAAATTCCTAGCTCAAGACGCCAAAATAAGATGATAACGATGCAGGGCTGGTCAATTGCCGCGTGGTGACTGGTCAACACCAGCTTTTCCAACTTGGCCTTACCGCGAGACCCGCCCCAATTGAAATGACCTTGCATAGCTTTGGAGATTGGATTCTCACAACGACTGCCTCTAGTATCAGTTGGGATTGGGGACTTTAGGAAATGACTACGACCCAGTCAATCATCCTCAGGTAGCGATCAACTTGCTAATTGCCAAGGAATATGTTGATCAGAAAATGGCGGGTCCTCTTTTGAGGTAAGTCAAACGCTCGCTTAAGAATACGAAGGGCATCGGATCTCAAATATCAAGCATATTCAATTCTACGTACTACCTTAGTTAATAAAGAAACATAGTGGATACGATAATGCGTTATACTTTTGCAACGACATCGGCAAAACCTCAAGTAGACTCGGGAAACCCCCCACACCATGGCCAGTGGTACAATCCCCAGTCAGCAAGCCCGCCCTGTGACAGCATAGTCGCCAGCAAGACGTTACACGGAAACACGAGAACGGGGACATTATGTGAAGGGTCTCCGTCGTGGAGCATATACCACAGTAATAATTACCACGTAGCGTAGTACATCTCCAACAATAGAACATGCTGAGTCACGGGCGTTTCCGGTGGTTCTGTTCATATCCACAGTATGTACGGAGTACGCACAATGATGACAGACAAAAGAATACATCGTAGTGAACGATGAGCTAATTACCAAGTCAGCGATTTGCAACGTCTTGTTGTTACTCCGTAAGCAGAGAGTACCTGACTACCTTAGGCAAGGCGATGCATGCATCTGCAGAACTGGTTCGCTCGCCCCTTGCACGCACTAAAACGCCCAGTTGGTGACTTCGTGTCAGCAAGTGAGAGCCCTTGGCAATCTATTGCTGCTGGCCTTGGTCCATCTGAGATAACATGTGCTGTTTATTATTGTCAACTTTCCTCGTCAGCCCCCTGTCGCTAAACTTCATTTGGAGGTGCCACCTGTGGCGTTGGTGACTTCTCGCGATGCAACCATGGCTAAAAGCTGGGCCCAGAAGACAGTTCAAACTTCAACGGTCATGGATCCTCGCCTCTACTGAATCGCAGAGCAGGTTGGTTGAGAATGAGTGAACTCGCCGTTGCTCTACTTTAGGTAGAATCAACTAGATATGCAACTTATTAGACCACAACAGACTGGATGGCTAATCGTGAGATTCTGTAAAATCAAATCGGTACGTTGGCCGACCCTGAAAAAGACCGACAGTGGGGGTCAGGTTGCTATTCTCAGATTGTTGTTGACGTTAACATTGTCTTGGATCGGATCGGCATACAAGGCTTCGCAACCAACGTTACAGAATGAAGCAGTGTGCATCAATCTCCAACAGTTCTACTTGATACAATTCTCCGTTATGGATGTCCAAAGTCATAAACCATTTGACACCCGTGGAAAAGAAATAATTGGAGTAGACCCTAAGGACGCGTGGCGGGAGGACCCTCGCCCATCGTGTGTCCCTGTCCTTCGACTGGACGGAAGGGGGCGTGGCTGGGAGAGAGAATCGGGGTTTGCGTAGATAAAATTCACCGACTCATGTCTTGAGTCTGATTGTTCAGCAAAAGATTCTAAACCGACATTGATCTATATCGCAAGAAAGGGATTGTTTCAACGACTTGTTGTCAATTCAGAGCTAATTTACTACCGTATAATTGGAGTGACGACTTTTCAGAAAGGGTCGAAATGAGATGCCAACAAGCATAAAAGAGGAGGGTCGCTCTCGGCACTCATTTGCCAGTGAGACGAGACATGCCTTGAGCCCATTGACTTCCAGGCTGGTCGCTAGCTGGAGATCTCAGCATAGGTAGGTACACACTGCTGACATCGCAGCGCGATAGGGACAGTTCCGAGTTCCATGCTTGATGTCTCTTCCAGGACACAAAGCAAGAGCCGCACCGGCGATGGGTTTGTCGTGATTGACAGGCGGCTGAGTCCATGGTCTCGAATCAGACGCCGATCAGGAGTTGCAGGACGCGCAACCACCGCCAGAGGCAAGCATGGCAATGTTTGAGCTCAGAAGGTTCATGATTGACAAAGCGCGCCATAATCAGCCACGAGAGCCTCTCCCTTCTCTAACAATAGGGGCGGACTGGCCCTCGCTCGGAGACCCACGGGCCCATGTTCCACGGAGCCCCCAGTGCGCGTTCTAATCTTTCTGATTGGGATGGAAGCGACAGAACGTTGCTGGGATATGGCGCAATGACAGGGGATGCAAGGCTTGGGTCAAGGACTCAAGGCTTAGCTGGAAGCGATTGCCATTGATTGTCCTTGACAAATCTCATCCTGTCCTCTCGTCGGTAGAGAATACGGAACGGCTAGTGAAGCATCAGAATCCCGTCTCCAGGACAGCGGTAGCGATGGCGGCAGTAGAGCCGGCGATGACATTGTCATGTCCACAACAGTAACGGCCCTGTTGATTGTTTACAACGTGGAGCTGCAACAGATTGATTCCCAAGGCCATCGATAGTACTGTATGTCAGATCAGCGGAGACTTGCCAAAAATCCAAATTGTTCAGCCAATTGAGTATCAGATATGCCCCGAAGGCGTTTGATTTCGATCGTTGGTTGGATATTTGAAGGATATAGTGTTTCTCATTGGACATCTGTCTCCACCCCCGGCAACACCGTCTGATAGAGCGTCAAGGGAAAGGCCTTGTCAAGGTGTTGATTCGGCAAAATCTAGGTACCTTTCGGTGCTGAAAGCGAGCTGAAGAAGTTGCCAGTGAACCACTTATTGCCGTTTCTGGGGCTTTTGGTATCCAGTCTCTAAAGCTTGAACGGAGCCCTGTTCCAGTCCAAATTCTTCGATGTTCTCCAAATGCCTGACGTTGACCCAAGTTCCCTGGGCCCCTTGTCAGTAGCGAGACTTGGCTTTTTTTGGAAGTACAAGCTTCCCTGCAGGCCTGGTCTCGAAACTGAAGATGAAGACACCTTACATGTACTGTCCGCCATTCACTGTGCAGCGTAGGTACCGTTTGCACATCCCCAAATTTCCTAGGGTCTCTGATATCAGTGGGTTATTTCCTTCCTCTTTCTTTTGAGCCCCGAGTTTTTGCCAATGGCCTCTCCTTAGCTCTCGACACAGCCACTGAGAAACACCTATTTGTGATCCGTCGAACGCTGCTTTGGATGGGCGCTCTTTACATCAGCTATAAGCTTCCTGTCTGCAGTCGTGCGTCCCGGGCTCTCCGGGGCATAGGTGAAGTTCTTGAGTGCCTAGGCGACGACAGCCACCATCAGATGCAGGTCTAAATTAGAGAGGCCTTCAGTCAAGAATATGTGTGCAAATAACACAGTACAAAATGCATCTACAGTATATAGGTATGAGATAGAAAGTGAATGTCACCTACAGAAGACTGTCCCTGCTCCCAAGATGAGGTTCCATAGGTAGTAGCCATACTCCTTCCACTGTTCATCCTTCCCGGTCCCTTTAGCGGAGCCCCGTACCTAGCGGGCCCCATCCGTAGGTACATCCGAGCTGTACTGTGCAGCAGGTAGAGACCTGCCCTGAGTGCTTTCCTCCCTCGTCCCCCTATCGCCCTTTGCAAGGTCCTGGATAGCAACCCCTTGTCCCGTGTCCATAATCCCCTGCTCTCGCCTCTCCTCTCCTGGCCTGGTTTGGCTTCGCTTTTTTTTTCTCCCTCCTATCTCTTCTTGGTCAACTTCTTTTCTCTTATTCCCCCCTCCTTTCTTTTCCCCCTCGTCAACGCCTTCGCTCATCGCTCGGCCTGTTCGTCACTCTCCTCGACGCCATCTTCTTCTAATCGCAAATTCGACAAGCACCGATCCCGTGTTGCTTCAATCGTTTGCGTCGCGCCGTGCGATTGTGCTGTTCAGCCTCACCTCCTTTGATCTCACTGCCGTCGTCTCATGACGAGGTAGTCTTTTCGCCTGCTCATCCTCCGCCCTTCATCGGATAACATCTTTCGTCGACTTACCTTCCAGGATATCTCGACGACTGCCAGTCGTTACTTTCACCTGCAACCTGTTGAAATAAACCCTTCGATGTCGGCCGGCTCCACTACGACTTTCGCTCCGCATACAAGTTAATTTTCGCCAAATCCTGACTCAACCAGTAAATCTTACCATCGCACGCACCCGCTGTACAAACTCTTGCGAACCGACAACTCCTCGGCCTAAGCGTGCCAGACTCTTCAGCCTAGTATGCAGCGGCGCCATTCAGTCACCATGGCCGCCCGCAACAACAATAATTCGCGAGGCCCATCGGGCAGGAAGATAGATCCTCTTCTCCCCTATTCCATCATTTCAGAAAAAACGAAGAAACCTAGACTTCGTATGCGATCACTTCTGGGCCCCTGCCATGCCCGAAGGGTGTTGACCTGGCTTTTTGGCGTGGCTGTGCTCATCACCCTGATTTTTGTAAAATCCCGAAGTTCTGGCTACGGTGTTGGAAAGATGAGCGGCACCAAGACTCAGCAACCCATTGCGACCGCCACCGTCTTGAACACACACGGCGAAACTGTTGTAATGCTCACCGGTGATATGGATGGTGATGGAAAGCTCGAAACCGTTCCTGAAGGCGAATATGTTACTGCTGATGAAAAGAAAGAAGTTGCTGCGCAACTTGAGAAGATGCCCTGGTTGAGATTTCCTCAGTACGTTGCACAGTCTAATTTAATGCTTTTACTAACTATATATTCAGCCTCGACGGGTACTTCCACGGTCTTCGGACTATTGTCAGCAAAGCCAACCTTGTTCCCGAATATCCCAATATTACTGATAAGGCTCCGATGCCCTCTCCCACTATGAGCGACCATGTGCCTAAGCCTCAGAAGTACATTCCTTACGACCATGGCAGTGATGTCAAGACCTGCTATCTCGACTCCAAGAAAACTGTACCTGCTCCTGATCTGTATGCTTACAATGGTGTTCCTCAGCACATGCCGGATCCTGCCATCGGTTCGTACAAGCTCCTCGGACTCAGAGACGATATCTGTTTCGATCGTTTCAGTCGGTATGGACCTTACGGCCTGGGTTATAGCAGAGCCCAGGGCGGTCTAGATACTGGCTTGGACACCGAGGCGTCTGGTAACGAGCATGTTTGGGCAGAGACTGGGAAAATTAACTACATCGATGTCAACTGGGCAGATGCACAGGAAGACTGCTACAAGGCCAATAAGCATAGATTCAAGCAGGTCAACCCTGACACTCAGGAACTCTCGGAGACAAGCGACAAGAAGGGACGCATTGCTGTCGTCGTTCGAACATACACCGGCTTCAAGTGGACTGAACTAGCTGTGCTGAACTTCCGGGCGCTTATCAGTGAGCTTTCCCTGCGATCAGGTGGTGAATACCAGGTTCACTTCCTGATGCAGGTGCGAAATATTGATGAGCCCATCTGGTCTGATAAGTGGACTGTACAGCGTATCATCAATGACAACGTCCCTGCTGAGTTCCGAGGCCTAGTATCGCTCTGGAGTGAGCCTCAAATGAGACTCATGTACCCCGGACGATTTGGCGAGACGATCGAGAACCCCAGTGGTGCCGATATTCACGGCATCTACCGTAGCGCCCACTTCCCTCTCCAAGTTTTCGCTATGCAACACCCCGAGTATGAACACTACTGGAACTGGGAGATGGATATGCGATATCTGGGCAGCTACTACGAGTTCTTTGACCGCCTAGGCAAGTGGGCCAAGGAGCAGCCTCGAACCCTTCTCTGGGAACGCAGCGCTCGCTACTATATTCCTCCCTACCATGGCACTTGGGAGAACTTTTCTCAAACTGTGCAGCATGACACTCTGGCCTCAGGTCGCGCTCCAATCTTCGGCCCGCTATCGTTCGAGGGCAAGGAACAGCTACGACATGATGAGTGGGGTCAGTCGATGATGCCCCCTTCATGCAGCTCTGATGCTCCCGATCGATCCAAATGTGGCGTTGGTGAAGAGGCTGATATTATCACTCTCAACCCACTGTTCGATACCGAGCAATCAGGCTGGGTCTTCTCGGACGATGCTACAGGTTACAAGGCTCCTCCTCCGCGACGATGCGCCATCATTACTGCATCACGTCTCAGCCGTCGTCTGCTGATGTCTATGCATGAAGAGGTTTGGCGATACCACCATACCATGTTCTCCGAGATGTTCCCTCCAACCGTTGCGCTGCATCATGGTATGAAGGGAGTGTACGCCCCACACCCAATTTTCCTCGACCGAGCCTGGTACCCTTTCAGTGAAATTGATGCAGCCTTCAACGCTGGTCGTGATCACTCGACATCTGGTCCTGGCAGTCCTTTTGACCAACTCAACGAGCATAATCACAAGGGCACCAGTTGGTACTTTAACAGCGAGTTCGCTGGTCTGATGTGGCGCCGATGGTTGGGCTATGCCCAGCTAGATGGCCGTGGCAAGCATGGTGGTCGTGCCAATGAGGGACGGGAGAGAGGTGGCAAGACAGAAGAGATGAACGAGAACAGCAGCGGCCGGTTATGTCTGCGTGGTATGCTGGTGCATCCCATCAAGTTTGAGCATCCTTCAGAGAAACCTTGAGCCTAGGGACGCGAAACGAAGTCCCTCTTCAACCTTGTCGCCGTCATGAGCAAGGCGACGCTACATGTCCTCCCTCTACCAGCGCACACGACAGACATCACCACGCACATATGCATTTGCAGGAGCATCTGTACAAATATACCCACGACTACTGAATGGCAAGACATCCGATTCCTAGTACCACCATGACGATGAGGGAGATGACGCGATTTCTATGCATCCATTTTATCCAGTTCCTTCCTTTGTCCGGCTTGCATTCCGTTTACGGACCCAGCGAACTTGTCCTAGAACTACCTAGACACTTTATTATTTGAACCTTACCATACCTTACTTATTTCTTCACTTCCAACGTTTGGGTATTCTCTTGGCCAAAGGGTTTCCAGAACGTCGTCCTAATTCGTCCCCTCTCGTCTTGGCTGGGAATCATTCGAGGTTGTCTGCATATTTCAAACCCAAAATTCACTGTTTTCAACTTGTCTGTTAATTCTCTGTTCTTTTTATTTATTTTACTTTTGTCACTCAATCAGTGTGGCATGTCGTTTCTGGGGTACGAGGCATCCAGGACCAAACGCGGAAGGGTTCTCCGCGCATGCTACGGGGCGTTCTGGACCGGGGGATTTTGGGAAGACAAATGTGAACATGGTGCGACTTGTATAGATTCAATCTAGTATTAGAGGTGGCAGTTTGGTGTGAAATTCTAACTGGGTTTGAAACCAACCTTTTGATTTGATTGTTGATGCTCGTAATATAGGCCGAACGTTGCTCAACAGGCGACATCCGAAGTAAACTTAACTTGTTCCAGTTTGGTTGGCAGTCGGCTCAGCGATAGAGCCACATGTCTTTCCCCTGCTTAAAGGCTTTTGGGAACGAATTTGGGTGCCTCATTTGCTGGTTCCTCAAGTCAGCTTCGGGCAAATGTAAACTCGCTACAAATGCAGAGCAAAGGTTCGAGATCAGGGGCCAAACTTTACACATGAACTGTTTCGACACCATAAGGAAGACTGATGTGTGGCCAGTAAGTATTAGTAGCCAAGGGAGACCTCTCTTGTCCTTGTTCATTCGTGGTCAAGATCTCGTCATTCAAGAATTGGTGATGGGATGTTGTTTGCGCGAATCATTCTAACACATAGATTTATCTTGAGGAACAGTCTTCTCTTGGAATGCAGGAGGTGGAGAAGAAGAGTCATTCAGGGCATATTATCTGTTCATAATTCGAAAGTCCCTACTATAAAGCTAAGCCATCATTCATTCAATCGAAGGCGCCTTCTTCCAACTAACCAGTCTCCATGTCCCAACTCAGAATGACACCAAAACATCAATATAAAAGAACTAAATGCCAGGTCCAGGCTGGCCGTCAGTATAGTATAGAGCAATATGCGCTCGCCATTTCGTGCGTTTCCGGGGAATTTTTTGCCCCGTCACAATCGACTTCGTTCAACGACGAAGGGCTGATGAACGCTTCAGACCGCAGGCAAAGGGCGCATCACAACGGCTTGCTTAACCCAAAAGAGCTAGCAAAAGTACAATCTTTAAGAGGCAAAGCCAAGAGAACACAGTTATCCTTGAGGTATCAAAATCCCCTGACGCCTTCAACACTCAAAAACCCTCCAACGCCATGACGCCCAAATGCAAGTTTCCGAGTTACGGCAAGACTGAGTAACTCAAGCGAGTGTCGCTGAGTATACGGGCGATATGGGTTGCTCGTCATCTCTGCTGCTGTCTCCCAAATCGTATGAGGTTGCTGAGAATCACTAACCCTGTATAACACTGGGCTCACCTCGAAACATCTTACTTCCTCAGAACGGCGTCATAAATGCTGACCACGGCAGTGACAGCAGTGCCAGTCAGGATACCCTTATAGCCACCATAGATGGCGTTCTCGAGGCGCATTATAGACAGATCATTCAAAAGACCGCCAAAATTAACGCCTTGCCCGTAAACAACGAATGAAACCAAGGCTTTGACGATGCTGAAAGTCAAGGGATCGACGACATAGTCTGCATGGCTTGGGCGAGGGCGTCCGCGATAAGGTGGGGGGCTTGTCGCGCTCAGGTTGAAGAAGTAACCAGCAAAGGAGGGGATGATGACGCTGGTCAGTATCCAAGTCAAGGCTGGAGACCAGAAGCTAGACGTTAAAAGAAGGAACATATCGGGAACATAGACAGGGTAGTCCGATGTGCCGAGTGTGCTGATGGCGGGAATTGTAAACGCGTAAACATTGCTTAGAATTTCGCGCCGAACGTTCCAAAGCTCCCAGCCCGCGACACAGAATAGGATGCTGGTGACGGTGCTGAGAGTGTCGCGAGTCGCATGACTGACCTCGGTGATTCCACTCTCCTCGTAAAGTGACGAGACGCGCTGGCGCACAATGCTAGTGGAGCGATCAACAGCGAGAGCAACATCAGCGGGAGTTGCTGGAAGCGCAATGCGCGATGCGACCTCGGACAGAGCGCGACCAGGAGTCTCGACGAGTGCTGTCGATGGAGCTTGGGGAGAAGAGGCATCGTCGCTTCTATGGTTCAGAAAACATCATATTAGCTTAGTTACCCCAATCGCGACGCGCGATACATTATTTGTATCGTCGCGCGCGCCAAATTCAGAAGAAGCGCAGAACGCGCCAGACTCTTGGATGACTGGAGGTCACTCACTCGGGGGTTACTTCTTCCACGGCCTTGGAGGGTCGTCTTCGGACTACCTTCAGGGCATCTTCACGGTACACTTCTTTCTTGACTGGAGATCCTTGGGCCTTAGAGCGACTGTTGAAGTAGCCAGCGAGCTCGGGGTTGGCGAGAAAGCGCGTCGAGTTCTCAGTAAGGAAGTTATCAAGCGCCACACCAAGGTCGTCTTTCTTGTAGCCGTCGATACTGCATATTCGTGTCAGCGCAAGAGTGTTTCCTTAATCGCATGGAGGGGTCATGATGGTAGAGTGGGCGCGTCGCGAAAGCGCTTGAACATGCTTGGGCGCAAAATAAGAACAAAGAAAGGTGATGCGGGCAATATTAGAGAACGGGTGGTGCGCGCGTAAATGGCACGTATATCAGTAGATCAGGGTGAAGTAAACATACTCTGACAGACCAACAGACTCGGCAAGATTCTCGAGTTCGCCCTTCTTCTTGGTCTTCAGCCACGAGTTGTATCTATGGTTGGACATGTTGGTGGATAGGTTGAAAGCGAATGCGCATAAAGCGAATTTCAGCAATTGACAAGGCTTTGCAAGTGAAAGTATAATATGTATACGGAGCGGGACGCAGGGCCACGGCCAGAAGGAGCAAATGAAGCTGGTGATGGTGATGAAGAACGGAGGTACAAGCTCGAATGTGTTGTTTGGGGGGTCCACGTTGGATGGGGGACGGCTGATGGCTGATGGGCTGGTGAAGAACGGAAGGGCCCGTGTCAACAATGAGCGGCGGGTCCGGTCCCTTGTTTATGTTTTTTTTACTCCCGTGTCTTCTCCTTCGATCTGATGGTCATGCCCCGCAGAAAGGTGTGGATGGTTTTGCTGTGAGAGAAGCGCCCAATAAAAGGACGGAAATTTGGAGCTACTAGGGACTTCCAACTAGGAAATCTAGGGGAGGAAAAGAAAACTCAGGACCTCGATCCTAAGTGACAAAAAGATTTAGGTAACTCGGTCTAAGCTTAGCGGACTCTTTACAATGTTTATTTTGGCACCATCTTTAAAAGTCTTATGTTTTCTTGCTCCCCGAGGGAAACATCGGTGCCATTGACGGTCCACTTTCTAATAACTGAAGTGTAACTCAGGCCGGGGCTCTCTCGCGCCAAAAATGACCTCATTCATCCGCCAGCCATAGATTTTGAAGGAGCTTTGAGTGGGGAGCTCTCTATTCAATCCAATCCGATGACAACATCTGCCACAATCGATATTATTAACGGTCATATTTGGTTTTTTGGCAGATGCCATTATAAAATACGTAGTCATGCAGGCATTAAACATAGCAGTCGACTACTGACAGTCAAGAGATGGAAAAAACACAAAAACACACTTATTCATGGATCCAAATATGCTGGTAGTAGTTAGTATAGAAATCCCTTCTTCGCGACCCTTACAAAGAGCTTGGCTAATAAATACCAATGCCAGGACTGTACCTTGAACGAAGTGGTGTAGTCCAATTAACACAACTTGGAGCCGCACCTCAGCTCCAATCATGAGTTTAGCATGTATTATGCAAACACCGTAGAAACACTTCCATTGGCCATCGTGACTCTAAATTCAGCTTACAAAATTTTCTCTTCTTCTCTTGACCAGCCAGGCCGGCATATGTCCATCACTGATTTGAGTGTTAGCACTAGAGTTGCACCCCGTATCTTTTTTCTGCTGCTCGATTGAGCTTTGGCATATACTTCGCGCCGTGCCTCTCGATCCGTTTGCTCATCATTCGCCCAATCATCTGTAGCCAACTCCAAGCTGTGGTCCTTGAACAAGACCGCAAGCGTAGCAATGATTTCTTCCTGAGCAATCCGTCGGCCGAGGCATCATCTTGGCCCATCGCTAAGAGGAATAGTCGAATCTCCCTCCGGCTGAAAGAGCTGTGTGCTTGTAGCAGGACTCCCAAATTCCTCATCCTGGGGCTGGCAGCCCCTGACTCTGTTGATTCCTGGCTACTTCGTAACCACCGCTCTGGGACCCAGTCGTTAATGTCGTCCTTACCGCCGTTAATCAGGCTTGGTCGTCCCAGCCATCACCGTAGATTACGGTACGACGATACGGCACCTGACGGTATGAATGTCTTGCTCGGGACAAATGACTCTTGTCGTCGATAGCGATGGTCTGACCCTGTTTCGAAGGCACTTCTACAGGAATTTTGAAAACAGCGGGCGTCATTCTCGGAGTTTTCTTAATACAAGCAGCCAACATGCTGGCCATCTTGGGATTGATCAGGTTTTCATAGTCCCACAATGATCGATCACCATCACCACATATCTCGTCAATGGCACCATGAAGACTTCTTTGCAATACTGAATTGTTTGCCAGCTCCAACAAGATAAACTGAAGCACACCTGCCGAAGTCTCATGTCCCGCAGCTAGCATAATAAAGGTGTTTCCACGGACATCATCCTGTTATAGTGTCCCCTTGTGCAGCTCTTTGCCTCGTGGGTGAGAGACCAACATCAGTCCTTTGGCTGGATCTTTCCAGTCAGCCCATGAGGTCCATATGCATCTATATGCTCACCCCGGCGGGCTTCAATAATCTTTTCGTCGATCAGCTTCTGCACTCTCCAAACTCTTCTGATGATTTTGCCGCAATTTGAGTCCTCTTGAATGGCAACAGCACTATTGTTGGCTAGCATCGATAATTTGCCATAGCTTCCTGCTATACTTACAGAGAAGCCAGCATGGTAGGGGGGCCATAGGAATATTCCCCGAAGCGGTTGCAATGGCCGTAGCAACACTCAATTCATGGTCAGCAATGGGCTTAGGAGATCCATACTTGATCATCTTTGAGTCAGCTTTTGAGGGCAATGGCTCCCAGGCCATATTCAGTAGATGCCAAATCCGGGAAAGGGATAAAATTCGGCGTTAGCCTCATTATATCTTGGTTGAGTGTAGTGATGCTATCCATCCAGCTAGTCCTATCGATATTTTGGCTAGTCCCTGGGCCTCTTGAATTGTTTTTCTAAATATAAGGGTAGCATTGTTTCGTTGAGCTAGCCCTGTGTTGCTTTTCTGTGTACCTTTAAGTGCTCCTCTCGGCGGTAAGGATATTATCGCTAGATTGATATAATTTCTCATTTCTCGATGCATACTTAGGGAAATGGTCTCGGTAAAAATATATTTTGCGAATAGCCTCGGCATTATAGACCATCATGAACAACATCCCTGGTGATACTACGAGAGAAACGTCTCCTCTACTAGTAAAACCTTCATGTCCTCTACGATAAGGGAACCCAAGTGTCAAGACTCTGGGAAGCCATCGTGTCAACAATAGTCCGACCACGGCACCATCTGCTAAAATGAACGTACAAGCAATAGTATAAGATCCACCACTTTCTTTTGAGAGCACAGTGATTCGTCGTAAATTAATTATACGTAAGACAGAGGATAGTTGTCTAAATTTGCAATAGAAATGCCTACCTTAGACAATTGGTTGTTTGTCAACCAAAGCATAACGTATTGTATAGGGTAACCGCTATCGTATTGACCGAACTCTGCTGAGTACAGGCCTGATGAAATGTCAGCAATATTATTATTGAGGGTGACGGGCAGGCAATAAGAGAAGCCGAAATGATCGGGTTTTGGATTTGGTGAAATAAACCATGTGTTTTTCTTTTGTCCCTCCCAGGCGTTGGTTAAGCGTTGGTCACTTCAACTAACGCCTCGACTCATGAACGGCTATTATTGGTGGTGTTAGTCTAACATCCAAAACTAGGATCGTAGCGTCATCCGTAGACCTACATCAGTTGAAACAAGTGCGATTTGTTTCTTGGCCAACTCAGGTTGCTCATGCTTCAGACAGAGGGCATTGTCTGTGTCAATATTTACTATAGGTATGGCTGGGAGATAGTAAGATTAAACTGAGCTTGCATCGATCAAATCATAGGTCCAACAGAGAACTTGAGATGGTATTGACCACAACGGGTAACGGTGCCAGGATAACTGTTGTTATAACGGTGATTTGGCTGTGCAACAAGAGATAATAATAACTGTGGGACATGAACCTGACCAAAGAGGACGAGATATGACAGCACCTAGGGGGGAAAATAAAAAACGACCCCTCGATCCAGCGAATTTTGGTGTAGTTGGGGTCGTTTAATTTTTCTCCCCGAGGAGCACCTATGGACGTAATTCATGTAGAAGCACCATGTTAATTAACTATGCTTAGTATTCTACGAGTCAATACCTTAAGTCTGTTTCCACGCGCATCCTTGTAGAGCGACGGAGGCAAGAAGAACATAGCTCCCTTCTATACGTACATAAAGGGTTATGCCAACTTCCAGAGGTAATTCGATTAATTTCAAATTAATTTCCTCTGACCTAGGTCCAGTATGGGGCATCTAAGGGCCTGAACAAGCCGTTGGAACCATCATGATCAAGACTTCGTTAATGATTTACACTGAGGCTATAAAATAAGGACAAATCCCGTTCAAGTCACGGCTACAGAAAAGTTATGTATACCAATCCAATGTTGATCGCCATTTCACCCTGAAACCCACCCATTATTTGAGGATCTTGTCGAGATGGGTACATGAGCGGTCATGGATGGAAGCTACCTGCCCGACTAATAAGATCTTGAAACCAACCCGTCCAAAACGCCCGCAGCGCCTCCTATGTACCTAAGGTAAGTAAGGTAGGCAGGCCTGGCAGGTAACTTGGGGGATTTTCAGGTGGGCTTCATCGCCCTTTCCGCACAGCAGGTGCAAATAAGGATGCTCTAATTACAGCCTATACCGTTTCTAGTTTAAAGCTTACCGGGTAGACTCGAAATTCAGTGGAGCTCGATTCTTTCTTGTCCATCTCCAACGCGCAGAGAACCTGGACAGATCTTCCATCCGCGACTGACTTGACAAGGGTTAGGTTGGTTGTCTCCCGAAATTTTGGTACAAGGACCGTGATTAAGAAAGGATGTCAAACTCCCTTTGAACCCCGATATTTATTGTCCGACACAAGTCTCGTGACGGTGTCGATAACGCTGTACAGCAAGCCCTTTTCGACTACAGTACTAAAACATCTCGGCTGTTCTACCATTCATCCATCTTCATCGACCGCTTGTTTAGTTCGTCACCACCCTTCGCCGCGCGACCAACATACGTGCGTGCGACGCTTGAAGGCCCCCTTTACGAACCACACACTTTGTGCTTGCTTGTGACAAAAGAACGACCGCATATAGATCGCCATTTCCAAGTTTGATTATTTTCTGTTCCTTTCAGCATGTTTTACGTGGCTGCAACAGTTGAACACATAATACCATTTTCCAGCTTGCTAGTTGTCCCTGCCAATTAGGTAGTATAGGATTGGACTACCACCAGACCTTCGAATCGAGAGCGACAACTCGTCATGACGCAACATCGACCAGACGGGGATGTCTCGCCCATGGACGTCAGTCCTCGTTCAGTTTCCCCAGAGAACCCGAATCTTCAACCTGCTCCCCCCTCTGTTTCCAAATCAACCTCCGATACTCTCCTACCTCCTGTCGGTCTTAAGATTACAACCTTGTCAAACTCTCCAGGGTCGACCAAAGAAACGAAGCCAGCTTCAAACGAATTGGCTTTGGGCCACGGCAAGGCACCTTCATCGACCATACCGAGATCCAACCCAGCTTCAACCAAGTCGCTCAAGGACCATGGCATCAGTGACCGAGACTTTGGCCTGGCCGTTGACGGTGACGGACAAGGCAATAGTCAGGCGCCTTCGAGGCCGAGCATACAGTTCACCCGCCCAGATGGCGTCGATACGCCTCCAACATTCATGCGAGGCAATTCATGGGAAGAGCCAGAAACCCCAGGCAAATCTCGTGGTGCCTCATTGATGTCCAAACTCAAGGCTCTGACCAACAATGGTGGCGTGTCGACACCAAAGTCATCTACTGTGGCTGGACCTTCGAGTCAAGGCAATCAATCAAACATCAACTCTCCGACGCGACCGAGCCGTGGAGTCCCTGGGACTTTGACAGAGGAGGACACTGACGCCGATGCCGACGCCGAGGAAACAGCCGATGAGGGCAGCCCCGAAGATGGCAAATCGAAGAAAAAGAAACAGAAGAGGAGGATGCGCCGCACAAAGAAGGCAACCACTTCTACACCCGGAACGCCTCGGCGCTTTGTGAGCGACGTCGATGTGTTGGATAGCTTCGACCAGTTGGTTAAGCGCCGTGCAAGTATGCCCGATACAACTGTCCCTGATTATGGCGTCTCTGAGGGCGAAGGTAGAGACCGCTTGGGCATGGCTTTCCGTAGAGGAAACTCTTGGATGACTTCCGCTGTGCGACACCATGGCGAGGAAACTGATGAAGTCGAAAGCCCTGGAGCGGTCGGACGACGAACAGGTCACGTCCGCCGAATTACCGTTTTTGGTGGTGGAGGGGTTTCGGATGGTGATGCTATGACACCTCGACGCCCCTTCTTCACTTCTGAACGTGCGTCCACTTTTGGTGCTCAGAAGTGGAAGCAAGTCAAGAACACACTCAAACTCCTTCGACAGAAGAAAGAAGACCGTTTTGACTATTTTAAATCGGCTGAGCTGATGGCCGAACTAAGGGCTGGTGCTCCCGCCGTTCTTATGCTTGCCAGCATGATACAAAGAGATGAACACGGGAATAAGAGGATCCCGGTTCTTCTTGAGCAGCTCAAGCTTCGCATTACCGATAGCTCTCCCATGGAGGATGATGACAAGGACCGACACTGGCTATTCACTATAGAATTGGAATACGGAAGTGGACCGAGCAGAATGAGTTGGACCGTAACTCGAACGCTCAGAGATATCTACAATCTACATTTGCGTTACAAGTTTGCTATCAACAACGACAAGTACATGCCCGGGCGCATGGACTTGGGTGGCCGGCCGAAGCAACCCAAATTTCCATACTCGGCCTTCCCTTATCTTCGCGGTGCTCGCAAGAAGGGAGAAGAAAGCGATGAAGAAGATCAAGCCAGTATTCGCGGAGAAGAAGAGACAGCTGGTGAAGGTACAGCAACTGAAGCAGCAGGAGACGGTATTTTCAGTGACCCGGAAAATCCTGGTGGCCTCCCACGAAGGAAGTCTCGCAATTTCCTGGGGATGGGCCCGAGGCGCAGATCCACAGGCATTACCGATCCTGGGGATATGTCCAACCCAGAGGGTCCAGGAATGCCTGCTATGGACATGGCAACGCGGAGACAACGTTATGTTGAGAAGCAACGGCGCATTCTTGAAAAGTACCTGTCTGAGATGATCAGATGGCTCATGTTCAGAGCTGACAGCAACCGACTCTGCCGCTTTCTCGAACTCTCGGCCCTTGGCGTTCGCCTCGCCGCCGAGGGTAGTTACCACGGAAAGGAGTGTTACCTTCATATCCAACCTTCGAAGGGCCTAGACTTTCGCCGTGCTTTGACACCAGCGAAGGTTATCTCTCGACACAGTCGGAAATGGTTCCTCGTACGACAGAGCTATATCGTCTGCGTAGAGTCCCCCGAAAACATGAACATTTTTGATGTGTACCTAGTCGATTCGAAATTCAGTATTTCCTCGAAGCGAAGTAAGGTCAAGGCGATTGGCTCCGCTGAGAAGAAGGCTGAGATCGATTTGACTGTGGAGGCACCCCCTGACAAACATCACACTATGACCCTTCGCTCATCCGAACGCAAGGTCCGCCTCTTCTCCCGCAACCAATCCGTGATGAAGCAGTTTGAGGACTCCATCAACCAGATGCTCAAGCAAACTCCCTGGTATCAGAACAAACGATTTGACAGCTTCTCTCCTGTGCGAAACCATGTATTTGCCCAATGGCTCGTCGACGGCCGCGACTATATGTGGAACGTTTCTCGAGCTATCAATATGGCCCGCGATGTCATTTACATCCACGATTGGTGGCTGAGCCCCGAGCTGTACATGCGCAGACCAGCAGCTATCAGCCAGAAATGGCGACTGGATAGATTGCTGCAGAAGAAAGCTAGAGAAGGTGTTAAAGTCTTTGTCATAGTATACCGAAACGTCGAAGCTGCCATTCCGATAGATTCCGAGTATACCAAGTTTTCATTGTTGAACCTCCATCCTAACATCTTCGTACAACGATCCCCCAACCAATTCAAGAAGAACCAGTTCTTCTTTGCTCACCACGAGAAGATCTGCATCGTGGATCACGATGTAGCCTTTGTTGGAGGAATTGATTTGTGCTTTGGGCGATGGGATTGTCCTCAGCATCCTATCGTCGACGACAAACCAACTGGATTTGAGATGTCTGAGACACCTAAGGATGCAGAGCATTGCCAGTTATTCCCCGGAAAGGACTATTCAAATCCTCGAGTGCAGGACTTCTTCAGGCTCAACGAGCCGTATGAGGAAATGTACGACCGAAGCAAAGTACCTCGCATGCCTTGGCATGATGTTGCCATGCAAGTTGTGGGCCAGCCTGCAAGAGACTTGACGCGCCACTTCGTCCAGCGTTGGAATTATCTTCGCCGAGGACGGAAGCCTACACGCCCGTTACCCTTCCTGCTCCCCCCGCCGGACGCTAACGTAGATGAGTTGAAGGAGCTGGGTCTAACTGGCACTTGCGAAGTCCAAATTCTCCGATCTGCCACCACTTGGTCTTTGGGGATCGAGCAGACTGAGCACAGTATTCAGAATGCATACATCAAAATGATCGAGGAGTCAGATCATTTTGTCTACATGGAAAACCAGTTTTTCATCACCAGTACTGAGGCATATAACACCAGAATCGTGAACCGTATCGGCGACGCTCTTGTTGAACGAATCATACGGGCTCATGAGAATGATGAAGACTGGCGTTGCGTTATTGTTATTCCCCTCATGCCTGGATTTCAAAATACAGTCGATGAACAGGAGGGTACCAGTGTTCGCCTGATCTTGATGTGTCAGTACGCTAGTATTTGTAGAGGCGAACAGTCCATCTTTGGCAGGCTTCGAGCCGCTGGCATTGAGCCTGAAGACTACATCGCCTTCTACTCGCTTCGTCAGTGGGGAGTCATGAGTAACGATGTCCTTGTCACCGAGCAACTCTACATCCATGCTAAGACAATCATCGTTGATGACCGCGTGGCTCTTATCGGCTCCGCCAACATTAATGAGCGATCAATGCTTGGTAGTCGTGACTCGGAGTGTGCTGCAATCGTTCGAGATACTGACATGATCAACTCGACAATGGCTGGAAGACCGTACCAGGTTGGCCGTTTTGCTCACACGCTCCGACTCCGACTGATGCGAGAACACCTTGGCCTCGACGTTGACGAAATACTTGAGCAAGAGCGCCAGGCAGAGCTTGACCGTCAAGATTTCGAGAAAGAGATGGAGGATATATATAATGAAGAGAATGATGGTCCTGCCGATTCCTCAAAGCTTTCACCGAAACGCCCCGATCACCTACGCATTCCAAGTATTAACCATGATCTAGATGCTGCTGTTGAGATTGAAGACGACAGCAGCAGCAGTAGCAGCAGTAGCAGCAGCAGCGACAGTAACGCAGAAGTGGATAGTACTGTCATCAATCAAGCAGAGGATAAGGTGAAGCATGAGCTGGACGTGACCGGTTATGGGCCTGACCGTTGGAAGACAGCTGAGAAATCTGGCCTTGATGCCGGCCGCGATTCTGTTATCATCAACGGTCGCGAAGTCCTTGTTAGCAATATCAGCAATGAAGGCAAGGGAACACTGCAATCACCCAAGGAAACACAGCCACACAGTCCCCAGCCCGATAATCGATATCTGGACCCAGGAAACCACAACGACAGCCTCCCCCCTGTGCCAGCTCTGAATCGTCGCACTACAGATCAACTTGGTCTGCCCCGTCCCGCACAGCTACCGTCTTTGCCGATAAGCGACGATACTGACATTGGCGGCCCTCCACTACATATCGATCCTGAAACGGGAAAACCGGTTAATGGTGTTTTCCATCCGATGGCCGCAGATATTCATCTTGCACATATTGACAAAGACTGTATGGTAGATCCAGTCAACCCCAACTTTATTGACGAAATTTGGAACCGGGCTGCTCAAAACAACACGAAGCTCTATCGCCGAGTGTTCCGTTGCATGCCGGATTCCGAAGTGAGCACTTGGGCAGAATATCGAGAGTACACGACCTACGGCGAGAGGTTCCGGGCAAGCATGGAAGGTGGCCGATCAAGAGGTGAAGACTCGGAGTTTCCTCCATCCTCGAGACATCGTGGATCCACTGCGGGTGGTGCTGGGGTTAGTGCACCAGGACCAGAGGTGATGGCTAAGGCCGTTGAAACTGAAGCGGAGAAGGCAATCGGAAGAATGACCGAGAAGCTCCCTCTTGGCCACCATGAGGAGGATAGAATCAAAATCGTCATTCCTGACGAGAGCCAGCGCGATGCTGATGAAAAACAAGCAATGAAAGACGGTGAGGCTATATCATCACGACCCACCACTGGGCTGGAGAATGAGAATGGTCCTGATGCACATCAACATACAGAGGCACCCTCTCCAGTCTACTCGCCCGGAGATACCCCATTCCCTGCCTTCGATGGAGGTAGCAGTGGAAGATACCTTGACCCACAGACAGGCACCAAGGACAGAGAGAGACGCACTACTTTTTCGACGCTCGAGAAACCATCCTCAAGAGATACCAATGCCCCTCCACCGGGGCAGTTTGGTTCAGTGAAGCGCAGACGCCGTGCAACCACTAAGAATAGCCGACGCGGCTTTAGTATCGACGACATGCCATCACGGGGGCAGGCTGAAGAGCTTTTAAATATGATCCAGGGCAATATCGTGCAGTTCCCTTATGATTGGCTCCTTACGGAAGAGCAGAACGGGAACTGGGGTTACCAAGTCGATGGCGTTGCCCCCTTGGCAATTTAGTAAGTCCAGCTCTTCGAATGGACGGCAAAATACTAACAAAATGAAGCAACTAAACGTGCCCTTGATCCTACTCTCCCCGAGATGGTGTATTCTGACTCTAACTTTGCAAAAGGCATGGCAAGGAGTTTGATCAGGTGGTTTTGCACTTTATTCATGGGAAGCATTCGACAAGCGCGTCCATCCTCTCCCACACGCGCATGTTTCTTTCTATCTCGTAGTTCTTATTCATACATGTTTGTCCATGGAGCCTCGCGCAGGCCTATATTACAATTATAATACATCTGATTTGAGGCTTCAAACTTTTTCGCTTACCCAGATAGCACCTCGGCAGCCTGCGCGGATGGCGCCAGTGAGAAGCCAATGAGGTTCTGCCTTTTGTGCATCATGTGCTACAGCATGATCGAGATGCTCCAGTTCTTCGTCTCGTATCACTCTGAGGGTCTTGACAAGATCTGATAACTCCTCGCCAACTTCGTAGCCCTCGGCTTCCCATTGCGTAACCATTTCCAACAATGTCCGAATTTGTTCGTTGTAGTGGCCACCAATCTCTGTCTCGACAGCCTCCGTACAAGCCATCGCAGCTTCGTGACCGAGCATAGCAGTAGACCAGCCTAAGCCAGTAGCCATGACAGACCACAAAGGGTATAGAGCAGTAGGGCGAATGCGATGCTTGTGAATGAGGCCATTAAAGGTCTTAAAGTGACCGTCTTCTTGATCATACATGTGCGCCATCAGCTTGCGGAGATGAGGCTTTGATCGGAGAAGGATGGGTGACTGGGCAGCATAAATGAGGACTGCAGCAAGTTCACCAGCTTGATTAACACGAAGCTACCAGTATATCAGTCACCGACCAAATGAATTCGTCTCGGAAGTCCTACAGCTGAGTCGAGAAAATCACGTTGCTCCTGAGTGAGTGCTTTGAGTTTCTTGGGAGGCCCAGACGTTGAGACTGAGGCTGGAGCCGTGGCGATGGTGCGAACACATGGCTTGTAAAGACTTGGTGTTGATCGCACTAGAAGGGAGTGCAGAGGCTTGGCAAGAGTTCTGGATAAAGGCATAATTGTTACACAGAGTCTGGCCTACTTCTCAATCATCAATTGATGGCGGACCCCAAAATCGAATGATGAGCCTGGACATTCTCGGTGAGCGGCTTGCTCACCGAGAGCGGACTAAAGCTTCCCCGGCAGTCACATCGCACCAGCCACACACGTGCAGCAGCATGACATAACCTTGGCCAATGAGGTGTTGCGTGGAACCACGAATTCAGAACAAGTGCTGAAGGTGAAGCCATTGTGCACTTCTGCTTTACGCACAATCCTCTTCTCCTCCATCCACTTTCGCCTCTTTCATCGCTCAACCCCCGCGCGCACGATTACGCATTTCCCTCGACCCCTTTCCTATCGTCAAATTCTCACCGGGCTCACCTAATACGCGTAGAACGCGGTTGCGCCTGGGCATACGATTGTTGTCTTTTAAAGCCATTGCGTTCTGTGTTGTTACTGGCTCACCACAAGGTCGCCATGTCTGACGTTGATGACGAGCTTCTCGCTCTCGCAGGTGGCGATTCCGATGATGAAGCTTCTGGCAACGAGAGCAGGGGCGGATCGCCATCGCCGCCTCCAGCGAAAAGTGGTTCCAAGAAAGGGGTGGGAAAGAAGTCGCGACGAGGAAACGATGACTCCGAGGAGGAGGGCGAGGCGTGAGTGATGTTCCTTAAATTGGTGGCATGATGGTCTGGAGCTTGAAGACTGTCCTGGCCCCCTAGTCCGCAACCTGTTCGCGGCTCCTCTAGATCACTGCGATATGCTTACAGTATGCTGACCCATCGTGACTTAGGTCTGCGCCAGGAACGCCAAACTCTCTTGAGTCCGCTCCTATGGATGAATCTGACTCCGACGACGAACCATCGCGAGGTCGAGCAGCTGCTGCAGAGGACGACGATGAGGCCTACCCAATTGATGGTCGATACAAGAGTCAGAAGGAAAAGGCAGAGATCATGGCCTTGCCAGAACTCGAACGTGAACAGCTTATTGCTGAGCGTATGACGGACATAGAGCGCCAGCGACAGAACCGCCTGCTCCGTCAGATGGTAAGCAACATGGAGAATGAAGAGCGCAAACAGGTCAAAAAGAAGCGCAGTGCTGGAACTGCGGAGCTGGAAGATGGCGATCGAAAGGCATCACGGCCGCGCACAGAGAGCAAGAGGGAGACCGCGATGGACTCTTTGCGCCAAGCCAAGGCAGAGAAAGCACGTCGACGGGAGGATCTCGAGAGACGAAAGGACAATTACTCTCCACGCAGACGCAACTCTGGGGCAGAGGACAGTGACGATGACTATAATCGCGGACGCTCCCCAACTCCCGATGCCGACGAGAATCGCGATCAACCGCCAGCTGAGTTACGCGATTATGAACGTGTTCGATTGGGGCGAAACGAGTTCGCTCAGGTGTGCTTCACTCCTGGATTCGAGCAGGCTATCACTGGATGTTATATACGTATTGCACTTGGACCGCATCCCGAAAGTGGCATTGAACAGTATCGTATGGCAGCCATCAAAGGTTTGTAATAAATAGTACAGTACAACATAGCAGTAGGACTGACATTTTTCATAGGCTTCACGACCAGTCGCCCATATGCTCTTCAGGGGCCCAACGGTGCATTCGTCACAGATCAGTATGTCAAGGCGGCGCATGGTAAGGCAATCAAGGAGTTTCCTTTCATCGCTGCCTCAAGCGGAAAGTTCACAGAGGTATGTTGAACTAGAACTACTTTCTTGGATTGATACTAAACTGGGACCACAGAACGAGCTCAATCGATACAAGGTCACATGTCATAATGAGGGTGTGACACTCCCAAGCAAGGCTTACCTTATGGACAAAATTGATGAGATCAACGGCTTGATTAATCATTCATGGACCACAGAGGAAATCAAGGCTCGACTTGCACGGATAAAAGAGCTGAAAAGGCGATTTGATCCCGCCGAGCGAGAACGCATAGCTCACTTACTCGAGGAAGCAAGACAACGTGGCGAGCACGATAAGGCCGAAGAGTTACAGGAGGAGCTCGACAACCTTGGTTCCCAACGTTTAGCATTTAGGACGAGTCTGGGCTCCTCGAAGCACAACGAAGTACCCAAGGCCCAAACTGAGCAAGATCGACTGGCCGAGCGTAACCGAGAGAACCGGCGATTGAACGCGGAAGCTGTACGAAAGGCCCAGTTGAAGGAGAAAGCGAAGTCGAAGGAGATCGAGGCAGCCCTCAAGCGTGGCGAAACCTATCAGGGTGACATGTCAAGACGACTTAGGACCAAGGCCAAGTTCGTTTATGACGCTAATGAGAAAGTGGAACAAAAGCCAGCGGCCAACGGCAGCGGGACCAACACTCCTGGGACTAGCACACCGAAGGCGGCCGCCAAATCTCAACTACTACCTCATCTTGCAAAACTGCAGGAGGAGAAACACAAGGAGAAGGGTGTCCCTACTATACATAGGCCGCTGATGGATGACGATGTGATTGGGTCACTAGACCTGGATATTGACGTTGAAATTTGATGGGGAACACAAAGACAGGGGCGGGGCATCATGAGCAGCGTTTTGGTGGTTGTTGTCTTTTATACAGTGCGTTACGGCTAGAATCAAGAGACAGGGCAGGGCGGATTACATCCATATCTTAACACAGAGTTTACTTGAGCCCAAAAGGATTTGTGACCAGGTAGACCTTGGTGGACAGTCGCTATAATTCTGATGATCCAACGGTTGCTGTGTCGTGGTCAATACGTCGGCATATGGTGATGGCTAGCCCTCCAGGGGCAGTGCTGGTACGAATGACCGCATATATTAATTGTGAACACCCAAGGCTGTCAAGAATGATGGGCAGATGTAAGCCTGGCGTATCCCACAAAGCCAGTGAGTTGTCCAAGTTTTGTTGCTGTATTCAAAGTCAACCGTTACCTAGGTCATTAGTGGCATCCTTCTTTGGTATCACTCATCATATTTCGTCTACTATTTATCCAAGCTCCGGCGGTCTCGGAGGAAATCAAACTTGCCCTGCATCCTTCTGAGAACATGGTAGGCCATCATCAAGGTTTCCGTCAGGATAACGACGGCTACCGTCTCTGCCTTCTTCCTTATCCTTTCAGTCAGAGCTAGCTTTGGTCTGGCGAGCTTGCCATCCATCTCGTCCTCAAACTTTTCGCATATCTCGAGGTACAAATGAGGATTGTCAGTAATGACACCATCTATCAAAGCAGGCCCCTCGATCTTTCCATTGCGGCGCTGTGGATGACACAGATTCTGACGGATACACCATTCCATGTGGCGAGGCTCGTTGACTGTCCACGTCATAAGAAGCTTGTCAGTCTTTCGAAGTTCGCGTAAGAAGAGTCTTCCTGATGGACCGATGAGAGTTTTGTGGTTGAGATTGAAGCCGAGGTTAGGTACGCGCAGAAAGTGGTGTGAATATAAGAGGGAGGTGCTGATATGGGCCAACGGATAGGTTGGAAGTTGGCTACGCGCAGCCTGTAGGAATGATGCCTGTTCAAGCATGTCAGCTGCAACATCATCAAGGCTTCTATGTGAAAGTGTAGAAACTGTGCTAAGGGTGTCAGCTTAGGCAATGCAGCTTACATTCCAGCATCCCAGAATAATACGTTGATCCCATGGCACAGGTGCCTGGACGCTGTCTAGATCCCTCGCAATTGCAGCCATCAACTCTGCCGGGTCATCATCTAGCTGGAGGGCCTGCATTAGCTTCCGTCTTATGACACATGCTTGAGCTTGAGCTGATGCAGCGGACCTTGATATCTAAAACCACCCAAATGTCTTGCATTTCCGGCTGAACCAACCACTGAAGAAAGTCTTTGAGCCGCGGCATGGGTTCATGAGGCTCGGCTACGGTGCGTAGAGTGCTGAGATACTCCCACGAGCACTCTCCAATGCGAGCCTCAATGCCAAAACAGCGTTTAAGGGATGCATCCTGCTCAAAGGTCAGCCGAGCCGAGCCGAGCCAAGTAAGCCAAGTTGTGATGCAGATAATCAGCATGCCATGGTGGAGAGCGAACCTACTGCTCTAACTTACATGTGATATCACAGCAACACCATCAGCCGAGATATGAATATCTGTCTCTATCGCATGAGCACCAGCTTTGACTGCACCTCGGAAGGCGGCCATGGTGTTTTCGGGCCAATCAAGCTTTGCGCCGCGATGAGCAATTGCTTGTGGGAGTCGCCGAGAAGGATCTCGTGGTGACGGTCTGGCGGCGGCCCATGGCGCTGTTATGAAGTGGATTTAGCGGTGTTGCGACGGCTTCTATTCTCGTTGGCGTGTCTGACCTTGAGGAACAGGCCCTAGTTGGGCGTTGTTTTTGATTAAAGACTGTCGCTCCGCCTCCATTGTCGATGATGTTTGTGAAAACCGATTAAACCAAGTTGATGAGGATTTAGCAGCGCAATAGGGTCCCTGCCAATGGAATGACTGAAATGACCAAACAGATCGACGAATACACACTTTCTTGTTTAGAAAACTCAAGGTCATGGATTCGAGTTATGGAGACAACTTAAGACCAGGGCACTCATGCGCTTACGTTGGCCCTGGTCAATAGAGCTTTCTCCATCAGATCCACTACTAGGAAAGAAACACGATAGCAGAATGGGGAGCCGTGACAGGCTGATTCACCTGAAGACGTCATCCCGCCCCTGAATAAATAGCTACCTTACCTATTGTGCACGGCCACACTTGGCTTCGTCAGCCTCACTCCAATGTGATTCCACCTTGACTCTCTAGACTCTCTACAGTTTAATCTGGCCAGAACAGCATTCCTATGTGCCTTTCTTCTTCAATTGGCTCTAGTGACTGGTGGATGGTCTAGGCTCTCTGCACCCTCAGCTATCGACCTTATAACGTAGCCCGTTGTTGAATCCATCGTCCAGGTTGCTTGATATGATCTGATCCAGGGAGGCCTGGGAGTCGAGATTGAGTCTGATGAAAGACAAAGACTGAGAGCAGGGTCGACTATCTGAGTACCTGAGCCATGTCATAGTATTTGGCACGAGCTTGGTGAAGCGGCAAGACGTATAGGACGTACGCCCGGGTCATTTCCCGAGGCACACCGGCTACAGCCAATCTTGTGCCCATCCGGTTCAGACTCCTGCGGCCAAGGGGAGGCAAGAAAACTTAGGACCTCTTGTCTAAGTAATAAAAAGACTTGGGTAAACTTAGTATATCTTAACTAGGGCTCTAGACCAATTCATTTTGGCACACTAATCCAAGGTCAGAGGCTTTCTTGCTCCCATGTTCTTGCTGCTCTGACCGGGTCCTTTGGCTTCTCCAACACCGGCAACGCATGTCAGATCCGGTCCAATCCTCCCTTGAGGCTTGAACAGGCGTCGATTCTCACTCATTCCTGCGTACTGCAATTCCTGCAAGGCCGGGCAGCCGGTAAAACCAGATACGTGCGATGGGCAGCTGGCAGAAAAGCTCCCTTGCCGTTCAAAGCCAACGAACAAACACACCGGCCCCGTGAGAATCAACTACTCGTATCACGTTTCTAAACTGCTGGACGAGTAGGCTTGTTTATCTGCGTTCTTTTCATTCATTTGCAAGTTACGAACTAACAACTAGATGATCTAGCATGCCGTATTGCGAGGCCAGTCCTTGAACTGCCCATCATCCTTATTCCATGTCTCTATTTCCTCTGTACAGGATAAGAGGCTCCAAAATACCTTCAAGTGTCTGACAAATTTCTCCTCCCAGGTATCATAGTTAGCCAATAAAAATCGATCGCTCAAGAGAAAAACACTCAGTGACAGTTAATTCCCAGCCCGGCTCCCATTTCATCACATCATTAAAATTCATGTCCCCAGCATTAACTCCGTTGTCAGACCCATATTGAATCCAGAGATTTTCTCCTGTGGTATCATTCTGTCCACCACCCTTATAAGATAGGAAACGTCTCCATATGGTCGGGCATCATATATCCTTCATGACCTTGTTGTTGAGCCACCATGTGGTTGCGATAGTCAACGCTCTCCACGCTCAGACCGAGTTCCGAGGGGCCGACCTCCTCACCCGAGCTAAGGCTCTCGTCACTCATGCTGAGAACGCTCTGAGGAGGCTGCGGGTTGTTTCCGAACTCGGCGATGCTGAAACCGCCGAGGTCCCAATTGTCCGGGGGCCAATCACCACAATTGCTAACAGCAATTGCACTCTCGTTGACAAGTCCCTGTCCACCATAGATAGCATCGTATACGTTGTTCATTCCACCATCCAATGATCCAAGTAATGTCTCCCACTCAGTCGTTGAAACCCCGTTCACCTTAGCGGCAGCAACCGAAGAGCTCTCCATCGTGTGGTGGGTCTGGTTTGTAGGGCCAGAATGGGAGTGTGCGCGGGTCTGTTGTGGCGAAGTTGGTTGCGGTGACTGTGATGAGTGGGCAAAGGGCATGAAGTCGAGATTGCGGGACAGGGGGGAAGCCTTGCGATCTGGGTTGGGGGACATCGACATGCGATGTCCTCGCTGGAGCACGGGAACCTCGGCCTGAAGATTGTCAAAGGATTGACGGCCCCGAGCACGGTAAAATTCAGGTCGCTGTTCGGCAACGCAGGGCATCGTCATGCGACGCATCCTCTCCTGGTGATCGATCAAGTTGCTCTCGCTGGCTGCAGCGGCTGGGAGCAGACCGAGGGGGTAAGCTGCCCTGCCCTTCTTCTTGGGTTTGGTAACAATGCCTCTTGGTGGCGACCCTCGGTTGGAGACCGGCGCGGGGGGCATCGACACCTCACGTGAAGTGTGCATTGGCGAGACAGCGGATTCGTCAACTTTGACCAGCATGCTAGCCACATGCTTAAAGTCCAGCGAGCCAGAGCCCTCAGTCTTGTCCAGGATATGAATCACGGCATTTACCAATCGTTCGTCATCGCGCATGAGTTTGCTGTCTTGCTTGAGATCAATTGAGTGGTAGAGCAGCGCCATGCCACAAACAACTAGCAGATCCGTCTTGTTCAAACAAAATGAGAAGGTCATACCGCGTTCTTCAAGCAGCTGAACAATCTGAACGATGTGCTTGCTCGACGCTCCGATTGACATCAGGGCCGAGGCTGCCTTAGAACCCAAACTAGAGCCTACTGCCGGACGATAGATAAGTGTTCGGATGTAGTAGTAGGCCAGTGCCAGCAATGGTGAGCGGCTACCAGTCACATCTGTGGATGGCTTATCTTGGACGAAGTTCAGTCGCAGATGGGTAGGCAGCTGGCCATACCAAGCATCAAGCTCACTCTCAAGAGCAGCCATCTGTTGAAGCGAAATCTCGTAGGAGCTTGAGGCGGGGTAGTTCTTCTCTAGCACCTTGGCGAGGATGCGAGTCGCACGGAACAAGGCTAGTGCACTCGAAAGGCGAGTATATTCACCAGGAAGTGTAGGCTGGAAGCCCTTTTCGGTAACATACTCATCATCAGTATCGCATGGATACTCGGTCTGGATATCCTCTTCTTTGAGAAGCTTGGGAAGGCCAAGAGTAGCGGCAGAAAAGCAATCGAGAGTGTAAATGGTCCAGAAGACCTTCTTTCGTGTCTCAATTGTGAGAGCACCGAAGGAGAATCTCTTCTGACTCTGGTGCAGACCTAGGCGATGAGAGAGGCCAACAGCGATACCCTTGTAGTGCTGTAATCGCTTGTAGTCTGCACGCATGGTGCAGTAAAGGAGAGCGAGGGACAGGCACTGTAAGGTGTTCATAGTATCCTCCATGAGAATAGCATCCAGAGAGGTTTGCCATTGCTGCTCACATGCAGCAAGCTGGGGAAGGTCAGGGTTCTCTGATGACAGACCCGCGATGCTGAATACGAGGTAGAGTTGCGCGAGCTTGTGATTGCCTTTGATCTTCTCAGGATCGGCGACGAACTCCTCGTAGACGTGGAGGAATGTGGGCTTGTGGAGGATGGGGAACAGAGGAGCCCACTCTTGGAAGTAAACATTGACACAGCGGTCAGAGAAGAGACGAGGAGGAAGCCTAAAAGATTGCTCCGGTGATCTGGGACCAAGGGGCTTGCAGCCTTGGATATGCAAGAAAGCCTCTGGGTTGAAGTCGGTGCTAGGTTTGCCGGTTTCTTGAATTTTTCGCTTAAAAGACTCTGTCGAGGGTGTCAGTTGCGTTTACTCATAGGAAAGGATGAAGACAAGTACCAATAAATGTTCTGCCGCTAGACGCGCCCATAAAATAAGAGTCGGAATTCTCGACTCCAAGTAATAGAGGTGCAGCTTGTACGCGGAAAGTATCTTCTTTTTTGGCCAGGGCTTCATTTCGGGACTCTGGTGCAGCCGGGCTGCTCGCCGGCATTGAAGGACTTGATCGGTTGCCGTGGATTTTCGAGAGCATATCTATCTTCTCGTCCTTCTCATCTAACAAGTCCTTAAGTTCTCGGACTTCGCTTTCTAATTGGCGCACACGCTCCTCCAAAGATTCGGTGTAGCCACGAGGGAATGCGCGGCGGCTAAGCTTGTCGCTTGTCCGGCATTCAAAGCCGACGTTGGCACATTGAGAACATGTTGGCCTGATTCCATCACACCGAATCTTTTTACTCCTGCAACGATCACAAGCCTGTGCAATCCGACTCTGAGAGCTGGTGCCCACTTTGATCACCTTCATGGGAAGAATTCCGGGCATCTTAGCGGTAGTTGTTCTGTGTAGGTAGGTGAAGGGTTTGAGTCGTGTTGAATTGATGGGACCTGGGCGGAACAAGCGGCTAAATTGCCGAAGTGAGGAGACTGGTCGGTGATGTGGGTGCCAGGGTTGCTCGTCTATTGCAGTGTTCCTTATATACGATATTGTCTTGTATCCTTGAAACGGTCAAATTCCGAAATGTCGAATGGTGATAGCCGAGGTCTTGTCGAGTGATTTTAGCACCGGGACTAAGTGAGGACAGGCGTATTGTGATTTAGTGACTTGGTTGGTGGGGTTTAAAGACGCGGTATGTGAAGTAGCCGAGTAGGTAGGCTTTTGTTCTGGGTATCTTAAAAGAGGAACGATCAGGTAGGATTGATATATAAATATATATATACGAGTCCAGGGGACAAGGATAGAGATAAAAAGAGAAATAATGGTAAAGATGTAAACGTGAAAGTGGGAAAGATGAGAGGATTCAGATTCTTCAGGGTGGGAAAGAGCAAGATTTAGTAGAAAACGAGGAAATGGGAATGGGCCTGGTCGTTGACTCTTTGAGGTGTGGAGAAAGAAGTGGAAATCCTGGGGGAGGCCCAGGGACAGTGGAGAGGCCAGTCAGTGCCATGCTTGTTCTCGATTAACCTGGGCCTGGTCTTCAGCAATGAACGAACTTGAGAGGGTACCATGAGAAATCTGGGGATGGGGGCGTGCTCTTGGCATCCTTGATCCCAATGTCAACGCCGATGTCAGTCCCGGTCCATGGGCCTGGGCAGGCGTGGATCATGACGATGGATACAGTGCACGACTTTATGATACCACTTCACTTTTCAGGGACGTGGCCGGGGAGGGGAGGGAGGGAATGGATGCCCTCGAGTCTGCCGTATTGTAACGGTGTAAATTCCGAAAATCAGATGGTAATGTGATGCTCTCTGCACAGCAAATCCAAATGAAGTTCTAACTGTTACAGTGCGAGACCATGAGCGGCTCCCACTGGGGAAAATATGTTGACTCGATTCAACTCGCTCGTCTCACCACTCTGGCAAAGCTCGTTCACACCCCTCCAAAAACGACATTCGAGAGGTACCGAGATATGCTATGCGCTAACGAGTTAAGCTGAGAGGTACATGGAGTACATACAGCCGCAGCGGCCATTTAGCACCATTTGTGTGTGAGTGAGATGCTGTGCTTGGGGGTGTGCGTGATGACATCCAATCTGTTTTAGTGGGGGGGGGTGGCGTATATAAGCAAACGTGGGCTTGTGCATTGATACTACAAATGAAGAAACATCGATACAACTCAACTCGACTCAGCTAGATTCATTATCAAGTCTGCCCCTTCTTACGTAAGAAAAGACTTGAGAGCCAAAAGTCTTAAGAAATCAAGAGACTTTCCCGTTGCTAGAATTGTCAATGGCCATAGAAAGTTAGGACACAAGGACATGCAACAGGGGAGATATGAAGAAGAATCGGAAAGGCGGACAGATTAATGCTAAGATTCAAGACTAGAATTTACCATGTACGATTCATAATGTAGTATCCAATATTGAGCTGCGATATGTTGCATGTGTTTTGTTCTGCAAGCGTCGGCTGTAATCTGAGTCTGATATATGTATTCTCACACGAGCTCCCAACACAGAAACTGTCAGGGCTTTAAGTACCTTGCTAAGGAAAAAAAAAAGCTTCTTCCATAAGGGCATATCCCTCTGACTATGTCTCGGCTTTATACATGATCCCGATTTCCACCTATGCTCTGTTTAGTGGCTATTAACATATTGACCCTGGCTTTTGTTAACTGTCAAGGGATGTACAATATTTGATCCTGACTTCCTCAGCACTACCTTAGGAGACAAGGATTTTAAAAGTGTAAAGATTAATAAAGTTATACTAAGAGAAGTACCCAAATGAGACCTGAATATATGAAAGTGAATGCTAGATACGTAGGTCATTCTCAGCTCTAGGTATTCTTCGCTCGGCCAATGGTGACCCTTGGCTTGGGGTAAGAAAATGGCACCACTCGCAAAACTCTAGAACACTCCGACATGTTCACAACAGCCCATGGCATCACACCCACCCGGCACTGGCCGCTTCTTATCCAATTAGTTGTAGTTGCTATGGTCTGGGTCCTTTACCCCAGATTAAAGGGCATTTCATTGACTCTCTGTTCGTGATGAATACAGGGAGACCATTTTGTGGCATCACCTTATCCTAAGTTTTAGTAAATATATTCTATTCATCTCTTATGGTACCTTTGGCCTACAGACTGTGGCTCCGACGGAACATGATCAACTCACCGAGTCACTTCCTGGAGTATTGACATCCCTTTCGATCATGGAGTTTTCTTTCACCTCCTCCGACCTCCGGTTTCATTCCCTGCCATCTTCTAGTAACGAACCGCACTGTTCCTTCCAATGAGGCTTGATGTTCAACTTTCATCGTAGCTAAGACACGCCTGGCGTAGTTGGTAACAAAGCCTAAAGTAGTTCTGATACGCATGGCCTACAGGCCAATGCTTCTCCTTTGTGATGCGGCCGAGCCACGAGGTTGATATTGGTGCTGGCGCATAGCGCCCACTAGCTTGGTTGAGTTGACAATCTTTGAAAATAGGTCCAAGCCAACTGGCTGCTGGTATACGGAGCCGCAGAGGCAGAGCGGCTCCCGTTTCGACTAGTAAGCAGGCACTTAACCACCCCATGCACCCCTATCACGTCTCCGGTCTCTAGACATCTCACGAGACAGATCATGTACAGGGTGATGCCACAACGGCATCTGTTTACCATGATCGTGGATGGACCCTTCAGTTCACCCAAGATCCACGATAACCCCAGATTTGATCGTGAGATGAACTGGTCATTATGCTGTATGTGCTAGCATTATAAGCCCGGGCATCCCAGCATTTATTCCCCCTGGAACTCTGGGGTAACTGATGTGAACCGGATGAGAGATGTGGCTGGCCATTAAGCCACTTTAGCTCACACGTTTTCTCATAACGTTCCTGACTCAACTAAGAAACACGCACATGCAGATCCAGCTATACTGGCCCGTAACTGTAAACATTAGAACTGTATAACTGTGGCACAGGTGAGAGAACACAGGTAAGGGAGGGAGGCTAACAAATTGAAAGCTCCGCAAAGCTGGGGCCAACTAACACCAAGAAATTGCGGTATACGGTACACTCACCGCGGTGGAAGCCTCCGGTGTAACTCTGCGTTAGGTGAAGAGGAGATCATCGGCTGGCTTGCGGGTTGCTCACACGAGCTGAGTCGAACCTCATTAACGGACGCCTTTGCCCACCCCTGACCGGCCCTATTGCCATGCGCCCCGAGCTTCCAGTTGATCTCGAAGCACAACCACCAGCAGGCCACGTCTTTGATTTGCATGTCAAACACTGTCAGCCCTGAAATCGCTCCTTTAGCAGGCTTAGCTTCAAGCCTCATGCCCTGGGGGAACCGCAAAAGACCCACCTCGGAGCCGCAGTCGTTGACTAGGGACTTAGGTTGTCGCAGATCACTGATCCGCAGCTAACTGTAGCGTTAGTCCTAACCAAAACGGACCTGCCTTAAACTCGGGGTATGAAACTGACGACGAGCTTGTTGGAAGACAAGCTTCATTTCTCAACAACACCTAACTATCCCGAGCTATGCTTGAGTATAATTACGGACAGGGATTTCTAGCTGATGAAAAGTTCTTTTTTCTGGGGCCCTCGATAGGGGCCGATGCCATTAATCTCGAGACCCAAGCACGAATAGACGCCCAGTCGTATTGTCTATGGTTTCTTGCGTTGTAGGCATCATGAATCGTACCACCTCTTCGACACATTACAAATATATTATCAGGGGATATTTCTAACTAGAAACTCAAACATTTCTTACCTACCGAGACGTCACTCACAACTTGCCATCACCACTTCTATCTCCAGCCCAACTGGTCACACGGATAATTTCTCTAGACGCCAGTCTCAGTGATCTTATTCAGCACACTACAGAACTAGACAAAAAGTTCAACTACCTACTCAACTAAAAGTTCGTGCCGCAACGCGTCTATGTCCATGATTACCCTCAGCCCGCCGTTTTTGTAGTTTCTTCGATTCAGCCCACATCTCTCTGGGGCACTATGAGCTTGCTAACGGGATGAATATATTCTCGAGTCCCATTTGCATTCGCCATGCAGTGGCATAACAAGGGCCTTGTACAGTAATTTGTGCCACTTGTCGAGGGAGTATAGTGCATATGCGATGATGTTGTCGAGAATTTCGGTGACATGGCGTGTTTTTAGTGTAGATAGAGGCGTGTAATTAATACACGACTGTTGTGGCATCATTTTCTCCGCGTTTCTCCACGAGAACCGCCCGGGAGGTAGATCATGGTCAACGGGATCTGAACCTGGCGAACATCTGGGGAAACCGAAAGGATGTACGTTTCTCAGTTAGGATAGACAATCTCGATGGGCCTTGTTCTTGACCCGCACAATAAAACAGAGGTCGCACTTTTCCTCGACCATCTCGGCGGCGCATGAATTGAACGGCTTTTATGTTTCGTCACGGTCCCCAGAATGTTTATGGCCTGTCTACTTCTCCGAAGCAGAGCAATGAGAAAGGGTTCTGATTTATCTGAGTTCACCGGCTATTCATGGGTTCATTGTCTATTCAAAGTATGGCACAACTAGTTCTCTGCTAATACGCGAGGCAGCTCCCTTGAACAAAAATATCAAAGATGCTTTCGCGAATCCTAGAGATAGTCGGCTAGGAAAGGAGCAGGAGGATACCATGCTCAGTACTGCTCTAATTGATTCAGTCCACAATGGACTTTTGCAAACGGAATTTGCCCGAATCTCAGTTGATGCCATCTCGAGGTTTAGTTAGTCCGAAAGTTGAAAGAGGCTACATCGCATCCTACATTACGGAATGAAAATACTTCGGGAGGTGCATACATACTGGTTATCAGAGACTTGCCCATGGTCTAAATACCACATGACTCCTGAGCCGAAAGCTGGGAATTCTCTAAACTGACGCGAATGCTAATGTGATGATATCGCAATAGCTTCGTCACACAGGGTGCCATTCATGCTACAGAAAGAGAAAAGCAAGGATGTACGTGGGGACAAGCAGTGAAGCAATTGCCGGCGACCCCACAATCCCAGGATGTCAATGCTCAACAATAGCCGACAAGCATCCAATATAAGGTGTGCTTCGGTCAACTAAAATCCTCTTCTTCATTGGTCGCTGGTTGAAACGCTTGCCTGTCTTGGGAAACTTCCATCGATCCGAGATATGCTACCACGTGGTCGTCCGCAAAAAGATGGGTCCTCTATACCGTCCCGATGACGCACCTCGTTAGTCGTTTACTCATTTTGGATCGTATGTACTCTGTACAAGCAGATGTATCGAAGAAGTGTAAAGAAAGCTCGGTGTGTGACCGAGCACCTCCTGCTAGGTTTCGGGACATACAGGCTAGTAAGCCAGGAATGCGGAGAACGTTCCCTGACATTCAAGGACCTGGGGGAGTTTCTGGGGAATCTGGGGAAGTGTTTGCTTCAAGCGCTGCTTGGCCAGGACCGCATACATGAAACATGGTAATTCGAAAAATGATATAACTACGTAGATGGCAGGCTGTGGCAAGTCATAGTCTCCTGAACCACTCGGCTTCTCGACTTTGCCACATCATCGGTCATGGATGGATGTGCTGAAATGAAAAAGAAATATTGTAGTACATACCTGTTCGTCCAAAGCTATGGCAGCGCTCTCAAGCACACTGGCTTCTGTTTCTCTGAGCTTTTGAGCCAGTTGGAGGTGGCCATCTCTGACCTGTCCGGCCCGGCGCAATGGCTCAAGTTCATCATGGGAAATCTCGGAAGAGAGTTGCATGAGATGGTCGGTTACGACTTCATGCAAGACCGAAACAGCTCGAAGCCTAAAGATTTGACAGAGGGGGTGGTTCTTGATGAGATCTCCAAAATCATTCGCTCGAGCCGTGGCATCTTCGTCCTGCCAGAAAAGCCTTAGCTCCCGGTCTCCATTTGTTCCTTGGAGGACCCTGAACTCCAGACCATCCTCTTCATTCAGACACATCAAGTAGACGAAAGGACATTGCCAGCTTATTTCCCCGTCTGATCGAGATAGCTTAAGAGTTGGCGACTCTCGAAAAATGTGGAGTTTCGCTTTTCCTAATGGATCATCGGCCAAAGACTCCAGAGGTAGAGTTAGTCCCTCTACAGTAGACTCGCCGTCAATAAACCCATAGCTGAAAATCATCTCTGCGGGTGACTTTTCTCCGTAGGATATATTCACTTCATCTCCAATGGAGATTTCCATACCAGGCCGAGAAAGTAAGACAATGTTGTCTTCATCGTCTTCGTCATAGTAAGCAGTTTGGAAGTGCGAGTGGTTGGCCATGTCAAGGACAGGAACCATGGCGTGCCCAGATCTCGGTAGTTCCAGACACCGAGATCTGTACCACGCGTCAACTAATACCCAATCATCAATAGTCACCGCTTCTCTTCCCCAAAAGAACGAGTTCCAAAACGGAAGAGCTGACGATCTTTCGATGAGTTCATCAAACTCCTTGTTCAGAGCCGATAGCTTAGCGTCCAGTGCAGCCTACAGTGCAGTTAGAATCCTCTTGTTCTGTTGCGGGGAAATCCATCTTCCACCAAAGAGCCTGCGGCTCCGCAACCCTCGGGACTGGTTATGCTCGCGTGTTTGTGGGAACACATACCTCTAGCGAAGTGCCCTGGAGCAAAGCTCGCTCAAGTTCCGACCACATTGTTGGTACCGGGATATCACGAGGCAGAAACTTCAGGTACTCTGTCCATGCTGTTGGCACAAGGTCTCTTGGGCTTGAAGCATCTCGGGTGGAGAGAATTAGATGTGCCAAGAGATACATCATAATATCTGCTCGGGTCGACTTTGATGAGGAACAGTCAGCGTGTTAGTGCACGCTCCCAGACGGTCTAGGGCTATTGCTGTATCGGAGAACAAATGTCTTCTGGTCTAGCGACATACCTGATGTCCTGCAGAGTCCAGCAGTTGACGAAAGTTTTGGTCGACCTTGGAATACTCTTCGATGGAAGCGGTTGAAAGGATCAAATCATGAGGAACCTGTAGTATCTTTCTTAGGTGGTTGTTGGCATGACCATGAGTCTCTACCCTAGCTCTTTCGCCCTTTTCCCCATCTGAATTGCAAACTTGGCCCTCTGTCTCAGGTTTGTCCTCCGCTCCTTCAAGTCTCCATGTCTCTACACTTGCTGTCAAGTTGTCGGTGGCCACTAAGCCAATTCCCTTTCCATCCGTCTCTTGCAATTTGGCATTGGTAAATTCCACATCATTCAAGCGTGCCCAGGTGGGAAAAACGTCGATTGGTAAGGTTGATTTTGAAACCATGGTCCGAAAAAGGGAGTCCTGGATAAGTTTGTGTGGGAAAAAGCAAAGGCTCTCAGGCTTTTTGAACAAGAGAATGTCGGTTACTACGCTTGCCACAACCCAAGCGTGAGACAAATGGAAAGGTTCAGATAGACATCCAATACCCGGGCTACTACCACCGACCACAGAAACTAGACCCACTTCAGCCTCTTTTGGCCGAGAACTAATTTTGCGCCGAGAAGCCTTCATACGATGAAACTGGAGTCACGTACACTCATTTCCTTCGTATCATATCGACGGTAGAGTCTTTCCGCCCTTTTGATATCATAAATAAGGATCAATCAGTACATCAGTGTTCTGCCGTTATTTTGTCAGAGACAAGTTCCACATCAGTAGATATTGTCTTGGACTCCGACCACGAAAGCAAACCCTGGTCTTTTGTATTGGGGCTGAGTCTAGCGACTTTACCCTCAGTCGAGCCTCTATCAAGTCCTTGGACTGAGCGAAACTCTTCTTCGTTATGCCTCGTGATCCCCTCATCGGCCTCGTGGGAAAGCCCTCGGCTGGTAAGAGCTCTACGCTCAACAGCTTAACTGACGCTACGTCTAAAGTTGGTTGGTAGAAAGACCCTGGCCAAAGCTGTTGGAACTTGGCGCTGATCGGAAATGAAATAGGCAACTTCCCGTATGCTTCACCCTTGTCTTATACTACATGTTTCTGTTGCTCTGCATCCCGGAGCCTGCAACCCTAAAAGCTCGTGGTTGTTGCGAGAGCTGACCTCTCCTAGGTTCACCACAATTGATCCCCAGCGAGCAATCGGCTATCTTCAGATTGAGTGTGCTTGTGCCCGATATAACGTATCAGACAGATGCAAACCCAATTATGGAGCTTGCGTTGAGGGCCGTCGTTCTGTACCTATTGAGCTTCTTGACGTCGCTGGTCTCGTCCCCGGTGCTCACGAGGGCCGAGGCCTGGGGAACAAGTTTCTCGATGACTTACGACATGCTGATGCTCTGATTCATGTTGTCGATGCTTCGGGTACTGTCGATGCTGAAGGAAAGGAGACAAGAGGTTATGATCCTTCCGTGGACATTGCTTGGCTACGAAGCGAAATCGTAGCTTGGGTTCTCGGCAATCTCATGCAACGATGGGGATCTATCCGACGAAGGCACCAGGCCATCAAGGCAACTGCTACAGAAACACTGCAAGCACAGTTCTCTGGTTACGGTGCAACATCGACTATTGTGAACCGTGCTCTTGATCGCTGCGGCATCAAGGAACCCCTAGAGGATTGGTCCAATGAGACAGTAGAGCTGGTCGTCAATGCCTTCATTGATGAGAAGTTTCCTACGGTCATCGCACTCAACAAAATCGATCACCCAGACGCTGATAAAAATATCTCCAAAATCGCCAAGCAGCAAGACCCTAATACCATTGTGTTATGTTCAGCCATCTCAGAAATTTTCTTGCGAAAGATGGCTAAACAGGGCTACATCAAGTATGTCGAAGGCAGCGAATTTATTGACACCAAGGAGGATCTTATAGAGCAAGGCGACCCGACCGGCGGTGGCCTCAAAGATCTCGATGAGAAAAATCGTAATCGAATCGAGAATCTCAAGGACATGGTACTTTACCGCTTTGGATCTACCGGTGTCGTTCAAGTCCTTTCCAAGGCCGCTGAGCTCCTTGGTCTTGTGCCCGTTTTCCCCGTCCGGAATACTTCCACCTTCAGTTCTGGTGCGTCGGACTCCAAGTTTGTTTTCCGCGATTGTGTTCTTGTCAAGAAAGGCAGCACGGTTGGTGATGTGGCTCGCAAAGTGATGGGAGATGCACCTATCGCCTTTGTCGAGGGGGCTGGAAATATCCGAGTATCTGAAGACGATTTTGTCGCTGTGGGCAAGAATGATGTATGCCGCAGTCTTCCGTTTTTAGAAATTTCATGCTAACGGAGCACATTCAGGTTCTATCATTCAAGGTCGGCCGAGCTTGAACTACAAATATCGCTAGTTTGAGATATTCTAGCTATCATTGCTGTCTTCAGAAGGCATATTTGTACGGCAGGCGTTGGGATTGTTGTTCTTAGATCGGGGTATGAAATGTCCGCACAGAAGTCTTTGGGCTGTCATCGAAGGAGGAAACCGTATGCTCGATATAACGCATTCGGAAGAGAATTGATTGATATCATGTCACTTGATTTGTCTCCCGTTATCTTGTGTGCAATACTAGGGTCTTGAGGGGCTGACAGCCATGAATCGCAAGCCTGCGATGCGAGGTCTTCACCTCCATATGAAACCCGCGAGTGTATCTCATATGGCAAAGATAAAGTTATATTCTGAATGCAATGCATTAATGGGGGCAATTGGCTAACCATTTATCTTCAGTGGCCACTCCCTTGGCCTGTCACCCCATATAAGCTCTACTCCGTGCATGTCCGTCACTTTACGAAGTTTGTCTCCCCATTCCCCATGAATTGTTTTCTGGTAAATCCGTTGTATGTGGGTAACCTTGAGTATCGCTTCGATCATAATGCACAACTCGCGAGCCTCATAATGCGACGAGTTGATTTCAAGAATCTCGAGGTTAGGGAAGCTGGCTAGAAAATTCGGCAAATACATCTCGTCGATGGTCTTGGGATATGAGCGGAATCGGAATTCTGAAAGCCCGATAGACCTGATAGCCGGCTCTCCGCACAACCAGGCATGATCTCGGATGTGTTTGGTACTGCCAGATCCTTCGAGAACGCCTTGAGGATCGAGGGGAAAGGCAAGGTCGAGAGTATGAAGCTTGTGCGAAGTGAGGGTATCACGAAGCACTTTTTGCAGTTTTAATGGCGGGACCATTGCTCGCCGGAGACGTAATGACCGGAGATCTGAATACTGGCAGTTCTTGTCATACCCATCGGTGGCCAACATCTCCGGCTCTCGATTCAGTATCTCGGACAACATGATCAAGCCAAGGGGCCCCTCATCATCAGGTCTCCATCGAAAATCAAAATCAATGTATTGCAGCGTTCGGCCGCCACGTAGCGAAGTTAGTTGCTGGATTGTTTGCGCAGTGTTCAGGTCAGAATCGTTGGGTCCATGTACTGTAACTGCTTTGAGTTCTGGCCAAAATTCATCCAGTTTAGCATCTGCAGGAAGTTCCCCAGAAAGTTGAACGTCTTTCAGATATAGTTGCTGCATGCGTGGCGCCTTTGAGGCCAGATGCCACTACACTCAGTCAGTTAGGCGCTCAATTTTTCAGAGAATAGAATCACTCACCATACGCAGTCTGAAAGGACTCGGCCTTCGAGGCTCTTCAAGCCGCATGTACTGAAGGTTAGGTAAGTGTGGAAAGATGGCCTGGTTTGATGAGTCAATTTGGGGTAAGCCGTCAATGTGTAGAGTTTGCAAGCTCTCATGGGCATGTTGTAAGAGTGATACCATGATATGGGGCTTCATGATGATTATGTCTTGCAGAATGATATGGTTCAGCTTTTTAAGTATACCCTTTGCTTCCGGTATACTTAGGTCTTCTTCGGTAGAACCCCTCAATTCAAGATGCTCGAGGTTCTTTGACCCTTGTAATAGGGCAACTAATTTGTGCTGGGTGAGTCTGAAGCGAGATATGTCCTCGACAATGATCTGGCGGACGTCGTTTCCGGAGAAAGAAATCAATTTCTTGAGTGACTTCACGCCAGGTGGCCGGTCATGGGCAAGCTTCTCTCTGAAGAACAAGGTACGCCACAGCCGCTCATTGCCATGGCTAGTAAGGTACTGCCTCCATTCCCTGGAGACACCAGTACATCGGACGAGAGACACGAAATCGAGGTAGTGGAAGATACGCTGAACAATCTCCTGTGGGTTTCTTAAAGGGTCTTTGCGATAGAACCGTATGTGCAAGGGTTGTCTTGCGGCTCGGAGTTTCTACCATCAGGTCAGTAATAAATCCATTCACAGTCGCATAAATAAACAGCTCCGTACCTGAAACTTGGGCGATTCAGCAAGACGGTGTTTATTTCCCACTTCGATGCCAGCAGTGTATACTTTCCATGCGAATTCATATTTCTTTTGGAGGCGCGATATTTTGCCCAATCGTAAATACCCCTGAACAAGTAAGTATCCTGCTGAAATGTGTTTGGTGGGGAGGTTCAAACATCTGGAAGCCGTGGTGCAAGTTCCAGTATCCATTCGGCGTCCTTTTGGGCTCTCTCAAGCTCCTTCATCTCTTCAAATGTTGCGGCACGGTAGTCAAGGGCTTGTATGTGTAGCTTATTATCGCATTTGCTAAACGTCTTGCGCACCGTACAGGCACAGGTATACATGGCCTCGTAGAAGATGGAGCCGCCCTCAGAAGCAACCTTTTCGAAGTTTTTGCAGCTACATCGTGGCCGTTTCTTTTGTCGAGTACAAACGCAGAGTTGCATTGCCTTGGTGCGAATAGTCAGTAACAGAGCAGGCAGGCTGTGCACTATTGGCCTCGTACTTTGGTGAATTGCTTAAGAGCGGGTTTGTATTGCTTGGCGCCATACAGTTGGCGGCCTTCAGCGATAGCTGACTCTTGAGTTCCAGAGGCCATTGCTAGTCGCGCTCAATAGTGTTCTGGTATATGTAGCTGATAGATGGTGATGTTTCAGCAGATTCCCTCATTCAACTATAATAGTATGGCCTGGTTTCCTTATTAGCGTTGAAACGAGAGCTTGGGAAACACATTTAATGTGAATCGATTGCTTCCCAAGTGGCGAGATCGGGTCGAAAGACCGCTCAAAGAACCGTCTCGACATTTTATCTGCGATTTCGCGAACAGAAGCTTTGAGGTTGTCTCACCTGTGCAGTTGTTCAGGATCGCCAGGTGACCAGCGCTTGTATACCCCCAAAAACGACAACTGAGGCAGCAAAGGTCAACCCTGCTCAGCATAAACGTCCCTGATGCTGTAACTTCGGGTTTTATCGATACCACGGTCGAACATAACTTATATCCGTTACTCTGGCGTCGTTTCCTGGGCTGCGTGGAGGGGTAGGTGAATGTAAAGGTTGTTGAAGCTTTCCCCAGACGACGCGTTTCCCTAAAGTTTCACTTTAACTTCGAGCTACCCTATACCACAAATCTCCTTGGTTTGTGTCTGGCCTTTTAACAGGTTCAGCAGCTGAACTACTCTACCTTATATAGAACAATAAGGAACCAAATTGCCCCATACCGGATCAATATAAGCTAATAGTAGCATCTTGGTTGAAAAGACATAACAGCAGTAATCTCCTTGCCATCTAATGTAAGTAGTTAACCTTACTCGTGTTTGGGGCCACTGAATCTGTACTGTTTTCAACACAGGGATATAAACAGTCCTTGGTTGGTAATAATACAACAAGTCTAGATTAAGTGCAACAGCCAATACCGGCCGCAGGAGAATCGGAATTTCTTGCCTTTCTCAGGGCCGACAGCTAGCTGTGTTGTCCTGTTATCCTTCCACACTCCCTAAATTCCCCCGATCAGGTGAAAACGGGCATACAATATACACCAGCAGTGCATGCAAATAGAAGAACTCGGGGGTCGTAGCTTAAACAAAAATGATAGTGGCCCGTTTGTGAGAGGAGATAATAATATTGATGAAATAAAGGTCGAGTATAGGCTTGATTTTCAGTGGCATGCAACATGCTTAGTCTAGTTTTCATCCAGAGTCGACCACGAAGAGCTGTAAATCTGATGATCAACTAGACATATGGAGTGCATAAATTGTAAAGGTACACCGATAGTAGAATGCGCCCAAGAGCCTGCGGCTTAAGCAGCATTGCAACACAATGTTGACAACTCACGGTCAAACCTGTATCCATACCCAACTTGCCACCAGACGAGCGTATACGAAGCCGTGCTGCATGGTGACTATCAATGGGGATCCCATTATATTGACCCGAAAATCTCTAATCAAAGGAGCCGAATAGTGGCCGGAATGAATCCTCTGACGCCGTTGCTAATCCAACATTCTTCGCCATTGATCAAAGATTTGGAATCGATAACTTGCTCAGAAGCGAGTCCTCTAGTCTTAAATCAGCATCGAGACCCTTATTGTTCATTGACTGACAGGGGGTCATACCGTTCTAATGCCCAACGTCTCGAGGTTCCATCTTGGCCGCCATTCCCTTCCTCCCAGCTGAACTGGGCTGCAACAGGTGGTGTAACCCAACGACCAGCCCTCCAGAAATAGGGCGTAGTAAATGTCCCTTCCATCACAGAACCGTCGTCTTGGCTTACGATCAAGACCTCTACGGGATCTGTATAACTGATGCCAGCACGCTGTCGGGCTGCATCGTACATGGCCCTCTTTGTAGTTTTAAAATGAGTATACTCGGACCTCGTCGTTGAAAACTGATCCAAGAGAACCGTATAGGCAGAACCCTTCTGTGGTTCGCTTTCCAGTGAAGGACGAAATGGGTCTGGAAGCCGAGCTGGTAAGAGGTTATGTATGGGAACCTCGGGTGTGCTGGAGTGCTCGATTCTGATGTCGCCTTGATGAGACACGACTATTTTAAGTTTCAAAGGTGTTAGATGAGATGGTCCTACAGCGTTTGCAATGAGTTGAGCCATATATGACAGCCCATCGTCACCGGATAGTTGATCTGCTGCGGCCTGCCATCCCCAATGTGTCGCTGCCTTGAAGAGCCGATCGCGGTGAAAGTCAAGCATGTACAGAGGGGAGTTGTTTTCAAAGTTCCAGCCCTCGCCAGCGCATCCCCGACTTTTCAGCTGTGCAAGTTTAGCGTCGTACCTCATAGAGGTGAAAATGGAGAAGTCGTCGGACATTTTTCTCAGTGCATGTTTTGGAGTTAGTCGGATATGACACTTAAATTTTGAAAGGAAGTTGTCCTGGGTTGCATGGCCAAAGTTGTAACATTAGACCTAGAGGTGAGGAAGTAGGGCAGAATTAGTAATATGGAATCCGTATTGAACAGAAACAGCACAGCAGAGCAAGCGAGGTTTCTGGTGACTATTAACATCTCCCCATCTCCATGGATGAGGTATCGTATTGATTACCTTTAGATGCAGAAGCCGCTCTCTCCAGGGCTGAGCCGGGGAATTAGGCACAAGGCTTTGTCAATGTACCAGAGCCAATCATGATATGGATGTTGCATATCCCAAATTTTGGTAAGGGACTGTTTTGACGAGACTTGTATTCAAGAGCCAAGCATTATCCATTCATCCATGCCTACCTAAGCATGCATGTGTATATTTCTCCTCCAGATTTCTATCGTGAAAGGACTTTCAAGATCGATCTCATGTAGGAGAGTGCCGAATCATGAAGGAATCCCCGCAACATGTCACCTCATAATTCGCAGAAATCGGCAGACCGCCAACCATCAAAATCATGACAGGGGTCGTGGGGAGAACAGAACCATTGGGTCAGCCTGTTAACCGCCAGGGATTATAGACACATCCGACTTCTATATCATGAATCTCAAGTTACCTAATTGTACCTAAAGTACTAAGATAGTAGTTTGTAGTTCACGCCAAAGGATAATGTAAGGTAAGAAGCGCCCAGCTTAGTCTATAGGTACATACCGAGACCAGCCCGCCGTCCAAGTGCCTCAGGCATGAGGGTAGAAGGACGTCACCAAACACATAGCGTCACTGGGAACCTCACACAGGTCTGGGCATTCATAGATATCCAAATTCACTAAAGTTGGTGCTTATCGGAAAAACTTTCAGTGGATCCGGCCCGCGAACCTCCACTGTTCGCGCCAAATTTCAAACAGAGCCGTCAGCTTTTTCTGCGCGTGCCCAGCCCAGCCCGCCGAAGCTACCAACTGTGATCTGGTTCTGTGATACTGCTCCGGTCCGCGCCCATACATCATCGGCTTCCCGACTCCCTTCAATCCCGCATCGACGGCTTCACTTCCATTCTCGCCCCCCGCTACGCCGATCCTCTTCAATAACACATAGACTTCGCAATGTCGGGTCCAATTCCGTCAATGGCTCCAGGCCAGCCAACCTACGTACCTGTCGACTCTTCCTCTGGCCTCTGGGAGCGGTTAACACATTGGGCCTCTGAGAACAAGACTGTCGTCTACACCATTGCAGGCGTTGGTATTGCTGTGACAGGTGCCGGTGTTATTTACTACCTGAATGATAACGTATGTGCCATTGCCACTGTCTCCATTTTGATGATGTCGGATATTTTTGCGGGCACCTTGCGGCTCTGTATCGGATATCACTGCACTAATAATGAACAAACCTTGACTAACTTCCAATTCGAAACTGCAGAGCGGCAAAGACACAACACCAAAGTTGAGCAAGAAAGAGAGGAGAAAGCGAAAGGAAGCCGATCGCAAAGCTGATAAAGAAGCGCCCTCAAGTGGCCCCTCTCAACCCAAGCCTGCTTCTGCCGAGAGCGAGCCCGAGCTGCCCGAGGTCGATGAAGAAACTGTCTCTGGCCTCACCCAAGAACAGCGTGAAGAGTATGCCGCCAAGCTGAAACAGGCTGGCAACAAGGCCTATGGCGATAAGTCATACAACAAGGCTATCGACCTCTACTCTAAAGCCATTCTCTGCAAGGCCGACCCTGTCTTCTACTCCAACCGGGCAGCCTGCCACAGCGCTATGAGCGAATGGGACCAGGTTATCGAGGACACCACTGCCGCTATCAACATGGATCCTGAGTACGTCAAGGCCATCAACCGCCGTGCTACTGCCTACGAGCACCAGAAAAAGTACTCCGAGGCCCTCCTCGATTTCACGGCCTCATGTATCATTGACAACTTCAAGAGCGAGTCTACGGCCCAGGCTGTCGAGAGACTTCTCAAGACTTTCGCCGAGCAAAAGGCCAAGGAGATGATTGCTTCCCGACCACCTAAGCTGCCCAGCCCCATCTTTGTCGGCAACTACCTTCAAAGCTTCCGCCCTAAGCCTCGCCCCGAAGGCCTTGAGGACTCGGAAGAATTGGACCCTGATACTGGTAAGGGACAAGTGCAGATTGGACTCCAAGCTTTGGAGAAGAAGACTGGCGATGGCTATGAAGAGGCTCGCCAGGCTTTCGAGAAGGCTCTAGAGCTCGGCGATCTGGGTGAGCACGAAGCGCTTGCTTATAACATGAGGGGTACATTCCGGACCTTGCTAGGCAACCATGCCGAAGCAACACAGGATTTCGACAAGAGCATCGAGCTCGACCCCTCTATGACGCAAAGCTACATCAAGCGTGCCAGCATCAGCCTGGAGCTGGGTGAGCCTGACAAGGCCGAGGCTGAGTTTGCTAAGGCTCTCGAGCAGGATAAGAACGATCCCGATGTCTACTACCACCGCGCTCAGGCCCATTTCATTAAAGGAGACCTCGCCGATGCCCAGAAAGATTACCAGAAGTCGATCGACCTTGACAAGGACTTTATCTTCTCCCATATCCAACTCGGTGTCACCCAGTACAAGATGGGCTCAATCGCTTCGTCCATGGCTACTTTCCGACGATGCATTAAGAACTTCCCTAAGGTACCTGATGTCTACAACTACTATGGAGAATTGCTCCTCGACCAGGGTAACTTCTCTGAAGCTGTCGAGAAGTTCGACACGGCTATGGAGATGGAAAAGCAGACCAAGCCCATGTCAATGAACGTCTTGCCCTTGATTAACAAAGCTCTGGCCCTGTTCCAGTGGAAGCAAGACTTTAAGGAAGCCGAGGCTCTTTGCCAGAAGGCCCTTATTAGTAAGTATTCTTCTACACAATGCAGCCAAGTATTATCCTAACAATAACCTAGTCGACCCGGAGTGTGATATCGCCGTCGCTACCATGGCTCAGCTTCTCCTTCAACAGAACAACGTTCCTGCTGCTCTTAAGTATTTCGAGCGCGCGGCCGAGCTCGCTCGAACTGAGGGTGAGATTGTCAACGCCTTGTCATATGCTGAGGCAACCAGAACACAAGTTCAAGTCACAGAGAAGTACCCAAAGCTGGCAGCCAAGTTGGCAGGTGGCGCTGGACCCGGTGGCCTTCGTATGGGTCCCCAATAAATGTTGTACGAGAAATAAACACCAATCAATGACTGGCCAAGGCGTGTAAAGTGTACGAATCAGGAGCAGCCGAGAAAAAGGATGGCGTTGATTTAGGATGGGATGCGGGACATAACCACACTCTATCCACCGAGGGAGCTTACCCAGCTGCTTCCTCACCAGCAAGTGAGGTCCAATGCTCTGCAGTTGGGAACTATAATGCACACAACTGAACCCAACTGTACCTGTATATAATAAGTGCTTCTCTTATGTTTTTCTTAAGCATATCGGGAATTTTTGAGGATGGACGCAGGGCAGGTACTCAGCAGGCTTGGACATCGTTGCGCTGGTGCATTGGAGGAAGAAAATGAGTCGTATTTTTTTCGTCACGCACTGTCCGATGACTTGTTTGTGAATCTGGTACTCAAAATCACTATGTAGACCGATATGATTGAAAAGCCTACAAAGGCATGACATTAATACCATGGAATCTCTACTCCAATAGCCTCAAGCACTCCAGGACGTTTTCTGGATCGTGTTTCGACATACATATATACAATAATGGCGACACTCCTCTCATCTGTCTGCCTCTCCTCTTGTAATTGGACACGGACCAGTAATCGTACAAGAGAAGCAAAAAAGATGGAACGCCAGCAGACAAAAACAAAGAAAAAATACACATCTGAGGATAAAAGCTCACATGAATCCGGGTTTCTTATTAATAGTCAGGATGAGCTCCACCCTCTCCTCCCTGACCCCAACAACAAGGCCCCTAACGCTTCAGCGCTAAAGGGAAGAAGAATGATCAAATACGGGAGGCGGTATACCGATTAAAGACGTGTCGTATCCTCTGGTCTTGTGGGTAAAAACGGAAGAATGGGAACTTAAATGCGTCGTCGAGATATCTATGAAGGGAAAAACGAGAAACAAAAACAAGCAGAGCATCAGCATCAGCATCATAACAGCGGCAATGGAGTCTGAGATGATCAGCCAGTCGTCTACTTGTTGTTGTTGGCCACAGAAACACCGACACCGACGCCTACAGCAATAGCGATGATGATGAGCAGGACGACGAGGGCACACCACCACTTGAGCTTGCGACGGTTAGCGGCGTGCTTCTTGGCCACCTCGACTTGCTCGTTGCCCTTCTCCATGTGATCGACGGTGTTGATCGCATTAGTTTCAGCGGCCTGGATGACCGGCTCTTGCTGCTCGACAATGGTGGCGAGCTCCTGGTAGAGGATGGCAAGCTCGGAAAGAGTCTGCTCAATGCGCTGAAGTTCACTGTGACGAGCGCGAACATTACCGAGTACGGAGCTTGCATGCCCGGTACGATTTGTTCGTAGCTGAGTTTCTCATTAGCCATGCTGCCCGAGAAAGTAGCTGGTTGCCGTTGGGGGATTACTTACAGCAGTCTGGAATACACCCTCGTTGCCCCAGTCGGCGTTGGCGGCTTCTTGAACCTCTTGCTCGGAAGCATCGGGGTTGACGATACGGTATTGACGGGCAATCTGATCGCGATAGCGCTGCTGGTAATCCCGCTCGATGCTCTGGTATTTGTCGAGCTCTGACTTAAAGAAGGTCTTGAGGGACTGCAGCTGGGTGTTCTTTGTGGTACGGGAGCTGTCATTGGTCTTTGCAAGATCGCGCTCGAGTCCCTTAATGCCGTCCTTGATAGCGGTGTTTCGGATCTGGGTCTGAGAAACATACTGCTCGAGGTCATGGTTGGCGGACCCATCGGTGCTGCTGAGGGTGCGTTGGTGGAGCTGGCCGATGTAGTCGACGTCGTTGGTCAGACCCTTGATCTCATCGCGGAGTTTCTGCACGCGGTTCAGGAATTCTTGCTGAGAAAGACTTGGGCTAGTAGCCGTAGCCTGTTGCGAATAATCCTGCATTTCATATTGGTCATTACCATGGGCTGGCGCGTCTTGCGCATAAGGATTGGCCTGTACATTGAAGAATTCGGGTCAGCAAGACTGTGGTCAGTTCATGAGGGACAGGGGATAACAAGGCTGCGCGTACCTGGCCATAGCCATAGGAATTATCCTGACCCGAGCCCTGCTGGTAAGGGTTCTGATTGTACTGATCGTAGGACATGGTGATCAATTATACTCGAACAAGGAAGCAATGGCGGGGGATGAATGGTGATGATGAGAGGAGCAAAAAGCACTAATAAAAGGCTGGTGCTGGTGATGAGAAATGATGAGATGAAGCTACTCGACCGAGCTTTAGTTTGTCTTGGCCTTAAGATCAACGTGGATTGGACAATATGGACCGGGGCCGAGAGCCAGAACTTAGTGGCCCCTGTGGACTTTTGCGTTTTTGGTGGATTTTGAGCACGGGTCCTTCAGTGGACGGGTACGAACGTGACGTAGGTGCCCCGGCAGGTTTTTGGGTCTGAAAAAGCTTGAATTTTTTGGTTGAACAGGTTCGAGAAATGAGTAAACAAAAACAGCCTCGCTTATTGAGATCGCCAAATTGATTAATGCTGATGTGGCAACTAGACGTTAATATCTGGCAGAATGAATCATTCAGGTTCAGGTTTCAATTGCTGACCGAGAGGGAATTCATTCGGCTTATGTATGAAGGTCCTAAAACTGAACCCCCGGCAGTATCGGATCTACCTAGAATCGTTAGATACCTGCGTACGCAAGTGGCGTGTGTTTATTCGAACCAAACACGGAAAAGAAACAATGGGTAAGTTTCCAGAAATACACAAACCCAGCTCAAGGGTCTCTTGGGCCTCTCGTCTTGTCGGTGACCCTCTCTCCGCCATCAAGCGATTACTACTCGTCAGCCATTGAGGCTATGGCTATGTATGTACTGTACAAACTGCGAATGCGAATCCCCATCTGCCCACTGAGGCTGAGCATTGATCTCCCTTGTCCGCCGGACCTAAAAATCGGTGGACAGGACTATAATGAACTAGGCCACTTAATACATTGATGAAGCATTACCAAGCAATTTTATATCTTTCACAACTCACAAGGGAAGATTAATGTTATGGAAAAATATTAGTGTTCTGTTCTGAATCTTTCCCCATTCCCTCCATGGTCAAGAAATGGTGGCTGAGCCGTTGAAGGTTCCATTGACAGCGCCAAGGCACTGGTTTGGTTCTAGATAATTTTGATGATAGATAGCCGACTTGACTCCAATTGAAACTGCTGCGGGACAATGAACAGAACTGTTTCGCTTCAAGGGGATTTCGCCTCCGCAAGACCCAGCTTGAGACTCCATCTGCCTGGAGTCTTTTTCGTCACCTTTCTCACCTCGGTGCTGATGCTAGTCACCATAAACCAATAAACATCTTCCACTGTTAGTAGCCGAAGTCAGCTCTTCCAATACTACAGTCGCCATCTTCTCAGGGCCATCGCCTCATAATTTTCCATCGTAAAACTCCAAAACGCCAATATTTTATCCCAGTTTTTATGCGATCATGTGTCGTCCCTGGTCACGATATGTTTCAACTCAACAAGTTACCCAGATCATATGATGAACCGTAATGCAGAGGCTGTCTAGCCTTGCGATTCGAAGCGGTTTCATTTTTGATCGGGCAGGAGGTGACAAAGGCACGGCATCTCCAATAGGATCGATGTTTATGGGAAGTGTGTGACATTCTCATAAATAGTTCTTCTTCTTGGCGGTTCGTGTGTATTGCGTGAGGTGCCATTCGACGTCGCCATCCTTGTTGTCAAGGGTGCCGCTTCGAATCTCGAATACCCTCATTGTCATCCGTGGCCCGACTTCAGCCAGCTCAACGCTGTCGTATCCTGTCCGCACGAAAACATGATGCCTGACTTCAATACTGTCCTCGATGTTCTTGAATGTGACGACTCGGTTGCCGACCTTGTTTTTGCTCGTGATGGCTTCCCTGGGAGGAAAGACATGTTTCAATACTTTCACTACACGCTCACCCAAGCGACTTGTAAAGCCATCGAAGATGAGGTGAGGATATGACTCGCTCACTGTTCCTCGTACGCTTCCAGGAATATCGTGGCGTAAAACGACGTTGTGAAGAGAGAATGAGACAGTTGGGCCGTGCGGAAAATGCGACAATGTCAAAGCAGTTGGGGTGCCTCGGTGTTCGTGAAGAAGGACGACGTCGGAGAGGCCAGCTGACTGAGCGGAGCGTACTAGATCGGGCAGGATGAGATTTCCGCGATTAAGGCGCACGGCAGTGGGAAGAAGAAGTCTGATCTCTTTGGCGAAGGCTGCTAGTCTAGCCGAGGGATCTCGTGAAGTCGTCACAAGAATGCGAGGATCGACAATGCCTGAAAGCTGAGCGTACTCATCGTCCAGGTCGAGCTGCTCGTTGGTGGTGAGATCAGGTCGCGATTCGTCATACTGGTAGTCTTTGCGAAGTGACTTGTCGTTGGCAATTGAAGGATCCAGAGGCTTGCCAGAAGCCAAAGAAGATCTCAATTTGGCTCGTTTCTCGCTGATCTCAGCGTCCCTCAGAAGAAGAGCACGTCGATAGAGGTAATCGCGCCTTTGGCGCGCTTGTTTGCGCTATGCCAAGAAAGTTAATATTCATAGAAAGAACATAGATACTCCTATTAGAACTTACAATCATTGTTTTTGGCGTCTGCCCGCTTTCACAATGTGATGCTTGAGCTTTTGCAACATGTATAAAATTTCTAGGTTAGATAGGTACGCTACCACCCAAGAAGTCAGTAGCAAGAAAAAGTTCCTTATCGAGGTGGACATCCATTGATAACGAAAACCGCCTATCACGTGGGCGCAAAATGTCCCACCAACTGCACTTAGCAAAGAGGGTCCAGCTGTTCACCTGGATATAATTGTTCAACAGAAGGCATAATTTCTCGTCGCCAAACTTTGTGACGTGCGTTCTGTGACAATCCTTACTAGGTACTCGCCAAACCCGCCTGACTCCGAGTATATACCTCGCCGCCTGGCCATTCCTTGTACCGGCGCATTCGTTCCCGCGATGATGTGAGCCTTACCAGCGACTTGCAACTTCCAAACACTTTTACTATCCGATCCGAGCCACCCTGGGCCTCCCATACGGATACTTCCCGGAAGAATAATAGCTCTAGGTAAGTCGCGCTCGCTGTCTTAGCTGTCGAGGAACGTATTGGATCTTGCCATCGCCCACTGCGTCACCGCCACCCTTACTTTGCCCTGACGCGGGGCATTCAGCTGCTGATAAGTCTTTGTGCAGAAAAACTCTACGAGCCACCAATAACTTAAACAAAACACCAACATGGAGGGCGCCTTCACCCATGTTGGGAATCATTTGATATCCGACTCCGCTGCTGCCATCAAAGCTGGAGCCGATGACCTTTCCACGATCGACCCTGACGAGAGCTTACTCTATGGCAAATATGGAGATCGTAATGGCCGCCGCCGAGCCGATGATGATGATAACCAGACCGAGGCTTTTGAAGAAGACGACAATGATAGTCTTAACAGTGTCCCGATCGACGGACTGACGGGACTCAAACTAAAAGGCCAGGATGAAGAGAAAGAACTTCCAGCCCATGCCTGCGCGTAGGTTTATCTATGGTCTTGATATTTGGATCTGGCTGACATGGTTTTAGTTATTGCGGTATTCACTCCCCCGGATGTGTTGTCAAATGTCTCACCTGCAACAAATGGTTTTGTAGTGCGAGAGGCAACGGCACCTCGACCCACATCGTGAATCATCTTGTTCGAGCTCGCCATAAAGAGGTTCAACTCCACCCTGAGTCTACGCTGGGTGATACTGTACTCGAATGCTATAACTGCGGAACCAAAAATGCTTTTCTCCTAGGCTTTATTCCAGCAAAGTCCGATACTGTTGTCGTCCTCCTCTGCCGACAGCCTTGCGCCGCCAATACCTCCAACAAGGACATGAACTGGGATACATCACGATGGCAACCCCTCATCGAAGAACGAGCTTTTCTGCCTTGGCTTGTCGCGACCCCATCCGACTCCGAACAGCTCCGAGCCCGCCACCTTACGCCCAATATGATTGCCAAATTGGAGGAGATGTGGAAGATCGAGCCTAAGGCGACAGTGGTTGATCTTGAGAAGGCAGCTAGTATTGATGATGACCCCCAACCCGTCTTGCTAAACTATGACGATCCTTATCACTACCAAAACATTTTTGGACCTTTGGTCAAAATGGAATCCGACTACGACAAGAAACTAAAGGAAGCGCAATCAGAAGATGGGCTCCTCGTGCGCTGGGACTACGGTTTGAACAATAAGCACCTAGTCAGCTTCAACCTCCACAAAATCGAATCCGGAGATGTCAAGCTTGCTGTTGGTGATGAAATGCGCCTGCGTTACAAGGGCGAGCTGCGATCTCCTTGGGAAGGGGTTGGCTATGTCATCAAGATTCCGAATAACCAGTCTGATGAGGTCACCCTGGAGTTGCGCAAGACTGGAAACGAAAAGCTTGTGCCCACTGACTTATCCCACAACTTTTCAGCAGACTACGTTTGGAAAGCGACTTCCTACGACCGCATGCAGTTGGCTATGAAGACATTTGCTGTGGATGATATGAGTGTATCTGGTTACATTTTCCACACATTGCTTGGCCACGAAGTCCAGCTACAGGTCATGAAGACAAACCTGCCTAAGAAGTGGTCTGCCCCTGGTCTCCCTGATCTCAATCCAAGTCAAGTTGGTGCCATCAAGGCAGTTCTTCAGAAGCCCCTGAGCTTGATTCAAGGTCCTCCCGGAACTGGCAAGACTGTCACATCGGCTACCATCATTTACCACTTAGCCAAGATGAGCGGGAACCAGGTCCTCGTATGTGCGCCCTCCAACGTCGCCGTCGACCAACTCTGCGAGCGTGTTCACCGTACAGGACTCAAGGTTGTTCGTCTCACAGCCAAATCTCGCGAGGATGTCGAATCATCTGTCAGCTTCTTAGCCCTTCATGAGCAGGTGCGCATGTCAGAGCACAACAGCGAGCTTGTCAAACTTTCCCAGCTGAAGAACGAGCTTGGCGAGCTGTCCAGTCAGGATGAGAAGAAGTACAAACAGCTTACCAAGATCGCTGAACGAGATATTCTCAACAACGCTGACGTCGTCTGCTGCACATGCGTGGGAGCTGGCGACCCTCGTCTTTCGAAGATGAAGTTCCGAAATGTTCTGATTGATGAATCGACTCAGTCGGCGGAGCCTGAGTGCATGATCCCTCTTGTTCTTGGATGTAAGCAGGTCGTCCTTGTTGGTGATCACAAGCAGCTTGGCCCTGTTATTATGAACAAGAAGGCGGCCAAGGCTGGCCTTAACCAGTCGCTTTTCGAGCGCTTGGTCAACCTGAAATTGTCGCCTATCCGACTCAACATCCAATACCGAATGCACCCTTGCCTATCTGAGTTCCCTTCCAACATGTTCTACGATGGTAGTTTGCAGAACGGTGTCACTCATGAGAATCGCCTTCGAAAGGACGTCGACTTCCCTTGGCCCGTCGGAGAGATGCCCATGATGTTCTGGTCTAACCTGGGCCACGAGGAGATTTCTGCCTCTGGAACTTCATACCTCAACCGCACGGAAGCATCCAATGTTGAGAAGGCGGTCACTCGATTCTTTAAGGCCGGCGTTAAGCCCGCTGACATTGGCGTTATTACTCCATATGAAGGCCAGCGAAGCTACATCGTGACTACTATGCAGAATTCAGGAACCTACAAGAAGGAATACTATAAGGAAGTCGAGGTCGCATCGGTTGATGCATTCCAAGGCCGTGAGAAGGACTTTATTGTTCTATCTTGTGTTCGATCCAACGATAATCAGGGCATTGGGTTTTTGTCTGACCCTCGTCGTTTGAATGTGGCCTTGACTCGAGCCAAGTATGGCCTCGTCATCCTGGGCAATCCCAAAGTTCTGTCCAAACATGAGCTTTGGCACAATCTTCTTGTCCACTTCAAGGATCGTAAATGCTTTGTCGAAGGTCCGTTGACCAATCTGCAGGCATGCTTGCTCCAGTTCAGCCGACCCAAGGTCAGCTATCGTCAAAAGAATCAGCAACCGCAGTTCGGAGCCGGCAGCTATTCCAATGGAGGACGATTCAACCCCCCTCCATCTGGTCGAGATTTTGATGCAGGCTCCATGGTTTCCTACATCCCCGACGATGTGTCTTCCGTTCATGGGTCTGCATTTGGAGGTGCCTCTCTTAGCAGCGCCTTCCCTCCCATGTTCTCGAGCTTCACTCCTGATCAATGGCCTGGGCTTCCTGGGGTCACTGCCCCAGGTCGAGGCGGGAAGAGCCGTGGACGTGCTACGGAAAGCATTGCAGGTGAGAGTGTGGCCAACTCCGAATATACGGATGCATCTTCTAGCGTCATCGGAGGTAAAGGGGTTGGCCAGGGCGGTGTTAGTCTTGGAGCGGGGCTCCATGACGCTGTCACGGGCATGCGGCCTGTCTCCTATAGCCAAAGTGATCGGCTCAAACAGTATGTTGAGAGCAGTGGACGCATGGTTCCTGGAAATGGTTATGGACGACGCTTTGATGATGACGAGAAGAGTGTCAGCACGGCATTCCATAGTCAGATTGGAGGAGGCTATGACTGAAGGTCAACATGAGCACTACGGGTAGATGATTCCAATTTTGCATCCCGAGGGCTCTGCTGCACGACTTGTCAGCACCGCCGGATCATTGAGCGCGGGGAGGTTCACATTGTTGTCTTCTTGTGAAGTCTTCCCAGCAAGGCTGACATCTCCAAGACCTGCCCATTTCTGCGGAGACCGTGCCGTGCCCGTTTCATGGGTGACGTCAGGCTGGATAGGCCAGGGCAAAGACATGGGAATTGCATTGCCAGAGGCTCAACCTACGGTGGCCTTTACAGGGTCGTAGTAGGCCCGGCAGGTGCAGATTGTCTTGATCTCGAGAAAGCAGTGCAATAGTGGAACGGTCAAGGGACGTGGTGATTAGAAGTGTTATTGAGAAGTGGCCAGCAACGAAAGACTGCCTTCAGATATCGTTATACAAGATGAGATATTGGAAGAAACGCCACGTATATCGTACTGGCAAACCCCTACATCGAAGAACTCGTGGGCCACTCACTTGTTTGGTGTTTGGCACCGTACGTTGAAATTCTGAGTTGGCCTTAGTCAGTCTTTACCAGATAACTACCTAGATAACAAACTTGAGCCGTTCTTTTGACCTTCAACATCCCATGCAGGAATAAGTGTCTTCAATATGCAGGTGAGTTTTTGTGAGGCAAGGAATGGTTCATGGAATGTGAAAAAAGCATCCCATGGGCTTTCCGAACAAGGTGGCATATTCCAGGTTGACACGCCACTGTGTCTTTAATCAGAAAACCTACTGTGAGCAAAATACCTAAGGTATGCCAAGATAATATGTGGACGTCGAAGTTGCTTTCTTCTGGACCATTGCTCTTCTAAAGAGGAGAGCCATAGAAGAATCAGGTGTGTGAGACAGTTCAGCCATCCAATACCTAGTACTCAGTACAGGGGAAACAGATTGGGTCAGGGGCTTTTGATTTACGTTAGTGTCTGCAGTATCCGTACCTGTTTGTGAAGTGTGAACGGCTGCGATGGGGGACAAACTATTGGGGCCTAAAGGTACTTATGAGATCACACTCCTGCCCCCCCACCCCCCAGTCCCGTCCCGTCGGGGCAGGCAGGCTTTGTCGTAAATTGTTGTCAACGGCGTCCATGGACTTTTGAATTCAATTGAGAATTGTTACATACGGTACCAATTGTGAGCACAATAAGCCTACCTATGGAGAATCTTTCAGGGCTTGTTGCATGCATGTACGCGGCTCATTACCTTAGCAATAAACAACTAACGCAACTTCCCCCTTATAGGCGCATATGCAACCCGCCCTTGGAGTTGGCGGACTTGGCTTCCACTAACAGGACCAATGTCACTCCCTTCCTCCTGTCTCTCTGGTATTGAGCCTCCACGCTTGCGCCGCACATTTATTTAGTGAGATACAAGACATTCCCTACCTAAGGCAACTCAAGGTCGGTCGGAGCTGTGCTTGATTACTACTACTTAGGTAGATAGGTAGTATTTCTCATGCAAATTAGGTACACTCTTCCCTTTTCCCTCCCTGACGTTCGCTACGCGGTGCTTCCATTGCTCGCTTTCTACTTCATGCTTATTTCGCCCTTCACGTCGCTCTTTTGATCCAATTATTCTTCATCTATCTTTTCGACATCTAACCGTTTCACCCCGTAATGCACATATCATAACCATGTTAGCCACATTTCAAGGACGACCAGGTCGTCGCTACATTAGCCTCTTTCTCTTCATCGCTATCACATGGTTCCTGATCCATAACTTTCGCCCCTACGAGCGCTATCGTACTGTGAGAATCGGCACATATAACTATCTTCCGAGTAGCTACGATTGGAGCAAGCAGCAGATCTTCCACCCAGTTGAGGATATCAAGAGCCCACCGAACGGCACGTTTAAACTACTGCCACGAATTCAGAAAGAGCGCACCGAAGACTATAAAGAAGACGGCGAAACCACGGCTAGGAAAGCAGCCATCAAGCAAGCATTTACCAAGACCTGGGAAGCTTACAAGAAGCATGCGTGGGGCTGGGATGAACTCGCACCCGTGTCCCTCCGTGGAAAGACGACATTTTCTGGTTGGGCTGCCCAAATTGTCGATGCTCTCGACACTTTGTGGATTCTTGATATGAAGGATGAATTCAGGGAAGCCGTCAAGGTTGTCGCCATGATAGATTGGTCGCGGACTGGCGACGACTACCTCAATCTGTTCGAGGTGGCTATCCGTCATCTCGGTGGCCTCCTCTCCGCCTACGAGCTTTCTGACGAAGCTGTTCTGCTCGGCAAGGCCATTGAGCTAGGCGAAATGCTGTACGCCGCGTTCGATACCCCCAATCGATTGCCATCCCACTGGCTCTATTTCAAGGCTGCCAAGAGTGGCTCCCAGCAGGCGGACGCATCCATGTCTGGCGCTGCGGGAGGCTCAATGTGCCTCGAGTTTACCCGACTGTCCCAGATCACTGGCAACCCCAAGTACTACGATGCTACTGAGCGCATTAAGCAGTTCTTATACCGCAACCAGGACAAGACCAAAATTCCTGGCTTGTGGCCCCATGTTATGAACTACCGCGATGAGAAAGTTGATGAAGCTCGCTTTACCCTCGGCGCTGGTGCAGATTCGCTTTACGAATATTTACCCAAGATGCATGCTTTGTTGGGTGGCCTGGATTCTGAATATGTCGAAATGACCACCAAGGCACTTGATACTGCTGTCAAGCATATTCTATATAAGCCTCGTAACCCTGAGGACCTGGATATCTTGATGTCTGGCAATGTTTTGGCTGGCGAAGAGGGTAGCAAGCCTGAGCTAACCGCTGAAATGCAGCATTTGACATGCTTTATCGGTGGTACATATGCTTTGGCTGGTAAACTCCTTTCTCGGAGCGACTTCGTTGATCTCGGCTCTCGTCTCACCGCTGGCTGTGTCTGGGCATACGATGCGTTCCCCACCAATATTATGCCCGAAATCGCTCAGCTTGAAGCTTGTGAGTCCATCACCAGCAAGTGCCGCTGGAGTGATAAGCCTGTGGAGAAGAAGGATAAACTCCCCGAGGGTTTCATTCGAGTTAGAAACTCAGAATACCGCCTGCGCCCTGAGGCCATCGAGAGCGTGTTTTACATGTGGCGCATCACAGGCGACAATGTCTGGCGTACCGCCGCTTGGCGTATGTGGGAGGGCATCGTCAAGCAGACCGAGACCCAAGAGGCTTTTGCTACAATTAGTGACGTTAACAGGAAGGGTAGCGACAAGCGTGATAACATGGAGGTAGGTCACGCTCGCTCTCAGATCATTGGCAAAAACTAACTTTCGCTAGACATTCTGGATGTCAGAAACAATCAAGTACTTCTATCTCACATTTGATGATCCCAACATTATCAACTTGGATGAGTGGGTGCTCAACACTGAGGCTCATCCCTTGAGGCGCCCCAAGGGTGAGGAAGTTGAGGCTCCCAAGAAAAAGACAATGTGGTGGAAATTTGGCCATTGATCTATAAGCTTTCTTCAAATGATACAGCTATGGGCTATCTTAGTGTAACAAGTGCATGGTTTTGTTTTTATTGGTACCTATATAGAGTACTTGTAGCAATGACTTTTTCTTTCTCCGACATTACTTCCTACGTTTCTCAAGCAAGTCCACTTCAAGTCTATACCGAGTTGCGTGAAGATATTGGAAGAGCAGTGTGCGTAGGGGTTTCCCACTGGATCAAAGTTGAATATGTGCTACTGAAATACTTTATATAAAGTCAATGATGATTCAGAAACACTCTATCCTGCAGCAAATTGATGTCATTGAACCATGAACACATTCAAAGGCACCCAAGGTACTATCAATCATCCCGCTACGCGCATGACCCCGCCTGACGCATGCTATTTACCCCCAGAGATTACATCATCGAAAATAAGAATCTACCTACTAAGGTACGCCTCCCACTCACTTACGCGAATCTTCTGCAACATTTCCAACGGAGCTCCTCTAATTTCTCCTCTATCCTCTCTACCTAGGTATTCTCTTTCCTCGGCCGTAATGCGGCATGCCGTTGCGTCCCTCTTCCCTCTGTAGCATACGCCCCGCGTCAATTCTTTCAACATGTAGCAACAAACTGCTCCGGTGTCGGACATCAAACATCGTCGCAATTGGGCGGCGATCTCAGCAGCGAAGAGGCCGGCACGATGAGGTCGCATATAAGAATCACTACGAGAGGCTTAATATAAGGCACGATGCAACACCCGCTGAAATAAAAAAGTATTGCCCCTACCTGTGATGCTTGTGGAGCGCGGAAGGCTAACAGTTCAGGTCTTTCTATTCTCTTTCAAAAACCCACCATCCCGATGCAAATCCATCTGATCCAACCGCATCTTCGACGTTCTCCCTGATCTCTGAATCATATACTGTTCTGTCTGACAAGACTCGTCGAGCAGCCTACGATCGCGATATCCTTCGTTTACACCACCATCCACCACAAACTCACTCCCATCGCGGCTCTTACCACTCTCATCAGCCTGGCGGTCGCGCACCGTCAGGTTTGAGCCGCAGGAGAGGTACTTTTCGCGGTCCGCCGCCTAGCTTTTACCGCAGCGGAGGCTGGGGAGAGCAGGCAGATAAGCGTCGCAAGGCCCATGAAGAGAGTACAGGTGGTGGAAGCACGGCAACACATGAACAAGGCGGATCGCATAGTCGCCAGAAGAGCCCATGGGGTAATCCTTTTAGTCATGAGTCTTCCCATGGGGGAATGGGACCTGGAGATGACCCTTTTGGACATCAGAATGATGTTCCTCACTTTGACAAGGCGGGACATACGCGAACACATCGAAGAGAGGACCAACGGCGCAAAGATAGGAGACAAAGGAGCGCAATGGACGACGATGACAATGGCTTTGAGGCTCAGACAACCACCACAGGCCAGTTTATCATAATATCGGGCATTCTCGCCACTGCGATATTGGCGCCTCTCATATATATTCAGTTCATGAGCATTGGGCAGCGAAAAAAGAACAAGACTTAAGCAGTGATACACTACAGACAGGAAGATCGGGTGTGTCTCCCAAAGAATAAGTGTCATGATGAGGCTTTGCGTTTGTCATCCCTAGATTTTAAACGGTACCATTACTTCAAAATATTTCATAGATGGAATCTATTCACCGGCAGGACGAGGAACAACTTGCCATGATATCATCTTCGAGATTTTTTATTTAACATAATCTACATCCCCGGAGACCGCCGCAATGCAAGCCTGAAAGGTACGAGGAGCTGCTGAGGGGAGAACAGCTCTGAAGCGGATATTTTAACGAGGGCTCTCTGCTATTGGGAGATTCAATACTTCTGAGAGAAATTTAGCCCTCAAAGGTGAAGCTAGCACCGAGCTTGTGGGTAGCCTGGTCGAGCTTCTGGGTGTCGAAAGAGCCGCCAAGACCCAGGGTGACGCCCTCTCGGAGGAGGACGTTGTAGGCAAGGGCAGCAATACCACGGTCGTTGATCTTGACCTATATTTTGGAGCACGAGTCAGTCACGCATTTCCACAGCACCCCGAACTTGGTTGTACGAACCTTGGTGAAAGAGACAGGGTCGATGCGGTACTTGCTGGCAACCTCAAGGCCGACAGCGTTGCCGGTCTTGGAGTTCCAGGTAGCCTTGGCACCAGCCTCGACCTGTGAGTTGACCTTGTGGTAGTAAGAGGCAGCAAAGACGCTGAGGTTATCAGAGGCGGTGATGGCAGCGCTGTACTGGGGAGCAGCGTAGCCAACAGCAGCGCTGTAGGCGGTCAGAGCAGCCTTGTTAGCATCATAGCCAGCGGAGGCACCAGCTAGGAAACCCTCGTGGCCGACAACGGCGTCGACGTTGGCAACAGGGCCCTTCAGGAGATCGAAGAAGGCACGGCCGTGGAAACCGGGTTGCTTAAAGTGGAGGTTGAACTTGGCACCCTTAGCGGCGGTAGCAGGGAGGAAGTTGAAGAGACCCTCAAGCTTGAGGCCCTTGGCGAGGGAGTCGGCGACCTCGATCTTGGTGTCGAGAGCATTGGCGGTGTTCCAGGTCTGGGTAAGGGTCAGGCCTGTACGGGAATAGAACATTAGCAGCTGAGCATAGCCAGGTTGAAGAGACGTCGCAAATCCGACCGGCCAGCCTGATTTAGGCCCGAGGATTCGCGAGACGCTGAGAGAGGGGAGATTTTGTTTGCGGCGGGGTTTGGGTATGGGTGGTGGAGACGGAGATGGTGAAAGCGAAGAAGGTGTTGAAGGAAAAGATGGTGATGTCGTACCGGTAGGCTTGTCGGTGTATTTTCCCTCAATCTGAAGACTAAAGTCAGTAACCCGAAGGCAGAAAAAGGAACATCCCAAAAAGCAAGGCCGTTTTCTCGATTCGATAAGAGTTCGCTTGTGATGAAGATGTAGTGAATCGAGTTGGTCAACAGCACCAAAAGCCGCGGTTGACCGAACACTAGCTTCCGAACCCCCAAAGAACAACGGCTTGCCATTGAGTTTGCGGAAACGGGAATGCTTACAGCAGCAGAGGTGGCCTTCTCGTGGCTCGACTTGCCGGTAACCTTGAAAGCAACACCGTTGGGGGCGGTGTCCTTGAACTCGAAGGTAGTGGCAGAGAGATGGTAGAAATCCTTGTTGAGGAGCTATAAACGGCGCAAGAGTTAGCGGAGCTCGTGAACGTCAAGAATCTGTAGTAGCAACTGGTCGTGCGGAGTAGATCAATGCAATGGGGGATCTTGAGGCTGATGCTCCAATTCACTCCATGATATAAGTTCCGAAAGAGCGAAAAATGAACTGCTCAATTCTCGATATTGTCACAGCCCAAGAAATCAAAACAGAGAAATGAGAGGTGTCGAGACGACGGAGGGGAGATAGGAGCATACATCGTTGGCCGGCTTGGCAATGTCGGAGAAGGCAGGGACAGACATAGTTGCGTTGGATGGTATCGGAAGATATAAGTCTCAAAGGAAAGTTGTGATGAAAATGAAGTTGGAATTTCGACAGAGATGTGAGAGAAACGAACGGGGTAGGAGAGTGGGAGATGATGGAGCCTAGGTACCTAGCAGAAAATACTTGGGATCCAAAACTCACACAGGGCTGATCTCCTACACAGGGTTTTCTTGTTGGGGAACCCCGCTGGAACCAGCTCAGGCTCAGCGCATAGCTAGGGAAGCTCTTGTGTGCTAGGCTCTGAAGACGCCCTGTGCGGCGCCTAGCAAGGAATTTGCACATGGGTAGCCCAAGTCGGCTGATGTCGGGACTGTGTCACATTGTCACTTGGCCGGGTGATAAAAGGCAGCCTTTAGCTGGAGATCATGTAATTAATTTAAGCAATATCCCCCAGAGCCGGGGCCCACGTGGAGGGGTAATGAACGATGGTAACGAAAAGAGTTGGTCAAAGAGGAGGGAGAGAAGTCAATTGGATGATAGGCCACATCCATTTCCCGAGGGACAGACCAGACCATCCATAATCGCAACCTCAAATTCCCTAGGTTGGTACGGAGTAGTTATTGCCTGATCCTCCCGATTTCAGACTTCCTACAGATGCCACTGTGTAGAGTTTTAGGGTGACAAGTCCATGCAATCATCTCGCTGCCCAACGAGTACTTCATCATCATGTCCATCCATATCCCTTATTCAGTTTGCATGTTGTCAACGCATGAACAGCTCAGAGACTAACAACTAACAACTCATGTGACTCCATCACTGACTGACCACTACTAGGAGCTGAAACAACACCTCAGACCCATTAGTTTGGTAAGTATTGCCTGCAAGGAGGTTGAGGTAATACCTATACCAAAGAAGTTTTCTGATAAACACTTCTCCTAGAAGCCTTGAAGGCCGAACTCAACGTTGTCCATGTCCGGCATCATTCTCGTCTATTGGCCCGTTGGCCACACCCTCTTTCCAACCATTTCACGTCAAGACCCTTCATGCATAAGGTAGACAAATCAGGACGACACATTGCACCTACTGCCAATTTCAAACTGCTGTGAAACCGACCATTCACCGACGCTTGGACTACGCAGACGATGCGATCCTTGGTTTCTAGAACTTTTGTCTTTTATTTTCTTTCCCAAGTCCCTATCTTTCCGTACCCTTTCCCATCATCATTCCACGGTTGGTTGGTAAGCAAGATCCAAGACGCCTTTTCTCTTCTTCCAGGAGAACGACACCCATACATACACTTCATATTCGTTTGGGCCAGACATCTCTTATATGATAGTGTAAGTTACAATGAGGCAAGCAAGCTTGCTGTGCTTGATGTTTGCTCGATTCGCTATATCATTAAGCCGCGTTATCATATTTGGCGTTGTGAGTGGAAATGGCTCTGCAACCAGACATTAGCAAGCGTGTTTCCTTTCGGACCACCGACCATCCAGCTCTGGGGATAGAGAAATTACGTACCGGCCACTGGGGTCAGTCTGCTTGGACCAAGTGGGAGTCCAGCGCATGACGGTCGACGCGCAGTGAGGGGGGAAGTGCTCATCAAACATGCATCGATACCAGTAACTATTCATTGTTAGTCTCATTCAACTGCACGAAACAGGTATCAACGTACGCCTCCTTGGTATCGGGAATATCGTTACCCCACTCAGGCTTGGGGTTCTTCATCATCTCGTCTGTCACCTGCTTCTCGGCGTTGTCCTTGAGTGCGTCGATCCAGCCGTAGCCGACACCATCGGAGAACTGTTCCTTCTGTCGCCAGAGGATGTTATCAGGGAGATAGGGCTGTTCGTCAGGCTCGTCCGAGGTGTCGAAAGCCTTGCGAATGATGTACTTCTCAAGCCTGTCCTTGGTGATCATCTTCTCTTGAGGATCGATGTTCATCGATGTTTCAAGGAACTGTTATCACTCTTAGTTTCTAGGGAAGAACTACTACAATAGAGCTGAACTTACCTCCTTATCGAGGAAGGGAACACGAGCTTCAAGGCCCCAAGCAGATGTGGACTTGTTAGCTCGCAGGCAATCAGCCAAGTGCAGGTTCTTGACACGACGAACGGTCTCCTCATGGAAAGCCTCCTTGTCAGGGGCAGCGTGGAAATACAGGTATCCACCGAAGATCTCGTCACTTCCCTCTCCACTCAGAACCATCTTGATACCCATAGCCTTGATCTTTCGTGACAAGAGATACATGGGAGTGGAGGCTCTGATGGTAGTGACATCGTAGGTCTCAAGGTGAAAGATAACATCTGAAAGAGCGTTGAGGCCATCCTCGATGGTGAAGGTCATGACGTGGTGCTTGGTACCAAGGAACTTGGCGACCTCAAGTGCGGCCTTGTTGTCCGGAGAACCAGGCAGTCCGATGGAGAAGGAGTTGAGCTGGGGGAGGTATGTCAGAGTATCGAGGTGATCATCATCGTCAACGCCGACGAGACCCTCACCAGTGTCAGGGTTTTCGACAGGGAGAACGTTGCCGTTAGCCTCAAGAGCCTGTTTTCGAAGTCTGGTCACCTCACGCTGAGCGATAGATGCTGTCAGACTCGAGTCAAGGCCACCAGAAAGGAGAACTCCGAAGGGGACTTCAGCCATGAGTCGCTTTCGGACAGCTTTCTCGAGAGCATGTCGGAGAACCTTGTAATCGACGGGGTTGCTGGGAACCTTCTTAGGGTCCCACCAAGAAGGGTTAAAGTAGCGAGTCGTCTCGCCAGTCTTGGAGTCGTAAACGTGACCGGGGGGGAAAGCAACGATCTTATCACAAACACTATGCAAGCACTTCAGCTCGGAGGCGAAGTAAACGGTTCCGGGTTCCTTGGATGACCAGCCCTGGTAGAAGGTGGTGATACCGATAGGGTCGCGGGCCGCAATTGTGCGATCTTGCTTTTTGTCGTAGAGGACAAAAGAGAACATGCCATCGAGGTGGTTGGGGCAATCGGTATCAAACTCGGTGTACTGCAGGAAATCTATTGTGAGCCTGTTATTCTTCCTTAAGCTATTCATGAATTAATCCTCTTACCAGGGGAATGATAACTTCGCAATCAGATGTGGTCTTGAAGTGGTATTGCTCCTTGAGGTTCTTTCGAATGTGACGATGGTTGTAGATCTCACCGTTGACAGCAAGGATGATGCTGTCGTCGGCGTTGGTCAGGGGCTGGGCTCCAGACTCTGGAGGAATAATCGTTAGCTAAAGGATGCATCTAGACCCGAGACTTTCGACTTACCAACACCGACAATGCTGAGACGCTCATGGCAGAGAACTAAACAAGAGAGTCAGAACCAGAAGCTTTTGTGCTTTGAGAGTCAATTGGGCTTACTAGTATGGTTGGCAATCACGCTTCCACCTGAACATTCTACTTTAGTACTTGCGACCATGAGGGCTGCACCATTGATGTTGTTTTTACTTACTCCAGTCGGGGCCACGGTGACGGATTCTGCATAATTCAGGTTAATTTGGGGGGTTGTGCCTTGGTCGACCAGTGTGATACATACTGCTTTGCGAGCTTCAGGGCCGTGGGCTTAAACTTTTCCACGTCAGGATGACTACAGGGACGCAAAATGTTAGTCATGCCATGATTCTTCTTTTCCTCCTCCGACCGCGGGGTGATTTCAATTCCAATCCCAATTGATGGCGGGGTCCTCATGCCCCTCCAAACCACCAAAACAGATCCATGTTCATTTTCGCAATGGAGGGAGCGTACCGATGACAGGCGAAGATGCCACACATGTTAGCGGTTGCTGGGAAATGCGCGCGTTATGTGTGTATCACGAAGGGGAGTGCTTGAAGAAGAATGGTAGGAGGAAGAGAAAGGGAGAAGCAAGATTAATATTTAGCAATAGTTCGGGCGAGAGAAAAAAGAGGAGTCATAAGAAACTCCACACTCCTTCCGCCAGCACAGAACAGGCGACAAGCACTAAGATACCTACCCTCCATGGGTACCAGAACAGACAGTACCAATACTTCAAAGCCGCAAGGTTATTAGCGGTTAACGGCCGTGGCCGATACAATCGTATGGAAGTCTTTAACTTGTTAAGGTTATCCACCAAATACTCCGCTACGGACGCGGGTGAGCATCTCCCCACTACCATAGTGACCAGCCTGCCAGCATGAGTGAAGATGCCGGGCCAGTTCATTTGTGCTGTGAGGATCTTCACAGCTCGACTCGTTCGCTTCAACTGAATCGAGTCTCCATCTTCCTTGCTTGTAAGTGGACGGAAGAATCTGTCCGCTGATAGATAACGGCTTTGCCCTTCTCCGGCGCAATCATGTCAAGCCAAGCCAAAATATTTTTGAGGCGTGAGTAAATCTCCCGGCCGATTTCGGCTTGTAATTCGGCAGACTTAATTGGCAGCAGCTTGTGCGTTCCCGGCCCAGTTTACATAATCTGAATAAACTTTGACTTATGGACTTGATAAGGGGAATACAGCGGACATGCGGCTCTTGATTGTCACGTCACAAGACCAAAGTTCACAGGCTCTGATGAAGTCAATAAAAACTTTGAATATGTCATCGAGAATGAAGATCAACGTATATTTATAAGGACATGCGAGATTCTTTATAGAAGAAACTGTTCTCCAAAACTTACATAAAAGGCAGCCCCGTCACATATATCACTCTGGCCTTCTCATATCAACTCCCCATCAAACCCTTCCCATGACAGCTTTCACACGCAAGACAACCGCTCTTGTTTACGACGTAACCGAGTGGGTCGGGCATATCCCGACAACGCAGCCGCAAGTGATTCACTCGCCGATAAAGACCCAAGAAATATGAATCGACAAGGGTAGTGGCTCTTCGACAGTCCCGAGATAAATGGTTTCTTTACGAAAGGAAGGCTTTAACGAATTTAAAAAAAGCGCACTATCGCAGTGAACTGCCTGATCGTTCCCCAGTACAAAAAGGATTTTGATGACGTTGCGCTAGCACCTATCTCCCGCTGTATTGTCAAGCTCTTCCTGTCATACTGTGATATATAGCATGCCTCCGTAATGCGTGGAGTCCACTTCATAGACTCTGAGTAACTTTCCGCCTTGGTATTTCCATATAAACGCCGTAGCCTGAGGTGCCTTACAAAGAAAAATTTGGTCTAAAAGGTCTCTTCTCTCCCAACGCCTCCGAACATTTTATCAAGGTGTGGGGTTCTCGCGAACCGTACGGCGAACTCGCTTCTCGTACTCGGCACGATCTCTCTTGAAGAGGTTGTATGCCTCCGCTTGGGCAGGTGACTCGGGGTTAGGGTCGTTGAGAAGATCTTGGATACCAAGAAGGATTTGTTTGACGGTGATCGCAGGCTTCCAGGCCTCCTCTTCGTTGAGAATAGACAGGCAGACAGTTCCTGAAGGGTACACATTGGGGTGGAACAGCGGGGGAACAAATTTGCCTATGTTTATGTTAGCAAGGCGGCCTTCACATTGTGGTCGAAAGGGCTTTACACTTGGGAGGCTTTGTAGGGTACTCTGTGTTGAACAAGTATTAGAGCGGTCCAATCTATATCGTGTGGTTGGCACTTACCATCAGGGAAAGCAATGGTCAGCTTGAAGAGTCCACCAGACCAAATTGTGTTCTCCTTGCCAGGGATTCCGCATTCCCAATTTTTGACATCGAGTACACCTTCTTTGGTACGCTGTGGCTTGGCATAGAACCCGAAAGGATGGTCTCGTCGCCACTGCTTCCTATTGAGATTTTAGTCAAGTCCGGGGACTATACATTACAAATCTCACCTCTCCTCTTGTAATCGGTTCTGGCAAAGCGCCATGATTCCGTCGTTCAACGATGTCGATCAGAGGTGGGATGAGGGCGGTAAGATTTGCAGGCGAAGAATATGAGGAGAAAAGATTGTCAAGAATCGCGTGAGAGATCAGAAAGCTGAGGTGCGACACGAGTTGCGGCAGAATAAAGAGCCACTGGAGAGGAGCTGTGCAAGCTCTGACGGCCAAGTTTTCGGTTGCTGAGTGAGGAAAATGCTTCAGAGGGGAAGTATATCTGACACGAAAGAAACAAATCGAAAGTCAGCTTGAAGGCGGGACCTATCGTTTGCACAATCGTGCCCGAGGTACAATTCACGAAACGACGTCTTGTTGATGATTCGGTGCACAGGCCAGAACCTATTCGTTGGTTGAAAGAGGCCAGTCGGGGCATGGATGCCTTTCCGGCAAACCCCGCTAAGTGGTCACCTAGATGCCCAGGGCCTCACGCCTAGGTCCGGGGGTCGATTGCGCTGTTGCGGCTTGTTGACCCTCTGAATCCTTTAGGTACCACTCACTAACTGGGTACCTTAGTGAGGGGCACTTGTTAATCAAGTGGAAGGCAGCCCGCTTGAGGTGCGAACCTGCTAGCGCCGCATCATAGGTCACCTCGGCTCAGTCATTGAGTTAAGCTGGAAGCGGGCGGGCATCGATCCCTTAGATTGCCCACGTACTAAGGTATAAAATCACTTACGGCTTGGTCCCTACATCACAAAATTTTACTCTATTGACCTCCCGCCATCGTTGTCCTTCCATATAAGGCATTGTCTGAACTTGGCTGATTTCCATCATCAATCTCACTTCATCCGCTTCCTTTGGCAGAAGTGGGGGCGTTCGAGTGCTGGGAAAGACCAGGCAGATATCATCATGGGCGTGGACAAAGACACGGAAGTCGCCTTGAAGGAGGAGGTCACGGAGGGACTCCAAGAGGCTGCTAAAGAGGGTATGAAAGATGAGGTGAAAGAGGACAAAAAGGATGAAATTGAGGATACCACAGACCTCAAGACCAAGGCCGAGGCTGATGCTGCTACCTCATCTCAAACTCTCATGCCTGATGCTCCAACCGCTCATACTCCGGCCTCTAGTCTTTCCCTAGCGACTCCCTCTCTAGATTCAAAGCCTCAAAATGCTGCCTCACACGAGGCTTCTGCTGGAGATACTGCTCCTGATGATGCTGTTCCTCAAGACTCATCATCCAAAACTGCCCCGCAACAGCCCGTCCCCCAAGAAGCAGCCGCCACGACAGAAGCTGTAGCAGAGAAGACTGACGCTTTGCCAACCCCAGCACCAAAGGCCGCTATAACCGTTGATGAAATGGATGAGGTTCCAGACCCGGACGAGGACGACTTGGATGATTTAGATGGTCCGTGAAAATGCATAGAGCTGTAAGGAAACCCGGCTGACTGTTCTTAGATATGCTGGAAGAGTTCTCTACCGTCAAGCTAGATCAAACCAAGCCTCCTGGAGCTGCTGCTGGCTCCAGTAAACCAGAAGCTCCCAAGGGCTCTGCTTCCGGCAAAGAACCTGAAGTGGAGGATGCGTTCTCAGAAGATGAATTTGCTAGGCAGCTCCAGGCTGGTATGGCCGATCTACTAGGCGAACTTGAACAGTCTGTGCGTTTTATTTCATCTAGCAAGACCAACGAGAAAATGATTGCTGATACAATTACAGCCTGACATGCAAGCACAGTTTGAGGATATCTTCAAGCACATCGCTGCGGCAGAAGGTGCTGGTGATGCGCCACCTCCAAGCACTTCCAAAGGGCCTTCTTCTCAAGCACCACCTGAGGATGCATCGTTCCAAGATACTATCAAGCGAACTATGGAGCGCATGCAAGCTTCGGGAGACCAAGCTACCGCTGCTGCTGCCTCGGGATCCGCTGATGATTTCATGTCTGAGATGCTCAAGCAGTTGTCTTCGGGTGACCTTGGTGATCTGGGAGGCGATGGCAGCGAGGAAGAATTCTCCAAAATGCTTATGGGCATGATGGAGCAGCTCACTAACAAGGAAATTCTGTATGAGCCCATGAAGGAACTCGATGAGAAATTCCCTGAATGGCTTATCAAGAATCGTGACTCGACTCCGGAGGAGGACTTGAAGCGCTACGAGGAGCAACAGTCCATTGTACGAGAGATAGTGGCCAAGTTCCAAGAGAAGACCTACTCGGATTCCAATGCGGCGGACCGTGAGTTCATTGTGGATAAGATGCAAAAGGTTTGATTCATCTGCCTGTTCTTCTCACTGGTGGGGTCTATATCACTGACAAGTTGTCTAGATGCAAGCAGCAGGATCACCCCCTTCCGATCTAGTTGGAGACATGCAGTCGGCACAAGATGCCCTCAATCCAGGAGATGAAGCCTGCAACCCTCAGTAGATAAGGAACTTGGTTATTGACCCCAAGCCATCTATATACCCTTTCTCAAAATAATATGTGCACATCTGACGATATCCACTGGCACTTCCTGAACGCCGTATCCCTTCCTGGGTGATCCGATTAATCCCAACGCCAAGCGAGCAAACGCGCAAAGTTCTGAATAGAAAAAAAGCAAGAGTAAAAGAAAAGAACAAAAGAAAGAACATTATTGCATCTCAATGTCTCCAGAAGTATCGATCTGGTCTTGGGGTCGAGGCGGCTTGTTCTGTTTGAATTGTTCTTGCGCTATGAGCTCGGCAAAGACATCATCGTAGTCTTCGTCTGATAGTGGAGGCGAGGGTGGTCGTTGTGAAGAAGCCATCTGTTGTTGCTGTTCCTCATAGGATGCAAGCATCGCTTCGAGCTGCTCTTCCTCATCCATCATCGTTTCATCCTCGTCTTGTTCCAGAATGGGAGGTTGCTCTTGGTAGAAAGTCATGGCGTCCTCGATATCTGCCTCAGTAGTGTCAGGAGCGTCATGAGACAGCTGTCCTCGGTCGGCAAGATAATTTGTCTTCAGAAACTGCGATTAAATTAGCAACATTCATAATACATGAAGGGATCTTTCCTTACCTGTCCCTCTATGTCTCTACGTTGCCAGGCCTTGTCTTCACGGCTCTGTCGCACATTCTGGAGGAAGACCTTACGTCTTCCTTCGTGTAGCTCATCCCGCTTCTTGTTCACTGGGTTTGGCCGAGTGGGACGCGAAGAAAATTTGAACTTTGGGGGCTTGATGGGAGAAGATTGAATTTGACGCTGCGGACACACGTTTCTGTCAATTGGTGAGAGTGGCGATGATGCGCGCACAGGTGAAGAAGAGAGCGGCGATGAGACAGCAGGGCGATGGTCCCAAGAACCGGAGAAAATGGGCGCGGGAGAAAAAGACATCATATTTCTGACTGCAATTTTGGCGATTATGCTGTATGAGATTGTAAAGGACCCATACGATGTAAATGATGGAGGGAGCTTAACTCAAGAATTACATCGGTTTCGCGTTGTACTTTCGAGATGCGTGGTCGTGTAAAGAGCTGACCTTAAACGCGTTACAGTCGCGGTCGCGCAGTCACATGACGTACCTAGTTGCCCCTCTTGAAAATACTGCAGGGCTAAGGTAATTCGCCCCCGAAGATCGCACCCGGCCCAAGCCGAGCGATGGACGGAGGTTTATCGGAATCGGCACACCCAAGCAAAAAAACTGTCGACTTGATTTTGGTTGACGACATGATCTAACTAAGCCTACCTTAAGCCTGGCCTCTGTGGTGTCAACCTGTTTCTATTACTTTCCTGCTAGCTTTTCTTCCTTAAGAATGAACAATTCTATTTTACCACATACCATTTTTCCTTCTTAAAAGTCCATCGGCAGTCAGATGAACGCCTTATCTGTTTCGGCCTTTGCGAATCGCATCGCCACTCGATCATGGACCTGTTCGACTTGTAGAAGTCAGTTGGTCCGAAGTAAGCCCTTTCGAGATTTTAGCGCAAGAGGTTTCGCATCGCGGAGAGGCTCGAGGAAAAGCAATGGTCGCAAGTCCGGCCCTAAACGACCGCTGTTATATGCCTCGGCTGGTGTTGGTACTGTAGGCGCGACCGCGCTTGCATTCACCGACGACATCAAGAGTAGTTATGAGGCGGCAGAACGTACAGGAAGAGTTGCGGTTGCGCTCGCCGTGTGTATCAACGAGTATGTGGTTACTCGTCATTGGGTGTAGGCGGTACGAAACTAATATATTGGGTAGTTACCGAACAACATTAAACGCCAGAGAAACGACAGTGGACCATGATGCACAGGACAGCATGCTCAAGGCATGTCACAAACGATGCGCCGAACGGACCCTCGTTGTGTTGGAAAAGAACGGCGGTATCTTTATCAAACTCGGCCAGCATCTGGTATGACCTCCATCAACTTCGGAGCTCGAGCGATCGCACTAATTACTACGCCAGAGCGCCATGAATTACCTTTTACCATCCGAATGGACAAACACGTTCATCCCCCTGCAGGACAAGTGCCCTGTATCTTCACTTGAGTCGATTGAGGATATGTTTCGCAAAGATACAGGAGAAGAGCTTTGGGACTATTTCTCTGATTTCGCCCCTGAACCAATTGGTGCTGCCTCTCTTGCTCAGGTACATCTGGCATCCATCAAGGGGTCAAATCAGAAGGTTGCGGTCAAGGTTCAACATCCTGAGCTTGAAGCATGGGCACCCCTGGATCTAGCGCTTACCCGGTACACGTTTTCGACCCTGAAAAGATTCTTCCCCGAATATGATCTTGAGTGGCTCTCTTCTGAGATGGATGTTTCTCTTCCTAAAGAACTTGACTTCCAAGAAGAGGCCAACAATGCCCGACGTATGAAGGAGCACTTCGCCAAGATTCCACAGCTACCCCTGATTATCCCCGAGGTCATCTGGGCTAAGAAGCGAATCATTGTTATGGCGTGCGAAGCGGGAAGTAGACTCGACGATCTGGAGTATTTGGATAAGAACGGTATTGACCGAGATGAAGTATCTGCCACGTTAGCGCGTATCTTCAACGAGATGATCTTCGGTGATGGTGCACCCTTGCACTGTGATCCTCATGGTGGCAATATTGCTATCCGCAAGAACAATGCCCGCCGGGGCCTTGGACGAGGTCCTAACTTTGATGTGATTTTATATGATCATGGTCTTTACCGCGACATTGAGCTTCCTTTGCGAAGGTCATACGCCAAGATGTGGCTTGCTGTTATTGATGGCGATATGGATCGAATGAAGAAATATGCACATGAAGTTGCCGGTATAGAGGACAAGGATTTCCCACTCTTTGCTTCAGCAATCACTGGTCGAGACTACAGTATTGTTAGCAAGTCTGGATCTATCCTCGAGACTCGAACAGCCGATGAGCAAAAGACAATGAGCGGGGCTCTGCAGGAGGGTCTCATTGTCGACCTCGTGCAGCTTCTTAGCCGCGTGCCTCGTATCATCCTTCTAATTCTCAAGACAAATGATCTAACCCGAAGCCTGGACGAGAACCTCCAGACACGGCAGGGTCCCATCCGTTCGTTCATGATCCTCGCACGATATTGCACCAAGACCGTATTCCATGAGAAGCTTGAAGAGATCGGTCAAAACGGATCCTTCCTCTGGCCGCTTAATGCTGTGCGGGTGTTTGCTGCATGGATTGGTTTCATGCGCGTGGAGATCAAGTTAGAGGCCTTTGAACTTTGGCTATCAACCAAGAGAATGTTGGGTCTAGGCAGCTTAGAGTTTTCAGGTACGGCGTTACAAAAGTGAAAGATGACAAAGAATTAGAAGATGTATCAATATAGAGTATATATACCTTGCTGGCGTGACACCCAGAACATATAGAAGCCAGTCACAGAAGGTTCATGATGCAACGCATTCATATCAAGTAATAACACAATTGTATTTCAACTGTACAATTATGCCGATAGCCAGTTTCGGTTACTTACTTATGTTCTACTTTCACAACTCATCGACATGTTAGCTCTATGAAAACAAAACAATTTTCAAGTTGGCAGGATGCTGCCATGGAATGCGGTTGCTTCGGAAGCAGTTCTCGCTTGGTCAACAACAGTAGGAGAGTCTTATTCAATGCCATTGACATGATTCAGTCTCCTTCTACCTCTTTTTTCTCCCCGTCTTTCTGCCAGAATAGCCAGTTGCTTCTTCTTTGTTTTCCAAATAGTTGATATTCTGCGCTGCAGAACATCTATCCGTAATATCTGGGCATATTGAGTCTAAGAAGAAAGGTAATGGGCAAGGAGATCTATGCCTATACTTCCTTCTCACGAACGTACGAATCTCTATTCGGTGACACGCAGAAACACCGTGTATTGTTCTCCCTCTTGATTCGTGAAGTTCATGGCATGTGTGGAATTGACCTAGGCACAAGCTGGATTCTTTCTTCATCGATGCTACTCACAGAGTCAGACGCATCTTCTTCAAAAGTCCATTGACTTCATGTCCCATTCTTGGCCTGAGATGGTATTCGCAAATCGTAATGTCAAGGCTTATACAAGCGTCATTAAACTTAGTGGTTCTATCAGATCAATTACTGGATGAGGCCTAACGAGTGCTAGGATGACTCCAACGAACAACAGACGACTGAAGCTGCAAAAATGGTGGTTCCGCCCGGGATCGAACCGGGGACCTAACGAGATGCCATAACCAACTAGACCACGTGTCACTTGTAGATAGAGTGAGGCATAGGCGACTCTTTGCACCAGTTCGAAGAGGTTCAGGGACGACGATTGTAGTAGGAGGTAGGGTTGAAGTAATCACTATGAAACGTGAATTAGTAATCCAGACAAAAAGAAATGGGTATGTCTAAACACTGAAGGCTTCCTTTATAATCAGGTAGTGGAGGTGGCGCTTCCGTGGGAGTTAGTGATGGCATCTCGTTCACTGAGACGGCCCCGGTTCGGTCCTAGGCAGAACCACCACTATTCTAGCAGCTTCAGTCGGATTCATCTTGTGTTGTGGATATAGATAATGGTGGTTTTCTTTCTCCCTTTGCAGAAAATGGTGCTGTAGAAGCAGTGACCCAGGAGCCTGATAGTCATACATAAGCTTGAGTCAGTATGTGACCACATTGCAATCACCAAACTACCTCCAGAGGTGATGGTTTGTTGAGATAATCATGAATGAGACAACCAAATATGGATGGTAGACCAACAATGCACAGGCTTAATAAATTCAATGCTATATTTAACACCTTAGGTATAGTATCGCTATGATATCATGTCTTGTCCCATCCCAACTCCGCGCCATCCCATGTTAATTTTTCAAACCTATCATACATGAACCGAATAAAAGAACGAATTCCGCTCCACGCCGGCTTATTCAAACGAACCCTTACCCAATAAGTCACCCACGACTCCGACTCTCCTCTCTGCCCCTTTAATCTTTCTTTCTTCTCTCTTTCGCTCATTCTGCTCCAGCTTTGCTCGTCTCTCACTGTCACGAGCAAAAGCATGTACACCGCTCTTCTTGCTGGCTCCCTTCTTGATCGTGGCCTCCTCACCAAATCCGCTCGCTGGTGCTAGTGAACCAGAGCTTGTGGTTGAGGTTGTACCAGATACAAATGAATTTGTAGTAGCACGGCGAAGCAGAGCGGGGACCTTGAATGAAGAGTTTGATGCTGTTGCAAAGGCAAGGCGGCCAGTGCTGACGTTCGAAGAACCATTGCGTTTTAGACTGATGCGATCAACGACAGCGACACGGCCACGGCGGGGGTTGGAGATATCATTCTCCTTATCGCTGCGAGTTTCTGTGGTAGCGTTTTCTTCGCCTTCGCTGTCTGAAACGACTTCAGTTGCAGGGATAACTGAACCATGGGGTTCCTCCAACAGATCGGACAAAGTTTCGCGAACTTCACCAATATTGGAGGGCTTCTTGCCATCCTTGGTCCTACGCAGATAGCCAGGGACCCTGTTACCCGCAGGGCCGAGGACCTTCTGAGGTTGGCTGTCAGGAACAGTCTGAGCTTCGCTGCTTTCATCCTGAGACTGGGACTGTGAGGACTCAACAATCTCCTCTGGCGCATCCAAAAAGTCCATTTCATCATCACTGCCACGATCCTCAATCGTTCGTAAGAAGGCCTGATTACCGGGGTTCTCGGCTATCTTCTTGACACGTTCGTCGGAAAATAGAGCTTTCTGCATTTTAGCAAACTGTCGACGCTTCATTCGACGACGAGCCTCGCCATCATCATCTGAATCGTCAAGGTCGTAGCCTGCACCTCGTTTACGGCGAAGCATGCCAGTCGTGATGTCCTTGAAAAGCTTCTCCACCTGCTTCTCATCTTCTGCCTGTTCTCGAGCGCTATGGAATGTCAGTCTTGTTGTAAATGATTCGGATGTAGTACCTACGCATATAAAGCAGCTAGTTTGGCTCCGTCAATGTCATTACTAGCAGTGTCGTCTATAATGTCTTTGAGTGAAGCGGCAGACTCATTATCACTGTCCTCGCCATCTGCACCACCCAGCCCAGCATATTCATCTTCGGACTCCTCAGCCTGTTCCTGAACCATCTCTTTTGCCTTGCTGTTCTTGTGGTCAAACTCGGGTTGGAGACGCTTCTTATGGTCGTTCTTGGCACCTTCCCTCAACGCTTCAAAGACATTATCAGTCTTCTCTGCAGATGCCGGCTCTGGTGTTTCCTGAATGCGTTGCGATGTCTCTATTCTGCGACGAAGGCGGCCACGGCGGACGAGTGGTGAAGCTTGGGTCGGGTCGTCGTGATCGACCAACATAGTCTCTGTAGTCGAAACTGGTGCCTCGACAAATCTGTTCTTTAAGGGTGTTTGGTTTTGGAGCCCACCATCCTGAGTGAAATCAATCATTTCAGAAATTTGAGTGCTCTCTTCCCGAAGCAAGCTGTCCAGGCCGCGCATCTGAGACTGACAAAGGTCGAGGGCGATGTCTTGAGTATTCTTTTGGCTGTCATTCTTTTGACTGTCCATGATCATGTCCTCCATGGGCTCGTCCATGGTTGCAGAGAAGTTGGAGTCGGGAAAATGATCGAAATCGGGCATCAGAGATTGGGTTGGACCGTCTGCAGAATTCATTTGGCTGTCGTCCATGGTACCCGCGAAAATCTGCGTGAGACCGAGACCAGCCGGCCCCTGTACCGGCAAACCAGGGATAAAGTTCTTCTTTGCTGAACGGAGGACTGATCTAGGTGCAGTTGGAGATTGGGTGTTTGGGACTGTTGGTGACATGCGGACAGTAGTTTTTGGTCTCGGTGTCATTTCGACTGTGTCCTCCTCCTCCTCCTCCTCCTCCTCGTCGTCGGAAAGAACAATAGGCTTTCGCAGTCGTCGATGTCTTGTAGCAGGGAACTCTTCGATATCGTCTTGAACATCTTGACTGGCGATAAGAGTCGCATCGTCATTCTCATCAGCAGATGCCTCAGACTCTCCATCTCGAGCCTCGACTTCGACCATGTTATTGCCATCTGTTTGTTCCTCATCACTAACTTCCTCTTCATCCTCAGATCCGGACAACTCAACAACTGATCCTTCTCCGTCAGCTTCGTTTCCGGATGCCTGATACTCATCATCCTCGCTGTCATCCCAGGCCAAGGGGTCAACTTCGCCATTCTCCTTCGCTTCCTTCTTGGCGGCTGCTTTCTCTTTTTGCCTGATCATCTGTGCCTCCACTCTTGCCCTAGCGACAATGTCCTCAGCGTCTTGCATCTGACGCTCACGCTCTTCTGCGGTCTGAATAACGACACCTTGAGCCTTTAGCAGATCAACTCTGCGGTCACGTTCTACCTTAGCTTGCTGCCGAGCCTTCTGATATAGATAGGCCTGGAGTTCTCCTGCTGTCATACCGTGGTTTTCGTTCTTTCGCCTTGTCTCCTTGCCAGGAGACTTTAGCTGGGCAAGGGCGCGCAACGCCTGAACGCAACTGTGTTCTTGTGCTTTCTTTGCTGGCGCCATGTCGAATACAGCTCGAATCTTGTCCTTGGTGGTGGTTGTAATCTCTAACTCGTCATCCGAATCCACCATGGTCACGTTGGCTCTCATGGGTGGAAGCTTGACTCGAAATTGGCGCCTCGAGTTTTGAACGGGCTGTTCCTGTTCGGCTAGAGTCCCCACAGCCTTACCCTTTCCTTTATCTGGTTTGAGCCTAGTTGTTTCAGCCAGACTGTCTATAGTTGGCAAGTCGAATTCATCGTCACCAGCAGCAGTTTCTGGATCTGTAACGGCGGGGGCAGTCTCTTTAGAAACTGGCGGGGAGCTCGGTGGTGTATCGACACCCTGCATCTCGACATCGCTGTGTGGTGTTGGGACCCTGCTCGAGCTGGTAACATTTGGTTCTGGTTCACCTGCCGGGCGAAAGTTGAAACGCTCAAATAAACTGTTTTTGGTGATCTTCTTTCGTGTCTTGGCTTCATGTGCCAACTGCATATTTCTCGACATTCTCTGAGTTTCTCTCTTCATCTCCTCGACGGCCTTCTTACTGGCTTTACGAGCACTGGGTCGCTCGGCCTGTGTTAGTCGTCGGCCGCCTTCATCGTCGGTAATACTGGAATTATCGCCATCCGAGACCATCTCTTCCATCTCCTGAGCGAGTTTCTGTTGCTTTGCACGTTTTTCGGCCTCTTTTGCTTCTTTAGCGGCATCTTCGTCACGCCTCTTTTCTCTGCGGCGCTCCAGCATCGCTTTGAAGCGATCAGATTTGAGGGCAGGCATGTCGTTCTCAGAATCAGAGCCATTATGCATAGATCGGGTTGGCGAAGGGCGAAGAGGTGATGATACGAAAAGTGTTGGGCTGGAACCACGAGGGGTGCGTTTCGAGGCTGGCGACGAAGGTGCCTTGCGAACTAATCTTCGGCGTGCAACAGGAGCGTCATCCTCTTGCGATTCAACATCAGGCATGCTAACATTGTCTGCCTTCTCCACTTCTTCAGTCGCCTTCTCTCCTGGCTCGTAAATCTCCTCTATGCAATCCCCAGTGGTTTCTTTTTGCAAAGAAGATGTATTCCCGGACTCCTTCTGTCGCCATGTCCGTTGCATCCTAGCCGCCAGCTTGCCTCGTGGCCTAATAATGTCATTATCCGATTCATCAGACGCTTCTTGATCAGGTATAGTCTGTATTGGTAGGTCGAGGTGGTTTTTTGAGTTGTTGCCTGTGTATTGGTTTGAAGAGGATGTTTCGTCGCCACTGCTCTCAAAAGCAGCAAGTTGCGCTTTGAATCTGGACTGTGGTGAAAGTGGTTCGGGAGTTCCGCCCATTGAGAAGTGGGAGGAAGCTCGTGGAGGAGTAGCCATTGTGATACCGATGGTAGTTATGATGTAGATAGAAAGTGGTCAGCAAAAAGATGGAAATAGCGAGCAAATTAACACCTAGTCCTCGCCAGTGGATAATTTTCTTGACATAAGAGTGGATGTTGATCTGTGAGAGACTGAGGATGATGGAAACTCCCAAGTGGTAGTGGGGAGCTTAACGCGACGCGCGGGCCATGGAAATGCGTTGGCGTGGAGAGACGCGTTGATACGCATCAATCACGCGTAAAGTTTACCAGCCACAGTAAAATTCAATTAACACCCCTGAGTTCCAAACGTCTCAGGTCCGTATGCATGGATGGCGAGGGCCAGTCATGAATACAACACCTCGCGCAGCGATATTGCAAATGGCACATATATATCGTGCTTTCGTATATCATGAGGAGAATGGCACAATTAAATTTAGTTGACTATGCGGCTAATTGATCTCTCCTCCGTTTTTATAAAATTTTTGGTTTTCAAATACCAATATGAGCATCCGGTAAAGACTGTCCTATAAATATCCCCCCTCTAAATCAATCAATGTCAAGAGCATGAAACATATGCGTTATGACTAGAAAAGCTTGTGCTCAAGAGTCATGTCAGATTCCGGCTCGAGGCCAACGCAAGCACGGAAAATGTTAGTCAGAGCAGCGCGCTGCTTGGCCAGTGCATTGACAACGGGGGTGCCAGGAGGGGTGAGGGGAGCCTTCAGCATGTAGCTAAGGACGCTCAGGACACTGTGGAAGCTCTTGTATTCGGTAGTAGCAGTACCATCAGAAGACACAGCCTTCCACTGGATACGAGACATCATCTCGGCAATGATGACCAAGTCAATGATCAAGGGAGAGGCAAGAAGGGAGTCCTCGCAGATGTTGAAGAGCCTGAAAATGGTCAGTCGCAGTCTATTGCATTCGAAACCTTGACATCAACTTACGAAATGGTCTGGTGACCGCCCATGAAAATCTCGGCATAGTATTCGTCAAGAGCACGCTTGTTGTCGGCAACAGCGGGCATATACTTGATTACAACACAGTGGTCAGGGTGCTCGCCCTTCTTGTACAGAACGTGGTTAGCCTCGACCATGTCATCAACGACGTTGGACTTGGAAATTTCCTTGGAGCGGAACTGCTTCTGGGAGCTCAAGTTCTTGCCATCATTGTTGCCAAGATGGTTGTAGCTGGCAATGGATGTCAGTTTAATACCAGCATTGATGAGGAAATCAACCAGGGCAGATTTCATCTTGGTCTGGCCAGACTTGAAATCATCACCACCAATGAAGGCATTGTGCTTCTCAGCAAGCTCGATGGCGCCGGGGACAAAGGTGTTCTGTGGGGAGCCGTTGATGAAAGGGGCCTTCTCAAGAATACAGGCAACGGCAAAGACAGTTGAGGGGGAGACCTCCTCGTGGCCCTGCTCGATGGCCTTGAGAAGGTTGTCTGCAGTGTCGTTGACGCCCTCAATCAGGTCGGCATATCGCTCAGTATTGGCAGTCCACATAATGATGACCTTGTCAAGGCCGTTCTTGGCCTTAAAGTCACGGATGTCCTGGCGGATCTTCTCAACGTGAGCCCAGCAAGCCTTGGAGCCATCGAGAACGTTATCAGCACGGTCCTCCTGATTGGCAGCAATGAAGTCTGGGTAGTAGATGGAGGGAAGGGGAACCATCTCAGCCATCTCCTTCTTGACCTGGGCCTTAAGGGTAGGCTCGAGGACCTGAGCGCGATCCATGGCCTGAGCCAGGTTCATCTTGCTAATGTCCCAGCCGCCAATGACAAGGTCGTTGGGGTGAACCATAGGGAGGATGTTATGGAAGGGAATGTTGATCTCCTGATGGGTCTTGGCATCATGGCCGAGCTTGAGGGTAGAGCCCATGACAACAGAGCCGTAGTAGTTGGACTCGCGAGGACCCTCCTTGGTATCCCAGGCGAGCTGGCGGCGGTTGGCGAGGATGCCAGCGGTGACGGTAGTGCCGTTGTTGCCTCCGAGACCAACCAACATCATGCCGACCTTGGGGATCTTACGGTCGACCTTGAAGTCATAGAGAGTCTCATTTGGAGTGGCAACATACTTGCCATTAGCATCAACGTCAACCTTGGTAGTGCGGTAGGTGTATCGGGAACGAATTTCCGCATCAGTGTAGGTGACGTTGGGGGAGTTGACGGTGAAGAGGTCCTGAGTAGCTGAGGAACCTCGGCCGTTGTAGACCGCCCCGTTCGAGGAGCCCGTGCCTACTTCCGCGTGAGGAGCCATGATGAGAAAGGGTGGCTTTACGTGGAAATTTGCGAATTGATTGAGATTGGACGGGTTCTGTTTGAAATGTGACCTTTACTGTTCAAAGGTCGAGTCCGCTGAGCCTCCGGAATCGGCAGAGCAGCGGGCTCCTGCGAACGGGTGGTGCGTCCTTTTGTGAGGTTAGCATCTGTCCATTCACCTTCACATCGTCTTTCTTGGGATTTCATTAGATGACTTACGAGTTAAGGAGATTGGAAAACGTCTTGACGACTGTAGTGACCAAGGGTCAAGGCCTTGGTCTTTATGATAAGATTATTTGGAGGGGATTGGTTGATGGTGGGGTAGCGGGGTAGATAGATGTCAAGAGAGGGGGGTTTTTATAGGAAATAAGTGTTTTGAAAGTTCGGATATGTTCTTAAGCTGATTGTAGGTTGACGAGGTTTGTTGGTGAAGGAAAGGAGAGAGAAACGGAGTGTTGTTCGGGGATGGGGAGGGTTCAAATATGGCAGACTCTGGGAGACGTACCTTGCTGTACTGCCACTTTTCCCTCGCTTGGCTGTCGTGGACGTTCGGGCGGTGAGGTTTACAAGGAGCCAATAGTGGAGTAGCGATACTCTAGCGGCTGGGGACGCGGAGAGCTCGGAACAGCGTGTGTATTGATGATATTGAGCTACTGTAAGCTACTGTATGTTTTCCATGCATGTCTGTGGACACCTGATGCTAGCACACATCCGTTGAATTCCTAGAACCCAGAAAAAGGTATGCATAGCGTCTCCGTCCTCCAGATTTTCCCGCATTTCTCCCACGATTTTCATCCATGGGGTTGGGGTTCAGTTGGCGGAGACAGCTTCAAATGAGACCTTATGGGTGCACGGTTGACCCCGACTTATCAAGGGTTTCTTTCCTTTCCCTCTGGTCAATATGAGTGCATGGAGTAAGCATGTTGTACTAGTTGTTGATATTTGTTGAATATGCTTAGTTTGGCGAAAGCACTTTCGTAAACAACTGTCCATGCTCGTGCAGCTTAACCCTACCTTGTAATCCTCCATGGCCTCCCTCTCCCGCCCGAACCATTGGCTCGAGCCCCTGACGTTGTGCATCTCTCTCAGCATTCGACAACTTGACTTGACCACTCTTAATCCGTGCGGTACAAAAGCGGTGGGCCTGTCTCTAAGCATAATAAATTGTCTCATCCGATACTGTCGACATCGTCCCAACTTGATTGGCTCTACCTGGGACTTTCGGTGATCATGCAGGTCTGTCCTAATATTGTTGGGTTATTTGGCACCAAATCAAGAGCACAGGGTCACGCTTGAATGGATGGAAGGTCTTGTGTATTACAGGCTTTATTAGTCGTCGATGACTTGTCGTTATAACTATCAACGAGTATCTTTGGTGTCGCGATAAGCGTTTCTAGAGATTACTGGAATCGATAAAGATTTCAGAACTCTCCAACCACAAGACTGTTGTAGTCTGTTCCACGGACGGTGAGACCCATTTGGCAAGCAGCGTTCGAAATTGACTCTGATTAATCAAATGTCATCTCTAGGTTAAAAATAATCCGGAGACAGAGGGATTTTTGGATGATGATTCGGATTGCTGGTAGCATGTTCCGTGCATTCTTATCACAACGTGGATTTGCATTGACTAGGTAGGTAGGTATCCAGAGTCTTTGAAACAATTGGCTTACAATCTTGACCAACTGGCGAGGATCATCTGTACTGTCACTCTATCTCCCGCCGCTGCCTGTCGTTGATCAACCTCGATCAACCCACGTTAGCCCAGCGCCACGATGCCCCGGAGCCTTCAGCGACTAGAGGAATGAATGCATTGGATATTATCATGACATGACATAGGTCTCTAAGAAGGGCCACAATCTTCTTAAATTGTATATCTCAAGGCAATTGTTCGTCACATTGGCTGGTTGGGGAATAGCTCCATTCACATGTGTAACGAGGAAGTGCAGCAGAAAGATGCAATGCCGAGCCGAATACCCACATGGCTTCTGTATAGTGTTGAGATCGTCAGAGGATCCTGGCCTCTACAATGTCGTCCCTCACCGTCTAATGCGGGAGAAGCTGGTACATACGGGTCAAATCGCCTTGAGGGAGTATCAGGAGAAGACGTGAAGAAAGAGTGGGAGTCAGATACTCCAGCCATTCGGAGTGACACTCGAGGACAGACAGCAAGACCTCTTCAACGTCGGGTCCCATGACCATAGTACTAGCTACCTACCCACTGACTATAGCACATTCCTAATTCTGGCTTCCCATGTCTGGAACCCGAAGGAAAATATAGCTTTCTCCGTCCCCCAGGTTGGCGTCTCAGCCGTAATTTCGAAATAAATAATGCAAGCAAAGTTTTCGTCTATGTGTTGGCCATATGCCACAACATTTGCAGACTTGATTCAAATCCAGGGTCCAGAAAGCGTTACTATAGTTGATGACTTGTTGACGCATTTCTGCTTTGAGAGACCCATGTGCTCGAGACTGGCCACGATAGCCGATCGACGATCACGCCTCAGAAACTACTCCGGTCTCAGCCATGCCAATGCCAAATGACTGCCCTTGGAGAGCCCTGAATGACGTGCCAAAGCCAACCTTATAGGCAGACGGGCCAGGGGTAATTCTCGAGCTCATGACTAGCTAGTCCAAGCTAAAGTATCCTGAACTTGAAGCTATTAAATGTTTGATAAGGAACTGGCAAGGTGACTTCAGAGGCTCGTGTCGACATGGCGCATTACATTTGAAGGTCCCTGGCAGACTGAATGAGATTTTTACAATGTCACCAGGTACGAAGCCCATATTGGTTGATGAAAACAATTGACTGAGAGGCATTCGTGTTACTGAGTAGTCCCCCCCACGCCTTTGATAAGGTTGATAGTGAAATATTCATCATAATAAGAAGGCGTCCTTGATGTGTTAGAAAATCGCCAACCCCCGTCCATCATGGCCGATCACCAGGGGCAGCTCAAGCTTGCAAGCATGTTAATCGAGGGCCAATATCCGTCAACGATCGTTGCGGCAGTTTTTGCAATTATTTTAGTCTAACGACACTGAAAGTTTCAAATTATGGCGCCCCAGCTAACGATCTATTGAAAATTAGGCCAATGCATGGCTGTCGGATTGATTACAGTACGTGGTCGTGGTCTATTAATGTCGTAGCGGGTTCTTGATCTCCCGATCAGAGACCTGAGACAGTGGATCATCGCTTGTAGCCTGGTTTCTCTTCTGCAAATAGTCATAAGAAGAGTTGTATAGTAGATCTTGCCGGAAGTACGCAGGTAGTCAGGACCTTGCAAAGCAAACGGCTGCACTTGCATTGAACCGTCATCTGCATCAACAGTGTCATTTAAACCACGAGATAGAACCTGCTGTATTTGGTGCATGGTGTGAAGATCAGCCACGATTCACCCACGGCTTACCCACCGAACGAGTGCAGGTAATTATTTAGGTCAAACCTCCAGTCACATTAGACGAGCCAATGGAGTAGGCAATTATCATATGGCCGTATTAATTCTATCCAATAGTCGCAAGTCGCACCCATAATCCAGCTGTGTTAAACACGAACTATACGCGATAACTAAACCAGGTTTACTCCATATAAGCATGTCTTATACTCCGTAGAAAACTTGGCGAGGAGTGGCCATGCAGTAGCAATGCCGTCAGAGAACACAATGATTTGCAGAGACGGATAATTACGTAGCAGTGGTCATATTGCCAGAGTTGGATTCATGATAGCGACAGATGGAGCTCTCACACCACACCGCGAGTAATAAAAGAAACATTAAATGAGGCAGATCCCCTTTCGGTGGACGTCTGTCTAAAACGAGACTAGTTTGCTAGATAAGCCCCTTCATTGGACAGAGCTGCCTGCAAGGTACCCGGGTTGTTGACGGTTTTCAGTGGATCTTCTTGACCTTATCCATGAGCAACAGTGGATATGGCATCAATGACCGGGTTACAGAGAACATTCTGTGGCGTCCATCCCATGACTGATTCGGCTGAGGCCGGGCTCAGTCTGGCTCGTTTCTTTGGTTCTTCGCTTTTGATTGCTGCGTTGTTCATTTTAATCAGTTTATTAGGGCATCAGACTGCTGGCCACTGAGCTTGATGCGTGCAGGAGACTGACGTGACGTAAACGAAGGAATAAGATGGATGCAATCATTGTTGATGTTGAGGAGCCAATTGCGGGCTAATATCTACAAGAGGGACTCTTCCGCTTTAGATTATCATCCTCCAGACTCATCTCATGCATGCAAACAAGCGGCGGATGATCCTAACCGAACAAAGACTTGTTACCCTTGTTTCCCCATTTTCACAAAGAGGTATGCAACATTGATTGATTAACAAGCGAGACAGCAAAACCTTTTTTTGAGGGATCCATGGATTTGGAGTTCATTGGTGTTCCTGCCTGACTTTCTGCCCTCCCTCCAAATCGATAATTGAATTCATTTTCCGTAATTCACGTCTCATCGCCCTTTTGCGCCCCTCTTGGGGGTAGGGCCCAGAAGCTCCAAGGAAGCATTTAGTTCTGGAAAGTTTACTGGAATGTCATCTACCGTGTTACTGGAGTCAATGGAGTCCCCAATGATCTAGCCAAGACAATACGAGAGAAAGTTTGTTTAAGTTAAAGCAGTAACGGAGGATCCGTCCGTAGGTACTAAGCCACTTGTCAACATCCAGAGTGCTGCACTTCGACAACAATTCACAAGCAACCTACTAATAGAAGTGAACGCTTCTCTAGAATAAAGTCAAAAAGGTTGTCGCTCTTGTTGTCTTCAGCACAAAACACAAAGCTCCGTAGTGCCCGTGTTGCACATTCCACACCGCACACACCGCAAACCCGTCAGTTTGCGAACCGTCCTTCACCAACCAGGGGGCCTAAAAGGACAGGAGACAGGGTGTCTCGGCGCGCGCAACTTATTGACTTGTTAATGAACAAGGGCACCAGCACCAACACCAACACCAACGCCAACCAGGGTCGGGCTCCAGGATAAGCCTGCATCTCAAAGGCCTTTAGTTTGGTCAAGGGTCTCCTTTAGCATCAACCCGCCCACTCTCCCTCCACATTCGAGACACCATATGCATCGTCCCTTTCTTGAAAGTCGACAGCTGATCCTCTTTCTATCCTTTCACGTCACAGGTGTTTTAGTGTCGTGTTTCGATTCTTGAATCTGATTCCCTTCCACTGCCATCGAATCTGAATCTACTCTTTGACTTTAGCTTTTCATTACACGATCAACCGAGAAGTGGCTCATCCTCTCCATTTCTGTCACATCTTTAGCAACTACTTCGACGCCAATTTACTTCCTACTTAACTCAGCCAGACGAGATAAAAACATTGCGATTGTCGTTCTCCACGATTTTTCCACTAGGAAAGAAAGAAAAACCCTCTTTGGACAGTACGGCAGCCTTTATGCGATCAAGAAGTGCAATCGCACCGATATTTGGCATCCTCAATCTACTTCACCAACCCCAGGGACACCGGTCGCAGAACGGGCCTGGGGTACGAATGTAAAAGGGTCTCACATAAAGCACTACCTGTGAAACCACCGCGACAAGGCATACGATTATCTCTCATACGTCATTTTGTCGAAGGCGCTTTCAGGCATTTGAAGAGAAACCACGGTGACGACTGAATTACATTTAAAGGCGGCACATAATAAGCTCGGCTCCATCCCCCCCAAGCAGCACATCAGCTCACACCGCCATCATGGCGATCCCGCGAGAATCCATGTTCCTCCCGACTATCAAATGCTCGTCGTGTAATCGGGAGGTGGAAATCTCTATGATGGGGGACCATGTGTGTTCACCACCAGCGCCTGAACGTAAGAAAATATCATGAGTGTTTCGTTGAACCAGTGAAACGAACTAATCGTCCCAAAGTTTCCCCTCCACCAGAACGATATGAGGCGTATACACCTTATAGTCCAGCGTCTCCTGAGAAACCAGGACGCATACCTTCATCATTAGATGTCAATGCAGCCAGTAAGTTGCAATTGTTTAACGCACATAAACCCAACTAACAACACAGTAGACCATCCGTTTCTGCGCCAGGGACAATTGACACCAAATAGTGAGCCGCGCAGCATATCATCAATTAACGAAATGGAATGCTTCTTTGATGACGTCCCAACACCACATGAGGATGATTTGATCCTACCGTCGCCGCGCCCAGTCGATCGTCCTGGGGCTTATGGAGGCTTTGGCGAGAAGAAGCATGGGCCGGACTTCCAGCCTCGTTCTATCAGCCCCAACGGAGGAGTAAACACGACTTTGTTCAAGAGAATGGATACGATCGCCCCGGGACCATTTGATACTATTCGCAGTCCCTCGGCGCTGTCACCGTCTTTTCCCAAAGAAATAACTGAAGGCGGCGATAAGTCAGATGACTTCCTGAGTGCATCGCCAAAGGATTACTTTAATACTCGCAGATCTGCATCCCCCACAGACAACAGCAGCAGTAGTCCATCCGTCCCCCCTCAAAGACCGACAAGAGATGATTACGAAGGGTTTGGTCGTCCTTCGACAGCTGAAGCGAGACTTCAGCCTCAGCCTTTGGGAATGATGAACCGCTCCGACACATTTCCCAAGCTGGGTGTTCGATCGGAACCCCCTTTACGAACTCCTTCTGCACCGGGTACCAAGCCTGAGCGCAAGGCAGCTGGTGGCCTTGGCCATGCATCCAAGCCATCGATGGGACCTGATACTTCGCGAGCCCCGCCGCCGCGCAAGAGTCTCCTGCACCCGTCAAAATCTAGCAAATATTCAGGGTCCGTCGATCTCGCTGCCGAATTCGGTGTGAACAACCCCTATCACACACCGTCAGACTCGACGTCCTCTGGATTTTCCACTTTCAGCCACCAGAGCCACGGCAGTTCTCAAACTAGTCAGTCAAAATCTCTTCCCCGTCGTGATCCGTCCGATCTCTCGGCTATGGACGGCCTGATGGAGGACCTCGAGAGCTCAATGGAGGCTTTGGGGACCAAGGATCCTCGAGCTGGAACCCCTTTGCGGGCCCCTTCACGTACAAGATCGCCTCTTGCAGAATCGCCTCTCGAACTATCCCCCAGAGGTGAACGACCCAGCTCTGCCACTAAAGATGAACGCCGAATCGAGATTCCTCTTCAGCGAAGTGATTCACAACCGAGACCGCTTTACGCAACTTCGCCTCAGGATCACATTCATTACGACAAGGCCCCAGAATTAATGCGTGCACATACACTTCCTCCACCTACTGCGCCTCCCGTTCGAAAGGGATCCCAGGATCCCGTGCGATCTCGAGGAAACTGCAAAGCTTGCGGCCTAGCCATCACAGGCAAAAGCATCTCATCTGCAGATGGAAGATTGACTGGCAAGTACCACAAGGCTTGCTTCGTCTGCACAACATGCTCCGAGCCATTCACATCAGCTGAATTCTATGTACTCAACGACAAACCATATTGCGAGCACCATTATCACAAACTCAATGGCAGTCTCTGTGGAAGCTGTGAGAAGGGGATTGAAGGGCAGTATCTGGAAGATGAATTTTCCATTAAATATCATATCGGGTGTTTCCGGTGTCTCGACTGTGGCCGATCTCTTTCTGATGGTTACTTTGAGGTTGACGGCAAATCATACTGCGAAAGAGATGCCTGGCGCCGAGTACAGCAGCCTTACCCTCCTATGAAGGCGCCTCCGGGGCGATCACCGTCCGGCTCACGACCTCCCATGATGGGTCTTCCGGGCCATCCAGCCCAGCGGATGGGACCAGGTATGGGACTCCCACGGCCTCCATATGGCATGCCGCCCCCCGGGAACCGCCTTGCACCCGGTCTCCCTGGACCTTCTGGTCCTCGACCACGAATGAACAAGCGCAACACGCGACTTGGCATGATGTAACGACCTGAATAAACCTCGACCCTGAGCGATGATACATGGACCATTACTTTATTTGTAATATTACTTGTGCGCACAGAACGCAACATACTCTGATTTGATTGTTAAGATGCCGGGAGTTGGCTAGCATGCTTTTTTATTGTTATTATACCCCCTTGTTTTAGAACATCCTGCACTCTGTACAACATCATACAGCCTTTCCCCCCCTTTCTTCTTGAAAACAACAACGTCGGCATTGGTAGGATTATGTCTCCTGTTCTTGGTGTCACTCAGGGAAAAGTCTGGAGTATGGACGGGTAATGGATATGGAGCATTACAGGCTTCAGCATCATAGCATTATAGTGATTCTCGATAGGAGCTCACTCATAATTGAAGCACGTTTTAAAGTTCATTGCCGCAAATATTGGAAGTAGAGTTTGGTGACATTTGGTTCTTGAAGTGGATATGTTGATGGGACACCGCATCGCATTTGTGTACTCAGAAGGCGCCTTTTTGTGTTTCATGGGCTCAAATTACAAGATTTAGAGCCGAGCAATGTCGAATCGGCAAAGGCCTCTTGTGTGGCAGCTGTCTATAAACAATATTCCACCAGGCCACAAAAACAAGCCAGGAATCATTGGCAGCACCCACCATCATGTATGCACTAACTTAGTGACCTGTGGAAGGAACGCAAGATATCACGTATTTGTGTCTTGCTACAGCTTTAGACTGGTTCTGTTCAAGAGCATGTCACAATGTTGGCCATACTGCCATACTAAGCCAGGAGCTTGGAGCCAGCTGAGCGTTGTTCAGGCCTACATTTGTAGCCTTTTCAACGGAGCTTCTACGGGGAAGAGTTATAGGTGGGCAAGGACGAGCAGCCCATGGCGCTCGAGGAGGACCCAAAAAATGAGCTGAGGGAATTAGGTAAAGTGGATGAAGGGGCCTCAACTCCTGTGTCTGATATAACAATTTTCTGCAACTAGTATTTGTAGCGGAACAGGATGGCCTAGTAACTGTATGATTGAGCCAATCTTTGCTACATCTGCATAATGAGTTTATAACATGAGGATATCAAAACCGAAAAAAGTTCAGACAAATAGATTCATTAGGTCAAAAGCAGTCGAAGTCGACAGAATCTTAATTATGTAGTCACAGTAAGGAACATCCGACTTGGTTCCAATGGACATACTAAGAGATAGGAACCTCAATGGTAGGGGTTGGACAATTAATGATAGGCGAAGCCACGTGTAAATGAAGATTGACCGCCAGGGATTCAAGAACTTCAATCAGGGGGATGAGTCTTATAGGAACAGATGAAAAATACCAGACAAAACCTTCTTGCTCCCGTAAATATTGAATGTCTTGAATTCACTTCTAATAATCTGCTAGTATTGCCAATCTGATAACTTCCATATAATGGTTGACAATATTACCTTATACGGATGTGCTACCGTAGCGAGTAGGTACCTACGCTCAACCCCTAAATCGAAACCTTAGTCCAGTTACAATACACGGGCTATCGTTAGCCCAATCCAATCCAACGCCTCGTCATCCACACCCATTCCATGAGCTCTCCCTTATGTTACCTTTTCTCCCTTTCTTCCGTTCTATCATACGCAACATTCTCCTAAACGCAGTGCCTGGCTTTCTTTTCTATCTGTGCATTATTTACACGTGTTTGCACTTTTCGACCTCTCAATTTCCTTGGCTATCTTTGAAAGAAGCCGCGTCACTCCTTCAATCGGCCTCAAGGGGACTTCTTTGCGACCGAGCGATCAGATATTCAAACGACTAGTAGACACTACCTACTCCTAATGAATTGTATCCCTTGCATCGACCCGACCGAATACACTCGTCTCAGCGCCTCAGCTTATTGAGCTATGTACCTCTGATCTTGTCCGACCTTCTTCGTCCTCAATTTCGACACCAAGGTCGATCCTCTTCAGCAGCACAACCAATTGGTCGCTCCCTGGATCAGCCAACTTCAAGATCTACCACCATCATGAAGAAATGGCATCCGCAAAGCCGCCGCTTGTTCGGCGCCAAGCTACGGCCGAGATCTATGATAATAATTGTCTTTGCTATGCTTGCTGCCTACTACCTCCTGTTTGCGCCCAGCACCAGTATCCAGGTGGTCCCTTCCAACTCAAAAGTCCCAGCTTCGCCGCCACCACCCGTTACTGGAAATGGAGAGCCTGATACCGAAGACCAATACGGCGCCATTCATCGAGAACTCTGGGAACTCACGGCTCAGGACCTCAAGGACTGGCATGATCCCACCGATGGCGAGGACCCTAATGATATCGAGCCCGGATTTGAGACTGATGGAAAGGAAAGAGGTTTTGGAGATCTGGGCAAGCTCCAACATGAGAAGGATATGAGAAAAGAATGGAGGCACGCTTATTCTGTCACTTCTAAGTGAGTATTGCTGACATCCAAAATCCATACATGGACTAACATATTTCCAGCTTCCCCCACTCAAATCTCATCTATGGAAAGACCTTGGCAAATTTGGAAAACCAAGAGGCTCGGCCCGAAGAATTCAGCGTTGATCTCAAGTTTGACCCAGATGCCGACGTGGAATACAGCTCGGAAAAGCCAGTTCGCTATGACCCTTACCCAAAGTACAACAGTGCCGCATGGAAAGACGCCGGGTACGCCCAGTACTTTCCTTGCAAGGGTGCAACTGGGGAACCCGTCGAGGATCTGCTTGTATTCAAAGGTAGGCCTCGTGAATGGCCTCTGCCTCGATTTGGTAGCTACGATGCTTTGAATATGGATCCCAATCTCTGCTGGGAGCGTGAGACTCGACTTGGCCCCTATGGGCTTCATCGCCAGTTCAAAAAGGTTGGCGGCGAACCGCAACCACTCAACTTCGATAACGTCAACTGGGGAGACCTTCAACGGATGTGCCTCCACAAAAATGCCCAGCGGTTTGATATGAACCGAGAGCGTGTCAACGAATACCTTAACATGTATCCCGAAACGGTGATTGGCCCACAATTACCAGAGGAACCTCAACAAATCCAAAAGCCCGCTCCAGCACGGTTGGCAAAGCGAGATGCCCCCTTGGAGCCAGAGCCCAAGAGTACCCCTGTCTCGACGAACCCAGGCATCGCGCCTGCCCTGACCAACCCTGAAGCTATCAGCCAGGTCGCAAGTCCACAGAAACACCCAAGAAGCCCCAGGAACCCAACGACCGGCTATTTTTCAGAGCCTCGAACTGCTATCCTTCTTCGATCTTACACTGGCAAGGATTATACAGAAAACGACAAGCAGAATATTCGTTCACTAATATCTGAACTGTCTCTCAAGACAGGCGGCCAGTACGAGGTCTTTCTGCTGGTGCAAGTCAAGGATACAAACCTCCGCATCTTTGAGGACGACGATGTCTACCGGACTGTCCTCTCGCAGAGCGTTCCTCCTGAGTTCCGCAGTATGACAATTCTCTGGAACGATGACATTGTTTGGAAGCTTTATCCAAAACTGACAGATCCCGAATCGAAGAACGTCCATACTGCACAGTGGCTTTCCGTCCAGAAATTTAGCCTAGACTACCCACAGTTTGATTTTGTCTGGAACTGGGAGATGGATTTCCGGTTCACTGGTCATCACTACCACCTCTTGGATAAGCTTGGAGAATTCGCCAAGAAGCAGCCTCGGAAAGGCATGTGGGAAAGAAACGAGCGATGGTATATCCCGACATTCCACGGAGGTTATGACGACGAGTTTCGCCAGGACATTGAGAAACGGTATGGCGATAATACTATTTGGGGCGCCCCTGAATTTCCTTTTATCAACCCCATTGGGCCCAAGCCTCCTGTTTCGAGTCCCAGTCAGGACAACTACGAATGGGGGGTTGGTGAAGAGGCCGATGTTGTCACTGTCTCTCCCATGTTCAACCCCATTAACAGCAACTGGGTCATTGCCAATCAAGTTTGGGGCTATAATGACTCAACTCACAAGTCGCAAGATATCCCCAGGCGAACCACAATCGTCACTCAGTCACGAGTGTCGAAGAAGCTACTGAACATCATGCACGTTGAGAATCTTCGTGGCAACCATGTCGCCTCTGAGATGACACCACAAACAGTCGCTCTCCTACACGGCCTCAAGGCAGTCTATGCTCCTCATCCGGTTTTCATGGACCGTGACTGGAAGGGCAAATTTCTCAACAAGTGGTTCAACCCTGGCGAGAATGGAGAATGTGGCGGCCGCGGAAGCCCTATGGGCTGGGGACGAGAGCGAAGATATATTGGTTCAACTTGGTACTACCGGGCGATACCCCCCAACCGGCTATACAACAATTGGATGGGCTGGCATGATACAGGCATCGGTGGCCCGCAGTGGGAAGAGAAACACGGACGACCATGCTTACCCCCAGTCATGCTTCACCAAGTCAAGAATACAGAGCCAACCAGTGATAATCATGAAACGACCTTTGAGCTAGCTTACGGTTAAGCTTTTGCTATCGCCTTAGTAAAGACTTGCTTCATAGGCAGGCTAATCAGACATGCTATATCACTGGATATTATTGCTTGTCGTCCTTGGATCTGCCGTGTCCTTTTAATGGTGGTCAGTGCCGCATGTATGCGATTCCTCTAAGGGACCATGTTGTATCGTGTATTGGATATAGGGGGGCGGGGGCTTGAGAGATGCGCATTTGGGTGTCAGGAGTTTGGAGTGCCTAATTTTGACATATATCTAACAAAATATCAAAGAACATCAGTTCCAGCACGTTAATTAAGTGTTCTTTCAGTAGAGGTAATCAAGTAGCAAGACGGACCAAGAACTAGCCAGCCAGGAATCGTGTTATTGATTGTGATGCTGTGACGTGCCTTGTTGTGCCCGTCCTCGTCATCTCCCGTCAAGAAGTAAGAACTACCTGACCTTGATCTATATATCTGAGGCACTTGGGTATTCAGTGCTGGAGTTCGTTCATCAGAGTGTTTGATGGCGCAGTCATTGGCCCGAGCTTTTACCGTTGCCTCTCGTCGTGAACGTCACATCTTCATCCTCCGCGATATTTCACAATATTTCACCATCGACACAGTAGTAATCATTGTTGATTCTATGTGGACAAAGGACTCATACTGACTCGAGACAACAAGGTATTCTGAACAAGTGATATCTCCATGGCAAGTGTGTTGCGATGTATAGTGGTCATGCGCATTCACCCTATACCATGAGCCCCCCTCCAAGTGTAAGATTTCATCACTCCAGAGATTACGTTTTGACCTAACAAAACCAGACAACTACGCCCAAAAGGTTTCTTCTGCCAAAACGGGGCACGCAGTCATCGCAAACTCCTGCGACGTTACCGCGTTTCCAGTCAACTCCTCGATTTGCATCCTCATCTGTTCCGAGGCCGACACAGGCAAGAACCGGCATAGATATTGAAGACGTTGAAGAAGTAGGAGATAATTCACAAGAGACCCTTCCAGGGAGTGATGAACACCAAGCTCAGCTTAGAAAGCATGACTCAATCCATGACTCCATCGAAATCGAGTCTGATGATGCCACTGCGTCACAATGTGGCAGCATAGCCATTTCAGATAACGAAACAGATGCTGTTCTTCAAGACTCTCTGGACCTTGAGATGTCTAACTCTACGCTTTCGCAATACGATTCTCCATCATTGGAAGAGCGGGAACCGAAACGGCGAAGGGTATCGAGTTCACCTCGGCGAGAATCTAGCACACCAGAAGAGCAACGCAACCTAGGCAACGAATCCCCAGAAGAGGTCTACGAAAGTGGCCCTACGCCATCAGAAGGCTTTACGCAGAGTATCCAGGATGCCATCAATCTCAACAATGAGTTAAAACCGCTTCAGCAGCCAACCTTTCACGCGCCACCGCGGTTCAAGCCTGTCGACCTCGATCCCGCAGTAGATGGCCTACCCGCAGCGTTCTCCCCTCAACGCCGAGGAGCCAAATACATAGCTGGTGGGTTAGCAGCTGAACTCCAAGGCTGGCTCTCTGAAGTCAAGGGCTGGGAAGGTGCGGTACCAGCGACAACTCTGACCAAGAAAGTGATTATCGAGGAAATTCGACCAGGCCGGCGAATGTACCTAGTCAAAGCGCGGGCCGGTACATCTGAAGAGGGTAGATACCTGCTTGCAGGCGAAGGTAGGTTGACAGGCCTTGGCCACAGGATGCCGGTGATCGTTGGGAGTGTTGTTGATGTGGGACAGCCCGTATGGGATATTGTGTTGGATGGGCAGGTTTGGACAGTGGCGTGCGATTGGGGTATATCTGAGAGCGGGAATAATGGTAAAATGAAACATCTCTCAGTTGTGTGAGAAGTAGTTAGGTTTCAAGAATGTATCCTGTCGCCATTGCGGGCAGGTGTACAAGAACCTCAAGGACCGACCAGTCGTTTTAGAATCAAGCTGCTATAATACAACCGGCTCTTTCGTAACCCCAACCTGTATATATTGGCAATCTCTCGAAAGGGATAAATCTTCTTTATTCATGAACTTACACAGGATGCCCTCTTAGCACATACGACCATACCTGCAGTAGAATACGGGATCCCGTCCGCTCTCCCTTAGTCAAGCCTGCAAGGGGCGGATTAGTAGTTGGGTCGGTGACGACCAGCGAATACCTGCTGTTGTATGTTTTTTTGCTTGTTATTTTGGTGTTTGCGACCATGAAGTCGTCATTTTCGTGATGGTGATGCATCAAGTGGTTGTTATCGTGGCTTTCCACTTCAAGATGGAATCTGTCCTCTCTTGACAAGAGTCACGATAAGGGGGCGACTGTTGCATTGATTGGATCAGGAGCACATTGAAAGCAGCCTGAATAAAACTTCTGGGGGTATATGTATATTTTCGTAAATTCGTCTTCGAGATTATAGAGGTCGGCTTTAGACTTCCCCAGGGGATATATCATACGTGACACTCCATTGGTTCCACCATTCAATTGCTAACATAATAACGAATTCCTGAGTAATCTAACATACAATGCCCAAACGACCTACTCGTATATGATGTGCGAAATATCACATCACTTTCTTTGTCTGTAATTGCATTTCTGGTGCAGAGAGCGGGTCATGTTCGGCTATGTCGCGGACACAAGGTGATTTTAAGCATACGCATATAACAGCCTTAGATCAGGTAGATATGAGCAAGGTATATTGTTTCAATCTCGATATCGAGCGATCAAGCATATATGTGTCATGCGTTAACGACCGGGACTTGTAGGCGAACGGCTTTCCTCCCGCCTGGTTACGGTGCCGACCCTCTTGAAACAAACAAAAGACGAATCGATACTCTGATGAAACACAATGAAAATCGCCCGCTTTTCTGGAACTCAACTTCTTCTTGTCGTCCAGACCATTACCCTCCATTTCTGTTCAAGGTCCCTGTTAAGGAATGAAGGCTCACTTGCTTCGGCTCATCTCATTATACAAACGGTCCTCAGTGTCCCACAGGGAAGTTCTATGCCATGGAAAAGCTGATCGGATGACAAGAGTGGCATGTGGCAGGGGAAAAATTGACTTCACGTAACAAACGCACACACACGACCAGACTTTTACCATCCGTTATTGCCAAGCTAGCAAAGTTAGCAAAGCTGAAGAAGCAGATTGCTTGGCGGACAAAAAACTGGCTGCAGGACGCTGACGACGTAAGTGGTGAATGATGAGAGACCCAAACTTTGCCAACAGACACATCACCATTGTGGCATTCCGCTCCCAAAGACCTCGAAAGTAGCAATCACACCACTTATCTTCTTAAAGACCCTCTGCAGAGTAACCCTACTGCAATATTGTTCAAGAGTCTGAAAGGAGAAGGGAAAGGGAAAGGGAAAGGGAAAGGGGGAGGGGGAGGGGGTAAAACGAACTTAGGAGAAGGGGTAGCTCTTCATCGTTCAGAAAACAAAGAGATACGACCGACACCAACGAGGGCGAGCATTTTTGCCCCTTTCTAGTGGAGGAGCTGAGCTTTCATGGAACTATTTACCTACAGGAAGCCGCTGGAGCCGCACATATGCAGCCCGCGAAGTGTGAAGCTTGGATCAACCACCCATCTCGAGGGGCTAGAGCTGTTTCTTGGATCCTCAGCCCCCCCTCCTCCTGCTTCAATTTGGAATGTTGGCGTTTATACCGCCATGCAAACCCTGTCTGCTCAAATACGTACATCGAAGTTCAGGTGCAGGTGATGGATCAGGTGTGAGGTTGTTTGTAACTGATCGATCTTGGGGGGTTTCCACATGTGCCGATTTTCGTTTTGATAATTAGCAAGTGGGTTTTCAACGAGCTTTATCCCTGGAAGTTAACGTCAAACAAGCTTAGCTGATGGGACGGCTGATCATCAGAAGCCCCAAGAAGTTTACTCTGGGCCTCTGATGACTTCTTGCTTGACATGTATGTCATGGATCAGGTGGCATGCAGTGGGGTGAAGGGCCATCTGGCCTCGATTCTTTGTACTATTAATTGTTCATTGAAAGCCCGGCGGTTTATCAATTGCTGGGCGGCGTTCTGTGGTAATGAGTTGATCTACGTTGCAGATGATACACGCCCCTTCCCGGCCTCTGATGAATCCGTGAGGCGCAAGACCACGGATCGAGGCTACAGGACAAGGTAGCAATTAGCAAATTTGCATACTGTCGACTGTATTCTCTATCATGGTATGTCGTTTGAGGACACTTGTCGATCTAGAGGCGTGAGCTTGATACTGTTCCGTAGTCGCCCGGATCTTGAAATAGTCTAATAGTGCACAGAGGCCAGCAACCCCAGTATGAAACACATTTCCCAGGGTCAGGGTTCCTGCGAACCATGTAGACGTACTAAACCTAAAATACAATGAAGATGCGAAAACCTTTGCAATACAGGCCAACGAAAGGCTAATAATGGAGAGAGCTCCTGAAGTTCGGGTTTTTGGTGATTCTTGCTGCCAAGGTCGAAAGTCAGGATATTGATATCCAAGCCCTTGTTGCTATGATGTCTCTTGATCAGCAAGATTTGGACATGAAATCCACCCAACTATTAGTACATATCTGTTCATGTCTCAAGCTGCAGCGCGCGTGTCTTAAGAGCGGCACGGATGCTATTTTGGAGGACATGTGCCTCAAAAGCTTCGGTGTTGTTGCCTTCCACTGCCCAACCTGAAACAACCTCTTCAGTTGCCTGCAGATCCTTAGTTAGCGTCGCCCACATCACGTTGGAGCCCAGGGTTAGAGATCATTTTGTTTGATGCAGTCGAGCCCGGGGCAAGGAGCCGGCAACGCCCAGGACGGTGGATGGAAGGACCTGCATTAGTGTCAGGTCATATCGCGATGGGCAAATAATTAGCATTTCGCGGTTTGGGGAGACTGATAAGTGGGCGGCATAAAGAGCCTGAGAAGGTTGTAAATCAAATGGCACTAGCTCGTGTCACCGTTCATAAAGAATATCTAAGATCAAGGTATTGTGGGTTATATGCATCAAGGTAGAATTTAATATTTGGACAAATCTGTTTGCTATCAAGGCACTTACAGGCGAAACCCCAGTTGCTTCCACAGCTCGGAAACTCAATTGGATCCAATGGTGTCAGGCATATTCCCTATTCATAGCAATTTTCGGGACTGTATTTATAGACAGAACGCGCTACTTAGACTTCGGTCCGTTGATGCAGAAACGTAGGAAACTCTAGGATTCAAGGATTTCAAACTGGATGTGTGTGAATGTACGACATCAGACCAGTGGATGGTACCTATGCTGGGGTACTTGAAAAAAAAAAAAAACAGAGGCTTGAGTTTGTTTCCCAGAGGAGGCGGGGCATTGGAGGATCTGCACAGGAAGACAAAGAAGAGAAGAGACAAAAATTGTCAGCTGTCAAACAACCCCTACCATGACAGAAGATAGAGCATGGCTTCTTTGTAGGCCATCCTGCAACTAATAAAGTTCAGCGCCATGATATGCTTTGCCGGGACGTTGAACCATACGTAAGGTATGCGGGCGGAGCGTAACAGGGGTGCTGAGTGGCTGGATGTTGACCTTGGCTGATTAGCCCTGTCTCCTTCGCATGTAGGATTCCTCATCGGATCGACTTTCCGAGAAGTGTCAGAGACGTTTCGAAGATGGACCTGCTACTGTCAATGCAGCTCACCTCATTCAAACTGGGCGAGAGGAGATGACGACTTCAGCCAGGGCTTTGCGGGCAGCGTAGCCGCGGTGGCGGGCCCCGCGAAGGATCCAATTGAACTTTTGGACTTGGATGGGATGGGGATTTGGAGGGTCAAACCCAGCGCCACAGCCACGAATTCTAGTCGTAGTCTACCGCGCTTCTGGCGGCGTTTCGTCTCTTCGTCCCGGCTCTAACAAACTCCCGGTTTAGTCTATTTACAGCCCTCTCTCCGCGATGCAGTGAGTGAGTACATATGTACTAGCACATGTCCCAGGTCTGGGGAGAAGGGGGTGTCCGTGTTTGAGAAATTGGTGGCCTAATGCGAGTGTACGGATAGTCTATTCGAAAACAAACCAACCCCTGACGCTGAGAACCACCGAGATTCAAATTGACACTTGAGACGAAATGTTCGAGCTGAACCAGCGCGGATCTTCAATGAGTCGAAGCGTGTATCAGCACCTGTCCGTGCTAGCAGCCCGCTCGGTGTGGCTACACGCTAGCAAATTGACGCGGTTGCGCCATCTCAAGAATGGAATAGCTGGAAACATCTGGGGAACTGGTCGCGTACGTATGGTGTGATGGAGGTGGAGGGAGAGATTATTAGAGATGGAGATTCTGGAGATCAACCAATTTAACTTGACAATTGCCCTATCCTAGCACAAGCTCCTCGAGCAAGAACCTTACCAGATTAAGTAACAAGTGCCTTAGCTGCTGATTCATGATGCATCTTACAGTTTTTCATTTAGATGCTAGTCTAGTTGTTCTGGCTGAGTTTTCACTTGGAAAAAGCTTTTGATTGAAGTGGGACGACACCTATGATTTTGGCTAATGGGAACTTCGTCATCTCGTCGTGTCTAGCTAGGTAATTGAATGTAACCATAACAGCTAATTACCAATCTTGACAGGTAATGTATATGCCTATGGATAGTGAGTGTTAAAATATTATTGCGCCATCGTTCTCATTTCACGTCGGGACCTAAGGTCGTCCTGCTGCAGGAACCAAAGATCTTCAGCTGCATTCATCCACTCCCTCCTACAAATACGCCAAGACTTGACCACACTTACATCTATCTAACAATAGAATGGTAGATAATAGAAGCCGGACCGAAGAGACGACACAGCACCTAGAAGCAATTTACCCTGGTTGCCGGTTGTCTTCCATCACAACGGCTAAATCAGCTCAAGCCTGCGCATACAACTTCCCTCTTGGTATAGCTTCCCACGGACTCGGCTGAAAGCTGAAACTGCTTAGCCTTGCTCCTGGTTGGTGGCTCGACCATTGAGCCTCTTCCGTGAGCAGAACCCCTTCCCCTCCACGATTTTCTGGGCCTATGTCTGTATCTCTATCGTGCTGCGACGTCGCGAGCAGATAGCGTGGGGCATGCTATCCCGACTTGGAACAGCTTGCGACCCCCTGGCTACCTTAGTCTACCTATTCTTAACTCTCTAGCTCTCATCTCTCTCCGCTGGCAATGCAGGCAGTCAGTCCAGATTGAGGCTAAAACTTCAGGGTTCTGGCTGGGTACCTTAGCTTAGGTATGTATTCAACACCATAGTGAAGAACACCACGCCGTTTGTGTTTCTTGCATGCGCCCAATCAACACATATGTGCTTGACCCGCCCAGCAAGTTACATATACCTCTCAACAATAGCAAGCCAATAGACAAATGTTGGGAACACACCCCAATTTCAACAACAACAACTGGGTCGTCGACTAACAATACATCGACCAATGTAACGCGATCGATCCGGGATCACTAGGTACATACTAACTAGCCAGCATCATCCAGTTCGCCTTATCTGGGCACAGCTCTACGTAGCCGCCTTATGCGCAACATCCATCAACACATAAGCCCAAATAACAACTACCTTAGTGATCGCCTCAACATCCTCTGGTGAAGGAACCATTGCTGCTCCAAGTCACCTCTCAATTAACAGTTGCCAGCTGGATCCTCGGAGACGCTGCCTTCTTGACGGGACAGTCTCGGAGCATTGCCCACAACTTGTTTTGAAGAACGAACTTCTCAGTATCAATGGACACGGGCACGGCAGTCGACGGGACGACGTCAACATCATGGCCGAGTGCCTGTGGCGGCGGCCATGCGGAGTAGCGTCCCTGTCTTCTTTTCGTCTTATCTTGCTTGACCAAGATGAACTTTCACGTTATGCTGTAAGAGGCCACCTAGAATAGTAACTTAGATCTTTTCTCACTCATCCTGTCCCAGTGCCTGGCCTGGCCTCGGCATCTCCCGGTTTGAGACATATTTATCATATGCTTGTGCGCGTCCCCGGCTCAGCTGCTCCAATGCTGCCGCAACGGTCTCATACCTGCCAATTCTCATTCTGCCAGCATGAGTGACACCCCAGACTGTCTAGGTTTGTGACACAACCATGTTCAGGAAGCTTATTAGGCGGCCGAAACCCCTGAAGGAAGTTTTCCCGCAATGGAGTATGCGTCAACTTGCAGGTAACATGCCGCTGCGCCTCTCGGCGACCCTCGCTGAGCAAGGACGGTTTTAAAAAGGGGCACGACTACTGTTGTGGGATGAATTATCTATCCAGATACTGATTTTCGATATTCGTCTGGAGGTTGGACCGACTATCCTGAAGTACCCTGGCTGGCTGGATCTCTCAGCACTGGGCTTCCTTGACCCTGGTACGGACAATTTATCCCCTTGTGGAGATCATGGTTCGGACGGGGCTCTCAACGCCATGATCTACACCAACCCGTCATGCTAACCAGCAAAGGCGAACCGTTGCTCGAAACTGCCGGCAAAACAATGGACAGGCTTGGCTCGTCTGCTTCTCGAATTCTTCAGTGCAGGCTTCCTTGGCGCCACAATGCTAGGATGGTCCCCCGTCCTCGTCCCACAAGTCTGCTAGCACCACGACCTATGACTTGACTTGACGGCTACCCGAATGCTCGTTGTTGACTTTGGAGCAGCTCGAAAATAGTGGAAGGACGCATCTCTTTAGTCATTATCCTAACGCATGCAGCACCGTGCCTGTGCCTGTGCCACCGGGCTAGGACCGACTGCCGCACTCATAGCCTAGCATAAGTACAATGATGATGCTGGTTCCCGCTGCAAGTATACGCTTTGGTTTCTCTCTTCTGGCCATCGCCATTTCCAGAATTTCCATTACGGACTGCTTTGCTCAGCACTTCAATCCTGGTCAGATTGGCCTGCTAATTCCAGACATCTCATAAGAGCCCTTGATCCTTGATCCATCCTCGTCTCGTTGATCCACACCCTTCAGCCCTCCGTTCTTGACCCCCCAACCCCAGTCCCAACCCCAAACGACTACCGTCTTCAGAACCCTACCGGCCGCTTCATGCGTTATCCATCTAGTCATAGCTTTTAGCGACCTACATACTTTCCTGTCGTGGTGGATTCGTCTCATCTCTTCCCATTCCCCTACTTTGTCGCATGTTACCAAGCCCTGACATAGCCACTGGGTCTGAATCAGATCTCTCGCTTTCGAGCATCCTCCCTGTCTTCCTCCGTCACTAATTGGAGCCTGGACCTTTGAACAAAGCGGCTCCGATGATCTGAAGCTGAGAGGACCCTTTTTGACAGCGATAGAACAATAATTGACCCTGGCCCTTGACAAGATCGGCAACCTGAAATCTTCGGTTCAGCGGGTCAGACTCGATCTATCTGACACTCCTGTCACTCTTCTCACCCCTTCGCTATTCGTGAAAAAAACAAATAGCATCCGTCTGCCAAGTTTCATGTTATTCTGCACCGAACCTAGACCCCAGTCTTCTGGAAGACGTACAAGAAACAGCCGTCCCCCTGACAGTTAAACGAATTGTCTCTCCAATCACTTCGTTTTCATCCTCTTTACTTTGTTCCTTCAGCCATCCATCGGTGGAGTGTCTTCGCATTATAATCGATAATTATTCCGGAACGAGGTTGATCCTGTTTCTAGTACCTTGCGGCGGTTATCATGAGATTGTGATCCCCCTGAACCTCTACCATTACCAGAAAGACGACTTCGGATCCCGATGCTGTAATCAAGCAAATACATACGCCTATCATCAGTCTTTTCACGAATCAAGTGGCGCCAATTGCATATTCTGACAGTTCCATAATCAGTCAAATCATTCTAATACGGCTTCTGTTCGGACAAGTCTCTACACAGACCTTAATCATGAAGATTGAGTCAATTCTAAACCAGTTCAGCGAACTAGACACGGAAGCGAGAGATAGTCGAGAAAGCCCACAACTTTTCAATGAGCAGAAGGAACAGAGAGGCCCGTCATTTTCACTGTCAACTCCGTCACCCGACTGCGCTCAGTCTAGAACACCTAGTGTGCGATCCGATAGTCGAACTCGTACGCCTTGGGATGCTGGTGGCTACTCTCTGCCAAGGGATATTGGCCCCAAGAAGTCCTCGCGGCCTCCTTTCACGCCAGTGACTTGGGAGGAGCAGCAGGAATCTGCGAGACGTCAGAATGCATCTAATTACCCCTCCAGACAAGTATCAATGGATACATCAGCCAGCATAAGTCTTCCTGGTTCCACGGGATCATATGCGTTACCAGTCCGGTAAGAAAACTCAAAACCACAACCCGATGCGGGCATGACAAGCTTGAGGTTGACATTGCTTCAAGTAGAATGCCTTCCACTCCAGAAGTCCATCAAGATGCTTGGGCGCCGAAAAGGTATCCCCTTTCTTCCACCCTGGTGTATATTCCGGCCGGTGTTCGACGATCTAGCTTGACTAACAAGATTAGCAACCACAGTGAGCGCCGTGCTTCTCAGCACATGAGAAGGTGAGTTGCGGTCCTGCCAAAATGTCAGTGTTGCTGTTCTGAATGATGTCTTGCACACTGGCGGCCAATCGCAGGAGTGCACATACTAAAATGAATCAAGATCAAGTCTCTGGACGGAATACAATACGTCTCCAGCTTCAGGAAGCCATAAGGTATCGGACAGCCGCAGCAGTTTCTCATCTTGTTGCTCATCGACCTTCTCTGCTGGCCATTCCAGATTCTCATCGGTATCTACCATCAACGGGAGCAATACGGTAGGCTCTGGCATCGCTGACCTGGAAGCAAAATTGGAGCGACTTCCAAGGATAACAGCGCCTCACCCTCCAGTAACAGTCGGGTTGTCTGTGAAGTCGCATGCCCGTCAGCGTCCCAATGGTTCTGGGTCGTTGTACGTGGGTAGCCCATCTGACACGATTCTAGAGGCGAGGATGATGAGAAGAAAGCATAACCACTTGTCAGAAGATCAAACGTAAGTCAACATCTCTTTGTTCCTATGCAGAAGGCTGTCAGCATGAATCGAAGTTCGTTCATTGTTTGCCCCTTGCCAATCGTCCAAACCATGCATGCATGTATGCATGTATCGTTTGCTTGGACCCCTCTGAAAAGAAAAGGGGGAAAAGCAGTGTCGAACTATCTGGAAGCCTCAGGGATGCCTCTTTGGCAATTCGTGAATGATAGACAATGTTCCTATTGTCAGGAGAAAAACGATTGCCTGCTGCAGACGCATCTCGGATGGATTATGTTTAGTCATAAAAGCTCGTCCGTTAAGCGGGAGGAACTTGGCCCTCGAGAGCAGCATTGTCCCACTACCAACTTGGCCTCGAGCCGGTGAATCACACTGCGTGTTTGTAACTCTTCTCAGGCAGCCTGAAAAATGCTTGCATTCTTCTAGCTCCCCCGTCCATCTTTCACTCCTTATGTCCTCGCACATTCCCCTTGCTGTCTATTGTCACTTTCAACCTATAAATTTCCCACCAGGAATATACTGACTCTGTTCCTTTTGCTCAGCTATTTGAAGCCAAAAGATCAGTTTCTGAATTCGTTAGATCGTGTTCATAAGCGAACCATCTCAGCACCAAACCCCGCCCAGGGCTCTAGTCATTCTTTTCCTCAAGCACCAACTTCTCTGCCACAATTTACGTCCCGACAACTTCATCCTCCAACACAACTGTCACCACATATCAACACATCTCACGACCGTCTTGGCATCGAGAAGTATCCCTGGATCAATACGGGAGAGAGCTCCCCTGCACCTAGTAGTGCATCAACAAAATCGCCCTTCCAGCCCCCAGAGACTGTGAGGATGCAGTCCGGCGGGACTCTTCCAGGTAATCTTTCCCTTCTCAGCATTCTCTTTTGAAGTCAACTAATAAATGTAGGTGTATCTGGACAGGCAGCGTCCCATGCCAACCCAAATGATCGTGTTCTTGCAGCATGCCATGCACTTGAGAACATAATTATCAACGTTCCCCTTAAGGGTGGTGACAGTTGTATGGCAGTTCCCGAATGCAACACTGATTCGGTACCTCGCAAGGTCATCTCTCATCTTTTTGGCCGCAACAAGGTCTGCACTCGTCGCATTCCGGAGCGTGTCTGGGTTTGCATGTGTCGCAAGCACTATCAGAGGGTTCGCTACCGAACTGGTATTAGATTCAGCTACACTCAGATCAAAATGGTGTACGAGCAGATCGTCCGAATGATCTTCTGGAGCCGAGGTCTGGAGAATGTCGGCAGAACTAACCAGGAGGGCATAACAATCCGATCCTGGACATTCTCGATTCGAAGACGCGAGGTTAAGCGCCTGGCGGACACGAACAGTCGGGATCCCATCCCTCACTGGATCATGCAGAGCCTTGGCGAAGGCAAGACGCACGATGAGATCCTCGATGTTGTTGAACGTCTTTGTCAAGAGATCGATCACGGGGGTCTCAGAGAAATCCCTCCTGTCGAGTTCCTCCCAGAGGTTGTTGATGCTTTCACGAACCCGCCTGCTCAAGTCCAGGCCCATCAGACATCGGCCAGCAGTCAATCCGGCCGTTCGTTGATGGCTGGGGAGGTAGTTCCATCCCCCCTCCCGTTTGTCAAGGAATCCTCGCCCCTCGAACCAGTTCAAGAAGAGGGATCTGCGAGTGAGCATTCTAGCCAGCAATCGTTTTCGTCGCCCACGCCTCCTGCTGCTTTCAACGGATCTCGACCTGTTCATCACTCCAGATCGTATACCGACGATATCTCCAACCGGACTGCTCCCTACTCATTCGGCTCTCGGTCTCCCCTCGCGAACTCTAGCATCGGACCAGACACTGATCGACAACCCAGTCCTGGGTACTATGACAGTCAGAACCCAACAGCACCTTCAATGAGCTATTCCAGTATTAATCATATGCAGGCGCCGATGACCGATCACCGAGGTTCCTGCGATAACGCTCCTTATTACCAACAGTCTTATGGCGGCGATCACTACTATGACCCAAATGGATTCGTACTGACTGATAGAAACCTCTCGATCCATACCGCCGCTATGCCAATGGTGGCCAGAGCGGATCAGATGTATGGCATCGCAGGCTATGCTGCCCAACACAGCCGAGACAACCACCACTTCCTTGCGTCGACAGTCAATACTCAACTCACGCCCGCCCCCCTCAATTATCCCTCTTACGGGACTCCTCCTTTTCAGGCTTCAGGAGCGGTTTACTCGTATCCAGTCCCGGAAGAACGTCATTCTCAGTTTAGAATGAGCGGAGTAGACAACTCGCTGCATCATTCCATGGCAGGCGAGCGCCCGTACTCTGATGCTCCGCGTTCGCAAATCCACCAGCCCTACTGGTTTTCCGCCGAGACTGGGTCGAACACTAGGATCGGCCGCTCTATGAACCAATACCAGCAGCACACATTGGCTTCCGTTGATCAAGCTAGCCTCCGTTCTTCACGCCAGTACCCCAATGAAGAAGTTCCAGAGTATGGCGTTGCTGATCTGGTTACTGATGAAGGTGTTCCGACCACGCAACCAGCAGTGGCCTACCGTCCAAGATTCCAACACGGCTACGCATCCCCCCCCGAGTTCAACGACACTCTCGCTCGAGGCAATTACCGGGCCTATCAACACAATCTTTCAACCAATAACGATGAGGAAAACATCCACGGTGATCGAGCTTTCGACAGCAATCGCCAGTAAGGAACAGATTTCCTGAATGATGGTAGGGAGCGGAAGTTTTTGAGGCCTGGTCTTGTATGCCACTTGCGAAACTTCCTGCTTTACCTCCTTTTTCTTTTTGATACGAGCTGCACGACGATAATGAATTTATCTAATTTGCGTTGCTTCCCTGTCTGGGGCTGTTCATCACTGCTGAACTGAAAAACGTTGCTCCCTTAGCATTCGCCCGCCCCCTTCCACCCCCTTTTTGGCATTTCCAGCCCGTTGTCTGAGTATATCGCCCTTTGGAGCACCTGAGGAAGCACAACGACACAACAATAAGGCATGTTTCGGCATGACTTGACACAGGGCGGAAATTTGCTTGTTACCGCCATGATTATTATGATTGCTTCATCATCTGGGGTGGGATTTGCTATTATGGAGATGCTTATGAAATAAAGTTCATAACCTTGCTGGTCTGAAGCGGCCATAAGTAGCCAGATAGATGATAGATGAATGACCCATCTGAAGGATATTTCGATGAGGAATCGTGATGAGATTCTGGTTGATGGCGCTATGTGATATCGGCTTTTCTTTGTTGAGAGATATTCGTGACTGCTGTGAGATCTAGCGATGGGTGTATATACAGTCTTGCTGATCAATCCCCCCTGAACATGATGATGCCACCGTCCCAGTCCTTCAACTCTCCAACATTGGCCCTGGCCACTTCTACGTAGCCAAAACGCTTGTAAAAATTGTCGAGCCCACGCAATCCCACCAGCCAAGTGGGAACTCCTGCACGATCGGCCGCCTCCAAGCCATGCTGAAGGAGCAGGGAACCATAACCACTACCTTGGACATGAGGAGAGACCCCAAGGCTAGACAAATACCAAGCTGAACGACGCCGGGGAGAATTGAGTATGTCGGGTTCAATGGTACTGAAAACGCGATCGTAAATACCAAGTCGATGAGAGTCTACGTGGCGAAGAGGAAATATGAAGGAATGTATTTTCAGCGCCGCCAACATGATGGGGGCAACCCAAGCGTCTGGATGAGTTAGTGCTTCGAACAGGTTTTGGTTTTCGCCGGGTTTGAGTGGATAATGCAATAGTTGGCAGAGATTTAATGGAGAGTCTTACGAAGTGAGAGCCATCGCTCACGGAAAGACAGGGAGTCGTCCGGTATATGCCACCAAGTGAATGCCACAGTCCTGCCTCTGGCATCATCCAGCATAGTGAGAACGTAGCCGGGCATCCAGTAGCGCATACGAAAGCGCCGAGTAACCCACTCACGAAAGGGAGTTGAGTCAGTGTGACGGCTTGGGAACATGAAGTCGAGCAGAGTTTCTTTGTCGAAGCTCTGCATATAGAGATCTGTAGCCACAGTGAGATCGGCAGTGGTGCCGGGGCGGATGTGATGGGGCATCTCTGTGGTTGTTATATGCTTTGATGGCCCGTGAAGGTGAGTATTGACTCCAAGCGATAAGATCTGAGTGTCAGTCTGGTATAAAATAGGTCTCAGATCGGTCTTCGTGGAGTGTTTTAGAGATCAACTGCACAAATTCAACCTCTGGAGCTGCGTATTGGTAGTTATAGACGTGTTGAGTCAACGTAGGGGGTTTGCTTTGGAGGGATCAATGGACCTAGTCACCAAATGATTGGCAAACAATGGACTTTGGTTTCAGTCAAACTGAAAGTTTGCACATCAAGTAAATAACAATCGACATTTGCAGCTATTTAGGCAAGGCCTAAGGCGGGGATAGATCTATCAAGCTGCCATAGCGGGATTTACGCCGGGTGAGTCAGGACTCAGTAGCTCATGTTAATTCCGAAGACGCTCGGATTTTGCTTTGACAGAGCAGGGGTCCTCTCGCTTAACCGCCTATTAGGGAGTATATATGGCATGCTCTCTATTCAGCTTGATGGGCAGGCATCTGACTGATATCGCGGCTTTTTTTTTTAGATGCTGGTGTTGCGGGAAATATTCAACGGCTACCTTAGTAGACATGCACTAGAGTGTCGTGAGCTTAATTTAGCAACTACTTGCTGAACATAGAAAGATAAGACAGGGCTATACCAGCATCAAGAGCGCGAAGGAATTAGGTACCTTAGTCCGCAGCCCTGCTGGGAGTGACATCTCGTATCCATCGTGGTAGAGTCAGTTGATTCGCAATCTCGATAGGTCTCTTTCCTGTCTCAGGTAGTTGAAGCAAGGTCAATTCCACCGTCCCTGAATATGGATCGCAACAGTCAAGTGGGGATGGGTCAATATCCAGGGTTTTGAGGGAGGTCATTGTTGGTACATTAGGTCGCTGATGTTTGAATGGAAAGGTATTAGCTTGCGATTAGTAAACCAAAATTCACCAGATCCCAGTGTTTCTTTTATTAGAATATGATGGGTTCTCGTGTTGTCTGTACGAAAAAGAAAAAGGTCGCATGGTGGCATCTTATCTTTATCAATGCTACCCAAGGAACCAGCGAGGCGGTGATGTCATAAGCATTAGAGTACCTATCGCAAACAACCGAAGCTGATGCTAGAATGAACTTGAAAAGTTCAGTTTTGATGATGCTTTATAAGTGATTTGATGTAAAGTCGATTCCTGTATGATCGAGATCTGAGGGACTAATTGCTTCAGAAAATCATTCAACATTGTCACCAAACTTGCTTAGATGGGCATGATTAATTCAGACCAACCCGCAACTCCAACTCCCGTAGCGGAGGGCCCGTCCCCCCAAACTACTACACCTAATTCTAAGCGTAAGGTAAGCTTGGCTGCTTGGGTAGCACGTAATGTCCGGGCGCGCTAACCTGCAAATGACATCGCTGTAGATGGGGGATGCATCCACCATGGGCATGACATGACCATGGCCTCACTGGGCTGAGAGGTAACGGTCTCTCCGGGGAATCGGGAAGGAGGGGATTTGCAGCGTGACCCGGCATTTCGGACGCATGAGATGTGACTGATGGATGGATTCGATCTTAGATGGGTACCTAATTCCTCTCAGACTTCAAGCAGCGCAGCATGTACTTACTGATTGGGTATATATCTAGTCATCAATCTAGGCCCTGTATCTCTCCCCACTAGTGGGTTTTAAGGGTTAATCATGCCTCTTGAGGAAGCCATCTCTGCAGTCGTCGTCTGGGTTTAACTTAGGTCGTTAGGGCTGTAGTTGAATCGTTCCATGATCAATATCCTGTACTACGTTAGCAACTAAGGGAAGTAAGTACTACATAAGGTAGATAGGTACCTAGTTCAAACTCTCCATCCACCAGGCATGTGCTGTCCATGTTCCTGCTTGCTTCGTGGATTTTGGCTCCTGTGTGTCTTTTCCCTTTCAGGTTACTTGCGACATTACACCTTATTTGAAATCATCCCTGAGCTGACAGGCCCTTGTGCCCCCGCTCTTTCCGCTGTCTGCTTTCTTCTTTAGTTAGGCCCCATTACCTTTTTGTCCAATTTCCAATATTTTACCTTATCCTTTCAAATCAACATCTTCAGCCTTCTTTTCACAGCCTTGGGTTCCATCACCATCGCCCCCCTGCAGCGGCTGACTAACCGATTAGACGTCATCCTTGGTTTGGTCCCTGTCAATCTTGACCTTGCACCGGGCACCCGGCGCCCATCTACCGGGTTCGCCATCTAGAGTGCCGTATGTACAACACGGCATAACGTACAGCGTACAGTTACCTATCGCCCGCTGTGCTGCGCATTTGCTGTGGTCTCTCTGCAGTGCGTATCTGCAACCACCCCTCGGCCTATTCTGGCCCCAGGCCTGGAAGCATCAAGAGACCCATCGACATCTAATCACTCTGTGGCCCGGGGGGGCATCATGCTCTCTTCGTACTGAGACTCGACGTCAAATAGCCCTCGTTCCCGGCCTCAATGTCTCGGTTCTCCTCCTCTCTTTCCGTACCATCAGTCTCATTATCAATATCAGGCAACAGTCTCAATCTTGCATCAAGCTCAACAACACGTACACATACACTCACATTTACATCTGCATCTTGCTCCTGCTCACGGTATACGCCTATCAAATCACTCTGTCTAGGTAGCTCAAATTCTTCCATTACCTCCTTGCTGTCTGACATAATAAAAGCGTAGTCAGCATAAGTCGTTTTTTTTTTAACTTACACCCACCACACTACCTCCTCAAAGTACAAGCCCATCTTACGGGCTACATATCAACCACCACGGATCCCAGAAGAAGAACCATTATGTCTCGCTCCGTGTCATCTTCACGGGGCTCTGAGTCTCCGATGGAGCCTGAACGTGCACACAGAGCCTGTGAAAAGTGTACTCGTACCAAAAAGAAATGTGATAAAGCATTGCCTGCTTGTTCTCGCTGTACGAGGTGTGTAACTGCCCTTGCAACTCGATTTTCCGATCTCCTTTGACTGACTCGCCAGACTTGCAACTACGTGCTCCTATGATTTCATCTACACGGCCCCAACAACCGCTGTTGTGGAACCTGGATATCTTGCAGGATCTACACCCAAAGAAGCATATGGACAGGGTATATTTGACCCTGCTTTTGATGTTTCCAGCTCAATGGTAATGGCGTTGTTGTCATCACGCAACATTCCTTGGCGCGAGGCAACCGAACGCTACTTTGAGACTATGAATCCCTGGTTCTCTGTAATCCATCCGGAACTCTTTGCCATCCGCACGGACAACCTAGGGTCCGGGGCCAGCTCCAATGCCGACCAAGGACCCCGCGACCCTGCTGTTGCTCTCCTAATCGTTTGCATGCAGCTCGTCTCTCAGTACGATGATGAAGCTGCTGCCGCGAGCACCAACGTTAATGAGGGTAAGGACATGATAGAGATGCCAGCTTACAGGGCCGCCAAACGAGTCCTGAGCGTCTTACGCGGTCTTTCTGCTCCTAGCATTGAACTTGTCCAATGTTCCATCCTGCTGGCACTCTTTGAGTTTGGCCACGGTGATGTAATGCGCGCCTATGTGAGTATAGGAGATGCAAACACCATGGCCATGGTCCTGCGCATCGGCCCTGGAAAGTATATCGAAGCTGAACGAGAGGCCAATATTCCTTATGAGGAGGAAGAACGTCGCTGTGTCTACTGGAGTCTTTTCGTCCTCGATCGTCTCATTCATGTCGACTGTTCTCTCATCCATATGCCACTTCAAGTGCCGTCCCCAGCCGCCGATGATCTACTGCCAACAAGCAATCTCATTTGGCACAATCAGAATCAATCACCCACGCGTTCTGTTCAGCGACACCCTGCGAGCGTGGCCCCTTCGGTACCTCTGGGGCCATTCCAAAGAAATTGTCAATGTGCAATGCTCTATACAAGAGCCTATTCTCCGAAACCCCAAGGGAACCCCAATGCCTTGTTAGAGGAGTATGTCGAGCTAGATATTGCAACGCGTGCTCTTGTCGAGGCTATGATAATGCAGACTTCTCGTTGGGGAGATTTCTACGAGTGTTTCGCTACTTGTACATGGTAAGACAGACCCTGGGACAAGAAGCACAGCCAAATAATGTCTCTTTCCTAAGGTAGTTCTTGAAAACGAACTGACAATTGACCTAGCCTCCTTCTGTTCCTTTACTGTCGCCAGCTTCGCGCCGCCAACGCCATATCCGCTGCAGGACCCTTTTCCCCAACCGCCGATGACATCGCCCCTAAAGCCATCGCCGGTCTTAATTTCACAATTCGTATCATTGCCGACACTACAACCGACTTGAACGACCAACTCGCCCATCGCCCTCACCTTCTCGCCCCCTGCTCACCTGTCACGCCGTACTCGGCATACCACTGCCTCATGGTCCTGAGTCACCTCGAGCATCTAATCCCTGAAGCTGACACAAGATTTCACAACATATTTGCGTCATTGCACTTTTTTGCTAAGAGATGGGGAGTCGCTGGTAAGTTCTTAGGCTACTAGCAAGGCGCGCCGTTTAGGACCGAGCCGTAGAGCAGAAAACGACATAGTGGAAAGGCATCTGACTCTATACAGGACAACTTGTCAATAAGGTTGAACTGTTTCTAGCGGACGCTGACGAGACACAATGGTGCTTCATGGACGAATGAGGCAACCACGACGAAAGCTATCTAAACGCACCATGTTTACCACACCATGCCATCCGACCGAAACGACTATATATTGGGTATTAACTAGGACGAATTCCAAGACCTCTTTGGCAATATTGACAGCTTTTTGAGCTCTTACATCACAGCTCTATAAAGCGAGACATTGCTTCATTAGCTTGGCATACCGCGAGGTTTTAATTATTTCTATTCGTTTACAATCGAAGATAAATGCGTATGCCAAAGCACATGCACCAACATAGTACACGCCACCTCTAACTAGACGGCCAGCTTTTAAGTCTATCGGCGTGGAAACAAAATGCCCAAGCATCGCTCCTATAACTTGGAAATCGCTCAACAAATAACACAATCCGTCGAAATAATCGCTCACATGCAAACATTAGGCGTCTCAACTGTGGCTCAGTCTTTTTCAGATCATGAAGGTTCGATGGATTCAGGATAACCTTTCGTCCTTTACGCATTACGGGGAGTTTCCCACGACCAGAATCAGCAGCATGCCATTGAGGATACACGATGCGACGAAGGTAGTCCAAACCGCCAGTAGATGTGGAAATGACAGTCGGTCGTGCCGGTATAACGTCATACCGAGGGCACTACAGGCGGTGAACAAGCTCGCAACAACGCCAATAGTAACGCCCGCGTCAACTTCAGCTCTGAGCCTGTGTCGACCGGTAGAAATAAGCGTGCCTGCGACGAGGAGGAGCAGGAAAGACACGGCAAAGGAGCTGATCGTACCCCAAAACAAGGTCTTCTCACGGTACAAATGTGCCTGCTGTTGATTTAGGCTGGGAAGGGCATAGTGCGTGGCATATCCAGTCGCGGGGAAGCCATCTGAACTAGCATATCCTGCTTCCTCGTCCGACTCGCTACTGTTGAAGGTCATGCTGGAGTATTGGTAAGGTGAATGATTGGCACCAAGTAGAGACTGGCGCTCCCGGGTGTTGTTGCGCTTGAGCCAACCCCTTGCCTTCTTCATGGGTGCTTTGAGGATATTCTGCAGGTGGTCGAATCCCGGAAAACTGGTGCTTTCATCTGGGTTTATATAGATAGCATATCCATCATCAGCTGCACATTCACTTCCATCGTCATATTCGTTCCAGTATTTAGCAGGTTCTTCCATCTGCGGTGGAGGTAAGAATTCGAACGTAGGTTGAGCGCGGCTGGTAGGGTGAAGATTTGTCGAGTTGAGAGATCCTGAAAGAGATTGGCGTCGGTATGACTGAGCTGGTGATTCTGGTGAGCTAGGTTCGCTCAATGCGGGAGCGGCAGCGTTGAGTGTGCATGTGATGTCGTCATAACGGTGTTGTAAGGAGGAAAAGTCACGGCGAGTGAAACTTTTCGGGTCGGAGAGAATGTTCTCATAGAGACGAATACCGAGGGTTGTAGAACCAGTCCATTTCTGTAAGTAAGCGATCGGTCAGTACCTTAGGTTCATCCAGATATCAAATTCACACCAAGCAGTCATGATGACGTACCTTGTATTTTTTGGTGATCTTGCGGAAGGCGACAGTCTGAGCCTTGACGAAGCGCTCGAGGGATTGAATGTCACTACCACAACGAACCAATTCGCGCTCGTACTTGGTGAAGCGTCTGTGGTGCTTGATGGCAGACTCACCGGCGAGCTGTTCCTGGTTCTTTGATGCCCAACGATTGATATTCTTGGCGAGGTATTCTATGGATGTGTTAGATTTGGTATGTGGTCGCGTACCACTCGAGATGTGGCGCAGAAGTACAAGTCCATGACATACCTAATCGGCGCGAAATCTCATCTGCTTTGCTTGAAACAAATAACTGCAGTCTTTCATGCTGACGATCGAGCTCCATGTATAAGCCATCCTCAAATCGCGAAAGAGTCTCGTCTTTTTGTCCGGGAATGGCCATAGCCGTGGCCTGGTCGCGCGTCGTGTGCATCTTGATCTCATGCTTGATGGAATTGTAGTCGAGGTTATCTACATCAAGAAGCAATTGGTCAGTATACCGGAATTAATTCGACGGAGAGGATTGAAACCTACGGAGACTCCATTCTGGAACAGACTCTCTTTCGAGATGGTCGCCAAACTTCATGTCTGATCAACAATAACAAAATTCGGCAATCAAGGGAATGGACGTCAACTAAAATGACAGAGAGAGAGAGAGAGAGAGAAGAAGAAAAGAGCGAATGATATCACCTATTCTCAGGCTCGCCCTGCTACCTGTCTCTTCCTTATATTCAGGTGAGGCCTTTGAGTACAGATGCGAGCCGTAGAGAAAGGTTCACAAGTCCAACTGAATCGAATTGAGCTGAGTTGGTGGCGGGAGAAGCGAGCGGAAGATGCTGCTCAACGCCGAACTGAAAACTTCAATTGAGGGAGGTGGATCCTGATATCTTTATACCTACAGAGCAGAATGTGTTGTAAGTCAAATGCGCAATCCAACACAGTCACGATATTTGGTCCTCAAGTGAAACAGAGTCACTTGTTTGTCTTGTGAGAGACAGGGGAGGATGTGAGGAACGAAGATGTCAATTGGAAGCAGGAAATGACGTACCCAAATATGACTCTGAGTAGGTAGTAGAGTAGGCACACCCTGCTTGGCTCGAGACACAGCCCGCTTCGAGATCCAATTTAAAGATTAAAGCTTGTCGTGGTAGGACGGGCAATGGATCTTTAACGCCCAAAGAGCAATTGGGTGGGGCCTAGACTAGAACTGTAACTTAGCCAGGAGCCGGGTTGTTTTAGTTAGTCCCTTGGCCTGAACAGTTTCTGCGGGCGTTGGCGCTGCGACGGTTGCTCGAAAGGAACTTCGTAGAAGAGAACCTCGCAAGCAGCTGCAATTATCTCGCGAAGGAAGGGCGAAGACAAAGAAGTCGGGGTCTACCGGGCTCCTTATCAGATGCTCCTCCTGTTGACCAAAGTCTCTTGGCTTGTGGCTGGCGCAGATGGTGTACGAATGGACAGACAGTAGCCTCGAACTCAATCCTCTGACTAGGATAGTCCCTCGTATTGAGATAAGAGTCTCAGCAGTTTGGATACAGACAAAAAAAGATGTCAAAGGTTCACCACAATCAAATGCAACGACCGAAACAGAAATGTTTCTGGGCTAGGTAGGTAGTGTTGTCCCGGGGATAGAGACCCGGTCTCTTGGTAAATCTTTTGGTTTATCAGACAGCACAGCACAATTACAGGCAGCCTGATGTCAGCCAGAAAAAAACCACTGCCTCTTTCGTGAGATTCGTTGAGTCGATGAACTGACGTTTGTTTGTTGTGAGCAATCTGGAAAGTTCTAGTAATAAGCGAACAAGCTGGAAGGAAATTGACGGCGAGGCGTGGGAAACTTTGTAAGTTTATATCTTTGAATCAGCCATTCGCTCTCTCTTACCACTCCTGTCGAGTCCATCCACTCAACCTCGTGCTTCGCATGCATCGGTAACGCCCACCCGGACAAGATCCTGGACTTGGCATGATCCATCCATCATACAAAGCAAAGCGGAGCGGAGGGTCCAGTAGCACAACGAAGAGCAATCTGCATCTCTCTGCAGCGTAACAGTGCTATACATAGTGGGCACCGCAGCAGGTTACATTACGTGCTACCGTACAGCGATCCAGAGCGACAACGCCCCTGTTGACCTGATGGATGGGGCGGTGGGTTCACGGGCGGGTGCTGGAGAGAAGGAGGGGGGAGTGGAGGCCTGGAGGGACGAGGGACTGGGCTCGGGAGGGGGCCAAAAGGATCAAGCCTCAAGGGTCTTGGGTCCCCGTCCAGACGTTGTGCGTCGTTTCGACGTCGTAGCGGAACAATTGGAAACCGGATACTTGATAAGACGGAATGTAGATATCGTTGCCATGATCTAGACCTTTTGGCAATAATCTGCGGGGAACTCATCATGCCTCGGCTTTACAAGTCAAAGAACACTGGAAGAAACACTGAGGGGTAAAGATAGCAAACAATCAGCTACGATAACGAACATTAGCAAAAGAATGTCTAATCTTCGGGTGTATAGACTAATAGATCACGATGGTGCAGTGTCGTTACCGGGGAGAACTTTATTATTCTTGCTTGCTAGCGGCCAAGTGAAACTGCGAAGTCGGGCGATGTACAGAAGTCTCGGCTCTTGGGCTTCGGCACATCAGAAATTGAGTTTGATGGAAGAAACTTGGGAAACATGGTGGCCGCGGCATACAGGCATACAGTATACGTATGGGTACTTGGTCATCTTGTGGGCTACAGACACATGATAATCCTTTGCCTTATTTTATGCATGAATTGCAACAAGTACCTCTTTTTACTCTGTCAAGCATCAGGCCATAGCTACTACTGTGCAAAATCCTCAAACTTGCGCATCTCTTAAGTTCCTGTACAATCACCTCACCTCAGGTAGTAAGTACTAAAGTAAGGTAAAGAAAGTATCTATCTGTATGGGTATCGGTATTCTTGCACACTGCGCCACCTTATCATCTCACTGTAAGCCAGGTATTATTGCCTACATCCGGCTAAGGTAAGTTTCTTTTTGATAAGTTCAGTGCCTTCCATACCTATCTTACTGTAGATACCGCTCAAACTTACCTCTACTATGCCGACCTACCTTCAGCTTTACTCTAGGCAAGGCGCCACAGCAACTCAGTGAATACGGAGTGCAGTTCCTCCCATTACGTACCATAACTTATAAGTTGGCAGGGCACCGGCGAGAACATAACAATGGCTAGTTAAGTTATCCAGATGGGAAACTCTTCACGCCCTTCTTTTCTCATCCATATTATCCGTACGTACATATCTTGGTCCACGAACATGACTTGTCAAGTGGCCGCCGCACGTTGTGTAACCACTCGGGTGAGTCGAGGCCCGATAGCCAGTCATTTCTAATTAATTAGTTATGATATCCATGGATCCTTGTGCAGAATCAATGAGATGAGTTGCCCACACACCTACATGTACTGTGCCGTACACCCTTAGCCGCAACCGCAACCGTAACCGTAGCCACACTTTTTCCTCAACTAAGTCAGAACCTACCTATTTACCTAGAAGCAATGACAGGTGCCTGAGATAGAAAGTAGGTACCTACACTGCATTGGGGCGCCTACAAGTACGTGCCAACTTCTACATCAAGACGTCGCCAGCGCTGAGAATTTCATGCGGAATAACGACAAGCAGCTTGCAGTACTCAAAGACGAGCACAGTGCAGGACAGCCGAGACCGTAGCATTCGTCAATGATCCTTTCAGTGATGCCACTTTCACTACTACCGGTGTGGTATTGAGTTAGAGGGTACCTATGCAAGACAACTCCGATCCTCCGGGCATTACCTCAGCGTCGGTAGCGACCAAGTGATCGTTACTGGTCACGCGAGAACTTAAAAAGGAATAAGTGCCTTCGAGGCGGCTCAAACACCCAGCTCCCAGCTAACTACACTACGTAGCAGCCAGCAGTTAGTCTCGACCCGAAAGCTTATTCCATTGCTTGTTGTTGGAAAGCATCTATGTCCATAGTATGTTCGTTCTCAACCTTGGCTTGCTCTGCCTTCTCTTGCACATTGTCGTCTTCTTGGCTTCGCTTCGCTTCGCTTCCGCGGCTTGTGGAAACTTGGCTCGGTCCAGCTTTTCCCTGTCTGTTGGCGCCAGACAAGGAGTCTAGACAGAATCCATGCATGACGGATATATGATACGCATCCTTGTCTCTATCATATTATGGATCGTTTTTCGCATGGACAGTGGCGTGCCCTCGTCATTCCCTCGGTCGAACTTAAGCTTGACCATCATCGTGCAGGTCTGGGGCTTGGATGATTTCATATGGGATGTAACATCATTTCAGTATAGGCATTGGCCTGCAGTAAAACGGTCTGACTGATGATGCGCAACTTCCACAGCTTCTTCATTGTTCTCCAGCCATGGAGTCGAAGTTTGTTCCGTCGTAGTGCTTCGCTTAGAAAACATTAGCGCAATAATTCCTCCATTCTCCAGACCAGCAAGGGCCATGTGCTGCCTCTACTGGCTCTATCGTGTCGACAATTAGGCTTGGCAGGTCCCTCCGAATGGTAGAACGCCTATGAGACATGGGGATGACAGTATCCCTGCCAAAATTGTCGAGTTTTCTTTGGCTGCCGCTGGGGTAAATATGTAAATAATCACTCCAGAATTCTCCTCACGCTTCTACTTGGAGAGGCTTGGCTCTTTTTAAGCCGCCGTTCCAGAGAAAAGAAAACTTCTCCACCACCAAGGACCAAAAAAAGCCCACCCAACCTAAAAGTCAATTCTATTAGCAACTCACCAGGAACAACCACAATTCAGTTGCTAGCACAGAAGTTGAGTGCTTCGTGGTCAGAATGCATTTCTCTTCGTGTCACTGGGGCACGAAGAGGCCTCCTTCTAAATTAGAATATAATTCTTTTGATAAGAATTGCAACCAGACATGCAGTTGGGAACGACACTGTGGGCCTGTAATTCATGATACAGACAAGGACACTTGCCTCCAGAGATCGATGCGCATCGCCTTCGAATTTATCCGCCCAAAATACCCAAGTGTCGCTGGTTCAACAATGATTGCCAGATCATCCTCCCAGCGTCGCTACCAGTTTGGGCGTACGTGAATGTCTAGCTAGTGCCTTCAATGGGGACGGCAGAAGACGTTGGTCTTTCGCCCTATTCCTTGAGGCTCAAAGACTGTAAGCTAAAACACCCTTGAATCCACTTGGGTGTTCCACCTCAGCCCAAGGACTCAACTTTCTCGGACCAACGACAAATTAACTTCAGGCGACTGTAAATTCCGTCTCGAAGAAACTGCTATCACTTCGGCGTAATGGGGCGACATCGGCTCGAAAAGAGCATCAAACCCCGGCGCGAATCGTCGGTTCTGCATCAGAGGTGCTAGTGAGCCTCCTGCATAGGGAGGGTGTCATGTTGTCAAAAAAAATTCTACAACATGCTATTGGTCGAAGCTTCTACTCCGTACGTCAATCTTGTGCACATCTGCCGAATTGGGATCTCGGTCTGGCCAGATGCATTTTGTTACGCTAGTCCCATCAATACCTCCGAGTGCTGCAACTTCGTTCGTCTAAGGGCTCTTGGTATCGAAAGCGGACACGTTAGATCTCGCCTTGTGGGCTACATGTCCCGTTCTGTCTCTAACAAGCCTACCTTACCGGCGATAGACTTGATCCCGTTACATCGCAGACCCTGACCCTGCCCCAGTTCAGACTTCAAAGTGAGGAGTGAAGGGCCGGCTTGCCAGTCCACCAACTCTAAGATAGCCCGCTGGTCGGTTTACGAAGAGTCTGTAGTCTGTACAAAGGTCCCTACTTGCCCACTGATGATGGATTGAGCCTCCAGGGGTATGTGGCCACATTAACCCATGTATCTATCCACAACCCGTTCTACCGCCCTAGCGATGGGCAGCCCGTGCACATGAGTTGCATTGCATCGCATCGCAGAGTTTACGAGATGCAATTCGCAGTCCAAAAACGGTAATAGGTCACGCCCGCACCCGCACCCGCGAAATCAGTTCTCATACCCCTCGAGGTCGGATAGGACGGCACAGTATACTATGTTTTATACTCACAACGCAGTTGCTAGATGTTCTTTTTCATGTGAGTGTCACGTTCTAGATTTTTTATGAATTGGTGGGTACTACATTGTAGGCAGTTGCTGGATTTCTCACAAGGCCAGCTTGATTCATGTTTCACATGGCTACTCTCCTGCTATGACCCAAGAGGCCCTGCTGTCGCAACGACCTGTAACTCAACTATGGCACCTTTCTGCTAATTCATCAACCAAAAATCATTACGGCATTATTTCTCAGAACTCGATAAGGATCTGTGCTTGTTGGTTTTGGTTCAATTTCTGCGCGAATCAGACTTGAAATACCTTGTTAAATATCCTGTTGTTCACCAGAAACATGAGAAACTTCTGCTGTACGCTTTAGCTTGTAGCATTACAGGGTTCAGACTTGACTAGACAAGCATGTGAATAAATAGAAGGTCCATGATGCAGCGTGGTTTGCATGCATGAGTTTGTTATTACTGAACTATTGTCTGGCTTTCCACAATGGGGACGATGTCCAGTGACTGTTTGCCCCATGTGTGAAACGAAAGCCCTGTTTGATGTCAAATATCTGAGTCAAGGGACATATCAAGCTTATCTGACGGTATAACGACCCCGGAGAAATATATTTCTAAACCCAATCAACATGGGTTTCTTGCTCAGATCCTAGGTAATCTGAGGCGGGACCGGAGGGGAGCCTTTCCATGGCGGAGCATGTGACCTGTTAACCTGGATCCTTCTTGTGATATCTGGGTTGATATTGGTCTTGGGGTCTGAGACGTGATTGTTCCCGAATTAGTTTGCCTTGGGGAGCAAGAAAACTTATGACTTCCGAAGAGATCATGCCAGAGTAAACCCAGTAAAGAGTTCCCGAAGCTCAGGTCAAGTTGCCTAAATATTTTCGTCGCTTAGGCTCAATGAACTAAGTCAGAGTGATCTACGTGAGCTATGAACTATCATGAAGGACTAAAGTGGAAGGTGGTTGGTTATCTTGGCTCTTCGATTCTTATCTGCAAAGTGCTGCTCTATCACTGAAAAAAGGACAATCTTGCCGGTTCATATATTTATCTTCAGTACAGAGTTTACTGCGACAGCTTATTGGACAATTAAGTACCATAGTCAATAACACAATACTCGCAATCGAGGCTGTTCTCACGATTGAGTTGGAGATATTACCGAGCCCATGTATATTCGAAATCAGCCACTGGGCTCTAGGGTAGCTTTCATGTCCTGGATGTGTTCTATCCACAACTATTCACTGTCCATTGTCATAAGACCAAGTTGAAGATATATGGATAAAAGATGTCCAGAAGCCTCAGGGGAAAGAGGCATGTCAAGACCACATGTTTGCGCGCGATAGTGTGGTAGGTGTTGGTACTAATCCGGGAGCCCTTCAACATAATTCTGTAACGCTCGTCAGGACTTTGATTACACTTTGAAGTTTTACGAAATTCGGTCACACTCACACTACCCAGAAGAGTAGAGATATGGCCTGCAATAGCATTGTAAGGTTTCATAGCAAAACATGAATTTGCATTTCGTAAACCCGTGGTCTGTATGCATATATAAACTTGTCTATAAAACGCCAATTTCTCCATAAGATGCGCTGTTCAGTCATATATGATAACTCCTAGTCATAATCGCCAATGCGCTGCCATAATGCGTCGGTATCTGGCCTTGCGAGTCGTAAGTGTAGCCCCGATTGTAGGGAGCCAGAAATATCGTCCATGCATGTTCTCAGATGCATCACCCTTCAAAATCCAAGAGACTACCAACTTCCAGAACGCCCACTATCTCTCCCTTTTCCATCACTGCAATGGCAGATTCTCGTTCACATGCCAGATTTTCGTCGTTCGGTGACAGTTGCATGTTCTTCAAGATATCCCGTGCCTGACGGATAGTAGTCTCTGAGGATAGCGAAAGCATCAAAGCCTTGGACATTGAGGCATCTGGAAGCTCCTCCAAACTCCTGTTCAGGTCATCTCTACTGATCTTTCGTATTGTACCCGGCGAGGCAACTCGATCTTGCACTCTGACCCAACCAGTGACCGAATCGAGGCCAGCACGCAGCAAGTCAAACCCCAGGCTCACCCCCTCTGACTCTGGTGCTACCGGTATATCGTGCCAACTGACTGCTATATCTTTAATGGTCCGAGGTTGTCGAGCTGCGGCACCGATAGCGCCACCAGGGTGATTCTTTGCAAAGACCGCCGCAATGCTGGCATTGATCTCCTTAGCTGCTGTAACTGCAATTGAATCGCCAAGAGCCAACGCCACTGTCGTCGATGTGGTGGGAGCAGAAACGCCAAATGAGATCTTCTCAGGTTCTGGAATCGGAGCCGGGAGCAAGATGGTATTAGGCCGGTGGTTGATGAACTCGCATGTTTCCGGGGAAGTGTGCGACGTGAGAAGTATAGTCGGAAGTGACTCATCGATATGAGGCAACATGATGAGCAGCTCCTGAGTCTTGCCCGAATACGTGATAAACAACAGAGTATCGTTAGGCCCTATGATACCAAGGTCACCGTGCAAGGCTTCAGTTGGATGAAGAAAGACGGCGTGAATGGCGAGACTTTTGAATGTAGCCACGAGTTTCTGTCCAATGTGTCCTGATTTGCCTACACCGATAACAACGAGTTTGCCATTCGCCCGTTGCTGCTTGGTAATAGCCTGGACCGACAAGTTGAAGCCATCGCGGGCTACAGGATCTGTTTCATACAGCCGCGAAAGATTTCTCAAGGCCAATGCCTCTGTATTGAGCACATGGATCCCTTCTCGCAGACGCTGATCCTTGATTGGAGAGTCCCCTCTTAGTTCTCGTTCCAGACTCAGTGGGTCGATGGGTTCACAGAAGGTGTCCCCGGGTGGTGATGAGGATGGTGTAGGAGGAGAAGGCGGAGGCATTGCAAGGCATGAGGAGGCGCCAAGCACAACGACTGCACTCGTCTGAACTGGCCCATGGCCAGGTTGCGACAGGCTTGCCATATCTTCAAGGCCCTTGATGTGAGTTGATGGCTGAGAGGTTGAACATGAGCTGAGAGTGTTGGGTGTGGAAAGTCGCTCAGAATTGAAAGTGAGGAACTTTTCCTTCACAAGGCACAGCGCCTCTTTATTGTAACGATGGCTGTTTGCGGGTGTTGTGATTAAAAGTGAAAGGTCTCTGGTCTTATTCCAAGTTTTCTTGTTGAGACTTGAAAATCCACAAAAGCCTTATCACATGTAGATAGAGGTCTTTCATACACGAACTCCAAAACTAGCCGAGTGTTTCTTCAGACTTGGTTGAAGAACAAAATTCACTCGACGTCCGACGAGAAAATGGTAAATAATGTTGAAGAAAAGAAACCACAAACGGTGGGCTGCATATTTAATGAATTTGTTCGATCCCCAGCCAGAGTCATGGATAAAGCTTACGTTTCTGAAAGCGAGATCTGGGGAGGATGCGAGCTTGTGTCTGTCCAATTGGTTGTGATCCCCGATTGCGAGCGACTTCAAGAATCCCGATCTAGACATAGTCCCTGGATTGAGTGGATGTGATAGGAGCCCGGCTCTATCCGGAGTACCGAACTGCATGTCAACCTCCCATGACAGTTCCTCAGATATTTGCTTTAGATCGAGAAGTTCTGCAAATACAAGAATACCAGTGGCGTCGCGTTTAGAGTTCGTCAACGTTAGAAAATCCTGGCTTTTGACAAACGTTCCATCATCGATTTCTTGAGCCTCCTTATAGAAATGGCGACTGATGGCGCAATAGCCGCTCGGTTCAGGTTCTCTTGTTCGGATTGTTGCTCGGCGGGGGGCGGGGCATCGGGACCCTGACTAGGGAGGAATCAAAAGTCTATGATTCCATGAAGCAGAGCGATGGGCGAACCAGCGCTCGGCTCGGGACCACTTGAAGTGAATGGCGCAAGCGGTGCGATTCAATGCCGTGCTGAGTAAAGCAGTTTAACCGTAATTACTTGGCCTTTTCCGCGCACTGAATATGATGCCTCGATCGGCAAGTCACGCAGGTCTAGTAGGTATAATGACAGGTCCCTGAACAAATGTTATCGACTTTTTGAAACGGTAACGTCGCTGATATCTGCATTGACGAGCAGGCGAGACAAGCTTGGGCTATTCACACAAGAAAAGGGAGATGAAAGGGATATATGAGATCCGTACTGTAAGGTAATCTTTAGAGCCGTTGTTCTTGCCCGTACTCATATCAGTTACCTTATACCAGCACGTGGTTGATGAGATCCTTAGCGCTGCTTCCCCCAGCCCGGTCGATCGTTGCTGGTTTTCTTATCGTTGACGGCTACTTATCATCTTATCAATCAAGATTGCCTGTGAACAAGAGTTCCAGCTCATATCGATTGGCATGGTTTCCAATCCAATCTCAACTCGGCTATGAATGGAAATCCCTTGATGAGGAAGCCCTCGTAGACCAACATGAGCTACAGGTTACCTGCCTCTGGGCACTAGAAGTACCTAGGTTCCTTAAGGTATATAAGGCACAAATACCTACACAAGTTACTGAATCAGTTACAGTAATTGTTTGACCTGAGTGAAAACTGCGACACGCAATCGCCATACCTTTATGGCTTTGTGCAACCTTTTACAGCCTCTCAACGTAACCCTTACAAACTTGGCAGATAACTGCCCCAAATAAGTCTCTCAGATTGTCAGACAGTTGAGGGCCCATGTTCCTGCAATGCTATCTCATGCGGACACTGCCCTTCTGTAAGACATAGATCTCGTTGCAACATCTTGCATCAAACATCCGCCTGCATGACCAATCATACGTGTCTACTGTCTTAGGATAACACAAGCCTGATATTGATTTACTGATGTTGTTGACCAATGTCAAGTGAGAATGTTGATAACAAAGACTGACAGTATACTCAACAGGATGTTTGCTGTTCCGTTGTCACCTGGTCAAGCCATACAACAGGCGCGTTTGAAGTCAAGTGTATCCGTACATACTAACTGCCGTATTCAACAACTCGTCGATGGTCCCCAGGGCCAAGATAACGTGAGTCAGAGAGTCTGGACCCTGGAAAAAGCTACAGCCTAAGCTATCTGCCGAAATCAGAACATTCAAGGTTCACGATAGCTTCTCCAGATCATCCAAACACATGTTAAAATGTTTGAATTCTGGACTGGCTAGATTGGCCATTGAACAGCAAGGTTTCTCGACCAAAGTATATGCTGTCCAGACCCCATCTTGATGGCCGGATCGGCATTAGTCGAAATGATCATCGCCACAACTGGGGTTTGTGACGGATTCAGATGGATGTCGACTCAAGTTTCAGACACGTCTGAAACGTGGGTTCTTGTGCAGCCGCTGATGAGAAGAGTGATGACGACTACCGTGGATCTTGTTGCAAGAAAAGGCGAGGGGGAGTTTGACAATAATTACATTGTCAGCCCTAGCTCAGCGGCTGCTCAGTAATGACACTAATGTGCCTTGCAAGCCAAGATCCCAACGGGTCTGAATGCAAGCCTCAGGGGCTGAAAAACTTGGTGGCACTTTGTTGCCAAACATTATAACAGCTACAAAGGATGGAGGTTAACTAGAAAAAAAAAAAAAAAAAAAAAAAACAAAGGATCCCTGGGGACCTTAGTAGTCCCCCTAGCCCTAGCCCGCGCTTGGCATGTTCTGAAGCTGACCAGAGAGGCGCTATAGTGACACTATCGGCGGCTACCTGTGTAAACGAAACAATATTCATGAGAAACTATCGAAGTCTGGATCCAGGGTTCATTTTCCCCATCTCTAATTATTCTATGGATATTCAATGGCTGCTTTCAGATCAAATGTCACCCGCATGTCATGGAAAAGGGGGCCAAACTTTGTCATGACTGTCAATGTCGAATTGTCCGTTTCAGGCCACGTAAAAACCATGACTTTCAGCCACAACCTTGACTATTGGCATTGGGGCGACGCCTGGCGCTGTGAGCAACCTGCGCAAAATGCCGTTTGGCCGCGTGGTTGAAGCAGAGTTTGAATTCCAAGCCGGGCCGTTGTGTGCTGCTTGCAGAAAGCTTTTGTGTAGCTGCGTTCCAAGCCCAACGTTCCAGGCACGCAGCTTTGGAGCTTTTACCGGCAATGGATTGCGGTATTCTATTAAACTCAAACTGTCTGGAATGCGGGCGCTTGGTCCTTGAAAAGGGTGATCGCCAGATGGACCATTCCAAAGCTGCTGTTATCTTACCTGTCACGGCAGCAGGGTATGTATGTAGCACCCCTGAATCGTACAGTACAGTATGCACGCGAGCTGTCCACTCCTGTCAGCATGTGCCTTCACCTCATTCTGTGGACTGTGGAGGCATGTCTAGCGTCTTGTCCTGCCATGAATCCCATCCGGCCTGTACGGGACGCCTCATCAAGCCTGGGCCTGACTAGCGATTAGTAGCTAGTGGACTAGGGAGGGGCCCTGGCTGAGTTTTGTTTCCTTGGAGAAATAACTTGCGATTCGCATGCAGCCAAGGGCGCAGATAGCTATGTAGACAGACCAGACCAGATACTCCATACGTACATACGTACGTATAGTATGCGACGGAAGCCAAGGAGTTAGGATAAGCTGATGTGGAGACGATCGTATCTATCGACACGTCGCCGGACGAGACGAGCGAGGTTCTTGAAAAGAACCATGCCAACTTAGCTGCACAAAACAGCGTGATTCCCGTTCCGTGTGTAGACGGATTTCTTGGGTTGTCGTCACTTTCTTTTCCCCTGTCCCGCCCTCAGCCTCCATCTTGTCTGTCTGATCTTTCTCTTTCTTTCTCAGAGCCTACCTACATCTTAAAGCCTCTAGGCGCCACTCTCCCTTGTGTTTTTTGTATTTTCATACTCGTATCCTTTCTTGCATGTGTTCCTATTTTGTATAACCAGTTTTCTCCCCTTCCCAATGGGTCTTCACTTAAGCTCTGCCTGGAGCACCCCCAGGGGCTGGCGGCTGATTACAGTAACACTCGTCGCCCTGACCTTGCTGCTCGTTGTACCCCTCCATCGGCTCAGCGACGATTCACCGGGCGTTTATGGACATTTGACCAATTATCTCAGCCATGAAGGTGCCGCATACGATGTCGAAGAAGGCTTTGTCGCCAACCTCAACGAGACGACTACCAACCAAATACTGAACGATAAGCAGCCTGCTGAGGAGCCTGCCGAAAAGATCCCATACGATACGGATTCGCCACAATACACAGGCGAGAAAGACAAAGAAGCTTCTGCCAGCGCTGAGAAGCCTGCTGGAGCTCAACACCCAGAGGACGACAAGAAGGCAGAGGATGCAGAGGACGATGGAGCGGTTCTTGAGATTGATCATGGCGACAGCGATACACCTCAAAACACCAACCAGATCCACAGCGAGGTGCCAAAGGAGACCACGAAACCCGAGAGTAGCGAGACCGAATCGCAGGCTGTACAAAGTGGTGAACCCAAGTCGCAAGATGATGGAAACAAGCCCGAAGAGGCCGATAAGGAACACCGGCCACAGGACAACACGCAGCCTCAGACTGGCGAGAAGAAACTTCAGGCCGATGAGACAGTTTTGGGCGACGAGCACAAACCTCCACACAGTGAGATTAAGACCGAAGAAAGTGAGAACAAGCATGAGCAGGGTGAAAACAAGGTCGAGGACAAGGGAGACAAGCAGCCTGATGGTATCAAGCTCTCCGATCAGTCGCAAAACAACAATGACCACAAGAACGAAGAAGGCGATAGCGCGGCCAAGACCCAAGTTTATCAAGATAGCGCGACAACCAGCATCGCAAGTGAGTTCATGCCTTCTCAAACGGCAGACTTGGATGTTCCTTCGGGTCCTTTATCAAGCTGGACTGGAGTTTGTGATGGATTTCCCAACACCGATGGTATCATGCTTGTCATGAAAACCGGTGCCACCGAAGCATTTACCAAGCTCCCGGCCCATCTCTTGACGAGCCTGCAGTGTCTGGACGACTATCTTCTCTTTTCTGATCTGGTGAGTAAGCATAGCATTCTTTTCCCACAAAGGGGGGCGCAAGGGGGGTTTCTTTTTGGTGCCACCGATGAAATTATATCAAGCCACCGTTCCATAAAGGGTTGCAGCTAACTAATCCGGATAGGACCAACAAATCGACAAGTACCAAATCTACGACGTCCTCAAGGACGTGAAGGATGACGTCAAAAAAGGTCGCAAGGAATTTGACCTCTACAAAGCCCAAACTGAGTGCCCAATTGCTCAGCAGTACTGTACCGAGAATATGAAGGAAGGCTGGAATCTTGATAAGTACAAGTTCCTCCACATGGTAGAGAAAGCCTGGGAGATGCGTCCCAACAAGGAGTGGTACGTGTTTGCTGAAGCCGACACCTACGTCTTCTGGTCGAATCTTGTGTGGTATCTTCGGAACAGGGTCAATGGCACAGAGACACCGTACGTCGGCAGCGTTGCCATGCTCAAGGGAAAGCCATTCGCCCATGGCGGCAGTGGTTATGTGATCCATGGAGACACCATGAGGAAGATGGTTGAGATTCCTGACTTGGCACACAAGTACGATATGATGGCTACCCATGAATGCTGTGGTGATTACCTCATGTCCCTGGCTGTCATGGAAACCGGCAAGAAGGTCAAACAAGCACACCCAATGTTCAACGGCGAGAAGCCTATGACCCTTCCATTTGGCAACAATCACTGGTGTGAGCCCCTCTTGAGCATGCATCACATGAATCCCGAGGAAGTCAGCGACGCCTGGCATTTCGAGAAGACGCGACAGAAAAAGGTACACTTGCCAGAGATATTGATGTTTGCAGAGAATAAAGCTAATCATCAACTTTAGGGTTTCATCCAAATCAGAGAAATGTATCACCAATTTTGGGCTCCTCAGCTGGAGGCGGAGCATGACGAGTGGGATAACTTGTCTGACGACGTCTGCTATATTGGATTCGGTCCTGAAGCTCAGGGCAAGGCCACTGATCACCAGAAGGGCCGACAAAGGAAGGAAAACGAGAAGAATGCAATTGAGCAACACGCTCACCGATCCAAGGAGCACTGTGCTATGGTCTGCGAGGCTGAAAATCTCGATATTTCGGAAGACGATTATTATAATCTCAAGGACGACAAAGAACGCAACGAGATGATCAGGTCCCGTTACAGCCAGAAGAAGGGCAACAAGGAGTGGCACGCTGGCCGGCGCTGTTTCCAATGGCGTTACCACAACAACGTGTGCTGTATCGCCAGGAGTTTCAAGAGGGGCAAGCCTCGCAAAGAGCAAAAGCCGGAAGAGAAGTGGACGAGTGGCTGGTTTGTGCAAGGCATCAACGATTGGATCGACGCCAAGGGTGACTGTACACCAAAGTGGAAGGATTAAACAACGACAGCACTCGTCGTGCATTTCTTACTACTATCAACGGGAGTGGAACAAGATCATGAGTGGTGTTTTGTAATCCCCTTTCGTGGGATCGGCGTTTAAGGAATTGGGTAATTTGCACCGTGATAAAGGGATACGTGTCTTGGATGCAGATGAACATATTTTTATTTTATTTTACTCTTTTGGGTATTGGGTCGGCGCATTGTTGCATGAACTGTCAGATTAGAGTAGAGCAGGCCAGAGGAGCAAAGATCAGGTTCACAACTGTTAGACAAAGAGATACGGCGGGAACAGATTCATACCAATAGCTCCTTGTGCACACAACGGCCTCGAAAGAATTATTGGAAGCAAGCTGACAGGTGTATAAAAATAAAAGCATTGCAAAGATGACCTTGCTTGTGACATTGTAAAGTTGATAAATCTGAGTGTCGTGGTGTCTATTTTCTCCTTCACCCTGATCCTGACAATAGCAAGCCCACGGGCAGTATTACTAACTAATAACAGCTTGAATGACACTCCCTCCGCCTGCGTTAGATGTTCTCGATTTATTCCGTCATACTAATTGGATTATCAGGTGCAAGCTCGAGTGTTTCAATGACGAAGTGTGTATGCCGCGAAGAGTGGTCCATGACGTCTGAAGTCAACCGCATTGGTAATTATTACCGTAGATCGATATCTTGCAGTTGCTGCTCCACAGTAATTCCATACATTCTTTGTGAATAGGGCAACACGGTCTCATTGACCTTCGAGTAACGATAAGACACGCTCATGATATCAGAAATGTTTTCATTGCGTCATGTTATGATATGAGGAAGCTCTTTTCCGCACTTTCCTTTTGGTGCCACCCCTCCTGATATTTGCTACCTATCCATGATCTGGCTTAAATCGCAGTATCCCATTATCCATTATCCATTATCCCAAATGCCCACTTCTCAAGAGAGAATACACCCTGAAATCAAAAGTTCTTTAACCGTAACGCTCCTGTAGGTGTCCCAAAAAATTAAGCAAATCCAGGGTTTTGTCTTGCTTGGGTTTTGCTTTCATGTCGTCATACCCACCAATGGGGGTGGGTTGTTGTATCATATCGATTATCTTAGTTTGCTGTCGTCTAGGTTCATTATATTGTACCCTGCTTTCCTCCGTGACGTCCGCATCGGTGCGGGTTTTTCGGCGACTTCATGTAGCAGTATGGCTTTGCGTCCTCTCCTGCGGGCTTGCCAAAAATCTCCTTGATGGAGCAGTACTCATAGCCGTCACCCATCCAGTCTTTGAGGTGACGATGTAGCTCACATCGCGAAATGCCACACTTTCTGCAGTACACCTGGCCCTTGACACGCATCTGCCCCATAGGATCCTCCTTTTCAGGGTTGCGCTCATGTCGGTGGACAAGGGGGCCAGCTCCTCGCCAAGCCCACTCCATGTCGTTTGGTCCAGAGTAACGGCTGGAAAGAGGAACTGTGCCGTGAAGTCGTCGGTGAATTTCGTAGAAGTTGGAGTTTGTGAGGCCGAAGCAAACGCTGTCAATGGGATCAAGGTGATCAAATATAGTGTAATGAAGCTCAGAAGGAAGATCTAGCAGTGTGTGATCCTTGGGGGGCTGTGGCTGTGTCTGAGGAACTGGTTCATAATCCATTACAGAGTATGAGCGACGAGGAGGAGGCAACTTGGGTCGATGAGGAAGCTGGGCCGCTTTATCCTCGGCTGGTACTTCAGGAGTTGAGTGCTGGTAAGGCGTGGATGGAGGAGGCGACTCATTTTCGGGAATGGGTGCTTGTCGCTCAATGTGAGAAGCACCCGAGTGCGACCCGGCAACATGGTCGCCTTGGTAGTCAGTCATTGACCAACCTCTTCTGGGTGCCCTCATCAGTGCCCTCTTCTTGTTGAGCTCCTGCATTCGTTTGGCATGTTCTTCCCTGGTCATTGACGTTGAAGAATCAGTCCTGATAGGGCCAGGACGCTTCGTAAGAGGCGGCCCATTAGTGCCCTCGTGTGTTGGTGTTCCAGCGGGTGAGAATGTGGGATCAGCCAATAATTGAACCATGGTTGGTTGGCAAAGATGCTGCTGTATGTATCCGTTGGGTAAATGCTAAATGCGGCTGAGGTCAAAACCCGGGAGCGGCGTTGCTGATGGCAGTACTTTTTGAAGATATTCACAATTGCTGTGATGTAGTATCGTAGGAGACGCGGTGAACTGGGAGGGGAAGTGATCCACTCCAGGAAGTTGTCTCTTATGTTGCGTTGACGATGTTGTACCAGTGTCGGTTGTATGTATATCGGTGAAGAGAGAGCCTCACTAACACGTTCATGAGCAGTTGAAGGGGTGTAAGTTGAAGTTCTGTATTTAAGGAGCCAGGCAAAGGCAAATGTGAAAGGAGTGGCGACGTAGGCCGGTTATAAAAACGTTGACGATGGATAGACGACAAGGCCGGGCAGGTCTTCCAGGAGCCGGTCGGAGTCCGAAGGTTCGGTGGATGCCGTTGCTTGATTTTGGGGGATGGTGTGATGGGTCCCGGGACCAGAATCAACCAATTCGAGTTCTGTCCTTGTCCGTCCAGGGGTTAAATGGCACCCTAGGGACACAGAGTTCCGGGAAAAAACAATGATAAGCTAATTCTGGTCTGGCTAGTTTGTTTGAGGCACAGCCGAAGCTTGTGTGCTTTTCTCTTTTCTACCTCGTAGCCTCTTTTTAGCTTGTCTTACTGGCCATATGACATGGTGATGCCGAAACCCGCCAGTGGCCGCGATACCGGGACCGACTCTGATTCAAGTTATGGTGGCAACTCAAAAATCATTTCATGGATCCGTGTTTTATGGATAGGAATTGGCGTGGGGCCTCTTTGCTGATCACCTGGTCCATCAAACGCAACACCAATTGCGTAGTATAGTAGACAGACACAACTCGAGATTTGTGCAGCGTGCCGGTCCGGTATATTCAGTGGTATAGTATTTGGTCTATCATCGTATGACGGTAAGAAGTGAAAACCCTTCCCCAGACGATTGTGATGTCGTGTCGTGCAGTGTGTCAGGTGGGGGCAAATCATGCCTAGATTGAGCCTGACAGGCACCCTTTCCGGATGTTCCAAGCTTCGCGAACACACGAGAAGTCTGTCTTCTCTCGGAGGGGTAGCCTTGGGGGGTGACAACTAATCTTGCAGCAACTCACTTTAACGGCCTCGACTCATCCAACTCTGTTGAGTATCTGCCTTTTGATCATCAAGCATACTCTTTATCAAACCCACGGCGTTTATGGGAGCGCTAATAACCCCAGTGTCAACGTCATTATGGGAATTGACCCCGGCCATGTCCCCTCAACTCAAGGCACGGGGCCGGAGAACCCCGCTGGGAGCGGACCGGGACCGATCTGAAGTCAGGGTCGTGCAAGGTCTCGACAAAAGTTTTGGCGAAGAGATCAATCAGCCGTAGGGTGTTGAAATGGGAGTCTAGAACCAGAAATTTTGACTCTTGGAAGTGCAATATCAGCCTGTCGGTAGGCGAAGACAAAACTGCTGTCTTCTCATTAAGGCTTTATGGTCATTTTTGGAGACCTCTACTAAAGCAATCATCTTGATAGTCGGGCTCTGATTTCCAACTGCACTGTACCTATTCATGGTGGTCCAGCATGTACATTTCTTTGACTGCCTCAGAATCTCTTGCAAGTCGTTTTGCCTAGTGCATCATTCTTCACTGGCTCTATTTTCTCTCCTCTTCGTATGTGCTGCGGCTCTTTCGAATATACCGGTCTTTCGTATCTACTGCAGTTAGAAACCAAGACACAAGACCCCCACAAGACATGCACAGGAAGTTGGAGACATCAATGCACTTGGTAAGTGTGTACTACCACCACCTCCATATATCAATCGACTATACATTCGTATGATATCGGCTTCCCCCTGTGCACAATGAAGCCATACGAAGTCAACCGTGTCTGTGGTTGCTCTCAAGCCAGCTTGCAACGTATTGAGCCCCCTAAGTTCGAAACCGGAGCTTCCCTCCTCACACGACTATGCAGTGATTATGCAGCAAGCACCGCTCCTTGTGTACCCCAAAGATGCAGGTATGGATCGTTGGTGTTCCAACTTGGGTTACATTTATGCATGTATTAACCGGAATGGTGCGAACGAACCACGCCCAAGAGCCGCCATTGTGTCCGTTCTCGATTGGTGCATGCTATGATCTGAGGTCTCCCCTACACGGATCATGATGCTCAGTGGTGATATTATCTGATGCTAGCTGATAGGGGGTCCACACATGTAAGATCTCCTGATTCCGATAATCGGATTCGTGCTAATCAGGGTATTAGACGATAGCAGGCGTACAGTTTTTAGAACTAGATAGAATCACACACTACCTTATATGACGCCTAATACTTGCTTGAAAGGAAGTTCATTAGGCTCAAGCTTGAGACCTACCTTCAAGAAGATCAAGTACCAGCAAGCAAGGTGCTATTATGTTGGGAATCGTTGAAATCGCCAATGTCGCTCGTTGACTCGGTCGTGTTAGACCTGAGTCAAGGCTCTCTGGTGAAGGGTACATTTGGAACAAGCTGGATTCTTTGTCCAACCCTGGCTGTTTACTCCCAACGTGAGACGGGACTGCAAGCCACATCGACATTAGAACCTGGTGCCTGGATAGGTAGAAAGAATTGGCGGTGTTGGTGGCACTGCAATATGAATACCCTCCATGCCCTCCAAACCACCCATAGCTGAATACTTTGATCTGAGCCTTACGTTAGACTCCGAATCCCATTGACCCCTACGTCAGGTTTCAGTTCGTGCCGTCTTGTTTGTATTATTTGTGTTTTAGATCATTGCCAGACCCCATGAGACATTCGCTGTGTAGCATCTCTATATAATTCACTGTGACTGCATGGCCTACACACTGCCGTTATACGGGTGGCCCTGAAGAAATAGCCTATGATCCTGTGATCACTTGCTTCTGGACAAATAAGAACAGTTGCCATGAAAGATGTTTGATCAGAATAAACCAGGCTCAAGATAATGCCAGGTTTCTGGTCGTAGCTTGTGCTGACTTAATACTCGTTTGGCCGGTACATATATATGATTGACAAGAAGTCTGCCAACTGTACGCTGGTAGGGTCGCAGAAGAACATTTCTTGAATTCACTAGACAATGTGTTGAATAAAGCAGCATAATGAGAACGGGGCGACAGCGAACTGTTTGCAAGATGACAAAGTCCCCTTGACTTGTGAGGCTCATCATGCTTCCTGAGAGTGTAATCCTGGTGAACGAGTGGAGTTGAGGAAGCATCGTTTGATAGGCTACGACACCAAGCAGCAAACCTCCAATTATTCATGAATTGCCTCGGGAGTATTGCCCGTGATAACCATCATTGGGCTGAATTTTGTAACTTGACTACGTTCTTGACAACAGAGGAGTATTTGCTACGATGGTTGTTAAGAAAACTGTTGACGAGCAGACACATAGAAGCACAAAAGACCATTGATCATCAAGAGGTGTGTGAAGACACTGTCTTTTTAGCTATACAATTCCAACCTCAGGTCGGCAAAGCATACAGTTCCGAGAAAAGAAGAAACTTGGCTGATCCCAGTCCTCTGGTATTGGAGAATATTACCAACTCCAGCGTATTTTTACATCCGAGGTCTGCATGGATATTAAAGTCGTTGGTGGATAGCTTGACCGGAAGCCTAATCATACCCTTCGTATTCCTAATGTCACGCTTCCCAAGTCCCTCAACGCCATAGCTGAATTAGGGTGCCATCCACGTCCGCAGAGAGCAGACTTGGGGCCACAACAAGACGAAAACACCTGACCGTGCGTCGCCCGCTTGGGAGTTCAAATGGCGACCCAGATGAGCATAACAACTACGTCGAGACCCTTGCCCTCACCGCCATCATACTTGAAGGTCCACATGCCGTCCTTCTTCTCGTCCCAGTAGGCGCCTGTGGCACTGTGCATTCCTCGTCGACCGACATGGGGCTTTCCGTCAGTGGCAGTCGCTTCGGAGCTCGTAGAGATGTGAGGCTCTTCAGCCTTTATCTCGGTGCCACCACGGGGCTTGTTCAGGGCGGACGTAGGGACGAGGTGCTGCACGATGGTGCTGTTGCATGCGAACTTAAACGAGGGAGCAGAAGCGCCCTCGGGGGTTGACTCAGAGATGACGGCTTTCAGAACAGAGCTCTGCAATCATAGTCAATATTTCAGCTACAACGGCTGTGTAGAGTTGTGTCTTCAACCTACAATAATTGTTGAATTCCATTGCTCGGTCTTGTCGTGATCGTAGAATTCAGCGCTTCCAATCGCGCTGTTGCAGGCCTGTAATTGTTGTGATTAGTACACGCGTCGAAAGAAGCGGCCGTCTTGTTGTTGGCGGTAAGCAGAGATGAATGGGCAACGTACGTCAGTAGCGATCTGCTTGAGGCGGTTGGGGGGAATCGGCTAGATAAAGATTAACTCTTGCACGGATATAGGATCCTTTCAGCGTTTATGCACATACGGGAGTGGCCATTGTCGAGATTGGTGTCGTTTTGGGGTTGAGAGGATGGTTTGGAGCTGAGTTAATGTTTGATGGATGGCGTCGTGGATCGGATTGGACAGGTGGAAAACGGTCGGTAAACAAAAACAAGCAAGCCTCGTTATCAGAGGAACCGGGTTATGTATTCATGCACAAAACATGGCTAGCACCTTCAGTAACAACAACCTTAATTTTCTTTATATATCATGCTTCGCGCTCGAGAGAAGAATTTATGAGCAATTTTGATGGTCAAGACAATCAAATCTAGTTATTTACTATCCATAATTGGGACCATTTTATTATCATGGATTCTAGCTCAGCTTGTGTCAGAATGTCTTTCTATCGCGGCTACCTACAACCCAGGACAAGGGAGCCAGTCAGACACGTGATCAATATTGAGTGCAATCGATCGTTGACAACATCTATTGTTATAGTCACCTACCTACGGTATTATGGAGCTAAATAATTTGAGATAACGGTGTTGATCTAGAATGCAAGATCTTATTATGAAATTGGATATGATTTGGTCTTCATAACTAGGGTAACGTACTCTTGTGTCTATTAGTACCTCATGTCTTGGCTTCGTTTCTAGCGACGTCAATGCTTGATTTCTTTTTGAGAAAAACTAGAGCCATAATAGCTCATGATAAACTTTCGTGAAACAGTTTCTTCTTATTAGATATGAAGTTACGCACTGATCCAATATGTCTCAGTGGTATCTGTAAGCATTGCTAAAAACAACAAAATCATCGTTGCCTTCGAAATGACTCGTCATTCCAAGTGAGGTCTATGAGATTACGAGATTTATCACAAGCTGTAAAGAATATGTGGTCTATCATCGGCGTACAGTTTGGTGATTCCATGTAATCGGAGAGGACGTCAAGGCAGATCCGGCGGCACCTGTATCCGTACCTGCTTCTGAATGCTAAGTTTTCTGCAGTTGATAGGGCGATCGCGTGCTGTTATTATGGCCAACCAATGAGCCACGTGCTCTTCGAAGCAGGATCCAAGCTTGCTAGGTACTTACAGGAACACACCGAGAAGTGGGGCGAGCGTCTCGTCCTCGTTTCGGCAGTCCAGTCCATGTCGTACATAAACAGACGACTTGGACCTTTTCTTTATCACAACCATTTTTTAGGTCAAGTGAAGTCATTCGCCAATCGCTCGCACTAGGATTGTCGATTGAGCGTCATCTCATACCCTCTCAAGAACGACCAGTTTTGCTTTTACTTGACAGCGCTCCTCCTCCTCCTCTGCTAACGGGGACAAAACACTCGCTGCTGTAACTACCAACAATAAAACCTCGCCAATTTCGAGCAATTCCGACATGTCTTCCCAACCTCTCCTTCAGACCACTCCCGGTACGTCTGCCCCAAGTACCCATTGAGTCTTGCAATCGACATTTGTTTATCTTGCTCTCTCTAACATGTCTTCTAGGTAAGCGCATTGCTTTGCCAACCCGCGTCGAACCCAAGGTCTTCTTCGCGAACGAACGAACTTTCCTGTCATGGCTCAACTTCACCGTCATCCTCGGCGCCCTTGCCATCGGCATGCTCAATTTCGGTGATAGGGTCGCCTTCATCTCTGCATTCCTCTTCACTGGTGTCGCTATGTTGACCATGATATACGCATTGGTGACGTACCATTGGCGAGCCAAGTCTATAAGAATGAAGGGTCAGGCTGGCTTTGATGACCGTTTTGGTCCCACCGTTCTGGCCATCATTCTTCTACTGGCCGTCATTGTCAACTTTGTCCTCCGAATCACCGACAAGGCCAAGAACAATGGCAACTAGAGACTCACTGGACATCACCACAGCGGTTGCAGTCAACTAACGGGATATAAAGGCCGCTTATATGGGAAGAGGCGGGATGGCTCAGTGGGGAATGGAGTCTTATTAGGATGTATTGGGTCATTGGCGTTGGAGCCGGGACATCACAAATTTTCTTTACACAGTATTGCACGATTGTAGCGGCACAAATAAAAGCAGAATGTTCTATTTACTTGCGCTAGGTATCTTGTGATTTGCTATACGACTTGGTCAACCATAAACCATCTCTAGAATGGTTCAGTCAAGTATATTAAAAGGATAAAGGAAGACAAAACGGCCTGAACAGAGTAGAATTATCGAGATTGTATCAAGCCTGCTTGGCTGTACCAGACTGGACCGTAACACCCTTTTTTATTTTCAATTCCTGTATGGGCACAGTCGAAATGAAAACCCTCATTGATTTCACAGATCGTGGCGAGGGCTGAGGTAGCACTGCGCCTTCAAATCGGCTGTGCATAACCTCGAAATCGTCGTTGTCGGAATCATTGTCTTCTTGAATGTTCTTTTCGAGAATTGTCTCTTCAATAATATCCTTGCTTTTAGACTTTTCTGGTTGGTCAAATAGCTGGTTGTACTGATAATATGCTTTCCCTTCCTCAGTGACAATCCGCTTGCATTTTTCCACCACTGTGATGAGCTTGCAGACATCGGCGGTTCGCGCATACAGCAGTGCTACTCGAGGTCGGTCGCCTTGAGTCATTATGTGATTTGTGACCTGCATGATGCGCTTCTTGATTTGCGTTGACGAGATAACTGAAGCAGGTAGGATGTCATGTTTGGAGCTGAGCTCAGCGATGATGGCTTCGTGGGGAGCTAGCAGAGCTGGTATTGGAGTCTTAGGATCATTGTTTCGGGGTCGCTTCATCGAATAGGCATCTTTGGAGACATTCGTATCTGGCTTCCTTTTGCCAGAGGCATGGTTGGATGTTGCAGTGGGCATCTTTGTTTGTGACGATGTTAAAAGAACGAGGTGGCTCTAGCGGATAAAACAGTTGCCGTCCGGGACTTGAGCTTTGCGGGGCGGACTCATGCAAGTAGGTACTTGGTGTAGATTTGGAGTACAGTGACATTATTCATTGGATCAAACGCTTGGCACTTAGGTTGTAGCTTGCTTAACACATAACGTATTCGAAGAATCTTTCATAGGACAGTTTGCCAGAATGCACTGCCTAAGGCACCTAGGCAGTTTACTTGAGCACCTTCAAAGAGTTCCAGTCATTGGTAAGGCATCATGAGCTTCCCTTTTTTTTCTACTTTCCTTTTACAAGGTGATTTCCTCAACTCAGTACGCTGTCCCTTTGGGACCATACCTCAGAAGCACGTGGCTGCATGCAATGAGAGACAGCTTACTAAGGCAATTCATTGTCGGTGATGCCAAAATTTGAGAGCGGAACATGGTAAAAAGTGGCTGGCAAAGCTTACGCCACAACTCCAGAGTTGTTGAGATCTAGGTTGAAAGCATAAGCACAGCTCGCATGGGTTATCTAAATCTGACTTTTAGGCAGCTCAGGTGAGATAAACTCAACCTTACTGAATGCCTTTCGCCGATTTAATCATTTCAGAGTCCCTTCATCTTTCGAACGAAGATGAGCAGATGAGTGAGCACTTTACGAGCAACACTCCCTTCTGAAGATGTCATGGATGACGATTTGGGCCAGAGTCGCTAGTGGGGCTGAGGGTAGCTCCCCAGGAACTCAAGAGAATCACCTCATCGCGCTTCAAAATGCCCCATCACCTAGCTTTCAATTTGCAGCTTTTGCATAGCATAGGCGAAGTCTCTCCGGACAATAGTAACTGAAATATGGGGATTGCAGTCTCTGTTGATGTTCCTAACTGAAGATATCAAGGAGCTTGCACCAGATCTGTACACGATGACCAACCAGAGTGAGGCTTCTAAGAGAAAGGCACTCGTTAAGGTACAGACATAGGACACTAGCACAGTTTATAGACAAACAATTACAGTTTGGCTTCCAAGCCAAGTGGAAAATAAGCAAGCTGGTTGGAAGTGGCTGCAGCAACTTACAGAAAGATAGCCCCACAACATACACACCATCCTGCTTCGTTCTAACCAAATGTGTCTCATTGATGGTTGCATTGTCAGACGTCCAAGACTCGTCTCGAAGTCAAGTGTAGGACTGATTGCCCAGATTCAAAACCAGTAGCATGTGATGGGAATAAGAGATGGGTGATACAGACACGCGAAAAAAGACTTCAAGGCCCCAAGAGAACTAATGAGCAAGACAGTCCTGTCAAATCTAATCAAGCGAGGTAGTTTTTAGGCAACCTGCCAGTCCTACCTAGTAGCTAGTGTAGCTGCCAAGCGCAAGATAAGATGGATTTGGGTTTGGAACATGCTTTACTTCGAGTTGTTGGGGTTGCAGCCAAATCCTCTGATTAGAAGTATCTACAGCGGGGTTTTGTACCTGAAAAGGTGTCTTGAAGGGCATTCCCAGGCAGCACCAGGCTCTTCCGGGCTGTTTGTCGAATCACGATTGGGAGTTACTACTTGAGGAGCGCATAAGTATTTGAAACTGCATACGTTGAAGCTGCGTCTCTACATGTGCAGCAGTCTGCACTAGCTCGGACTAGGCCATCGACTGGATCTAACGGATCTCTTCCTGTCCAGTCCTGAGTTAATTGGGCACTCGTTTGTTATCACTGCTAACAAGCCCGGAAGTGACTGGGATCATAACAGGAGACAAACGGCGAAACTCACCTGAAGCAACAAACAACTAACTTAACCACCATAAAATCATATGTTTCTTTAATTCCTCTATGACAATCTATCTGCCAGGCTGGGTAGGGATCGCAAGGTACTAGATAAGTCAGAGTTCAAGATTCGATGTTTCCATTATGCTGACAGGGCTCCAGCTCGCATCTATTAGTGGATGGTGGCTCTGAGTTTCTGGGTGTCGTCGTACCGTAATCACAATCCCCTGGCTCCTTCCATGCTTGGCTGGCTGATGGTCCACTCCCCAAAGGGACACAGAAAACCCCAATTTCGCCCCTGGGTACCCACCAACAGCCTGCCAACACTTTCCCTTGACTCCTAGGCTTGTTTTAGCCTGCTCGACGGCTTCGCCTCAGGTCTGCTTTTTGTGGGCACTCAATCGGCCGTTCAATCAAATCAAGTCTCTGGCCGATCGCTCATTCAATCAGGGAGGAAACCCAGTACACAAGCAGCACCAAAACAAGAGACCGAGACCCAAGCGTCACTCTCGGGTACTGACTGTGAAGGACTGAACTCTGAGGTGCTCCCATCGCGCACCCTGCAGTGACTGCACCACCCACTTTCTCCTTCTTCCAGTTTGACTTTATCCCCATTTCCCTCGAGTCGTGTCAGACTCCCGCAACAGAAAGCTTCAATTCCACTTGCACCTACACTTGTACTTCTGTACTTTCACTTCCCCCTCGACGCACCTTCCCTCCCATGTGTTATCGATTTTCCTCTTCGCACCTTCATTTGCGCCTGCACCCCCGTTTTTCCCACCTTTCTCTTTGCTGCTTCACTACCACAACCCACCTAATCTTCCCTCTTACACGCTCTCCCATCTCGTCTCGTCTCCCTCCCTCTTCATTCACAACACACTCTCCCTCTCAAAGAAAACACTTTCTTTGTTTGCTGTCTCTCAGAGGCCACAGAGTCGAGGCTTTCGCTAGCGCTCGATCACTTCTTTCTTCCCTCTCTTCCGGCACATTGTCGCTCTGAGTACTTGTCGTTACTGTCGCTGGTTGACCCAAACTCCTCTTTGGTTCTGGCCTGTTCTGAGGGCCACATCATCAAACCCCTTTGCGCCCGACTCCGATTGTCCGGTCCGCAAACCTACTTTCCAGTTACGTCAGCCTCACCTGCGCCACATCTCTCACAAATTTGGCACCCGCTCCCATAATTTTCACCCGTCTTCAAATCCACACGCACTGCTGCTGCCTGTCGCATTGATACAAAAGCTTGCTACGGTCCTTCCGTCGTGACTTTTTGGCCTTCTCCTTGACTTCTTGTCGAGGTATCCTCATGTTTCGATTCTGGACATCTGAATCACGGGGAAGCGACAAGACGCTGCCGGCAACACCACCAACCGCAGACGTACTGAAGCCATTTCAGTCACCCCTGTTACCAAAAACGAAGATATCAGGGTCGGCCGAGGCGCAGCCTCCCAAACGGAGACGGCCAAGCGTATATGGCGCTGATGAAACGTCCGATATGAACGTGCCTATAAAGCGCGCCAAGATAGACCTAGATATAATAGGCGACAGTTTCTCAGCATCCGGCCCAAAACCACAAGAAAGTCCTACGGCCTCTAGTTTGGACGATGCCCGGGATGAGATTCGCCATCAGTTTGGTCTTGAAATTTTGCTAAAGCATGATGAACTTCGGCTCATTAACCAGGAACTCGCGAAATGCCAGGTTGCTCTGGAGCAGCTCAGACGTTGTCATCTCATCCCATACCCTGTGAATTGCCCAACTCCTGAACAGATGCTGAATGTCAGTGCCGGAAAGGGACCTGCTATTCAGACGCGTCCGGGGGAAGCTGTACCAAGGTGGGCACCCCCATTTGGTGTCGTTGATGGTCCATATGCCAGACACTATGCCAAGTGGCTTATTCCTGATCCTGCGTTTGATGGCATACAGCCCGAGTGGCATTTTACTCCAGAAGCCTCACGCGCGAGAGCTTCGTTTGCTGAAGGGCGGACGACAAGGAATAGCTTCACCGAATCTGGAACTTCGCTTAAGGCACGTTCAGGCCGCGGAGCTGGGAGCCAGAAGTTACAATCGTTGTCAAGTGGCTATCCTCAACCAAAAGACAAGGCTGGCCCATGTATCTTGAAGCGCGCCGATGGGAAGACGGTGAAGTTGGTATGCCTTGATTGCAACCGGGAGAACTTTTCAAGTACTCAGGGATTTATCAACCACTGCCGCATTGCTCATAAGAGGGACTTCAAGAGCCACGAGGAAGCAGCCGTGCAGAGCGGTCATCCAATCGAAGTAACAGAGGCGGGGGTTGTTGGAGAGGAAAAGGCGCCTGCACCGACCGTGCCAACTCTGACTTCCACTTCTGTGCATCCTTTTGCCCAACCTGATATGACCGAACAGCAGGCATACATTGCTCTCAGATCAAGAATTGCCGACTCGCTTAGGCTTTATCACCAAGGCAAGCTGCCTGGCGTCACTCATATCCCTTCGCTTCATGGCAAACCCCGTGGCCGTGAAGTGCAAATGACTGGCTCTGTCGCAGGAGCTTCGGATGTGCCCTTTCTCTCACATCTCCTGCAAAGTCGGAAGTTCGACGGCAACCTGCGTGAACTGGTTGCAGATGCAAAGACAAAGATCGCCCTGGACGATATGACTTCCGGTGAAGAATCGGAGCCTGCTGAGACATCACTTGAGGAGATAGAACTGGGAGATCCGTCTGCTGTGCGAAAACCAGTCGTTATGCGCGTGCCCGCAAAGGCTACTCATTCTCCAAATGTCATGGCCGTATCAGTCCATTCAGCCAGTAGCAAAGGCCGTGCTCCCCCAATTGCTTTCAAGACGTCTACAAACTGCGGATCGCGTAATGCGAATCCTGTGCTTTCAGACGAAGATTTGGACATGGAAGATGTTGACATGAGCCCCAATACCATGGTCAGCAACAATGCGCCTTCCCTTGTTAGTGATGATGGAGAGTACGATGATACGGATGATGGCTCCTCGGTTTCTGGCACAAGTGATCATCTCGAAACCGAGTCAGTGTCGGATGTGGAAGAGATCACGTTGGATGACGACCAGGATTCGCGCTCACTGCGTCGGGGATCCAGCGGCGCATCAGGCGCCGTAAGGCTTCGTAAGGACGACCCCAAGCATGTTACTCTGATGACGCCGGTCAAGAGTAATGCCAGGGAACGAAGGTCGCGTAAACTCTGAACTATTGAAACATAGCATCTACACGTTGTGTGCCGATCTTCCCATTCATCATTGTCAACGCCGTACAGTCACAAACCATTGGATTCGCCTTTCTTCTTGAACCACCGATTTTCAACCATATATTTTTTTAGTCAATATCTTACGAACAACCACTGGGAACAGGTCACGATTGAGAAACGACAACTGCTTGGTTTCAGTCTGTCAAACGAAAATCGAGACTATTGGGGGCGCTTTGTGGGATTACAGTGCGGGAAACATGCGATCTTGTTTGAATTAGAGAATTACGTATATTCACTGAGGCGCTACGGAACGGGACTTGTTATTGGAATGCAGTTTGGTTGTTGCACCTATGTTTTGTTTTCGTTGTTAGTTTGTTGAGCGATTATCCCTAGGCAAGAAGGGACATGTACGATCGGAAGAGCTATATCAAGATTTTAGTTCCAAGCAGTTTCGCCTGTTTGTAACATGATTTCTCAGTGGGAACAAGCTGGCAGTGTGAAAGCACGATGAATAAGACCAAAAGCTGACGTAGCAATTCTTTCCCGACGACTACGAAGACTCATAAATTGGTTGTTCGGCCAAGAAATGGTCATCTCTACCCCTGATTGTCTTCCTCAGGCTCACATAAGGTTTGGCCATGTTGAAGATATCCCTGCGAATACTTGATGGACCGCCCAATCGGATTAAGCAATGTTATCTCTAATTAAGGTTAGAGGCAAAGCGTACTATAGTAGTGCAGATCTTGGAGTTATTTTCAGGAAAGCACATAGAGTATCCGTACATGTAATTCAGATCATCAACTGGCTAAGATCATTTACCTAGCCAAGTATATATTAATGAATTAGGTTATTACTTAGATAGTTCATTGATGGCACGCTTTTCGGCCGTAAGCTCAGACCAAATCAAACTCCTCCATGTTACTCATAAACCATTTCCAATATGCAATTACAGAATAGCGGCGACTACACCGGCGACGGCTAGAAGAACTCCAGCAGTGTTGCGTGCCTTGTCGGCAGCATTGTTGGTGTTCTCGGCGCTTGCGGCAGACTCAGTAGCAGAGCTGGTCGCATCAGGGGCATCGGAATCAGTGGCGGTAGCATCTGATGCGTCAGCTGTCGCTGTGGAAGAGCTCGTCTTGGTGGCCTTGGTCGCAGTGCCATAGAGAGAAGCCTGCTGGCAGTTGACCTGGACCTGGCTCTGGGCGGAGCTGGCGCGAGGGTCGTCTGGGCAGTTGTTGAAGCAGCTGGAGGTAGATGTTAGATGACAAGTTCAGCTCAAGTGGTACAGCCCATGCTTCACTTACGTAGCGACAGCCTCATATGAAGCACAGAGACAGTCCCAATCGTTAGACTTGCAGTCCTGGACCTTTGCGTTCTCGGTCTCGAGACATCTCTTGACTATGTACTCGGCCTCGCACTCGCTAGAGGCAGAGGGAGCAGCGCCAGAGTCAGTCGAGGACTGGGCGGAAGCCGCAGCAGCAAAGAGAGCGAGGGACCAGAGGAACTTCATGATGGCAATTACGTGAGGATGATGTTTGAGGATGGAGTAGGAAGGATTGGAGAATCAAGAGTAGGTTAAGGAGAAAAGACGGGTCCTGGAACAGGGAGATCAAGAGCAGATATATAAACTGAGGAGTCCGAGGCGTTTTTAATCACACAGGCGAGTACGGGGGATATTAGCAGCAGGGTCTTGTTTAGCATCGTGCCGTATGGGCATGGGTAAGGATGCTCTGCCGTCCCACCCCCAGGCGAGACCAATGCGCCCCATAACAAAATGAACTGTACATGGCATGGGCTACCGTACCTTAGCTGACAGGGGGCTGCTCAAGTTTTGTTCAAGTCTTTAGGTTGGAGATAGAGTGTTGAGGGGGTATGGAGTAAATAGACAAGAGGCTGAATGCATGTTGCCGTTTGGTGTCTTTTGTATTATTAGTGGCTTGAGCTTGGACAAGTTCTGTTTTTGCCTATTTATCTGTTGTTACTGGTACTGATGCTCATTTCACCGACATATTCCAACCGATGCTCAGTCACACATGATGAATGTCTCTGAAGTCGTGGCGGTCAACAGGATTCACACGATTCAGTGCAAATCCATTGATTTCTACGATTTCGGCAGGGTTACTGACCAGCGTTGGCTGGGAGTAACGACAGTGCATTGCATTAACTGTTGGTCGAAGTGGGGATTTGAACACAATCGTGCCGACCGTCGAATAATGTTACTTGACCCTTGTGCCTGTGTCGTTCGGTGTGTTTTCCTCCAACAGGAGACGTTGAAGCTGCTGCTATCCCTAGCTTTTGCTCCGGGAGATATGTCCCTGCGTGGAGATGGGGAGATGACTAGCGTGCTTTCAGGGGGCAAGGAGGCTGAACCAGTGCGATGTTGTGCGGCGTTATGCTGTGTTTATGCAGTTCATGAGTGGTTAGAATTTATGGATTAGTTATTTTTGTCTGCACAACTGCAACATCGTATATCCTTTTCTCATGGTGGGAGTTCGGTTGCCCAGTCAGACACAACCGTCCGTGTGTATCTTGACGCGCCACCAAACAACCTCGGCCTACTCGTACTTGCAGCTCAGACTCCTTGAGTGTTTAGTTAGGTGGCTTGGTGGCTATTTGTTTGGCATAGAGTAGTACTCAAATCGAGCAATGCAGACTAGAACTTAGTGGTGATGCCATGATATAAACAGACGCAGCCTTCGATGACAAGTATCGTGCATATGGATGCCTCACTCGTCTCGTATTTCTTTAGTACAACCTGCACAAGTATCATATTGGGGGATAAGATGGGGCCCTGAACATGCCACTCATATCAAAACGTGATGGATCACACAGGCATAAACATAAAGCAGCCAGCATCGTATCCAAATAAAGTACAAGCTCTTTCTGGCTAGGACACTGGAGTAATGCAACCTTGAGTTTCCATAGCTTGCACTTATGAGGTGACGGCGCTTTTTACACCATTTGACGTCCGGGGCATTGGTACTGCTGCAAAGTCAAGTCATTTGAATAGACATGATATTGATACTTGGTGCCTAGAGGTTTGGGGCTGAGGAGAGACCGCTTCTGTCGTCATGGTATATTTGTGTGTGGCTTCTCATTATTGCCTGCAGTAGGCAGAGGTCAAGCAGTGTGAAACTGGTCGAACCCATATAGTTAGCAGCTTAATAAATATTCGCGCTTTGGTTCACTGTATGTCATGAAGGAGGTTTAATGGGATTTCTATACCAATAACATAGAGGTTCATGGCAATGAAAAGGATCGCCTGCTTAAGCAGTGGCCATCCGTCAAGATGTAATATTTAAAATCATTCTGAGCGCCTAGGTAAGGTGCCCCACACTAGCTTGTTGACGTACGTAGAAGTGCCCCTCCAAACAAGAAACGTTTCCCCCACGTTTACAATAACTTCGCATCAGAAGCTGACGGCCTTTTGACTTCCAAGGCTTTATACGGGTGCATCTTCTCATCTGTCTCGCATACCTGTTCTCTCTATCTTCGAGAAGCACAATTATACCTCATAACCGCTGCTGCCTCCGTCATGGCTTCTCCATCCATCACTCTCGACCGCATCCTTGCGGCAGTCCCAGTCACAAACCGTGGTCAGCCAACTCAGATCTCGGCCGACTCCAAGGGTCAACGGATAGCTTATCCTGTATGAATTTCACTCTACCAGAAGACTACATTCTGTAGATGATGTCTCTGACCCATGTAGTGCGGAAAATCCATATTTGTTCGCTCCATCGACAACCCTTCGGACGCAAAGGAATACACCGGCCACACCGCCCCTACAACCGTTGCTCGATTTGCTCCTAATGGCTTCAAGGTCGCCAGTGGTGACTCAAGTGGAATGCTGAAGGTGTGGGAGCCCGAGTCTATCGAGAGTACCAGGGGCGAGTATGGAATCATCTCTGGTCGTCTGAACGACATTGCCTGGGACGGCGAGTCGCAACGTGTTATTGCTGTTGGCGATGGTCGCGAGCAATTCGGTCGCTGCATTACAGCTGATAGCGGGAACTCGGTTGGCGAGATCATCGGTCATTCCAAGTCCGTCAATGCCGTAGCAATGAAACCTCAACGCCCTTTCCGTGCGGCTACGGTTGGCGACGATGGCAACATGGTCTTCTATCATGGAGCCCCATACAAGTTCAACAACAAGAGCGCTCAACATACCGGTTTTGTTCTGGGCGCTGCTTATTCTCCTGATGGAAGCTCTTTGGTTACAGTTGGTGCCGACAAGAGGATACAGCTCTACGACGGGAAGACGGGTGAGCCCACCAAAGAGATTGGGCAGGGTGAGCACTCGGGAAGTATCTTTGCCGTGTCATGGTCGCCAGATGGCAAGAAGTTCGTCACCGCCAGTGCTGATCAAACTGTAAAGCTTTGGGATGTCGATGCGGGCAGCGTCATCCAAACCTGGAAGTTTGGAGAGGATGTCAGCGTGGGCGATCAGCAGGTCGGTGTTGTCTTTGTTCCTGGCCGCAGCGACGGCCTCATCATTAGCCTCAGCCTTGCAGGCAACCTTGCGTACTTGACTGAGGGCAAGCCGGAACCTGTCCGCGTCGTATATGGTCACGGAAAGAGCATAACCGCTTTGTCAACTGGATCTGACGGCAAGGGTGCTGACCTCTGGTCTGGCAGCTTTGACGGCCGGGTATGTCACTGGGACGTTAATTCAGGGATTGCTACGGTTGTCGATGGCCAAGCACATACAAACCAGGTCGCTCAGTTTGCCACTGTCGGTGGCAAGGTACTCAGTGCTGGTTGGGATGATACTCTCAGAATTGTTGACGAGTCGGCTAAGACCTTCTTGGGCACTTCCATCAAGCTACAAGCACAACCTAAAGGTGTAAATGCGGTGAACGGACTTGTCTATGTCGCGACTTATTCCGGTGTCTCCGTGTACTCTGGCGAAAACCTGGTCGGCGAGCAGTCTTTTGACTTTACCCCTGGTGCTATTGCGGCATCCGGATCGTTCGTTGCCATCGGAGCCAACGACAACTCCGTCCGCATTTACAACGCCAGTTCAAATGGTAAGCTCGAAGAAGTCAAGTCGCTGAGTAACCCAACTGGCACTATCTCTGCGCTTGCTTTTTCCAAGGATGGCTCGCATCTAGCCGCTGGAAACAGTGTCGGAAAGATCTACGTTTACAGCGCTGGGAGCTGGGAATTGGTCGCAGACCGCTGGTCTGCTCACACTGCTCGAGTGACAGCTATTGCCTGGGACGACACAGGCGCCTACGCTGCTAGTGGTAGCCTTGATACAAATGTCTTTATCTGGTGTCTTGAAAAGAGGAACCAGGGTAAGCGAATCAAGGCTGCTAACGCTCACAAGGACGGCGTCAATGGGGTTGCCTGGGTCGAAGGTGGCAGAGTTGCTAGTGCTGGAGGGGATGCCAATGTGAAGATCTGGAAGGTTCAGAATTTGCCTTAAACAAGATATATTCTGCACCTGGTGAGTGTTTTCCCACCCGGGCGGCGCGGGAAACAGAGTTTCCATTAGATAGATGCACCTTTTGACAAGTTGTGCGAGGATAGATACGCCTAAACACCAAACATATGCCTTCCTTCCAAATCGTAACGTAGATACATGTCCTCTCATTGTCAAGTGATCCGTTGTCCAATCAGAGGCCCACTGCGCGCTTGAGGATGTCAAAGCCCTAATCATGCACCATCGTGGCGTTCTGTTCTTTGGCGACCTCTTCAGGGACGAGATCCCACAAGCGAAGCCTCTTGGGCTGTTGTGAGGGGATAATGTGTGGAGGCCAACGAGTCTTGTTCTCCTCCCAGAGAAGTCCCACCTTATGGATAGCTTCTTCAAGATCCTCGGTACTGTCCAATATGAGAAGGAGGCTCGGTTGAAGGTCGCGGTTTACATACCTTCCAGAGCTCATGATTGCATACCCCTCCTTAGAGAGATGTTTGGCCATCTCAGTTTGGTGATCGTTCAAAAGCTGTATATTTGGTACCACGATAAGAGGCAACCCCATCTTCCACGCATCGAGAATTGTTCCAGTACCTTGGATATGTAAGTTCAAGTCACGAGATATTCGTTTGACTTACCAGCGTGGGATATCACGAGGCCAAGTTGTCTCTTGCTATCAGCGTCCTTGCATAAAGACATTTCCTCCTTCATGAGATTTTTTCTGGAAGCAAACAGGTCGATACATAGACCTGATGGAATGCCATCTTTGCGATCGGCAAGTTGTTTGCTCGCCCAGACAAGGTCAGGGCCGCACTGCACGCGCAGCTGAGTGAAACTCTGTGAACTCATGTATTGCCAGAAACTTGGCTGAAGTACCGAGTCAACGAGTTTTCTAAAACCGGTGGTCGCACCGACCGTGACGAGACACACGCGATCTAGATGAGGCGCCTCCATACCCGCGAGAGAATCAGTAGAGGAGAAAGAAAGTCAGATAAGTTGTTGATTATAAGTCTTGAAACTATACCATGCTTCTGCAATAGGGTAGGTAGGTAGGCCGGTTCGTGTAAGAGGTAGCTAGGGCGGTTAATTATCGGAACTTGGTCAACTACAGTTAAGCTTGGTGGTGCAACCAAATTTTTGAAAGCCCGCCAACCCACCTTTTGAGACGGACGACAATTCGACGCTGGCATTGCCTTCTTGGACGAATTGCAATGGCCTCAGTATCAATAGCCGCAAGGCTATGCGGCATGGCCTGCCGTCGGGCCCCCCGAGTACAACAAATTCCCCGGCCTCAGCAGCTTATCCGCCCAAAACCGCATGCTCAACGGGCATTTACCACCTCAACGATACGATGGGCGCGCGAGGAGGATCAACGTCAAGACGACGCTGAGGAGGATGATTTCGGTCCTATAGAGCTGAAGAAGCTGGAGGCCGGGTTAGCTGAGGCTTCTACACCGGAGGGGCTGAAACAGTTAGATCAGCTGGCCAAAGAGAATGGTTATAATTCCATTGATCACTACTTGCGAAATGAGCTGGAATGGCACCCTGGCTGGGCCTCGGAGGATAGGTCAGTGCTGGAAGATATCACAAGAGACGATAAGGGTGAAAGGCCCAATAAACAGTCATTCTGGTTCGACGAGGAGGACCCCGAAACCAATACCGAAGAACTTGAGGAATTCGACGAGGACGACATAACATCTATGGCTCATGGCAAGCTTGACGAAATTCGAGATATGCGACAGTACGCACGATTAGCAGTATGGGAGTTGCCTCTTCTTTCAAGTGAGTGTAACTGAAATTGACAAAACATGTCTATACTGATACTATAGCAGAGTATGCCAAGCCCTTCGTCCCTCCTAGCGACAATCAGGTTCTGCGATGGCGGTATACTTCTTATATGGGCGAATTCCACCCTGCGGAGAAAAAGGTGGTGGTGCAGTTCGCCCCCGATGACCTGAAGCTCACACCAGTTCAAACCGAGAAGCTGAAAAAGCTTGCTGGCCCTCGCTACAACCCTGAGACAGAAATCATCAAAATGAGCAGCGATAGCTTTGAGCACCAAGCACAGAACAAGCGCTACCTCTCCAATCTAGTTGACGACCTCATTGCTGCGGCCAAAGACCCCAAGGACACATTTGAGGATATCCCTCTTGATACCCGACATCATAAGATTCAGCCTAAGCCGCAATTCCCTAAGGAGTGGCGCATGTCTCCTGAGCGCCGTGAACAGCTTGATGCCCATCGCCAACGCTTAGCGATAGAGGATGCTAAAATCGCCGAGAGCGGTCGGCTGATCGATGGGACACAGGCCATCGACGAGTACCTGATCAAGAGGGCCGCCGAGGACCAGAAGAAGGCTAAGATTGCGGAGCTTGTGCCTGCAACACCCGGTAAGAGTGCGGGCGGTAGCCGTGTGAGGAGATAAGAAATAAATAGTCAAACCCTCAGATGTTTAACGTGGGGATGATATGTATTATACGTACGCTGAAATAGGCGGAGCATGTACAACTGCAGGTGTATATATAAGCTGATATTAACAAAAGGCACACGGATATTGGGCCGTCTCAGGCGATTTTGAGTCAGCTTCTCAGAGTGCACATGAAGCGAATGTGGAATGAACACCTAGTTCAGGAGGACGTTCGTGATCAAAATGCATTTACAGCCAACATTATTGAAACATTAGACTCATGTCGTTTCATCATGCAAGTTGAGGCTGCTGACTAAGAGCATCATGACTGCCAAGCAATTATGAGGAAACATATGATGGACTCCCATCTAAATAACATCCTTTTTTTTTCTCATTGAAAAAAGCGTCGTTCATTAATCGCTTTCCTCGAGAAAACAACCCAGGATAAATGGTGACTTGCTACACGATGCAGACGGAACACCTGGTCAACATTATTATTCTTGGAGCTCCGGCCTCTGGAAAGAAGAGCTTCATACGGAGGGTGAGTTAACTCAGTGCAAAAAGACGAATCGATACTGCTGCGTTGATGTTCGTTCTTATGATTACGAGAGAGAATTTGCTAAGCAAGATACCAGTATTGTCAAGATGTCTTCACGGACTTGTACGATCCCATTACCGAAACATCCGGGGACCAGCGTCTGGCAAACATCTCTGACATCCCGACCATCATCAACCTTGAGCGCATCCCATCAACATTTATTCAATCTGCTCCCGAATCCCGCCGCATAGCAACGGAAGCGGATGCTCTAGTTCTACTATACGACGGCTCCTCTATCGAGAGCCTGGAAGAGCTTCGGCGCATACGGCTTCAAGTGCTGGCTCCGTACTTGGGAGAAGCGGCGCCACCCACGGCCGTGGTTGTTGGCAAAGCCGATGGCGCGGAGGCCGCGGGGAGCGTATGGGAGCGGGGGTTAGGGGAGGGGAGGAAACTGTCGGTGTTGCTAGGGGCTAAGTTTGGGGTCGTGTCGGCACTTTGGGGAGACGGGGTCAAGGATGTAGTAGAGGAGCTGGCAGCGAGGGTTTTGGAAAGGAAGGGAATCAAAAAAGACCTGTTGATGGGAGCAGTATCATAAGTGAAGTTATCACCGTCTTAAAAGGTGGGCCCGGGTCGGGCTGCTTCTGACAACAGAGCAACAAAAGTATGAAGATCATGCCAGTTTGGAAAATGCTGGTGTAATAGATGGGCAAAGCCCAAAAAGCACCCTATGCCAGTTTCAGACCTACCATGCGAGATGTGCGTATAGGTGGCATTGTGTTACACTAAAGGTTTGGAGTAACACAGCAGCAACCACGTTAAGTGCCAACTTAATTCGAGCCGTGCATATCGAGGAAAATAGTAATAGAAGAGATAATGAAGTCCAATGATAGCATTGATGTCTATTGTATTGATTTTAAGTCAGGAGTAAAGGACTGGTCTCAGATGCTATTAAAAGAGCTACTAAATTCATGAGAGATTCGGCCGTCGGGCTAGCACTAGCTAAACAGGCGAGCGTTCCTGAGGTAGGGCTGGTGGCTCTTAGAGCGTGCAGGACCCAAATGCGCGCGGGCACCGACCAGTGTTGCAAATGATCGTCATTGTCATCCATTGAACCAGTTCAACCCATACTATACCTACCTACTAAACAGACTTCAAGCTCTTGACGAAACTGTGCCTCGGCATGATTCAGCACGTGGATGTGGATGGCTGCCGAGGGAGGCGATCCGGGGTTCGATACAACGAGCCCCTCATTTGCATCCCCTGGAATTGATTGTCCTGGCTCCTTTATATTCTTTATTACGTCTCGCGGTCGTATCTACCTAGTCTTTGACATCAGCAACTGGTTCGGTCTTGCTTAAAGTCTATGACTCTTATATTGTGAGGCTGCGCAGAAATATTGGTTAAATACTCCTTCTAGAGCTGACGAATCCACCCAATTTCGACTTCTGGGCAAGGTAACCTGATTAATTAGGAGAAGGCATTCTCAAACTCATCACTGGAATCCAACACAAAAATTCTCAACCTTTCTTCAACTGAAAACGCCACCATTCTTTTCTTTGACAAGTTGTTGTCTTTCACGCATCATACAAGCCACATCTCGGATCTCATACATCGTCCCCAACGCGCGACACCAGCCAAAGCACAGGCAGTGGCGTCAGCACTTAATCTACCCTGCCAACCAACCACATTTCAACATCACTCACTCATCAACATGGCTGACAACAGTTCATCCTATACCATTGCTCCTTTAGAGCACACGCCCCTCGATGAGATCGCCGCCAAGGTCGATCTCGTGAGGAAGACCTTCAGATCGGGCCGTACCAAAGACATGGAGTTTCGCATGAAACAGATTCGCAAGCTGTACTGGGCCATCGTCGACAACACTGAACTGATGCAAGATGCTCTCATCAAAGATCTTCGCAAGTGCAAGTACGAGGCCGTTCTGGCCGAGATTGATTGGTGCAAGCAAGAATGTATCGACATGGTCAACAACATGGAAAAATGGCTACGCGATGAGCCTGTCCCCAATGTTCCTTTGCAGTTCCGTGCCATGAAGCACCGCACTCGCTTCGAACCACTCGGGGTTGTCCTTAACATTGGATCCTTCAACTTCCCTTTTCAGCTCAACCTTCCTGTTGTCATTGGCGCGATCGCTTGTGGTAACTGTGTTGTTCTCAAGGCCTCTGAATCATCTCCCAACTGTGCCATGGTGCTCAAGAAGATCTTTGACGAGTCCCTGGACCCCGAATGCTTCACATATGTTAATGGCGCTTTGCCCGAGACTCAACTTCTGCTTGAGCAGAAGTTCGACAAAATTTGCTTCACCGGTGGCAAAGCAGTCGGCAAGATTATTGCCCAGAAGGCTGCCGAGACCCTGACTCCTGTGCTTCTCGAGCTCGGTGGTTTGAACCCGGCCTTTGTTACCAAGGACGCCAACCTCAAACTGGCCGCCAGACGACTTCTGTGGCAGAAATCTCTCAATGCAGGCCAGGTTTGCATGTCTCACAACTACATCCTTGTCGAGCGAAGTGTTCTTTCTCAATTCTTGGGGGAGCTCAACAACCAGATGCGCACCTTCTTCCCCCAAGGCGCCAAAAACAGCCCTGACCTTTGCCGCATCGTCAATGCTGGCCACTTCAACCGCCTCAAGAAGATGCTTGATGGCACCAACGGCAAGATTGTCCTCGGTGGCTCCATGGACGAATCTACCCTGTTCATGGAGCCAACGGCGGTGCTTGTTGACGATATCAACGACAGTATGATGACCCAAGAGGCGTTTGGCCCCATTTTCGCAATGATGGCGGTCGATTCCCTCGACCAGGCCATCGACATTGCTAATACAGTTGACCCGACACCTCTCTCTCTCAACGCCTTTGGAAGCAAGGCCGAGAACAATAAGAGTACGTTGACCTCTCCAATCCTTTTGACAGTATACCTAACGCGTTACAGTTCTGGATAATGTTACCTCTGGCGGCGCAACATGTAACGATGCCTTCTTCCACTCTCAGATTCCACAGTCTCCCATGGGAGGTGTTGGCCAGTCTGGAATGGGCAACTATCATGGCATCTACTCTATCAGAACTTTTAGCCATCAGCGTACTATCGCCGAAGTCCCTTACTGGGCTGACTTCCTCTTTCGCGTGCGATACATGCCATACCAGTGGCCTGTTATGAATCGAATGAAGGCTGTTGCCGACGCAAAGCCCAATTTTGATCGCAATGGTAACAAAACCAAGGGAATTACATACTTCCTTGCGCTGGTCCTTGGTCTCGGGTCAAAGAAGTCCAAGGGCGCTCTTCTCAGGTGGGCCGTCCTTGTGGTTGCAGCCGCCATACTGGAAGCAAAGAAAGGTGTTCTGAGCCAATTGCTCACACGATAATCATCTAGTTAATGCCTCCGTCTTATTAGTCACTCACATAACATGAGAAGACCTTGCTAAAACAAGGGGGCTCCCCGAGATTCGGTGGTCTATAACCATTTGCTGAGAAATGGAAAGTAGTTACGGTGGTAATTGGAGTGGAGAAAACCCCTCGTGTGTACGGTTACATGTAAAATGATCAATAGTTCTACCTTAGTTTCTGTAAAACATCATAGCGACATCTATGCTCTCTCAAGTTCATCCTAATGCAACTGATCAAGGTGTTCATAATTCAAACTAAATAAAGTAAAAACTTGATATTGCGCGACATTATGACTCCATGTCTAGTAAAACTTGAGGTTGTGGTATCTTGTATTAGATTGCCAATAGGCCAGAGAATTTTTGAATATACAAGCATTAACGGCCAGTCAAAACGGCTGCTAGGTGCTGTCCCTTGTTGCCTCCCAGGTACAGGTCGTCGTCAGTGGTATCACGGACCATATCCACTGCCTCACTGTATCCTCTGGTTACTGTATCTTCATCCACCTTGAGCCCGTTCTCAACAAGGGCCAGGATGACGCTGCGGATTCGTGCAATCTCGCGCATGGTCGACACTTCCATGGGATCATTCTGACTCGAGTAGACCTTGCTGCTAACATTCTCCTCCATACGATTGATGCCCGCTGCCTCAGCGGCCGGATCGCTTTCTATGTGTTTGCTGATCCAAATGTATCCGTTCACACCAAGAAGGACATCGACCTTACCGCCGGCGTTGGCCACATCCATTGTCCAGACCTGTCTCTTGGATCGAACGACACCACCCCCACCACCAGTGCCAGTGACAGCGACGAAGACACCGTTGCGAAGCTTACCATACTTCAAACTGCGGGTGTGGAGACTCGCGGCGCCGTCTTGGTGTAGCTGCTGGACTTCTGCGACAACAAGATCTCCTTCGGCGAAGAAACTGCGGATTTGAAGCTCATCAGTCTCGGTACGCTTACGGAGAATACCACCGGGTAAGTTGATGGCTGAGATTTGGAGAATGGCAAGCTGAGACGCGGCTACATCGACACGCCACCGCTTTGCCTGAACTTCGACAATCCGACCAACAACCAAGTCACCAATCTCTGGCGTGTAACGGGCTCGGAGAGGCCGCACAGAGAGCAGCTTGTTTGTCTTTGTGAGGGTACCAGCAAGAGAAGATTTGATAGAGGATGATCCAGACGGCACGTAAGTACCATGTCCACTAGAGAAGAAGTTAGTGACATAAATAATTGTAAGGTTTGACGTGCTGAAAGCTTACCGCATCCATTGCGCATTTGAAGTTATCTCAGCGCCTGGAGTGAGAATGTCGTCAGCCGCAACACCAGCACCGCCTTCTGAGTCGGAGTCAGAGTCGGAGTTTGTAGTTGCAACAGCCTGTGGCCTCCGAGGCGCGAGAGGCTGAGGGCTGAGGATTGTGATAGGCATGGTGAGATGATCGTGAGATGGCAAAGCAAAATATGAGCTAGTTGTTGCGGTCAGATGACCGTATAAGGGCTTTGAAAAGGTCTTTCAATGTGTTATATTCGGATACAACGAAATGTATTCTGTAGTATCTGGTTGGTGAGCCTCTCGGTCTCTGTCGTCGCTTTTGGAGGTTGATGAGTGAGTTTTGTTAAAGATTCGATGTGGGGCTTTCATGTTGAGATTTTAGTGTTTTACGACACAGCGCAGCAGCTTATACGGAGCTCCAGCGATATAACGTCAACCCATTAATAACACAACTGTAATTTGGTAAACTATCCCTGGTGCTGTTCGATTACTTGGGATTTTCATTTTCGAATCCAATTCTGGGGCCTTAGTGACTCGACATTAAATGACTAAAACTACGACTTTCGCAGCGTGTACCGGAAGATACTGTACTTTGTTAGACATCATTGATTCTTCCTGTATGTATCCCTCTCCCCTTTCTTACTCCCTACGCCTTAATTGCTGATGTGCGAAGATGGGCATATGCATAGTACGCGTTCAGTATCGCAGGCTGGGCGACAAAACAAGCACCCAACCCCTTGTATAATATAGTATTAACACATGATTTTCTGAAATAGAAGACAGTAGGTAAGCTAGAGCTGGCTGCAGGGAGCCGCACCGGGAGCCATTATATAAGGGGATACGTATTAGAATTGAGATGAGTTCGCTGCATGAATCGTATTGTATATCCTTGATTACTTGAAAGCTCGCCAGAGTCCCATCCACACCAGAGCAAGCGAAATTGATGTGATTCCAAACTTGCGACTTCTCATACCGAATGGCGATTTGCTCCGTAGGATCAAATCCTTTTGCTTATCAAGCTGTGACATTCCGGAAAAGTAGCTGTAAGCTCCGAGGCCAAAAAATGCGCCGCTTCCTATCGTCATATTAGGTTATTCTGAGTTGCTAGAAACGCAACCGCCAAATTCTAAAAACTGACCAACGACTTTGCAAGGCAAGCAATCATCTCCTCTGTCCTGGCGCAGGATATTTTCAAGCTTCTCTGGCTTCTCAAGAGCCTGAATTGTCGGTATTTTGTCAGACATTTTGGGTGTTTTCGTACAGAACTGGCGCTTGAATTAATTACAACTACAAAGGTTGAAGCCGCGTGATACCAAACTTTGATTGGGCAGATGGGCATATGAACTTCGGGCTGTTTGCTGAGTCATGCATGTCTAGGGTCTTGAGCTTTAGTGTTAGTTTCGTCATTGCTTGAACTGTCGTTGGCGCAAAGGGAAGCTACTGTACTTACCTTGCCTAACGCACTGACTTCGAGGGAGGTCATCACCATGAACGGAGTTATTGAGGCACTTCACATTTACGATGATAACCGGTACGTCTCATAGAAGCCTTTGAGCAATGAGGCACCTTAATTATCTAACGTTTTGCCGCAGAAACCCTATTCTATCACATACCTACGCTGGGAGGCCGTTGTCGGCAACTCATCTCCTGCCCCTCTACCTAGAACACCCTCTACCGCGACCGAACCTGATCTACCTCCCCAATACGAGCCCCCCGACGCTCGTCTTCAGTCTGACGCACGCGAACCTCTTATTCCTTGCTACATCGTCGACCGAAATCGAACCGTTGCTAGTCTTTGAGTTTCTACACCGTATAATAGATGCATTCGAGGATTTTCTTGGCGCGCCACTTCTGGCCATCAAGATCGAGAATAATTACGACATAGTTGCACAGCTCTTAACAGAGATGTGTGACGCAGGTACGATAAGCACAACAGAGCCGAACGCCCTACGTGAAGTGGTGGAGCAGGAAGGCTGGGTTGGAAAGCTACTGGGAAGCATCAATCTTCCAGGGTTGGTGAACCGTTGAGCCCTTTAGAAAATTGGTATTTAAGCTAACCTGTTGCCAGAAAAGCACCTCTGGGCGCCAATTTTTCGAATTCAAGCACACCGTCCATCCTGCCCTCGAACTCGACCGCTTTACCATGGAGGCGAGCCAACGTACGGCACACATCCAATGAGATGTACGCCGATATTGTCGAAACTTTGTCAGTAACGCTTGCTCCATCTGGAAGACCTCTCGCTGCCTTTGCCAATGGAACGATCGCATTCACCTCAAAGGTATCAGGTGTTCCCGATATTACGCTTAATATCACTAGCCCATCAGGAAAACACAACCTCGGGGGCATCATGGAACTACCAGTGTTCCACCCGTGCGTGCGGCTCAACCGGTGGAAAGAGAGACCAGGCGAACTCAGCTTCATTCCACCTGATGGAAGATTTATCCTGGCTGGATATGAAGTTGATTTACTGCCCTTTTCAAGTGGGAAGAGCGGAAGTCTTAGCTCCAACAACCTCAAGTTACCGATTAATATGGAAGTAAAAACAGGATTAGGTGCAACAGGGTCTGATTTCGAAGTCCGATTACAGGTCAACAAGATTCTTGGAGCACCTTCGCCAGCATCATCAGGACTGGGAAGAGGTGGCAGTGGAGGCCGATTAGGCGGACCTCATCCTGGATCACCAGGAGCGCCTTTGATGGACGACCTCACTGTGACAATCCCACTCCCAGCAGACGTCAGGAACCTATCTGAGATCCGGCCTAGCAAGGGCGATGCCAGCTTTAATCCGGGGGAGAAGGTCTTGGAATGGTACATTCCCGCAAAGGAGCTGTCAGTCGGAACAAGCTACTTTGGACTCAGAGGTACTGTGGTGGGGCCGCTGACAGAGGAGGGTGATGGGGGATTCGATCCTAACGGATTTGGTTTTGGAACCGACTACACATTTGACGGGCCATATCAGAGCGTACCAGTTGCCAAGGCGGCGCAGAATCCGGAGAGCACAGGCGACGACAAGGACGCCAAGAAGGTCGCACAGAACAAAATCCTGATGCCAACATCGGCCTCAGTAAGCTTCTCGGTCAAGGGTTGGTTGGCAAGTGGTCTGAAGGTCGAGAGTATTCAGCTCGACACACGCAAGAGTAAGGGCCTGGGAGATAGTGTCAAGCCATACAAGGGTGTCAAATACTTGACAATCAGCAAGGGAGGTGTGGAGATACGATGTTAATTAAGGAGACGGACGAGACGAGACGGGGGAACACAAACATGAACATAAACGCAAGATGCTATGCTGAACCAGGTGTCTTGTTAGCCGTGCTTGCGGGCCAATAGGAGAAGAGGTAGAAGTCATGACAAAAGCAAAAAGAACGTACCTGTTGCAGGAGGGTGAACATGCGTACTTCTGTATGTAATGTAATCATGACCGGGCTCGTTGCCGCGGGAGTGAAAGGGAAATTTAGGAAGCATCACCTCGGAGTGCCTCCCAAGGAGCGACGGAGCTCCGAAGCCGCATGCGGTCGGGGCATCGGCTCTAAGTGTGGGGCAGTCCCGGAACCCCAAGCATCACGCAACGGATAATGCGATCGCGATATGATTGGATGGACGAAGGGGAAACCCGTCCCGATGATTTTCATGACAATTCAAAGAACTCCCCCAATTCCGAGGAATCAGTACGTACCCTGTTCCACTAACATTACCCCGACGTCACGCAAACTCCCGAACCCCAGACCTAGACCAGGAGCCCAAGGCCTGGGGCCCCCAAAGGGTGATCAGTCTCGTGGGTTTGGTTTGGGACCTGGGACTGATTATTTCTTATTTCGTCGATTGCGATTAGGGATGCTCTTTCTCCTCCTGTAACCCTTTTGTGTGCCACTTGCCTACGCATTTCACCTCAGCATGAGATCTTCACTCTGTCCATCCTGACCTCTATCTTCTGCCCCGCCGCTCAGACGGTAATGGACAAGCTCGCGATGTCCACGATGCGGTGCTGTCGCACTTACACAATAGCTAATCCTATTCGCTCTCCTTTTTTCCCACAAAGCTCAAGTCGACCGGCATTGCAGGCTTTGCAGCTGCAACGACAACCAAAGCATCAACTGTCACAACAAAGATGGCGTTCTACACATCGCGGCGGCACCAGAACAGCCCTGTTCTTCCCCGGCCAGGGCGTTCAGCGGGTTGGCATGCTGACTCCATGGCTTGAGGCTTTCCCTTCGACGGCATCGCAGTTACGAGACGAGATCGACGAATACATGGGTTACAAGCTCTCCGACATCATTCAGAACGGGCCATCAAAGCTTCTTACTGAGACACCTAATGCGCAACCGGCCATCATGGCTACGTCCATCTTCATCCTGCGTATCCTCGAACGCGAATTCAACTTCAGAGTCACCGACCACTTCGATGTGACGCTGGGGCACTCACTGGGTGAGTTTGCCGCTGTCGTCGCCGGCGGCTATATCTCCTTCCAGGACAGTTTACACCTCGTTCGTAAACGGGCAGAGGCAATGTCGGACGCCACGAAACATGCAATTGAAAATTATGGTGGCGAGTACGGCATGGTGGCAGTTATATCCCATCCGGAACACATGGACAGCCTGATACAGGCCATTCGAGAGTTTGTCGGCATCTCAGCTGAAGACCAGGCCGACCTGCCACCGATCGAACAAGTTTTGATAGCCAACATAAACAGCAAGAATCAGATTGTACTGAGTGGAAATATCGAGCGTATAAAGACGCTTATCGCCCACGTCCGTCAATTCCTTGGCTACGACCCGCGCGCCGTCCGTCTCAAAGCCGACAGTCCCTTTCACAGTCCCATCATGCAACCAGCCGTCACCGTAATGCGCCAGCTCCTAGAAGAACCCAGCAAGGTAGAGGGTCGCGAAAAGGAGGACGTTGTGACATTCCCGGGCAAATTGCCCATCGTGAGCAACGTGTCTGCGCGGCCAGTCTGCTGTAAGAAGGAGCTCAAGGATTTGCTGGCCCGCGGCTGTCTGGATACAGTTCGTTGGTGGGATAGCATCAAATACCTAGATCAAGAGGCGCGCATACGACGATGGGTGGGCGTCGGACCTGGAAAGGTCGGCCGCAATCTTGTCGGAAAAGAGGTTGGCATGCGCGGCAAGGACCTTGTGAAGGGAGGGGGCGTATGGGCTATTACGGATCCATCTGAGGTTGAGGAGGTTCTAAGAGGGCTTGAAGATACGGCGAATCTCATGGAAGATGATGAGTATTCAGAGTAAAAGCACGAGCTTGGCTGTGCCAGGGATATAAGAGACGGCTGTACAAGCCTTGACTGAGTCGTCACATGGTTCTTTATTGGGAACTATTCACTACCTATTATGAATTCGGAGTGTATGTTAATACGGTGGGATATGCTGCATCAAGCAAGCGATTATGAATTTTCATGATTATTGAATTGTTTTGACAGCATGAACATATGGATACCAAGCAGTGCTATACACGTACTTGGAGGCTCTGTTCAGCTTCACTACTTATACCGTGAATAATAGCCATGTACGGATAATGGTTTCTTAGTTGATGGCCGGTTTCAGACAATCGAACTAAAGAGAGACATTCCAGCCTCCAGCCGCCTCGTCATGCTTCCAGCTTGGGACTATAACTATAATAGACATCTCCAGTATTTTTATTAGAGACGAGTCTCATATTCCCTACAATCTGAATGTTCATTTGCCTCACAGACTGTTCATTATGTTGACTTTAGAGACTGGTGGGGATTACAAGGTAAGGTTGCCCGCAGGCACCAAGCGAGCATGGAGGCTCCCACTAAGCCGAGCTTCCTCTTTCAACCTTCATCTTCGTCAACAAGCTGTAATAACCATGTCCACCGCAATACCTTCAATCGCCTGCCTAGGCGTTATCGGCCGAAATGTTAGTATAAAACACCAAATTGCTATAATTATCACTGAATATCCGCTGACGTGCCATGGCTACACACAGAACAACCCCCTCCATATCTCGATCTTCCCCTCGCTCGATCCAGTAACAAATACGTTCGCTCCGATTCGCACACCTCTCCAGTTCTCCCTCCTGCTCTCTTCCACTATTGATGTCTTTGATCTGCGCGCAAAGACCAACGCAGTCTCGGGGGTTGGCCTCTCGGGAGACTTTGGGCTTCTCCACGCTGTCGATGACCGCCTTGCCGCCTACGGCTTTGAGACCAACACAGGCGTCCGAATGGTCTGTCTTGTCGATATGCGCGGTCGGCGTGTCGATGGTAATGCCCCGGTAGCTGCAAGTCGGGGCGCTGCTGCAGGCCTACGCGACGCTGAGCTTAAGCCCGTGTTTCGCGCCATGCAGCATGCATATGTCAAGTTGTTACAGAACCCATTTTATGACCCGGATGAGCATGCTCCCCTGGGCGGGAGAGGGGGCAAGAAGATCACAAGTCGCAAGTTTGCTGATGACATGAAGAGGATAGGAGAGGGCTGGACCCCAGGCGTGACAAACCTCTAAGCTGAGCTCGGATTGGGTAGTGTATGAGTAGACCAAGCAAGATACAGGTGCATGGCGTTTTGGAGTCTGGCATAACGGTATATCCGGTCATAGACTACCTAGATATTGCTCTTGTATGGGCAACTGATTTTTTCATGGAATGAGCTATGTCTGTCTGTTTTCAAGTAACTGTATGCACTATATGCTTGCTTCTCTGTTATTCAGCTGGGCGGCGTTGCTCTACGCTCTCCTGTCGGATTTCCTGAGATCCTCGACCCTCCATTTTGATAACCCAGCCATCTCATCAACCTCCAAACTTTGGCCCATGCCTTCATTCTCGTTCAGTGGCTTAGCGCCGATCTTATGTTCATAGCGTTGTGAGACTTCACCTCCCTCCCAGTGCCGAGCCTCAATAGGGAGCGGTTGCCACCAATCTCCTGTCCTGGCATGCCACTGTGCACTACACAGTTCCCATAGGCGAGAGATTGCTCGCTTATACGCGAAACGCTCATCCTCTCCAGTAAAAGCACTGGTGTTTGCAAAATCAATCGCCTTTTTTTGTAATCCATAATCAGAGTCCTGGTCGGGATCATATGAGGAGGTGCTCGACTTTGTGTCGTAATAAGCAACATTCGGTCGGAATGGAGACATCTGATCTTGATAGACTTCGGCAATAGTTTCAGATATGAGGTTGTCTGGCTTATTTGCGCTGTTTGTTTTCTCAATCGCGGTGGTTTTCATCTTTGGGAAGAAGAGAGTATCTGGTGGGTTTTCAGCTCGAATTATCAGTTTGCAGCGAGCTTCGTATAGGGCATCCAAGAGCGTGATAAAACGTCGAGCTTCATTCTTCTTTGCGTGCGTAAGAATGGGAACATTATCAATGATGAATGTATGGTAAGTAGAGGCCATTGTAATGTAATCAGCTGGGCCGAATGTTTCCACGAGGCTTTCAAAGTCCCATAATACATAGCCGTTGTAATGTCGAGGTGTGTGTACCTGTCGACCATATACCACTATGATCGATGGCTTCCATGGCAATGGTTGAGGCCCCGTCCACGCCACAGCCGTCTCGACTCGTTCTCGCCATTGGCCGTGTTCATCTTTGGATAGATAATAGTTGACTGGCTTCTTGGCTCCAGGCTCAGACTTGTCCTGAGTAAGCACTTCTTGCATGCCGGCTTCACCTTCGACAGCATCTCCAGTCACAGCTGGCGGGCTGATCGTTTCCTCCTTTCTTCGCCAATCTCTAGCTCCTTCCATTTGCCAAAAGTCGCATCTAGCCTTTAAAACTTCAAGGAAGTTTGCGAAATCGCTGGTAGGTCCATACAGCTCCCCTCGGGCCCGAACTGCACTGCCAAAGAACTTGCGAATCAGCCCCCTTGTCGGTGCGGGCGTGTAATCAACTCCAATGGCATTTTGAAGCTCCTCCGGCATACGATTAGAGGATGCGATAAGTACACCGCCAAGCTGAAAGAATGAGATGAAGAGATGACTGAGAATCTTGCTGGCTGCTTTATCAGGCAATTGAAATTCGTCGAGGAAGAGGATTGGGGATTCTTCGACCAGCTTTTTTGCCATCCATAGGATAGAGTAGTCTGTTTCGCCTTCACTGGCTCTGAAAGTTGTCTTTCGGTGCTGCTCGAGTTGTGAAATAGTGTATAGCATAAATGTATTGAAGTGCCACCTCCTCTTCCGCTCAGTTGGTAGGCCGTCAGCAAGTAAGTCAAGGAGCATTGACTTTCCAGTACCAACTTCTCCTGATAAGAATAATCCCCGAGGTGAGTCTATCTCGATGGCAGACTCATGGTTTGTGAGTGTCCGTGTCAAAGCGAGGCTCTCTTTTCCTTCGGGTGTTGAGAGGAGGTGCCTGAACAGTGGGTTCCGCCATATTGAGTGATTCCGTAACGCAAGGATATTTTTACTATCGTCTTTTGCTTCTTTCTTGGGCTTTGCCTCTGTAAGGCGGGCTACTTGATTCAGGCGCTGGCGATACTCTGCCTGGGGGGAGTAGTCTTTGATTCGGTTATATATCTTGTGTAAGTGCCGTGCGAGCCTATGCTGAGATGGGTCAGGGGCGTAAAGACCAGCAGCAACATGAGCCTGATACTTGACGAGTGGATCAGTTATTACTACCGCCGTAGAAAACCGTCTCATTTTCAGGTTCTTATCAGCCCGTCACCATGAACGTTGAATGATGAGCTAATAAGCAGATGGATCTAGCGGGTTCGGCACAGGGTAGGCATTTAACAGGATCTTTGCCGGCCACGTGGTTTCGCTGGAGATCAAAGCTTTAATCTGGTTGATGCAGACGTTGGTAGAAGTATAAACTTTGGGATTATATCCGGCAACTATACGCTGGAGTAAAGATAAAACCGTTGGACGTTACGCGATGTGGTGATTTGTGAATTTCACGATCATCTATTCGACTTGGCCATTATCAGATTGGAAAAGCCATGTGCATCATCGACTTAAAATTTAGGTGCCTTACCCTAGAGGCATGCAAGTCATTATGGAGGACGGTATACCAGTAATATCAGGTACAATTCCACAAAGCTCCAAGCATATGCACTAATAACATAAGATTCCAGCTGTATGCTACAATATTCATCAAAGCATCTCACCAAAATCAGCTCGAACCACAGTCCAGCTTGATGAAAAATATAATAATTGCGAACCGTACTAATGAGACTATTAGTGACCTGCCTGATACCCAAAGTACCTGACCTAGGTAGGGGATGCAAGAAAACTGGGAACATTGATCCTAAATGGCAGAAAGACTCTAGCTAAACTATTGTAAACTTAGGAGACTCCTTTGTAAGTCTATTTCGGCATTCCCTGTTGAGGTCTCAAGTTTTCTTTGCCCCCAAGGCTTCTTTTCCGACAATCTACCTAGCATATTGCATTAAGGTTCCTGGGCGGGTAGTAAGAAGGTAGGATATTCGCAAGGGAATCACTAGTAAAAAGGAATAAAACAGAAACTTCAAATGGAAATGACTAGATGCCTTTGTGACCCGAACAGATAGAACCAATTGATAATGGTTGTTTGCACCCACGCCCGAGGTCGAATTCGAGTACATGAGAATGAATGTATCGAGAGGCCAAAAATACCTGAGCGTAAGGCTTCATCTCAACCTCAGCTCTGACTAAGGTAAGGTACCACAAGCCAAAAGGTACCTTAAACAGAGGCTCTGCAATAAACCTTCTGCATGCGATCTCCAGTGGGGTACATCAGACTAGCGGCTGAACATGAAGGCTCTGATTGGTAGCTGTGCGACTGACCAACTGAAGCTTTCAAGGGGTTTCAAGGCAATGCCAGCTCACAGTACATAGCAGCTCTAGCACACCTCGAGAAAGGCACCGTCCAGTTTTGAGCCAATCATAGCGCGCCAGACTCCGTAGCTAGGTTAACCAGGGAGCTTTTTTGTTGTTCGATTGGCTCCCGATACACGCTTCGTCACTGCTCTTTACAGGCTTCGACCAGCACAACCCAAGCCAGTTTTCTCTCCATCCATCCATCCATCACAAAGTCCACCGCTCACACTCTTCCGTTCACGTCAACGATCCATCACGATCACCCGTCACGTCGACGCCGCAAGATGCCTCTATGACCACGCGGCTGATTCCATCGCCATTTTAACACTACACGTTTTATTTCGCGACCTCTTTCCTACAACCATCGATATCGACCTCTTCCGTGTCCAGTTTGCGATCCACCCAAAATGTTTTCTCCATCTGTCGCTCAGGGTGGCCCTGCGACGGCAACTCGTTCACGCCGCCGCCAACGTCCCTTGAGCTCCGAACATGTCGCTCAGCAGCCAAAAGCCAAGAGACAGAGAGTTCCCTTGACAGAGCAGACTTTTATCAACCCCGATGCCCAGCAGGAAATGATCGAGGTAAAGACCGATGGCAAGGTCGCAACTCTACCCGCCAAAAACAAAAACAAAAACATCGAACCTCCCGAGAGCCCCAGCCCAGTGCTGCGCAAGGAACTGAATGTTCGCGCGAAGAAGGCAAAGCATGGCGACCGCGCCGCTAATAAAGGCGACGGAAGTCTTGTTTTGGTAAGAATTGATGTTTTCTTTGTTTCGATGATGCTGCATATTAACAGTGAGATTGTCCAGACAAGCACCAACGCATACAGCGTCAGTAAGCTTCCAGCCCTACCTGACAGGATTCGCACAGATTGGTCCGGTAAGTCTGGATACCACAACTTTAGTTCTCAAAAACGTACTCATCCGTATCATCACAGCCTACCAAATTGCCGACATCTTCTCCATAGGCTATGCTCTTTCTCTCACCCAAACACACGCCCTTGTCTGGCCCTACACATCGACATCGCAATCACCCGAAACTTTTTCCTTCAACCTCCCATCAACGTCCAAGCCCAATGATTCCCTTCCTGTAGGATGCCTCGTATCGCCGTCTGCGTCATCAGCAGAGCCTGGACTGGTTGTGGTCATGGGAGGTAGTGGAAAAGTCGTCTATTGGGAGTCGATTGCGAGCGCGGCTACATTTGTCTTCATGAAAAAGGATCGGACTGGAGTCGAGTACACTATATCGGGAATGCAGACTGGGGAAAAGGTTGTGGCTATCACGAACGCCGAATCCGCCGGATTTATTCTCACCTTCAACTCTGGTCGCCTTGCCTACATGAATGTGCGTGACGGCCAAGGCCGCCCTGCCATTTCTGTACAGTTTCTCCGCAACAGCCTGTCGCCCTCTACAGGTGGAATCTTTGGCAGCATTCGACATGCTTTTCAACACTTGTCTCTCAAAGGAGATGTTGCAGCTGTCCGTGCGGACCGATCCTCGCGAACAGGCGAGAGAAACATCGTGGCCCTCACCAGCAAAGGCCGACTGCATGCATGGAGAGTCCACCGCGGAGGCCATAACGAGGTGATAGGCGACGCAGACGTGCGTGAAGATATCATCGCCGCGCTCCAGGATACCGATCCCGCATCCCAGGAATACCCCCATGATTCTTTCGAGGCAGTTGATTTCACTTACGTGCCAAAGGGCTTGGAATCCAAGTACCTTGAGTTGAGTAGGCTCAGCGAGGCTATGGCCACTGACGATTCCTCGGTACAGCATCTTCTGATACTTGTCAGCTTGACTTTGCGAAGCACGGCTCGCTACGCTTTAGTTGAAGCTATCCTGACGCCCCAAGGATGCCAAATAGGGATGATTCGTCCCATAACCTCATATAGTGCACCAGCTTCACCCTCCGATACCGCACGGCCACGTCTATATCTTCCTCGCCCTGCCCTGGTTGCTTTCGTCGTCTTCGATCGCGCCACTGTCATCGCATCAATTGCTGTACCACCACAGTCTCCTGAGTCGCAGCTCCAAACCGACAGTCACATTTTACCTGCCGCTTTCGAAGATGTTGTTGATTTCCGCGAAGACGATGTACATGAAATCATCGGCTCAGGGTTTGAAGAAGTTTCGCCTGCCCTTGGCCATGAAGAGCATCGACTTCATCGACCCAGGACGAAGAATCCCGCCGTGGTTCTCATGGTTCGAGGTGCCGGCGCAGTGCGAATCGTGACAACTGACGTGGATAAGTTTGCTAGTGACAAGCCCCCCAAGGTTTCTGCGAAGAGCAAGATCGAACAGGCTGTTTTCTACGGCGTCAAACAAGACAATCCTCTGGTTTTCGACGGACGACAAGAAATCAGATTTTCTAACGAAGAAATTGCCCACGCCGCACTTGAAGTTAGCCACGAGATCTTGAGCTCAAACACTCCTTTTATCTCCACTCTCCCGGCTTCGCTAGAGGACAATCTCCGAGCTCGATCGACTGCGCTTGAGAGATTGATGGCTCAGCTTAAGATTATGGGGGCAGACCTCGATCGTAAGACACGTTGGAGTCTGCTATATGATGCCGAGAAGATGCATGTGGCTACATTGCTCTGGAAACGACACGAAGCCTTCACTGCATCACGACCAGCGAATGCTAAGAAGAGCCTTATTGGTTATATTGTCGAGTTCATTCACCAAGATGATAAACACAACCCTGTTGCTGAGGTTGGTGAGGTTGATCGAGTTCGATACTGGTTTACTCGGGATGTTTTCCGTCTCGAGATACTTGTAGCTTGGGCGTATCAAGTCATCAAGACGCTCTATAGGGAGCATTTGCTTGATGACGCTAAACTAACTGCCATGCTCCACGAAGCTATCCAAATCAACACTTGCACGCATGTCGCAGCGCTCGATTTCCGAAAGAACAACTTAAGCGCTTACGGTCTTGGTTTTGAAGAACTGCGCCTAGGTATTCTTCGCGACGGATACGACGACCTTCCCGAGCCATGGACTGGTTCTCATTTCGTTGCCAACAACATTAAACGTCTGGTCGATCTCGCAGATCAATGGTTGCTTAAGGATCAAGATGCAGGTGAACCGGCCAGGGCTTCAAATCAACAGGACCATAAGGTGAAATCCAAGATTTTCGAAGAAATGCCAACACTTGTCGATGGAATGCTCACTTCAGTTCTGGAATATGCTCGTTGGTCAGCAACGCGCCCTGAGCTGAAGACCATGTCGCAGGAATTTGCCAAGCTATACAAGACGAGTTCATTCGAGAAGCCTCTTGCCCTAGCGCGATCAGGCAGGTGGGAGGAGGGAGCCTCTATCGCTGAGAAGCACGAATGCCTCCGTGCTCTCCCTATGATTTTGCTGGATCATATCCAAATGCTCGAAGATCGCCTTGCTGAGCCAGACTTGTCACTTGTTGAGACGCAAACCTTTAAACGACTGAGGGACAACAAGAAGGCCAAGCTGGAGAACAGCTTCTCCGTCTACGGCCAGTCATTTGCATTCCCGGCATACGAGTTCCTGCTCCAAAAACACGGAGTTGAAGCTGTCCTGGAATTCGATCTCGACAAGTTGGGTTACAAGACCCAGTTTCTGCGTAGCAAGCCTGAACTGGCGCGAATATCGTGGATCAACGATGTGCAGCAAGAGAAAGACGTCGGTCACAGCGCAGACACTCTCGTGACCCTTGCACTTACCAAGGAACAGCAAGTATGGAACAAGAAGATTGAGTTAAGTCTCGGAAAGCTTGCTCTTCTTGCTGAGCTCGAGGAGAAGAACACTGGTTTGGGTGGCCTCAAGGTGAACGCCGACGAGGCGCGTGCCGAGGAGAAACTCAAGAAGGTCGACCAAGAGTTAGTTGCCATCAGGATCCAAGATCAACTATACAACCAGGTTCTCCCCAGCACATACGATGCTGTGGATGACGCAGCAGCGCTTAATTTCGCAATGGAAGTTCATAGCATGAACATACCGCGGCGTCAGAAGGCCCAGCATCAGATATTTGAAGATGGCATGAGGCGGCTTCTAAAGCACGAGGCTCTGGATGCAATGACACTCATTGACCTCCTGACCTTGATTTACCTGAAGCCTGAGTCCCGCGTCGAGATTCCCAATCCATTCTGGTTAGCTCTTTTGGTTGCCGAGAGTAGCTGCCACAGTGACGAGGTCAAAGAGGCTAAGCGGATGATTTGGAGGAGACTATTTATACGCGATGATTGGGCTAAGATCAACGACACACAGCTCAAGGATGATCGTCAGGTGGTTGAGAGATTGGCAGAGACTGAGCTCTATTCAATGCTAACCGACTGCATCAGCTTCCGTAAGTGAAATGTTTATCTAACTTCTGCGGAACACATTCTGACTTGAATACAGAAGATCCACATGAGCCTTTCCGACCTTTGTCTCCGCACGAGGCACTTGGAGCTTTTACCGAGAACCTCGACCGCCGGTTCCGCGATTTTGAGGTATCTTTCAGGACAAAGTTGATCGACATCATGAAGCTGGAGGATAAGATTCTCCATCAGCATGTGGAGAAGCACCGTCTCGGTGAATGGGTCCGCTCTACCTTCGAAGCCGCTCGAGTAGAGTTAGACAGCACGCTGGATAACGCCACTAAGAATGCTGCCGCTCCCCAAGTTGCTGAGCACAATACTGTAATGAGTGGCTCAATATTTGATTATGGCAGGTAACTCGCCAATTCTCATGGGCAGCTCTAGGTCAGCTGCTGGGGCGGCTGATGCTCGACTCGTCACTCTCTCATATCTTTCCTCACTTGTACAGTACAAGGCTCATTCGAGATATGCCCCAAGAGGCATTGAGACATGAATGGCTGCCAGTGTTATGATTACGGCATATATCAACTCAGATGACTTCTATACACATTACAACGCAACACGCATACATGCACAGCAAAAAAAGGGGATTTTATTCTTGGCCTAGGAGAATAATCGGGGCATTGTTTTTATGTACTTATTTTGCGTCTGGGGGAAATCATCTGTTGCTACAGAGTTTCTCCTTTATGTACAAGCTGTTTCTCACACCCTAGTGGTGTGAGTACTAGTTCTCAAATTTCCAAAGATAGGAGTAAAGGGTGGATTCGTGGTTGGATTACCACATCAAGGCGTATGAAATACGCTGTTCTCGCGTTAATAAAGACCTTTCGGTATGTAATTTATTTGCATACTTTTTGTGTACACATCTACCTCACGTCTCTATAAAATCATGGCCCTTGACATATTCAAATACGCATCATCGTTCTTGTCACTCATGCATAAGCGCCTTGTGGTTTTGGCTGCAGTCTTGATTCATTCCGGCATCCTGTACATAATCCATACGCCACATCATCAGCCCGGTACCCGTGGTACGGTCCAGCATCACTCCTTTTGACCCCAAAGACCATAATTTGCGGAGTAGACGGCCATTAGCAATGCCTAAAGCAAAACCCGAAAAATGCATCCGTCATCGAGACTACACAGCTGAAGAAAGAAGCCGCTCATTTGCAGCATAGACTCAACTGCATAGTTAGAACGGAACACTGCCAAGATACATGCCCTCCCTAAAACCACAAACTAAGATCTTTGTTGGCAGTGGGCGGGGCAGTATCGAAAGGAAGAGAAGATCGTGGAGCAGCTTAGCCCTGCATCTTTCTTCGCTTGCCGACCTGGGCGGAGAAACCAGTCTTGATAGCGGTAACACTTCGTCGGGAGCCGCAGTTGTTGCAGGTGATGAAGTAAAGGCGGTTCTCACCCTTGTTGAGTTCGGTGTCAGGGGATTTGCAGGTCTTGCAGGTGACATACTCGACTGAAAGAGGGGATGATTAGCAAACAGAAACCCGCAGTCGCAAAATTGCAAAAACTTACTGATGTATTTTCGGACAACGTTCTCGATCTGCTTCTGCTGGAAACGACCCTTGATGACCAACCTTCGGCTTCCGTCGACGGAACCGCTGGTGCCCAACTCAGCAAAAAGATAGGCGGTAAGATGCTCCTCGGTTCTCTTCATACGCTTAGAAATATCGGCGATGTTGGCAAAAACAGTTTTTCGGTTGCCTTCTCGCATGCACTGGGGAGGGGGGATCTTGTAGCTCTTGGTTCCTGGGGAAGTGTGGTCGGGGTTTCTCTCGGTGAGTTGGTGGAAGAACCGAGAAAGGAGCATGCTGTAGCCAATGGTCTTGGTCTCATCGTGAGCCCAAATGCCGGTTCCCTCGTTCATATCACCCTCCTGCTCCTGAGGAATCTCCTCGACTTCCTCGCCCTCCTTGAGCTCAAGTTTCTCGAGCTGCTTGGTGAAATCATCGTCGCCCTTGGGAGCCTTCTTCTTCTTCTTCTTCTTCAGAGTCAGGTCAAGGCCTCCATCCTCGGCGGGTGCAGCATCGTCAGCGGGGGCAGCGTCGGCGTCGGCATCGGCATCGTCGGCCTTCTTTGACTTCTTCTTCTTCTTCTTGAGCAGGGAAAGGTCGAGACCACCATCCTCAGCTGGGGGAAGGTCCTCAGCGGCTGTCGTTTGCGAATCAGTAAAGGACTCAAGGGCGGCAGAAAGCGGCGGCGTACGAGGCGTATGGGACTGAGCCGAATCCTTGGGTTCTTCGGTAGCGTTGACCATCGTCACTGAACCGTCAGCGTCGACAACAACTTGTTCGTCGGTGAAGGCAACGGATTTGCGTGATTTGCGTTCGGTTGGTACCTGCAAATAAAACAAAAAGAATAACGAGGTTAGTAAAAATTCGATTGAGGGATGCGGTGTTGTTTTGTGGCTGTAGAGGATAGATGATGATGTGAAGGTGGCGGTTGGGAAAATGTGAGTCAAAGGCCTAAACAGTAAAATAAATCGATGTCGAATCGCCTGCTTCCGCCCAGAAAGTGGTGTACGACAATACCAGAGGTACTTTCGCACCAACAAGAGGTAGTGGGGTAAAAGGCGATAAGAGCAACCTGATAGGCTCGTTGATGAGGCACTCGAGGGTTTTGGAGGGGTAAAAGATTGGGCCTGTGTGGTCCAGAGGGTACAAGACACGCCATGAAAGCATGGCACAAGCATTTGAACTTCAAAGCCAGGCCTGTATTGTATTGTAGTGGGTAGGAAGGTTGTATTTCGTGCCATGTACCAGCAGCCTCTTCAATAAGGGTTGATAGGAAATGTATGTGCAATTTGTTGCAGGCTTGTCACTCACCTCGCCCTCCATGATTGCTATGTGGCTGCTTCTTGATTTTGCTGTTAATGGCCAGTTGCTGGTTTATTGGGGTATTTTTGCTGGATGTGGGTGTCGCAGATGGGCGGCTTCTTCGTATAAGGTACTGTGAAGATCTTTGGCTCGGGGCTTCTCGCGCAATGATATATCGTTTGTATTCTTGGATCGCAGAGTTTGCGCGCGCTGTTGGTATGCTTCTTCTGATGGATTTAGTTGTGGGTTTAGGATTTAGAGGGAGATCAGTCCAACGTCATGGGCCGGGTGAGCGATACCTTGAGTCAACCAGAGCCCAACCCAAAGCGCAGGCGGCCCCCAAGCTTCACGATAGAGGGTCACGGGGATATCCACGTGATGCTTTAGAAAGTGGTCCGCACCCAATCAAGCGGGAAGCTCGTCAGAGCTTCCCCCAGTTCTTGTCGGAGCTTAGCTCCGGGCCCCGATGCGACTACGGCCTTTACAACTGTAACGACTATCATCACCTCAATCGACGGGAGGTTTCATTGCTGATTATCGCAACGCAATTACATCTGAAGATACGGCAACGGTCTCCGTTTACTCTTCTATACTTGGAACACTTGGGACTCACCAGTCTCTTAACAAAAAAGTTACTCTAAAATAGCTAACTACCTCTCAACCTTACGCCCAATACCAACCATTCACGACCGCCGAAGACACCCTCAACTTCCTGTGGCCTACAGATATCTTGAACTGCATTGGCTGAGCGAATCTGTTCTCTGGTCGCTCACATCACGACTGTCAACATGGCCGCCGACTCCTCCCTCGTTGACCTCCATGATGTGTCCATGTCAGATGACAAGGACGATCTGGACTCTCTCCCATCCATATCTACCGACGACATCTACTCCGATACCTCCGACACCGACGCTCAAGCGGAGTGGGAGCGCAGCCTCGAACAGCTCCAATTGATACTGACAATGATGATTGTCCCCTGGATGGGTAAATACTTTGGTCGCAAATTTGCCTACTGGAGTGAGTAATTCATTCACTTACTTATATCACCACTTATCCAAGATTGATGAGTTCTCTAACCAGTCGTTGTCTAGGTTGGTCACGATACATGGAGTGGGCGCATAACGTCGATATTCGATTGACAAATAAGGCGACCTTCAAGGCGGCGGGTGTTGTGGAAACAGCAGCAACGTTATAGACATACTTCAAACCAGACGATCCGATCTCGATATGAATGGATGACCTGAGTAATATGCATGGCTTTCATAAGGTGTTGGGGTATAAATATGCATATATTTTCTTTCTTTTCATAATATATGATTTTAGATACGCTTGTTTTGTTCCTCCTGCCAACCAAGAGACTCTAGCACGAACCTGGCGTACTAACAACCGGATATCCAGTGAAATCATGAAAACCAAAACCGTCCTTGTATTAAAGTTTCATTCGCTGCATGATCATTACCCTTCATCCAACACCTCTGATTAAACTACCCGTCCTAACTCCCTTCCAAAAGACTAATACATCTAACAATCCTGGTATAATAATCCTCAATGTTGAACGCTCTCTATATCCTAATGCAACTTGATACCGGTACTCAAGAGTTGGTAATGCCCTTGGGCGGTTTTGGTGTAACGGAGCTAAAGGAAGCACATACACCGTGTTCCACAGAGTTTGTGGTCATGACGTTTGCGCTGATGGTACTAGAGCAAAGAACCAACGATCGTGACCGGATCCCCTTTACGCAGCTGAGTCGTTATATTATGGTTTTCTGATGTGTTTAAGGCTCATCAGACGCTTGAAGAAATCTGAGACATTGATGGCCGTGAAGCGGCACTGCGAAGCGAACCGAACTGATTGCGTGCAGTTCTGATGGTCAAAAGGAGACTTCCAGACACACAGGCGAACAGGAACCATATGAAGACAGTGCTTGCTTGTAGTCGGCGGCACCGTCCCTCATCACTCGCTGAGCCCCAGGCGATCCAGTCTCCAGGCAGAGCTTTGGGGTTAATATCTCCGCAGTTGACGACACGCAGCTTTGCTGCAAGAACAATAGCACCGATGAAGGTGAAAAGAACAGCTATGCCATCCAACGGTAGCTGCATAAGTGGTTTGTCGAGAGCTGAAACAAAGAAAGCGAGAAGGCCGACGATGCAAACGACCCAGCAGACAACTGCGATAAACATGATAAAGTTGACGGCAGCCGTTGCAGAGCCTGCGGTGTCAATATTTGACGCCATGACGTTGCCGATGAGAGCCGTTAGAAGCAGCGTCATGAGCAGAGCGACGCTGCGCAGGATCATTTGGATAAGGTTGTATCGCATGGTGGGCAACGGATGCTGGATAGCAGTGCTTGGTAGAGTTGATACGAGGTGTAGAACAGTAATAGCACAGCAGTCGTGGCACTATTCCAGATGTCGAAGCGACTGCACTATGGCTGTGCACCTTGTGTAAGGAGTTGATCCGAGTGTTCGAAGTGGTGATTTGCAAAGGCAGTCTCGCAGCAGCAAATGGACGGACCTATGATAGATCGACAGCAAAGCTGGAGCAATGCGGGGATAAAGATGTCTAGTTACCTCAGAAGGCTGCGATTTTTGGTGGAGGATACATGTGGAGTTGAATCGAGTCGATTTGATGCGGTGTTGGTAAGGTTGCCTCTCGAGGCGTCTGGTGATAGGGTCGTGGTGGGTTATATCGTTGCTGGCGCATTGCCCAAGCAACCATTGACACACTGAATAAACTCAGCAAGGGTAGCTGTTGCAGGGGACAAGGGGATCATCTAAAACTCTCACATATTTTGTTCTAGCCGCTCGATTGATTGTCGATACGAATACGCTAATACACAAAACCAGATGCTTAGACGACTCTCATACAATTCGTTTGCAAAGGTTTGATCGATTCAAAGTTTCTGTTGCATCATCACCAGCGGTAACCATATGGCATGAACCAATTAGAACCTACGCATATACCCTTGAGATGAGAGTTGACATTCCATAACCGCTGGCCTTGAGACACATATATACAGTCTGACTTTGAATGGAAAAAATCCATCGTCGATTGGATGATATGTTTCCTACATCCTTCTGAAGCAGTTGTGCCATGAACGGTTAATATATCTTCACAGCAAAGCTCGACGCTCTGCATGTTAGTCTATTCTTTGGCCAACAACTCCATGCTGTGCTGTGCCCTAGAGTCGCATGACACCAATCATGGTTGTTACGGTTGCCAGGTGAACCAGGCGGATGTATATATGTAAAGTGAGGTACCTAGGCTGAGTTATAGGTGGACAAGAGCTAGACCACTTATAATCAGCAGAAGTGATTGCGGGCGGCTACACGTCCCATGCTCTGGAATGTGACAGGTGATCACGAGACAGAATCAGACATTAGATGCGACGACTACCTACTGTTCTCAAGGAATCCACAACTGAGCTCTAAAGAAGTCAATCTGCTAAATCACCAGTCTTGAAGATGGCGCAACCAAGAACAAGGGTATTTCCGTCCCTCCCGCTCCCAGTGATCGATTGCAATTCCCCCGGTTATTTATTGGTCGAAATACTCGATGTCCTAGCGCATGTGCATACCGACCAAGGTATAGTACAGCAGCTACTCAAACCTTTGACCATTCTCAACACCACAACTAGCATCGCCCATTCGTAATCCATGCCTGTCTACGCCTTCAGCCATATGGCTTACGCAGTCTTTCGAGGTCCTCTCCGCCTTCAGCTAGCCATAGTAAAGCCACGACGATGGGCCACTGAATTGAATTTCTCTCTCCACTGAAGAGGCACTTCCCTGCTCTGCCCAACTGCCGTCCGCCATGGACTTATTATCCATACTCTCGGGACCCATTGATCGATATTTACGCCATCAAGACCATCGTTCGCTGTCAAACGTCGGTGGCGCCTTTACCTTTCCAACCAGCCGGTTCGAGAAAACACTCATGGAATGAACACAGCTTCACAAAACGAAGCAACTCGCTACTGCGCATCCATCGCCAAGAACCCTTCACCGCCCTCGCGGCTTGGCTGCTCGTCTAAACCATTTCCAGAAATCAGGGTCTTGCATATTAGCTCGAATTGTGTCTTTCACTGTTTCACTCAGCTGATTGGAACATGAACATATCTCCTCGTGAACTCAGTAGATTACCCATAACGTTGGGGTTAATTTTTAGGCTCGCACTTGATTCAGAAAGGGTATGCATACCCTAGGATGTAAAAGAAGTGCTATTTACCCACTTTGTTGTAAGTCAGATGGCCCGGATGGCGTTCCATGGATCTGCAAGACTGAACGAACCCATCTAGTGGATCACGAGTCCCGATAATTCACGGCAATCTGAAAAAGAAAGCCCAAGATGCATGTCATAGCTAGGTAGGCGGTCAGCTGCAAGACATCGTTAATTGGAAAAGGGCGGTCCGTGGCATACATCGCGCCAAATTGACTTGGCAGGATAACTTAGCAGGTAAACATCACTTACGCCATACCATCCATCCCTCGTAATTCTTCCCCTCATTGACAGCGTGCAGCCCCAATGCAACACCCACCGCTGCTCGCCATTGGACAAGGCCACCCTTGCTGCAGCTGTCAGTCCCTTGTGCGGACCAGGATACCTGGGTAGATCCGCTGTCATGATTCACAGCGAAAAAGAGCCTCATCAACTTCGTCAGTCGGATAAGTATCAAGGAAACAGCTTGGGAATGTCACATCTTGGCAGACTCAGTAGCGCGGCGGTGTTTCTGCTCACCGCTTCGATTCACTAAAAGGCGTTGCTCCCACGTACCGAGCCACTGGTTCACCCACAAAGTTTGTTTGATCATGTCCGCGGTCACTTACCAGAAATCTAATGGCTGCCGCCCATATGTATTGTCAGCATAGCAACCTCGCCCAACCTTTCGGGTCCTTACTTCCACAAATTCGGGATATTTCATGCCCATCTCCGCCCTATCGGGCTTAAACTCATGGCTCAAGAGAAGAGAACTATCCACATTCAACATTGCCCCCTTCTCTAGGCCTCTTAAGGTAGGTAGGTAGGTTGTTGGCGCTCTCCGTTGGACTCGATGTACTGGATACATGGGCGTTGGCTAGCAATGCCCTTTGATGAGAGGTGTGAAGCAGCTAAGACTTGCTTGGCGTCGAGTTATTCCATTTTGCTCGGTCTCGCTCCCGCCGTCATGCTTTTCGCACTGCCCGACTTTCCCTTTTGAACCAGCACGCATTGCCTCTTCCGGAAGTCTTCTGGAAACCCCATCTTCAACTTCATAACCGCTTGATACACACACGTCATGCTCTCCTAGGCCTCCCCGAGCATTAGAGTTTCCAAACATCAACTTACCGACTTTCTGGACTCTCCAAAAGGTTCACCGCCAACGAAAATGGCACAGGGCTTGGCTTTGAGACGCCCCTATCTTAGTAGGTGTTCTCTGAGCCGCGATTATACGCTACGCTTCAATAGGCGTTGCACGCACAACATCAGATAAAATACAACAGTGGAATCATGACTGTCGGTAGTGATATTTCGAGATCTCAACGTTCGAGCTAAGTGCCTTTCCCAAGCCTCAAACCGGGAAAACCTGTCCTTTGGTGCCGGAAGCGACGGACATCAAACGCAATGATACCACTGGGGCAACTGTGCTATTGATTTTCTTCAACCATGTGCCGAATGTCAAAGTAGATCGCTTCATAGAGAACGGAATGGGGGCTTTAAATTCCTCACTGGACTAGCTTCTTGATATTGTTTGGGAAAGCCAAGCATTTGATGCACATCACCTCGACCTGATTGTTTTTGCCTGCTGGTCTCCGGAGGTTAAGTCCGCAATTCTGGGCATCACGATGGTGAAGACTTGGGATTAAGTTTGTCTGGCCCAGGCCTGCTAATAGTCTGAAGACATACTTTCCTGGCGCGAGCGCAGCAACGTCCTTTCTCCGACATCTTCAAGCAATCAGCCGAGCGGCCGCTGCTCATCATGTCCATAAAAGTATGCAAAGAGGACCATCGGTGGCTCAAAAAGTGAACTCGGTCTGTTCCGTAATCAGTCTCAGAGACTACCGGAGCTCCTGGTGCAGCCTCCGTCCTCTGGCGGTAATATCACCAAGACCTGTTCCAAGAGCGTCAACACGTTTTTGGATGCCTGGGTTCTGAAAAGGGCAATCTTGTGGCGCGACGTTGTCGAAGTGGCGTTGTACACAAACGCTCAGCTCCCTCTTGTGGACCCGAGTTTGAGGCCTCGCTACAGCCTCTGATGCTGATCCCTTATGATTTCGTACAATATGTCCGAGCCGGAGTCATAGGAATCGGCCTACGCCTCGTCATCAGGGAACATATATCCCAAGGCAGCACATGAGGGGATTCGTCGAATATGGCCATGGCGGGTTTGGGTACTGTTAAAGCGAAACGCCTCATAAGAATCCGTTCCAAAGGGATGCACCTAAGCATCACAAACGTTTGCCTAGAGTAGCCTGCGAGATATCACAAGATTCACAACACCGTTGCCCAAGATACGTCTCCGCCTGCTTGCAACATTCTTCCAGAGGAGAGGTATGTACTTTATAAGGGAACTCATTATTGGGTGGCCTCTCGAGCACTTCTCAGTGGATCACGGCATTCACAAAGTTTGATCATGGCCACGATTGTGGGACGTTCTGGTCAGGCTCAGCTCAACCCAACACCGCGAAATGCGGCAGAGATGCACGATCAACGCCCAGGCCCAAGATCACGGGCGATATAACGGCGGGGCTTCTGCTCCCGCTGCCGCCGTTATAGATAGACTCGGCCGTACTCTGGACGCATGAAACGAGACTTATTCTCTAACGATATTTCAGAGATCTATACATGGGCTTGAATGGCGTTGAAAGGAGATGACATGTCAATGACATGTCCGAGTGGCATAATGTTATTCTGGCATACCATACTGGTCTACACACTGGCGCGTAGGTAAACTCCTTGTTGGCCACGTATGTATATATGCTGTGTGCTGCACCAGGGTGCTAGTGACGAGCTATCGAGGATTAGTGATGGAAGGGCAAACTCAAAGACACAACACGATTATTTCTTAACGTTTATGCTGTCATAAGGTCCTTTGTTTGAGTTTGATGCTGCGTAATGTTCTTCCCTCTCATCAATCATATCCCTGTCCGAGCCAGTTTGCTCTTATTGAATTTACACCCTCCATATTCCTCCAACCATAACAAGCAAACTTTAAGGGATTTGACCATTCGTCATGCTGAATAAGATGCACTGACTAACATGACTGTACGAGTTCAACTTGGGTAAATTAAAGTTAACAAGATGATCCTATTGAAGAGAGCACGATCTCCTGAATTGTTCTATATGCACTAATAAATCCAAACACGAATAGCCAAGATGCGCTTACTGGTATATCTATAGTACAAATAATTCTGCGAGGTAACAAATGGCGATCAAAAAAATAAAATAAAATAATATAATATATACAAGTAGATAAAAATGACTACCACCGCGATGACCTAACCCAAAGGGTAATCAATCATACGGCACGAGAGAAAAAAAATAATAAAGAATGGGAAAAAGTATGTGCAGCGACTTCGAACATACGGGAGACTGCCAGCAGCCAGAGAAGAAAGGGTTCGGCAAAGGCCAGAGAACCTAGGGGCGATGCCGAACAAGATATATACCAAAATATCAAGAATTGAACAAGTGTCGGTTGTGAAGGATATGAAGTGCCAGCGAGTCAGGAACAGAGTTCGCAATGACGAAAGTGTGGATGCTAGAAGTATCCTTCATGGTTGGAGACAATGCAACCCGGGCTTGACCTTGACGAGTCAAGTTGGCTGAAAGAAGCTTGAAACAAACACAAGCCCGAGGTTGTAAGCCGCGCCACTCCTCGCCACTGCGCGACGAGGTTCTGGTTCTGCAGCCCTGCGAGAAATGTCAGGATGACTGGGGTTGCATATGTAGAATACAACACCAGCCATCGAAGCTATCCTGCCTCGTCACAGAGAGAAACTCAGAGATTGAACCCACAAGGAACAGAATAGCGGGGCGCCATGCGAACGATAAATGCTCCCAAGACCCACTCAGTTAACGGGCTCAGGAACCAGGGTTTGGAGCGTTGTGGCGGATCATCCAGGGCTGCCAGTAAGTGGAGTCGATTTTTTCTTTAGGTGATTCTTTGCCTGGTCTTCGCTTTATCCTTTCATTATCTTCTCCGTTCAAGTTGGCATGACTTGACATTGCTGATGGCATCCTTGGCTTGCAAAGTTTGAATGCATTAACAAGTCATGCTGAAAGACACTGTGGGTAACCAGTGTTCCAGGCGAAGAAGGGACAGACTAATTGCTCGTTTCCCTCATGGTTCATGCGCCTCACTCTTCTGCAGTGGACTTGAATCCTTGGTACGGGCCCCGAAGTTTCAGCTCTCGCTTCTTGTCAATATGCCGACTCCGCTGAGCAGTAGGTATTAACAGGCAGTGAGTCGGAAATTCGGATGTTTGAATCAGGTTTGGGCCAAGCCTGGTTGTCTCTGTGGATATTCAGATGGGCAAGGGTATAGACGTAACCCTGGCTGTTCGGTGTCGTGCTTCGTTGGGTAAGAAAGGGAAAGAAAATCGTCTCTCATCATCGTTCAGCCGTGCTGCTGTATTAGGCCGCTCAACGCGCAAAAGAAGCCCTCCATATGTGAAAGAGCAGAACAAAGGATGCGGAAGACAGAGGCGTCTTATGCAACTAGATCTGGTGGGCAATCAAGCATGAGTGTTGTCCCAGTATCGCTTTCGAGCGCTCACTGCCATCTTGTTGTCGATGAAGCGGTACTGAAAGAAGTTGAAGACAGCGAACTCATCTCGAGTCATGACATATGAGTCGGGGTGCATTTGCACCTTCCCCCAGATTCGTTTTAGAGCAGCCTCGAGTATCTTGCTAATAGTAGGGTCTGATGAGCCATCAGGGCTCTCACGAGCAATCTCAAGAGCCTGCGCGACACTGGCGTCGTCTTGTTGGGGGCGTCTGTGACTAGCAGTTGCGGCGGCCATGTCGTTGGCGTTGAAAGAGTCAAGGGTGTATGTGTTGTTGATATTGGAGTAATGTAGGTATGGGACTTCTTGCTGAGACTGAGACTGTGGCCTTTGGGAAGAGACTGGGCGGACGGGAAGCAAGTAATAAGACGGAAACTGAGAAGAATCATGGGAAGCGACGGACATCATGGTAGTACTCGTACGTCTAATATAAGCAGGCAAAGTGGATGGGGTTGATGCAGGCGAGTCGTGCATGTATCAAAGAGAGACTTCCAGGCTAGGGAGCTGGAAATAGAGCTGCCCTTGTGGAAAGTAGGTTACTTAGACAAGTGGAGAAGTGTGATGGGGGGATGGAGGGGGGGGCGAGTGGCTCGTGTGGGTTGACAGGCTGAAGGTGATGAGATTAATGCCTGTCCCAGATCTGGAACAACGTCTCAAGTGGATCGAATTATAACAGGGGTCAAACGTCGTCCTGAAGGTTTACTCCAAAGAACTGTAATGCGCGGGATGTCCTCTTCTAGGATGGTAGTGGTGCTGTTGCCTGTAGGTGGTAGGCCTGACACAGGTTCGATCCGTCCGTCTCGGGGATTTTGAGTTGGCGAATGTCTTACACCGGCATAGATAGTTGCTTTCACTCTATCCAAACAGAGACCGAGTACTGTCAGCCGTGGGAAGGGAAAGGGTCGGTCCTGGTCCTAGTCTTGGTCTTGGTCTTTGGGTTGTTGAGGCCCTTGTCACTTTGATCCTGGTAGCTGTCCCTGTCCCTGCTCTGTTCTGGTTTGTCTTTTTCCTTTCTCGTCTTGTCTGTGTGACTGATGACGGGGGAGTAGCAAGAGTGGCTGATATGTGTATGGATGGAGCTTGTTGATGAAAGGTAATTGAGACGGATGGGCAGCAGCAAAACTGAATCTTAAATAATAATACGACCTTACAAGCGTCGATCAAAGCTGAGCAACAAAAAGTAAGTTGATAAGGTGTGTTTTGTACGGTGAATGTGGTTGAATATTGAAACAGGTTGGTCGAGCAAATCAACCCAGAAAACCGGAGTAAACGGCTTTCTCTTATAGTTATCTCCAGATCACACAACCGCAATGGCTGACTGGAAAGAAACAACTATGAATTATGGTTTCCCCTCCTCGGCCTCATGAGCGACAAGCTCACCAAACCGCCACCCTTGAGGTGTCGATAATATCTTGTTGTCGTTTGCCATTGACCGCGCGTTACGTAGGATGACCTTTTTCATGTATATTCCACTTTTTTCTTCTCCCCTTGGACACCGACGCCATAGTCGTTGCCGTGATCGACCCAGGGCACAGGGGCGTGTGTGTCTGAACGACCCAAGTCTGGATGGCAATTGTCAGGGAAAAGAACAACATAACTAGCAGGAGACAATGATGAGAAAGGGGACAACCACAAAAATCAAGCAGGGGGGGCCAAAAAAAAGTCAAAAAGCCGCCAAAGCAAAGTGTACGCCGTACTCACTACGTAGCCTAAGGGAATTGGGTGTATGGTCGACAATTTTGGTTTTCTGGTTTAAGGTTTGCTTCCCTTGGCTTGGGGTGTGAACAAGGGAGTGTCGTGATACATCATGGGTCCAGAAAGGAAATCGACCCAGCCAAGGAAGGACGGAGAGTCCAGAGAGTATAGGAGACAAAGCAAAAGCGAAGGCAAAAAGGAGGCTACGCCGTAACCAGGAACCTGGCTGTAAATATACCAGTGGACGGGGCCCGAAGTCTAATTGCACCAGAGAGAGGGTCAGGCAGATCAACAGGCTCCAGACTTCAAACTTCAGGCTTCAGACCCTCGTGAGACCAGCTCCGGCGTGACTCGGCCTTGCAAGGAATTTGGGGACTACCTGAGTAGCAGTCGCGGCCCGGGAACCTGACCCTGGTCAATTTTGGTTGATTAATTGATTAGTAACTCAACTCGCAGCGCGCGATGTAGATCTGCTTCAGATCTGGGTACATATTCCAGCAGTGGCGCGATACAACGGGCTTTTGTGTCTTGGACCCGTTCTGTATCATATCGATAATGCAACCACTAGGTCATTTTCTACAAGACGCCAATTCAAAGCAGGGCTGACAGAGGATCAACAGCGCAGCGCTCAGAGCATACCCTGGCCCTGGGACTGATGTTGACGTTGAGATTGACATGACTGACAGTTGTCAGTTGTGGCGGAGTGGGGTTTGGTTTGACCTATTGTGATGACCCGTCGTGTCCATCCTGTATGTGCATTCAACGTTAACGTTTGGAAGTAATTGTGTACTGGTTTGCCGGTTAACTTTTGATTCTGGTTGCCCATGATGGAGATGGCACAGTGGAGGCCATGTTCTGTAGCATGATCCGTGGGCCCTGACGTCTTAGTCAGTTCTATGTAATAAGGTCTCGCCGAGAAATGGATGCAGTACCGACTGGTTCCCCGGTCCGTAAAAGTTTCTTTGCGTGTTCTGAATCTTGTACTTTTACCTTTTTCTCTCTTTTTTCTCTCTGCTGTGCCTTTACTAGGGTTCCATGATGTTAGTCCAGTCCCCGATTTGGGGATGCCTGAAAGAGAAAAGCCCCCGTGGGGTGCTCAATACGGAGCTCAATAGCGCTTACTCAATTGGTATAAAGGATCAGGAAGGTACATGTCTCTTGGCCTCAGCAACGCGGCAAACATCAAGTACACGCATGCCGCCTGCCCATGACCGAAAAAGCCACGCTAGTGAAGCAGTAGTTGCCTTGTTGGGCTTGATAGACTTTGGTACAGGGACCTCGTGTGGAGTTGGAGCTTGTGAATCTTTGAATGGGCCTGAATATTATACTCCCGTGTTGATGATTTGTGTTGACTAAGATACGGATGCAATTCCGTCCTTTGTGTCATGATAAAAATGCGGTGAAGGTTATGTGATGGTAAAGTTTCAAACACTGATCAGAGGCGGAATTGCTACTCCCGAACTCGTGTGAATACTAAAATGCCTGATCTCGTGAGAACATCGTACCAGCAATGCAGCCCATAACCTTGATCGATCCCCTTTTGTCCCGGTATCATAGATATCTACTTCGTCCTCTGTATGTAAAACGAGTATGCATCGCTCTCAGGAGAGAGTTCCCTGTGATACTCAGCTCAACTCGACACAGCCCTATGTGTCCTGCACAGTACATAGTAGTTGTTCCAAGCCCTCGGCGCTTGGTTAACGGCGCCATCCACCTGGCGTCACTGAGGACGACCCTTATACCCACTATGCTTCTGGATTCTTTCTAGTACCAACACCAAGCCTCTCCTTTCCTCCCAGATTAAGCTATAGTCCATTCCTTTGGCTTTCGTCCCTGTCGATTCCATTCCTCAAATTTCCAGAGTTCAGCCTCTGTGGGACCAGTAAGAAAAAAGTTTCCTCACAATATCAAATACGCCATTGATTCTAGTTGTCCTTTTTGGTGTCGCGTCATCATCGTACTTCAGGGTTTGTTTTAGCATACCTAGCGTTATGACATCACGTCAATTTCCATTGATGGCCTACGGTAGACGCACTGTTGACATCCATCCAGATTTGGTGCAGTGCCAATTACGACCGAGCATTTGGCAGCTCGACGGTGATGTGCCGGGAATGCAATGCAGCAGTCCCCACGCCATTGTTGTTCTTTGAGGCAGCGTAAACAGAATTGCATGCATGTGCATGGAGGCAGCAGGAAGGCAGGAATCCCAGCAGGCAACAGGCCCTGTCACTCGGCCAGCCCTTTCATCTCTCAAGAGGTTTTATTTTTTTCTTCTTCCTTTTTTTTTTTTTTCTAAATAGGGTTTCTGCGTCGTACTTGACAAACCGCTAACATAATGAATGATTGAACGGCGGTTGGGCTGCAACATGCAGGTTGGCTGCTCCTAGCACACTAGCCCACCAGAAAGTTCTGCACTTTGTCATCTGCACCCGCTCAGTCTTTGACAGACACTTTGACAATGAAGAGCGCTCTTTGTGCAAGGCAGATTCGACATGTAAACTTGGTACTCGAGCTCCTTACTCCCGCCCATACTGTACTTACATTTGCTTCCAGTGCCGAATCTCCGCTTTTCATACTCCACAACCTCCGTCCTTCTCCACTCAACACGGGCATGGATTCGGAGACTCCCTTATCCAAGGGTTAGAACTTTGAGAACTTCGCCTAAAACTCTAAAACTCTGGACTCCGCCAACCTCGGCATAGAGCATGTTTGTTCATCGTGTTGTCCTTTCTTGGTACTTGACAACACATCGAGGTTGCATATAGTAATTTATGTAAATGTCTCACCGACTGTTGCTAACTTTATTGAGTATGCACTGCTTCGCACATCTGTCACGCGCTTGTCTCTGACGATGGGGGCGCTTGCTTATCTAGTCTGGTACTATGCGAACTATATTTGTCGTTGTAATTTGGTTATTCGAATTTCCTGCCTTGGCGGCCATATGATTGAGTCAGCCGTGCTTCATCTCCTCATCACCTTTAACAGTCTAGCAGGCAATAAAGCGAGCCGCGTCGACTGGAAAAGAGATCCATGCCACGATACTCCGTACTTTTCTTCAAAATATTTGGCTTCGATGAATTCTCAGTCGTGAAGTAATGAGAATGAAAGACATCATCAATGGTCTGAGGTCCCACAGCAAAAACTCTCCTTCTGCTCTCCAAGCTTCGACCAAACTGTACCATTTTGAGGATCCAAAAGTTTGACTTTATGACTCCATCTGGACACACATCTCGTGTAGTCGTTCCAGCTTTTGGGGACAGCAAGGTTTATTCGTCTCTAGAGAGTTTTTTTCGAATGCCACTATTCTATTGTTCTGCCGCTAGATACTCTGTGCTCGGGGTTATTGGGCGCCTGAAGAGAATATCAAAGTTGAAGGACTGTGTGCGTGGTTGTTACATTCTCTCAGCAGGGCGCCTAATACGGATCATCGCCAAGACATCAAGCTAATGTAGCGATCAGTGACACCTCCACTAAGTGGCACTATTATTCCCAGTCTCATTTCCATTTCTCTCCGACGTTGCAGCAGCCTGACTCAACATCGTCATAAGTGTGCCCTGTGACCCTTGAGACAACAACCAACACTTGTCATCCCTTTGCGTTGAGTCAACCTTTTGTTCTCACCGGCCCGGTAACTATTGACGATGCAACAGCACCAAAGCGTTATTACAAGTCGCCGTTTGGTACACAAACACACTTGTGACTTGAGATGGATGCTGGACCGGGCCTCTTCCGCAGTGGTCCACACGCTGTTCCTCTCCAGTTCCAACTCCAGATCTCTCTGTCCCGAAAAACATGTGGGGGATCATGATCCATGTGATTGTCGATGCCAACCCTGACGCTTCGGAGTTATGGCTATCCACCTGACCCAGGTCCTGGGTGCATGGTGAAGCACAAGAGAATTGGCGAGCTACGCGCCGGGTCAACTACATAAGATTCCCGTCTATGGAGCGGCAAAGTCACGAATCAAAAGGCTAACGAAGGACACTTTAGCCTCTGGTCCCCTGCTTCAGTTTAATTTCGCATCACACATCTCACAACCGTCGATGTCACAGTGGCCGACTAGTACCTTGGCCTTGCTCCTTGCTAAATAGGAGAGCCACTTTTTCCCACATGGCATGGCGAATCGCCGCCTGATGGTTGAGCCAGACGCTTTTCTCAGTTTCTGCTGATGTTGTGATTGTAAACTGTCAGTTTTGAACAACCATTCATTATCTTGAGTTCCACCCGCCCTGTCATGTAATTTCCACGGACCGTCCACTACTGGGCTAGGCGTGTCCACCGCTGCTTCATCGCCAAACTCTATTGTTAAGCACCAATTGTTCTCCCTGCTTTGTTGGATTGCTTGCCTCCCTGTTTGCTTGCTAAGCCTTTACTACGTAGTACGTGAACTGGATGCTCCACGTTTTGTTTGAGCCGTTGGGTTGATCATTGCAGGGATCCCTTGCACGGGCAATCGCAGGCATAGTTGATTGCCATCTATCCGTGCCCAGGCGTCTCGATTTTTATTTTATTTTGGCTGTTCTCTTACGGTAGACAGCTTATTTGTCTTACTGACGGCGAATTGATTGCCCTTTTAGGCCGTCACAATAAGCAAACAGTGCACCTCAACGGCCCGGGTTTCAGGGCTTGGGCTAAGAAAAAGAAAAAAGAAAAGCGAAGAGAAGAAAATGTGTAGCGGGGAAAACACCAAAAACCCTAATCAAGGTTTGAATCACGAGAACGAGAACGGTGAATGACATCTCGCGTGCGTCTAAATCATTACAAGGCCAACAGCGGAACACACTATTAGGCCCGCTTCTCGGAGCCGCTGTTTGGCGCCGATTAGGTACCTGATGCACATTGTATCCATGTGTGTATGACTGTACTGTATGTAGTGCCTATCATGGAAGGTGATATATGGGAAATTCGGGAATTCGAGGGAGTGAGCCTGTAAAAGCCGGGTTTTTCTCCCAACTCCAAACTCCCCAAGGTGGACAATGCTCAATCATAAGTCTCCTCCATGCATATCATCAAGCCCACCTTATCGAAAACCGCGGAACAAAGCCAACCCTGGTAAGTTCCCACCGCTAAGAGTCAGGCACTCGAAACAATCGCCAACTTAACTAACCGTTATTCCCGCTCACTAAAGCCCGCCCCATTTCTTTGATTACTACAGGGGTCAACGTTACCTGAACCTTGACTTTGAACCCTGACTTTCTTGACCTGTCATGCATGGATTCAACGGAAACATGAGCGCCCGGGACTAGCTCCAGTTCTGGATATTCAGAGACAATAAGGATCTTTTTACTTTCGCACCAACGAAGATCTCCACTTCCTCCGAACGGGTTTCTTTCCAGTCTTTTACAGATCCCCGAAATCATGAGGATCCTTTCGCAACTCGCTCGGTCTTTGCTATGACATCGGCCAGGGCAAAGTCAATCAGCAAACTGACTCTTGAGCCTGAATCGTACGCCGTGGGTCAAACATGGTTGAGACAGGCTGCCAAATCCACAATCAACGGCCCTTCCAGAACTTCTTGCCGCCTTCTTCTCTTCCTGTTGTCCACAATTGACGCCCCGCTCGCTGCTTGGTGAACTTCTTGGCGTTTCGAGGCCCATTCTGGAGCTCTAGCCGCCATCTCGAGAGAGTCTCCAAATCTCAAACAAAGCCCCATGGGAGCACATGGCGTTGTTCAAAACGTTGCGGTTGCAGATCTATCGGCGCACTATCCTCCTCTGGACGAAAGGCACGCCAAGCTTCTTACGACCATTGACGAAAGTCTGGGCTTCTTCACGCCTGTTTCCTATTGTGCGATTCAGGTCACTCCTATTCGACGCCGCCATGTTAGAGTTCAATGGCTTAGGCCATCCGAAACCGGTTCCTGAATACGCTTCCAACTACAGTAATTCTGTTGGCTGATCACTGGCTCGGTGCAGCCGATTTTGCTGGATCTGTCTGAGGCCCAGATGTTTCATCCCGTGTGATTCAGCCACAGGAAACAAATGCCCAGATGTGTGCTTCAGAGGTAAGGAGTTGTGCTATACAATCAAGTCTATCCATCAAAAATTCCAGCCAACACCAAGGACTGACTACACTAATCATACAAAGACCGTGTAAGTGGCTTACACTCCAAGCCAAGCGTTTCAGAAACAGAACGTTTCTGTGTTTGGAGGCTTGTGAGTTTCCAGTCTCGAACCGTTATGATGCCATCTTTGACCAGCTAAACCTTCTTCTTTCCGATCTTATAGCCCCATGATCGAAGGATCTTGACGACCTTGGGTGTTAGGGCGGCCGTTAATGGCACTCGAATGAAGATAAAGCTCTTGTGAATGGCGTACGCCAGCGCCAGCTGAGTTGCTAAACCTGTCGCAAATTGAGTCGTTAGCCTTTCTCACCAACTGAGCAAGCGTTCTCTACTGCCCACATCACGAGCTGTTAGGGGCGATGGGAAGCATCTAATGCATGCGCCCAGGGGCAAAATCTAATGGTAGTACTCACTAGCATCGGTACGATTGCGTTCCTCAGCCTTCTCGACACCCCATGTGGCCATCTCCATCTTGTCACTGATATCGTCATCGCCAAGTGCTCTCGCCTCAGCCTTCTTGAACGACTGCCAATAGGTGTGCCAGGCCTCCCGAACAGTATCGGGGATCATCTGCTTGATTGACGACATCACACGATGTTCGACCTCGCCTAAATTGCGCCGGCGGCATCAGTTAGCAACCCACTGAGAATAAAGATCCGCATGACCTCGTTGACGGATCCAGGTGAGGCCGCGGCAATATCTTACCGATTTTATCAGCACCGACCATTCTAACAAACAGGAAGCAGAATGGGAAGTCGAGAACGGTCAGCCCGAGGTAAACGCCAACAGTCACCCAGCCGTATTCCTTTGTAAGCTTCTTGAGTTTGGCGGTGAGGCCCTTTGGTTCCTCGGCTTCGCCAACGGTCGGCTTCTTGTTTGTCTTGCGCTTTGTGGTAAATCGAAAACCACGCCTTAATACGCCTTGGAGCATTCCTGGTGTTGTCGTAGAGCCGATCCCGAAGCGAGCGCTCCTCAGTCTGGCCATCATACTATCCCAAGGGATGGCATTCCATCTCAAAATCTGACGCGCGGTCTTGTTTTGCGCCTGTGATGTAAAGAGTCTTCTCCATACGCCATTCCAGGCTGCCTGTTGAGCTGGTTGGCTGAAGGCCCGCAAAGGCGCACGCACGCCGCGAACAGGTTGTCTTAACATGATTATCAGATGAGGTCGCTTTAGTCACAAAATCCAATGCCCTCCTGAGTCGTAGGTTTACAGTCGAAGAGAACGTGGTTGAGAAACTTCGTGATCGGTCGAAACGGATGAGAGGCGATAATTAATCGTAACTGGTCGGAGCTTTCGGATTTAATGTGATGGATTCAAGGAATTATAAGATGCGGGAAACCAGCCAGATTCATAATCAGAACATCGTGACTCTTGATAATGAAATTGCAAACCGTAATCAGGTTATCTTGCCGTTTTCTCCCGAACTAGTTTGGTAGCGGGCGACCCGTCGTTCGAGAGAAATTTCTGGAGGTTCGGCGAGGTGACGATGATGCGAAATTGCGCCACGATCAAGTCCAGGTTAAGCCACGAGCCGCTTTCGTGGCTGTGGTATCACGTGTTTCCTCAACACTAGGTAATGTATGTACGTAGCAAGCAACAACTGAGATCTTTTCATCATAACCATCCTTTACTCTGCAAAGCAAGTGACTCATTTTGAAACAGTGTTTCGGGTGAAATAAAGCCTTCAGAGACTTTGCGAAGCTCCATGGACTCGAGTACATTGTCTGAGCCCCCAAGTCTCGGGCCAGTTTTCAGGATGAGGTTGCCAAGCTGTACGAGCAGAAGAATTCGAACTGTCTCAAGCTATGATTGCCTAATTCTGAAGCTGACGGTTATATAGAAGATCTTTTTACCTTTGACGTATTTGAGTATGCAGCTGTATTGCGGTAACATCGGTGAGATACTAAGTTAGTTGGTGAATATAACCTACAGCTGAGCATCATTCAGTAATTGGCTTCCGCCACAGTTCAGCTGGACACTTATAAAAACAAGCTAAAGTTGAGTCCGTAAACCCTTTGTGTCTTGAAGGTCTCGTCTCCTCGGTTTCATGATAGGAATCTCGTGTTGTTATTAAACATTTCTCGCCTTTCAAGTCGCTTGATGTAAGTCAGGGGTAGCATAGCTCTGAGTTAGTACTAATTGTCAAATCGCATCTAGAACATAATCTGCTGTGCAACATTGCACGGTGGCCTTCATATTGAACTCTGTTCGGGAAAGAGCGAAGATGCATCATGGTACTATGCATCTTGGCGTATGACGGCCATTATGTGATGGCGCTGCAAGTGGCTGCTCACAAATATGGAGGGAGCTTGGTTTGACTCTCGTCGACTACACATAGAGGTATCACGGGAATTCCTATTTGAATCGCGATCTCCACATTAAGACATACAAAGACACCTGCATACCTACCTAGGTACAGATCAGCTCGGGCAGTGTCCAATACAAGGAAGTTTCCTGAAGAAACCACGGGCAATTGTTGCGAGCACTGCTTGACAGTGATATTGACTCTCGATCGGTACCTACTATATTATTTCACTTAACGTAACGCTCTTCCCCGACTCTTTTCCAAGCAGCTCCTATACCTCCTGATTAAAGGTACCTTCTTGCAATTCCATCTTCATTTACCCGCATATGCCCTGTAGGTAAAGTACCGACTTAGGCATGGTACATATGAAGTGAACCTTCCTCTCTCATTCTCTACCGGCTCGTCCACTCACTCATTTTTCAGCTCTCGCTACCTCATTTCTCGATCAAGTTCCTATACTTGGACCTGACGAGTCCATTTTGGCAGAAAAATGAAGGTGTTCGAGTGACATACTGCAGATAAGGATTCCGACCCTATTCCGACAAACTTTCAACCGCATTCGCCCATCACTGTCTCCTTGCGAATCCTCCGGTTTCTCTTCACACTCAACGGATATACTGAGTTGATAGGAGCCAATTTCCCAACTCATCACCGCTGGGCAGAGCCATTGATTCGCTTCTTCTCAATCGTTACACTCTAATCACATCAAATGCCAACGATGCCAGCTGCCATCACATACGGCAAGAAGAGAAACAGAAGTATTCTAAGGACGCTGAGAACACATCGCCAAAGAGCCATACCAAAACCTTTACTACCTGATCGACTGCGTATGTTATCCCACATGTCTTCCCTGGTAAACTTCTAACTGTTTCGGAAGCAGATCTCCATATACACAATTCCGCTAAGCAAGCATCCCGGAAGAGAGCAATGGTTGATCCGCAAACTGCGGATGAAATGGCAAGCTGGTTACTAGACGATTCCACACCAGAGCGCCGCTCCAATGAAGGAGAGAACTTGTCTCCAAAAAAGCGCCGGACCAGTACACTGAGGAACTCGGTTTCGAGTGATAGCAGTCAAGCTATCTCGCCGCTGGATTTCCCTTCACCTATCAAAACACCACTCAGATCTTTAGATAGTCGACCTCTGGCCTCACGCATGGGCAAGCACTCGCCACCGAAAGCCGTAAGAAAGGTTCCTAGACGAGCTGCCACGACTGGTAGACACAGGGATACGTCACAAAAGCGACTAAGTACAAGCTTACAACGCCGCCATGGACCTACGAGATCGCTGTCTTATGACCCCCTCAAGTTTCACCCTACGAAAGACTTGGCAGCGGCAACATCTGTGGCGCTCGATACCTATGACGAGAATGCGAGAAACCGTGTTGCAGAAGGATGCCAGATTCCTCACATCCAAGACAGGTGCGCCGGTGAAGAAATTACTGGGAAACTGGCCGCTATGCTGGCCGCTACCGATGCACTCAAGCCTTCGCCACAACGGGCCAACTGCTCGACCTCAAGATTCACGCGTATGGTACCGTCGAAAGTACGTGCAAAAGTCTCGAATGCTTGGGATCGCTTCCATCCAAAAGCCGTGAATCACGAAGAAACACAAGCTCCGGCCTTCCCCCACTCAGGTGATGAACAAGGTGATAGGTGGATTCGAGGGAGCATTGTTCCTCCTCCTCGCTCGCATGCACCAACTGAGAACGCTTCTCCGATTAGTAACATTGAGCTCCGCTTGAATGAAGGGGACAACCTCAATAAAAGTAAAGTTCAGCAAATCGTTGGGGGTCGCGTTAACAGAAAACCATTAGCAGACGATGGAAAGTCCCTCAGAAATGGAAAACTTGTGGAGGATCCATTCTCTGAACGAGCTGATAGGCGAGCTCTAACATGTTTCGAAAACCGGCTGAATCAAGGTTCAAACGATGGTCAAAAGACGCCTCCCCCTTCGCTGTACAATCCATTCGAATCCGAGAAGGGATTCGACGACAACATTGAAGATAGGTTCTTGAACAGTACACCAGTCGGATCTTCAACCCCTCGGATTCTAGTGGAGCGGCCATCAACATCGAGCAGTGGTTGCTACTCCGCGGACGGCGATATGCACATACCAGAAAAGCATTTCAAGGAGAAACCGGGATCTTTATCGACGTCTGGCCGAAAAGAAATTGAGCAACACCACTTTTCAAGCCATAAGCTTTTGGATCCTGGTGACGATATATTAGCTAATTCGGTCACTCAAGCTCGACAAGTTTCGGAGAAAGCGAATAGAGGCTTGCATACTTCTAACAGGATGAAGAAACACCCGTCACCCAGTAAAGAAGCTCTAGAAAAGTTGGAACTCCAATTCCAGCAGTATACTCATGTTCGTGTCTCTGAACCTGTCAAGCACCATATGGATGAGCTTAGAATGGAATTTTTGGACGCAAGCCCATCCCTGAAGGCATGTGAAAGGAAGAGATTGAGCTTAGCTCGTTTGTCGGTCACCAATATTGACGAGCTGGTTGATCCAGTGTGCGGGAAAGTTCACCACCGCCGAGGCTCCTCAACATCGATGCTTCAATTGGTACGAGGCCCTTACGTGCTACAAAATTCGGTCAAGTTGCACAAGGATAGTCGGTTGGCGGCCCCTTATCGTCCAGCTGGTGTTTCCCCTTCTGATGTGGACGAGTTACATTAGCAAGTTTGGGGAACACGGCGATAGTTAGTGTACCTTTGCATTAGTCTGGAATCATCGCAGGTGATGGAAGCCCATAAGAATACGGGCACAATTTGTAGTCAACGAAGGGGCAAAAACAGCAGCAACCATTCTTGTATGGATTAAAAGAAAGCCGGAAGGCTATGTGGTTAGGACGAGCTGCGAGATTGTGATAGATAAAGTCACTGGCAGTGGCAGTGCAGATTTATGCTTGTCTATAGCGGAATAACAAATCATACTATTATCCTCAACTCCCAATGAGGGTATCAACGCTATCATTCATAATCGTACATGTTTGTGTATAAGTTCACTGTCCGTTATTCCATACTCCGTTCGACTTCCAGGATTTCCTGTATCCTCGGTCTACTTGATGACCGCTTGACATAACTAACAAGTTACTTGGGATGTTTAATAGCGGTGGTGGCGGGCACCACGACCATCGGTACCGCGCATGCGTCGAGTGCCAGCAGCCTTTAATGACGTTAGTATACCGTTAATTTCAGAGCTGTTAGAATGAACATACCTTGACGCCAGGTCGGCGAGTCAAACTACCCTTGAGCTTGAGGAGGGCACCACTGACCTTATCCTTCATGGAAGGTCGGCGCTGGTGGTGATGAACAGGTGCAGTGGTCGTAGCATGAGTTCGTCGACCACCAGCACCGCCGCCAAACATGCCGTGGCGACGGGGCTTCGTGGTTGTGGTTGTGGTGGTTGTTGTATGACGATGAGAATGGGCCGGAGCACGGCGACGGGAGCTGAAGATGGAGCGACGGGGAGCGGTGTGACGGTGAGTTCGTGTAAGAGGCATATTGAATGGTAGATTGTATGGTAGATTGGATGTGGATGAGTGTCTAACGTATGTTAGAAGGGGAAGTCAATAGTTTGTGTGTGTGTGCTAATGTTTGTGCTTTTGTGGTCTGTTGTATTGATGATTCTGATATCGATATTGAGAAATGGCTGCTACGGGATATTATATACGCATTTGGATGGTTGGGCAACATAACAAACGTGCTTGAGCATGGAACCAGGCCTGGCCAAGAATTATTGCATCACCTATTACGATCATTGATGAAATGCGTAGGGAAACCTGGTCAGCGGATCTCGTTGCCTGCAGATCCAAAAGAGTCGATACCACTATCAACTAGTATGCTACAGCTCTAACTTGGACCCTGAAAGAGGGAATGACCAAAAGACCGTTCCTTGATGGGGAGCAAAACTTGGAAATACCGTACACGCTGGGAACGAATTGGCTCTTGGTCTACAGGACAGTGGCGGAATTGACGTTTTAAAGATGTACTGAAACGTCACTAGATGGGATGCAATGGAGTTTAATTGGTAGGCGGGTAGTAGACCCTTGCTCAAGATGCAGGGTCCAACGGCCCCTGGCAGTGGAGGTGATGTCATAGGGCTGCAGATGAATTAGGGAGTTGATTGATTGATTTGAAGCCATCAACTCCTCGCCACTCGGTGAGATAGATCTAGGCGACTCGGTAAAAAGAACACATTAGCTTTTTTCCCCTCCAGTCAGAATAGACTCTATTTGCCTTCTATCCAATATCAACTCTCAATGAATAAGCCATTTAATATATGCTTTTATCATGAGTCAACCATTCCTATGCAAGGTGGTCAAAACGTGGATAAAATCATAAAAAACACATTATGTCCCCTCGAAGAGGAAATTAGGGAGTTTTGCATTAGATTGTGGATGAGGTGCCCAATCTTACATAAATGACTGGGTTTACATAGTTGAGAGACGATGAGGATGTCAATGTTGGTTATCATGCGTCTATTAATAGGACTCGTCATTTCTTGTCCATCCAAATGAGATTTTGAGATGAAATGACGATGATGATGGATGACGAGCAAGGTCGAGATGGGCAGGAGGATCAACCATGACAGGACTACCTAGAAGGGAATATATAATATTTCCAACTTCCATTGCTTCCCTAGGTCCCTTAGGTCGCGGTATCGAGCCTTATATTTGATCAACTCAACTCATCCTACCCAGACACGATGGAAGTTGCAACATTGTACGTGTAACACCTCGTTTTAGCCAACTTTGGCCATTTCCAATACGATTCTGCCCTGCCTTCAGGAGATAGGATGGGCATGACATCGTTAAGCCCGCAAGTTCTTCTTGATTGTCTCCAAATCCTTGGTTGAGAATCCAAGGCCCTTCACGTAGCCATCCCATCCTCCATACTCGGCTTCAACACCTTGACCAAAAGCCTTCCAAAAGCTCGGGCGTAGGCTAACCATATTCCAAAAGCCAGGCTCCTCAGTGCTCTTCACGTCAATGTGTGCCCATATGAACAAGAGTAGACGCTCGCGGGCTGGCTCGATACCAATCCGTGATAGCATGTAATCGAAAATGACGTCTTGTTGCTTCGTGCCGGCAAGGGTCTGCAGGAGCCCTGCCATGACGCCTGTGCGGTCACGGCCAGCTATAGCTCAGTTTTACGATTAGTTTCACACCCTTTGGACAGAAACCTGATTTTCCTACCAGTGCAGTGAAAGAGAAAGGGCTCGTTCGGTTTGTCTCTCACGTGTTCGAGGACTGCTCGGATAGAGGGTTTGTACGCCGCTATGACAGCCATCAGCTGCTCCCTCCAAGCAGTTCTGCCATCATCAACAGCAAAGTCGGCGTGACTAGGCTGGGGGTATTCAGCAACACGCTCGCAGAAGACAAACTTGACACCGGTTATTTTTGGACTGGGATACGTAGCTTGCTCTTCCTTGCTGCGAAGATCAAAAACAGCTTTGACATTGGCAGTAAGCCAGGCTATAGCTTCTGGGTCGGCGGCGGCGGCGTCAAGCATACCAGAACGGAAGATATACCCAGGGCGTATGGAGCTGCCAGGAACAGTACCTAGATCGCGGAGGTTGATGATCGATTCAATAGGGATGAAAGGTTTGGAATTGAAAGCGGCCGTGAGGGTGTCGGCTGGAAGGGTCTCTCGAACGTGAACAGCCACGATGGACTCGAGTTCAGCTCTCGAGAGAGCCATGCTTGAGTTTGATCTTTTCTTGTTTATAGATGGTGAGATGTTAAGATGACAGTTATCGTTACTGTTGTTGCTGATGTGTTAGAGGTGGATGGATAGGAAGCTTACGAAAAAGCCAAGCTGACACTGTCGGATCAAGTCTGCCAGTGCCGTGCGGTTATATAGGCAGTTCTAGGTAAGTATCTAAAGATATAGATAGGCTACCTATTCAGTGTGCCAGTGCCGGCAGCATCTTTTTGGCTGTATTCAGCCAGTAGTTATTGCAAGTCATCACAAACAGTGACCCCAAGTATTTATTTCCTAGCGTTTGAAGACCAGTGGAACTTGGTGTTTGAGAGCGAGCCATAGAGCTGCCATTCGCAGCACTTATACATCCTTAAAAAGTATATTACATGGGTTAACAGTTGTCAAATCAATCAGAGCTTAAGAGAATCTGATGTGGTGATTCAATTAAGGTACGAATTAATGTGGAGAGCTAGGACTCCGGGGTAAGCTCACGATCAAAATGCAATTGGGCAAGGATCCCTGGCTGACACAAATCTTTTTCATATAGTTGATGGTAGGAAGGCGCCTTATATGCGATCATTCTAGGCAAATACATCTTATAAAGAAATATTATTTTCTTTTCTATGATGCGTACTATCTAAATCAAATTTTGAGACGAAAACCTCTTTCCGCGTATCATGCAGCTTCCCCCACAAAGATCAATTCTTATCGATAACACGCAGCTATCAAATCATGGCTCCCACATCACCCCAACAATCGCTATCTCTAAAAGATCCGATGCCTTAACGAAACTGGGCTCTGTAACTTACATCAGGAGTAGCAGTTCAGTTATAAGCCACGCGTTCGACGATGGCTGTCACAGGCTCTTTGGTCAGATGGGGACTCGTCCTGCCCCTCATAGTTGTCGCTTTTGCAGTTGCGTACCGTCTTCAACAGCCACTCACAGCTTCGGACGAGGGAGATTCAGCAACATATTGTTATAACTCCATCCGAACACATGATTCTGAGCAGACTGAAGCTCAATGCTTCACTGTTGCGGATGGCGTCTTTACTGCTGTTGGCCCACGAGATGCTGATCAATCGGTGATAGATGGTTATGTGATTCCAGGACTCTGGGATGGACATGGTCACTTGCTCCAGTACGGGGAGTTCCTCCACTCTGTTGATTTGTTCGGTGCCCAATCTCTCGAGGAGGTGCGTACGAGGATCAAAAAATATATCTCTGCCAACCCTGGAGCCGGATCGAAAGATAATTGGGTTCGCGGAGTTGGATGGGATCAGACCTTTTTTGGACGTATGCCCACAGCTGTAAGATACTCACATATCTATTAGCTTCCCGCCACACACTAAGAAGTTTCATAGGCAGATATCACGCAGGATGCAGAACTCAGCAGCATCTATCTCATGCTTGATCGCATTGATGTTCACTGCACTTGGGTTTCCCAGCCTGTTCTCAATCTCCTCCCATCAGACCTCCCTGAAGCTGTCCCGGGAGGTGAGATCATCCGCGACCCTGGCCTCGGTGTCTTCTGCGACAACGCCATGGACCTGGTCATCTCAATTTGGCCTCAACCTGGCCGGGACTTCAAGGCTCGTACAGTCAAGACTGCCATGAAGCGCCTTAACGAGGTTGGTCTTGTTGGCATGCACGATGCTGGAGCAACTCCAGATACTTTGAATCTCTACAATGAGCTCTCTTCGGGAGACGACTGGACCCTTCGTGTCTATGCAATGTTGGAATGTCCTCAGCGTAACTCGTACTGCCCAGAGGAAGCTGTCAAGTTCGCCCGAGACGATGATCGCTTTGCAGTTCAGAGTGTCAAGCTATTTGCGGGTACGTGTCTCCATCAAAACCAACTAAGGTAGTGATTAACCTCAGCCAGACGGCGCTCTCGGAAGTTGGGGCAGTGCCATGCTCGAACCATACTCCGATCACCCGTGGACATCAGGTTCGCTCCTTATCAACGCCTCTGCTCTTACTGATGTGTCCAAGCGCTGGGCTGCCGACGGATACCAGGTCAACATCCATGCTATCGGTGATCTTGCCAATCGTAACGCTGTTGACGCTCTTGAGGCGGCTCTTATCCAGCAATGCCTTCATGAGGCTCAGGGTGCACACCCTTCGACTCCGGACCAGTCCGCAAATGGGTCTCACGACCAGATTGAAGCACGTGCTGCTTGTCAAGCTCGTCACCGCTTTCGCATTGAGCACGCCCAAATAATTCACCCAGATGATCAGCGGCGAATTCGAGAAGTCGGCATCATTCCCTCTATCCAACCCACACATGCAACATCAGACATGAAGTATGCTCTTGCTCGTCTCGGTAAAGACCGTCTCTCATCCTCTGCCTACCGGATGCGTTCTGTTCTTTCTGCCCATCCGATTCTGGGTAGCGATTTTCCTGTCGAGCCTCCCAACCCCTTCCAGGGCATCTACGCCGCCGTAACCCGTCGAAGCCCGCATACGGGTCGTGGAACAGACGATAGCCCCGATGGCTGGCACACAGAAGAGGCATTGAGCTTGGATGAAGCGATGTGGGGGTTCACAGGAGCTCCTGCTTATGGGGCCTTTCTTGATAGTCGCGCTGGTGTCATCCGCGACGGTGCTTTGGCTGATTGGGTGGTCCTTGATAAACCTATTGAGTCTTATGATATAGATGATTTGCGCACCCTAAAAGTTAAGGAGACATGGGTGGCAGGCAAACAGGTGTATGCACGATCTAACCATGACTAGATTGCCGGTCCTATTTACCATAGAAAAAAACCGTCTAGAAGAGGACCCAAGAGTTTGGGTAATTGTCTAGGTAGACATAGCTGATGTACACATGATAAAGCTAGAAATAAAAGTGTATTTTGTTGATCTCTCTGCACCCATATTCGCACACAAAATGATCTAACAGTTCTTTTAATATGGTACTGTTTTAGCAACTGAACGGAACGTCTGGATGCCACCAAGTCACAACATCTCAGACCTCTCCCGGGATGAAAGAAATGGACTCCTCCCTCTGTCCATTGTGCGATAGAAATCAACCACCCAAACGCCGCGGAATAGGTCTTCGTTCCGAAGACCAGCCTCTGTAGAACCAAAACTTGCAAAACGCTAACCTCAAACGCCGAATATCACGAATCAGTTTTCTTCTGGTGCCATGAACTCTAGTCCGACTTAACAGTAAGCTTGTTCTCCCACCATTTTGCGAATTTGACCGTTGGGATATCGACCGCCCGCCAGAATATATCAGCCCACCAAAAGATAGTTGGAATCACAAAGAATGAGCTCAGGACGAAACCAGCAGTGAAGCGGTACCCCTCAGTGCCCGTCACGCTATAGGACCATTTTTCGAAATGATATCCAACGGCATGGATGGCGGGTCCATGCATAAGATAAAGGGCATAGGAGATCTTGCCCAAGTACTGCACGAACGCCGAGTTGAATACGCGCTGCCAGTTAGACGAGCGGCTCACTGCGAGAACAAACATAACAGCACCCGTACATTGCCAGTATCTGTACTTCTCGGCTGCCCACCACTTAGGAATCAGCGACGTAAGGTAGATCCAGCCCGGTGTTCGATCGCCGCCCTCATCGGGTTGGCTCATAAGATATAAGCTTGCGACACTGAAAATTGCCCAGAAAGCGCTCTGGTACCAACGGCGGTGATTAGACTGGGTCTTCTCCTCGATGGGGAGGGCAGGAGGTGAGACGTGGGCGCCGCGGATAAGATCAATCTCAGCCAGGACCATGCCGCAGAGGAACATGAGAAATTCCCAACGTGAATTTCGGTAGGTAAAGAGCATTATGCCGGCAACTGTGATGAATCGGTACTGACTTCGAAGTCGAGCAGTGGCTATTAGGGTGAGGAAGAGATACAGCGAGCAACGAAACTCAACAGGGATGGTCCACAGATGCTGGTCATAGTCTATATGAAGGGTTAGTAGAGTTTATTCAAGGTGATAATTTGACCTACTGGTACTTCCACCGTGGGTCTTCCAGCCGAAGACATGGACAAAATCGAACATATCCTTTGCCCATTCTGCGAACTGAGCATAGTTTGTAGGGAGACGTGAAGGGTGAGGTTCTCTGACGTTCCTCATGAAAGTACGGTCCATGGCAAACTCCCTCGTCCATTCGTAAACACCCAAGCGGATGAAGGAGACGATCATTAGGGTGGAGATAGCGGTTGGAAGGTATAGGCGTATGCCTCGTCGGAACACTAGAGAACTTATGGTAGTCGAGAAGTCCTGAGTGTTCCTACCCCGGATGAGCTTGAGAGGTCGATAGGAGAGGGCATATCCCGAGATGACAAAGAAAAGACAGACAGCTGGAGGTCCCTGATACCATAATCGGATAATTGGTAGCTTCAAGATGTTGTAGTGGGCATCGTCACAGCCCCAGCCTTTGGCGATGACGAATGCCTGGTAGAAGAAATGACAAAACAAGACGACGAGGGCGGCAACACCTCGCATGCCGTCGAGGTAGGCTGTAGGAGCGAGCTTGGCCGGTCGAATCTGTTCCCGAGCATGTCGTCCCTGAAGATAACTGGGAACGAAGAACCAGGCGAAGCGAATTAGGTAAACTCTCCATGGGGTTGAACGAACGTAGTCCACAGGAGCGAGGATGGGGCCGGCCCATTTCTCAAAGTGAAGCCGATGGTGGTCTTGATCATCTCGACCGCTGTCACTGTCAACGTCGGAGACAGACCTGTTGTCGAGCAATCCCATCTTCTCCTCGTCAGAGAGTGAGTGTATCGAATGAGACTGACGACTCATAGTTGAAAGTCTAGAGACCTTTTGGATGGTCCTGGTCTGGTAGAGATGGGAAAGCGAGGAAGGAAGTGGCCTAGGAAGGAACGAGGGTGTAGGTTACCAAGTGGAAAGCGTGGAACAGAAAACGACAGAAATGGAAGGAGCGTGATAATCTTTCAATCGCCGGTATAGGAAACAAATGGAACAGTTTTGACCAAAGTAAAACAAAAACTGGAGGAACTGGACGAGTGTTTGCCGAGAGATCAGCTGTGGAGGAGGAAACGAGGATGAGAGCGAAGACTAGAGATGCCAAGAGATGGCCACCAGGGGATCTCTTGTATGTAGGTACTGAAGAAACACGGCCGTTGATGTAGAGAACAAAGGACGACGACGACGACGACGCAGAAGAGAAGGAAACAGGGAAAAGGCAGACTATGGTATACATACCGAGTGTTGGGGTTGGGAGTCAGGGTTATACAGTATCTCACAGTATCACTACTACAAGTGACAGACACCTGCAGTTCCCGTTCCAGCTTCAGCTCCAAATGTTCACACGAACGGACAGAGGTAGCCTATCAACTCGCACCGTCCATTGAGCCAAACGTCTATCACTGGAGACACGCTGTGTTTCAACGTCTTGGTTTGCCTTGAAACGCCCTGCTTCGCTTCCTCATATGCATACATAATAGTATAACACAGGTTATAAATGCATATCCACATTGTGTTGCCCACCTACCGATCTTCGACAGTTCAAGCCGCATACTAGTCAGGACCAGGGGCAAAGAATGGAGATCTGCAGCATCTTTGTGGAGTTTGTATAGCAAAAGATGGTTGATGATTGCATGACAAGTGCTTGATATGATGCCGATAACCGAGTTTCCTCAGATATCAGTTTAAGCATGAAATAGAAAGTGTCATTCATCACGTTTTATCATTGTATAATGTAGGCACATGGATAATGCGGCTTAAAGAAACGCACCTAAAACAGCATATGTGTATCAAGACGATAGAGGTTTCCGAAGGCATCCGCTTACAAAGACAATGCTATGATACCTTTATTTTCCACGCCATCCATTGGTGAGACATCTATTTTAAAACCGGGGGGTCAATTCAGGTAAGTAATTAAGCATTGGCTAAGAAAAGGCCAAGGTTTTTACCCCTGTAATTCTGTCTGTTTCTTTATTTCCGTCTATTGGATAGCTTTAACTATGTACCTTTTTCACAGGATTATTCTTGACTCCTTAATATTTTGATCGTTGTTGCATACTCTAGTAATTATAGGCTCTCAGATATTTTCCAATCAATCCAATGACTCTATTCTTCTTCTTCATTTGCATTCAACGTCGAACCCGCCTCAACATGGACCCACCACACAAGTATGATAACGTCCCTCCAGGCCCAATTATTTACAACATGTAGGGTTCCAGATACTGGGATGCTCCCTCGGAAACGCGCGTACGTGAGGTACTATAGCATCCCCTACCCTTTCAACTGCTCTGGATACCTAGACTGTGATGCAGGCATTCCAACGGTGCACCAGATATTGTCTCACCTGAACAGTACACAGCTTCCAAGGTTACATATAAATGTTTGGCACGGCTAAGCGGCTTCGACTTTACGACAGAGCCATTGAGGAACAGCACATCCTCAGTGAAATCCGCCCTGATGATCACACGGCCCATCATCATCTATCGTCTGCACCACTTCAAGCTGCCATCTAAGACGACTGGTCGGCAGCACACAAGGTAGTATTCCCGGCGTTACAGCTCGACTAAATTCCCGGTGAAGCGTAACTCAAACACGACACTATCCTAAACCGTAAAAGAGTTATGTATAACCTCAAGCATAACTCATGCGGCGAGCTGAGTCGAGCTCTAAGTGAACCGAGAGATCATTGAGGATACTAACTTGGTGCATAGTTCGATCAATACTTGGCAAACTTGTTGGTTCGTCCTGACTTCGATCTCACATCCTCTTCTCTGGGACCGATCTCAATTGTCAACATGAAACTACCAATAAAGCTTGTTTCCCTCTTCGCTTTCTCTGACACGACAACTGAACTCTCATGTGGAGAAAAACTGGGCTGTGCTTCAGGGAAGGGAGAGCTCCCAGCGCGTCAACACGGCGCATCATGAGCTCACAGCTGACGACGACAAACAAGAGGACCCAGATTTCCAACGTAGACGATAGGGGCTGGCGAATAGACAGTGTTCATGTTGCGTCTTGATACCGTATTTTTGAATTTATGCATGAGGTGCTATGCACTGTATACCTCGGCATTGATGATTTTATATTTGCTTCAGTCTGCCAAATAGTTACCGTAAGTAAATAACTGATCACAAGGTACCAGCCCTCACTACCTCGTACCGCAAAACATATAAGCTTGCCAGGTCTTATCTCGCATCTACTAATCTTGTAAAAATCGCCCCGTGGACCTGCTTCTGCCCATGGTTCCAAAGGGTGCTGTGATCGACACGACTATCACTATCCCGCTTCACTGCCAGCCACCTAGTTTCTCGTCGACCTCATCTGTCAAGATGAGTTGAACGAACGACACGTCATCTGTTCTTGTCATTCGTCCAAAACCGAATCTCAGCAGCATTGGTCGAGCCTGATGGATAAGCTTCGTTTCCTTATCATGGCCCACCGCGCTATACAATCTATATTTCATCTTCAGCTCAGCCTGCAGTCCTGCCAACCCATTACTTAGCTATATTTGTTGAAGTTACTGAGATTATCGGTGTCATGTATAACAAGCATCGGTGACATCAAGTCAATTGGATTTAACACCAAGTTCGTATGTATATGTAGTATTTCATTAGCGAGTGATTCTTGATTCCATGCGTAAAGTCCTTGATATAATATAATCAAATCCCTTGTTCCCTTTCTTCATTTATAAAACGCCCACATTTTCGGCCAAAACACCTGCCAACGCCTTGAAATAAATCTCATTGTATCACATGTATAATTTGCAATCCCTAATTTTCGAGCCAGTCGAGGAAGTCAGGGGTGAAGTAGCTGACCACAATAGTAGCGCCAGCTCGAAGAATGCCTTCTGTTGACTCGAAAGCCATTGCCTTGAGATCGAAGACTCCAGCCTTGGCTCCGGCATGTATCATAGCATACTCGCCACTGACCTGGTATGCAGCGACGGGAAGATCTTTACCTAGGTCCTTGGCATCACTGATAATGTCGAGATACTGACTAGCAGGCTTCACCATAATGATATCGGCTCCCTCGTTGATATCTCGCACGATGGCACGTCGTGCGAGGCCACGACCACCAGGAGGAAGCTGGTAGCACTTGCGGTCACCGAATGAAGGTGCTGAGCCGGCGGCATCTCGGAAGGGGCCATACAAGCAGCCTGAGAACTTGGCCGAGTACGACATAAGAACGGTCTTATGGGCAATTCCCTCCTCAATCAGTTTAAGCTTGATGGCGCGGATGCGGCCGTCGTTCATGTCTGAAGGAGCTACGCAGTGAGCACCGGCCTTAGCATAAGCGATGGCAACATCAGAGATACGGTCGACAGATAACTGGTTGTTCAGACTGCCATCGTCACGGAGAATACCGCAATGGCCATGAGAAGTGTACTCGCAAAGACAGACATCACAGCAGATGAAGAGCTGTGGGAAACGGCGGCGAATGATTTGAATGGCCTTGATGACAGGTCCTTCGGGGTCGTCGGCGGCGGTACCTAGAGCGTCCTTTGTACCAGTTTGCATGGGGACACCAAAGAGCATAACAGAGCGAAGGCCTTTATGAACGAGAGGCTCGAGGAAGGGAATCAGCTTGTCACAGCTGAGCTGGTGCTGGCCGGGCAGAGAAGGGACGAGAATCATGTCGCCTTCGCCGTCGGTGACGAAGAGAGGGTAGATGAGCATGGACTATATACATCCTGTTAGACACCTCGGTCTTAGTGACTAAGGGCTCAATTACGCTACATACCTTTGTGAGTTGGCGCTCGGCCTGCCATGACCGGGCCAGAGGGTGGAAGTAACCACCATGAAGCTGGCTTGAAATGTCGCCGGAAATGCTAACGCTGGTGGCAGCAGTGCTGGTGTAGGACACAGCACGCGAGACGTGTGAAGCTCGGTCATCGAGAGTCGAGACGGATGAGCGGGGACCGGGGATCTGAGGGCGGCGAGCGCCATTGGAGTCGCGAAGGCTCAAGTCCTGAACGAGGCTGGAGAAAGACATGATGCCGATTACGATTGATGGTGTTTTGGAGAGACGATGGTTGGTCTTGAAAGGATGAAGAGCGAAAATTTCAGGGCGAAACAGATGGCGGGCCTCGGGCGTAAGGTGGCCAAAAATTCAACGGTTAACTGGGGGTGCTTGTGATGGCGGAACAGGTCGGAAGGATGACGATTGGAAGATGAAACAACGCAAATCACGAACAGCAAGACAATGGGTATCGAGAGGATTTGAAGGAGTAGAGTAAGACAAGAGGTAAGTCGACCGTTGGGGAGGGGAGAGATGATAAAGGTTGAGCGCCGGGGACCAGAATCTTAGATAGAACAGCAATTGCCAATGAGAGCGTTGGTATAACTGAGCCCGTCAGCGATTTCCGTCTTGCGCATGTGCACGCGGCGTGATCGGCCAAGTTCGGAAAGTCTGTGGCCCATCCAATCAGAGGAATCAACCACCCACCGACTCCATTTCATCGCCCAATCGCAATCGCTTACCACTGGAAAATTTCCTCAACTGTCTTAGCTGAGCTGCGCCGGCGACTACCGACCTCGCTTCAATGTCATCGAACCAGCAGCAAGACCCCTAAAAGAACCTCGGAATCCTTCTGTTTGGGGATGTTTTTCTTCTTACAAGGGTAGAGTCGGAGGGGCCTTCTTGAAGGGTAAGACAATTCGATCAATTGCCGCCAGATTCTTGTTTCAAGTTTGATAAAATTCTGAATTATCTGCTCTGGAACTCGTCTAAAGTCTTCCAAAGATCCGTTAGATCAATCCATTGACTCATTTACGAAGCCGTGGAAAACTGCCAGCCGAGCCCCCAACCCCGCAAGCCAATAACGGCCCCGACTTTTCCAATTCCGTGCCCCGCCCTTGACGCTCTATCTTTCAGGCCGTTGCCGGTAGGCCGGAATAAGTGGGGGTCTTCCGGAGATGCCACCGCAAAGACATGTCATATCAATGTGCGAGCTCCTCATCGCGTGATCCGAGGTTTGGCATTTCCTCGGATCGTGGAATCACAGACAGACTGCTTTCTCATGATAAGTAATGCTTCTTGATGGTCTATGTGCATGAACTTCGTACCTGTGCTGTGTAGTATGCAAAGCTTTAGGTAATAGGGGCCTTGAGCCCAAAGTGCTTTACACCAGTGCTGGCCAGAGGCGCTGGTTCATTCTCTACCTAGGTATGCAAAGTTTATTAATTTAATTCTTGCATTAGAATTGCCTCTTCTCAAACTTAGAACCAACAACTCCAGATTCACGTATGGTCAGAACGGTATGTATAAAGGATGCTACTGAGACATAAGAAGAGATGCTTAACACAGATGAGAAAGGATCTAACCGTTCTATAGAAGTGTCCACCATGCCTTGTATTCCAGAAATCCGTGCTATCTGCCAAAACCTCAACTGCCTCTACTCTTCTGGCCAAATACACGATGCCCCGAAACTGACTTGGTTGCTTGATCAACGACATGAGCGCCAGGGAAAACCAGCTCTTACCAAGGGGAAGAATCCTACCGCGTCCCTGTACCGAATGTATGAGTACCTGGTCGTTGCATATACCGTCGGTCTTCGCTCTGAGATAGAGTACTTCTTCAACCAATCGACATGGTCTGTGAAGGCTATCCCAGATCCTGAAGATCCAGACCCAGCCCGCTATGCGATCCTTACTGTTCTCACACACTACCTCACAATGGCCTTTCAACAGACTCATCGAAAGAGGCTTACCACGGTGTTGTCCTGCAATTATCGCCGGTGCAGAAGCCGAGGCGGAACTGCGTGCCCGTGAAGTAGTTCTTGAACTTCAACCACCCTGAGCTAAGGCTGTACGTCGTCTAGATGAGCCAATCACCATCCCGACCTCTTCCGGTGAAATTCCAGAGGACAGATTCCGAAGCGCTGAGTTTCTGGCTATGAACATAATTGTTGCTGAGCCGCATGTGGCCTTTGTTTAGAGCTGAACCCAATATACTCAAGTGCTCTCTTAGTCACTTCGACAAGATAATTAAATAATGATTTTGATTGCTTCTCTCTTCTCATCATCCCTAAGTCCACCGACCATTGCTGGGTTTACAAGTTGACAGGTCGTCGTCGCCGGCTTCTTTCTCATTAGGAGCGACCTTAAAAACTCCTTCAAAACCTTCATCAAATTCCAGAAGGTGCCATCACATAAAGCCTTCTCGTATGCCTTCTGCAACCTATCAAAAACCACAGATTCCTGTCCATATCCTTCATGTACATGCCCGAAAACATGCAGCAAAGGACGGATGCGCCATAACTCTTTGAGAAGATAATAACATCCGAGATTTAGATCGAGATGAGCGAAAGGAGGGCCGTGAGTGACGAGGACGTCAATGTCTCTCGGAGTAGTATCTGACCAAACATCTTGGCTCCGTGAATATTGAAACGACCAGTTTCCGTGGCGAGGTGATAGAGGGCTTCCATATATCTTTAGGGTTCGGCCATTGCTGCAGGTGATAGTTGTAGTCTCATTCTGAAGATAAATACAATCTCCCCAATCTAGACATTCTCTTTCAGCTGCTGATTCCTCCCGACGATCACAGCCTTTATCGAGCAGAGTGTCGTGGTTTCCTGCCACGATGATCTTGTGTTTGTGTGGTTGAGAGTTGAGCCAAGCAACAGTAGCCTTTAGCTCTCCTAGCGACCCCGACTGTGTAAGATCTCCGGCGTGAATGAGTACATCTCCAAAGGGCAGATGAGGTTGAGAATTGTGCGTGTCTGATATGCACACAATAGAGATGGGATTTGCGGGCGGCTCGTGGGTAATGCGACGAAGATTGTATAAGAAATGTGCAAGAAAGACGTACGGCTTAGACCAGAATTGTTGCCATTTGGTGGGGCGTGGACGATTCAATAACAGGTCAAGGCCGGTTCTCCGTGTGCCGAAAATCATGTTGTTGGTGAGGGATGAAGCACAAAAACAAACAGATGCATCTGAGAATGAGGGGCATACATAAGATACCTTGTGTTAGAAGGTAGGTTTGTTGCGGCCGTTTACCTCAGGCATCATCGAGCTGTGGTAAGGTTGAGGGTTTAAAAGAGGCTTCAGCCCCCAGGGCATAAAGGTAAAGAACACCAATAAACACATATGGGCAATATACTCGTTGCCCTCACTGTTGCCCTCACTGTTGCCTAGGATCTTGCCTTTGGCTGAAAAGCTAGATATCCTAATGACTGACTCCAAAGGTGTATAAATAAGTGGCTGCTGCTCTTCCATGAAGATGATCAGGCTCAAAGCACACAAAACACACAAAACACACACAAGACTGGAGATTCGGTCGTAATCAGGACTAAGTTTTCAGTTAAATAAAGCTTCGTTAAATGAGTCACAAATGGTTTGAACACAAAGGGCATCAACGAGCAAAGCCGTGAATGACAATTTTTCCCAGGCCAGCGTTGTCCGGTATATCTCCTGTCATCAAAGGGACCAGCTGTAAGGTCGTTTCTCAGAAGTTCATCACCTATCATGCTGGGCATCAGAAGACACTGCGAGGTCCCATCTCTTCATATCAAGCGTTAGGCAAATGGTTGGATACCACCATTTGACCTGCAAGCCGTTGTGCTCTACTTTCAGGACCGTTACCTGTTAACACCCACCTAGTCTCCTGTCCTCAGTGCATGCACACTCACTTTCTGTTTCAGACAGAGAAGGTGGCCGTCTATCCGCCGGCATTCTTATCGATGCCAAATGTCCAGATCGATTGCCTTTTCTTGCATAAGTCTCTGGTGCTCTTCACGATGAGGCGTTACTATTCTTTTCGTCTTTATCTTCAACTCTCAGCCATCTCCTTGTGTCTCGGATCTTCGTCGACCAAAAGTCTCGCAGCTGTCCCATCAGCCGCCTGCATGTACTGATCAGTTGTGTGAACTGTTATCTTTCAAGCCGTACCAAAACTCTTGCTATGTTGATGAGCACTGTGGTGGTTTAATGGCACTGGCACTGAGTTATTTCTTGGTCCGGCCTTTTCACTAAAGTTAGCATTGCAAGATGTCCTCTAACCATATTCTTACTGTTATTCAAAGTAGCCTCTTCAGCCTCGGCTCCTTGCTGAGGCCCGGAGGATGACGAAACTGGATGTGAAAGGGGAGCTGATGGTGCTAGAGATGACACAGTTGGCGGTATCGGGGGCCCGGAGGGTATCACTTGAGAAGACACCTCCCGAACCCAAGATTGCACACGATGTGAGGCGCCCAAGTGAGATGTTCTCTTCCTAGCCCTCTTGTGCTTGCACGATGTTTTGTCAATTTGGGTTTTCTTGGGATCAATCGGCCACGGGAGCCAAGAATCCCAGCACAGAAGGGCAAGGAAGTCAGTTGGGAGTCTCGGATTAGGCTTGGGACGATGATGGCGGTGCTTCTTCTTTTTCGTAACCCCCGACTCCATGCCGTATAAGTCCTCAGTAGCCATGGTGCCTGTATCCGGCCTACTGCTCTTATCATGATGACTTTTGCTGTGGTGGCGCTTGGCATGACTGTTGCTATGCTGGCGTTTACTGTAATGGCTTTTGCAGTTGCTTGCCCCTCCTTTGGAGTCATCACCAGCCATTGATCCTTCGTTCATAAGTCCAGTGTTGGTATATGACTATCGGTATATATAAAGGGAAAGCTGTAATTGACCGCATAGAAAAAGGATTTGTTTGCAAATAAAGGGTCTGTATGATCAGTAGCTTTTATCACATTACTCACTTGATACAACTACTTAGTTTATCATACCAAGCATTTCCAAGCCTGGTTTCTATTCGAGTGACTCTAAGAAATGGTGGTACAGATAGCAATGTACAACAAATATTCACACCGTTCACCCACTCATCGTCAACCAGCCCACCTTTTGTTCAACGACTTTCCCTTAGACTCCTCTCAATTGGGCGTTATCCCTCGCATCCATGGGCTTGTATCTGTCATTCAGCGCCTCTTCCACTGTCTTGTTCACCTTGTCCTCAGGTTTGCTGAATCGTTGCTGAAGCGCCCTCTCCACGGGAGTTAGTGCTGAAAGAGTACCGTCCTCTTGAGCAATATCGACATTCTCCTTATCCTTGCTGTGATCCAGAACAACACTGGCGAAATCCTTGCTCTCAGCCTTGGCCTTCTGGAAAGCGCTTTTGGCCGCTGCCGCTACCTTTCCACTAGCATCACCAAGCTTAGCAGCCCCCTGTTTTACGATGGGCTTGGCCTGTTGCTCAGTCTCCGTAACCTTTCTTCCAGCCTCACCAACAGCTTCCGAGGGGCCAACACCAAAGGCTTGGGCCCATAGCCGTGATGCAGTATCTTCGAGGCCTTCGCGCACTTGAACCCAGTCAGTGTGCTGCACCCATCGCACGGCGTTTTCAACTTCGGTGTTCCATCGATCCTTGGCAATCTCAACGGTTTGAGCCCTCTGAGCAGCGGCGACTTCAGACCGTGTGGGCGGAGGTAGTGGTGGAAGAGGGTCGATCAACCCTTGGATAGCGAGCGCTTGTGCGCGAAGGGCAGAGCCTTGTTGCTCGCGGGTGCGCTGGTGAGCAAGCACAGAGAGGTAGGCGAGGGAGAGGGTGAGAGTGACGCCGCCGGTCTAATAGTCAAAGTTAGCATGCAATCCTATGCAAGATTATTTCAGCCTGGCTCAACGAGTTGCATACAAAACCAGTGGTGAAGCCCATGATGTAGAGCTTTGCCCGGTTGACCGAGATGCGGTAATTTGCCGGGTTCTTGATGTATCAGAGACGACCAATCCGAGAGTGAGGGTCGAATGAAGCTTAGATACAGCGTTTCATAGCGTGCGCGAGCCCAATTGCCCTCGTGACGCGTGCGATTTCCCCTTTGGAGAGCCGTTGAAGAGGTTCTGTTGGTGGTGGGTTGACGTAGTGCAAAGGCTCTGTCGGCGGACAAGACAAGCCGGCTCCGAAAAAGGCCCAGCCAAAAATTTCCCTCCACCAAAAACTGACCACCAAGATACCGTCCGTACCTTGAACGGATTTAGAGCTGCCCACGTGCAAAGCGACGAACTTTCGAACACAGCTTTAATAATTCGAGTGGCGCCCTTCAATCGACTTGATACCCTTCCGCAGTCAGTTGCCACTATAACCATCCGTCACAATGGCTGGTGGTACTGTCAAATACCGGCATCTGAGTCGCAATTCAGCAGCTCGTGTGGCCTTGCTGCGCGGTCTGGTTACTCAACTCGTCCAATTCGAACATATCCACACAACTTACGCCAAGGCAAAGGAAGCTCAGCGTATGGCAGAGAAGCTCATCACACTGGCGAAGAGGGACAACGAGCCTGCTCGGAGATCAGCGCAGGGTATCCTATATGTATATATACCACAAGGGCTTATTCAGAAAAGCCATGCTAACAGTAAGGTTCTTCGCTAGACACCCACCACAACCCTACCTAAACTGCTAGGCGAGCTGCGAAACCGATATTTGACCCGAGAGGGAGGCTATACTCGCGTCGTGCGCACCGAGTCCAAGAACACATATGATCAGGGCGAGAGTGCCATACTTGAATTCGTCGACGGCCCAAAGGACTCGCGCTTCATGATGACTGCCAAGACAGTTGCCCGCGACCGAATGCTAGGGCAAGAGCATACTCCTGTCACCAGAACCAACATCAAGAAGGTCACACAGTTCCGCGGCGAGGTGCCGTTTGAGGAGATGGTGCGGAGGTTTATGATTTTGAAGACCGGTGAGAAGACTGGACCATCACGGGATGAGAGTAGTTTGGCCGAAGTCGAGGCCGAGAAGGCGGCAGACAAGAATGCTGAGCGGGCAAAGGAAATGGCCGCTGGCATCGTACCGGAGTCAGTGAGAAAGGCGGCGCAACAGAAGAACTCGCCATAGAAGCGACATGTATATCATATTACGAAAGGGGCCAGGCTCTGTACAAAATCTGTATAAATTATTCATCGTGACACGATTGTCTTTTTGCCTAACCACGGTGCTTTCGAAAAGGCAGACTTGATACGCTGTCCTAGCTCCAATAACTTTTCAAACATACAAACATGCTCCCTGATACAAGATGCATTTAAATGAATTCAAAGGTATCGCCGCGATCCTGAATCATCTTGCCAACTCTCTTGGAACCCACGATCCGTTCCAACTTCATCACATCGTATTTTGAAAATACAACCTTGACAGTTCCCTGACCAGGTTCAAGTCTGAGGTCCTGCTCACTCTTGCTAAGATATCCACCCGCAATTTCAGTATAGAAGATGGGGTTGTCAGGTAATCCGTAGAATATGACTCGCTGCACACCACGGAACTGATATCGTCGGAAATGATGTGCTCGCTCAGTGTAGAGCAGAACGCGATGGCGGCCGTTGAGGAAATGTGACCGCGCCCGCGAGGCTTCTGGTACGTCTGCATACTCGGAGATGGCCCCAAAAGTGACATTTTCGACTGCACTTGACGTTGCAAAGTAGTTTCTCACTCGGACAAAGTCCAGATAGGAGGGGATAAAAATGAGTGTCCCAGTAGCATCCTTTGCACGCTTGGCAAGTGAGGGGACAATGGCAGAAGTGAAATACTCGAATCGTGCATCAGGATCCTTATCGACCGAACTGGACTGGAATCTTGAGAAGGTTTGCTTGGCCTTGATACCGAGTTGCGACAACATGCCCAGATACTCGGGCTGCAGCCGGACTTTTCCAGCCCAGTTGTGACAGTGTAATCGGAGAAGCTCGGACAGCTCGGGGGTGTTGAAGGCAGACATGATGATAGTCTGTCTGAAATATTTTGCCCAGTCCTCCAAATACCAACTTCTGACACGACTAAAGTCACAACCGTGTGCATCCTTGGGCTGGAGGTTCATGTGTTCAAAGATGAATTCGACGTGTTCCCAATTTTGCATAAGAAGTGCATCCGCTTGATCAACAATGACCATCTCAACAGAGCTCAGGAAGTCAAAGTCAAGCTTCTTATCTTCCTCAGAGCCGATAGCCATACGAAGACCGAGAGGACTGGCGAAGAGTATGTCTGAGTTGTAGAATTGCGCAAAGTACTTGATTGTCTTGCGAGTGAACTTCATGCCCAGACGGAACATGTCATCATCGCTTCCCTCAAAAAGATCCTTGAAGTCAGCCGGTCTATCGGCGCCAAACTTAGCCTCTTTGTCGACATAACCATCATCAAATCGCTTGCGGTTCTCTTGCTGATCTGGCTCACAGATATCACGGATCATGTTCACCATTCGAAGAGCTGAGTTACGTGTTGGTAAGAGGAAGAGCACTTTGGGACGGGTGAAGCCTTGATCTCGTAACTCTAGGTCGGTATCTTGGCCCTCCTTGGCCAATTTATAGTTATTCTTGATAACACGACCTCGAGTTCTTCTTTGATTAGCGACTAGGGCTTATATGAAATGTAAAAATGATCGACTCACTTGAAGACATGGTTGAGAGCATGTAGACATGCCAATTCTCGCAATGAGTCTGAGTTCCGTACTGTGCGATCACAGAACAGTACATCGTTGTAATTGAAGATCAAAGGGCCCAAGTTGCGCTGGAGAGCATCGAAGTCTCCAATCTTGCGAGAGGAAGTCTCTCTAAGCTTCTGCTTGAGCTGTAGGCCTTCCAAGCCAGCAATAGATTTTGGTATTTCAGACCCTGTATCGGAACCTGGGTATAAGATAGTTGCTCTCATATTTGGTAGTAATGCTCGTTTCGTTGCCCAATCGTTCTTTTGTACGGACTTGACTCTCCGTGAGACAGTATCGTCATTGGGGTGCGCAAAGTGTACGTCGAAGGGATCTGTTGGGTTTTCTTCGTCTTCCGAATCTTCTTCATCATCCGATTTCTCCTCGGATTCTTCTTCAGCCTCGTCCTCAGCACGATCGATATCTTTTTCAATGTCTTCATCCTGCTCATCTGCGTGTGATTCTTCCCCAGAGGAGTCTTCTTCAGGCTGAGATTGAGTCAAATTTTTGTGGTTCAATTTTCGTCGTTTTGCATCTGGGGCACTGCTTTCGTTATTGAAACTCTGAAGAAGGGTCATGTATGGCTTTGACGATGTTGTATGTTCATCGTCGTCGTCCTCTGAATCGATGTCCTCCATGACTGCATCTTCAGGCGCAGATCCTGACTCTGACCCTGAGCTTTCGGACCTACCATATGTCAGTAAATTTCCCAGTAAACGGTCATATCTAGACTCATACTCATCATTGTCTGCAAGTCGAGTTCCGTCGAATCTCCGATTAGGTCCAAATCGGCTTGTCGCTTTACCTCCTCGGCCACCTCTTCCTCTGCCACGACCACCACGGCCTCTAAAGTTTCCACCTCTTCCGCGCGGCGGCATTATCCTGTTTACCGGCAGATTTTACTTTGTTGGAATGTTATAAAATGTTAAGAATTCGGTTTAGTTGCGTCGAAGAGCCTGTCGACGTCAAATAAAAATTGTAAAAAAAGTTATGAGGCTACCTTCAGCCTTGCATTGTCAAGCCACGGCTTGGTGGGGTTCTCAGCGCAAACGCCACCAACAGTCTTATCTCATATCTTAGCGCGCACAACCCCAGCGGCGTCCCGCCAAACCTGGAATTCTTCAAAATCGGCGAAATTTGTTATAGGACAGGTTCGCGAGAGTGACCAAAGACGACCCGGCCCGGCTCACCCATTTCTCCGCAGACATCTACACTCCTCCCCCCATAGCTTCAGCTTCAAAGTTGCCCACTATGGCCGCTGCTGCTTCTGAGAGCTTCATTCACCTGGCGAGGCCTCTGGCGCCCAATACCGTGGGCATCCAGACTAACCTTGCCCCGCTCACTGTCAACATCCAGCCTCAGGTACGATTGCGATGACCCCTCTCCGCTTGACTATTTGTGTTCTATCTTGAGATCAGAACTTCGTCAAAGGAAAGGCACCTTGGCTAACATGATCTGTTCTCTGCTCAACAGGCTGTCCTCTCTATCCTCGATCACGCCGTTCGACGAGACATCCGAGATACGCAATCTACCAGAGTTATTGGCGCCCTCGTCGGTACCCGATCTGAAGATGGCACTGAAGTCGAGGTTCGCTCGTGCTTCGCTATCCCCCATACCGAGGAAGAGGACCAGGTTGAAGTCGATGTCGAATACCAGAAGAACATGCTCGCCTTGACCCTGAAGGCCAACAGGGGCGAGTCCCTCCTCGGCTGGTACACCACGTCTCATGAGCTCAACAGCTTCAGCGCCCTCATCCAGAACTTCTTCGGTAGCCCCGACACCGGCACATTCCCCCACCCCGCCATTCACATGACCATTTCTACCGAGCCTGGCGAGGACATACAATCTCGATGTTATATCAGCGCCCCCGTTGCCGTGAACGCTGAGCGTGCTGCCGACAGTTGCCTTTTCATCCAGGTTCCCCACAAGATTCTCTACGGCGATGCCGACCGAAGTGCTCTCGAGGCTATCGCCAGCGCAAAGGACGCTGAGTCCCGAACAGCACCCCTTGTCTCTGACATTGAGGGTCTCGGTCGATCAATTGAGCAGACCATCAGCCTTCTCGATAGAGCGAGTGAGTGGATTAACGGAGTTCTGGATGAGGACGAGGAACCCAATAACACTGTTGGCCAATACCTTCTCAACGCTCTGTCTCTCGCCCCCAAGGTTGATCCTTCGCAGATCGAGCATGATTTCAACAACCACATTCAAGACGTTCTCATGGTCAGCTACCTGGCCAACACTATCCGCACTCAGATCGACCTGTCCCAGCGGTTGGCTGTTGCCAACCTGACCAGCAACGAGAAGGAGGGCGAGGGCAAATCGGAGGACAAGGGTGGCCGACAGGGAGGCAAGCGAGGGGGCCGAGGTGGCGGTCGAGGTGGTGGCCAACAGCGTGAACCCCGAGAGCCAAGGGAACCTCGTGAGCCTGCTGAGTAAAGAGATTTCGTGAAAAGAAGAAATGGGAACTAGATATCGGAGTCCAGGTTAGAACAAGGCGATGTCCCGAAGACAAGGAAAGTCTAGGATATCTCCCCCTGGCATGCATGGATGTGAGATGAAGCATGGGTCAATTGTTTCAATAAAATCATGGCGTTGTGGTAGGCATGAAAATTCTGGCATTCCTGGCCATAGAATCGAATTCAATCGTCATATAAAACTATCTTCTTCTCCACCAAGCCCTGGTTTGAACTTCATCGCCAAGAAGAATTATATCAAAGTGGTATTGAACTCGTCTAGTAAATTGGCCCTTGGCCTACAAATTCATGTCGTCCATCCTGTCCACCGATAACGCCAAGATGCTGAATATACCGTGTACGCCTTGTGGTTCTCCCAATTTGCAAACACCATGTCATGCTCCCCCTCCCCCCCTTTTTTTAACAATGACAATGCTTAAATTCCAGTGGCTGGTTTCTGGGGTAGAGTGGCGGGGTTGCCATATGTTGGCAAATGCGAGAAGGGCTGGCTAGGTACTTGTGGGATGTTAGGTCGATTGGGGATATTATAATGAGGGGGGAGAGGCTGGGGAGCCATGTGTGGGGGATTCTGCGGCATCACAGGCGGTGGCGGCGGTGCGTGTTGGATATGAGCAACGCGAGGAGAAGAATACGCAGGCATCGAGTTGCTCGACCCCTGCCTTGCCATACCATATCCGCCCCCATAAGGCTGAGACATTGGCTGTTGATAACCGCCAGGATAGGCTAGATGAGGTGAACCGACTTGAGGACTGCCATGATGCGATCCGGGAGCAGTGAATGGCGGCTGTGGAGGCTGGACAGGAGCCATGCCACCACCACCACCACCAGGCACAAACGATTGTGTCTTCGGGTTGAAGGCGTGGTTACGATTATAACTACCGGGAATTGGATGCTGGCTCTTAGGATCATGGGGGTTGATATTTGCTGGGAGCTGTCCATATGCATAAGGGATTCCCATGTGCCCTTGAGGACCGGTTGGGGTGCCTCCCCTCGCCTGGAATTGAGTAGGAGGAGCAAGGCCTGGTTGCCACGCAGGTTGCTGCGGGCCAACCTGAGGAACAGGTGCACCATAGTTAGTCATAGGGCTTCCGCCAGAAGGATAGCGCTGTTGGGCGGCCTGAGGAGCATACTAGTGGAATAGATCAGTCGCTATTCTGCTCATGTTATTCTCACATAGAACTTACCGGCGGGGCTGAGTACTGAGGATATGGCTGGTTTGGTGGCATAGCTGGCATCGCAGGGTATCCGGGACCCTGATGTGTGTAGACAGGTGCAACTTGATTTGGGTATGCTGGCCCTGGTGGTGCTTGAGCGCCGTATTGAGTATTGGGCGGCGGTATGTACTGCGGTTGGGATATCCAAGTCTGTTGCTGAGGACCCCAATAAGGCGTGTACTGATGTCGTGAATCGAAGCTGTCCGAATCATCACGTCGTTGTTTGCTAGTTTTACCTCGTTTTCCGACATTGGACTTGTCCTTGGCAGACACTGAACTGGCCCTTGAAACGATGTTGTCGCCCTCTTCTATTATTTCTGTCAAAAAATGTTCCGCACTGGGACTGCTTCATTACCTACCCGTGACACTGTCTTCTGAGCTACCAAAAATGCGCTCACGTGCTAATTTATACTGCTCTTCTCGCTCTTCCCTGGTAAGTCTAAAGTTGGTGAGTTCGAGTAACCGTTAACACATCATGGAATTGTACGTACTTCTGGTTCGCCGCGGGCTTATCTTTAGCATCACTACCGGTCTCAGAAGTTGGCTTAGAGGGGCTAGCACTTGGGCCACCTTCACTATCTTGGCCGCGTCGCATAATCTTCTTGGGCAGAACAACAGGAGGCGGGGTGCTGCTATTTGGCACACTAGGACTGGGGTTGATGAGTGCCAGTGAGGTGGGAACTCGACAAAACGGCGTCCTGAATATTCGTACAGACCCCACGTGAGGCTCAAATGAATGTGTCATATGGTAGTAATCCGCCAGCTTATGTGTTAACATTCTGCAGAACGAGTTGGACGGTGGAAGGTCCATGTAGGGTTCCCTTAAAAAAAGACGATTAGTACAAAATAGGAATTTGTGGTCATAGACGTACTTGGAATCCTGCACAAAGTCAATGACCTGTTTCTCCAACCGCAATAGAAAGAGCCTGTCCTTGGGCGATGCCATGGCTTCTAGAAGCTTATCATCTGGCGCCTGTCGATAGATGACACCAAGGGCATCTGAGGAGCCAGGAGTAACCATGGGTGCACCGGGGGGTTGTTCAGATGATGAGCTCTGGGGAGTCAGGACTCCTTGAGCTGCGGTGCCTGGAACTGGTTGCGGTAGCCTTCGCTCCGGAATATCGCCCAGGTGAAGCATTCGAGCTCGCGCGGCTACCTCTGAGCCCATGCGAGATCCAGCAACTAATGAACCGCGTACAGAGAAAGCATCGTCATCTTCTGCAGCGGCCTTGACACTGGCGCTATCATCAGGTCTTAGAGATTCCTTCTCATCGAGTGCAAATGTTGTGCCTGAAGTGATGCTCTTTCCATCCAGACTAGGAGGCTTAGTTCCGAGTTCGGAACTCGAATCAGCTCGTTGAGAATCGTCGGATCCGCTGTCTCTACCAACGACGACTGCAGGCCTCTCAGGAGCCAAAGGTCCACTACCGTTCACGACAAGGTTAGGGGCTTTGTCCTTTAGGCTCAAGTCCTTTAAGGATCTCTCGAGGCTGTCTTCACCGCTTCCGTGATCGGCCAGTTTGAGATTTGATTCCCGTTGCGGCGAGGGCAACCTGGCGACCGGTGCCTTACCAGATCGGCCGTTTGCGATTACGGGCGCGGTAGATGTGGATGGTATCGTCGTCGAGCTCATGGTTCCTTCGTTAGATGGTGTGGCTATCCGTCGAATCGCTGGAGGTGCGGAGTCCTTGGAGACGGAGGCAGCGACCTGTCAAGCAGCATGAATTAGTACCGGGTAAGGAAAAAGAATGGCTCCTTTGACAGATAAGGACCACTTATAGAGGAGCCAAGCACGGTGTGGTATTTACCTTGGCGAACGAGGGTTTGGGAAGATCAGGAGACATTTGGGTAGTAGCCATGACGGGCTGTGGTCAAGGTTACAAGGCCGATCCAGTAGTGCAGGCGGTAGAAATGTCGATAAGAATATGAGACAGAAGACTGGGAGCAATGGTTGACCAGGTACGAGATGAGGCTGCGGCTGAGGCTGCGGCTGAGACTGCAGCGGTGATGACAGGAACAGAAAGGACAGTATCAGGAAAATCAGGAAGCGAATTTAATGGAAGCGGACCGGCAGAAAGAAAACAGAGTCTTGGTGCTCATCGTCGTAAAGTAAGATGCATTGTTCCCCAACTGATTCTGCTCGGAGGAAGAGATGATGGTTGTCGTATGCCTTCTTGGCTGCCCAACCTATGATACTGCAGTGCGGCCTCTTCTTTGCAATGAGACAGGACAAGAAATCGAGGGATGGAGGTCAAGAGGAAAGTTAAGCAATATCCTTATAACGCCGAGGTCCCCAACAAGGCGAAAGGGCGAAAAAGTGAAAGACGACTGAAAATTGACGACAGCCAATTCTTGAGAAAGGCGGCCCGAGGCGCACAAGGCAGCAAAGACGAGCAATGCGATGTGATGTGATGCTAGTGTGCTGGATTGGATGCAGTTGGTTAGTTGAAGTTTTGGAGGGGGAGCCGTGGGAGGAGGTTGTCACAAGGACGGGGTCTCAATTGTCAGTCTGGCCGCCTGCCCTGGGCTGCCACTTCACTGTGAAGCGAGCGACACGGCAGAGGATACGCTGGGAGGCGCTGGAAGAATCACTAAAGATCGTATGCGTCCTGCCTGACATGAGAGGGGCGGACCAGTCACAGGTCAGTGTCGCTTTTTTATAGTGGAGGTTGTTGCAGAAATTCTGGGCGGGAATCTGTGGACGGCACTCAATACGACAAGGAAGCCCGTGATGGACATGAATAAGGTATTTATTTACCTTTAGAGTGCCTGGGAATTTAAAAACGTTACCTTCCTAATCTTCCTGCTAGGTACCTAGATAGAGTCTACCTATCTCTTAGCCTAGGTGTTAGGGATCCAAGTCAGGGCTGCTATTCTTACTCAAGCTTTGATCACGCCTGTTAAGTGTCGGAATATGCGTCACGTGACTCAAAGATACCACCAGGAGTCATGCAAGCAATCGCGACTCAATTACATCAGTTCTTTTGCCGTTTTATTAAGGCGCCATATTTTCTTACACATTTACACATGATAGTTTGAGAAGTTCTTCACTACACAAAGACCATTTTGATTTCCAGATGTTCACCTATAGAGGCCATGGTGGCCCATCCCGGTCGACACCGTCTAGCGTCCAGTGCCAGAAATGCCTGAAGAGAGATATGTTTTGACGTTGATGTGATTCTGTAATCATGCTGACCATCCCAGAACGCCACTACTCATATGAGTGTAAAGCAACTGCTCAAGAGCGTCCCTACGTGTCGCGTCCATCGCGATCTCAGCAATTTCGAAATCCCAAACTGGTGCCCAAGCTCACAAATGAGACACTGAACCCTCTTGAGCAAAAGTTGGTTAAAAGCAGCAAAGGTCTGTTCATTTACTAACAGCCCTACAGGAAAGGCGTGGCGGATGAAGAGCTGGCTAAATTGGAAGCCGAACGCGCCCGCGATCGCGAGCGAGAACAGAGAGACGATGGGCTGATTGAGCCAAACGTAAAACGTCATGGATCAGTGTCTTCTCATTCAGTTTCTACCATCTCCACTGGCGCTTCGCGATCACCATCACCTGGTAAAGACAGGGCCAGATCCCCTGCTCAGTCGCCACGAAGCCGAAGCCCCTATTCAGACGACTCACAGCGTGGCAGGCGAGATGACGGCCGCAGTCGCAGCCACAGTCCTAGCCTGAATCGTAGTCGAAGCCCTCGCGTGGAAGCTCGACGCAGGCGTTCCGATTCTGGTCGCAGCCCTTCTCCTGAAGATTTTGACCGCCGCAATCAGTACAGGTCCCGGGATCCTTTACCTTCTGTCAAGGGGAGCGCGCCAGCGAGGCATCATGGGGAATATCCATCGAAGTCTCGGAGTCCACATAGCCTTCGTCATCAACGTTCTGGGAGTCCAAGGTCGCCTCAACCGAGAGGCAGGCGTGATGAGAGGCCAGATCGATCCAGTACTAGGCATGACCATGAGAGGCTGCCACCTCGCGGAAGGTTTGATGACAGAAGACGTGGGCACGGAGGGCCCGGTCCTAGGGATCAAGCACGAGAACGAAGCTTGAGTCCTTTCAGTCAACGATTAGCTATGACGCAAGCTATGAAGGGTGGAAGATAATGAATTGTTGGGTATAAATGTAGATATAGTGTAACCGTCATCGCACAATGCGCCAGACCCCTAAGATGTAATGAAAAGGGCGGCGAGGCAAAACCTCGACGTCTAAAGGCTAGATGTTGCTTTTTTATACACCTAGCGCAGCATCTTCTTCCCGTTCACGACGCTCTTCCTCCTCCTCCTCCTTCTCCCTGACCCTCAAGCCTTCTACCAATGCCACACCATCCATGCCAGTTGCTTCTCCAGTGCCTTGAGCGTCTACGACCGCGTCTCTCTTTGTGGCAGCCTTTTGTGCACCCGTGATACGATCACGGACTAAGCGCGCAATGGCGTTGTCGGTTCGAACGTTGAGAACCTCCATTTTCCTATCAAGTTCCCTTTTCAAATCCCAGTTCGGCTTCTTCGGCTGTAGCTTGAATAAATCGACACCTTGATCGTCCTGGGCTTCTTCTGCCGCCTTTTGCTTGACCTCTGCTTCCACTTCGGCAGCTTGTTCTTCGAGCGTTGGCTTGTCAAGGTTGAGGGTTGGATCCTGCTCAAAGCCAAGCTTGGGACCTCTGGTTTCAGGGTCGTAGTTGCGGCCAGAGACATGGAGTCGTGAGACATCTGGCTCTACGGGAGGGGATTGGGCTCTTTCTGATTCTGGTGCAACAATTTCGTCTCCAGGTTGCTTGCGCTTGAGGTTCTTGAGCTTCGCGAGCCTGGCTTTTCGGTCGTCTGAGGCAGCGCTGAGGCTGGCGTGTGATGAAGACATGGTGTCAGATTGTCATGAAACGGTATACGGGCGCTTAAAGAGTATGAAACCGGAGTGAAGCTGAAATATTATTTATGTTATGGAGATTTGAGGTTGGCGGGTGCGAAATAGGTGGGAATTCAAGATGGACATTCTTAAGCGCGTCTATCCATCGCTCTACGCCCACAGAGCCGCTGCGACTCAAATCAAGCGCCCTGGCCACTCACTGGAAAGAGCCCTGCAGGGGTGGCCACTGAATAAGCCCCTAATAAACATTGGATCCCTACGTTAAGCGCAGAAGAGAGCTAAAATTATAGAGGCGCATTGAGCGACTTCGGCATAAATCTGAAAAGTTTCGCAATTCAGAGCAATTAGCGACCTCGAAATTCAGCTCTTACCAGCGACTACGGCGAATTCGCTACTCGTCTAGTGATCACTATGCAGACGATTGGCCTCAAGTTGATGCCGACTCGGAGGATATGCCAACAGCCCTTATACTCCGCGCCTGTACAAGGCTTGAGCTTCCTATAACGCCCCAAGCATGGGCTCGAAGAGCTGTTTTTCTCGCACTACGATACAACACTACGAGAAGTCGTTCAAGATTGATTCGCTCCTACCATCTCGATACACAGCCATCCGCCTCGGAAGTCGGCTCTCAAATATTATCACAACTGCGTCCTCGTAATGCAACCTCGAACCTCCCCAAGACGCCGGCACACACTCCCCCCTCACTACTAGATCGCAAACAAATTCAGGAAAGGGGCAGGGCGTCTAATCATAGACATAGGCTCGCATTAAGAAAGAGGCGCTTGCGCAGCGAACACTCCCATCCACAAAGGCATCGGGAAATACCGGAATTTACTCGAAAAACTACCGAAGAGCAACGCAAGGTCATAGAGAGAAAGAGGAAGAGGAGGCAGGAAATATATAACCAATGGGGTTATTTGCGTCACCAATATTCTGGAGATGAGTTGGTTGCCGTAAGACGGCAGTTCAACATCTGGAAGCGAAGAGTCGAACTGCTTGAGGCCCCTGTAAAGCCCAGATCATGGCCATGGCTCGACCACGGGAAATTCTTGTACGAACTGGAGAGTACTTCAGATATGAGAAAGGCCTGGCATGAATTGGACATCGAATTTCGGAAGAAAATATGGCCAACTGCAATGCTATCGACTCTGCATTCATGTCCAGGGAAGGCCGTCCAAGTTCTCGAGTCTACGCTGGATCCCCTACCTCAAGGTTATGCAATTCTCGATGTTGCCCATATCTGCATCTCGAATCTCAGATTGAACAACATCAAGATTATGCGAGATCGTGTTGCGAAGGCTGACGAGGTACTCGAGCTTTTTGCAAAGCTCGTTGAGGATCTCCCCCCTGGCCACGTTCCTATCCGTCAGTCTACCCTGGGTCGTCTCGGAAAGAATCTGCCCCTTGAGCAAGCGGTTGAGATGCTCCAGATTTTGCAAAAGTCGGGCATCAAGTTACATCGAAATACACTTTTGCACTTTGCGAGGAAGCTTGCGAGTAGCAGCGCGTACAAATCCAAGGCATTTGAACTCCTTCGCGAGATTGCAGATAAAGGCCACGATCTAAACTCGGCTGGGTTCGCGAGCGTTGTCACGACTTTGCTACTTTCTAGGCAAGCGAAAAATGGATGGTCCACATCTGACGAAAGTTTTCCGCCTCAGCGGGCTCTCGAGTATTTTCTCGAGCGCGGCTTCTCCCCTAACTTGATCAACTTCACGTCTCTGGTTGAATCCCTCTGTTTACAGGGAGACATTGCAGAAGCAGTTCGGCTTCCGTTGCTGCTCGCAGAGAACGGCGTTGAGCTGGATCAACGGTGCTATACCACTGTTTTCAGAGGTGCAAAGGCCAGCCTTAAAGCATCCAACGTACAGCTTGCACTCCACGTCGCTCGAGCGGCCAAAGCACCATACGTTGATGTGCTAAACAACACACTTCATTCTATCTTCTACTTTGCAGAGATGGAGAGCCGTGAGAGGCAGTATCCATCGCCATGGACCGTTCCCATCTTTGGGTCCATGCTTCGCATCTATGCCAAGAAATTCGACCTGGAGCCTCTGCAATGGCTGCTGCCTGACACTCTGCCCCTAATTCTCAGCCAGGAAGATGTGGATGGTATTGAGAAATTCAGGTCTGGCCCTAGAAGAGAGTGGGAGTTTAGGACGACCATTGTTCCTGTTGTAAATGAGTTCTTTGAGCGCAAGGCGCCCCGACAAAAGCCCAACGCAGAGACACTAGCTATCATGCTACGTGCATACATCAAGACCCTCTACCGACCTTACGATTTAATGTCGTTTTACAGCTTCTTCAAATCCCGTCTAGAGGAGCATGGAGCTGAAAAGAATTGGGGTCGAGAGCTTGTTGAAGATCAAGGGAGCGTGGTCCATGACACATTGATCCAGGTCATGCTCGGGCAAAAGTCTCTGCTTCGCCCCGCGTTACAGGTTTTCGGTGACATGCTTCGCGGCACGTTAGCTTCCAAGACCAAGGAAGAGGGCATTGAAGCAACGTTGCCTCCTGATGGCATACAGGCTCACCCAGCGCCAAGCCTCTTCACATTCACTATCCTCTTGCATGGTCTTTTGATGCGAAGAGAGAAAATGCTAGGGGAGCAAATGCTCCAGGTCATGCGGGAGCACAATCTGGAACCCAACGACGTGACTTGGAATACACTCGTGAAGGGCTATGCGTCAATGCAGAATCTGTCACAGACGGTGGGTACACTACAGGACCTTGAGGCGGCTGGGTACAAGCCTGACGCATATACCTTCAAGGCATTTTCGAGACTGAAGGATCAGACTCGGGCACTTGAAACGATGGAAAAGATTATTGACGAGAACAAGAAGAGGCTGGAGCAAAACCACTCTCAATGATTTGATAACATGATAGCATAGCGAAGTTGGGGTGGTGCGGATTGATGATTACGACATGTCTTACTATTGGCATATTATGTGACCTTTACATACTATTTCGGGACGTTTGGTTGTACGAGTGAACAAGGGAGGATTTTATGTTTAAAAGGTGAATGGGCATTTGTTTTTGGAAGTCGCATATTTACGGTTGAATTTTTGAAAATAGGAAAATCGTATTTGTATAATATGGATATTTTGACATAGATTTTTAGATACTACCTACTTGGATCATGCTTGTTGATCTCATATGCCACGCATTCTACTCTCTTCGAGTCGGGTAGCTCGAGTATTTATTTACCAAACGCAACTCGGTGTCTTCTTTTCTTGGGTCACTCACTCTTTTTTGTCTCATATAGCATCTGTACCTATCACAGCCCTCACTACGGTTAGGTCTAGGCTTTGTGTGGCGTAACGGATTGAAATCGTTGTTGTAGTGGAGGCTATCCCCGCTCGATCAAGCATCCAATCTAATCCCGAGTCAACCTACACTCTATTACGACAAGACAAGACGAGAACCACCACAAGACAGCCTCGTTCGGGGAGCCTCACTCAAGCGTTGTTGTGGAAGCACTGTTTCTCTCGGCCCATGTCAACTTCAACTTTCAATCAAACCCCCCCACATCACTATCTGGACTCTTTGCCAGACTCACCATTGGAACTATTCTATCTTTGGCGAAAGATATATCAGAGCTTATTGGCTGAACATATCTTCAAATATGCCTGACTCCAACATGAAGCATCTCACTGGAGTTTTCCGAGCAACAGGCAACCACAAAGTCACGCGCAATCGAAAGCCTGTCTCATGTATGGCGTGTCAGAAACGCAAGTCGAAATGTGACCGTGGGAAGCCCTCTTGCGGTGCGTGCCACAAGCGTGGCGATCCAAGATTGTGTGTATATGGAGATGCAAATGGATTCGCAGACAAGGAAGAGATGCAACTCAAAATGGCTCAACTTGAAGAAATCGTGATGCGTCTGGCCAAGGCTTCAGAAGCTTCAAACGTCCATCCCAGCATTACAATGGCGGAGGATACGAACTTGCCCTCTCCGCAGGTAGTTGAAGAGGGGTCTGATGCTGCATACCACGGGGAAACATCTTGGGAGGCCGTGTTCAAGAGTATTCATGATATTCAGAGTGTTCTCAGTACGCAAGACGAGCCCGATCATTACAGCGAGCCTGAGACTTTGTCCCCTGCGCCAGATATTGCAATGGGAGGAATCTCCCCAATCGCTATGAGCGAGATCATCGACAGTGTCCCATCTCGTCAAGAGGTCGATATTCTCGTCAAAGCGTACTTCCAGGCCAAGTTCCTAGCTGTACCCTTCATCCACGAGCGTCATTTTTGGCGGCGTTATGAACTTTTCTGGGCTTCCCCTCACAATTCCAACTTCTTATGGCTGAGTATAATGTTCTCCGTTCTCAGTCTCGGTACAATTGTGTGCAAAATTCAGCAACCCCATTTCGCGCTGGCTCAAGGGCCAGATTTCTACATACAGCGTTCTGCTCAATGTCTGGTTACGGGGGAGTATCTCAAAGCTAGACCATATTCTGTCGAGGCGCTCACACTGTATGCTCATGCGGTCAACGCCAGGAGAAAGGACTCAGAGGCTACCATATGGTCCCTCTATTCACTCGCCGTTCGGCTTGCTCAGCGAAGAGGCTATCACCTCGATGCGGCGAGAGTGTCCCCAAATATCAAACCATTTGAGGCTGAGATGAGAAGGCGGACGTGGTTTACTGTACAGACTTCAGATCTACTTTTCTCCTTCCAGCTCGGTATGCCTCCCATGGTGTATCAAGAAGTCTGCGACGCCGGGCATCCTCGAAATTTATCAGATGATGATTTTGACGAGGATTCGGAAGTACCCGAGTCTCGCCCCCCAACAGATCCCACTCCCATGTTGGCATGGCAGACAAAATCTCATCTTTGCCGTTTACTACGCCGTGTCCTCCGGCATGTTCTTCGAGTCGAGTCTCCGCCTTACGAAGAAACCATGGCTCTCCATGCTGAGTTGGAAGTATTTCACAACAGTGTCCCTGAATGTTTGCGCGTTCGCCCCATCGCCACCACTCCATTTGATATTCCGGCCTATACCATCATGCACAGATTAATCATAGAAGTGTCATATCTCAAAACAATTTGTGTCCTCCACCGGCCTTACCTTACTGCCGAGAAGAACCAGGAAATGTACAAAGCATCTCGTGAACTCTGTCGAACTGCCGCTCTTCGGATTATCGAGATTCATCTCGAGTTTGAGCATGAAATTCAAGAAGGAGGCCGCATGTATGAAGACCGCTTCTTGCTGTCGAGCCTGACTCTGCATGATTTTCTTGTCGCGTCTATGGTTTTATGTTTAGACCTTCATGAGTCAACCGACATAACGTATATCTTCCTCCTACCATCTCTGACCATGACTACTAATTCAAGCTGTAGGCCACAAAACCGAAGACAACGCACGCAGATCCTGGAAAACACCTGTAAGACATGGGAAACTCGAGCGAGTCACTCCAAAGACGCACGACACGGCGCAAAGGTCATCCGAGCGATTCTAAATCACACCACGACACCAAGCACAACATCTAAAGTGAAGACTATGGGTATGATGAACACAGCAAACTCCTACAGCGGGTCGACTTCAAGCAGTGATATCCAAGACTTTACGATGGCAGATTTTAATTACCCCACCAATTGTGAAGAATTCTTCCCATTGAACAGTTTCTTCAGCCCTAACGATGGCTTCGAATGGGTTAGTTCTGGTTCAAGCCTACGCCCTTTGACTCCCCAGTGCTCACTAACAACAACAAGTTTTCCATCGGTCAATCCTGAGGCTGCATACACGGTCGCATACAGACACAAACACCGATGAATTACTATGGCAACCAGCCAAGCACAAGAGCTGGGTCAGGACGCGAAATTGTTGTCATCGCGAATGGCCCAGGAACAGGTCGCATCTTGCAGCCATTGTTGAACGAAGGACTCATTGCAACATCATGATAGCTCACATTGGTTAGTTAGTGCACCGACTGGGAGTATAGAGTACATCAAATAAGCCTCAAGAGGCATTTAAAATTGTAAAATGCTTACATTCAATAACGTGGATGAATATCTTCCTGCAGGTCTCGACCCGGCTTGTTTATCTCTCATAAGTCGTAGCACATGCAACACGAACCAGAAAAAGAAAAATACAAACACAACCATCCCAATTCATCAACCCGTCCGTCGCTCCGTCTCGTCACATGAGGTTTTCTACCTCCCCATAGCCGCCCGTATTTCCGCATATTAAAACTCATGGCGCCTCCATTCAATACTTGCTTTTCCCGCCGCACTCGGCTCCCACTCCAATAGCAAATCCTTCCAATGTAGTCAAAAAAGACAGAGAGAGAAAAGAAAAATCGGCCATAAATGCAATGCTGAGGCTTTTGTAACGCTTCGCTCCGCTTGTATAACGTTGACCGTTTTGTAACCTCATGGCCGGGCGGCCATCAACAGTGCCAACTTTACACATGCGAATACACTGGGTATCGTGTTGGAAGGTGAAAAATAAAGAAAACAGGCAACTCCAAATATAAGCATTAAGAAGCGATGCCGCGTAGGACCCTCGCGGGGTTTCCAGCTACAATGGTGAAAGGGGGAACATCCTGCTATGAGTTAGCTGTCGCCTGTTTTTATCGGCCTGTCTTTGTACTTACCTTGGTGACAATTGATCCGGCACCAACAGTGCTGCCCTTGCCGATGGTCCTCCCTGGAAGAATAATGGCACCTCCGCCAATCCAGCAGTCCTGCTCGATGGTGATAGGTTTGCCCATCTGAGGTCCTTGACCGCCCTGGCGTTTCTTGGGGTCAATGGGGAGCCCTGCCGTGAATATGCTGACATTTGGTCCAATAACACAGTTGTCGCCAATCTTGACCTCGCATACATCATTGATCGTGCAGTTGCGTCCAATGACAACGTGATGGCCAATAGTGATGTTATAACCGTAATCGCAAATGAAGGGTGTCTCAACAGCAACATGCCTGCCTACGCGGCCAACATTGGTGACTGGGGAAGCTTCTGTGGGAGAAACTCGAACGGGATCACGAGGCTGCAGAATTTCGAGGAATAGGCGAGCACGCTCTTCGGGAGATACACCGTTAGTAGGGGGGGTGGTGAGATTGTTAAACCTCCAGCAAGCCGCAGAGCAACGCTCACGCTCCAAGCAAAGCTCCTTGTCGAAAGGATAGTAATGTCGCCCAGACAACATCTCCTCTTTTTGAGTTCGTCTCTGAGGGAACTGCGAGTGTGATAAAGCCAGCTGAGCAGCGACTTGGGCATTTGATGTCGGTGCCGGCGGGGGAGGAGCAGGACTGTTGGTTCTTGTTGGGTGAAGTATATTAATCTGTGGAAGCTGGTTCCCTAAATGGGCAGACTCCGGTTCCGTCCTGCTGAGATCGTGCAGCGGAGGCACACGCTGGTATTCCTTTGCCATCCTTTCTCCGAAGGGTGGCGGTGGTTGAGGATTTGCGCTGACTGGAGTTGGGAAAACGTTTGCAGGAGTATAAGGAAGAGCAGAAAGTTTGTTTTCAGGACTGGCCACAGACGCGCTGGGCAATGTTGATGCCGTTGGCCGGTCGTCGTCGGTCACCAAAGGGCGCCCTTGTGGGGGGTCTATGCGAAGAGCCTGGCCACGATAAGGTGGCAGGGATTCGCGCTTCACAGGTTGATTGCCGTAAGGGCTTTGCTGTGGCATCCCATAAGCTCCCGGGGGAATGTACGTTGGGTCCTTAGATTCAAGGGGAACTGCAGGAGACTTGTTGTCCGGCTTCTGCCATCCTGGCCCGCGTTGAGGTGGATAACCTGCACATACAAAACTTCCACGAAGGCAGTTTCCACCTACCTTTCTGTCAGTTATGAATCAAATAACTTATATATAAATTGACTTACACTCGGGCTTCTGCTCATCGCACTTCTTCTTGCGCTTCCGACAGGTCAGGCAACCCGTCTTGGTTCTGTTACTGAAGTTTCTCTTTCTCTTTTTTGGATCGTGCTGCAAAACCCCGTCACGCCTCTGCTCGGATCCGTATTGGCCACCATATATCATGGAATGGTCATCACCTTCTGGACTGGCATTTGAGTAGTCATTATGGTCCATCTGACCGGTAGCCCTGCGAAGCGCATCACCAATCTGCTCCTCTGTTTGGCCATGAGGAGTGGTAGCCGAATTTTGCTGTGAGTCGTAACTTCGCTCATCGCGTGCCTGATGAGAATACCAAGACTCCTTGTCTCGGTGCTCGTCGCCGTAAGGACGGTAATCTCTTGAGGGGGTTCCATAAGGCTCTCGCGATTCGTGATGAGGGTGAGCGGATTCCGGTGTGTGAGCATGCAGTGCATGCTCACGACGAATTTCAACAGAATCAGACCGCTTTCGCTTGTGAGACCCTTCTACATCAGGATAACCGGGTGACTGAAACGGTGGTCGATCCGAACTTTGGCTGGGAATTTGGTTTGATGAGACTTCTGGTGTAGGTGGAGGCTGAGATGTCGATGTGCTAAGTGCGCGCTCATCCATGGCTGGCTTCTCTATCGTCACAGTAGGCGGATCTGTAGTCCTGGGTGAGCCCCCATTAAGGGCGGTAAAAGTTGACATTATAGACCGACTCGCCGATGGTGCACAGCACAAGGGAACAAGTGAGTCGTAGGGGACGCCAAGAGGCCACACAGCCAAGCCTACAAGCCTGCAAACTCAGAGCGGTTTCCCCAGAGCGTGGAGATGAGGCGCAATTGAAGTCACTCCGGACGTTCCGCAGGTGGCCGTGAAAGCCGCGAGGCTGGGGCTGAACTCGCTGAACAGTATGTAACTGACTGAAGTGCCTGTTGATTAATGAGGATGGAGTCGCTAAGATCGGGACAGCTGAAGCAAACTGGGTGGCGCAGTGGCCTTGGAGAAAGCAGCAGGCTCAGACAAACGGGCTCAGTCGAATATCCACCAACAAAAGTAAATCGATCAACAGTCAGTCCTTGCGGTTATAATTCTAGGATCCAAAATTGAGGCCGTACTTGGCGGAAAGTAATTTGTGATTAGGATTGAATGACGCTGAGATTGGAAGTTAAAGAAGGTGAATCTGGGTAAGGTGATTTGATCCAGTGGTCGTAGAGAGAAGGCGAGATGAGACAGTAGCCAGACTGATTTCTCTTTCTAATTTGGGCTTGAGACCGAGATTGAACTTGGCAACTATAACCAAAGTAAAGAGCGTGAATCAACGGAGTTAAGTTAGTGGCCTGAAAGCTTTTTCGACATGCGCGCGAGCAGATAAAAGATAAGGTTGAAAGCGTAGTTGCTCCAAGAGCATCCGTAGCGAAAAGTCGGGTGGTTGAGGTTTGGAAATGACGAGAGTCACGGCGCTTGGGGCGTCGGTAGGTTTTTGACGCGCGATTAACACTTGAAGAGCGTCTGTAATCGGCGAAGAAAAAAAAAGCCTGGCTGGGGGTGTTCGTGGCCGGGAGCTCAGATCAGTCAGGCCTGGGCTGGCCTGGCGGGACGGGAGAGGAGAGAGGGAGGGAGGGGGGTCCTTGGAATTAGGTGGAGGGGAGGGGAAGTGTCGAAGTCTAAAAAAAAAAAAAAAACTGAACGATGAAGGGGGAAGAGCAAGAGGAAAAGGAAGAGAAGGATCGAGATTAGAATGAGATCCAAGATGAAGTGAGGGTGTGGGAACCTGGGTAGGATATGATAGAGAGGGAGAAGTGCAGGGTCTCTGGAGTAAGAGGAGCCAGCAACACGAGGAGACGAAAGCTAGAATAGAAGCCAGGCTCAAGTCGAAGTTATGTCAAGTCAAGTCAAGCTAAAAGAGAGACGGCGGCAATGACAGGGACATTAAACGGTGACTGACAGTCTTGAAAGCATGGCCAGACAAGCCAGGGACAAACAAACAGAGAGATTCACTTTAGATTCGAGTAACACCAGAAGCCCAAATTTGTTTCATCTCGTGTTAGCCACATCGATCAACGCATCACTAGAGAAGAGGATAACAGGTCGACTCTGTTGAATTGAGGTTATGTGAATTGAAGTGCAGCGAGGTAACTTGGGAGAGCCTTGTGGAGTTTGAGACTCGAAACAGAACTTTCGCTGTAAGAAGAAAAAGCACAACATCTCACACCTCGAATCCTCACACCTCACCCTCACTAATTGGGGGGTGGATGAATCAGGAGACTGGGGGCCAGGGGGGGACCCTTGGACGTGGAAAAGGACCCATGAAGAAGAGTGGAGGAGACGTGGGAGGGTAGGATGGCAAGCTAAGTTACAGTGGCCGGGGCGCGCGGTTGGTAGTAGTAATTAGTAGTGTATGTACTGGATTGTTAGCCTTTGGGTGTTGGTGCATTGTGACCTCGTGCTGCTGGTGATTGATGGACTTTGATGGTGGTCGTATAGCAGGATAGATTCTAACAGCCACTTGAACTAAAGACTACGGTGATGTGCAGTATCCTCCATCTACGGGCTCATCAGTTGGCTACCTTAGTCTTTTACCGAACGAGTGGATGGAGCAGGTTTCAGCGCGTGTTTGCTTTCGATGCGACTAACATGATCTCTAGTATGATGAGGATGGTAGTACGTAGTTTTTGCATCCATGACAAGGCGTGACTGAGAGGCAGACAGCCAGCACTTCTCATCTCTAGCCAAGACATCGCCAAACTCGTGTCTACCAACAAAGCCATTCTTCCAAAACACCAATCATCCATATCTTCTTTGTGTGCTTGAGTTTCCAACCCCAAGAGCACTTCTCCGAGGTCGCGGCGGCGTGGCGCTTCATACCGCGTCACTCGCCTACTGGGTCTATGAGACCTCAAGAGGTACCTACAGCCCCAGAGGTACCTGTGCCGGAACTACAGAGTACGGTAAAGTGCGTACCCTGGCCTGTCTCGTCGCGGAGGGATGGGATGCTCTGCTCGCCTTCAAGGGTCTGAGCAACCTCAACCTCATTCTCAACCTCGAATTCAGCCCGATACGCAATGCTATCCCCAATTTTGATCGGGCATATCACGTCACTACCCGGTCGAGGACGATCCTCCTAGTAAATCAATTAATGCCTCCTTCGCCCAGAATTAGATAGGTTTTTTTATGATGGACCCCAATGTTGGAAAACCATCTCCATCCATATCAACCAACACACGCAAGTAAGGTCCTGAGTACGGAATCTCTCCGTCCTCTAATACCCGATCAACTACTTGCACCTCCGGTTTCATTCTTCATTGCAACTGGTATTATCGCTTGCGTCGGCGTATCGCCTGCATGTATGCAGAGCGTTCAGCATCCTGAGAGTCCGGCCTTTCATTTCCATCTCATCAACTCAACTCTCGCGCTGCACTTTTCTCGTATTAGTGATGCTTCTGGCGCGCTCACACTTCACTGGGCGCTTTTCAATTGTCGCCATGGGCCGCGCGACTGGCTGGGTGACGACGGCGCCGCCCTCGACCGCCCAGAGACTAGAGTCGAGAAGTGACAAGGGCCGCTAACGGGCTCCTCTAGGCTTAGATAGTGCGGTGTGTGTTTAGCCAGACACCCTCGGGTGCGGATCAAGGACCGCACCGCGCGTTGCTCTGCCGCGGTCTTTCTTCAGGTTGGGTGGCTTTGAAAAGCGAACTTCGCAATATCGTACCTCTAGAATAGCATAAACACAAGCAATGCCGATTTGTTTAAGCGCATTAGACGAGATAAAGTCAAGAGCACATGGCACAAATGGAAGATGACTGTTGCATGTCCTTCGAAATTTGATTCAATCGTCCTGAGAGTTATCCCCGAATCAACTTCTAGGATATGGTAATTTAGTAATTACCTTTCCTGGGGAGGTAGTTAGTTGTTGGTCGTTTCAATTATCTGAGTCATCTCGTCTATCTCACGCGCGACAATGATAATACATAGGTAGGTAGGTAGGTACTCAGAAGACTGTGCCCTGAGCACCCATCCACTGCCACTGCACATCAATCACCTAAATTTGCGCCTCTTGGCATGACACTCCACCTCGCGATGTGCCTTTCACAAGCTTTTCTTCCCGCTCCATTATCATCGTCACCACCCATAACACTGTCGACGCCGCCGCCAAACCCCAGACCTTGAGTTCAAAACAAGGAATGCCATCCGCTGCCGGCCGATCTCTGACAGAAGCACTTCACCTCACCTCAAAAGGATACGCACGACTCGATAACAGCAGTCCAGTCAGACGCTTCCTACGCGGCAACAACCCCAAGCGTGTACAGTACCCGCACCAGGATCGCCCTTGGGGTAATACTCCCGGATCCAATGGACGACCCTTGTATACCTCCAAAGAGATCAACTCCAGAGAAAAATAGGGATACAAGCCTAGCAAGATAAAACTTCGTGTTGGACTCCTGTAATCCTGTAACTGACGCCAGCCTAGTCGCGCGACTCTCCAAACAAGCCTAACCGAGCAAACTAGAGCTGCTGGCTGTCTTCCTAAATCCTTCGTGCCCACAGGAGCTGTCCTTTAGCGCATATCATTGATTATCTTCTGATGTAATCTCGCTTTCTTGACGAGTTCTATTGTATTTGCTATACCTTGGAGTACTCTTCTGGGAAAACGTAGAATTGTTGATGAAGCCATATATGATACCTTACTAATGCACGCATGTTGTGCCTGGAGATTAGTGTAAGCATTCTCATTATATATTTATTTACTCAGAATAATCGCAAGAGATTTCTCGTCGTCAAGCTTGGCATGATCTTCTTTCTCTCTTATCTTAATTGATTCTACTATGCTCTCGCTAAAGCTAAACTACCTACAGAGCATAAGGTAGGTACTTAAGTTAAGCCTTTGCGAACTTCTATGTATACAAATTTGGCACCTGCTTTTCTCGTACAGTCCCAAAACGACGACGAACTGCCAACCTAACTGGGAAACACCGCTAATACTCTTGAAGTTAGCCTTGGAAACCTAACCTAACGGGCCCCTTCCCTAGGTACGGTACGGTTGGGTGGAGAATATCGGCGCCCCGTTCGCTCTTGCCGCGGCACTGCCAACCACACCAGATGCTACTCCACTTCTCGTCCAACTGAACTTCAGCTTCAATCCAGTAACTGTAAAAGTCAAGTTTGTCGTTATACCACGGCTTTCCAGTCTCCTAAATCTGTTAAGGGCTTGTTTGTCCTTTCTCTCGGCCACTTTCGCCTGACGAAAGATCAGAGTAGCCTTACACATCACTGGACTTTGAACAACACCGGCTTCGAAAAGCGAACTGTGTCTCCCGAGCCAACCACAAGTCTTTATCCTACCGTCCACCGCATGTCGGCGGATGTGGTGTCGGGACTGTGCGCCTCCTCGCCCCAGTAGCCAATCAGCAGCTTCTATCGGGAACCAGATCAGGGCATTTGCAAGGATGTGGCTGTCCAGGCACCTTAGGCGAGACAGAACCATTAACGCCGCGTCTAACACGCTAAGACCTGTCTCGTGCGGACAATCGCCGCCGTCCGCGGCTGTGCCAGGACTTGGCCCAGTCTTCAATACACCCTCAACCCGTGTGAGCCGATTGATGCTTGGGAATGACATGCGCGAGCCAGACAGTTTATTGAGCTTTCTATATGATATAATCTATTTACTGAGACGCGCAATAGAAGGTACGTATGTGTTATGGGATATGCCAGTATCATATCCCAGCTCGTTCGTAGCATAATTGAGGCTGGTCCTGCGTCTAGCTCAAATCACTTCTACAGTTGATACATTGGTGTGGGGAGGCTGGAGGTCACCCTTGTTCGGCGGCCTCATCCAACACTCATAACCCTATTAGATACTGGGACCTTTCCGGAATGTCTAGAGAGCTGCTCAGCTGGATATTGTACGCCCGTATTCTTCAGCGATGAGTGGCCATGCAACTTGATTTTGACCCAACTGAAGCAGCACCAAAAATATCTTAAGCGCAAAAGGGCACCGGCATGCATCCCTCAAAACAGCCCATTCTTGGAAAACATCCTCAGTCTCAGCTGGTGAGCCAGCAAGGGCCCTGGACTCTGTCACATTTAAATGTCTGCGTGCCGTTAGTTGAGTTCGAATGCCTGGTCACATTTCACGTCATGGTCAACGGCATAACGCCCCAGACTAGAAGAATTTGATTGGCTCATCGATTGCCGATGTTCCTATTCTTGTCTTTGTTGCTCTTCGCCAACAGAAGATCATTGACCAACAATGCTAAATAAGTATGTATTTGACACTCCCTGCCTGACCTTTCGCTGCATGCATCACATTTCGCTTGGGGCCAGATCTAACTCAGTGCTTGCCACGCCTCAGTCTAGCTGCAGTATCTAACTCACCTATTGTGCGTTTTGACTCCTGTGCCGCCAATGGCTAGGGACGCTATCAGCTATTCCTTGTTCACTGTGATGGAAACAAGCCGGCTCCTACCTGTGATTGGCTCATTATTGAAGACAAGGGGTTGGCCCGTCGTGACTAAAATTGTCACAGCAGACAGCTAATGCCCCAAGAACGGAATGATGGAATTTTAGCGCCTCTATCTCCAAACCCATGGTCAAGCAGGCAATAGCCAGGTCTATATTACTGCACTCTGTCTTCTCGTAGGCACACCGCCGTGTTGGTTGCGACCTCACAACAGCGGTGCTGCAACTTTTGAGATGAAAGCGCGGGGAAGCGGAGGGCTGATTTACTTCATCCCATTGACAAGGGGTTTTGGCAAACCTCAGACAATCAGCAAGGTGTTCACTCCAGGTCACATTTTCGCGAAGTTTCTCTCGTGATGAGAAACAGTTTCGAGGTAATTCATCCAATCTGATCCATGATCAGAGCAGGCCGGTAACAGTCGAATAGCATTTCGACATGCGGAGGTCCAGTGATTGATCAGCACGTTAAGGCCAAAGAGCATTCATTGCATGGCAAGAATAACTCCGTCAGCGGGTCCGAATACTACCCTTGCGGGTAATATACTCAACCTGTGACTGGAAAGATAGCATTGCTGGCGATCATTGCATGTTATACGACATGTTCGCTTCTTTTGTGTAATCAGCACGGAATATAGCGAGCATTGGGGCTGTTCTCGTTGCGAATGTGGTTCTGAAGGCTGCCGAAGTGTAGTTGACTGCCGAGTTGAATCCTAGCCTATCCATCAACACTGCCCAAGTAAGAGATTACTCCTGAGCTCGAGTCAAATTTTAGGAAAACCGACCCTGGCTGTTGTTTTCAAGATGTCTCCCCGTTCTGTGCTTAGGCGCTTTGTTGTTTTGGCACAAGCGTCCTCGAGACTACCGCCGGCGTCCGCGGAAGATGTGCAATTGAAGTAACTATCATGATCAAGCGTGGCGTGATAGTGCATACACGTTGGAGCCAAGCCGCAAACAGTCAGCGGCATACTATGAGATCCCGGAAGACCAACAAGGCGAAGCCAAACCCTTCTTTCAAGTTATGCTTTGCCAAGTTTATGGATAGCCTTGAATGGTTTGTTAGCGATGGATTTGTTGGATGGGATGTGGCCTTCGTATGATGCCTTATCTTGAAATATGCCACTCTGCCACTATCGTGCACCGGATACTGTCTTCTGCGTTGTCCTTCATAGCATCACGCCGCGATGGCGCATATGAAGTGAGATGCATGATGTTGGCCGATAGCGCACTGAATAGCACGCACTGCTGTTCTCGCCTCATATCCAAATGCATCGATTTATCCCTGTTGGAAAGGCATAGAGAAAGGAGACAACATTCAGTATGATGCCGAGGCCACCCTCACTCCAAGAAAACCCTCAGGCTAACGCTGATGTTTGTTCGGTCTTCTTGTCTCTTCTCGACTGGTACCTGGGCGTGCTCCAGCGCCATCATGAATGTAGAGGAACGTACATCAGCCCTATAATACCTCTGAACTATATGTTCAAATTCCCTGGGTCTTTCGTACTTATCGGAGACCCTGCTTCCAGGACAGGCTGCACCATGAGGAACCGGCATATTTCAGCAGCCAATCATGTGTTGTGTAGATGGATGCTGAGACGTCACTCAAAGAGCCTCAACACCATGAAGCAAGTCATGAACCATTTAATATATCCCGACAAGTGAACTTCTAATTATACAACACTTGTTTCATCTAAAAATATATTGACAGCGATTCTGTGCTAACTCCACGTGCTCAGTGTCCAATAATGCTTCATACGTCCACAGCTAGCCGCCAGCTAAGCGCCGGCCTTGCGTCGCATCGTATCTCGCAGCTTTCCAGAATCACCAAGATCTTGGCGCTTAACAAGGGTCAATCTAATCTTAGATCAGATATTCTGATGCGAATCATCACACCTGCATGTTGGGATGCCACGAGTTGAGTCTATTCTTGGACCATAGACGCCGACCACAACATGCAGCATGCAAGTATAATACTGGGCGTCTCGCTCGACATGACTTCATCTTTCGCAAGCGCTGGCCCTTGTTCGACGAGGTTCCTGTGATCTAGAGGCCATGCACACTCTCCTTTTCGGGAGACACACCCCATCATCATCATCATCTACTTGTCTCCGGCGCCAAAGAACCAGGTTGCAGAGGAGCGGCAGCACTATCTCAGTCGATCTGAGCCACTCGATTGACGCTCCTGGGCCCGTTTAGGCAAGTCGAGGGTCGACAGCAAGCAAGTCGTATGTAAGTCATGCGGGCCCGAGGCATTGGATGGCCTACACGCCCTGGTCGTTCATGTATCGTATCTGCTCTAGGGGTCGTCTTTTACCAAGGACACGGGTCGCTTTCCAGGGAGCTAGAGTTATAATTATAGGAGTATGTTGCTAAATTAGGATGCAGCCTCACTGTAGCCGCCGATGAGCTGCATGTTCTTCAACACAACCTCATTCCTACTGTTTATCATGTTTCCTAGCGCCCATTGTATCCCTCGCCGTATGCTTTAATGGCGGATCCCTAGCCGTTTCAAGTCCGTCCTTTGAAGGAGCACTTGTTTGCAAACACAATGTGCAGATGCTATATCATTCCTCCCCCACGTGGTCGAGACGCCCTTGTGCCCACACCCCGTGTTCTTCCTCAAAAGATGCACGTCTGGACCATGGGTTATGCAATGTCTTGAATAGTCACACAGCTTAGCTTCACAGGCGGCGCTCCACCACAGCAAAGATATGTTGAAGGGATGGTTTGTATGACATCCTGTCCTCTAGACATCTCCCTTCTCAGGTACACATCCAAAAGTAGGCGCAACCCTGTCTCGCCGGAGCCCTTGTCCATGGTTTGACATATCTCGAACCAACAACTGCCGGCCCTGGCAGATCTAGCCATCAGGTCAGTGCAGAGATGCCTGTGTTCCTGCAGGAACGTTACCTGCAGCAGGCCGCGTGCAGTAAGTCACTGGCGCGTAGAGCCATGTACCGTGGTACTTCGAGGGTACATGTACATTGCCCTACTTCTTCTGTCTTTTATTGCTCTTGTCGCTGACACCACTCAGAACGCTGGCACTTCTCTTGTGCGCGGCACCGCTGCTACCAGGACGCCCGTTCTTGTCGATTTCATTGAGCAGTTCTGTTTCCTTGCTCGAGGCGTCCGAGGCCTCAATAGTAGGGGCTGTCGTTTCTGAGGCATCCTTATTTGCATCTCCAGGTGCAGATGTGACGTCGCCATCTGCTTTCCCGGTGGTCGCTCCAGGAACAGCTCCTACCTCTGAGTTGTTGCCGGTCCCTGTGTCCCGGTCTGCTTTGTCCTTTTCGACTGTGGAGTCAGATTCAGGAGGAGCCATAGCCTTTTCCCGTTCTGCTTTTTTGGCCTGTTCAACTTTGATCTCAGCATCAAGCTTGTCCGATACCTTGCGGGCATCAAGCAGACTATTGACAGCTGCAAGGAGCTGTTCGTACTGATGTGTCGTAGCCGCGGTAGGCATGGCAAGTTTGTTAGGCACGTCCAGTTCGTTGAGAACATTTGTGATGCGGTTCTGTTGTTGATTAGACTTGTGTGAGAATAGCTTATTGATTCTCTCGGTTCGGAAAGTCGGTCCAGAGCCCAATCGATCATGATGTGTCACACCGTACAATAGCTCCTCCTGTGTCGAAAGCTTACGGCGCTCCTGTTGTTGCTGTTGCTGACCTTTTTTGTTGTTCGAAGCTGTCGGTGTAGCGGCAGGTCCAGTAGAATCACGAGGCCCTGTGGACGCAGCTGTGCTTTCCCGCCTCCCAGCTTCTTGCGCTGCGGCGGCAGCGGTAGCGGCGGTAGATGCAGCAGCCGCTGTTTGCGGTGGTGCGGTGCCAGAAGGGCTGGTACCATCGCCAGGCATCAACGACTTGCGCTTCTTGGACTTGTCGGCGGTCATTAGGTTTTGAAGAAGGTTCTGCAAGCCAGCAGAAGATTTGAAGGCATTGATATCAGTGTCCGCTCGAGGATAATCCAGGCGATTATACAACTCGCGACGCTCTTCGTTGAACCGCTCACTACGTGCCAGAATACGCTTAATCTCCAGCAAGAGCGATTCCTCTTCACGAGCTTCTTCGCGCGACCGGGTCAAGGCGTTCAGCGCAAACTCCTTTCTTAATTTCTCTTGCTGTGGATTGAAATGCGCCATGAGTTCATGCAGAGAGAATTCGGGCTGCGTCATGTACTGCACAGGCTTTTGCGCTGCCATCATCTTGGAAGCGACTTCGTAGTATCTTGCTTTGATGTCTTCCAGGGAACGTGGCCGTGTTGCTGGAACGATGGCCTTGCTCTCATCACCGTCGGCATCGGCCTCTCCGTTCGTCGCGGGAGGATTCCATTCGTAGCGGTCCCAGATCAGAGGCCATCGAAGGTCAAAGTCGCGCGCCAACTCGAGCAAGTAATCCGTTTCCTCCTTGGTCCAGTCATTGTGTTGTAATGACTGCTGGTACTGGCCTTCGCTATACTGCGGGACTGAAACCTGCACGTTGTATTTTGCAAACGCAGAGTCCTCCGTTCCATCTCTGAATAGTTGTGGCTGTTCTCCTTGACTCGTCTGTTCCGGTGATACGTCGCTACCATCTTGCTTTTCATCCTTCCTCCTCCAGTGCCGCAAAGTGAAATCTGAATCGGTACGCGCCGAGTTTCTGAACGATCGCATCTCCCATCTCGCTGCAGGTTTGCGACTTGCAAAGCGTCGCTTCTTGAAATGTGTAACTTCAGGGACAATAGCAATGGGGTTGTCGCCCCCGAGATTGTGTACTTCACGAGCCAAACCCTTCAAGTTTGGCCTTGGTGCAGCAATCTTTTGCTTCTTGCTCGGCCTCAGACCTGATACGCCATCACCCAGATTCAGCAAATCTCGAACGTCGGAAGAGGTCATCGTGGAAGTTTGTCGTGGAGGTAGGTTGTCGAAAAGAAAAAAGGACAAGAGTAACTGGTCCAATAATCGTTTAAATTCGAGCTCCCATCACCAAGGTCATCAAATTCAAGCACGTGGTCCACTTCTAACAATAATTTATCGGTCCGTATTTCGTTTATTGATGCTCTTCGTTGGGATCGAACCGCTGGTGTTGTGACGCGTCTGAAAAGTTGGGGTTGACTTGAATTAATTCGGAGCACGGAGTAACTGCTGAGGATTACATGGTAGTAGGATGTGCTGCCTTTGCCCAGGATCAGAATCTGGAACGGGTTGCGTTATCTGCACGTGACAGTGCTAGATCACCCCCTGGCCCAAAGCCGATCATTGAACGTGGCAGCTTCGCGGGCGCCAACGTCGAAGCCAGAGCCAAAGGGGGGAACAGCTACAACAACTTCAAGCATTGGACTTTGTTACGTTATCAGATCGTTCTTTGTTCCCATCATCGACCCTTTTCTTCAAGTACCTACCAATAAACCGACCCGTGCAATTTCCCCAAGGACATCAGTGCTGTAGCCGTCGCCATCATGAAATTCCTACTTCCTCTCCTGTCGCTCAGCGCCGCTGCGAATGCGCTGCACTTCTTCATCGACGGCACAACCCCCAGATGTTTTTACGAGGAGTTGCCCAAGGATACACTTGTCGTTGGACATTACACTGCTGAGGAGTGGGATGACCGAGTATCAGCTTGGGTAAAACATGACGGTATCAGCATCTACATCAACGTCGACGTATGTTTTTCATGGACAGCTGTCACAAGCATATTCCACTGTCTCTCGGGCTTTTACTAAGAATAGCTAACAGGAAATTTTCGACAACGATCATCGTGTCGTTTCTCAGCGCGGCGCTGCTTCTGGCCGCTTTACCTTCTCCGCCGCCGATGCTGGTGACCACAAGATCTGCTTCACCCCTTCGTCCAGCTCTGGCCGCACTTCGTGGCTCTCCGCCAAGAACCCCAATGGCGGCATCAAGTTAACTCTCGACTTGGTCATTGGTGAGACCAACCAAATCGAGAGCAGCGATAAGGGAAAGATCCAGGATATCACATCACGTGTCAAGGACCTCAACGCTCGTCTTGCTGATATCCGCAGAGAACAAGTATTCCAGCGTGTATGTGCCACCGTAAATATGTTTTTTATGAGAGCAGAAAACTGACTATGTGTGCACAGGAACGAGAGGCCGAGTTCCGAGATCAATCCGAGTCTACAAACGCCCGTGTCATTCGATGGATCATCATCCAGCTCATCGTGCTTGGCATCACCTGCACCTGGCAGCTTTCCCACCTTCGATCGTTCTTCATTAAGCAGAAGCTCACCTAGAGTGATTGGTCGATCATTTTTTTGTTTCCAAGTTGAGTCTTAGGCTTCAGTAGTCCAGGAATAGTCAACATGTCGTTTATCGGGTTGGGTGTCGATGGATTGCGCACCAGAAAAGGATAAAAGAGATCGTTGGGTTTTCAACCTACGGCGGGAGGTCATCTTTCAATGACGATGGCCGTGTAATGTTACATGCATATGATGATGTTTATTATATCGTTTACCTAAATGCATACTCGAAAGGGTGGAACTGAGGACTGTGATAAAGATGGCGACGCCTTTTTCTTTTCCCATTATAAAATTGCCAAAAGAACGAGAACTCCCTATAGTGCTCTATCTTCGTTTCACAACAAATCACCAAGCCTGTAAACCTCAAACTCATCCCCACGCTAGCTGATCTCTCCATCAACACCAGGCAAGAGTGTGTGCCTGATGGCACACCGATGATGGCTTTCGTCTTGTGAGCGATTACACAAAGTTATTATGGACAGCGTCATAAGAAAAAAGAGAAGAAACAACCCAAACAAACCCAAAAATGCTGCCCTGCACCGTCTCCTTGCGCCTTGCTGCGCTGCGCTGAAGATTAAACGTGGTTTTAATATATTTCGTAATGGTTTGTCAGACAAGAGAAAGGAGTGCCCTCCGCCGTAGACCCAAACGAGATCTGCTTCCGCTCCAAGTGGTGTCATGCAAATATATCGACTGCCAAGAACTGTTTTGTAGGCTGCCAAAGGGCTCTATAATGCCGAGATGATGAGTTCGTGTTCGAGAACAGTGCGCCTTTGAAGGTGACCAAGATGCATGGGCGAAAGCCCTGGACTTCGTTTGTGACTCGAACCAACTCGGTCGAGGTAAGCTCTACTGTGCCTAGGCATCCACCACCTCATCCATCTATAAACTGGACTGAGCTTCAATTGGGCATTTCAACCATCAACCACGACCCGGTTCTGAATGAATCGGGCAATCCTCTTGAACCGGAGTCTGTCGACATAATACAGATCCTGATGCACAACGCCGCAGCAATGAAGAAACAAAGAAAATTCTTAGCTGTATGCCAGAGTACGCTTAACCACAGCATAGGGTCTTCATCAACTTCTGGAAGCCGCTGGGCTGAGGATTGGCCTGTTGGCCGCTAGCCTGGGTGGCCTGAGTCGCCTGGCCTTGCTGGGACGTCCTCGGCTGCTGAGGCAGGTTCTGGGCACTGTTCTGGAACTGAGCCTGGGTCGAGCCAGTGGGCGTGGCCATGTCCCGAAGACCCCCAACCCCGCTCCCCCTCTGTGCTGACAAGGCGCCGGGGGCGCTTGGCCGATCTCTCTGCTTGCCCATCTGCTTGATCGGAGACGGAGGAGGGGGTTGCGCGGCGTTTAAACGGCCGACAGTAAGGTTTTGTGCTTGTTGGTGAGAGGTGGTATTCCCGGGACGGTGGCTGCTGTGCAGCTCCATCTGAGAGGGGCCAGGCCGCACGTTGGGGTTGTGGAGGTACGCGCCGCTGTGGTTCTTCGAATCCCATCCCTTTCCCGAATCCTTAGAAATCTTCATCCAGTCATACTCGCCATCCTCAACCTCACCAGTGTTCTTGAGAGCCTGTGTGAAGAGCTCCCGGAGGTAATCGTAGTCAGGAGTATCCTCGAAACCCAGATTTCGGACATACGTCAAATACTTGGAGAATTCCTCGGGGAAACCCTCACAGAGATCCTTGATAGCAGTTGTCTGCTTCTTCTCGCCAATCTTCTCATATTTCTGCTTGTTGGTGGCCGCCTTCAATCCCTGCCAAGGAAGACCACCTCGAAGAAAGTACAAGAAGACATGACCAAGAGCTTCGAGATCGTCTCGCCGGGACTGCTCACGGCCAAGATGGGTGTTGATACTCATGTATCGTGCAGTTCCAGAAAGGGACTTTCGCTCGCGGTATGGGATATGTTGCTTCGTCTTCGGGTCACGGTACTGCTTGGCCATGCCGAAGTCAACCACATGGATCACGCTGGAAGCTTTGGTGCCAGGGCGGCCAATAAGGAAGTTGTCGGGCTTGATATCGCGGTAAATGAGATTTTTCTCGTGAATGGTCTGAACCCTCGAAAGCATTTGCTTGGCAACCATGACAACTGTCTTAATGGAGAACCTTCGGCCACAGTGATCAAAAAGATCCTCTAGGGAAGGACCGAGTAAGTCGATCACGAGAATGTTGTGGAGACCCTCCTGGCCGAAGTAGTAAACATTTGGAATACCAGCTGAATCTGTATTAGCACATGCGAACTGCTTTGTTCGGGAACGGGTATTCTCACGGCAGCCCACAAGGATCTTATAAGTCCGGTACTCATCTCGCAGTTGGGGAGCATCACTCTTGCGAGGTTCCTAATGCAATGTCAGAAAGGCCAACACCATGGCAGCGCAGAAACGCCGGGCTACTGCTGTACTAACAAACTTGATAGCGACTTGTTGATTGTTGAGTAAATTGGTGCCTTCAAAAATAACACCAAAAGATCCCTCTCCAATCTTCTTGCCAACTCGGTAGTGAACACCGACCACGTTGGATGATGACGAAGCCATTTAGGCGGCGAAGGCGGTCAGAGGACCACCGTTGCAATATGTCGAAACAGATACAGGAGGGTCGGTCGTTTGGATAAGGGCGTAACTCGTGCTCAATGTCGAAGCTGGTGCAATAAAACGATGCCTAAGGTGCGCGAAGCAGCGGTTAGTTTTGATGAAACTGGTGATGGCGATGCAGCATGCACGCGAGTGTATGAAGAAGGAAAAGAAACGGAAGCTGTGGCGCTGCTCGCGGTTGGACGACTGAAGGATGAGGCGATGAATTCACCAAGTTGGGCTGTCCTGTTGGCATGGTACTGGGATGTTGATTGGAGGCGCGGTAAAATAGACACCTCCAGTCCAAGGGCACAGCCGCCAGCCGCAGTAGAACCCCCTAAAGGCGCCGCCGAGAAGATCCTTTTAGACGCAATGTATAAGAAATGAGGCGACGCAGCGATCAAGCGTTGCATACTCTCCAAGTATGCTGAAAGAGTAGGAATGCAACGGTTTGGCCAGAAAGAATTGGCAAAGTGCTGCACACAATAAGACGCTGCAACCAACCCGATATCCACGCCTCGGGAGCTGTCTCCTTGTCGGAGGGACCACAACAATGCTGAACAAACCACCTCCAGTAAATCGATGTCAAAATCAAATTGACTCACCTCAATTAAAAGAAGAGATGCCAAAAAAGAATAGAATCAGGCAGCTCAGAGGCGATCGATTCGAGTCGAAAGGAAAGGCGGTCGAAGGGGAAAGCCCCAAGAGAGATCGAAGGCGACGTCGGTAACGTTGATGGGGAGATCAAGTTTGGGAAAGGGGAAAGAGAAGCAAGAGATGGGACTGGGACGGGGAGAGAGTAGAAGCACCTGCCCCCGGGCCCCAAGCGCGGACCTGACCTGACCTGAGCCAACGAGAAGCCCAGGCCATCCAATCCAACGCCAGGCCGGGCTAGCCCAGGCACCTCACCTCAAAGAAATCAGCGACAACTCCACTGCTAGGGAACCCCCGGCCCCCAGCCACGGGCATGGAAACGCTACAGAAACAAGCGAAGGGGCCTGAAAGCATACGCCAACCAGGAGTCGACAATCAATTTGGCTGCCAGCCCCGACTTCCAGAGGGTAGGTCTAGGCCAGACCAAGACCAGCCGGATTCAGTAGGTAAGGAGTGTCCGTTGTTTAAGGCTCAAGGTTCAGCATTATTGTGAGCATCCTCTGGGCTCCAGCCCATATAAAACTCATGGATCATGAAGTAAAATAGGTAGGTATTATTCTCAAACTCTTCAACCGTAGGTGCTGAATAACACTGTGCAAGGTTTGATTTAGGAGTTGTCTAAATCAACTCGAGTTTAGATTCTCTCTCAACCCTTCCCGTGAGTCTCTCTTGCAGCTCTAGTTCGCTTCCCTTGAGTCAATGGTATTGTTTCGCTCCCAAGCATGAAAAAGCAACGATGGTCGCATCCAATCCCACCTCGAGTCGCAGGTCAAGAGATAATAGGCATGAAAAGTTTATTGCCAGCGACACCTTGAAGACATCACCTGCACAATGCGAATAGGAATGGCACGCAGTCGTCGACGTCAAGTTGTCGGTGAGTAGTTGTTCAAGCTCATGCGTCTGCACTTCAGGAGCAGATGCTTCGATGAGGCCTTGATAGAGATATCTTGAGGACTGGTCACCGAATCATTTACTACACTGTCCGCTCTTGCAACAACAACAAAGGCCTTGCAATGTGATCTCATCACGACATTCGTCCCGTACAACTCCCTACCGCTCCGGGCGTCCGTCTGTGCTCTTACAGCAGAATGAATGAAAGGACTTGACTCGGCGCTGGCCACTAGACAGTGGAGTACTCGGGATGCCCCAACGGCAGCGCCGGGGTACAAAACTCTACCTTGGCCCAAGGGCAATTTCCCAGCCTCTTGCCAGGTACTGCCTGGTACCCTGCTTTAACATTGGCTACCTATCCATCATCTGGTCTGTGATTTTATCGACATGGGTTTGGATGTTGAGATTCAAGGTTCTTGTCGGCGAGAAACTGCTTCTGGTCTTTGTCACTCAAGACCCTGCAGTCGGTCAATAAACGAAGTCCAATTTCGAGCATGGTCAGATAGCAAATAGATCGAGGACCTGTGCATGGAGAGCTTGTGCATCCTTGTGTATGCGTACATATGGACATGTGCTTCTACGTGTGTGCTTGGCACTATTTCGTGTATGTACAACACAAGGCAAGACTCCTCTCCTCGTTGCATCGCATCAACAAAATGCCGCGCTTCGTCTAATGCCCTTGACCGCAAGATCCGACATCCTCGACTTTGTGCCTAGTGGATATCAAGGTTCAAGCTTCGGAACTGTTCGTTCGTTGGAGATTCTTCTCTCCTGCTTTTACAGTCCAGTCTAGCGATTCATTCGACCGTTCTCCCAGCCAAAGGGTATTGTTAGTGTACATTTTGAAGAAAAGCATGCATCCACAACGGGACGCAACAAGCCACACCAAGAGTTCAGACGTTGCTAGCGCCCGTCTATCACTGGACTAACCCATGGCACTTGGCTCATGGTGGAATAGTTCCGTTGCCCATCCATCCGGCCCAAATTCCAATCCTTATTTCCAGTCTTCTTTTGCCTCACTTCATTTATCGTATACGAAGCAATGGACTCTGTATAAATGTATTTTTGAGGTGTTTTGCAGAGAATTGGTGTTCTGGGCATTTGTGACCCCGTTCCACCATGTGATTCTCGAGCAAGGTCTCAATCGTGAGATTAAATATCCAATAAGTCACCACAAAATACATAATGCAAGTTTGCTAAGCTACCCCAGTCCCAACAGAGCAACTGGCCCAGAAGAGAGATATCTTGACCAGGGGTCCCCGCTAGAAGCGGCTCTAATTCTTCCCTTATTATGCCCTGTCGGCCTGTCCTCGTCAACTCGGATCTCAACATAGGTACATCCACCTCCCTTTTCTCCTGTGTCGTGTGTCCCTTGCTGCGCTATCGATCTGTTGTCGTCTGTCAGCTGTATCCGTAAATTTTCAGTAATTGCAGGTTCCTTACGAGTCAACACTCGCCACAGTTGCCAGCACACAGTCGCTGCACATGTAAATCTTCGCCACACCGAGCTCATTCAACGGCCCCTTGGGCGGCTCAGTCGAGTGAATTAATTATGTTCTAGTCACAGCGGCTTTGCGTGAAACTTTAGTGGCAATGTCCTGTTCGTTGCCTTGACTTACGATTTCAACTAACCAAATCCTCTTGCTATGTATCCGGGCAATGATGGCATGCTACATCATAACATGGCTAGTTTGCCAGCTTGCGGACCACAATATGAACCACATCGTGTTACCTGCTTGAAGCTGGGTTCGCCTCTTGAAGCCGTTGCCTGGTCAGTGTCACGACGTCAATAAGTACTTCATGCCTATAGCTTATGCCAAACTAGGTCTTAAGTATGGCGTTGGCATTCCACTCAGAATGCAGAACCTGGGTTTTGAAATTACAGAACATCGTCATAAGTGATGTTCCCTGTTTCCAGCGATCTAATTATTCTCTTCTTCTCTCTGCGAGAAACAGGCGTGTCACTCGTCACTCGGAGATTTGGTTTCCTCTTTCCTGCGAAATCTCCGAACTGCCAACCAGCGCTAACAAGACAAGTATAAATTCGGTTTGGGCCAATTACAAGCTATATGTTCATTCTCATTCGTACTTCCAGCTCAAAATGGGCCAATGACAATTTCGAACATGGTAAATTCATTCATTTTTGCCAGTAAAAATATTTACATGATTTCCGTGTAGCCGTAGTCACTTTAGGTGTGCTTGAGGCATTCGTATGCCATAAACTGTATCATTTGTCTCCTTGATCATTGCCATCGAATCAAAACATGACCATGGATGTGACACCACTGTACTCGGTTCGTAGTATTGCCGAGTCAATCCATGAAATTTAGCCTTGGAGCTCTTAACTTGTTGTGTAAGAGCTGGGTTTCACCTAATAACATCTGGTCTGGCATCAGGTTCTAGACCACGTATTTCGGATGTGATAAACTCCGTCATATGCCAATGCCCAAGGCACTGGTTCAGTTTTCGGCTACCAATACATAGCAAAGGACGTCTATTGCCATCGTGATAATGGGAGGTATTTCAGTGGTACAGGGTAGCCGGGGTAAGTACTGATTGGTTGGTATGAGACAACAGCGACGTCTAACGTTATTAGGAGTTAATATATATACATATTGTTAAAAGGACGAAATCATCCATCAGTAGTCTCAATTATTGAGGAAATGCTGTGCCTGTGTTATTTGTTGTCACATGCTTCGAGGTATTGGCTTTGACTCTATTAAATTGAGTGAATAATTAATCATTAAAAAGAAATCATAGTAAAGGATACCCCGCGTAAGACAGCTATCAGAAATAGGATAGACAGTCGGCAGTATCAGTCTACCTAAAAGGGTTGTAGCTTGATTACTGATGACATGACAAAAAGCTCTAAATCCCGCCAAAGACACAAGATGAGCTGGCACTGACACAGAAAACTGCAGCACTATATACCACAGTCAGTCCCTCCCTCTACAGCCTAACCATCAAGTCAGTCACGGCAATGGCTAAGCCAAAAGACATCCCCGAGATGGAGTACCGCTTCCTGGGCCGCTCAGGTCTTCAGGTGTCTGCCATCTCTCTCGGAGGATGGCTGACATACGGTGGCCACATTGATAAAGGTTAGTATTCAAAGGGACAGACTCAAGGAGATATTGGCTGACTGGCTCTACAGAACGTACCTTTGAATGCATGAAGGCCGCCTATGACTGCGGTGTCAACTTCTTTGACTGTGCCGAAGAATACTCCAATGGTGAATCCGAGATTGTAATGGGTGAGGCTATTAAGAAGTTCGGTTGGAAACGAAACGATCTGGTAGTCTCTACCAAGGTAACCCACCATACTTGTGCTATAGATGCATGGTTCATCATGTAACGATACTAAGAAATCCCGTATAGCTCTACTGGGGAGGAGCGTTTGGAGACAACCCCGTCAACAACAAGGGACTTTCAAGAAAGCACATTGTCGAGGGTATTAACGGTGCTCTCAAGAGGTTGGACCTCGAGTACGTCGATCTCATTTACGCGCACAGGCCTGATCGTCGAACGCCCATGGAAGAGATCGTTCGTGCGTTCAATCACATTATAGATCAAGGAAAGGTAAACCCGACCATTTCACCTGTGATGGCTGTATCACACGGACTGACTTAGCTGACAGGCGTTCTACTGGGGAACTTCGATGTGGAATGCCGATGAGATCGCACAGGCGTGGCGATATGCAGACAAACTGGGTCTGATAGGCCCAATTATGGAGCAACCCGCTTATAACATGCTGGATCGAGTCAAGGTAGAGCAGGAATATGCCCACTTGTATCGTGAAGTTGGCCTTGGTCTGACTGTATTCTCACCTATGCGTCAAGGCATCCTTTCTGGAAAATACAGTGACGGCATTCCTGGTGACTCTCGCTTCGCCAACGATGAGATCCAGTGGGTTAATGGTTTTTGGAAGCAAACAGGGAAAGATACCTGGACATCTATTATTGAGCAGGTCAACCAACTGAAGCCTATCGCGGACAGACTTGGCTTCAAACAGAGTCAAATCGCCTTGGCATGGGTACTAAGCAATAAGAACGTCAGCTCTGCTATAACGGGCGCTAGCAGTCCTGAGCAGGTGTATGAGAACGTCAGAGCGGTGGCTGTTGTCAAAAAGTTGACTCCAGAGATTTTGAAGGAGATTGATGTGATTCTTAACAACAAACCACCTGAGGTTGTGGAGCGGTTTTAAATAACTCGACTTGGCCATGGCGATAATACACGCGATGGCCGTACTCACAAATTGGAACATATTATTGCTCATAAGAAATGATTAAATCTCAGCTGAGTCTATGTATGTATGCATGTACGTACGTAACGGCAGAGAGATCGAACAATATCAACTCACGGCGTATGACAAATCAGCGTCAGCCGAGGTTACATGTCGGTACTCTGCTAAGGATGAGTTGCAGCTGGACCGCTCCTTGTACATAACCCAATTGTCATCGAATCTTCAAGCTCGAGTTTACAGCACTATATCGGGTTGTCGAAATGAGCTCCTCACAGCTTCTCAACCGTTTCCCTTGGGCGAAGAGTCCCCTCATCAGCAATGCGCCCATGCTCGGCATTGCTACGCCTCTCATGGCGGCTGAGGTTACAAAAGCTGGCGGCCTTGGTATTTCACTCCAAAATATGTGCTTCATACCATTCTAAGCTGGCCTGACATTCAACGGCAGGATTCCTCCCCTCGTTGGCCTACATTGAACCAAACTCGGAGCACATCAATAGACTTATTGGCCACTTTGATGAAGTCCGGGAACTTCTCGAAGCCGATCAGCCTTCTGATGGGCCACTCCGTGTCGGGGCTAGCTTCATAACAAGTCATAGCTCCTTGAGCTACTTTGAGGAGACGGCTCTGCCCCTTATAGCCAAGTATCGTCCTGCGGCAATATGGTTGTTTGCTCCAGATGGAGACCTTAGGCCTCATAGCAAGATAATCCCTAGCCTCAAGGCTCTGGGAAATCCTCCTGTTGTGTTTGTCCAGGTTGGCAATGTTGCTGCAGCACGAGAGGCAGTCCAAGACGGTGCGGATGTGCTCGTGACCCAGGGTGTAGATGCTGAAGGCCACCAGTTTCGTCAAGGATCCGGCATTGTGAGCTTGGTACCTGAAATTAGAGATATGCTGGATAGAGAGTTTCCTGACCGACCAATAAGCATCGTGGCTGCAGGAGGTATTGCTGATGGGCGAGGTCTTGCTGGAGCACTGGCCCTAGGTGAGTACTATTAGTGACACCATGGTTTACAAAAACAGACTGATGAGATATAGGTGCCGAGGGTGTTGTTATGGGAACAAAAGTAAGTGAGAGCTGGACCGGTTCGTGTTGCATGTTAGGCTAATTTGCAGTTCACTATTGCGCCCGAATCAACCTATCCTGAGATTCGAAAGAAGAAAGTCCTTGAGGCTGTGGATGGTGGCGTGTCAACTTTCAAGTAATGGGTTACGCTCTGACCTAGAGAATGAGCCGATGATTGACATGATTCAGGTCCACGTTCAATGACAGGATAGTCAACAGCCCTCTTTGGGGGCCCCTCTACGACGGACGTGCTATTGTTGGACCTGTCCATGAGAAGTTCCTCGCAGGAGCAAGCCTGGAAGAATGTCAACGGAGCCTCAAAGAGGATTACTCAGAGGAGGAGGCTCGCTATCTCGTTAATACCTGGGCGTGAGTAGTCTGTGCCTTGCAAATTGTATTTAAACTAACATGAGCAGGGGAACTGGTGTTGGGCTTATCAATAAGGTCCAACCTACAGGAGAGATTGTTCGTGAAGTACGCGAACAGGCTCAGCATGAGCTCCACAGAGCGGCCATCTCGTTTAGTACAAGGACTTAGAAGGAGATATTTTCCGCTGAGCCACCTAGACAATTGAGGACATATGGGTTGTCTCACTGTATAAAATGATAAATTGACATTGACGCAAATACTCCTCTATACGTTCGCATCCAGGTGGTTCGGAGCGATTAGTGACAAGCAAGTTGATATCATACAAAAAGAAATAAAAATGCTATCCAGACGTCAGAAAAGCACGCTTCAACTACAGCTTGGCCTTGTCCTGAGCCTTCTTAAGCACAGGGTCAAGCTTGGTCGCCTTCATAACGTTGCCCTTAATCTTGAGCTTGCCACCCATGAAGAGACGCTGAGCGTTGGCCTTGCCAGCGACGAGCTTGCCAAAGTTCTCCTCGGAGAGGATGAGTGTGACTGGAGGCATCTTGGTCAGTCATGTATGTTCCGAGTGCGCCGAAGCGCGTCAGAGTCGCGACGTACCATCAGGCTTCGCGCCGGTTCCAGTTCCGACCTTGCCGGTTTCCTTGAGGTCGATGTGCCAGCTGGCCTCATCACCACTCGCGTTCTTGAGGGTGAAAGCGTAGACGCCGTTGCCCTGCTTGATGGCATCCTTGCGATCGGCATCACTGGCGTTGATGGCCGCTTGGATGGCGTCGAAGGCGGCTGAGGCGGGGAACTTGTCTGTGGCTGGCAGTCAGTTTCCTGTGGTCTTCAAGGCGAGGAACTGGGGAAGAGCGAGCAGCTTGTGTTCCCGGAACGCTGATCTTAATGGGGTGGCTTGTCCTGACGTACCGTTCTTGAGAGACATGGCTGCGATTAAAGGTTTGGATAAATTTACAGGAGATTGCCGTATGGAAAAGAGAGAGAGAAATAGTAGCCAGGTAGGAAGAAAAGCGAGGGAATCGTGGGGGAATCGACCGAGGTTTTTAAACGCGACAGATAGTCGTGGATGGATTGAAGTTGCAAAGAATCTAGGGGCGCGCTGCAACGTTAAGTGATATTGCATGTGATGTGAACCTCGGCGGATCTGCCATGAGATCATCCACATGTCTTCTCCCCCACAAACTACTTCACACAATCGGTTTAGACTACACGCGGGGGTAGCTCCGAAACACTCAATGGCCGAGTCAGTCATCGGCAGAAGGTGACCACGTGCTTTTTGCCGATTCCATCCCATCCAAGCCATTGATCAACTACAACCGATCAACTCGGAACCTAGACTCCATCTGTGGCTCAAATACGTGCGTGGGTTATGAAGTTGACATGGACGGAATCCAAGGTCAGCTTATTATGACATGCTTTTCAGAATGATACTTGAGATCCATATACTACATACAGATCTATATAGTCCTTTTCCCTATACGTTATGGGCGTATTGTCGACTTGGCTACCCACCAGCCAAGATACTGTCAATGGTTTCAAACCAAGTCGTTCCAAACAGCTGGGACCAGTCACTCGAAAGTGTGTGATTGAGTGGCTTATATTTACACGCGAGAACACCAATTGACTGCTCGCTTTTGTCTTCTGTATTGTTCCTAACTTCATATGCTACATTACATCTTATAGTTGCCATTCAGGCACGCCAAAATCTCTATGCTGAGGCCAATTCTCTGGTCTCGTTCCAGTGTTAGTCGTACTTAGTAAAGACGGACGCATACTCATGAGATGTACATACCTGGTCAGGAACAACACTGCCATACGCCGTCTCCTTTCATCGATATCGTCAGAGGCTGTCAGACGCAACCAGTCGCCGAGCCACCCCCGCAACTCAGTCTCGCTTTTCCCAAGCGTGTCAATGCCTCGTTCTGCGCATGCAATTCTAAGTTCCTCGTAGTGCAGTCCCATGGGTCCACCATCCTCAACGATATTTCTATCATCACCCTCCAGATACGCCATACGATATCGTCCCTTGACCTGCCACATGCCTGGTGGTAGGAAGCCCAAGCGATCCCAGATTGCACCGCTCAGATGCAAGCTCTTGAGGACGTGAGACCGAGCGACTGCCTGGGTGACGCGCGGGCTAAGGACACCATGAGGATGTCTCGCTTCCAACTCATCGAAAGCAGCCTTGCGACGTTGCTCAGCCTTTTCAAGGGCCGTGAAGATCTGCGTTGGTATCCTGCAAGGGTACGGCACTACACTGTCGACGTAGGCAACAACCAGGACAGTGAATTCCCCAATGACAATCAACATAAGCCCGAACAGAGGAAGTCTGATCATATCATGTCGTACCCTCCAGAGAAGAACCCAATCTGCTCTGGAAAACGTCTTTGGGACGTAGTGTGGTCTGAATATCGAGGGCCGGTCATCGACTGGAGTTCGCTGAAGCTTCTGGCGAAGGAGACGTCGGCTCGTCCAGACGTTTTTTATGCCCCCTTTGTAGAATTTTAGATATCCCTTTCCCAGCTCGAAGTAGTATTTTATCGGCGATTCAAAGTCTCGGCGTCGAGGCAGCGTCAGCGGTGGTGGTCGCGTGACATCGGGGGGGTTGACCAGTGGATTCAAGCTCTTTGGACCGTCATTGTGGATGGGACGTGACGGTATTCGTAGCAAAGCTGGCGATTGTGCAAAGGAGATGGTCGCCAAGAGTGGCCACCAGCGTGTATTCTGACTGCGCCCACAGAGTCGCCATGTTGCTCGAGAGCTCATGGTCAAGGAGTTTATGGTTGAGACAGGTCTATGTTGGGAATGGGCCCTGACGGCCAAGAGTCGGAAATTCCAAAATGCACTGCGTCATTGGCCAGGCTGTTGTTTGACGTCGGCGAATTTGGCTTTCTTGCCTTAGGTCCGATCGATTCTCAGGAACCATCATAATAAAAGACAATCCGCCTGCAGTTTGTCATTGGCTAGCCTAAAGTCGGGAATAGTAATTTTGTCATGGTATTGTATCGACTTCATTTGGCTCTGGTCCCCTATTTCTTTGTCTTCACCCTTTGTCCCATGAGTGCAGCTTGTGTGGATATCAATTCACAGACAACCTAATAAATACTATATATTCTCAACCAAACACAATTCTCATCGCATGGCAAGCAACTATCAGTAAATGACTTTCTTAACTTTTTCATCACACGTTTTACACTTATGGCTTTACTTTGGGATCATCTTCCCCAGCTCAACAACCGGACTACTCTGAAGAAGGTGTCTCACAGTATTGAAAATGGAGTAAATTTTCCCAGAATAAGGGAAGTCATCCGATTTCCTTGGCAAACATGGCTAGAGTGCAGCCTTAGGAAAGCTGAAGCGTGCTATCAGAGCCATAAGACAATGGATCGGCAGACGCCTTGTATTATCGGAGAGTTTGAACCAGCCATGGTAATGCCTAATTATTGCAACTTCAGCTTCATCCTTCAACCTACCTCTTATTACCTGACTACTGGCCTATCGGGCCCTGATTTTCGCCTACGAGATCCAATGGAACATCATGATGAGGTTGTTTGATGTCTTTCAGTTGGCGTACCGCTCCAGATACAACTAAAACCTTATCGTGGGTTTTATACATTGAATTTGTATCTGAGTATATAGCTACAGAACGTATCAGACAAGGTGATATGTGACATTTAATTAAGGCTTATAATCGAACTGCGATTTTGTTGGTTGAATTGCTGGCATCAAAGCCGCTAAAATGACACGCACATTTTAGCGGGGAGTATCAAATTCATCCTGGCGATCAAGTCGCGTCAACTCCACCGAGTCTCTGATTATCAACTTCGAAATTTCTTCTAGAACATATTCGTCTATATTATCGAATCCCCCGAAAGCTGCATTGATCCGTAGTATCCCGTGGGGAGGAAGTTATCTGAAAGTTCCAACGGGCAAGATGGTTTGTTCACGCTTAAGTTTTTTTTTAGTCAAGCATCGACACATCGTAAACTGATTTTGCTCTTGCAGGTTCACGCTGATGCATCAAACTTTGCCGACGGCATAACAAAGGAGGACGCCTATGAGCAAGTGCTCTGGCAGGCCGAGGGCCTGATCACTGACCAGCGTAACTGGGTTCGTCAAACAATCTCGGTCGCCGGAACTATTGGACTTACCCTCTAACTCATTCTTGTAACAGGTCTGGTATGGAGATTGAGAGCTCGCTGGTTCAGGCCATCGTTAACAGTTCAACAGTAACCTTTCAAATGCTGCTTCCCTATTGTGGCACGCATATAAATCTTTGGAATCACCGAGCAAGGATGTGAACTGGGCTGGTATGTCACAAACCCCAAGTCCCAGACACAAGCAGTAACGACGACATGTTGTGTTCAACTACAGGCTTTTACGTCCTTGACAAATCATCTCAAGATCCGCAGCTCATTCTGGGCCCCTTTCAGGGAAAGGTTGCCTGCCAGACCATCAAGTTCGGCAAAGGTGTTTGCGGAGCAGCGGCAGCGACCCAAGAGACACAGCTAGTCCGAGACGTGGAGGAGTTTCCGGGACATATTGCTTGTGATGGAGACAGCAAGAGTGAGATCGTCGTGCCTATTGCGGTTACCCAGGATGATGGTTCGAAGAAGCTGGTGGCTATCATCGACATCGACTGCGCTGAGCTGAACGGTTTTGACGAGGTTGACAAGGCCCATCTCGAGCAACTAGCAGCTCTCCTTGCCAAGAGCTGTGACTGGTAGCGATATTATACAAAAGCGACAAGATAGAACTACCAACGTCAAAATTGTGCTGGATTATTCGTAGATGTTCCTTCTCCCTGTTTGGAATTGAGTTTGTGTTGATTTGCGCCGCAGAGGTAGCGTTCGAGCTATCATCGCTAACAACTGCACGTCTGTCGTTGACCTAATAATTCTGTTTCTTACCCACTTATATCAGAAACGGAGATACCTAGTGGTGAAAGACAAAACCTTAGAGCGCTACGGCATGGCATGCCTCTTGCGTGAAACATGGGCATGCTGCCGTCGGCGTAATTGGAGTGATGGATTTACTACGTACTCTGTAGTAGTTCAGGAATTCATACTCGAGACAGTAGGGGTGTGACACTAAGTCGTTATCTCCCATGGCAACAGGGTACCTTTTAACGCCGCAAACATTCTGCGACATCAAACTCGATCCGGTATGATGATGAAAGGCTGGAATAAGTTGTTTCTAGCAAATTCAGCCAGCCAAGGAACAGGATTATGCAGAGTCTAAGTTAGTGGCATCAGTCAGTGGGTCAATCGGTAGAGCCGATCTCGCCAGGAACATTGTTCCAATTGGACTCGAAGAGGTTGAGGATCGTTATCAAGGACCAACTAATGAAAGAGTGACATGCTCGTGAGGAGCAGGGGTCTTTCAACGTCCAGCCCATTATCCCGGCTCTGCTTTTGGGTTTAAGGGCACCTCACAGTCTAGATGGGCCTCTGGAGCACACGATCATGCTTCATAAGGTCCTGCGGTTGGTTCCTGTTTGCTTGAGCGGGATTACTCGATTTGCAAAATCGATAAGGTAACCGAACTTGGTAGGAAAAACCAAATAACCAAGGCCGTACTGATCATGGTCTGAGCACTCACCAAGGGATGTCAGGAGATCCATCATCATTGTTCATCCAAGCTACGGATACTATGTAACAATATGGAATGAATCGAGCGGGTGGAACGTCAACGTCAGCCTACGGCTTGGCAATCGCGAGTCCGAGGGAGTCTGTATCTGGAGGATTGGATGTACGCAATAAATGTGTGGCTGTGACCATGACTTCGCCAAACACGCGCGTACCATTTCCATTTTCTATATATTCCCGAATATGGTGTGGTGAATGAGCAAAAGGCAGTGCAGCCATTGGAGGATCATGAGTTCAGCTCGAATGGCCTCTCTTAGGGCGAGGCGAGCTAGATAACGTATTCAGTTGAAACCATTGGGTCTGCCCGTCTTCGTGCCTGTTCCTGAATTGTCCAAGGGACGGGAGCCACTTCACCTCAGTCATTCCGTCCCTGAATGATCCATGATCCCCTGAATATGATGAGAGCGGGAGGTCGGAAGAGACATCGACATCGGCATCGACTTGGACCGCATTGCATTACAATTGATATGATACCTGTAGACTCTGCCCTATCATGACGCGACCTCACCGTCTCTGCTTGCCATCCGCCATCCAATTGTCACTATCAACAACTGCCAAGGACCCAGTCCCCTGGACGCGCCAAAACTTTAGAACTCCCCTGTTAATCTGGGCATAGATTCCCTGTACATCCCCCAGAGGTGTTTGGCGAATAAGAGGCTCTAGGGGTAGATTCATCCCCTGCAGCAGTTGCACCAGCCTCCCCGTTTCCAGCCCAAGCCCAGCCTCCCGTCAGAGGCTCCACTCGAATTGTTCCACAGAGCCCCACTGGACTACCGCTTTCGGCCCCCAACCACACGCAAGCCAGACGTATACAACCTCTTGATATCCTGCTTCATCGCGTTCCTGTTCATTTGTCACAGAGAGAGAAGATTTCTTCCTTCTCTTGCTCTCAACACACACTCTCTTGAATCTCAAGGGCTTACTAATCTCACAGCTTCTCTACAATTTTCTGGATTGCTCAGGCTCTCAAGAGAAATTCGGCTTGGTGCGGTTTCTGGTCGCGAGCAGCTCTCTGTCTATCATTCCGTCATCGCTCTCGCTGCATTACTCGGCCTGTTTTGTTTTCCAGTCTTGACTCGATTAATTTCATACCCAACCCAAACACTCCGGAGCGGAAAGTTCACTATTCGAAAGTTTAATTCCACCTTATTCTCGAATTTCTTCTAGCCGCGCCTGGTTCTGTCAGTCAACGCCTTCTGGTCCGTTTCAAACCTTACCCTTCGCATTCTCAACTCTTTATTTGCTGGTGTTTCCACTATATTTGTTCGATTCAATTTCTCTACCAGGCGTCGCCTTTGCTTTGCGCTAGTCCTAGTCGTTCCTGACACCAACCCAACTTTCGAGCTACCCAAATCGAGCTATCTCTGGTCCATAGCAGCAGTTGTTCATGTAAACAAACCTGGCCTGGATTTAGCAACCACCTCATTCTTTAACCCTCCCACTGCTTCCTCGCTCGGGCGCTGGTACGTATAGCTGTAATGGCAGCCAAGGTCAAGAATCTTATGAGCGCAGCGCACACTGCGGGCATCTTTGCCGACATTGCGGTGGACGGCCCAGAGATTGGAACCCTGGTCGCTATCGTCGATCGGGCCAAGAACTTGCCGAATCGCAAGACGATCGGGAAGCAGGACCCTTACTGCGCAGCCAGATTAGGAAAGGAAGCCAGGAAGACAACGACAGATGTCAGAGGTGGACAAACACCAAAATGGTAAGATCTAGCAGCACGCGCGGAGCTAATCGAAGGCAAGTTGAGACTAATCGGTGCAATAGGGATCAAGAACTTCGTTTCACAGTCCATGACTGCCCGGATTACTACCAACTCAAGCTATCCATCTTCACAGACGATAAGCGGACAGACCTGATTGGAGAGTCCTGGATAGACCTCAGAGGAATCATTGTGCCTGGGGGCGGCCAAAATGACTTTTGGCAAACATTAACTTGCAAAGGCAAATATGCTGGAGAGATTCGAGTTGAAATCACTTTCTACGATACTCGACCAAAGCCAGACAAGCCCGCACCGAAACAAAAGCAGATTGCACCCAGCGAACCCGACCAGGGATCTGTTAAGCAAAGAACGCCCGTTAAGAGACGTCCTTTGCCTTCCGATCCTGTTACTGGTGAGGCTCCGGCTGTGACTCCTCCAGCCCCTGTTCCAGTTCCAACAACAGCACCCCAGCCAGCTCCCTTAGCGGCGCCTACAGCAACACCTACAGGTCCTGATCACCGCACGCCTGTACGAACTCACGGCAAACAAGCCCCGCACTCAGGAAGCTTTGTCCCAACACAGTCCCCTTTACAAGCTGTCGAGTACAACACACCGCCGTCACACTCATCGCGCCGTCACACGGAGCAATATCCCCCATCTCCACACGGGTCTGTTCCACAGGAGTATATAACACCAAATCGCGAGGCACCCCGCCAGTCGCGGAGGTCGATGGTTCCTTATGAGGGAGCTCACCAGCAGTACGATGAGCGGGAATATAGCTCAAGATACACACCACAACAGGAGCTGATGGACCCTCGAGTTCAATACTCTCCTCAACCAGATCAGATGGATCCTCGGGGCCATTACTCTCCCCAACAGGACCCTTATCAGCAGCCTCCGCCACTATCGGATGATCCCAGGCAGTACTCGCCAGTAGAGAATGAACGTCCTCCACCACCACCCGCCCACAGGAGCAGACACAACAGCACGGGCCAGGAACTTGTGCCGAGAGGAAGCTTCGATACGTCACCAAACAAGATGCCACAGATGAGACATGACGTTTTGAGACATGAAGCTCAGAGACAGTCAATGGTGGCTTATCCTGGACGCCCGGCATTTCGGGCATATGATTCAGCCCCTGCCGCCAATCAATCCACCCCGCCAAACACAAACAGCTATGATGGCTTGCCGAGACATAGCTCTTATGACGCCAGTTATGATCCCCATTACAGATCTATGCAGCCCACAGTTGAGGATGTCCCTGAAGCCTCAGGTCCACCTGGTCAGAACTTTGCCCAAAATGGCTCGCAGTTCCAGCGCTCCGATGAGCTTTGCTTCGATGACAACCCCAGCCCTGCACCTCTCGTCCTGCGGCGATCTCCTGTTCCTGCTCCGGCCCCATTCCGGGACGATTACTCGCCATCGCACGCCCCCCAAGATTACCATAACCCTGAGGACTGGCAGGTGACAGTGTCACCATCTCATGGCCGAGGCTATTCAAGAAATGCCGGGGATAATTCCTATTATCCCCAGAATGGCCAAGGTCATTACCAAGGCCACTCGACTGACATGACTGTCTCGCATAGGCAAAGCCCACACAACTATGCCCCGCCGCCTCTCCCAGCAGCTCTCGTGCCGGGTTTGGATGCAAACCAGTCACAGGAACTGACGGATCTCATATATGAGGACCGCCGACATGACCGAAGGCAGCATTCTCAGAGCATGTCTAGCATGCACACGCCTCCTCGAGGACGCCCGAGGAACGACTCGTTCCAAGAATATAACCAGCCGCCACCCGAGCATGCTTATGCTGTTCAGCCGTACAACCGGCGGGCAATCACTTACAACCCGCCGGAGCAACAAATTGTAAAACCTCGAGCCATATCGCCCGACCCACGCACAAGCCCCAACACACAGCACAGGATCAAGCGTAAATCGGTCAGTCCTGCGCCACAGCTCGAAGATCAGAGGAGAAAGTCAGATATTCCTTTTGGACCAGACTCGTATGATGCATTGAACCCCAGTCTTGTTTCGTCCAAAGACGGAGCAAGCCCATCACCGGATTTCTTGGACGAGGAGCCAAAGAAAATCATCACATACGACGGACGGGAGATTGATCCTTCTGACCATCTTCCTATGGAGACATGGGCCCCTGAACCGGAGAAGAAGCAACCGGAGTCTACCCCCACCGAAACACGCTCGCGACCTCCGTTATCAGGAGCACAACCAATGCCTCCAAGCACTCGAAGACCACCTCGTAGTGGGCGTCATTCAATGTCTGCCGTCAACCCATCTTATTCATTCTCCGACGAACCACGCACACCCCCACAGGCTGGTCGCACCCGTCTTCAGAAACGCACCAACCGCACTTCGGCTGGCAACTCCCCAGCAGCCTCTAGCCCACTGGCTCCAATTTCTAAGGATAATTACCAGGAGAGGGCTCCATACGGAAATGCTTCGCTTCGCGGCCTACCCCGTGCAGGAACATGGGACTTTGAAGACGAGAATCGGGGTGCATATGGTGGTCCTCCCATTCCAGCCAAGATTCCTCTGCCCATGATGAGTGGTGCCAACGGCACAGGGCAGGAGTTAGCATTAGTGCAAGAGATGCAGCGAATTGATATTGGGACAGGCAGGTCCCGACGCAGGGGAGGATACTAAATCAACGAAGGTAACGAGACCTAGAGGGAATGTATAATATTATATCCACGGTGGCAATGATTTCGGCGTTGGAATAAGGCAACACTTGGGAGGATGCGTAAGGTAATGTTGGAGTTTTATGCATTCATATTAAGAAAATTGTTCAAAATTAGAAACCAATTCCCATATATATACCATTAGATTTATTTCATTCAACGGTCGCCCTCGCGGCCACCAAGCACAAGGACTAGACTACATGATATTACAAAGAATCTAATGATGGATTTCTTGCTGAAGCTCCATACAAACACCTCAGAGTACCCAACGTAAGATATCTATAATACCTTTAGTTACTTACTTACGTTCCCTCTTAGTTGACATCGTATCTTCATTGGATGTGCTCGGGTTTTTTCGTCAGAAGATAATCACAAGAAAATTGTATGGGTCGACAGGCAGTGGAGCTCATGCTAAAAGGTGCTAACCTAAAAGGGTTAATGCCCCCCTTAAGTACCTAGGTACTGTAGCCATCGGAATTCTTTATCTTATCAAGCTCTGAAAAAAAATCATGGCGACCTTCAAGGCAGTTGAATTCTAAACACCACCACTGTGAAAGCCCGTCATCGCGATACTCGACAATGGCTGCTCAGGTGGGACCTCTGCCACAGCTTAAGTTGCCTTCGGGCCCTACGCCAATCACTGCGGAACAACGATACTGGAAGACCTTCAAGAACCAGCTTCTGATTCCGTCACCAACATCGTATCCCGTTGTTCACATCTCGGCCAATAACGATTCTTTCGCAGTCACCACAGGCACACGCATTCAGATCTACTCGAATCGAACGCGCAAGCTTCAGAAGACTATTACACGCTTTGGCGACGTTGCACGTAGCGGTGAGATCAGGAAAGATGGAAGGGTACTGGCGGCTGGTGACGATACGGGAAAGATTCAGGTCTTCGATGTCAATTCTAGGGCGATCCTCAAGACATGGACGCAGCATAAGCAGCCAGTCTGGACAACCAAGTTCTCACCGACTGAGCTGACGACCTTGCTGAGCGCAAGCGACGATAAAACTGTGCGACTTTGGGATCTCCCAAGCAATGACCCGACGACTACATTTGTTGGTCACTCAGACTACGTTCGATGCGCCAATTTCATGCCTGGCACTATGTCCAACATGATTGTCTCTGGAAGCTATGACTCGACCGTCAAGCTTTGGGACCCCAGGGCAGGAAGCAACAGCGCGGTCATGACTTTCAAGCACGCTGCGCCTATTGAAGACGTGCTGTCTATGCCCACCGGAACCGCAGTACTTGCAGCTGCGGGTGAATCGATCAGCGTTCTCGACCTTGTTGCCGCGCGCCCTCTGCACATAATTACAAACCACCAGAAGACAGTCACTTCCCTCAGCCTCGCGTCCAATGGTCGACGGCTTGTCAGTGGTGGCCTCGAGGGTCATGTTAAAGTCTTCGAAACGGCTGGATGGAATGTTGTCTCGAGCACCAAGTACCAATCTCCCGTCCTGTCCGTCAAGGTTATCCCGTCTAGTGATGATGCCGATTCAAGCGACCGACATCTAGCAGTTGGTATGCAGTCTGGTGTTCTTAGTGTGCGAACCCGCCTCACTGGAGCTGAGGCCAACAGGGAAGCCGAACGGGAGAAGGAAATGGCTGCTCTGGTTGCCGGAACCATTGAAGCCCATGATGCCAAACGTAAGAAGCGGAAGAGGAGAGTTACTGCTGCAAAGAAGTTGGATATGGTTGGCGAGGGGGCCGATGTTGTCATCGCAAACGAGTCTCGCGCCTACAAGAAAAAAGAGCGCCCGTGGCAGAGTGACCTACGACATGCTCGATATGCGCGTGCACTCGATCAGGTCCTCGACAAAGACTCACCTGAGCATTCCCCCCTCAACGTGCTTACCCTACTCCTGGCCCTTCGCCATCGCAGCGCTCTCCAGGATGCCTTGGAGTCTCGAGACGAGCACACAGTTCAGCCCATCTTGAAATGGGTTTGCAGTCACATCTGCGACCCCCGATATGTTAGTGTCTGCGTAGAAGTTGGTCTCCACCTTCTCGAGCTCTACGCAGAGTTCGTGGGTGGTTCAGCAGAGCTGCATGAAGGCTTTAGGACTTTACACCGCCGAGTTAGGGTCGAGGTGGAGAGAGCCCAGGTAGCATGCCAAACCGGGGGTATGCTTGAGAGCCTAATGGTCGGGACCCTCTAATGGACAGGCACGAGGCGTGTGGTATTATATCCCGAGGTTGTTGGGCTCAGTTTGCATTGCGCGTGGCGTTACGGCGGATTAAAATGGGAGTATTTGGATGTGAACTTAGTACGAGGCTTAGGCTTGCACTTGGAAGAGCGACCGAAAGGATTGAATGTTAGATGTGTGAGGTTGATATTCATGGATTCACTATATCTACGCCATACGACTTTATTCACTCTGGTGCACGCCGTGCCTAGATATTTGACTTGGTTTGATCACATTCGGTTTCTTGTACGTGTTTGTGTTTTGAGCACAGTATTTGTTTGCCATCGGCATATGTAGCTACATATATCCTTCAAGAGACCGGCCATCTTTCAATGGCTTTATCCCCAAGCTCAGGTCACTGGCTTCCAATATGTTCCAATAAGTCCACTCAGGCTATGCTCAAAGTCAGAAGTTTTTTTTATGCCCCGGGTCCCAGGTAAGCAAGGTAAGGTACCAACCTAGTATTGGAATGACATATTTGCCATGTTTTGCTTTTTTTTTTTTTTTTTAGTTTAGGCACTTGGGTGAATCGCCAGCTGGTAATCACTGGCAAGCAAATGCCTCCTGACTTTACAAGGCCGTTTCTTCCCCACTTTCTTCATTTTATTTTGGCCTCTGATATTTTCTCACTTGTTCATATCTCTTCTTTTCTTTATGGACGACTGATCTCTCAAAGCAAAACATTCAACGTCCTTATTGCCATGGACATTAAGGGCGACATAAAGATCCTCCGAAACTCTTACCAGGAGCAGAGACCTCTTGCACTCGGCAGTGGGGGATTTGCTGGCCAGGAGCTTTTTGTGGTCACCAGCAGGCTATTCGTTTACAGCATATGATACGAGAAGTCATCATAAGCAGCAGAAAACATACTGCTTTGATCGATTCCGTCGCATGGAGAAGCTCAAAGGTGAGCTAACAGAATTGTAATGAGAACCATCATACTGATACTTCGCAGGTGTTCATGTATTTCCGGAATGGGACGCAAAACTCACTCTGAGAACTCTCAATCGATGTACCCGACCTCGCGGGGTGGAGGTATCTTCAACCTCATAGGCTGTTCTTGACAGACACAATCGTCCCAACACGGCTGCTACTTGTTGAAAGGTGCAGGCCTGTAAGATCAAGTTACCCGCCATGACCCTTGAAGGGGCCGCTTCACTTTTGGTCTTGCGGTATTCTCAACACTGCCTACTCATGAGTGCTGAGTACCGCATTGTCACCTTGCTAGCCAATGCTGCTGAAGAGTAACAGATACAGGATGACCGTGCATGAAGACTCCTTGATACCCCTCTGCAAGCTGCCGCCTGGCCACTTATCTTCTCCTTTGGAGCGAGGACTTGAAGCCCTCAAAGCCTCCGAAAGTATCTGAAAACAAAGGACCGTCGGTGTCCGCTTGGAATCTAGCATTCTGTCACTTGGCCGGACCTCAATATCTAGTGCTCGGTAGAGCATCCAAGGCCAAGTAAAAGAAAGCCACAGCGATCGAATCGCCAAGGACGAAGGAAAAAGCCAAAGCTCGCAAGAAAGGAGAGTCTGCCTAACGGCGGAACACACTCTGTGCTGGCATCAAAGTGTGCACTCCTAATCTTTACCCCCTATCAGGGCCGTCAATACGTGTGTTGCCAGCTGTTAACACTTGCGAACTACCAGCAACGCCTTGCTATGTGAAAGCCCTTGGCCGAAACGGAGCTTAACCCCAAGGACGGCAGGAAGGACAATAAAAAGCAGAAACTATTTGTGGGAAGTGAAAATGGAGTCTTACCTACCTACCTACCTTATCCTTTAACTCACATCTTCACATTTCAACACCAAGCAAAAGGCTTTATCCTCTCCCACTTTCTCTCCTCTCCACAGCCTTATCACCCGCCCGCTGATATTCACGGCATGACCTTCAACCTGTTCTGCTTCTTCTTCAATTCCCCTTGCACTTGTTTTTCAGTCGATGCCGGCCTCGAATCCTGTGTCGGTTGAGTCACACGAGCAGTAGCGACGACAATTCATCTATTCATTCATCCCTTCTATCTCCCGGTGGCTCTCAGTGGCCAACATGGAGAACAATGGCCCTCCAAATGGCGCCCCTCCTGAAAATGGAGCTTTCGCAGCCTAGGGTGCTGCAGCTCATGTACAGGGAGCTCTTCCGCCTTGGCGACAGCCCCCTCCTGGTCGCTATCCTCCTAATCAGCGCCCTGGCGGCTACTACAACGGGCCTTATCGTTGCGATCACTATGCTCGTGACCATTGCCCGGCTACTACTATGACGGGCAGCACCAGCACGACGTTCATGCTCGTGGGTGACTCCACCAAGACGATCGCGGGATGCAGTATCGGATTCGCTCTCCCCAGCAGTACCGTGGCGGTCACTATGGTGTCCAACATTTTCATAACTACTATTCACCACGCCATAATGCTCAAGGCAACGGCCCTCCTCAAGGCAACGGTGGTCATGAACTCACAGAGTATACCGACCCAGAGCTTACTCAAGAGCATATCTTGAGAGATGTACATGTGCTGCCCAATCAGCCTGCTGGTCAAGATGTTATAAAGCACACACAGCTGACACCCCACGAGAAGCTCGTGCTATTCTTTCTCTTCCAACAGCTCCAAGACACAGTAGAGCCGCCTTATCGACTGACTGTGGGCTACTGGCAGTCTTTTCTCAACGCGCTTTTTGACAATTGGAACTCCCGCTTTGATCCTCCTGCCAACTCGGAGCTTCCTGCCCGACAGATGAAACAAACCCTGTTGGAGGTGAACACTCTCGGGAGAGATCACCCTCCTTCCATCGCAAGGCAACGATACGGTGATTTTGGAGTGGGCGGTATGTGAAAAAAAGCCGACAAGCTCTCCCTTGGGTTGTCACTGAACTACGAAACTGGTTCAGTCCAGTGGACGTGGTCCGGGACCCTGGCAACACTCAGGTCAGCATCCGTCGGGATGTCTACCATCGATATGACTATCAGGAGCGCCAACGTACCAAATAGTACAACAAAGATCTCCCTTGTGGCATGTCGCCGCCGAGCCATCAAGCGATGGGTCTCCTGAACCGCGACGAACACCCCCGAGTGGAGAAACTGGTGCTTGCTTGTGACATTGTACATTCCGATGCTACCCGGCTGACAGAGGTTTCGCAACTGGTTGATGCTCTTGAGCTCAGTAATGGAAATGCGTGGCAGTCCTGAGCGTGCCAATCAGTGCCGTTCTATTCTTGTTGAGCTTTCGTTAAGGGCTGCGACTATGACTGCGATAGGGAAGAATCGACGAGTACAACGGGTCATCTAGACGGGAGGGATACCACAAGATGACATCTGCAATGTTCATCCCTTATCGGGAAGTTAGCCTAGATCAACGAACCCTACACATAACTTGATGGGCTCTCTGGGCGTGTGGCTCTCGTGATACTGGTTACAAAGTGAAGTTCTACATGACTGTACGATCTCTCACTATACTAGTTACATACTTGGTTTACTTTTTCAGTCACCTTCGAGAAAATGGTCATAGGGTATTCCGAGTAGAGTCAGAAGACGATTCGATGATCTAATTCGGCTCATCATCCATCTAAATTCAGTTCTTGCTTCCTCTACTACCAAGATTATACGGGTGCCAATCTAACGACAACTTCAGAGATCTAATGAACAGTTTAAGCCAGCCAGGCATAGTCTGTGATATGGCCACTTGCTCTCGAGTCTTCTCTTGAGTAAGTAAACGAAATACATAAGATTGCTGATCTGTTCGGCCATGCGCCTTAACGGCGGAATACACTTTGTGCTGGCATCGAATTGTATAGGTACTTTTTATCCTAAACCCCTTCTATCACTGGCATACCCAACCACAAACAACCAGGCAGTCAACTGTTCTCACTTGATCATTTTCGCTTTTATCGCCATCAAGAAATTCTTCTCCGATATCGCTATGTCCGATATCACAGAGAACTCTGGGACCTTTTGCGACCTTCTGCGACCTTGAGCTATCGCCGCCGGGCCCTGAACACTGCACTGCCTGCCAGCTGGCCAGCACTTGGAACTACCAGCAACGCCTTGCTACGCAAAGGCCCTCAGCATAAACGGAGGTTAATCCTAAGTAAAATCAAATGGAAAACATAAAATCGTTGTGGGAAGCGAAAATTGGGCGCTTATATCCAGCCGCAATTTCATCTTCACATTCTCAACACCACAGACTGTCAGCGCACCCACTCGTTAAGCTCTTCCCCTTTCGAGTCTTCTCGAGTCTCATATCCTTTTCGAGCCTCTCATATTTCTTTTCACCTTCTTTCTCATTGCCATGCCGCCCCTAATCGACTTGGCCGCCATGGGCGAGAACGAGGATGCCGGCGATCTGAATGGAGAGGATGATATAACTGGCAGCGACTCGAACAACGAAGCTGTCAACAGCAAGAACGACGCTCGCGACAACAATGGCAGGCGTCGTCTGCGTGCTCGCTCTCCTTCAGTCCCATCCGATTCGGATAGCCTTACCGAAACTCTCGCTCCGCAAGACAGACGTGCTGTCACTTGTCGATCAGCTGACGGCTGTGCCAACATCCATGAGCATTTGACCAAACAAGGGAAATTCCTAATTTTCACACTACTCCAGCCGATTCGAGGCACACACGATGTCGCCCTACCAAATCACTTATGGTTACTGGAATAACATACTCAAGTCTATCTTTGACCATTGGAACACCAACCTCCACGAGCCTGCCGATCCAATCCTATCGCCCTACCTTATGGAGCATACTTTCATCGAGGCTGGCACCCTCACATCTAATCAACCTCTCCCAAACTCGAAGCGACGAGCCTGCAAAGTCGTGGGAGACGATTATCGCTCAAGAGGCTCAGTTGACAGGCTTGGCGTGCACATCAATCCAGACACGAACTCAATCACGTTCCCATGGACCGACATGAAAGGAGGCTATGTCAGCGACTCAAACGTTTCATTCGAGGCCGGCAGAACCCAAGTCGATCTCCGCCGGGAGGTCATCGAGCGATATGAAAACTTGCCAATCGTCGCACTTCAATTGAGAATGAGATCAAAGGCGCTCGCAAGAAAAAGGATGATAACAAGGTTGTCGACCTCGAAGCATCTATCGATGAGCAATGCACCCGCTCATTCGTCACTCATGCTGCGCAACCTATCTACCAACTTACTACGACTCCCGCCGCTGCTGCTGCCGCTGAGTTTGTAGGCAACCCCCCCCTCTGTCCAGCGAGCCGCTACTGCCAAGGCTGTTGTTCACGAGCTTCGTAGTCGTGATGAGGAGGAAGATCATATATGGTTTAACCAAGTCAGCACTTGGGTATCCAGGAGTGCGAAGACCACTGTGGCAGTCGGCGCTACACACAGAGGCCCTGAGCACCATGGAGTTCGCGTTCCTAACCCTCCTGGTACACAGGCAAACATAACTCTGTACTATGTATCCACCGCCCGACAGACGAACTGGCCTCCGGGTCTCGTCAAGCCGTACGTCGACTTCAAGATCGACACTATACGCCCTGTCGGAAGCCTGCGAACCTTCCTCAACGGCCTCTTCCAACCTGACTAGCTTGATAAGCAATGGAAAGATTACATTCGTGGAAGCATCATCGTCGCAGGCTACATGGGTGTAGAAATCAACATGTACACTATGCCAGATGCATCAACCGCCATGGTTGAATGCGATGCCGTCACGTTCATGAACTCCCGTGTTCATGCGTCAAACCTGACTCTGGCAGCTCGCTTTTGGAACTACAGCCACAACTTCCAGAAGGAGCCTGCGAAGGTCAACTTCTACGAGATGTTCCCTGGCCTTGCCCGCGCGTACAAGGAGGGCGAATTCGATGGTGAAGTTGCACGTCTCGTCGAAACGCTCCGAGATGTCCCTGCTGGCTATGTGTTCTGCACTGGCGGTCCTGCTTCTGGAAAGACTACTACTGTGCTCAAGATTGTCAAGGCCATCCTTCCTGGTACTGTTGAGAAAGTCGACATCTCTGACCCCGATGCCAAGGAGGGTGAGACTTCTAATGCTCCTGCTGATGACAACTGGGGTCTGCCACCACCTGCCACGGATAACTGGCAAACATCTGATACACGCGCCGATGACGAGTCTCACACTTCTGACGAACACACTGATGATGAGTCTTACACTTCGGATGCACACGCTGGTAACAAGTCTAATTTCCCAGCGATCCCTCAGTATGAGGTCGTGATCACTCCAAGTGGTGCCAGCCTTCAATGTCTAGGGGAGGAAAGAAAACTCGGGACCTTGATCCTAAGCGACTAAAAGACTTAGGTAAATTAGCATAAGACTTAGGTAACTTAGCCTAAGTTTAGGATACCTTTTACTGAGTTTATTTTAACACTTTATATTTAGGTCTGATGTTTTCTTACTCCGCGAGGGAGTGTGCCTTATATGCCATGGTCAGGAGCATGTCGCACCAGCTACCTGATCATGCACCATCAATCGACGACCTGCTCTGCATTCTCGATGGTCCTGAAATGACTGAGAGAATGGAACCACTATCTGACATCGGCCAGTCGAACTTGACTGTCGACCAAATCGCTGAAGTGCTCCAACTTTGGGGTGAACAACGCGGTATCGTTCTCCGCTTGAATGTCATCGTCGACGGTGCCCAGCTAAAGGTGCTTTTCCCATCCATAATTGCACCATAGTCTGGATCCACAACGACAACGCTGTGGAGTTGTTTGGCACTGACTTGAACCATTTATCTGGCGTGAAGCTGCTCACTTCAAGCTTGCCTTCCACAGAAGCTAATTACGAAGATCAAGTTCTGCAAAGCATGGTACACGTCGAAGGCCTGGTCAGTGTTCCTGCGCTCGATGAGAACGAAGAAACACCTGCACCTCTTACAGAGTACCAAGAGCCCGAGCTTGGCGAGTACAAACAGGCAGAAGGCTTTGTATCTGCAAAGGATACCGCTGGAAAATCATTTGATCAGAGCTCCAACAAACCCAGAGTTGCCTGGACTGCCGCTCAGAACAAGGTCGTCGATGATGCGGCTCATCGCGCATTCCTGCTGAGTTCCGCACCCTGATGATGTATGCAGTGCCACTTTTTGACATTGTCGTCGGCACTCCAGTTGGGTCTGGTCGAGCTTGCTCAGCATACCGATTTCGTCCTACAGCTGATCGTCGTGGATGAAGCTATCGCTCGCCCTCCAGGCTCAATGACAGTCTGCGTTCTCCATCCACATCGGCAATACTCAGCAGTTCCCGCCTATCGGACTTACTGTTGGGCAGCGCGACTTCAAGGCTGTCTTCTCCTACCACAGGCAGATCAACCTTTTCCATCGTATGGAGAATGTTGGCATTCCAAAAGCTTCATTGGGCACAGTACCAACTTATTGACGGAGAATCTCTCGTTTGCATTGCAGGTTGAGTGGCAATCTGCCTTGAGCATCTTCATTGGCGACACCCGACAATTCGGGCCCATTGGTCTCACCGTTGATAAGGATGACTTCAAAGCAATCTTCTCTCAACAGAGACGAACCAGCCTCTTCCATCGAATGGAGCACGTCGGGCAAATCAATTTCCGAGTGCGCCGAAACTATAGGGCCTATGTCCACGCAGTTGATTGGGTTCAGAACATGTTCTATGGCCGACGGTACCAACACTGCTCACTGGGTTGCTCATTATCTGAATCCTGATGTTGGAGCGCCTGTTACCTTTTTCCTACACGCTGAATATCGCGAACGTGTCCCTCCAAAGCATGCCCTTTCTGCCAAGCAGGTTGGGCCATATCACTCGCAATATCATCAACGCCTTCCGTCTCGCTGAAGAGAAAGCCTCCTCTGCTTGGCACAACAGCGACACGAAATGGTCAAGACATTCGCTGTCGCTCAACAGGCTCTTGATCTTTTCCAGCATGTCCATGGCAACCCTGGCATTGATGATCCGGCCAATGAACCAGCTGTGGCTCCCATCACGAAGTACGACAACCCGGCGCCTGACGAGTACCAGAAGGCACCGAAGTTCCAGTCCAAGGTTGGTCAGTTGGGCTCGAATCCACTCCTATTACCGCAAAGGTTGCTTGGACTGCAGGCCATAACAAGCTGGTAGACGATGCTGCTCGCCGAGCATCCAAGGCCTGCCCTGACAAGGTGGTTCAACCGTCTTCGTCCTGTCATAGAAACAAGAGTTTGGCAATCTCCAACGTGTGACCGACGCGGAACCTGTTGTGACTCAGACCCAGGGTCACTTTATCGCCTCCAATGTCGAAATGGCAATGGCTCACCATCTCGATGCCTTCAGAGCTCGCCAATTTGAAAACAGCCATCCGGTGCATGTCTTTGCATCTCCCTCAGAGTTTGCTCATGGCATCGCGCAAGCTGACAAGCAAACTTGGTCGGGGGCTATCGCAGCCTGGAACGAGAAGAGGAAAGACCCCGATGCCTTCGCCGTGAACCGCGTCAAGCATAAAGCAGTGCCCCGACAAGGTTGTCGCTCGCGTCCTCCTGTTGAACAGAGAGTTTGCAAACATGCAACATTATCTAACTCTATTTGCCATCGATCTTCCCATTCAGTTCAGAAGGTGGAGCAGAAATATAATAAAATGTTTATGATGAAACTGTCCTAAAGTGATCCTAAGACTACCCTAAGACTACCCTAAGACTATCCTAAGACTATCCTAAGATAATCATAAGGTTATGGCTTTAGAAGAACTTGTGATGAATTTTGTTTTAATTAGGATGCTCTCCGTTACCCTTGACATGAAGTTGGGCTTCATGCAGGAAACATAACGAAACTAGGATCCTTCGGATATAAACCCCATCTACTTTCCTGCGGAACCTCGAAATCCTTCGATAAACCGGATTGGAGCACCAGGCGCGTCTGGAGTGAGGACTTAGGCATACCCAAAACATCATCTAAGCCCCCGAAGCGAACGTGAGTCTCGATCTAGCACCCCTAGTGAAGTCTGGTAGCATACCACTTGGCCGATTCTTGTTTATCTAATTCATCCCAGGAGCAACAAGGGCCAGAAAAGGGCCAGCGAATGGGACTCTGAACTGCTTAAACAACACGAAGCTCGCAACAAAGGTCAAACAGCATATTACACTGTCACTGTCAACAAGGGGTCTTCTCTGCAATTCAGTTGGAAAGATGCGAAAGGAAAAATCGGTGCCTTTAACAAGGTTAAACTCGAGCCTGGCTGGGACATGAGCCGAATTCGAAGCCAAGTTCAGACACGATTTATACTGGGGGAACGCAATGAAGTCTTTCAACCGCGACCTTATTATCTCTACGGGTCGTTCTATGCTACGTAGATTTGCTGAGGCTAAGGCAACGGGCTCAGCCTTCCCACTCGGTGGCGAACATCTGCTCGGTGACCTTATGGCGAAGCCGCTGACTCGGGACGTCGACGATGCCACAATCGCAAAGATCGAGGCACATAGAGCGATGTGCGCGCAGAGAATGGCCGCTCCTTGATCAATTGCAGTACCCTTCACCTGGAGTTTCGACACTAACGAATGCTGGGTTTGACATAACTGGGAAATGGGTTTATTGGTTGGTATCACTGGGAAACTAGGCATATTTGAGATTGGGATTTCCATTTTCTTTTTCTTCTTCTTCTTCTTCTTCTTCTTCTTCTTCTTCTTCTTCTTCTTCTTCTTCTTCTTCTTCTTCTTCTTCTTTTTCGTTCTCTTTTTCTTTCCCTTTTCCTTATATTTGTTGGGTTTTATTTCTTTGCGATATATGTGTTTTGGGCAATTTTACAGTAACGACAAAATGGGGCAGCGCTCGTTTCGGGAATGGGAATAAAAAAGCAAGAAAATCCAATCAGGAATGCATTGAAATGGGAACATCACTTCGGGTACTCCGTAGCACTGAGAATTGAATGGTTGTTAACGACTATAAAGTACAAGACCTTAATGCTGACTGCTGTCATCTTAGGCATAGGCAAATAATTGGCGTTGCCTACCATGCTTGGCGTTCGTACATCACAGTAAGGAGATAAAGCACTACGTGAAGAATATGCATCACGGCACCCCAAAAGACATGCATGCATGTGTATATAGTAGTTAGCATACCCTCTGATTATCCGCAATCTCTTGTACCTGTCCACCATTTTTTATAAACTCATACACATTACATCGTTCCGTCTGTCCCTTTACCAGCTGATCTCATCATCAGCTTCATCATCATCAGACCCATCATCGACCGCCGGACCCTGTTCGTCAGTCCCAACATCCTTCTTGACCTCTTGGTCCTTCCTGACCTCACGAAGCCCTTGCATAGCATTTCGAAAGGCCTTGCGCATAGCGTCCTTGTGTTTGTCGGGCTTAGCAAACGCATCTTCACGAATGGTGCTGTTCTTCTTGGATCGCTTCGAGTCGGAGAAGTTGACACGTGCAGGGTTGAGAACATCTCGCTGAATGCCATCGTCAGCAGTGATCGGTTCGGAAGCGGATGTCGAGATCGCGTCCTCCTTTGCGCGGGGACAGTTGCGAGTCGCATGGGATGCTCCATCGCACCGAACACACTTCGGCTTGAATTTGCAGTCGGTAGCGAGGTGACCAGTCTGACAGCAGTTCTGGCACATCAAGTACCAGAGGCAGTGGTCCTTGAGATCGATGACTGCATGTCGTTCCTCAAGGAAAGTAACGAGGTGGTTCAACGGCTAAGTGAGGGAAGTCTTCTTGCCCGGACCAATCACGAATTCGCCAAGACGAGCACGAGAATGAGCGACATTCATGCGAGGGGCCTCGTTGATGAAGCCCCTCTTCAAGGTGCGCACCGAGTCGAGGATGACGACGTCCGCTTCGTGACTGGGTGAGTCGTCGATAGTTCGGACCTCAACCAGATCCTTGGGGACTTCGGCCTCGTTCAACTCCAGCAGCAAGAGATCATACATACGTTTCTGAGCTTTGTATGGAGTCAGGATGAGAACGGACGCGCGCTTGGAGAAGTCACGAGCGTCGACGAGAGCTGCATCTCGATAGAGCTGGACGACGAGCTGCACCGCGAAGTTGGCGTTGGCGGGGTTTGAGTAACTGTTTCCGCTCTTCGACTCTTCAGCGTTGGCGGGTCGAATCAACAATGTGGTCGAGAGGCAGCCCCGTGAAGACACCTGAGAAGCATGTGTCATCGTCCAGAGTGGCATTCAACTATGTATTTAAGCGAGTTGAGCCGAAAGTATCAAGTTCCATTCGCACCTCTGCCCGAAGATGGACAATCCAATTCGTAGAATCTGGGCTTGTCCCTTTCATAGAGATCGTTAAGAATGATTGTGATTTGTGCTCTTCTGTTGTTGCCCGCGAAACCAGGGGGTGTTTTATTTGCCTCTTCAGCCCACTCGATCATATAGAGTTTCTCGGGTTCTCTGAGGATCAAGGCCTTCTGAGGATCAAGACCCTGTGGGCATGACTGGCTTTGACAAGGACAGTACTGTACGTCAGAAACTCCTCGTCAGAATCAATATCGTTGAAACTGCTCGAGGCGTCATATTCGAAATTTTGATTCGCAAAGGTTCCAGCTTTACGGTATCCTTTGGTGCGCGAGACCTCTGGACGAGAGGATGGTGATGTGGCTGCAGCTTGTGATCTTTTATCAGTATTGAATTGGCGTGCAACTTGGAGGCGGCGCCTCTCAGTTCCATCAGAGTCATCATCACGATCATCTTCCTGGTCTGGCATGTAGTTATCATCCACACCATCGTTGACAGTTCCCAGGATAGATTACTGAAGCTCGCATCGGCTAAAGAAGGCAGTGTTGGCTGCCATACACCAGGAGAGATCGAGATCTGTTTCTTGAACTTGGTTCTTATGAACTGCGCCCAAGGTCTCCATGTTCCTGTGAGTTTCGGCTTCGAGAACTTCAGAAGAAAGGACCAATTTCTCGTATTTGGGCATCATGTTCAGAGTAGGTGCAACTTCAGTGCCATCACGCACCCATTTCTTAATGGCTTGGCGGCTGTAGGCGAGATGAAGCTTGTGGTTAGAGTAGACAATTCAGATGCGCTCAAAGTTCAATCAGGGCGTTGCGCTTCTCGAGGTACTCCACGAGATGACGGATGGGCTAGACGAGGGGAACTTTGATGCCAGGACCGATGTAAAATTGACCGACATGTGCGCGAGAGCCTGACACAGACATTCGCTCGGCGTTTTTGATGAAACCCTCCTTGTCGGTTCAAGTGAGATCGATAAAGACGTAGTCAGCCTCGTGACTGAGAGAGTCATCAATAGTACGAACATCGACGAGTGACTTGGGTAGTTCAGCGGATGTGACCTGATCCAACAAGAATTGGTAATCAAGCATCTGCGAACGATAGGCTGTGATGATAAGAACCGAGGCCCTTCGCGGCTCGTCTCGCACGTGGACAGGATTGGCCTGTCGATAAAGCTGGATGATCAGCTGGATGGTGAAGTTGGCGTAGCCATCGTTGTAGAACGAGGTGCCGCGGGGTGCCTCCGAGCAGTTGTCGCGTCGAACCATGATGGTGGACGACTTTGTCCTGAAGCTTGCAAATTGCTTTCTTACCCAGTCTGTGAAAATTCGGGTGGCCGGAGTGTGGATGCGGTCCACCACTGTCATCTCGTTGCCTTGATACCATAGACGTCCAGGTCATCATCGTTTGGCTCCGAAAGTCCGGCTTCAGCATCAGTAATATCGATACCTGGAGATGATGGCTTCGCGGGGCGGAAGATGCGGTTCTTGTTGAGGGCGGTGTGGTGAGCAAATTCAACTAGGGCCACAGGAGTGCCAATAGCGAGGTCGATACGAGAGACTGCATGTTCCATGAGCTCGCGAAATGCCTTCTTGTGCTTGGCAATGTTGACCGCGAAAGCGTCCGGGTCGTTGAGCTTCTCACTCCAGGCATGCATGACCTCTGGCCACTCTTTCGGGTTACCCTCAGCAATGCCGCGAGCAAACTCAGAGACAGATCCAGGTACATGGGTGGGATGCGTGTCCTCTAACTTGTGAGCGGTAACATCATTGAGAAACTTAGCCAAGGCGCGACTGCTCCTGCCCCTGCTCCTGCCCCTGCTCCTGCCCGCTGTGGGTTGGAGCGAGACATCGATGGAGAAAGGTTTAGGAGGGGCCACGTGTTGAAGGTTGGCGAACTCCTTATGCTAGGGGAGAACACGAACAACAATCTTTTCTGGGAACTTGGCGGCTGAACGGCGAACTGCATCATCGACGAGCTTGTTCTGACCAGCAGTTCAAGCAACTCGGGCAGTGAGCGAGTCTGTATTGGAGGGTTTACCAGATGCCTCATCAGAAGATTTGAAACCAGCTTCTTTCTGGTACTCGTTACCCAAGGGCTCGCCATACTCAATCGGAAGAGTAGGTGCTTCGTCCTCAGCGACCGAATCGAGAGCGGGAACGCTGAAACCCTTGATGCCTTCAATATGAGCAAGTAAATCCATAGCTTGTTGGGCTACACCAGCTTTGATCACAGGCTCAGAGACAGGCCTGCGTCAACTCTTTTTTCATGTCAGGGTTGACGCTTGTCGAACCCGGATAGAAGGCATTAAACAGCGTTATGAACAAAGAGTCTTCTGTCGGCGTCAAGGGAGGGTATTTGTCCATGGCTGAGAACAGATTCCTGGATATCTCACGTTAGACACAAGTGGGAGGATACGGGCTTGCTTTTGTTTGAGACTTACTGGAGGCAGACACGGAGCACCTCAAATCCACGAGTGCAACCCGAGAATACAGCCTTGAAGCCCCGTTGGCCAGTAGTCAATCCGGAGGGAGGAAATGCTGAGTAGTTTGGTGGAGATGCCAACAAATGAGTGGCGTTGGCACCTCACGGATGTTGAAGTTGCGAAGTGGAAATGGTGGTGACGGGCAAGGTCAAGTCTGTGATTTTCACCTCCCACAATCTTTTGCTCTTCGCTAATCGTATGAGCTTTTTTTAAGGGGCTCTTGGTATAACAATAGGTCAGTGTTGGCAGCTGTCAGCTTTACTGCTCATCTGGAACACCCGTGAGCTCTCAGGGGGATTATGCCAGGGCCTACACTCAAGCATTATTTAGCAAAGCTCATTTGTGTATGTTATTTGCCAGTGCTTGACAGCTTCACTCCTGTTGTGACTCATAAAAATCTTAGCAAACACTTTCACCCCAACAGACATGGTTTAGGCACCTTACGCAGCCACATCCTAAACTCTTCATAAGACTTTTTCAAACTTTTGACTCCTTGACTAACCCCCCTTTGGGCAACATAGGCTGTAAGCTACTTCATATCATCAGCGCTGGAACAGGGCTTTGTTTGTTTCTAACCAGGGTTCACACAGATAATCTCATCCTAAAACCCCGACAGCCATCAAAAGTATCAGTTTGCGATGTCTTAGCAGAGTGACAAGCAGCAACAAACTTCCCCACAAACACAAAGGTACGCAAAGAGGAAACATTCTTAGTATATAATCCAAGGTTTTCCCCTCCATCTGACTTCACCTTAGCAACTTTCGGGGCATATTATATATACATTATTCATTCCGCTTGTCAATGTTCTCGAACAAGCCGTATACCTATACAACGTGCAGCGACTGCTGAGGCACTGGCTCTAGCGCTCCGATGCCAGGAAGGAGAAGATGATCACGTCTGGTACAGACGCCTGAGCACTTGGGTTCGTGAGAATGCCACTATGGCCGTCTCTGAGGTTCGCTCGGATAGAGGACCTGAGTTTCTCGCAATTGCTTTGCCCCTCCCTCCCGGCACACAGTCCAACCTTGCTCTCTACTATCTGCATAACATACTGGTAGACAAGTCACCTGGCCCCCAGGTTCCTCAAAGCCTTACTTGGATTTCCAAATGAAGACGTTGAGACCATCTGGAAATTTTCACACTTTCCTCAATAGTCTGTTTAACGCTGGCTATTACGGCAAAGAGACCAAGTCCCACGTTCCTGCAACTATTGCCGTGGAAGGATATACTGGCGTTGAGGTCAATCTGTACCACCGCCCTGATGATACCACAGCGCGTACTGAATGCATTGCCATAACCAACATCAATTCTCGCGCTGAAGCAGTAAATGAGACTGTTGTCGGTAGCTTCTGGAAGTACAGTCATAATTTCCACCATGCCGAGCCTCATAGTTCAGCTTTCACGTCAGGCTTCCTAGCCTCGCCCATGCCTACCTTGACGGAGAATTTGAGGGCGAATGCGAACGTCTAGTGGAAAGCCTCAAGGAGACTCCACATAAGGTAGTTATGCCTTTGTCACTGGTGGTCCCGGTTCAGGAAAGACTACCACTGCCATGAAACTCGTCACTGCCATCGTTTCCGGCGGTGTTGGAGAGATCCGAGAGCATGAACCTAAGCCCTCTGTCTCTGAGAAACCTGAGTCCATCTCCTCCTGAGAAGCCTGACTCCATCGCTTCCGACAAGTCTGACCCCGTCGTCTCTGACAAGCCTGAGTTCACTGTCTCTGCCGATGTTAAGACCGGGCCTTCGGACGGGTTGGGCGTCGATAATGACGATACGTGCTCAGAATATTCCTTCTGTTCGGCTGTCTCTGAACTGGCTGTTGGTCCTGGACCTGAGAAACTCGAACAGGAGCACATCACTGGCGCTTCTTCCTTTGAGATCTGTGATGGGACCACTCTGCCCTCGGACTACCGCGTCCTTCCGACCATGAGTGGCCGTGACCTCGAGTGTGGGTTGTATGCTCTAATCGAAAGCATGCAGCACCCGATGCCAGACGGTGCCGCCACACCGAACTCTATTGATGACCTTCGGTCTATTGTCAATAGCCCAGAGTATACCTAGATGATGGCAGTTTCTCAGGAGAGCGGCTCATCCAATACGTCGGTTAATGGGCTTGCTTGCGTTCTCAAACTCTAGAGCGAACATCAAGGCCGTATCCCACTCCAACTCGCGGTTATAATTGATGGGAATCCACCTGCCTCAATGCCGATTCAAGACCGCTTCGAACAAAGCTATAAGGAAGAAGTTTTGGTTGTCTGTCAACCATTCCCCCGCCAACTTCCGAAGCCTATTGACCGGTCACAGCGAGATCTCCCATCTCTGCGATTGGAGACACTGTACGAGCCCTTGTCGCATCGTTGTTGAGCACCACAATTCCAACGTCGGTCAGAGCAAATGCTTTCACTTAGGATGAGCCTTAGGATAAACTTATGATAAACCTATGATGAGTTTTATGATAAGCTTATGCTCCAGTAGTTTCCTCACACGTCTGATCCTACTACAAGGTCACATATTTCTCTTTTGTCAAATTCGAACCGAAACCCTGTAGGTACTTTACAGCGGTCTTGCTTTCTCTCATCTTCAAGTCCTTTTTTTCTGAAGGAATAAATTGAGCAGCTGCTGTATCCGAACCAAGCATGCACCGTCCTCCCCCATTGTGCTCATGTCATCTACATGCAGTACGCCAGATGCCGAGACTGGATGAAGCAGAGACACAATGTTCGAATAGCTTCACCAAAGCAACGCAGCACCCCAAAACGCCTTGAGATGCCCTACTACGATAACCAAGGTAGCTTCTAATGGGAGGGGCATACTTCGGGCGTAATGTATGAGAGCTCCTCGCCGGTCGTCAGTTGCACCCTCCCCTGGAGATGCACTCAGGGGTTGACGGCCGGACTCATTTATCACAACTGCCAACAGCCGCCAGCTGCCCAACAGTGTCAACCACCGAAGCCTTCAGCATTCTCTCACCTTTCAGTGATTCATTCCCCTTCTTGCTATTATTTATACTCCACTTTTTTATTCATCGTTGCCTGAGCATCGCGTTTTTTAAAACCGCGTTCCTCTTGCTTCCACTCCTCCTCTCTTCTTCTCACCCGCGCATCATCACCACTTGCATTTGCACACAACTTTACAACGCAAGTTTTCCTGCGCCTTAGCACAATCACTCAACTTCTCCTCTCTATATTGCAAAGAACTTTACTTCTCTTCTCTTCGGTATCCTAATGTCAGCCGCTCGTGGTTCTTTCGCGATGTTGCCGACTTTGCTGCCGATGTACCACTATCCTCCTCCTCCCGGGGACCCAGCGAGCAAAACCGCACGTCTCCAGGCAACCATGAGAGATGATCTCGTGGAGCACTGTCATCGACCCAGCTTCAAGATACCCCGCTCTCAAAAAAGCTATATGTTGAGCGCCAAAGAGATCGGAGATCTGATTGTGCAGATTGCCAAAGGCGCACATCAACAACTTCATGTTCCCCAGACTAGCCGCAAGCGACGTATGTCTGCATCTGCTGTGATCATGCAGCACCCCTTCGCCGAAAAGCCTCGCGGCCCAGCCCTGCATGGACTTGACGTCGGCCAGTTGACTGGGAACAAGAACAACGAAACCACCTTCGGCATGAAGGCTCAGCCCACTGGTTGGTTCAATCTTCTCCTCAGTGATGATGGCCAGTCCCCCCCCCGGCTTTCATGCTGGTACCATTGCACGCCTTGGCGTCGGACCGTACGCCGGCCTCGTTGTGCGTCTCGATATCACGGTCTGAAAATTCCGCCAACCCCAACTGCATTTCAAGTTCGCCATTCGCGATGGTGCTCGACCTGTGCCCTTCATGGACTTGACTGTACCTCTCGACCAAATCCTCGATGGGGTCACTCTCAACAGCATCGATGCAGATGACATCAAGTCTCTCGCACCCCTCCGTGCAATCAATGATATGGACCTCTCAGAGCTCGCAAACCACGTCAAAGGCTCCGACGTTCTTGGAGAAAAGCTGAAGGGCGTTGACCTGTCAGTTCCTGCCAATTCAATTCATTTGGAGGCCAAGAAAGTGCGTCACCTTCGTATCGACGTTGACTGGTCCAAGGTCTTTGTCATCGATAACTTGGAGTTCAAGCGCAACTTCAAGCTGCACCCTTCCACCATGCAGGACATCGCTTCTGCTGCGAGCAGCCAGCTCAAGAATAAAAGCAATGCATTTCTCGAGGCATGCTTCTTCCAGGAAGAAACATTCGATCGCACTGATCCGATATCCTCGCCAATCTCAAGCAGTTCATGAACCCATACGCGGATTACCTTGCAGAGACGCGTCTCGGCTATGCGGACCTGACATTCGGGAACGTGGGCGAGATCGACCCTGATGAGCGACCCGATCGTCCCAGCAAGGCTTCTACTCACTTCATGGGTGCCGAGCATCGCACTGTCCCCTTGCTAGCCGGTGCTGCCGAAGAGCAAGAGATGTTTGATAGCCGTGCACTTACACTTCTTGACACACCTATCCGAGCTGTCGTCTGACCAGATATCTTCTCTTCGTGGGAACCACAGGACGATGATCTTGAAGTTTATGGCATGACAAGAGTACAAGACACATGTTCCCGCATGCATCGCTACTAAGTAATAATTTAAAATATCACTAGGAAATCACATAATAATCCTAGCATCTGAGGGGATTCAAATGCTAATAAGACGATATCATTTTAATCCATTGTCAATTGAAAACGGGAGACTGTCAACATCCTTTATAGTAAATATATTCAAATCAATGTATATTTAAATTTAACAGTTTCACTGCTACTCTCTAAACCATAAATGATTCCCTTTTATCTTTAACGGCGCAGAGTACTAAACTACTCTTTCCCACCATTCAACGTTACAACACTCTTGAACTACTTGTCCGATTGTTCATATCAGCAAGTCAATCCATAGCCAATCGTGAGCATGCCTTAATCCAAATATTTCACTCGAGATAGTGCAAGATACACAATCGTATTTTGTCATGCGAGATAATTCATTAATATTCATTAAAGAAATGCTGCAATACATATCCATAAATCATCATTAAGCCCTCAGTTCCTATTTACAGACCCCGGTGAGTCTCCTGGTGAGTGCTGCTGTGTCGTCGGCTGTGGTCGCTATGGGGATCATCATGAGCGATCTCAGTGGGAACATGCTTCTGCAGGACAGAAGGAGGAACCTGAGTGGCATCGGTGGGATCCCGGCCGGCGAAGTTGTTGTTGCTGTTGGAGAAAATTGATGTCAAAAAAGGGTCGTTGCACGAGGTACCGGGGCAGGCCGCTGGAAAGACTTACGACTGCTGGAAAGTCTTCTCCTTGCCCACGGTCTTGCTTCCGTCGAGGTCGGAGTCAATGCGAGGGTCAGCCTTGTTCAAGGCATCCGACTTGTGAGGTCCCGCAGTGTTAGGAGCAGGACCGGGCCCGGTGCCGTAACCGGAGCCAGCACCGCCGAGACCAGCACCAGTACCGGTGCCGGTAGAACCATATGTACCGGTGGAGCCAGTTCCGCCCAAGCCGGAGGTGTGGGTGCCAGTGGGGCCGTGAGCACCAGCACCATGGCTGGAGAAGCCTGAAGTGCCAGTAGTAGTCTGGTCATAGGTGTTACCGCCAATGCCACCAGTAGCGCCAATGCCACCAGTGCGGCGAGAGCTGTCAAGGTCGGAGTCAACACGGGGGTCGGCAGCGTTGGCAACTCGGGAAGAGTGAGGTCCAACAGAACCCTCAGGGAGGTTCTCAGATCGTCCCATGCCGCCAGTGTGGCCGAGGCCGCCGGTGGTATGGCCGGGCATGTTCTCGGAGTAGTTAGAGCCTCCGGTCAAACCACCAGTTGTGCCAGTGGTTCCACTCAGGCCGTGAGACCCAGTGGCACCGGTGCGGCGGGAGCTGTCAAGATCGGAGTCAACGCGGGGGTCAGCGGCGTTGGCAGCTCGAGAAGAGTGAGGTCCAACAGAGCCCTCGGGGAGTCCTGAGGAGTGAGTGCCGGTGGCTCCAGTAGAGCCAAGACCTCCGGTTGTGGTGTGGTGGCCGGTTGTGGTGCCAGGGTTGGCGCGGTGATCGCGGTCAGAGTCAATTCGAGGGTCAGCAGCGTTGGCAGCTCGAGAAGAGTGAGTTCCGTGAGTTCCAGTAGGCTGCTCGTAGGACTTGTCCTTGTCGGAGTGGATAGCGTCCTTGACCTTGTTGATGAGACCAGACATGATGAATGTAGTTTTTAGGTTATTGTTCTGAAGTGATTGGGTATCTTGAAGATGGTGTGTGGGAGTTGGGTTAAAGTGAAGATGCTTTGGGTATCTTTGAATGCTGTTGTTTGATGATGAGAAGAAAGAGCAGTTCCGAGGAGAGATATGGTGAATCTTATATAGTTGAAGATTGTCATCCCGGGAGCCTCAATCTCGATGCCATCCTCAGCAAACCTGGCAGGCCCAAACTCTTTCGATCCTCAGATCTCGGCCTCTCTCCTCTCCCCTCTCCCGTTTCACCCCTCCACCGATCTCACCTTGCGTCATAGCATTTACCCCGATCTCTAGAGAAGTCTAGCCCTGAGCTTGGCGACGATTGGTGAAGGTTTGTTGCAGGGACAATCTAGCGTCATGCCACGCGAGATATGACGTTGACGACTCGTAGGGCAGAAGCACCAAAGGAAGAAAGCAACAAACGTAACAAGCATCGAACATCGGAATTTCTTGCTCTTCCAATGCGCCAAGCTCATGTTGTGGAGCAGGAGACGGGATGTGAAAGGGAATGACGAAGAGGCTCCGTGGCTTGAAAGTGAGATCTACAAAAAGATGATGCAAAGCTAGAGCGTGTGGCGAGTATCATGGCTGCGATGAGTGGCGTCAGCTACCCCAGAAGGTGATAGAAAACGGCGAAATCTAGCGACACTCTTAGCGCAGTGAACAGTGGCAGCAAGCTCTAATGTTTTTTGTCCAGACCGGCCACCCCCAGCTCTCAAACCAAGCTACCCCGCGCTCACAGGCTCAAAGTTGGCAGCAGGTCCCACTAGCCACCAAGGCAAGCAAAATGACGCCAAGCGAAAGGCCGTTTTTCCGGTCCAACGAGACAAAGAAATCGACTTATGACAACATTGATACCTCTTCAGGCCTTGAATCCGCTAGGCCAAGAGCTCTCTTTCTGGCCATGGCCGCTCTAGAACCTCTGTAACACGGCTAAAACCAAAACCAGGATCACGAGGTCCCACAGTGACGGGAATATCCAGCCCTGAGTCACGCAGACTAAGGAAGCTCTGTTATGCGGATGCATGCCATGATGGCTTTTGTTCCTGTTTGCTATTTTTCCGATACACGTGTGTTCAGGCAGTGGAGGCTCGCAGTCAACCTCGTACTCTGCCCCTGTGCCTAGGACGGGACTAGGGTTATTTCTGGTCGTAGATCTCGATGATCATGGAGACAAGACGGACAGTTGACGCGGTTAGGCACGTCTCCAGCATGATAATTAGGTCAGAGGAAGATCAAACGGGTACGAAGAGGCTTGTGACCAAATCTCACCCATCTCATGGCTGGACTGTATGGTATAGGTGCTGTACTGTGCTGCGCGTACAATATGAATAACAGACATCAGGGACTTCAAATCAGATTCCCTTGTCCATTTTGATTTGCAGATCATGACACTGTTCCCCATTGTTTCATATTTGAAATATTCTTTGCATTCGTACAAATGACGTCGAAATACATCAAAAGCATCCAACTATTACAAGTTTCAAATCTCATCCACTAGTTACTGTATTAAATGTACCCACGTTTGATCGATACATAGTAGCAAAGTATACATTAATTAATTTCAGTTAGTACCTAAGTGAGCACAGTAAGGACTTGTTGTGACCGTCAATCGTATCAAAGGGTATCCAGATCCGCTCAGCTTCACGTTGCTTACTTTGCCTCCTTGTCCAACGCCAAGTTCCAACTCAAACGACAACAAAAAGAAAAACAAGGAAATTATCCACCCATCTCACGTATTAGTTCCCACCCGACACGGTATTTCAGAATGTTCCACGCAATCCAATCATGTCGCCAAGGCCAACAAATCGCCAACTGAGATCTTGCTCTCCCTCACTAACTAGTAGTAGCCAGTAACCCTACCCTCCCAAAGGTTCTTCAACAGGTGGAGTGCTTCACGCCTAACTCCATCTGCTCCTAGACACGGCTGCGGAACCAGGGGCCCCGGCGGCGGTTATGGTGAGCCGCCTCAGCACGGGCAACGGTACGCTCGCGTCGGCGCACCCAGAAGAAGCCTACGAGAGCCGAAACAAGCCAGAGAAGTGCCGAGAGGAAGCTAAAGGCGATCACGGCCTTGGTCTTCCCACACTGATCTCCGTGAACTGGATGCACGTTGTCCCAGTCAAATACACGGCCGCAAGAGTTTCCAATGAGCTTTTGAGTGCCGTTAGTGCATGTACAACTACCGAGAGTAGAGAATCAAACAAGGCTGACTTACATCGACGAGTAGACCAAAGACGATCCACCAGTTGATGGACATGAAGATGTCCAGAGGCCAGTGAACAAAAGTGCTCGAGAATGGAATGAGGAGGAGCAGAGAGAACAATATTCCCAGCGCGGCAACGACTTCAGTATAGATGAACCGGCCGAGCTGCCATGAGCTTGCGCCGCGGGCGTTGTGCAGGTATTCGCCATTGACGCCTGCAACGATGGCTGCAAATACCAGCTCTGCAGCACGCAGAATCAAGCTGACGACACGATCGAGAGCCATAGCTACTTTGCAAGGGTAGTTTAGTGTAGTAGGGTTGTAATCCTTTGGTTGAAGTTGAGATTTATGATGTTCTATCTGTCTTCTCCTTACAAGCAACAGCCTTGGGACGAGGTTCGTTATTTATGTACATACCAGATATCTAGCAATACAACTCACGGGTCTCTCTACCACATGACGATGACGCCCCTCCCTCAACAAAAAGAAAACCCAATGAAGCCTGTTTGAGACCGTTGTCTTGGCCCTAAAGCTCTTTGACACGTCTACCGTGGCTCATAACAGGTCACCAGCACAGCGAGTTGCCAGATGAGGTCATGCGGACCAGGCTTCAGCTAAGATGTGGTGAGCGTGAACATCTGCCATTCGACAGCCCTCACCTTGTATCGCAGCCCGACAAGGACCCCTTCGCTGTTCTGAAACAAAAATGATGTCGCAGGCCAAGGTCTTTTTTGCCCGACTGGACAATTACTGAGCTTCTAAGTCTTGGAAGAAATCATAGCTTCAGGTGCCGAGATGCCGCCAATCGTGCCACGCATCATGCCAAGAAGGCTACCCTTGAGCCGCTTGCATCGTCCAAGGCTCTTATTTCGTGACGACCTCATGAATAAACCAGAATTTGGTAATTTAGTAGAACCTTGACGTTGCCTAGCCTCATGCAACCTCTAGGCTGACGAAACGACCATAACTTTCAAAAGTCTGTTGCTGATCGGTAGCGCTTTGACTTATCATAGCTTAACAAGCTCTATATGATGTGACGCTGTTTGAACAGAACCATAAGCCTGTTTTCTGTACTTCGACATTTCGAATGCTTCGTCGTTCGTGGTGAGGTGACGACAGATGTGAGGCTTGGTTTTCTAGTATGATTGGGCATTGCTAACTACAATGAAATCAGTGTGCTAACAACCAACCTGTGTAATAAAGCGGCACTGAGAGGGGATACATGGACTGTGCTTGTTGTCTCCCACACTTTAATGAACAGCTGGATATCTCATGAAACCGAAAGTGCAAAGTAGGTTTCACTTTGTCCGACCTGGGCGACGAAACCATTCGAGATTTAACAAGCAGTCATATGCTTGCTTGTGCCACTCAAAATTGTTTTAGCTAGGACAATCACGAAGGCGCTGAACTTGAGATTGTACAAACTGCTGAATTCTCAAACCGTTTATATTTGAAAACGATATCATTATTGATCGTTTGCCATGATTTTTCACCTATTCACAGGTTATTTACAATTCAACGTGACTGAAAGGTATCATAGTAGGTCGCCAGCTTAATAATCACATGGGCGAGTCCTACCCTACACATAGGCACCGAACATCGCAGACTCGCCGCCTGGTATTATGATTTGACTCACCAAACCGACACTTTCACCGAGCATCACAACATCTCACTCCCCTCACCATGCCCTCATCATAATGTCCTCTTCCATCCCACAAGCTTTATGGAACGCCCGGATTCCGGTACACATAACCCATCCCGCCTCACCGACAACGCCTTTTATCACTAGTATTCCGCGCTTCAGCTACCTGGCTCTTCTCATCCCGAGACTGTCGACTTTCTTCAACTCGCCCTGCTCCAGCTTCCACTTTGAAGATGTACAGCTGAGGAACCTGGCTGTGGGATTGCTGGTAGACCTGTATCAACCCCGCCTGCCGTGGAGGTTGACCGTGAACGATGGAGTAGGTTGGGATATTGCGGATACTTTTCTCAACTGCGTGAAAGAGGTGAGTTTCATATGCTACATGAGAGCCTGAAGCTAGACATCTGTTCTCGGTGTGTATATTCGCATCGGAGATCCGGAATTGCTTATCTCACAACGACGCAGAGCTGACTCGCTTAGGCTGACTTCATCCGTAATGGCAATGCAAACCAAATCATGAAAATGTCAAAAGACAACACCACTCAACTTTGGAACGCTGTCATAGACAATGACCAAGCATCCTTCAACCGTATCAACAGCCATCTACTCAACGCACCAACAGCACTCAAACATGTCCCCATTCGCATCTACATCCCTACCACCACCTCGGACTCATCGTCACAAGCGTCTTCCGAGCAGGCCACCTTCAAAGTCATCCAATCTCTTGTCCCAGCGACAAGTTCAGACCGCCGCCCTAAAATTCTGGGCCAGGCTCTCAAAGAGATGTTGCCAGGGCTGTTCCCAAGCAGCCGAGATCCTATTCTCGCCAAGGTGGTAATGCACGGAGCTGGGGTACCGTTTGCTGCACCCTTAGAGGAGCTGATGCGGGAAGCCTCATACCCCGACGGATGGATATGTCTGGTTGTTATTGTGCTGTAATGGATACCGGGCTACTTTAGCGAGTAGGGCATATGGGTGGCGTTAGGGACTGTCCTTATCATTGGCTCTGCAGCGTATATCACTGGCTTCCAGAACCGTACTTGCGACATGTTATACTGCGTCTTTGATCCAATTTTATGAACATTTGAAAATTTACTAACACACACAGGCCCAGGCTCGGACATGATAACTACACTACGTAAAGGTGATCTTCTTGCCCATAAGACTTCTATATGCATCGTCGACAGCCTTTCTCTTCTTCTGTTTAGCCTCCTCTTCCTCATGTATCTCTTCTTCCGCGGCGACATCCTCAGTCCCAGGTATTTGGGGTGCCCAAGATCGAATTTTCCCATCCATGTGGGAGCTATATACGGCTCCAACCGAGTTGCCGCCGCCCATAATAGGACCAACTGGGCGTCCCGTTCCCCCTGATGCGCGCCAAACTATACTCGTGATCCTGTTTCTTCCCATCTCGCCCCCTCGTGGCCCTATAGGGTTCGTCACGCCCGGGCTCCGGAGCCGTGTCACAACATGGCCATCATGAAGATCGAGGATAAGAATTTCCTGATCATTCGGCCAGAAGAGAAGATTATTACCACTTGTGAGATGCGCCGGAGAAACCAAAATACTTGCTGTCTTCGCGTGTTGGTTCTGAATAAGAGAGCCAAAACTGGCGAGAGTATTGGCCCCCGTGGCAGCGTCCCAAACACGAATGCGACGGTCGAGACCAGCTGAGATGATGTATTTCCCATCGTCAGTCCACTGCAAGCCATTCACTGCATCATCGTGCGCCTGTGCCGAGGTACGGAAGTGTGGGATCTGGCTGGAATCCATCCCTGCGGCACTGAGATGCTTCATTTTGTGAACGATGCCCAGTGAATCTTCCTGGTCGAGCAGCGCCACAACACCACCGGAACGACGAATATCCCATATTCTGACTTTCCCATCTGCGTGGCCACTGACAAGAATATGCTCGTGGCGCGGACTCCATGCAGTTGACAAAACAGGGCCGCCATGTGCTACAAGAGCTTGTACAGCGGACCCTGATTTCAAATCCACCAGCCGAACTGCTGGGTTCTGCGTGGCACACGCCACAATAAGATGATCTGCTACAGGGCTGGTGGAGTGGGAGTAAATAGTTGCGTTCAGGTCGAAGGTGGCCGATAGAGTGCAACGCTGAGTCGCCCATAGCTTCAGCTTCTTGTCGTAAGAACTTGAGAGAAAAGCATCCGGATCGAAAGGATAAAAGGCAACGTGAGTGACACCGTGACTATGCCCAGGAGAAGACTCCTCTCTCGTAGACCTGGCGATGCTGCTCACGGGGCGAAAAGTGTGCAACTTGTTGGGATTTCCAGCGTCTTCCAGATCCCAGACCTTGATGCCTCCTTCTGCTCCCCCAGAGAGGAGGATACGTCCATCGAACTTCTCAAGGGCGAGTGTATTAACGCCTGCGCCATGTGCTCTTATATTGTGCACACGCTCGCCTACATCTGTAGGGCCATTCTTGGACGTTCTCTCGCCATTGAAGCGGTGCTGAGGAGCCGGCGCAAAAGAACGTAGGAGTTCAGAAGTGATGGACCGAGTAAAGTCTTCGTGGCGGAGATCGCCCGTTTCACGAGCAAGAAGGTTGGACTGCATTCATCTGTGCCAGGACAATGACAACTTAAAGACAGTGTTAAAGTTGAGGTATAAACCAACACAATATAAAGCAGTGAACAACGGCAGAAATCTCACAATCTCGCAGCCGATGGAATGTGGCTTCAGCCTGGAGCCGGTGGTGATGTCAGCTGCAAGGCGTGCTTGTACCACTCACTACTAGGCACCCACTATCTACCCTATCTCTACAGCTACCTACCCCACAATTGACTACCCAAACTTTCCATCCTCATTAGCCTCAACTTAACATTCACAACAAGCACCAAACGTCTCCCTAAGCCTTTCAGACTCACTATCCATTCCGCTCCAATATTCTAATTCGCTTCACTCAACATCCTCAACATTGCGCAACAAAAAATGCTTCTGCGCCCAAATCTCGAGTGTCTGAGAATCTCGATATTTTTTTTCACCCTGAAACAGTAGAGAGCAACAGCTCATACGTCAACCAACTTCCAACCTAGCTTTTCATTGCACATCATGGACATTTCAAAGAACAATTCACGCATAGCACCTTTATATCAAAGTGACGTCTCCTCCAACCGAGATCCCGTGGCTACCGAGCAGGATCCTAGTAAGGGATCAAAACGCAGACATGCAACTGTTTATGATGCTGTAGCAGGTATTTTGCTCTCTTATGATCGTCCGATTTGAAGCTCACATAAACCAGGCAAAGTCTCACATAACCAAGGTCCCATAACGGAACCGGAAGAGTTACAGTATACACCTCGTCACCCCAAGGCAATCAGATACTCCACAAAGGATATCCCTTTAGCCCCTGACGAAATTCTATTCAGGCGTAAAGATGCACCCGTGCGTTACTTGGAGCACGATATCTACTACGCTCATGAACATGATCTTCCATGTGGGGGACATGGTGTCCTGCCAGACAGTGATCTCCTCAAAGCCATTCACGCTTACACCAGTGCTTTCTACAGCGTCAGAAACCGCGAGCGCCAATCTCCGGAGAGCCGAAACATCACTGAACGGAGCATGGATGAGACAGCTCTCTTGGCGTTTGGTATCCTCTTAGAGGAAGCTGGCAAGGAGGTCCTTGGTCGACGAGGCGACCTAGTCTTCACTGAGGGTGCAGATGACGGTCCTGTCGATGCATCCGAGCCAGTCCAAGATGAGATCCGGCTCGTTGGGCATCACGACATCTCCTTGCGGGGACGTCCTAAGCGGAGAAAGATTGCCGAAAGTGACGTTGAATGACACGGGGTGATTTTCCAGCATTGAACGACTGTACAGCTTGAGGGGGCGGCGTGGACCATCATTTGCATGCTATGTCTGTCCAAGCTCTCGCAACCGGGGAGTTTGCCCGGACGACAAACCCCGCCAGGGAGCCCATTTTCAGATAGTATCACCTGTTACGCCAGAAAACTGGCATATATGGATGGGCTTTACAAGTCTGAGCTTGAAGCTCGGATCATACCAAAACTCTGACGCATGAACCGGAAAGTTCTGCGCTCTGCAATCACTTGACCTCAGTGGTGGAATAAACATACCGTATTCATACTTGCCTACCTATACAAGCAGCTGACATATACCTCGCGTCAGTTGTCAGCCAAAGACACGAAACATGTGGCTGGCCTATCAACTTCCCTTCTTATCTACCTATAGCTGCGTAACTATGGCGGCATGGGCAGGTAGCATCGGTTTGGTTACACAAAAGATAACGTCAACAGCTCACATTGGGAAGGCGAGGAGAATTCACGAACAGGATCATCATACGGCCGAGTCGCATCTTCGCGCCGAGGAACCGACTTGTGCAAAGGGACCTTGTTTGAAGAGGCAAAATGGCCCTGAAGTACGAGACGACGCATGGGTTACATTAGGGAATCTTTAATCATAACTGTCACGCAACTATGCCACCCAGACCAGGACAGGTGCGAAACCCCGAAGAGAAATAGATCTCAGCAGTAGATTCTTATTTCGACCTTTGCCTTGCAGGTTCGGGCTTCCCAGTAACAATAATCTAGCTTTGTCAGTTACGAGATACAAGAATCATAATCGTGTTCCGGTCTGACTGGGCTTGCTGGGATGAACGGGATTCTTGGGTAACGCGATTGCCTCCAGTTTCTTTGACTGCTGCCTATTCATGAAGCTGCCTTTTTCATACCAGATCTACCAGATGCTGAATCCATCGGCTCATCTCTAGACCTATAGTTTAGCCTGAAGCTCGGTGGAATAGCTTGGTAGTCATCACACTGGTAGAACTGGCCCCCCAGCAAGGAAATATCCGTTTCAGAAAAGGGAAGTCGGTCAATCTTATCAAGACATCTCGTCGATCGGTTCACACTACTGGACAAAGTATCCTTGTCGTGAAATTCGACACATGTACCAGCAGTTCGTCGTTTCCTAACCTCCGGTCACAAACGCCAATTGAAATCGATGGAGCAAAAGGACCGACTGCCAACGACATCTTTGTGACGTTGTTCTTGTACTCAACGGCCGCAGTCGTTGTACATAGTACAGTCAAATTAACTCTTGAACTCATAAACCGAAAAAAAATAAAAATAAAAATAAAATAGGTCATCTTGATCCTGAACGTGAAACAAAAAGAGGCAATTTACTTCCGTCTCGGCCAAAAACGGTCCATGGAACGAAGCAAGCCTCAGCTTTCAGAGTGCCTAGCACGGACCTTTTGTCTGCGACTTCAATGCTCGACGATGATGATGTAGCATTGACCTCAAAGGAGCGATATCATGGGGCTGTCGAGGTCGAGTCTAGTTGCCCAGGTTATCTCCGAGAAGGTTTCGCGAGGCTATGATGTTTCTCAATCTCGATATGATGATATACATTGTTGTGAACAAAAGACCGGCTCATTCTGCGCTCGTGCGCCCGGCAAAGCTTTTGGGCCAAGGTCCTCAAGAGCTATTACACTTTCCAACCCCTCTAGCTCATGATCAACATAAAGTTTTTCTTTTCCTGTGTATTGGATGCTAAGGACTCTGGAACTGGAACTGGTGCGTGCACTGCGTGTATCAGCTAGCAAGCCTCAATCCCATCAACAAGATAAACACCAATCATCTAGAGGCCGTCAGCAGAACGTCGCTTTCACTATGGCTTCGGATCACACGAATGACTTGCGACAGAGTGCCTAGGAGTGCTATCGCTATCATATCATCAGGGTTTCTTCAATCTCGGTTCGTGGCACTAGGTTCAGCGACATAACCAGAAACGGTGAAAACAGCCGCGTTGTGGGCTGCTGGCGCGCCACGCGACCTCACCCGAGATCCTTGACCATGTATGTGTGTATGTGTAAGCCATAAGTCACCATGAACACTGCTGTAGCTATTCGCTCAGCATGCTCCGGACACTGAAATGGGTGGTACAGGTATCATCGCCAGGACTTCGTATAGCTGTGACGAGTTAAATGGCAGGAAACAAAAGGCGGCCGAAGCAAGGTCGCATACGATCAATCTGGTCCTGCAACCTTGGCCTGGTGGCTACGTCGTCGCGGGGTCTGTGTGGACCGATATGGCATCTCATCTTACTCTTACTCTTGCTATCTGTTTCGTTCTCGCACACGAACACACATAGAGAGGCACACACTGAAGCGTATCGTTGCCAAATGTGCTCATGAAGCATAGACATCAGGATTCAGCCGCGAGCGTCAACCCTCATGCGTTGATTTGTTTTGGTTGATAAAACGATCTTGACCTTGGACCACCGCTCGGACCCTTTTAGATGGCCTGATATCAATCTCTCATCCCGCGCTATTGCGCCTCTACTGGCATCAGTTTGCACGTGTTTGGCATTATCTCAGGGTCATGTGGTTGCTGATCATAACAACGCGATATACTGTACTGACTGTACTTGGAACTCGTACATCAATAGGTCATCACGGCATTTTCAGAACCCCGCTCTGCAACTTTTGTGACTGGTGCCAACGATATAGACTGCTTTCCCCGCATCGGTGTGTAAATTGACTCTCGTGACTTGCAGTAAACATGGCGCGGATGATGATACATATGCTTGCCAGTCAACCGTGGAGCATATGAAATATCGAATACCTTAGCCAGAGTCCAGAGTGCAGATGGCGACTGAGATCCGCGTCCCAGTCAGTATCAGTCCCCCTCTATAAGCGTGGCATCGGGTACCTGGACTGATAGCACCCGTCTATTATAGTGGCATGGTTCGTCTTATTTGACTGAGACATGGTTTTGTCCTTATCCAAGTATTGATACTAGATTCCAGGTGAGAGTCCCTGGCAAGGAGATCTACCAGCGGCACAGGAAACTCCGTTTACGCTTTCGGATTATGAGCTCCATTTCAACCATAATTTGGAGCTCCGTTTGCATATTGTCACACGATAACGAAGAAAACTCGTTGGATTGTATAGAAAGCGACTCGGCCCTAGTATTAAAATAATAGGCTTGCAATTGGTGACCTGCATATTGCGTAGGGTAGTGAACTTGTAAACACGTTCCGTAGGTCAGATATTGGGATCTAGGCAAGGGTATTTCATCCATTGATGTTTCAGCACTTGGAGTAGGTATGGTGCGCAAATTCCTTATAGACCCGGACCGTCAATGAATTGCTAGGTATGGTCAAACCAATGCTACTTGGGAGCTGGGGTTGCTATTGCCATACCCAAATGGATGTATCTGAAGGATGATCATAACGGAAGTTGGAGCAACGTTGATAACAATTCTATGTACAAGCTGGGTTGTGCGGAGTCGGGCTTGATGCCCGGCTGATAACTGGAGGCGTCAATACCAGGACTGTATTCGGGGTAGCTGAACAGAGTCGATAGGTCATAAAAGTGCGTCTTCTAGAACAACGAAGAAAAGACGGTGCAATGCGCCTAATAGCTACTATCACTGGAATAGGTATGGGTTTGCGAACCTATGTCGTAGCTATGAAATGTAGGATAACAACGTAGAGTTGAAAACTATGGGGGCCATCAGCATCAAGAACACACACACAGCTCGTATTGTAAACGAGCCCCCCCAATGATACCCCCAATAAGGATTCAAGTTTGTTTACCCGCCAAGAGGAACAACTGGTGAGTGGTGAACACTGGTGAATACCACCACGGCGCAGAGCCATCTTGGGCCTGGCGGCCGAACAAGGAAGATGATGACATGCTGAAGCGACGGCTTCTACTGTCACCGACGACATGGACACGGCACCTGCAATGTCTCAGCCTTCAGCGGCTTGAATGGGTCTCGATTCGATTCAAGAATTGGCCACCCCCTGCTTTGCTGAGTTTCAAGCAAGGGCAGCAAAGCTCCAAGAAGGTTTCAGGGCAACCAAGAATAACACATAGAAATAAGCGAGGTGTCATTAAGTTGTGGAAGGATCATCTGTAATCTGTATCTCCATGTTACTCTGTCGTAGAAATGAACGAGCTTCACGAAACGGTTAGACTAGCTTATTCTGACCGGCGTAAGGGAGAGTGAGAGAGAAGTGCTAAATACTAGGTAAGCATACGAATAAGTAAGTGTGGCGCGTGGCTCGTCGTCAGAAGAAAGATTTGCCCCCTTGGGGATACTTTTAGATCCAATACGACTGGAGGTGGTGCACCATCTTGCACTTGTTTTGTTCTAGCGCTGCTCCATCACCGCGAGCATCTGCGATACGATGCCTTCAAGTGAAGAAGAAGGCCAGTTCACTAAGATCATACCTACTATGAACTTGGGTAGCGTACGGACGGAAAGTGAAGAAGCCGATTCCGCGTCCGCACCGGCCCGCAGGCGGCTCCGAGCCTCTTAGACTTTCAAGTTATGAATTGTGTTTGACCTCCGGGTCACTTGGGGACGCCGACGAGCCGCGACTGACTCGTTGCTGTGGCTTTTTTGCTTTTTCTTCCAGCCGTTTACCTCCCCCTGTTGCTGCGCAGTCGGTGACGGCTCTGAGAGGTCAGCTTGACCCAGTTCCATGTTGTCGGTGCCCGCCGTGGTTTGTCGGTGTGTGGTGGCTTGCCTCATTCTAGGCCACGCCCACGTCTACATATGTACATACGTCTATGGTACGGTACGGTACCGCCTCTCAAACCTTACAGTAAGGTACTATAGTGAGTGTCAGTAGAGACGTCACTGGTTTAGACCTACTGACTAACAGTCATGTCCGCTCAGCAGTGTAGGTACTCATACGGTTACCCATGTCTGGAGCGATCCCCCTGCATCGCTTTACTGCCTTCGCATACACATGACGTCGCATTCAGCGACGCCAACGTTCCCCAACCGAACCCCAAGAAAGTTATTGATTCATTAGCGTCGTCCCGGCGATCTGGAAAGCTTTGAAGAGAGGTCGTCTCCCACCGTTTTCAGCCAGGGTTTGACACCTGAGCTCGCCAACGACTGGGTTGACGGCAAATTGCCAGCAACCTTGGTAACCAGTAATAATTGTGACATGTAGTTTAGGTACTTCGCTGCTCTGTGGACTATCACTCTGATTATTGACACGCCTTTGACGTCGCCCGAGCTCTGAGCAATTGATATTAAGATCGATGCTACAAAAGTAGCACAGTCAAGAAAATCAATCCTTAGACCAATAGCTTGGTCGTGACATGAACTTGGTTTATTACTCGAGAAGCAGGGCTGGACCAATTGGCGATTCCAAACGGATAACATGCCGAAGACAGGCAGAAAAGCCGGTGTGACATTTCAATTGAGGGATCGTAACACATAGTGGCATTCAAGAAAACTATTCCATCGAGTCGAACTAAGCACACACCCTTCACCATGTTGGCCACAATTGGATCTGGAAGCATGGAGACGGGAGTGCTCCCTGGACATGTATGTCTTTTCTGGCTCGATATCGAATTTGTGTCTTGTTTGACAAGACGCAAATGTTGGGCATGAATGCCCACCTAGTGCAGATACAACCAGCTGTGTCCGACGGGCTCGCTGACGAAAGTACCATGAATGCTAGCAGGCGACGTTACAGTAATTAAGGGCTTTATATCCAGGGGGATCAATCCCAGGCGCAGTGCCATGCAAGGTACAGGTAGAGATACATACTTGGCTGTGGGATGATTCTCTCAAATGTACATACATGCGATCCCCTCGGCCGATTCGACAGCCTAGTCGAGGCTATTACGGAGCAAGCGGTCTTGAATCGTTCGGCGAGTCAGATTCAGCGCGCCTTTGAGTCGGCGGTAATATGTATCTGTTCATCGACAATATCCTCCCTTGATTAACTCGTGTACAGTCAGGGATGTCCCAAAAGAAACACCCAAAAACTTAGCGATAGATGTAGTCTCATGCACCTCATATGCAGGAAACCATGACAGACTAATTGCCTTTTCCAGTAGTATCGGACAACCGGCGAAGTGTCCATTAGTTAACTATGTGCATCCGTCCCCAGTTGCTAATGGGGTCTTGGTGGAGGGAGATAAGACAATCCGATGTTCCAGAAGCTTTTTTTTGTGGCCAGGGACGGATGGTCTCTGCTTTTCCAACTACATGGATACCCTACTTGGGGACGATTGAAATTGAAAGAACATTAGGGCAAGATAACGCATGATCACGAATATGTATGATTCTACGGAGAAAGTCAATTTTGGGGGCATCGTGCTCCATGCGTATAAATCTACCTGTGACGATAGATGGGTCCACTGGCCGAGGAAGAGATTCGCCGTGTCCATCCATCCATAGGTGAAGGGCACAAGCAAGAAGCGGTGACGACAGTCGCTTCATCGTGACCAAGTATTCATGCGTGGTGAGGAGCGTCAATCTTGTTAGTTGCGCATTAGCCGGCGACCTAGGTCACCCCGAAGCCCATCATTATCTCACTTTGTCGGTCAGCACGAGAGCATAGAAGCTGAGGATTGTGCTTCGACTTCCATTCGTGGCTTGGCTTTCGAAGCGAAGCAGCAGGAACAGGAATAAAGTGGCAGACCGGTAATGAAAATTTTAGTTGGATCAACATAAACGCTTGCTTGCTGTGTGACAGGTCAAAGCGTGGGCTTGGCCCAAAATGAATGAATGAATCAGCTTCTGGATTGTCACTAGAGTGGCTTTCGCATCTGTCTGATTTCATCGAGGCTCAAGGTATCCATCCAGTGTCATCGCCTGGCCCTGGGTGCATTCTAATTCCATAATGAACGTTAGCTCTCAGCCATTAATAAGAGACGTAAGAGCCGCTGGAAGGCCCGGACTGGGTTGAGCGGATTCTGTATCTAATAAATCGTGTCCAATATTGGAAGGACTCATAGAAGAAGTAGTAGAATAACGGACCCTTGTCAATCCAAATGGTCGCGCCTGGGCCGTGCCTACGACTGTCCTCTGGAGTTCCATCAAATCTCGCCGAATATACAGCGTCATATGAGACACACTGTGGAGATTCGGGTTATACTACATTATTTCAACTGAAGCTTCTGCTTATCGGCACTTGAGGGAGATCATCAGGGTTGTATGAATATACCATACATATAGCAGTGCTTAACGTCCTGCTGAAGATCGTCATCATGACACAGCTTGTGACAGTGAAGGCCCAGGTGTTCCTTCGAAGCACGAACTCAAAATGTACAGTAACGTGGATGAACCGTTGATCGACCGTCTAGAGTGAAGTTTCAACTTGTAGAGCTTCTGAGCATAAGAAAACCCCGTCATATTGGAATGAAGAGTACTACATAGTAGAAACAGGGCCCACAACTAGACAGTCTACTTGGATATTATGACTCTTCTTTCATTGAGTCAGATCTGCTATAACAGCTCGGACCCGAAGGCTACAGTAAGTTGGTGCAGTATTCTGCATTCTAGACTGGTGACAGACAGATGATCGTCAATGACTTTCCATGGGTAGCGGACTAGCACAAGCTGTAACGTGCGGCTGTTAATGCAGTAAGGTAGGTAATGATTGGCTAATCTGTACCCCAGAAATGATCCGTCCGTTTTTGCTTCTTGTTAATCAATCACGTTCACTAATGAGTCGCCCGTCGGGTTTTTCAGTTTACACAAGGAGACTGGAGTCAAATTTATACAGAAGCTCTCACAATTATTCCTTTTTTATATGCAAATCGATGATCTTGTTTGTAACAACCTGCCGGCAGGTGACTACTGAACGATAGGTGGCTTGTGCTTGCTAAGTCGATAGTTCCTTATGACCTGGTTTGTTTGTCAACAATGTCCGACAGAGGAAGGAAATGGCGTTTCTGGAAGGTTTGGACAGGATGCTAATGTGAGAGGCGACTGGGAAAGCACTGGACAAGAAGTGGCCTCTGCTTAAAACGAGGAAAACTGCATCTACTTCGCATTGATAATGATGATGATAATAGCAACGTAATATTCATGGATGGAAATAATCACCTACCTGCCTTGTTAACCAGAGGTTGGTTTGTGACTTTCACTTCTGGAGTACCCTGCCAACCTCCCTCACTTGGGGCGGAAACTGTCCGTCTACAAGAAGTTACAACATGATCAGAAGAAAAAAGCAACCCCAATCATTGGTCGTCATATCGATGCTTGCTTCCGCTACAAGAGTCACCTGCGACCTTTCACGTGGCCGAGAAACTGCTCCGCAGGAGGTACGTACATTACAGGGAAGAGGCTGCTGGTGAGTTTTGTTGCATTGCGCTGCCGCTGCTGCGATCAATGATTGTGCATAGGTCCCGTCATGGTGATCATTGTCCGTGCTGTACATACATACATGTTCCTTCGCTTCATCGACACAGCAATCCCGAGCTTTGGGCATAGAGGGAATTCTCTATCTTGAAGGTAGTAGGTAGGTACCGAAACAATTTACCAGAGCGCAACTATGTGCAACTACAGAGATCTGAGACTTGACGGGCTTGAATGTACCGAGAATACGGATAGACTACCTGGTAAGGTACGCAGGAAATTTCAAAGATCTTCAAGGGTCTTGGTGGTACTGTACTGTAAGGTACTTGGGGGACTTTGACCCCTCAAAGTACTATACCTTACAGTACTCTCTATACGCCCACAGTCCATCATGCGTTCACTTACACTTGCTTTTACTTACTTAGACGGCGTGTCCGGGCATTGCTGGTTAGCATTGGCGTTGGGTATCAAGATTTCCGTTATCTTTCACCTCTTCTAACGGCCCGTGATGTGTAGGCAAGGACCGGCAAAACCTTCTTCTCCCATGATCTGCAGCTGGTCGGGAATGACCAGGAGCTCCAACAGTAGTACCTTGAGCTTACTTTATCCGTCTAATTCTCGCTCGATGTTTCACTGAACTCTAGTACCGAGAATGGAATTCCAGTAACCGAGATTCAACCAGGAATGGATGGGACTCTTAACCTAAACTCTGACGTACTGGGACTCTGAGAGTACCTTGCTGTAGAATCGACCACTTTTGTGCATTTTTGGCGAGTCGTTGCATCTTGAGTCGAGTGCACTGTCACTGTGACTGAATCGAGCTGGAGTTACGTACAAGACGATTTGCCCTCAATGCCTCTGGAGCCTACAGTCAGTCAGCTGTATGATTTTCCCAAGCTAAAGTATCCACTGGAGTTTCAGAAAAAAACTCTTTGTGAGAATAAGGCTAGTGGGACACTGCATATCCGTACATAGAGCAAATCCGTCGTGCGCTACTAGACGCTTTTGGGCTCCACGCCGCGGCCACGAGGCCTCCACTGTAACTCAACTCAGCGCACCACCACAATCTCGTTCACCTCCACCCAGCCATCATCTCCCGTCTGAAGCTTGTACCTTTTGGGCGGTCCGTCGCATGGCCAGATACTTTACCTAAGGTCCTGAATTTTTTTACTTCTCACTTTGTCCGCTACTCGTGAGCATCCATTACAGTACGGCGCTGGTACCGTATCAGCAAAGTTGCGGTGATGAGTTGTTCGCCTACCGCGCTTCTTTGCTTTTACTGGCACATACTATAGTTCTTGCCATTACGTGCTTCTGCTTGATCTGCTCTCACATCATCCATATTTTGCGACTGCAACCCCTCCGCCTGCTTTGTTGACCATATGCGGTAGTCTCCAACCGGCGGACTTGTACTTCAATATTCGCTCAGCCAAAGAAAAAGGGTCCTATTAGCAGAGGAGAGGAGAGGGTCTGTCTAGCAACCAGGACAACATATAGGAAACCTAACCAAACCAAACCAACCCCAAGCCCGAACCAAGCCAGCGGGTAGCGACCGACGTCAGTCTTTTCTCTGCAGCACCCAGCAACGCAGAACTCGCGGTTCCAGGTACTGGTACAGTGACTTCCATCTTGCTGGAAAATCTGCTCTGTTTTCTAGGTACCTAGTCTTTTAGGTGCAGGGGTGGAGAGAAAAACGGGCAGCAGGGGTCCGCCAACGAAAAAAGAAGAGTCTTCGCCGACATCATCCCCCCAGTCACAGCCAAGCATCAAGGTTCCTTAACCCCCTGGCCTTGTTTAGCCTCCTCCGACTGTCAACTCGGCAGGGTCGGTTCGTCAATTGGCTCCAAAACTGCCTGCGCCTGGCCCGCCCACCCCCGGCAGACCGTCTTTTGTGCCTTGGGGTTTGAGGCTGTCGGTCCCAGAATTGCGCTCGACTTGGAGTCGACATCATACCTGCCCAAGAATCGATCTGTTCGCTCGCCAAATTTGCGCCTTTCTTCCCTCAATCTCCAGCTCTCAGTCTCGAGCGCGTCCCTTTTTTTTTTTTTTTTCCCAACCATCCGATCCTATCCTTCGAAAGTCCTTTCGCTACCGCCGTTGTGTCTGTGCCCCCCACCGTTGTCCATCTCCCAGGTACCGAGCGAGCGAGAGCTTGTCGAATCTCCATCTCGTCTCTGCCCAACTGCTGATCCTACCGCACCGCGTCACTGGGGCTCAGGCTGGCTGGAAGAGTCTACTCGGCATCCCATCTCTTTCTCTACCTACCTACCTCTCTCCAAACTTCACCTTTCACCTCCAGGTACGGTACATACAGTGCAGTACTTCGTACACGTACATGTAATTGTACCCAGTCGTTTCAGACACACCCACCCCCATGCCTCTGAACCTCTACCTCTATTGCTGAAGGGCCCAATTATCATCCGCCCCTCCAGCTTCCAAAGCAGCTGGAAGCTTCACCTCACTCCCCGGGCCGTCTTTTGTTTCGCTTCTGCCATTATCCTATCCCATTCTACTATTGTATTGTACCTATCCATGGCCACCGCTTCTACGTGGTCCCTGCTTTTCTCTTCGCCTTGTTCCTGATTATGTGTGCAAGTACTACCATACATATATAGTACTCAAGCATGGATCCAGCACCTCCAGATAGTAAACGTCCACGCCTCTCTTCGTGGCCAGTCGGCACACCTCAACAAGGAGTATCACTACCACATCCTCACGCTCATCAACTTCCACCGCCGCCTCCGCCTCCGCCCGGCGCTCTACATCATCCTCCTCATCCTCCTCCGAGCCCGTATCAACATTACCCTCCCCGACCCATCGAGCATTCCTCAGCTCCCCCGACGCCTTCTCACGCTGCGCCTGCGCAACCGCTTCACGACACCGATCGTCGCCATCATGAACCAGAGCCCTATCCTCCCGTTCAAGACTACCATCGACAGCAACAGCAGCATCAACATCCACCACAGCAGCACCCTCAGCAGCAGCACCCACATCCACCTCCGTCGCCGGCGCATCCAGCGCATCCAGCGCACCACCCATACCCGCCTTACGGTCCAAGAGATCCTCCCATAAAACGAGACCCAGCCGAGGATCAACGCCGACCCAACTCGACGGGCCATGCGCCCGAAGGGATGTCGTCAACACCACATCTTCCGCCGACCTCACTGCCACCACCACCGCCTCCTGGCGCATACCCAGATAACCCACCGCGACACATGAATTACGAAGGCACGCCTTCTATGCCCCCGACACCGGGTGGTTATCGTGCGCCGAGCTTCCCGCCGCCCACTCCCGTGCCCCATCAGACGCCCTACGAGCAACATGGAGGTTATCCTTCAACCCCTCACGAACCATTCTATAGTGTTTATTCAGCATCCGTCCCAGCTAAGAAGAAGAACACGAGAGCTTCTCAGGTACGAGCCTTTTGTGATTCGGAAGCGCGCAAGTTCTAATAAGATATAGGCGTGCGATAGCTGCCGGCAGCTGAAGGCCAAGTGCGACGAGACGAAGCCATGTAAAACCTGTAAGGAAAAGGGCGTGGAATGCAAATACCGTGACCCGGTGCCCAAGGCGTAGGTTTTGAGAGATTCACATTGGCTTAATAGCAAAAACTAAGAATTATTGACAGGACGGATAAGGCTCAAGCTGACATTCTAGAGGGCCTCGGCTCTGTTCAGACGTCGCTTAACTCGATCATGACACACCTGGGGCGATTTGATCAGAGGTTGATCAAGATGGAATCCCTCTTGCCCAAGCATCTTACGACATCAGCTCTCAAGACAGAATCTTCAGTGGAGGACGAGTACAAACGTGCGCCAGCATCGCCCTACGTTGCCAATGGCGCTTCTGTGGACCCGTACTATAATGACACCCATCGCGATCACCCGTCCTCAGAGCCTATGCCATTGCGTATGATGGCCGAGGATGAGATGGAGGTAGAGCCAGGCCCACCCGTCCCCCCTGGCGAGCCCGCGATTCCCATCAATCATACGACTTTGGCAGGCCTGCTCTTGGAATGGCCTTCCATCCGGGAGCTTACAAAACATCACGTTGAGCGCGAAGGTGTTAGATACATTAGCGAATATCCCATCAGCCAAGAACAGAACAGGGGTGTTCTGATAGTGTATGGTCGAGGTGAAGACTCCCACCCTTCGCGACATGTTAGAGAACCAACCGACCATGGCAACTTGGATATGGCCGACGATTCATCCGATATGGCATCTCCTTCGCCTGCGGCTGATTGGGGCCAGCTCGGTGGACTGAGCCCTCCAGACCAAGTGGAATACAAGGGAGGTGTTTTGGTTGATGGCAATCCTGATTTCTCTGAGCCGAAAGTGTGGGCGTACGTGGAAAGTTTTAAGGAAAACATTCTCAACATGCACCCTATCATTCAACCAAAGCTGCTGGACTACTGGGTTAGGCACTTTCTGGATAACCTTCCTGCATCACAGCCACGTTCAGCAAAGCCACAAACATCGAAGCCCACCTTCGCCGTTGGAGGAGGCTCACAGACGCCAGAAGCTGCAGGCTCAAAGAGGAAACGATCGCCAGGACCAGATGGCTCCGAGCCACCCACACCGGCGCCACATCGTGTCGGTCGACCAGATCGGTCCATCCATACCGCTCTAGTTCTCACGGTTCTGGCTTTGGGTAAAGTTTGCCTTCACCGCGATAACGTGCCGGATGTCGTCCATCCTACAGAGCCTCTTCCCCATGGAAGCCCTGCCCTCCGCAATGGAGCCATTCCGCCATCGCCCAATCAAGGCTCCCCGCCAGGAGGGTACTCATCTCATTCCCATTCATCAGGGTTGCCATCACCTAAAGAACAAGACCGGAACATTCATAGTCGTCGATCCTCTATCCATGGCACAGGTGCTTTCCGCTCTGGCTACAGTCTGAAAAAGAACTACGAGGTAATTCCTGGCCTGGAGTACTTTGCATATGCTACGGATATCCTTGGCAACCACACCGGCGCGTACAACAATATGAAAAATGTGTACGCAAACATCTTCGCCGGGCTGTATCATGGCCAGCTGGGCAGACCGATGGAGAGTTTTGCTTTCATCCACAGGGCCAGCCACAAGCTCCAAGTCATCATGAGACCGTAAGTGCTATGAGTTTTAGTAGAACACAGATCAGGAGTGGCTGACAATATTGCAGGAGCTTGGACAAAATGCGACGAATCAAGCGCAACAGCGAGTTCATCCAGGAAACCAAGTATAACCAACTTGCTCTCACGTTCTGGACTTGTCTGCAGCTCGAGAGCGATCTCATTGCAGAGATGCAACTTCCCCCATCAGGACTGCTCTCATATGAAGATGACATGCCGCACCCTAACATGAGTCTCTTGGAAGGTTTCAACCAGCGCATCTTGGACAGCTACCCAGGTCAGCTATACTTGCGTACCCACCTCAACAGCATCCACCGAATGTTTTACGCCCCTGAAGATCCAGCCAAACCTGGCAAAGATAAGTTCCGCAATGTCGGCGTCGTGTCTGATGCTGTCTCGGGTATGCATTGGGTTGCCCCTAGCTTTGCATTCAGAGAGGATGATCCCCCTGCAGATGATATTCTGGCAGCAAGACTGCGGGCAAAGTACTGGGGAGCTCAGGTGATCACTTATCGCCCATTCATCCGACAGATTCTACAGTTCTCGCACTCAATCAAGAATCATGCATCGAGCCCCAACTTTCCCAGCGTCAGCTCCGAATTTCGACAGGACATCACAGCACCTGTTATTCATCCCAAGGCTAGAACGCATGGCGATATCGATCCTCAAGTTGTTGAGTTGGCTAAGAAGGGTATCAAAGCGCTCATTGAAAGCACCCGTGCTTTCCACGGTCTGGGAGATAGGAGGCCGATCATCACCAATATTTTCGGCACAGCTCACGCGTAAGTCTTTCGTCTTCAACTGATGGGCCTCAAACTAACCACGCTCTAGCCAATGGGGTAACCTGTTGATTCTATCAGCTGCATTCCGTGACCCAATCCTTCACACCTATGTGGATGAGGAACTACTCCGAACGCTGTTCCACAAGACGATCCAGTTTTTGCGACAGTCGGCAACGGCAACGAGCGCACTTCGAACTGACATGCACATCCTTGAAGGCCTACAGAGAGATCTTTTCAGCTACGATCCGAGGACCAACTCGAGCTTCTCGAGCGGCACAAGCGCACCTGGCTATCATACTCCAAGACCTGTTCCCATGGCCGCGCCGCCTCAGATGCCCCATCAGATGGGTGATCAAGGCCATCCACGGTCTATGCCCCATCATTTACAGATGAACTCATCACACGGGCAGTGATAGAGTCGACGATATTTGCCGCCGTGATTAGGAGACCTATATTGATGACTTTCATTATCATTTATAATCATCATGATGACATGGCGTTTGGGGACTGATTCATACGCGCCATAAGAGACAACGAAGGAGTGCCATTGTTTTGGCAGGTAGTTATTAGACGCTCAGTCAAACGAAACGGGCTCGACGGATAGAGCGACTATACCCCCAGGTGCATGGAATGCGCCTTTTTCGATGGCGACTGAGAAGAAACATGGGAGCATCGCCATGTCAAGCACGGGTGTTTTGGATCGGTTCTAACTTATCCAACGCCCTCTCTCGACTCGCTCCAGTGCACTGTATCACTAGCAGCGTACAACAAAAGAACACCTCCTTGGGGTGCAAACCCCAATCTTGAACACAAATCCTGTTGTATATACGTCGACGGATGTTTATTGGCTTGGCCGGTCATTTATTGATTTCTGCTTATAGAGGGGCTTACCTGTCGTTTGTGTTTTTGAACATTACAAGATTTGCATTGCATGGCTGTTTTATATGGCAAATGATTTTTATTATTGTTGTTTTTGAACACAAAATCATGGATCTCAATTTTCCTTGTTTTACATGGAGGGATTTGGAGGAGATACCACTCACGGTTGTTGAGCATACTGTAGTACATATTGGATCAAAAGGAAAGGAGGAAAACACGTGCATGCTCACAATCGTTTTGTTTTTTTCTGGATGTTTAGAAGCATTGTCTCCCAAAAGGGAGTTGAATTATACACAAAATCTATACAATATTATGAAGTTCTTCATCTTTACTGGGTTGGTTGAACACATGTCTGTCCCTCCATCAACAAGAAGCGTTGAGCGACTTTGAAGATCAATGACGCCATTGAGGCTCTCGTACTTTAATCCTTGTTCCTCTCCTGCATCCCACTCATTACGTGCAGCATCTCTATACAACAAACAAATCGCCTGCCCCTGATTGCATACGAGAGATGCGTGGGGGAGGCACTGTTTCTGTACGCAAGGTAGTGCAGACCTTCAGGTACGTACCAGGGTCTACGTTACCTAGGTCTAGTAGTGTAGTTTAGGTTAGTAGTTTAGTTGAACACCCCCCGCCAAAAGAAAAGTCTTCTAGAAGGTCAGGGGGTTCTGCTTCGGTGATTCCGTGCATGCTTCTAGAACGTCTAAAATGTGAGAGGGGAAAAGGGGGAGGGGCAGATTCACCGCGAAGGCGGAAAAGGATGACAGTTTTGACTCAGTTGAACCCAATGAATCAAAACGTTTCTCAACACCATCTGAGTTTTTGTGTCTCAAACGAGTCATTCAGGTGACTCAGGTTTTCATTCAACTTGCGGATAGTGCAGGGTTCGTTACTTTTGCTATAGAAAAAAAAAAGCAGTTATTCTTACATGTCATAAAGATTTACTGTAGGCGGGTCAAAACACGAGGAAACATGAGGAGGGTAAGCATTGGCTGGGAGCCTCAAGAGGGCCACACTACTTAGGAAAGCCTTGATACATGGATCGGTGAGCCCACTCCATAGGCCATGTCTAGGCGGTCAACCATAATTCACACCGAGGGTGAAGGCCTTGCAAAGATGTTCGTCTCTGCCCCGAGACTAAATGGAATTGAGCGACTTTCACTGTATTCGTACTGGTACAAGTATCGATAGAATGACTGGGATTGCTACATTGCCCTGGGCTGGCTACTTTATGTGTACTTTATAGAACGTCACATGCGAATAACGTCCTTCTATCACCGGATCAAAATAAACGTGTCGTTGACGCTCCAATCTCGTAGAACTTGGCCCCAAATTCCACCTCCAGTATCTTGAATGCCTTCAAGACCAGTAACAGCCAATCCTTGTTGTTCAAGCCCAACTGTTGAGCCTCAAATGTGTTGGCTGTATACGACCTGAGGCCCTCTGACTCCGACAGTTCTTGGCTGTCGACATCCCAGCTATCAGTGACCTTGATCTTGCTCTTGACTGCAGTTTTGACCATTTTCTCGAGTGTGTCCATGGGTTTCTGTGCTTCATTACCGCCAGAAGATACCTCTGCAACATCTCATTGTCCTTTTCTTCGGGATTGTCCAAGTCGAGATCGTCTTTTGCACCTGAAGACTGGTCACAATGGTCTTGAGTGTGAGCCAAAAGTCCTTGGGATGGAACCAGTCGCCACCTGACTTGATGCTATGTTCGCATACTGGTACTTTCCAACTGCCATGCTTGCAAGAGCCATAGAGATGAGCATTGAACTTGGTATCGTTATCGTGGCGCACGATAGTAAGGAATAGAAGGCTGCTGACTGAAGACAACTTCTGAGCCGGACACAAATCCTTAATTGATTAGAAGTTGTCGGTAAAGTTAGAGAGAGCCGCAAATGGCGATCGTGTGCCCGTGGGTACAGTGCTCTTAAGATATCTTGCTCAGTGGCAAATCTCGATCTGGTTTATCCGAAAGGTGATGTTTGATGTAAGATTGCACATAGTCGTTGAAGATCAAAAACGTCTCCTGGCTTTAAGGGACAAGAGCTGCTCGGGCAGAAGCTGTAATTCGGCGAAGGAAGATGATTAGAAGATGTCCGAGCTGCTCTGGCACCAAAGCTCGAGTTTCGCCGTACTGGAATGCGGTTGAGAGGTGACTTGGTACCAGCATAATGAAGTACTCTCCTGAGCAACGTCAATGTCCTCAGAAAGGCCATAGAAATAAACGCCGCGAAGTAGCGAGTGAAACGCAAACACTGATTTTCCGGCATGGAACAAACGGCTGACGATGCCTGAAAAATTTCGCTGGTGCTCCCCTTTACGACAAGAGATCTTGCCGTCTCAGTTACTCGGTCGAGAATCGCAGATAATGTTTGACTGACATGTCATCGTTTGGCCCTCCTAGGTATAACTGGCTTTGTGCTAACAAAGCATCAACTGCGTTAACTGCAAACTCGGATTCATTGGTCGCAATCAGAAGTACGAGCAGACGTAGAATTAGGGGGTTGAGATTAGGAAGTGTCCTTTTAAGTCCGCCAGTCGTGAAATTATGATAATCTCGTGAACCAAGTTTTGGGAGAGACGATCGAAGACGACATTCCTCCGAAAATCAAACCCGCTTTATCCAGTCCTGCCAGAAGCTTGCAAATAGTTCTGTAGCGAAAGAAATGTAGAGTCGCCGCTGGTAAGTACGGTTCTACAGGGCATGTTGATTGCTTGAGTGAAAGTTCCAGTCGCGACAAAGAGCCTGAGGTAACTCCTGCAGAATAGCATCTTTGCACTAAGAATAGTATATTAGCATTGATACCTTTTTAGACTAGGTAATAGGCGCGAAAGAGGTGGTGCTAAGTAAGTAAAACGTGCTAAAAGAGCTCCTCGCAAAGCAGTCACTCACATCTAGCGAGATGGCCGGCGTGATGAACACCTAACCTGTAACGAAGAGCATCGACCAGTCGTGGAGCAACTTTGTCATTACTCGAACTGCACACGAGGCTATTAAAACCAGCCGAACAAGTCTTGGTCTCAGCGGAACTAAGATGCTAAAGGGTGCTTCTGGATCGAAGCCTTCCCAAGCATTGATCTTTTGTTTCACTCAAAGCGGTCGTAATGAGAGACAAGTGCCGGTAAATCGTTGTGTACGTGGAGCTCATAAGACAGAGGGAGCAGGTGCACAATGTGTCGGTCTAAAGCTTTCACAGTGTGAGGCGATCCTGAGCCTCCAGATCCACATCATCCAACAGAGAAGTATTCCTATATGGCATTAGAGGTTTCGCAGACATGGAGGGTTTAAAAACGTACCGATCCTTAAGTGCAAGCACTGAGTGCACAAACCTGAAGTTGGGGCTGATCAACGAGAGTCTTTGCAGGCGCTACGTAACCCAACCCCTCATTGTCACTCCCTTGAAAGAAATGAATGCTCTGCCATCGGATGTTGGTGTGATGAACAGCACACTTTCATTGGCATCGATTGAATGGAGAACATTTCGTTACTAGGCATCTGGTTCAAACGGTATTCGTGCATCAGGCCGTGACAAATCGCCTGCACATGTCGGGGCCTGCGTGTTCAAGCTGCAGAAGTTGATGGTCTGATATCAGCTTCAAGTCATCACTCAAACCTTATGTGTTGATAGAGAAAGGCAAGCAACTCGAAGATTCGCTAGCCTTGATGGGGAGTTGGGTAGCTGTCAGTACCTTGGCGATACCCTGACCAGCGTTGGCGATGTTGGGCGTGCAATTAGGCAACCTAGAGGTTTCACAAAGATGTCTCTAAATCGTTGATATCAAGAATGTTTCTTTGATCTTAACATCCTTCATGAAATTGTTCAAGACCGGGTGACTAGATGGGAACTCAGTAAAGCCGTTGAAGTCTTTCGGTGTGTAGTCGAAGTCTTTGGATGGTTGCAGTTTGAGAAAAGGCTGCCCTACATCAAGGCGCAGTCCTTTGGCCGTTTCTACATGTAGAATACGCCCATGGTGAAGGATTGCAGGAGAGTCCTCGCATCATCTGTGATTGATATGAGAGCATGGAAGTAGATTCGCCCATCAACAAAATCGAAAAGACCACGTCCTTGTTGCTCTTTCGATCCGGATGAGATTTCTAACTCCTGCTGGGTTGCTGTGCAGATCATGTGAAGAAGATCGCGATCTTGGGTCTCGAAGAGCTAATCCTTGACACCAGTATATGTGTGAACTCTGCTTTGGAGTGGGCAAGTGCGGAGAGTGGCAACTTGCAACAATAGTGCTTCAACACGGTTCAAGTCAGCCTCAGCAACTTCGTATCCTGGACAACAATTGTCGACATAGGCAGGACAAAAGGTCATAGAATGCTTCTCTCTGAAGGGTAAACTCACATGATCGGAGGCCTGGAATACTTGGCGGGCAACATCATCTGCAAGTATGTTTCGACCTGCAGTTCAAGCAATCTTTGCGGTAGTCGGTGTTGATGCGAGGTTAATCAACTGGCTGAACAGGCTCGGATTTGAACCTCGGATCCTTCTGGGACTCCTCAGGCGGGGGGTATCCAGCAATGAGAAAGAGAGGGAATGCGAAAAACTTCGTGGGTATGCACTGGTCAAAAGGCTGGTGAGAGTCGTTGACAGTGATGAAAAAAAGAAGATCCGAACGTCGACCCTCACGAAGAGGGGCCCCCCAAAAGGAGGGTGCAACACGACGAACGGCGAGGAAACTCTCATACGTTGCGCCCGAACGTATGCCCCTTCCCGTCAGAAGCTAATTATCGTGACAGGGCATCCCTAGGCGTGATGGGCGCGCCTAGGGTGCTGTGTTGCTTTACGAAGTCTTTCAGCATTGCAGATCTCTCATCTACCGCGACTACTCAGATTTGCTCAGTCAGGCAAAAGAACTGTAAGAACAACGTCAATCTGTAGATTACTCACCAGGTTCTCGTAATAGGACCCAAAAAAGGCATCCGAGGGGTGAAGTCCTCCGGGCGCAAGGCCCGGGGGTGATGCGGCGGGAGGATAAGGAAGCGAGGAAGAAATGGAAGAAGAAAAAGATGGGAGAGATAGAAATGATAAAATAAACGGAGAGTTGCCTAAAAACAAAAGTTGGCCCCAGGCAACCAACATCATTGGAACCATGACAGTTGCTGCCACTGGCAGAAATTATTAGATGTTAGTAGATGGCCCCGAGGAGGTTGGCTACTAAACTAAGTACCTAGGTATATAGTGAATGCTACTCATCCCCTCCTATCAATCTACGAGGTGGCTGATGTAAAAGAGCGAACTCTGAGACAAGTTACGACTAATATGTGAGTGTCAGGTGGCTCCAGAGCAAGGACAAAATCCGTCTGTAGAAAGCTTCAGTCTCCTTTCAGTGACAACAAGCCCACGTCAAGTCGAGTATGTCTTGGAGTGGACCACCAGCGCTGATCTGGTTGTCTCGAACTGAATATTGGCTTCACAGGCAGATATGCACAATACGATCGTTATGAACCCACACTGAGTGCAATTGGTCAGGATTCAACGACGATTTTGCTGGATCCCATTTTCTTTAGGCAAAGATATGTGTCTTGATCGGCTTTGGAAACTCGATTCACAGCAATCCATGGTGATATAATAACATAAGATTGACGTCCATCAAGTCCCATTGAGGTCTTCCCATATTGAAAGCTTAATTTAGCAAGTCTCGGAGAAGTTATCAGCCCTGCAAGAAGTGCCATCGTGGCCACAGATAGCTTAGAGGGTTCACTGCCGTCAGAGTTACACTCAAAAAGGTCGCATTTCTTGCCTGAGTCCTGGCAAGCCTTGGAGATGGTGCAAATATCGCCATAATTAGTATTGACTAAGAAATTGTTAGTCACAAGCTGGACTGATGTCTCCGATGTGACTTACTACCACAGAGAACACCACCGTTGACAGCAGCAACGTTGTCAATAACAACATTCCGGGGACCACCGTTATCCTTGCAGTTACCGCAGGATCGCACAAGCTTGCCATAGTCTTCGACATAAAAGTCGGAGATCTCGACAGTGCCATGGCCGTTAAACCGAACAACCTTATCAGCGGCGTGGAAAGCACCTCCTCCACGGATGGTGGAGGTGCCGGACTTTTGTTTTAGGGTGATGGCATCTTCACAAACGTCTTCAAACCAGACGTTTTCAAGAGTGCAAGTTCCCTTGCAGTGGACGCCCTCAGCTTGACCAGGCCCAATAATAACATTGCGGAGAGTAGCACCATCCTCGAGATGAACATGGCATCAGCCTCGCCAGTCTCCACCTAATCCTGATATACGGCCGCTGAAGGATGTTATAAGACGGGGTGTAGCTGTGAAGACCAAACTCACGGGAACGATCATAGTATGTCATTTTGCCATCGAATTCACCAGAAACAGGGATGGCGGTAGCAGCAGCACTGGCACCGCTGGATGCGGGAATAGTTCGTGTGATGCCTCCAGCTCCTGAGCCAGATCCAGAGCCGGCATCAGGAGTAGCGACAGGAGCTTCAGTTGGATTAGCTACGGGGTCATTGATGGGGGTATCAACAGGCTTATTGCTGGACTCGTCATCCTCCTCCACTGAAGCTGAGACAATAGGAGGAAGAGAAGCATTCTCGTCGTTCTCGCCACCGTTTTGATTGCCGATACCGCTACCAGGAGCTTCAGGGAACCCGGGAAACCCGAAGCTGGGAAGATCAACATCAGACTTCTCGATCGCAGCAGCCTTAGGAGAGGGACCAGCTTTGGCATCGGGAATACATTGGCTGTACCATTTGCTGGCTTCGACGTATGTGGAACCGGAGGGACATTTGGTGTCTCCGGTGTAAGCGCCACCATCACACTGGTTGTAGAACTGTAGAACGGCAAAGGCAGAGCCAAAGTTGGCAATGATGAGAGCACAGCCTTTCGCATGTTGGAAATGGTTAAACGAGTGATCATTTGAGCGAGAATAAAGTGGAAGAGATTAAAGAACGTGGTTTTGCGGGCCTGTCCGGAACTACGAAAGATGAAAGGAAGTAGCGAAGAATATCTTGCTAGGCTAGATGTCGTTCGTCCAGATCTGGCTCCTTACAAAGGATTTCTGTCATGCAATGATACCGTCCCAGACCTCAAGCCGCAGGCCAGTCAATCCTGGGAACGGAGCTAATGACAAACAAGCCGCTGCCAGTTTGTCACTGAAACCTTGACAAGGGGATGCTTATTCAGGATAGGCACTTCTCGCCATTTGCAGTCAAGGTTTAGCCTAAGCTTATTCGAAGGGTCTGATAGCCGAGTTGGTTGGATTGGCGGACTTTTCCAAGTTTGACAGTTGTGATTGACATCTTGGTTGATTTGAAACAGACGGAACAAAGAAAGCAGGCCATATTTTCTCCTGTGGGAAAGTCATAGAAGCCAGATAAGAGCCAAGTGTAAATGGTTTCATTCGACACAGCGAGGGCGAAGCGGCATCCAGTAATCTCGAGTAAGGGAAGTTTTGCGGTGGTGTTCACGACTAGAAGTTAAAAATTGAATATTTGTTTAAGATCTCCATTGTCATGAGAAGTAGCAAGGCCATATTGATTCTTGTTCTTGGGGGTAGATCCAGATATGCCTTGGTACTAATTAATGACTAGGGGTATTTGCTAACCACCAATGAAGGCTGAGTATCAGACAAGGAACTTGTTAGGTTTGGGGTTCTTGGTCCGGAAAAGCAAGGGCGTATCGAAATTATATCCAGGAGCTACAGCTTGAAACGGACAGAGTTTGAGAGGCCCTGAAGAGGGAAAGAAACTCTCCAGAAGCACTAATTAGTGCGCGGACAATTCTGTATTTCTCTGATAACCAGTGTTCGGAATACTGTCGAAACTCTATTCTTGGCTACGATCAGCTGGGCTTGGATGATTCCAGGGCCTTGGTGTCGATGACACTGCCCAAGTATCAAATGCATCTTCTTGGTCTGCGTATTTATCTGGTTGTTCTGTATAGAGTGGATTGCTGCACGGTAGGTCTAGCAGGTTGCGCGAGAATATTGGCCTTGCTTTTGCTTGAATAGAATGAATGGTTCCAGATTTGTGAAGATGCCCCTGCTGAGGATTCCTTGAAACGCATGTTGCATTGATAACAATAAGCATAAGCTGCATTTGTAAGATTACTTGAGTTGAAGAGCAATCTCTAGGCACTAGTTAAGTCTGTGGGGAAGCTTGACTGACTTGGGCCATTGGCCAAGCTATATTAAATCCTCTGGGCAGCATGAGGACCTTGGATGAATGCCAGGTATACATACAAGTAGATATCTGATGCATTGACTGACACTCACGTGCGTCATCATGTGACCATTGTAAGCTTCCACAAGCTTCTTCCCCTTTTCATGTAGATCAGCTAAAGGGGTGACAGCAATGACGCCACAATCCACATCGTGTTTGAGAAATCGACATTTGACATGACGATTTCGGCTCAAAAAACAGTTATTAAGATGCACAAAATTCATGTTGAGCGCAATTACAAGCGAACAAGCATTGTCACGAGAGCAGTTGCCTGTCTCATCTAAGGTGTGATGGCTATGGTAGTTGCGCTATTAAGTTTTGAGATTACACTCCTTTTTTGACACGAGAAAGCCGGGCCACTTTTTTAATTAGACGATGTCGTTCGTTTCCATCGAGAGCTATAGGAGAACTCGAGAGGAAGAAAGCAGTGGCTTATCTGTAGATGTCAGCTTATCCCTCTGTCCCAGCCTTGATCAATGCATCATGCCTTGTTTCTTGTTTCTGCTCTTTATCAATCATCATCATATATCGCCTCCGATGACGGTATCCTCAGAGTCTCGCATATAAAGTGCTGTTGTAAGGCGAGCCAAGTTTAGGTTGGAACCCCAGATTTTTACAGGGAACATTACGCCCCAAACCCAATCAGCTCTGGAGAAAGTCCAGACCCAATTCAAGACCCGGTTTTTTTCGCGTCAACGTGGAACTGCTTCGGTACCCGTAACCGTTTTTCTCCAGGTTAATAACTACCTACTGCTACAGCAGTTCCAGGTTGCTTCCCCGTCTTGCTCCTCAGCACGCACATAATTAAGGCCATACTTACCTAGGCCCCTACTCCTAAGGTCTCCCTCATCCTCTCCCACAACCCGACCCGACCCCGAAGCCACGTCATCTTCCCCCAACAGTCAAGTCAGTGCTAGTCTTATCTATCAGCCATGTCTTCACCATCGAGCTCATCCCAGGGCGGGAAGCGCAAGAGAAACTCCCTTCGCGCGGAGTCGGCCGCTGACCTTGGTGATAATGGCATCCAGACATCCTCTCGTGATGCCTCTGGTGAGGAAGGAGACACAACAGCCGCTGAGTCGGGACGACTTCACAGCCGAGGATCAGCTGTTGGAGGCCCAATTCCTAAGAGACAGCGCTCTAGCTCGGATCGTGTCCTCGAGACAGCTGCTGACCATGCCCTGGATCCTGGCGAGCCAAGCGACACGACAGAAGCCAGCATCGACATTGCTGAGCGCGTCGGTCGCAAGGGTCGCAAGCCTTCTCTGAGGGAGCTTGATGAAGAGGAGCAGCGAAGAATTGAGGCCATGCCTCCTCCTCCCATTGGCAAGCTCCAAGATCCTGCTGGTGGCTACAAGACCAACCCACCTCCTGTTGGCCGACCTGTTCGCGTATACGCTGATGGAGTGTTTGATCTGTTCCATCTTGGGTAAGTCAAAGACCTGGCTTCTTGAAACTCAGCTGTCTGCTAACCACTCTTTAGCCACATGCGACAACTCGAGCAGGCCAAGAAGGCCTTTCCTGACACAACGCTCGTCGTTGGAGTCACAGGCGACCACGAAACACACAAGCGTAAAGGTTTGACTGTGATGTCTGCCGCTGAGCGTGCCGAAACTCTCCGCCACTGCAAATGGGTTGATGAGGTAATCGAGGACTGCCCATGGATTGTTACCCCCGAATTTCTCGACGAGAACAAGCTCGACTATGTCGCTCACGATGATCTTCCTTACGGCGCGGACGAGGGCGACGACATCTACCAGCCCATCAAGGCTGCTGGCAAGTTCCTTGTCACACAGCGAACAGAAGGTGTCAGCACCACTGGTCTCATTACAAGGTATGCTAGCGAGCACCCGTGCTATCCAACATTCTAACAGCTCGCAGAATCGTTCGCGACTATGAGAAGTACATCGCCCGACAATTCAAGCGCGGTACTTCCCGCCAGGAGCTCAATGTGAGCTGGCTCAAGAAGAATGAGCTGGATCTCAAGCGACATGTTCAGGACCTGCGGGAAAACATCACAAACAACTGGACCACTACTGGTCAAGAACTCGGTCGTGAGCTCAAGCAGTTCTGGCCTACTAGCCGTCCTCAGAGCCCCGCCCGATTTAACAGTGCAGGCAGCTCAGAGGCACTACGTTCGCCAGGCGCTTCTGGTACACCCAAAGAGTTCATCACTGGCTACGCTCTCGGTCTTGTTGGTGGTGTCCGAGGATGGGTGAGTAGTGACATGCACCACAGTTTCCACCTTCAGCTAACGATCGTCTAGATGACCAAGAGCCGAGGCAATGTCACCGATAGTAGCCGACCCCCCAGCGATGATGAGTCTGAAGAGAGTGATACACACGCAAAATCGCCAAAGGACTCATCAAACACCCCAACCGCAGCTGCAGCTGCAACCGCTCCTTCGAAACTATAAATGAAGCTGTATGGTCATGCAGATTGCAAATGTGGGAGATTGGTTAAAAATGTCCAGCAGGAAGAGGAGGCAGGGCCACCACGATAGGGACAACAGATGTTTGCGCAATGGGCTTTGGATTATTATTTTAATCAGTATTCGGCGCTTTAATACAGGACCGGTATACAAGGCGTTCTGGCTTGTTTTATGTATCAAATGTTTTCGCGACTACGGTGTAACCTCGGCGCATTATTGAATGCGGATTCTTCTTGTATAAGGTAGCTGTGGGATTGTACGACAGTTGGGCGAAGTAATCCGACGAGTATGGTTGATCAGTTCAAATGTTTCGATGCTCTCATTTTTCGTGACATTCCCTCATTCTTAGGACCACCTTGCTACGGCCTGTGTCTCTGCAGGTACAATCCTTTGGTTCGGGATTTTATTTCGAGCCCCTCGTTGCTGACATGATAACTATTGTCGTACAGCTAAGTAAGCCAGTATGCATGGCCCCCTCGGTGAGGCTGAAATATCGGAGCGAATCATGAGCCAAATCTCTTTAGGATATCTAGCTTTCCGGATGGCGCAGACACTCAAATACCACACTCTGGGGGCGCCTGCGCTTAGGCGGCTATACTGTCAATTGAGCTCAGTCAGATGATTACTGCAGCACTGAATGATTAGAAGTAACGTTTCAACAGATGAGACCACTCCATCATGACAAAGGTGGTAAATTGGAGTTTGAGGGGATATCTGGTAGAATTTGTCGATCGCACAGTCAGCATCAGTCTGCCTCGACCCAAACGATCGACATTAGGCAACAGGAATCTCTCCACTCCTTGCAATGCGATGTAGAAAGCAGTCCCCCAACATGTACAGGAGAAACCTGATTGCAAATGTCGATGTCGAAAATATCAAGCTCCTAAATGTCAATGGTTCGTACCAGGCTGCGATAGGTAAATGATACGATCAAGGGTGCGCGGATAAACGTCCGAATGGAGATGACCCCCACAAGGATCATGAAGATTTCGGCCAGTACTCAAATGGGAGGCTCCCTAGTTCATAAACTCAAATTGCGGTGTATAGAAAGTTGGAGGCATGTGGTGAGTGACAGGCAACAGGTGCCAAGTCAAGGGGTGTCCTCATGTGTAGATCTGCTTCCACTTCTAGAGGAGCACATGCGAATCAGACCAGACATGCATCAGTGCTGAAAAGTTAGTTGTCTACATGGGCATGTCTACGACGTAGTGACGGGATGAGTTCATGTAGCATCTTAGCGAGACCTTGGCGACAGAAACAGGGTAGATTTCGTGCAAGATCTGTATTAGGAAAAGCCGCTTCTTCTTGTCAATGTATTGGTCCAAAAGAGCCTCTAAATGCAAAAATAGTCGGGATCCAAGCGCCGAGAGCTTTTCCCTTGTCCCCCAGATATGAAAATCTGTGGTTGCAACAAACAAGTTCTACGAGTCCTGTGGAGGACTTTTTTTAAGGAATATTCTCCGTGCGGGCTGAATCCTACAGAGTCTTGGCCTCAAAATCCGAAAAAGGTCGTTTATACTAGACTTAGTGTGCGGAATGACATATGGTAGACAACGGTATGTGACGATCTAATTTGGGAAAGAAGCATAACCCTTGGACGCTGGCGTTGCGAAGTCTCGTGGACGTTGTTATTTCCTATTCCCATATCCAGCCAAAAGGCGGGGAGAAACAGCTTGGAACGTGGAACGGTCCGGCCCCGCATTTCATATCCTTTTGCTCGGGACGAGCACAACGGTTTGTTCCCGACTCAGAAGAAGATTAATATTCGATAAGTCAATACTATGTAGGCAGTTTATGGGTCAATGAGCCGCAAGGTGTTGCAGTAATTGACTCGTCGATCTGCAAAATAAAGAATGCCTTGTCTCTGATTAACTCATTTGTCGATCACAACAAGCATTGTCATGAGGCTGCTAACTTTCTGCTTGAGCTAATAGCTCATCACACTGAACAAGCAGATTTTGTCTGTGCAGGACCCAACAGGCGCAGCCAAGGATGTAAAAATAGGTCACCTCAGGTCATCATGAAACATTGACCAATCAGCCATCGAGTGGCTGAGCTGTGGTGTGTCTGCCCTGAACTTTTGTTTGGCTACCCTAGCGCCCAGCAAGGCTGGGCTAAGATCACCCTTGTACAACAGACAAGGATACGAATTGACGCTACCAGAGGAAAGGATCCAACATTCCAAGTAATGTTTCAATACATACGTCTGTCATGAGAACGGGATACCGGTATTGAGATCAATATGCGATTCGGTTTAAATGCGGGTGATATTGAAAACTCGGTTAGAAAGCTTAGACCAAACTCAACATACCGACCTAAACCATGTGGACCATGGATAATGGACAGCGTTGTAACGGCGAGGGCCCTATGAGGCTGTCGGGCTATGGGAGCTAATTACCAGCAAACCCTTGGGATAAGCACTTGTAAGGTTGGACGGATCCAGGATTCCCAAAGACGAGTTGCTTCATAATCGAAGTGATGGAAGTAATTACATAGAAAAGTTTAAAAACATCACCTAAAAGCAGTGTCAATAAACTCAATAGGTGATATATCGGTAATATCGGGACCAGACTCATGGGAATGCTTACCAAGTCGGTACCTTGGGTCAAGCTCTTAGGTAAGCCGGTACCTGTCACTGATGCAAGCAAGAGCTACCTACTGAAAGGTACAATATAGTACCTCCCTAGGTACCTGTCGGCCGCCTTTCCTTCTCTCCCCAGTTCATTTTCTTCGACTTAACCTTTCTATACACAGCCTCTTCTGTATGGGATCTTTTTTCTCTCCTGTCATCTATGTACGCATCGTTGCCGATCCCTGTCAGACAACCACACCCATTTCAAATGCGCGATGTCATGTCTGTTGTCATTCTGGAGACATCAAGCCATGATCTGTTCTAGCTTCTAGAGCAGCCACCAACAGGCGCCTTGACGCCATATCCGCCCGACGACGCCCACGCTTGTGCCCACGATGTCTCAGTGCCCAGATACAGATGCAGATGCAGATGCAGATGCATTGCTTTAGCTTCCTGCGAAACTGGAGCTCCAAAATCAATTTCAACCCTAGTGCCCGCGCTTCCCCTAGTTCCAATTCGAATTTCTACGCCTCTGTGCTGCTGTTCCGTGCTGGTATTTTTGGATTCTTCATGTGCAACATTGTTCCCTTTTCTCAACGCAACCATTCCTGCTGATCATCGCCGCCATTCTGTCTCTCTTCACAAAGCATTGGATAGGTCTGCGCCAACTACGTCTAAGCGCGAGCTACCACCCGCAAGCCATCGGATCGGTCGGGGAGGAATAGTGTCTTTTGGTACGGTACCACACCTGGGCGCTAGTTGCTCGATCAGGTACCGTTCCTTGAAGGCTTAGATGGCGCTTGCGGCCCCGTCCCGCCACTTGTCGCATTCTCGACGAACAGGGAGCGGCAAGCATGCGACAAGGGTCGATGTGAGAGGGTGGCACATGGACAAGCCAAACCAAACAATGGGATGGACTCCCCATGTCCCAACCTTTTGGTGTCGAGGACGTTTTTAAACACTACGTACGGTAATCAAGAGGCAGGCAAGTGCCTTGCATCAGGTGCATCTCTTGTTTTCCCCTCCACCTCACCTCCTTCAAAGCATCTAATCTTGTCCATATCCATGTTTCAATCCATGCGTCAACTCCCCTGTCCTGTGCCCCATACTCAGCTCGCAGGGTTGTCTTCAACCTTGGGTCAATCACATCGACATCCCCATGCACCATGTTCTAACACTCTCTCAAATAATCCTGCCCAGGTCCAACCCAGCAATGCCTCTCCTGGTTCCTATCTTTGTACCAAGAGTAAATATCTCACTTGCACTGAGCCCCATATTCACATCCACATCCCTGCTAAACACTGGGCTTGCTCTATTCGCCAGCCTCAGCCGTCTGTACCTCTTCCCGTCTGTGATCTTTGCTTGAATTCTACACCAACTCCCCCACTATTACTCCTGCTTGCTGTTCTATACCCTCATCGCCCACCTTCTTTACATGAGCCTAAAACGTCCCATCTGCCGGGACTTGTCCATACGCCTCCCTGGGGGCTGTGTCTTACTAAGTTTGGCTTGTCCATCTACAATTCTCCGGACTCACTGCCTCTTTTGATTTGTGCTTCTGTTCTCAATTTTGGGCCATGGCTAGTCTCAAGAATATCATGAATACCGACGATGAACACGTCGATTCAAGTTCCGGAACCCGTTCCGTCGGTTTGACTTCAAAACCGCCATCTACCCACAGCCATGCTACTACATTAAAACATCCACCACCCTCTTCCTCCCATAACAACAGGTCTGATATTCCTGTTTCATCTATGACCTCTTCTCTCGATGATCACACATCATCACCGAAGCCCAATATCAACATGACTAGCCGACGCCGTAGCAACGCAAGTGTCGACTCCAACGAATTCTCCTACCAGCCTGGCCCATTATCTCACACTCCCATGAGGCCCTTCACCACTGGAGCAGCCACAAGAGAGGCACACGTCAAGTTGACCCCTATAACCAGAAAGATAAGCAAGGCGAAGAAAGGTGTTCCGGTTCACACATGCAACCAGTGCCCCAAGGTATATTTCTTCTTTCTCTAAGATCTTCACATCTAACTTTCCCAGACCTTCTCTCGGGCAGAGCACTTGAGGTTTGTGGTCTTCCTCAAAGCTAAAAGGTGTTTCTAACAATGGGATGCAGACGCCATCAACTCAGTCACTCAGCTCCTGATCTATTCTGCCCGGTCGAAAACTGTAACAAGACTTTCCATCGCAAGGACCTCCTCGACCGTCATGTTCAAAGACAGTACGTTGAGATAGTGACACCCGGAGAGCTTCGAGGCTAACAAGAGTAGCGAGCAAGATGGTCAAGATGTTAGAGACCCGAAACATAACCGTCAAGGCAGCCCGAAAACACCTAGCTTACCCTCTGCAGACTCTGCACCAGAACCAGGACTCAAGATGCCTGAAGTCTATAGACACCCTCGAGCAGTAACCGCGAACAGCAGCTCGAATATGGTTGGTTCATGGACATCAGTGGCATCGACATCTGCTCCTCATCAGGCCTACAATCCGCCGCCAACTGTGAACAATTCCTCAGACAACTACCCCATCGGGCCAAACAACTATGTACTCCATACGCTACCAACGAACGAAAGTTTTGTAGCAAGCTATTCGGAACCAAGAAACATGTCCGACATGCCTATCATATCAGCCATCCCTGAGGAAGCACCCCCGGATCTAGGCTGGCCTGAAAGCTCAATGTCTTCATCAGCTCCTACAAGCACATTCTCGACTCCCCCGGATAACACAAGGCGCTCACAGTTCTCCGTGCCAACAACGAACGGGTCTTGGATAACCGCGACTCCAGCTTACCCAACGACTGCAAATGACATCACTGCCAGTCTGGACAGCAACACATACCCTGGCTCGTATTCATATACCGATACTCCACCACAAGCGTATCCGTCAGTCTTTGGCGATATGGATCTTGCATTACCTGGATACTCCGAATGCCCTTCATTCAGCACTACCAATCAGATCCCTATTCCTACAGTTCGTAGCATGTCCCCCTCATTAGCTGTCGCTCAATCTGAGACTTTAGTAGCTGTCTCCTCGCTGCCAACATCAGATGGAGTTTTCGGATTGGGGGCATGTAGCTCTGGGCCTTCGGATGGTAGCTTATTGAGTACTCCTGATCTGATGCACCTATCTCTCCCTGCAGCAACGAGAGACTCAATTCCGACATACTTAGAAACCTATTGGGAGCATGTCCACCCCAAGAACCCCATCGTACATAAGCACACTTATGAGGATGTACCCGAGGAGGAGACAGAGCATGTACAGGTCCTCCAATGCGCCATGGCTGCTCTGGCGACACAATACATCCCTAACGCAGACGACCGCATGAAGGGAGCTCAGCTTCATGCATACGCCTGGCAAAAGTCAAAAGTGGTGAGTTGAAAGAACAGGAGCTCGCCAAAGGAGCAGTCGACAATCGACCGGTGCTGATACACTTAGTTTACACAAGCTGAAAAGTGGTCAATACCAGTACAGCAAACTATTGCACTTTGCGAGTATTATGCTCGGTTTCGTGGTAGAAAGCCACACTCACATCAGCCCTCTGCCCGGTTCACTGCACTTTACCACAGGGTTAGTCCGCGTGATTTCTCTTGATTATTCCTCCCTTTATTTCTTTATTTCTTTATTTCTTTATTTCTTTATTTCTTTATTTCTTTATTTCTTTATTTCTTTATTTCTTTATTTCTTTATTTCTTTATTTCTTTATTTCTTTATTTCTTTATTTCTTTATTTCTTTATTTCTTCCGTTCTCTTCTTTATCTTTCTCTTCTATTGGAAAAACTTTAAACATCATGTCTTTCTTTTCGACCTCATATCCCCCTCGAATACCTGGCTCAACTCCCGATAGGTTTTTAATCATCACCATGAATCTTCTTCTGGCTCTTCGCCCCAAGGTCAATCGGCTTGGAAGATCTGGGTTGCTGCAGAAACTCAACGACGACTGCTGGCTGCCTGCTTCCTCCTGGATGTCCACAGTTCACGGTATCATCAACGACCGTATGTTTCCGCCATTGGCCTGGACTACACTGCTCCAGACACTCTTCCTATTCCACTTACAGCAACAACAAAAAATTCTTGGGAAGCACATGATCCTCAAACATGGACAAGACTACGAACAAGAAATGACCCGAAAACCGTCTCAAGCATCAACCTGAGGACACTCTCTGCCACTGATGTAGCATCTTTGCCTGCCTTTGACGCGGCAATCTTACTTGCAGCATGTTCATTATTCATTTCGCGTCGTCAGAACCCAGCACACGTTGGCCTGATGGATGGTGCACTGAACTTTGAGTCGGAGAGAATGCTTATGTTAAGAGCATTTCCTGACTCGGCAGTTGCCAGTACCTACCTAGCCCTTCACTACACACCTCTTTACTACCTATTATCAGTATCTGGGCAGAGCTGGGTCTTCAACAAGAAGGTGACGGACTTCAATGTCTTTGTGGAACACCAGAGATTACTGGGCGAATGGTGTAAATCTAGCACAGCTGCGATCGCCACTGTTTTTGCTGCCCGTGCTTTGAACATCTTCCTTAACCTCAAAGCTTCATCCGATCGGGGAGAAGACAGAAAAGGAAAATCCAACCAGCAACAAGCAGTACAATGGACAGATATTTCGGACTACTGGGGTGTTTACGTTTGCTCGTTGATCTGTTGGGCCTTTGGTATTGAGGATAAACAGGACAAGGACAATACCAAAATTTTGCCAAAAGCTGCAAAGCAGTGGATATTGACAGTCGCGGATCTGGAGCCGTCCGAGTTGCAAGCTCAGAATCACCGCAATGGGGCTCAAAAGGTTGTAAGTCTCGTGAAGGAGGCGTTGGAAAGCGATTGTCTGGGCGGAGGAAACATTCTTTTTGCAGATGCCGTAAACGTTTTAAAACAACTAGAAAGGGGGGCATCTGCGAGGTCCTGCCCAGCTGTTTGAGAGTCTGGCGTTCATGAAGGATCATGTCCTATTTGTTCCTTCTCTTATTTATATATTTGTTTTGAGTTGACCGCATTGATGTGCTATGAGAAATGCATATAGGTAGGAGTTGAGCAGTCAAAGGAGGTGTGGATTTGGGAGTGAAGGATACATGCCTTGGTTGAAGGGATCATAGCGTAGCGTTGCAGAAGGAAACGATGCCTTTTATCTGCTGAACCTTTCACATGCAAGTCCACAACCACATAGGTGGCATATGAATGGCGGGAAAGTGTTGAGTTTGTCTCAGTAGGGTGATCGACTGAGACCATGATCCAGTTTGCAGAAACCGATGCGAAACGTCTGGTAGTTGAGAGCCTCAACTGAAGCGTTCGGAAGCCCAAGAGACCACAGCTGACCCAACTTTGAGATGAAATGGCTTAGAACCATTTCAGGAAAATAGCTGCGACGTCATGAGAGATATCGACGCATTTTGATAGAATGGATCCTCCCAGCGTAGGATGGGAGCTGGACATGACACTGAGCTGAGGGCGGATGAGGAGAGGGGTTTGGTGGCTTGTGGCGTTGTCTCAGGATCTCAGCCCTGGGGGATAATTAGAATAGACCCATTCCAGTGACGTCGGGATGACTTGTGCTGTTTATTGCTAAAAGGAATTGGATGTTGAGTGCTGACTGGAGGTGTAGGTGGTTACCTTAGGTTTGGGAATTGATATACATGCCTACCTGGCATTTAGAGGGGACGGCCTTGTTATAAGGTATCTCACAGAGCTCGAAGAATATGACCAAATCGAGAAGGGCAAGGTATTTCGGTCTTAGGAGCAGAGGCCAAGAGCGGAGGATGATTGATTACTACGCATGATTGATCACATGCAAAGAAATATATAGAATACGACCAAAAGAAGAAAAGAAGCGGTGACGGAGGAACAAGAGAGATTAATTGTCCGTATCTGAGCGGTGATGGAAATAAAATGGTGGATGTTCCGTTGTTGGTTTAGCCTCCGACATACATAATAAGCCAGAGCCCAGACTTAGTTATGCTGTGTGTGAACCTACTGTATACCTCTTTGTCGGTGGCAGAGTTGTTAAAGTACCTCATATTAAATCTTGATCGACAATCCCAAAGATTGGGAGCTCTCATGATACCTATAGTAGGTAGGTAGGTAGTGTGTCAAGGCCAAGCCATGACATGATGACTCGGATCTGGCAGGTTCACGGACAATCGGCACTATTAATACTGGAGACAAGAGGCGAGACCGAGTTGCCTATTCTGAAAGGAACCGAGTCGAGGGGATTTGGATGCATTGGATGTCATGGAAGGAATTTAACACGAGGGCATATGTAACCTTAGGGCGAGGTAGACTACCCTGACCAGTAGAACTCTCTCGTATGTACTTACGAAGCTCTGAAAAAGAGGCTAATAAACAATACCTAGCGGATAGGGTAAAGTCAGATACAGTAGTAGCCTTCTGCCAGGTTAAAAACAACAATATGTAAGAGGCATTTTCTTATGTTTCGCTTCAACCAACAACACGAGACGAGATGAGACAATTCAAGGCAAGGTGCCTTTTATTAGCTCAATCAAATTCGGGTTCATCCATTTAGTTAACTACTAACCTAGGTCGAGAGATGGTATGGCCGAATACGTGTCCCCAGTCACGGAATCGGCACGGCAAAAAAGGCGCCCCAACACTATTCATGGATGGCTCTAGTGGCCTAGTCCTGGAATCTGGAGTCTAGAGGCTAAGGGACAGACAGGCCTGACTTATTTGGGGGTCCTAGTGGAGGTACCTTCGGTAGGTAGGCACTAAGGCAGACGTTGTGAAGGATCCAAGAAAGGTGCCCTGAGCAGAAGAAACACAAGGAGTGAGCTTATTGTCGATTGTATAGCATTAAAACAAGGGTCATTTCCCTTTTTCGGCCTTTTATGTTTTGTTTCCTTTCTCGTTCTTCTTACTCCTGAGTTCTACCTGTTTTGCGAGACAAGACGAGATTAGGAGAAGAAGAAGAAGAGAGAAAAGAAGCAAGCCAACCAGGGGAAGCCCAATTGTTTTCTCCATGGATGATACTTGATTTAGTATCACGGTCACTCCTGAGTTCTCGTACCTCATCTTGTTTAATTCAACTTCTCGTCTCGTCTCGTCTCTTTTATTACCGAGCTGGGTTTAATTTAAATCACTTCTCTTTATATTCTGCCTCACGTGCCTCTACGCTCAACCATTAACAAACTCATTTCTATCTCTCCCACCATCAACCAATATACTTTCATCATAGTACGGTATTCCACCGACCGATCACAGACGGATCCTCTCGCGTTCCTTGTCCCACATTCACGGCTCAGACGGCGCTGACACTTGATACCGGGGCTTGGCCGTGGCTTGGCCTGGGCAGTCGTCAGAGAACGAATCTGGAGTACGAGCTGAGCAATCATTGAAGGGCAGCAGGGCGAAAAGAAAAGGAGAGAAAGAAGAAAATACAGCGGGAATGGTCACGGCGTATACCGAATGAAGCAGCCAATCTAAACCACGAGCCGACACGACGACTTATAACACCGTTTAAAAAAAGGGGGTCGAGAACGGGTTTCATTCATGCTACCAACTATTTTCTACTTGAGAGCTAAGCTGAGCTGAATCTGTGGAAGCGAGCGCAAATCGTACATATCTGAAACGATAAACGGCGATAATAAGCTCCAACCCTTAAAGTCATTTCGAGCTGAAACGGGCGACAACACTCTTAAAATTCTTACATCAACAGATTAACTTGAGGGGAATACTCAAGACCGCAAGTTGAAATAGGGCAAATCTGTTCCTGTTTTCACTACGTCACTTTGGGTTATTCGTTCCCCGCCCTATCAAGCATCCCCACCAATCCCACGACGGTCTGCACCCCCCAAAAGCTACAAGCGGAATCAACCTTGGCCCTCCTATTGCAGGACATTTTGTGGGTGTTGTCGCCTGGAAATCCGCCTGAGCTGAGCGCTTGAGACGCCTGGACGCACCACACCCTTCCAGCCCAGTTGCTACCTAAGGTACTGTACAGCTCCAGCACCCCCGCTGTCGATCGATCTATCACCCTCCATAACTTTTGAGACTGCAGTGCTGTGTGTGACAGGGAGCTCCAGCTGTTGGAGCCCCAGTCCGGCCGAGCCAAGGCCCTTTCTTCGTCATGGTGCGCATCATCCCAACTCGGCTCAAATCGACCTCTCGATCCTCCTCTTCTTCCTCCACAACCATACACTCCGTCAGCAACACCAACGGAAGAACCAAAAACAACCGCAGCAACAGTCCTCCCATGCGCTCGAAAAATGATAGCACGAGCCCTTCGAGGGACGCTGGAAATGGTCTGGCCCTTAGAGTTTATATTATAAAGGTACTATATATCGAGTGTCCCTTGGTGCTTTATGCATTTCACATCCTCTTATACGAGCTGACTGCAGGTCTCTCCAGCCATCATCGCTTCTCTGCCCGGTCTAATCGGCGCAGTAGCAAGGCAGCGAGAGAACATCCGAGTGTAAATTCATTCCACCAGACTTCTGCTAACATCTTGCTAGGGAAAAGACCTTGCACCCAAGGATCGAAGCGGCACATCCGATCCTGTAAGTCCCTCTCTCAACACCGCGTCCAATGCTGACAGTTAACCTTCAGTACCTCGTTCTTTCTAGCGGCGACTCTCGAATCGTAACCAACGATGTCCCGAAAACTCTCAACCCAGAGTGGAACGTCACCGAGGAAATTCCCCTCACATCTGTCCAGAACTTGGTCCTGGATGTCATCTGCTGGGACAAGGACCGCTTTGGAAAAGATTACATGGGCGAGTTCGATCTCGCTCTCGAAGAGATCTTCAACAACGACAAGTTGGAACAGGAACCTACCTGGTACCGTCTCAAGAGCAAGCGTCCCGGCAAGAAGACGAGTGTTGTCTCTGGTGAGGTCCAGTTACGGTTTTCCCTCTTCGACTCGACGAACCCGTCAGCGACACCACAGCAAATCTTCGAAAAGTTCCAAGCCCTCGTAGGAACTGCCCCCGCTGGCTCTCGAAACGTAACACCCTCGATGACACCGAACCTGGCCCCCACAGGTTCCCAATCCGCCCCCAACCCTCAGGATAGTCCTAGTGACGATGACGATGACGATTTCGACGAGGACGACTCCGACGAGGGTGATGAGGATGAAGGTGAACAAGATGCTACCAAGCGCAAGCGCCGACTTCGAATCCGAGGACTGAAGAAGAGGAGACGCAACAACCCTTATGCCTTTGCCAGCAGTGGCTCTGACGTTGTTGGAATCATCTACCTTGAGGTCATCAAGATCACAGACCTGCCTCCCGAATCCAACCTTACACGCACAAGCTTCGATATGGACCCTTTCGTTGTGGCATCTCTCGGCAAGAAGACATACCGAACTCGACGCATTCGTCATGATCTCAACCCCGTTTATAACGAGAAGATGCTGTTTCATATCCAAAGTCACGAGCAGCAATACTCTTTCGCTTTTACTGTCATCGACCACGATAAATACTCCGGCAACGATTTCATTGCTTCGTGCGATCTTCCAATCCACCAATTGATCGAGAGAGCTCCCAAAGCAAACCCCGAAACCGGACTCTATGATCTCAAAGTCCCTGCACAGGCCGAACCGCTTCCTTCGCGATCGCGATTCAAGAAGCTCGCCATGTCACGATCCAACTCTTCCTCAAGCATCAGCAAGATGATTCGTCCTCCACTGAGCAAGCACGCCTCCAACACGAGCATGGCATCAGCGACCCCCACCCCTGCTCCCACCTCAGCACCCGATCCTAACAAGCTGGCACCCGCGGATGTCCTCGCCAATACTGGTTCTGATCCTGACTCGACCAACCAGGACAGCGGAGATGCCGACTTTTATGACTACAACGTTCCCCTAAAGATGAAGAACACCGAAAAGTGGGAGAAGAAGCACAACCCCGTTCTATACCTCCGCGCGAAGTACATGCCATATGATGCCCTCCGACAACAGTTCTGGCGAGCCATGCTTCGGCAATATGATGCCGATGAGAGTGGTCGCATCAGCAGAATCGAGCTCACAACAATGCTCGAGTCTCTGGGTTCTACGCTTACCGAGAATACCATCGATGGCTTTTTCAAGCGATTCCCCCACCGTGATGCTGATAACGACGAGAATTGGGAGCTTACGATGGATGAGTGCGTCATTTGCCTCGAGGACCAACTGGAAGGACGAAGGCGATCCTCAGGCACTGCTGCAGATAAACTAAAGGGTTTGGTGCCCGAGATGAAGAACCTCCTCCACGTGCCCGGTCATGGACACAACAACGGTGGCTCAGAGACCCCCAGCGTTCTAGAACTCGATTCGACGTCGGGAACTCAGACTCCCATCTCAAATGTCCCCACTTTGAAGACACCTGCAGATGAGGAGGGCGATCCCCTCGACAAGTCTGACAGCAGTGATGACCGTTCTGAAGAGCACGTCGTAGAGATTCGAGAATGTCCTATCTGTCACCAGCCGCGACTCAACAAGCGCAAGGATGCTGACATCATCACCCATATTGCGACATGCGCAAGCCAAGACTGGAGGCAAGTCAACAGCGTGCTAGTGGGTGGATTTGTCACAGCCAGCCAGGCGCAGCGCAAGTGGTACTCGAAGGTCATTACCAAGATCTCTTACGGTGGTTACAAGCTGGGTGCCAACTCGGCCAATATCCTTGTGCAAGATCGTCTCACGGGTCAGATCAACGAGGAGAAGATGAGTGTTTATGTAAGACTCGGTATTCGTCTGCTGTACAAGGGACTCAAATCTCGAGATATGGAGAACAAACGAAGTAAGCAGAGTGCTCGCTCGCCTGGAAAACCAGCATTACTGACAAGGTTACAGTCCGAAAACTACTCAAAAATCTAAGTATCAAGCAGGGCAAGAAGTTTGACGATCCTGCATCCAAGGATGAAATTGAAAAGTTCATTGCTTTCCACGGTCTCGACATGTCGGAAGTTCTGTTGCCGTTAGATGAGTTCAACAACTTCAATGAGTTCTTCTACCGCGCCCTGAAGCCTGGCGCTCGGCCCTGCTCTGCGCCCGACAACCCTCACATTATCGTCTCACCAGCCGATTGTCGAAGCGTCGTCTTCAACTCTATCACAGTCGCCACCAAGATTTGGGTCAAGGGTCGTGAGTTTAACATGAAGAGGCTTCTCGGCGACGCATACCCTGAGGATGTGTCCCGGTTTGAGGGCGGAGCTCTGGGCATCTTCCGACTGGCTCCTCAGGACTACCATCGCTTCCACATCCCTGTGGACGGTGTCATGGGCAAGCCCAAGACAATTGAGGGTGAGTACTACACAGTGAACCCCATGGCTATTCGATCGGCTCTGGACGTTTACGGAGAGAACGTGAGAGTTCTCGTGCCAATTGACAGTGAACACCACGGACGCGTCATGGTTATTTGCGTCGGTGCAATGATGGTAGGTAGTACTGTCATTACCCGCAAGGAGGGCGATAGAGTCCACCGAGCAGAAGAGCTCGGATACTTCAAGTTTGGTGGCAGCACGATCCTGCTGCTTTTTGAACCTGGACGAATGGTGTTTGACGATGATCTTGTCGACAATAGCAAGGATGCGCTTGAAACTCTGGTAAGTAATTCACATTGGTGAGTTGCACAGCTACTAATTCCCTGTAAAGGTCCGAGTTGGCATGTCTGTTGGCCACACGCCTAGTGAGCCACAGTGGACTCCTGATATGCGAAAGAAGGCAGAGAACATCACGGAAGCGGACAAGAGAGCTGCCAAGAGACGAATCCAGGGCAACGTAGCCCTGCAGGAGTCTCCAGATGGCAGTGGAGAGGAAGAGCAGCCATCAAGATTAACATCCAAGCCCACCATCGATACAATGGCTGCGTCGGCGATGTAGAGACGTCGACATAGCACGCTGAAGCGATGTAAGCGGAGGAGCCGCCGGTGGACGCGGAGACGACGGGGGGTATATTCAACATTAAGCAGGGCATGTAGAAGGTGGATAGGTAGGCTCCGGAGACGTGTAGATATGGCCATTGAACTGGTTATCGAGGGATTTGTATGAGGACAAAGAAATACATGTTCGGTCCGTGGTCATTGGATAAGGAGAGACAGGATAGGATATAACTTGATGCATGAGAAACGAAACGACGTAAACGAAAAAGCGAAGCAAGCGGATGCAAATGGACAGTAGCACAGACACTTTTCTGTTTATATTAGTGCATATATGTATGCTTAACTATTTAGTGATACGTCAGAATGCTTGGTGTTACATGGAGCCCTATCACACAGGACCAATTTGCATATGTCAGTCATCAGTCATCCTTCTCATAGACCCATGATGAAGCAGGGCAGACCTGAATAGCTCGGTTCGGAAATAGGTCAGGTCTAAGGACGTGAGATCGGTGGGGAAAGCCGAACCGATCCGAGGAAAAGCACTTCTTGCTCCAGCTGAAGGAGTTGGAGAACCACCTGGGCTACTGTAAAATCTGGGGAAGGCTAAAGATGAACTTGGGGTAGGGTTCTATGCCTGGTATAGGTAGCAATGCGCGAAGTCTTCCTTGCTTTGTCCAAAGATAATTAGATAATCAATACTTGGTCAATAGTTTCTATGCTGGTACTGAACATAATTTTGATCGAGTCTTGAACTTGAATGTCGTGATGACACGTGATAAAATACCTTTTCAAGGATAGAGTTTACCCACCAGCCACAGCGAGTCCCTTGAGCACCCTGCAAAAAAGAGATCGGCGGCGCGCCCCGATTACAGGGGGTATTCAATGTGGGCAGATGGTCATGCCACTGTGATCGATTTCGAGTCATGGGTTGCCAGGGTTGAACGATGGGAGGAATTCAGAGATTCGAGATCGGGGGATAGATAATGGTATTTGGTTCAGAATATTGAGTTTCATTTGGGTATCTAGTGTGAAAAAGAGGTTGCTGATTTCAGCCACTGAACAATTTAAGGACAAGTGTAAAAAAGAAAAGCCTCTATCCGAAAGGTCTCTGTCCAGTCTGTACGTCTACATGGCGTCTTAGAGTCTTGTATTCCATCAGAAGAAATGACGCTTCGCATGTCAGTTTCTGGCGTTTTCTCATGCGAACGTGGGGGACATCTCTTATTATGCAACTTTAGCACAAGATTTCGTGATTGACACCTTGTGGTCCCACGGTGGCATACTGGCCCCACGGATCTGGGCTGTTTTTGATGCATCTCGTCTGAGGGAGAGTTTGTTGGCAGATCTGTTGATGTAACTTTTGCAGGATTCGATGTTCCGTACCGAGAGGCGTCAAAAAGAGGTGCTGGGAGCTTCCAGAATCTTGAAGATTGGGCGTAATGTGAAAGAGGAAGTTTAGCGACGGCTTCAAATCCCGTCCAGTATAACAAAGTCATGTGCGCCAGATGCTGTGTCCGTGTCCTGAATGCAGAAATTCGACCCGTCTCATAAGTCATGGGTAAATAAGGCAAAATTGCAAGTCTTTGTATTTCCTCAGTGACGACTTTTGGGGTGCCATTCTGAGTCTGAGGCGTTCGAAGGGCGTCGCTCTGATCGTTGAGCAGGGGGTGAAGGGGATCGCGAGATGGGACGACCAAACATAGACGAAGGAGTTTGTGTGGGGGGAGCCAGGTCGGGAGAGGGTTGTCGGGTCTGACGCCAGGAAGCGTAGATCTGCTTGCAGAGGTGGGCGGTCATTGTGTAAGTCATGTTTGGGGTGTTAAGTCTGAAAGCGAAGACTAATTATGAGAATGGCTGTGGTCGTAGAGTGAAAGTAGTAGTCGAGGTTGAAGAGTTGTTCGTAAGGAGAAAGCCCAGGAGAGTTGAGTTATATGGACGAATATTGCGTGAGTAGGTTTGATGTACTATAGTATATTAAATTAAATTATGTGTAAAGTCAAAGTCAAAGAAAACAGGTCGACAGACCGAAGTGCAGACCTTGTGCTTAAGTACTAACCTGCCTACTTGCCTTGGTAGGTTGCCTCAAATGAGGTGCCCAGGTGCCCCTTCCTTAAGCCAGCCAGCACGTCGGTACCTGGAGTGGACCTGACTTACCTGCCAAGCTCCAACTCTTCCGCTTGTATCCTTATGGGGTCATCTTCATCAACCTAAGGGAAAGTGCAGTGCCCGCACCTGCCACTCAAGGTAAACAGTGAACTGCTTCCGAACCGAAGACTGGGCAGGCAGGAGATCCCGAATGGGAAGGGAAAGAGACAACCGACCAATCATAACCTCGCTAATTGTCAGAAACACCCGACTTTTGGGCTGATGTGGCAGTGAATCGTATGACCTTGGCTTGGGCCACTTGTGGCTCAGAGAGATTACCCCTGTCGGACCAACCAAAGTCTGTGTCTTCCAGGTCAGCTTCTAGATCTTCTAGTTACTTCATTCAGCCAACAAGGTCGAGAACAAAGGGTTCCTTCTAACTACCTTACCTTTGATTCATGGAAAGATGGATTCAGAGAATTTGTTTCTTTGCTGACTTTTTTACCCCTTGTCCTTGTCTTGTCCTTGTCTTGTCATTACGATAATTCTTTGTTCTGAAACCCAACCCCAACCATCAACTGTTGACAGAGGTGTATAACGTGGAGGAGGGTCCGAAACATCTGTTGCTGACACCATTCGCCTTGTTTATTCCTCATTTTGACTTTGGCTCTTTTGAGTGATCCGTTTCGTGTTCGTTCTTGACCTCGACCGTTAGCCCATGACCCATTTTTTATTATCTTAGTTGCTGATCATATGTCCCAACTCTCATTCTATCCACTCATATCCAACAAGTCTTTTCATAACATAAGATATCTGGACCAGCAAGTGTGACCTGATCATTTTTGTTGGGCATTATCTTCTCATTCTCACCCTAGTCGACCGTTTCTACTGGCTGAAATACCATACTGCATACACATGGGAGTACATCGAACTGGTGTATTCAACTTCATAGCAGTTTTACCTCAGCCTTGCGCAAAAGTTACCTACAGAAATTCGACTCTTCAACTACTCGAACTTTTCGCATGAAAGCCTTTCCCAAATAGACGCCAGGTATATCATCCGTGCCTCCATTATGAACCGCGCTCTTATCACAGAACACCATCAGCATCCCAAGAATAATCAGACTCGCTATAAAGAATGCAATCGTTGCCCGAAACAACCAGTCGGCTAGTATAAATTCATCTCCTCAGGAGTAAGCTCTACCAACCATGATGTCCCCTACTGGTCTTCCAGAGAAGGTCGCATGTCCTGCGTTCATTCCTACACCTTCTCGCACCACGCCCCAACGAACCTCGAGTGTTTCAACGCCGCCCTCTCGCGGTACTCGGTGGCATCGTGCACTCAGAACCGCCGAACACGTTCCGCCCACTAAAGCGAGTGGGTTACCGGCCGGTTCTCCGCCTTCAACGGAACCACGGGGATCCACCTGCCGGAGTGCTAGACCAGCAATGCCGAGACCGAGTAGCACAAGTAGAACGAGGAGTATAAGTAGCGGTAGGGGGCTGAAGCCAATTCCCGTTGTGGTGCCCTTAATGCCGTCTACAGACACGAGAATAATGCCCTGACTGAGGAGAAAAGCCATTACGGCAACAAGAAAGAAGAGTATCCAGGATACGGGCCGAGGTAAGGTGAGATATAGTGAAGTCGTCTGTGAACCGAGTGGCTGTCCTGAAGACACGCGCAAAGGAAGCAAGTCCGATGTAAACTGCGAGAGCTCGTGAGACAGATAGAACAGGGTGAGCAGCGCGTTACTGGAAAGGTACAGCAGGCCCAAAAGGAGCTGGGGCAACGCAGCCACAACGGCCAGACCAGATCTTGACGTTCCCGCGGGCAGCTCATATACCACTGCCGCCTTGCCGAACCTAGTGAAGGCCTCCTTAGGTTCCTTCACAGCCCCCAGTGCCAGAGCCGCAGCTGCCAACCCCACAGGCATGATCCATGTCATGAACCAAATAGCCCATCGGCTGAATGATGGAACATTGAACCAGCGGCCTGTCTTGGCATACCAGTACTTGCCCTCTCGGTCTCCCCATAATCCCTTCTTGATCTCTTCCTTGGTGATGAGGCATGAATCCTGAGTGCTGACATCGGGATCGGCGAGGAACGAGCTCAGAGCATCACCGAGCGTGACGAGTGGGCTGAATACTTGTCTGGTGAGTGCTAATGCAACAGCGATGGCATAAGTGAGGATGAGAACAACATTGATTAGCGTAATAGCGGCGACAAGAGGCCCGTTAACATTAAGCGATGATTTAGATTTCTCTGCGTGTTCGGTAGTAATAATTATGGAATTATATCTTCAATCTGTCAGTGACAATCCATGTCGTCAGATTATGGGTTGCATACATTACTTGGGAAAGGAGGGCAAACACCATCATGATACCTGACAGCGTTGCCCTGGTCGAAGAGACGAGTGACATGTTTCGTAGAGATGGGATCCCGATGTCGAGCCACTTAAAGGTTGAGTGGGCGTTGTCTACCTCGGCACGAGTCGGGCTGTTGAGTATTTGAACGACGTAGTTGGCTCCAGCGACGAGAATAATGGCGAACACATTCACGGCTGCCAAGATCCCTCTAGCAATACCTTCAACTGTAGTCGAACTACCTTCCATTAACGACGACTCCCATGTTGACATATGTCCCTGGGCTGAGGCGAGAGCGAGACAAGCCACAGAAGCCACAAGAATCAGGAAAGCCAGGAACATGTTGGCTGCAACACCAGCTCTCCATCCTGTCGTAAGAGACCTGGTAGGCTGCGGTCGTTCCTCCACAAGCATCTTCTCCCGTTCAGCCCTCGGAGTACCCGGCCTCGAGTTGTCGGGTGTACTTGAAGCTGAGTGAATAAAGTCGAGTTGAGATTCCTGTGGGCGTTGAAACTGTCCGGGCTCGGGACTATCTGGAATGCGATGCCTTCGAGCAAGAGTCTCCGGCGTCTCGCCGCGCATGAAGTTGACTACATAGTCAGGGATGATGTCGCTACCAAGAACGCTAGAGACAGAACGACTTATGCTGCCGGCAGCACGGCGAGGAAAAGAGCCCGAACTGTGCGGGATAGAGCGAGAGTTGGACGGTCTGCGAGGGTAATTGGGAATGGAAGATCGTGAGTTGCTGAAGCTGTGAAAGGGCCATCTGACGGTCTGCCGCCCTGAGGAGGTGGTGAAGCCTCGAGTCCGACTAGTCGGGGGTCGTGTAGTCGTCGCGGAGCCAGGCTCTTCTGAGATACTATCTCGGATTAGTTGGATGCCGTAGTCAGACATGACTTCTGTTGTTTGATTACCTTTCGAAGTTTTCAAAGTTCATGACTGAGCCAGGCTTCTCCCACACCCAGGGTCTAAATGACCGGGTAGAAGGAGGCCCCTCCATCGTATATGTGACTTGCTTTATGAGATGACGGAGTTTTGAGGTTTAATTTGTTCAGAGGCTGTCACACAATGTGGCAAAATCGATTTGAAGATGTAAGCCTAGGGAGATCGGTCATGTACGACACTCGTTGGTCAACAGTCAAAGCGTGAAGGTGTGTTGATCACTGGGTGACATCTGAGGTGAAAATGATGTTGTATGGTCAAGAAGGGTGGGAAGACTACGATGATGAGCGCAGCTCGCCTCAAGGATAACAAATATAACAAGGAAACGACAGACTAAACAGAAGGGTAAATGAGTGTAAGAAACGAACGAATAACCAATAGTCGACAGACCATAACGAATGAAAAGAAGGTCCGGAGAATAGAAGAGAAAGAAGAGGGGAGAGAAGACCAGGAAGTCGTTGGACCAAAAGAGACGAGAGGCACGCTCAAGATCTCGTAACCAGAGAAGTGGTCGAGGGATCCTAGGCTGTACAAGGATTCCGCATGGGACCCTAGCATGGGCCTTGCAAGCATTTGCATGAATTAGATGGGCGGGTGGAAGCCAATCAACCCAGCCTGATGCCAACGGGTAGCCCGCAGATGAGGGTCGTGCTTCTGTTTCGACATCAGCCATGATTACCACGCCCACGGCCAGGAGCCCGGAAAATGGAATGAGCATCAACCCACACATTGATATGCTGGGTCGTTTCGTTGCTTCAACACGGACGAATGATAATGATGACAACAAGGAGAGAACGGTTGAGAGTTCTTGATGGCTGGGTAGCAAAGAGGCGATCGAATCTGTAGTTTGCTGTCCTCGCATTGCCAGCTCAGCAACCATGTTGCACATATAACTCCTGTATTAAGACAGACGAAACGCAGATCTCACAGCCCAATGACGAAGGCGATGACTGCACAACTGCTACTTCAACCACATTATTCAGACTTCAATGCAGTCTAGACCTAAGGCGAAGTTTTTGGATTTAGCATCATCACGGCCTGATCAGTGAGCGCATCATCATGATTCCTCCTCCTCCTCCTCCTCCTCCCCCTCCTGTCAGATACAACCCTAAAAGAAGCCTCGAGATGAGGCTGTGCATTCAAGACGGGAATAAAAGCGGACTCGAGAGACTTGTATACGAATAGAATGGCTCGAATCGCATTCGGTGAAATGACTAAAAAGAAAGAAACGTGCACAGAAGTTGACAAGAGTAAAATATTAATTGAAAGCTGAAGCTCGAGACGTTGGAGATGCTAGAGGTTGTGCTACCCCCGTTGCCCCATAAGGCATGGTTCGCGTTTCATGTTCCCCAAAGCAGAATAGCCCACGTTGCAGGCCGAATTAAGGACTCCAAGTCGCGGACCAACCGAATCTCACGGTTTTGACCAAAACGAAACAGCGGGTGAGCTAGAACTTGTTGCCTTTCTTCCCGTCGTCTCTGGCGTCAAAAGAATTTACCAATTAATCGAAAAGCTGAGATCAACAAATGTGGCTTGCTTCCCTCGACCCCTGTGCTCATCCCGGCCACGCCGCATCGCCTAGATATAGGTATAGAGCTGCACATCATGCTCTAGGTACCAAGTAGGTCGGTACTTGCTCAAGGTTACATGATGAATATCCACTGAGGATCAAGTTAAACATTGTTCCCCAGAACAAATCCAGGGTTTGTAATTCTCGATGGAAACCTCATTACATATAATACGAAGTAGTATCACATTCTCCAACGCCCCTTAACAGAGATCGGCTTCCGTTCGCGACGCTGTATTATTCACTCAGTTCCCAAGACTATGCACGTATTTGTGATCCCGTTCGCGCATTGATAACATAGTATAGCCACTTCTCTCTTGAAAGAGAACCTATTCATAACTCCCCGCTCAAAGCAAAATAGAACGAAAGGGAAAAGTCAGTCGTTAACGAGCGGCCTGACTTCTATGCGTATAACATGTCATGTCAATCCACATCCTTCTCTCTACTCATGATGATGCACAGGCCATGATCAACCCGTCATGACTCGGTCTTCTCCTAGCAGAGGTTTATACAGGCATCATCTCGGCATCTTTCTTGCAACCCACTACTTCAATCAGCAACCGCACTCTCGTCCACTGTCTCTCCCTGCTTCACTGCTGATGGAATGCTGATGTTGGCGCGAGACTTGTACTGCGCCTCAGCGAATCGAGCCCAGTGCTCTGGATCGCTTGCCTCCATGCACTTGAAAGCAATATCTCGATCCTCCTTGAATGCCCTCACGGGACCCTTCTCCTTGACTAATTCCCAGATTTCTCCACCGAGATCCTCAGCCAGTTCAACAAGCATCCTGACGTGTTTAGGATCCGATCCGATATCATCGATTGTGCTGAGGAGGTCAATCTGCTCCTCCTTAATGAGGCCGGCACGAAAGCGATGACCAGCACGGAGAATTCGGCCTTCTTCCTCAACCAATATTTTGGCCATAGAGTTGGACCTCGACAGTGGCTTGCCTCCGGTAATTTCGCCTTCGTCCTCATTGTCCGACAAAGCCAACGCAGAATCCTCGAGTGGCAATGTGGTTGGCGACTCTTCGCTGCTCTTCGTCCCTGCATGGGGGCGCCTTTGCAATGCAGGATCCTCGCGGGTATCCGGGTACTCGTCCTCGAAACGTTTGATAATTCCTTGCAAAGTGTCGTCGAGGAAGGTTAGCCTGCGGAGGTTATGATCATCATCAGGATTTGCCCTTGCTTTGATGAGAGCTGGTTGGAGACGTTGGCGGATCTTGCGTGCACCCATCAATAGGTGCTTTGACATGTCCTTGGCCTTTCCACCTGTGGACAAGTTTGCCGCAGGGCTTGATGCTCCGTTCTCAATCTCACGAATAAATTCGCCTGATTGTCTCCGTGACTCATCGCCACGATTCTTCAGGCAACAAGCAAGCGCCTTGACCACACCAGTACCTCCGATAACATAGTCCTCATCAGGCGCTGAACCGTTATCGTCGTCGCTTTCGTCTTGGTCTAGGACGTCGTGTCCAACGAGATGTGCGAGAACATCAGGATAAGGTGGCAACTTATTCTCGCCAGCCTCTAGGTTGTTCTCGGCAAGCGTCGATGCCAAAACCGCACCTGCGTCAGTATCGGGAAGTCGTTCCATGTTACGAAGGCAGTAGGCAACAACTTGCTTAGCCATGGCCTTGACAATCTCTCCAGCATGTTCACTAGGAACCTCGATATCCACACAAATGAGACTCTTGGACACACGAGCTGCGGCAAGTAGAGACGCATAAAGAGCGCAAGCTTCTTCTTGCGCTTCTTCTGTGCTCGCATCAGCAAGCTTGACAATCTCGGCGTTGTTGGTGATATTGATATGCGCCAGCGTTTTAACCTCAGGGAGCACTTCCACTATTGCGATCGCTTGTTCTGGCGTCATCGCAGCATCTTCTAGATGCATACGTTTCAACACCTTCATCTTTGGAAGATATCTATGTACAGTTAGTATACCTGAGTCGAGCTGATGGTTATCATGTACATACCTCCTGAGCAGACCAACAGCGCTGGGGGTGGACTGGAACAATGCTGGGTTCTGGGACAAATCAAAGAATCGCAAATTCGGTAGCTTGACCATCACAGGTAAGATCTTGCAGAGTGCCGAAGGCGTTAAGTTACAATCGGCCATGCCGAGTCCCCAGAGCGTCGTATCATTTTCAATGGCTGTTGCCAAGGCTTCAGTGTGTTGGCTGAGATCGTTGCCGCCCAAGTCGAGACCTTCGCAGTGACCCTCTGTGAGGAATTTGACAACATGTTTCATGCCCTCTGCATCGATCTGGTTGTGTGACAAACCGAGTCGTTTCACGCCACATTGAATCAGGCCGTCGACGATTGTTCCAAGCTGTCCCATTGTCAAACCCGTTTGGCCAATGTTGACTAATTCGAGCGTTGATCCCCCCAGTCGCTCTCCCAAAGCAGCGGAGAAGATGCTCGAGATACTTCTGGGTATATGAACTCCATTGTTGAGTGAACCGTTTTGCTGTGATTGAGGCTGGCGCGGGAATTGAATGTAAGAGACATCGAGGAATTTAAGCGATCGGCATAAATAGATGAAAAGCGAGAGATACTTCCATCCATCTGGGCCTATTTTATTGTTCTTCAGGACAAGTCGCTCTACTACGCCGCCTTGATCCTCATCGTCATGCTTGGGTTTCCGCCGCCTCACAGCTGGTCTCTTGGCTGCCAGCAGACCGGCTAGGATAACTCGTAGACCTTCGTCGCCAAGCCCGCTGTTCTCTAAAAGTATTTCCCGCACAGGGACGATTGCAAGGTAATCTCCGAGAGTGACGAGATCTGGTAATTGGAGCCAATAATCTGTTAGATCAAGTTTGTTAACCGTGCCAGTCGAGGCATTGTAGTTGGCCGTATCGGTGAGTTGCTCAGTAATCTTTTTCAGAATTGGCGTTTCTCGAAGCTGGCAGCATCTTCGGTATACTCGCACAGGGTTCGTGGTAGGTGCCGTCTGAGGCTTGTTGGTCTCGGGACCATTGGGCGGCGTTTTTGTTTTGGCCGAGTCATCACTGCTGTCATAATGAATCTCCATGGGAATGGATCCGTTGGCTTCGGCCAGTTTTCGCTTCTTCTCCTTTCTGGCCTTTCGCTCTTCCTCGCTCTTCTTCTTCTTTTCCTTCTTCTTGGTGTTTTCCTCCTTTTTCTCTGACACAGGAGTTGGACTGCCATTGGCCACTTCACTAACTTGTTGAGGTGTTTCAGACCCTTCCCTCTCGGGTTCCTTTGGCAATGTTTCTCCTGTAGTCTTGACTTCTCCGTTGGTTTCCTTCTGCTCTTCCACAGCCTTTGGATTCTTAAGGGCCTCACCCTCACCCTTCTCGGACAACTTCATTTTCTGAGTCTTGTCGGTCGTTTTAGGTAATGAAGAATCGTGGTCAGCATATTTCGGCTGGGGCGCAATCTCAACATCCACACAGAATGCGACTCTTCTAAGTTTGGCACAAGAGAGCTCCGATATAGGACATCTTTCTCGACTTTGGTCGACATTCAGAACCACCCTGTCGACAAGACCATGGCCAAGTTTTCCGCTTTGTGAAAGAGCCCCATTGTTAGAAGAAGACAGGCGCCGGAACATGCCCAAGAAACCGGGCTGTCCACTCCTGGGCGGAGCTGGTATATAAGGGCCATCGCCCTCGGGTTTCGCAGCATGGGGTAGCACGGCGTTCTTCGTATGTGGCAACTTGGGAGGAATGGGGTCTGACGGTGGCGCGGGCGACGATTCTGGTATGGGAGCTGGCGAAGGAGGACCGGCTGGCGGTGTATTAGAGGAAGAGAATTTGGCAGAGATATTGGAGAACCATGAATTGCGACGGTGAGGCGATGTGCCAGAAGGAGTCTGTTTATCTATAGAATTGGAGCGCGAAATTCGTTTTGTAGCTGAAGAGCCATTTGGAGTCGTGGACTGGCCATTGGTCGAGATATTGGAGTCTACGGAGGCGTTATCTGTGGGAGCCGAAGCCGGCGACTTCGGTCTAGAGTTTGCGCCAGGGATCTGTCTTGGGAGAGCTGCTGAGGGAGTTTTGGTGGGAGGTGAACTCCTGGCTGCTTTATCTGTTTACGATGTTAGCTCTGAGCCTTGGTCTAAAGCGCCAGAACAAAAGACGCGATGCGCATTTTGGAGTTTGGGCGAGTGGCGACAGGGAAACATGCCTTTGGAAGCACCATGGGTCATCCAGCTGACATCAACGCCATGAACCTGCTCCATAGTGGGAGGGGAGCCGAGACGGCTGTCCAAGATGTGAACGAGATAATGATGATAAGAACTTATACAAGTTTTAACAGTGTTTATAAAAGCTAGAGCCGAACTGGAGGAGGTGAAGGGTGAATGAGTAATGAGTAATGAAAGAGGAGAGAATCGACCAGAGAGATAATGATTAGTGAGATGGTAGTGTTGGGATGGATGCCATCGATGGCTCTAGCCCAGAGTCAAGGTTTAAGGTATGGATGGCTAGCGAATCCTGGAGACGGGCTGAATGAGGTATAGTCAAGAGCTAGACTAGTACCTTATGGTAGTCAAATACAGTAGAATACCGGTAGCGGTTCGCAAAGTACAGGTACTTTATGTGGGCATCCAAGAGGTACCTACTAAGGCTGGCTTGGTCTGGACTATGCACGAGGGTGGTCTCGACCTGGAGTTAGTAGAGCAATGACGACGGAGGATGAAAGAGGAGATTGAGATAGAAATGGGGGCAAGTGATGAATATGTTGTGTTTTATCTCCATACAAAGTGGAAATGTCGGGGAAGAATTATGACAACATCTAGTCCAATAGCGGGGTAGGGGTTTGTCACGAGCAGTTGAAATAAGGCACAGACAGCACAGTCCAGCGCAATAGCATGAGGTAGGTTAGTTATTTAGGAGGTAACTGCGGAGTAAGGTAAGTTTGTTTGAAACAATACGTACAAGGCGGCGGCGGTCGGTGAGGCAAACGATATTTCATCTGAGTTAGTCTTATTACTATGCTGCTGACCAAGAGGCAAAAGCCTAAACCCTGTTTGCTGATCAAGACTACCTACTTCGTCTGCGGATGACAGTCAAGTCACTTGCAGTTCAGGGTCCGACGAAATTTGTAATGCCCACAATACCTTGATACAAGTGACGCTGAATAGCGCGCTCTGTCTCGAGCTGAATCTCGAGTCTCACTCAGTGATACAATAAGATGAACATCGTCTCGTCGCCACGCCTTGCTACGGGTAAAGGAGGCATTGAGTTCAACAGCCCAGGAAGCAACCGTAACTTAAGGGTAAGGTAATTTGTTTTGTATCGGTACATGTACTTTTACCTTGCCTCTCAACCCCCTACCCGCCCGCATGTACCGAGCCGACCGTACCCCCGGTTGTATCGGGGCCCTCTAACCCGGGCACGGAAGTTTAGTATCAAAATGGACGTCAGTGCAGAGCGCGGTTATTTCAATGATGTAGGGACCCATGTGGCTGTGAATGGGCTTTGAGCCCGCTAGCCAACTGAGCAAGTTGAGTTTTATACTCTGTTCCGCTGCTGTATAAATCCTCAGCGGAATAATGATTGCATTGATTCATGATGAGTCGTTGCACGAGGTCAAGATAAACCCTTGTTCATTGTATGCAACCTTCGGCTCAGCCCATCATGAGCAAAAGAGCAAACAAAAGACGTCACCCCTCTCTCACAACCACTCAATTCTTGTGACAGGCGTTACCAGAATTGGTTATGATGAGCTTTGTTCCAGAGACCAGAGTCCGAAAATCCGGCGTCATATTTGACTGCCTAGGAGGTACCTAGTGATGCCTACTATACCTACTAGTCAGGTCGGCTCCATTTATGCCCTGAGGTTCGAGTCTCCTGCAGTGCTGGACCCTCCATTACTTGGCAAACGATGCCATTAGAGTTCTCGGTCGCACAACATTTTCCAAGGGAGTTAGGAAATAGGCAATATCAAGAAGGGGGGAAATGGGGGGAAGCAGAGAAATTATACCCAGAGATGCCGACTTATGCCCTGGCCGGTGCCGAAGCTTTTTACTGAGCCCTTTGGACATCGTGGGCCAGTCTCCCTTTTCCTCACACGCGGCAACCGTCTTCAGACATTTGCTGTGCTGTAGAGCAGGGTTGACATCCGTAGGATATATCCGATCTTCATTTCCCTCGATTGCATCAGTTGAGGAATCCACCGGGTCCATCCGATCCGACACCGTTACGTTCGGCCCCCTCTCACACACTCAGCACGCGCCACATTGACCAAAATCGTCACTAATCGCACAGACTGGAATAGACTGAATGATGCTCTCGGCCGCGGAACCATGACCTTCTCCGAGAGCGAAAGGTGGGCCCCCAATTTGCGATTCACGAGGAGGGGTGATGACTCTCGAAGTACTGCTCAGTCCGCTGTTATTAAATATCAACCAGCATGACCGGGCCTAGTATTTATCAGGGTCTTGTGTACTCCATCATACCCACATCGTGACCATTTCCGAACAGACGTCTCTGAATTGGGCTCTTTTCCGAGCAATCGAGCAGCCAGTTAGTCTAGTTTTCTTCAGAATCAAATTCTGTATCCCTCAATAAGTGCGATATTATACATATAGGAAATCCGAGATATCCGGAAGGAACCTAATACGGCCAACGGTGCCGGTATCAACTCTATTAGACATAACTTCGGTACTTCGCAAGATTATTACACGGAAATCGGATGGGTTCCATTTTCTTCTTCGGTTGTCATTCCTGTCAACGGTGCTAGGTGATACGCAATAACGCCAAATGCTGACAGTCATGTCAAGTGCTGACCATGTCGTACAACCACAAGAGCCCTCTCAACTGGATCGTGGTGCTGAGGTTCATGGCCAAGACTCAGCCCTGAAAATAAGACTCACACTAATCCTGCAGCTGCCACGCTAGGCCCGCCAAGGGTAAGGGTTTCCTCTCGATTTCCGCACGCGCACACACATAAAACACAAAGACTACGCATGGCAAGCATTAGACAGTTGGAGTAATGAGATGCCCGTTCACCACAACTATGGAATTTGGCTGGAAGGTATCTTTTTGGTAATTCATTCATGTGATCCTGTTTACGGACCTTTCCTTTCCTCGAAACTCCAAACCCAATGCCAAGGTTAACAATCCTCAAATGCCCGTGACCTGATGAGATAAAGCAACTTTTTACTCCTGCTGGAGAAGCTCCTGGATACGTTCCTGTACGCGCTGCTCCTTCTCTTCCTTGGTGAGCTTCTTGGTCTTGTACTTCTTGGAGATCTCCTTCCACTCCTCCTTGGTCTTCTTGGGAGCATCGCTCTCGGCCTTCTTGAAGGGGTCCTCACGGATGGCGGCGTGAGCCTCAGTGTAGAGGTCCTCAAGACCCTCAGCCTCGACGTCGTCGTCGACGTACTTCTGGAACTGACTGCGGAAACGCTCCTCATCGTCGTCGGCGAGGGTCTCCATGTACTCAGCAACGTGGCCACCGAAGATGTAGTTTCGGAGGGTGTCGGCATCGAGCTCCTTGGTCTCCATGTCGTAACCGGGGAATCGCTTCTCGGAGTGGGGGACAAGGATACCACCGTCAGAGGCACCCTTCATGGCACCGAAGACACGGGCACCAGTGGAGGTTCGCTTCAGACCAACATCGAGGAAGACCTTGAAGGGGCGGCGCTCGCCATCATCGGTCTCGGCGGCCTCAGTGAGCTTGAACTCACCGTCAGCCTCCTCGACACCAGTGAAGTCCTCGTCGAGGCCGAGCTTCTTGAGGGCACGGCGGGCGATGAGGAGACCGGTAGCGTAAGCGGCGGCCCAGTTGGTGAGACCGTGCTCGATACCGTAGGCCTTGAGCTCGTGCGAGTAGGCAGAGACGAAGACCTTGTCGCCAGAGATCTCAGAGGTCACGATCTGGCAGATGATGTCCTTGTTGGTGAAGCGGACGACCAGGCGGTACTTGGGAGCATTGTACTTGTTCTTGGCCTGGGTGATGAGGCGCTTTCGGGCGTAGTAATCGGTCTTGCCCTGCTGGCGGCGCTTGTACTTGGTCTGGTAGCGGCTACGAGATTGTCAGTAATTTCTCCAGGTGGAGAGGAACCCAGTGTGAGCTCACCTGTAGTACGCGCTGTTCTTCACCAACTTGTGGAAAACCTGTCACAAAATCCCCGAGTCAGCAATTTGCGCTTCAGATGCTCTTCTCCTTCCGAAGCAACTTGCGGTGACTCTTTCAGAGCAATTGGCATTTCTGCCGTAAAAGAAAAAAACACCAAGGGAGTTCTTCAGAGAAGATATTCCCTTGCGATAGGCCTCAACTTACCATCTTGACGGTATTTGCTCAACGGCGACTTGAGTGTTGAAGTTTGGAAAGTTGGTGCTAAGAGAGGAATAAGCCGTAAATTCTCGATGGTGGGGGATATTTTTCATACAGCCCTAATCGACATCGCTTAACTTCATTTGCTCCAGTTTGGACCTGGGTTGGGGACGAGAGTAGGATCGGTCACGTGTGTGGTCTGTGCTTGTCTTATCTTATCTCCCCCCAGACGCCAACCTGGATGGGGGATCTGCCGAGGCTCCTCGGATACCCCAAGCCTCGGTGGAGTCGTTGTTGGGATAGAAGATCGCAAGAATATGTCGAGTAGTTGTTAGATGGCTAAGTTCTTACATACTTCAGATTCTTATATTCACTGTCTGGTCACATTTATGCAAGCCTCCCCCTTTCCAACTATCAAACCGAATATAATGTCAGAGTCTAAGCCCAAAGTCCTGTTGTTCGATATAGGGGGTGTTTGTGTAAGTGATTCGAGACATGATGATTACCACCAATCACAATTTGCTTCTCAATCTTCTGGGCGCCTCGACTCTAGACACGTATTCATCTATTCCACATACATAATTACTGACTCCTTCAGGTCATTTCCCCTTTCCAAGCAATCCTCGACTATGAGTTAAGCCTGGGGATCCCTCCAGGGTGGGTCAACTATTCAATATCCAGGACTGCCCCCAATGGCTTCTGGCATCGTTTGGAAAAAGGAGAAATCGAAATGAATGAACAGTTCTTCAAGGGCTTCAGCCAAGACCTTCATGATCCCATCAGATGGGAGACCTTCTATAAGCGAGAGCAAAACAAAAATCCCAGTCTCCCAAAGGGAACCCCTCCAGTTCCCTCAATCGATGCAGAATGGCTTTTCAACGAGATGATGACCGTTTCTAACAACCCCGACCCATGGATGTTCCCAGCATTGAGAAAGCTGAAGGAGGATGGGCGATTCATTCTCGCAGCTCTGAGCAATACCGTCATCTTTCCGCCAGGGCATAAGCTCCACCTTGACCATTTCTTTGACGAGCCTGTGCGGCAGATATTTGATGTCTTCATTTCTTCCGCCCATGTTGGAATCCGAAAACCAGATCCGGCCATGTATAAGCTGGCTCTCGACCGAGTAAACGAATTCGCGAAAGCCAATGCTCATTCAGCTCGGGGGGAAAGCTTGAGCTGGGAGGTTGGTATCAGGGCAGAGGAAGTAATTTTTCTCGATGACATCGGGGAGAATTTGAAGGAAGCACGCAGACAAGGACTGCGAACAATAAAGGTGAACCTTGGTCGAGCATTCGAGGCTGTTGATGAGCTGGAGAGAGTGACTGGGTTGGAGCTCGCTGGTGATCATCCAAGGATATCCGTTGAAGGAAAGGTTCAGAAAGTCAAGGCAAAAATGTGAGATAGATTCGAGAATATTCAGGAACACTTGTGTATCAAACCTTCCTGGCGATATAGACGTAGAGAATATCAGATACCTCGACCTTGCCATCAACTGCAGCATTGTGCCATTCCTCTTTGAAATATTCTCTCCCTTTAACTCTCAACTCTTCCGTTACAATTGAGGCAGTCAGAGGGCCATTGACAACGTAGTCAAATTGCTCATCTGCCTTATCGAGACCGAGATACGTCGAGCCAAGTCCAACGATCTTTTCCAAAGTCCCAATCCTTTCAACCACAAAACCACAACTTTCCAATATCTCACTAAAAGACTCTTCAGACTTGATCCAGCTTCGGTTGGAGGGGAATGGCATGCCCAACCGGCGAGCGACTTTCTCTAATAGCAGGCCCGAGCGAAGGTTATACTCATGAGTGATGTCGATGGCAACTCTGCCGCCTGGCTTGAGATACTCCCGCCAATGGGCGACAACTTCCTCTGGGTTTTCGAACAGAACAAAGGCACTTGAGCATAGAATGAGATCAAAGCTGTCCCTGTCTACATTTGGACAACCGGTCAAATCAGTGACGCTGTGTCGTACAAGTTTCATGCGACGATGCAATGTTTCGTCGTGATCCAGTTTCTTGCGTGCTTCCGAGAGCATCGCTTCAGTTATGTCGACACCAATGACGATCCCGTCATCGCCGACGTGCCTTGCTGCAATGACAGCCTCCAGGCCAGTTCCACAGGCGAGGTCGAGAACGCGATCGCCGGGTTTGATGGGAACAAGTTCCATGAATCGCTTGCTGTAGTCAGGATGCCAAGAATCCTCGTAGTTGGCTGCTCGTTCAGTGTACATGCGCTGAGCGGCATCTGATTGGCTTTCGATCGAAGGCATGACGAGAGTGTTTGTAATCAAAATTGTGAACTTGTGAGAGTATCAGCCAGTGCGATTTTAATAGTAGTGACAAGTTCGTCGACAGATTCAACTAATGGGCTATCTTTGTGCTTCTGAGAGTCAATCGTGAGATATATTCTTGGTTGACAGGACCGGAGTGTTGTTACACCGATTAGGTACAGTTGTATGAGTACCTTAGTACCTAGTCTAGTATTCTCGGTGATTGGCTCCTGATCACGTACGTCTCAACTTACCCAGTACAACTGCGAATCGCTATAATTTAATTAGAGAAGTGTGATTCCTACGGACCCGAGGATTACAACTCACATCCATAACAACTCTCTCCAACTCACTCATAGGGTTGATGATTCAATCCAGGTCGCTTCTGCAGAAGTGACGCCATGCTAGGGAAGCTATCCCCACAACTCGCAACGGCCCGTCCGCGTGGCTGTGATGCGATGCCACCAATATCTTCAGTGCCACTGAAGAACGCCCCATAAGTGAGTGGTATTGCGCATTTGAGAAACACCAATTTTGGAGAGGGAACTAGGACTGAATTTGACTCGAGGCGCCTCGGATGCCTCGTGACCCTTGATGATACGACTCGCAGGGGGCGCAGACGTTTCGAGACAAGGGTATGTAGAACCAACTGCATAAACTAGTTAGTATCTGCCAACATCCATACCTTGGAATGGCACAATCACTGGCTCTTTATCCCTCAGACTTGAGGCAACCGCCCGCAGAAGCCTCAGCAATCATTTGGGCCAAGTTAGAGGTCAGTATGTCAGTAATGCTCTTGCCATGAGTAAATGGCATCGTTACCACTGAGTGAGTGTGTGTGTGAGGTGGAAAATCAGACTATCACAGACGGAAAGAACTATATAAAGGAAAACAATAGATCATAACTCTTCTCACCAAGAACATCATATCATCCAATGCCTTTCTACTCAGACTCCACCCAGCTGAAGCCCTCCCCGGCCTATTTTCACGACCACGGTCTGTGAGGCAGACACACCGTGCAGTAGTAGAAACCTTGGAGGCCCTCCTCGCAGACACTGCCCCCAAAGGGCGCAGGCGCCTAGAGATACCCTCATCAAGTTATATATCGTCAATCCTACCTACGCTGTAAGCATCATGTTGGCATAGAAACCATCACCAGCCTTTCCTTCTTGCAGCTCCATCCCAGTAAACTCGAAGCTCAGCTTCTGGACCTGCCCAATATGACCCCTACCACTTCCAAGATTTCTTGGCCAACTACGACTGCCTCCCTCTGCGAGCTACTCGAAATCGATACTGACGTGAAAAATTGCCATGGTTCGACGACGAAGAAGGCTCGTTGCCAGAATCCAATCAGCAAAGCCAACTCGGCCCTTATCACTTGTCTCTTGGAGAAAGCAGTTGCTCAAGGAAGCTTTTCTGCTGCTCAGGCCACACTCGGAGAAGTCTCTGGCTTGATCATGTGTAAGCGTGACCATAGGAAAGATGGTCCTCCTCGTTTGTCAAAGTGGGAGAAAGTCCTTAAGCCCTTTAAAGTGGTGCTTATCAAAAATGAAGACAAGGAAGATACTCTCAAACCCGAGAAGGAAACAGACATAATATCACCAACCACTCCTGTTGTTTCATCGCGACAACAGATTCAACTCAAGAGCAATACACCCATACCTACTCCTACTCCTCGTCACAGATCTCAGTCATCCCCCTCCACTCCATCAAAACCGTCTCCAAAGCTTTTACTACCCAAATCATCTTCGCCTAAGAGCCCCAAAGCCGCACATGAGTTCGAAGACTTCTCCCATCCCCGCTCGACTCTAGAGACCAATAAAGCGATGAAGAAGCTACTTCTTCGCTCCTTGAAGGAAAGGGAGACAAAGAATGGAGGCAACATCTACCTCTATACTTATTCTGAGAGCTACCACGACGCACACCCCTATATCAAGATAGGCTTTTCTCAAGACGTCAGTCAGCGTATGCGAGAATGGAAATACAAGTGCGGCTACGACGTGAAAGTGCTCGGTGAGTTTCCGGCCGAGCACTACGTCAAGGTTGAGAAAATTGTACATGCTCAGCTCTGTAACCAAAGGATGCGAGAAAAAGGATGCCCAGCTTGCAACGTTCGCCACCAGGAGTGGTTCAAGGTCGACGCTATGACTGCCTCAAAGATCATTGCCTTATGGACTGGCTGGATGAGACGAGAGCCATATGATGAAGAGGGCAATATCCTGGATAAATGGCGTGTTAGAATTGAGGGTCTTGACATGGCTGATCCTGATTGTTGGGACTTGCTCGTCAAGGGGCTTTTCGATGATGATGTGGAAGAGTCTGAGCTGTCCGAAGGAGATAGCTTTGCATGGTCAAGTGATGAACAGTCCGAGATCTCTGAGGAAGATGCTCTTGGGAGTTATGATACTGACAAACCGGAGATTACTTTCACTGACGACGAATCTGATGATGAGGTATCTGATGATGAGGTATATGTGGAAGATGATGAGCGATAGGACCATAGTATTAAGGGACATTTGGCACGATTGTAAGATATGGGTGGCGGATCTTGGCATTTTCTAGGAGTTATGATGGTGTTTTCTAAAGCCTTTTCTGAGATTAACTATGATACCCTGCAATCCCGATGTTCACTTCAACCGCCTCTCGTCCATGCATTAATGAGTGCATATGCACGTCTTCAGAGCCCAGTCGTTGGCAAATGGCAGTGGCTACAGTGAAAAGTCAATCAGAGATTTTAGATCTTCCATGGCATTTCTTCCAAGAGCCCTAGAGACCAAGTCGGCTTCAGTGCATCCTGATATGTCTCTTCCCCAATTTCTCCCCACGACCCCTGAAATCTGGACTCGAGCCAACATTTTAGCCAGCGCATTTCCTTTACCAGTTTTGATGTACTAGTCATCTCGTTCGGGTATTCTCCCTCAAGTGTTGGAAAGACAAATCGTTTCACCGCTGCCCTGCGCAATCGTTCGGCTTCTTCATAACGTGATACCATCTGATCTATTATATTGGTGAGATCCAGCGTCTGTCGAATAGACTGAGTATCCCAGTCAGGAATGTCAACTAGAAGCAGCTTTACAGCTTGTAAGATGACATAGAGAATTTGGTCGTATGTAAGTATTGAACTACGCAATAGCAGATCAACAGGCGTGTCAAGAAGAATGTCGAAAAAAGACTGCATTGCCTGAAGACAGTTGCGTAAGCATGTCAAAAGATAGACGAACTGAGGAACGCCCTCATCAGGGTGGCATGCCACAATGATTGCTGGCTCAAAGAGACGCACTAGGAGATACAAACGGTAAAGCTCAAACGTCTGGCCGTATGTTTCAACATTGCCATTGGGGACTGACTCTGCTAGGCGACTCAGATCATTCCGGAAACGACTTCCAGTTCCTTCGAGAAGAACAGCATATGGGCTTAACAGCGTGCGCTCATGTGGCTCGCCAAAGCTTCTTGAAAGTCTCTCACCCATCTGGACGAACCGCACGATATACTCTATTGAATGATCAGATGGGGTTGCCTGTGCTTGGGAGACAATCTTGAGATAAGTCTCCATGTAGGGTATGTCGAGAGGATTTCGTCGTGATTGTCTCGTTGACATACTGGAAGCATTTGTTAGATAAGAAATTCTGGTTACTGGTAGACTCACATTGAGAGAACGCAATGAAGTCCGAGAAGAGCTCGTATCGCCTCCAACAGATTTGTCATTTGTACTTTGTCAGATGTTCCTGAGCTGATTGTTTGAGCTGATGTCATATCTTGGGTAATACCCAAGTCATGTGCATAGCCAAGAGCAAGATACGCCAGATTGGTGACCTGACTATTGTCGATGTGACACCTGTGCGCCCTAGGAATCATCAGCATGAATTTCATCACCATGATATCCACCTACCAAGCAATAATCACCAGTACACCCTGTAGTATGTCCAAGGTCTTGTCTTCTTCGACCATTACCCTGAAGCTCAGATATGCGAGTATGTTGCGTCTCGCCTTGGCCACCTCGGCTTCAGATAGTGGCGCTGCGGCAATCATTATAGCGCGGAATAGAAATGGACTGCCTTTGTGCAGTGATTTTGCAGTGTGATGACTCCCGACTGTCACGAAGGGGAACTGGGAGGTGAACTCTTCATGGAAGAGGCTAAGAACTTGAGCTGCTTGCGACCATGATAGCCCAAATGGAGGATGTGAAGTGCCCCTATCTGAATTTGTGTTTGTCTGGATTGGGTTCCTGGCAGACTTGTCATATCCCAGTTCTTCCTGGTTGTTATCGCTGTCTCGGCCTGGCTGCTGTGCCCGGTTCCTATAGCTCAAAATAGTAAACTCTGGCGAACTCTTTGTGGCCATAGTAGTGACTTGTTCTTGCTCTTCAGAAGTTATAATGTTCATGATAATCAGCTTTACGTCTCATACAAGTTCGCATCATCATACCCGTTAACGTGGTTAATTCTGCGAGGTCTTCTCAGGCTTCTTGTATTCTGTGGGGAGCAGTCCTTCTTCAGACTCTCACACCTTACTCTGTTACTTTGGAACAATCATAGACATAGACTAAGAGATATAGTACCTATCGCAAATATGCTTCTCCAGATTCCCTTCCCGGAAGTGGCATTTTGCTTTGACTCTTGCGCAAGGGGCGCACGCTCGTTGTCGGCGGGGTGGACTGGGATTTCTACCGACCATGGTGACATTTATTGATAACAGTTAAGTTCGAGTAGCTCCAGGCCAACTTGTAATCCTGAGATTCACATCAGCTCGCTCGTCGTTCACAAGCCATCTATCATTACAGTGGCGGGATAAATATTAGCCCGAAAATGCTCCGGCGGGATAGAGTACTTTGTATGCTATCAGTAGGTGACTGACCTTAGTTAAAGGTAGAGTTGACCATTTTCGCAAACTCCCATATCATCATTTCTGTTAGGGAAGAATGTCGACGAATGAGATTTATGCTCGATCTACGAAGCGCTTGAATTGAATGGCAATCTTACTCAGTTTCCTATATACATGGACATATATATGATGAGCAATAAGTGCGCCTCTCGCCTTTATCGATGAGTGCCCTCCCTAACCATCCAGCTCTGGATTGTTGCGGCCAGACCCAGCCCAAAAAAGGTATCTATTTTTCAAAAAGCAATCTTGCTAAGATGCTGATAGCACTTGTTTCCAGAACGCCACGCACAGGAACGAAAATCCTAAATTATCCCTTTCCCACCAAGAACCCCCAAAGACTCTATTCATCATCCGATATGTCGATGACTGGTGTCGGGGGTGGCCTTGGTTGCCTACTAGCATGCCCATTAACCGAACCTTTAGGTTGTGGTGCTGGTGAATCGTCATCAGACTCCTCCGGCTCCCATACCGCAGACCATGCACCATCAGGAGCCACTTTGATGTTTCTTGTCCGAGTGTCGCCATTGCTGATCAGCGAGTGCCTAACTGCCGCGAGATAATCATCCACCAACAGACTGATAGGACGTGCATCAAGTCCGCATATTGGACAACCCCATCTGTCCACCAACGAAGGTTCTTCCCCCTGTTGCTGCGGGCCGCCTCCTTTTTGAGGCTCTTTTCCGCTTCTGGTCCCCAAGAACGTTTCTAGATCAAAACATTCCAAGTGCTTGCATTGACCGCCCCTGACAGGAACCGCAACCCTCTGCTTACTGAAAGGGTCTGCCAAGGAGATTGGCAGAGTTTCATCCTGGACGATGATGTCGTCTGAATCCGAGGGACGCAAGCGGCGTATTATCTTGTACCTCGTTTCCTCTGCTGGGAAGTGCCGCGAGTGTATAAGGTCGGTAATCGCCCCATGACTCATTGTCTCCACTATCTCAATCGCCATAAAATGCTTATATCCCGGCTTAGAATTCTGTTCAACAGCAGGATAGCTGATTGTCATCTTGTTCTCGCCCTCAACTAAGAAATCTGTCAACTCCAGCGGTTGATCTTTATGAAAATGCTGTTTTCGTCGCAGCTCAAGGGACTTCGAATTCAGGTCAAAAAAAATATGGCTAGGCCAGCATGTTGCAGACATCACCCAATCTGACTCGGATGGTTCAGCTTGTGTCTCAGGCTGTACAATCATACGCAACCGGTAACGACGAGAGCCCTCGGAATAGTAGCAAAATGGAAGACCAATGCCCTCGATTTTCTTTGCTAACTTTTGTATCTGATCTTTTGTCACGTTGAAAGACAGAGACCGCAGTCCCCTTTGAGGCTCAAGGGCTAGGGGTTGGTATACTAGCTGTCTGACAAACTGATAATGTCGAATTTTGCCAGGATTCAAGGGAACACGCCTGGGACTGCGTACACCGACATACTGCAAACCAACTTGAAGTGAGCCATAGCCATACGGGCTAGCTGGAAAGTCGGCTTCCGGTATTTGCTGAACGGGCCCAGCCAGTGAATGCGGATAGCTAGCGACCGGTACTTGGTATGCTGGATTTCGTGGCCCAATCGGCTGAGCGGAATAAATATGAGCTGGCGGAGCTGACATCATGTTATACTGCGACGTAGATGCCCTGCGAGGCGGGTTTAATTGATTGTATCCCATTTGAAACTGCGGGGACTGCATAGGCTGGCCATGATGATGAGGGTTCATCTGTGAAACTGGACTCGAGACTTGCGGCGTTCCTGCCAGCTGGTGTTGCGGTACTTGGTTTTCGGTGTATGTCCCGTAAGGGGTAGGAAGCGTCTGGGATGGATGCGCAAACGAAGCTGCTCGTCGTTGTAATAGAGGATTATTCGGCGGTAAAATAGCTGTTCGTGATGAGCCATTCGATGGAATGACAGGAGTGTTAGTCGTAACTGGAGATCCGCGGTTTGGTAGTATCGGGAGCGACCCAGCGCTTGATGACCTGGGTAATGGATGCTGCGGTAACTGGGGAGACTGACAGGCAGTGGCAAAATGAGGCGACGATGTTGCAGTATCAGTTTGGATGTGAAAGTGATTCGGTGGTCGCGGTCCCTGAATCCCGCTGACACTGTTGCCTGTCGAAGGCGAGTGGTTATTCACAGACCCTGAGCTTACCGCCCTTGGGTCGCCTACTGAAGTCCCAACAGCGAATGCATCGAAATGCGAGGGGAGGGGAGGAGATGAAGCCGGTGCGGTAGGCACGGGATAAGATGGGTTAGTTGCTGTAGGCGGTAGCGATTGATGTCCACGTTGTGCAGCTATATGAGTACTCGAGCCTGCATCTTTTGGCAGCAAGAGTGAGTAGTTTGTCAAAGTAGAAAGCGAATTCTGGGGAAACGTACTGGATGTTGCTCGTTGCGCCGCCGACAATACGAGGTCCCGATATTTCATCGCAATTGTCTCCCTGGCGCGTTTGAGGATTTCGGGGGGCTCACCGTGAGCCTCGTATGCAGCTTCGTCCACCCTATCCTGCTCAAAAATGGTGTTCATTGCAGCTACTACAGGACCGTTATTTACGCCAAGGCTCCTGCGGCTCATGGTGAACAACATAGATTGTAGGCCCTTGGCTCGGCAGCGTAGGACGAATATTAGCTCATATGCGAGCAAAGGATACTTTCGTGCCTGAACATTTTGTGAGAGCGAATGCCAGGTTGTTGCCAGCTGGATGAGAAACGCAGAAATGTCTCTAGCCGCTTCTGTATTGGGCAAAACCCTTGAGAACTCGGCGATGGTACTGGGAAAGTTGGCAAACCATTGCAGATGTGCATGGGACATATGTTCATTCTTCCTAAGAATGGTTTGCGCTACATCAAAGGCAGCATCCAGCAAGTTTGGCTGCACTAATCCATGGAAGAGCGCATGAATCGGCCCTTTATTTAAGGACCAAGCACAAAGCGCCTGGTGAAAAGCAATGTAGAAGAAATCCTCGTTCTGGCATGCTTCCGCCAAGATCCTGTATCGTGGTTTTTCAACTGTTTCATTCAGGAGCCCGGCATGGGCAGCTTGTGCCATGCGGTGGTCGATCGAGTTGGACCATTGTAGACAGATATTTCGGTCTCTGGAATTTCCAGGACTTGTTGCTTCTTGGACCCGCGGGCGCTTTGCTTGATGATCAATAGCAGTGGGTGGTCTTATATGCTGCCTCGAGTTCGTTTCTAGAGGCACTCCTGGATTTTGAGGGCGTATTTCTATATGGGAAAGCGGCGAGGCTGTTGACTGAGGAGCTTGATCAGCCAACGTAGGACCGGTCGCCGTAGGTTGAATTGTCGCTTGAGTGACGTAGTTTTGCTGTGGCATAGAAGTCCTGGGCTGCAGGGAGATGGCGGCCGTAGAGCTTGGGTACTTGGTATTAGTCGCGACGTGTGTCGAGTCGCTTTGGTTCATGTTACTATCAGAGACTGACCCCCCAGGCCTTGCGCTTCCTACGTGAGCGCTTGGATCGGGATTAGTGCAGTCGGATTGATTCGAGACATTCGGGCTCGGTGCGTCGGTCAGCGCCGGAGAGGGTAGGACGGTCGAAGCTCTACGAAACCGAGTCAGAAATGTTGGAGAATGTAAGCAACGTCAACGTTGGTGGCGATACTGCAAATCCTAGAAGGAGATGCAAGGTTACGAGACGCAGCCGAGGATCTGTTGCTTGGTAAAACAACATGCCTGGGATGGAAAGGGGTCTTTAGTTAGGGGAAGATCATATACCTTGCTGGTTCTCCGGCACTTGGTCGTTGTTCGAATGATTGCTCGGTCGGGTTATTATCGTGATGTATGTCATTGTCGTTCTGGGTTGGGGGAGCAGCGTCAGACACCTTTCTCTTTTTGTTCCGTTGCCGGGAATTACTGGAGGCTACTGGAGCAAGTCTAGTAGGGTTGGTTGTTGCGGATGGGTCCCCTGTCATCCATGAGCGAGCGCGACCACCAAGGAGGAAATTGACAGTTTGGTTGGAGGAAGCGATCTGTTGGGCATCGGGTGAAGGGATAGCCCGTGACTGATTCGACTTTGAGGTATGTGGCATTTCACAGATGTATGGTGTCTTTTTGTATGAAGATCTGGGTCACAATATAGAGTTGCTGCGAAACCTGTGCGCGGAACACTACTTGAAATCATGCTTCAACGTCGCCGCTTTTTGAAGTAGAGTGCCGCAAAGTCAATCATGGTTCAGTGAAGTGAATTCGCACGATCAAGGCAGCGAGGGTCGTGAATCAACATCAAGAGCGAAGTGGTTGAGGTGAGTGAAGTCAAGACAAGACAAACAGCGATGTTGTCAACGCAGCTCGACGAGCAAAATCAACCCAATAGCACAGCCTGCGATGGAAGAAATTTGAGGTCGAAGAAAGGTCGATATCAAGAGCAACAGACTTATCAGAGGGTTGGGTGTGCGTAGCTGCGTAGGTAGGTAGATGGTTGGATGGATGGATGGGGGATGTGTGAATATTGTTGGTTGGAGGCAAGCGGAGAAACCCTGTGGCATCCTCGCCAACAATTAGGTAGTAGCCCAATTTCGAAAAGTTGCTAATGGGAAAGGCGCAAGCGCAGGCAGTCGAGCCTTCCATGGCAGAAATATGATCGAACAAAGGAAAATAGGTAGGTGCCTTCACTCAAGATACCTCCTACCTTAGGTACCTTGGGTGGCGCCAACCTACAGGTACGAAGGAAGGCTTCAACTACCAACAAACAAACAAAGTACGACAAATACGCAATACCTGATAGGTACTTACTCTGAGGAGGTAGCTGCAGTCAGCCGATATTCGAGTTCTCAAGTGGCTGATAGGTACCTATGTTTGGCGGAAGTCTTTAGTATGTTTACAATTGCGCCTGCATGTCTCAGGCCTACAGCATGAACCCTATTCGCCTTTGTGAACTTATTCCAAAATAGATGTTTATCGAAGTCTGTATCCTTGAATGTTTTCTTTCTTGTCGAGATGCTCCCCCTTCAAAAGACTAAATTTGAAGTAGGCTACCACTATTTTCGCTCAGATAGTGCTTGGTGTATATTATCATATTATGTGATTAGTCGCACCTATAGACCCTTCTTTTGTGTGAGAAAAAAATCTATGAGAGCGGGGAGAATGTGATGTGATGTGATGTGATCTTGGCATTGGCGTTGGCGTTTGACTGGGTTCTCGTTTATTTAAACTCTGGTGAACTAACTACCTTAGGGGGTAAGGAAAAACAGCAAATGGCTTACACCAAAAATCGCTGATCTCCCACTAACGTCTGTCCGCTGTTTTTCCTCACCCCGATGGGTTGCCCATTATCGTGTACCAAAACATTGGATCCGTCGTCAATTATTTGCCTCGAATTGTTGGCTTATATACGCACCGTGTGGAATTCTAATTCTCACCAGACGACGACTTACGTTGCCTTTTGCTTCAACAGCCAAAAGTCTTGTTGTGCAAAAACCACATCAGTTTGAAGAATTATACGTTACACGACCTGCACCCTGCCTCGTTTCCTCATATGAATGGCAAGTAACCGGATGTAGGTTGGCTGGTTGATAACCAAAGTCCCGTGAGTTCAAGAACACTGTAATTTCCGTTTGTTACAAAACTTCTGCTCATATAAAAGCAGAACCCTACCACGATTCCGGAGAGCCGCGATCATGCTAACGTTAGTATAGAATATCAAGACCGATCCAACAACCCTCCAACAACCCTGCAAGTTGTCATAGCAAGCATCAAGTACATGCCAATGTTGGCTTGTCCTCAAATGGTGTCTGTATCTCACCCATGGTTATAATTCAGCTTGACATGGGTATCAATTGGGCCTGGGCACCTGATTTGAATACCAATAAACAACAGCCAGTTCATTATTGCGCCAGGATCTTTGATTGCACGAGGATCTTTGATTGCACGATAACTACAGAGTGCTAAGTCACGATAGCATTCCTTCCTTTTCTTATGAGCCATATAGCCCTCATCATTTCCATCGTGAATCTAGGGCCACTACCTTACCTTAGTGAGCACCTTATGACACAACACGTAAGTACCTAGTCAGGTCATATATACTGTCAACAGATGGAAACAGTAAGAACGAGTTCCTCCCATACCCCATTCCATATGTCTGTTCAAGTCTGGTGACTCTGCAATGCCGTACCGTGACTGCCGGTCAACGCAATAAGCTCAATACCCAGCCATATCTGTTTGCCTTGTCCGACTTGAGAGCTGGCCCTGACCCCTGCATTATCACCAGCTTGCTGCATCGCCAGCATTCGCGACTCGTGTACAACCACTTCATTCTTCAATAATTTTATCTATCTCACCTACTAGTTGGGCTATCCGTCAAACTGGGTGATCGCTGCTCAGGGAAGAGACCTCTTGCTCAAAGCCAATAAAGTCAAGACAACGACACCTGCTCCCGCTCATGTCGAGCCCGTTTTGCTGGCTTCCATAATATCCTAAAATAGTATCTGCAAAGGCTTGACCACATCATCTAATCCCGGAGGCCCCAGGACTGGACTGGATTGGACTGGAGGGGTCGATACACTGTATGGAATAAAGTGTTTACTACCTCCACCAGCAAGTCAAATCCTATCCCGTCACCCATTCTGCTTCTGTCGAACCGTTGCCGGCATCTTCTCACCTACTTGATCGACTATTTTAACAACAAACAACCTTGAGTCTTCGGGCGTTTTTGATACGATCGGCCGTGCGTGCCGTGACCTAGCCTAAAGCCCTTTATCGAAGCCATATGTTCTGTGACCTCGCCCCCTGGGAGCAAGAATCGGGGTGCCAAAATAAGCTGATCTAAAGGCTTGCTAAGACATACTAAACTTGCCTAAGTCTTTTCATCACTTCCATTAGAAAAAAAACGTCCCCTTGCTGGGTCGCACCAATCGCAGCCTTCCACGCTAAGATACCTGGGCATCTCGCCTTGTCCAGGGACCACGCACTTCACTTCTTCCCCAACCACGACAACTGCTCCACCCCAGCAAAGCATTCGTACCTTAGCGCACCACCTCAGCCACGGCCGGGCTTGGTGTCTCCTCAAGCTATTATACCCAACTTACGCATCATCTCCAGCTCTTTCGCTGTAAAGAGTTGAACCGACCGAACCCAGCTCTGGCAATACGGCAACGGAGTATTGGTTCGGTGGATGGCGTACAAGTCAGATATCGTTCTGTTTCCCTCACTCTACAGACAAGCCTCTCTCTTGGCTGGCTACCCGCTGTAACTATCAGGCTCAGTCCCGCGCCACCGTCAGGTTCCGCAGAGTTTCCAACCGCCCTTGAACTGCCACTCCATTCCTCCCTGCACGGCCTCAAACGTCCGACATCAACGCAATCGCCTCAACCATCACCAGCGCATCGCTTCATCACATCATGGCCTCACGAGGCCCCAATGAAGGGTCGCCCAAGCCAGAAGTTGGCGACACCTTGATTGTGATACGTATGTTCATCCTCTGGCCTCCCGTTCTTTGTCTATAGTATCCTCTGATACTGATATCGTTCTCAACCCTGCAGATGATTTTCAGGCTCGAAGCTCCGATGAACTCAGTCTTGCGAAGGGAGACCGAGTTGAACTCATAGAACGAGACGACGAGTTTGGTGATGGATGGTTCCTTGGCCGTCATCTGGTCAACAACAATAATGGACTCTTTCCTGAAGGTTGGTGCTTAAAAACGTTGTTCTATACCCCACGGTGAGAACATTGATTGACACTTGGCAGTTTACACTAGACCAGCCCCAAGAAATATTCCCACAAGCACTTTTAGTGCTTCAAAAGCCCAGACTTCTCAGCAAGAACAGGCTCAGGACTCGGGCGCTGATGCAGGTACCAAAGAAGAGAACGAGTCGCAACAACCACAAAATAGGGACCCTGTGACATTACCTCTCAACAACGTCAAATCCGAACCCTCACTGGTGCCGAGCGAGCCACCTGTGTTGCCCGCCTTGAGCCAGCTAACGACTCAGAATCAGGACAGCCCCGTCTTGCATGAAACGCTCACTGTTATTGACGAGCACATTACCGATTTACGATCACCAGCGAGCAACGGCGGACTCCGAGCGATAACGAACGATTCTGGAAGCGAATACAGTAGCACCCATCCCGACCAACGAGCATCGTACATCCAAGGTGAAGAGACTGACGAAGAAGAGGAGGGTTTTCATACACGAGATGAAGTCGAATCGTGGTCTCCCGATGATGTTGCCGAATATCTTTTTACGTCGGGAGTCGAAAAGCACCACTGTGAGGTCTTCAGAGACCAAGAGATATCCGGTGAGGTTATCCTCGGTATGGATCAGAGCTCACTGTTCATCAAGGCGTTCGATCTTGGGTCTGTTGGCCGGCGCCTCAAGACTTGGCACAAGATCAAGGCACTTCAGGATGAAGTGAGTAACCAAGGCTTGGAGACACGGCGTACGACGCAAACCTTTGGAAACGATGGTTCAGAAGAAGGCCGTAGATCTCGGAGCCGAGCAAACACCCTAACCAATCGGCCCACTTCTATTCAGACGAGGCGACTCTCCCTATCACAGAATACGCCAAAGGCATCTCCAACATTTGGAGGATCTCATGCGCAAGAGAGCTCTAATCGCGCTAGTCATATCAAGCGGCCATCCGCGGCGTCGATCAGGGAATTGAACCATTCGCGCCGACACTCTTCGTCAACTGACTTTCGCCAAGCTGGCCCTGCGACGGCAAGCCCAGCCGTTCCCGTTCCTAGGATCGCGACATCGGGTACTTTCCCCGGAAGCGAGACTGCCCATAAAAAGCAACCATCATTTGACAGAAATTGGACCCTAGGCAACGCTTATTCGCAACCCCCCCAGCGACCCCTTTCTTCAACTGGGCTTCAGGATTTACTTAGCCCATCGGGAGCAGAAGCACAGGATTCTAGTGTCGACGCCGATCGGGGTTACTTCTCTGGAACAGAGGTGGATGGGAGGAAAAGAAACTTGTTGCGAAAGCGCGACAGCAATGCTGAATCGAGAAAGTCAAGCTATACCGAAGAGCAAAGGGTTAGAAGCGCCACAGCTATGGCACGGCAGTCAAGATTCGGTAGCGTGGGGTCTATTGCGGAAGGCGGTATCTCGTCAGCAGCTCAAAAGTACTACGGTATTCAGTCTGGCGCTCATAGGAGAACTGCGTCAGCCGCTTCGGAATCAACGATGAACATGCCGCCACCCAACGACGTTCCTTCACCCACCGTCACCAAACTGGACACTTCAGTCAGTTCCGCTCGCTCAACCGCCTCACCTATGTCATCGAGGCATCAAGGTTTCAGCTCGGACTGGCTGTCGTCAATGGTCAACAAACCCATTGCCCTGGCTGGAGGAAAGGGTATGCGGGCCATATCTGATAACCTTAGCCTTGATCGATCGAAGGCGTCAACTCCAACGGACTCATCGAACAAAGATTTCTTGGTCGACTCACCTGCGCGAACCGGCTCGACAACTCCATCAGGTGGAGCAAGTTTCGATCTTGAATCGCCCGACACTGCCAAGAGTCCCAGTACTCCCGTAACCCAGGTCAACAAGAAGGCTGGCAAGAAGGGCAAGAAGGAAACGAGCGCATACACCCGCGGGCTGCTCAAAATCTCGCCAAAAGAAGCAAGCAAAGATGCCGATTATAGTGGTTGGATGAGGAAGAAGAGTTCCAACCTCATGACAACCTGGAAGCCTCGTTTCTTTGTTCTCAAGGGCCGGCGGCTAGCATATTATTACTCAGAAGATGACGACCAAGAAAAGGGACTCATTGATATCTCGTTTCATCGAGTTCTACCAGCAGACAATGAAAAACTCACAGGTCTTCATGCTACGATCACAAGCCTTGGAGGTCAGTCAATGCCTGCATCCCAGAATGGCGATGATGACTTGGAGAAGGGAGATGACTCTATCTTCATCTTCAAGCTGGTTCCTCCCCGAGCTGGCCTCTCCAGGGCTGTGAACTTCACAAAGCCAACTGTTCACTACTTCGCTGTTCCCAATCTAAAGCAAGGTCGTCTATGGATGGCGGCCTTGATGAAGGCGACAATTGATCGAGATGATACGAAGCCCATCACTACGACGTACCAGCAAAAGACAATTTCTCTTTCTAAAGCCAAGCAGATGCGTCATCGCCCACCGGCTCTGATGAACCTCGACGAAGGGGCCGAAGAGGACACTGGCACGGCCCGAAAGGAAGCCAACGGTCTGGGAATTTCATACGACGAAGCTGACAGCGGTGTTTCTGGCGTCGACAAACTCGCGAGCCAAAAGGCTGAAGAAGCTAAGTCAAGCCTCGAGTCCGAGAAAGAGCAAGAGAACCCACAGACAGCTTGATCGATGCCATGCACACGACATTACTTACAATTTTCTTTTTAATTGGTGTGAGGCGTATCTGGTCTTTCCCTAACAAAACTTCCCTTACACATTTTCCTACCCCCCTTCTCATATAGAAGCTTAATCCTTTTCTTTTTACTTGATACCTCGGGCGCAGGGGAAAACTGGAAATCTCAATAAGATATGGTGATGAAACAAACAGACGTGGATGGAATGCAGTGCAATGGAAAGTGGAGGAGAATCTCAGCTCATCCCTTTGGTAGTGGATATGCATGGGCCGCGACTGGCGAACAACGAACAAGAATGTCATGTTACAAGAGACAATGATGATGACGGCTTTTGTTACTGGCATTTTTACAAACATGAAAGTCTTCAGGATGGTTTGCCGAACTGGAGTAAACGAGCGTCCCTCTGAACGGCGTACGTGCTGGTGGTTTGAAATCTTGTTTTTCTCGTGGTTGTAATGTGAACAAAGATCTTTATATTTGAGTGACACAAACCTATTGCAATCGAGAGCCACCTAGACTGGATGGAGAATTTTCTGTTGAGCAGAGAATACGGATTGAGCTGGGGGGGCGTGCAGTTAAGCTCTGGGGTTCACATAATCTCACGCGGATGGATTGAATGCAGAAATGTTCATGAAATATCGAATTGGATAAGACGATCGCTTGCTCTAGAGGTATATGAGACAAGAGAAGAAAGGGGCATCAATGGCCCCAACAAGAAACTCCATGTACCTTTTTGGATCAAGCTTCTTGGCTCGACATGTGACCCTATCATGAAAAGAATGCCCTAAAGCATAAAGGGTCCTTTGCTTTAGGACGTTAGAGCCTTGGTAAAATAAGTCCAGCGCCCCTGGGTCGTATCCGTCGTTAGACCATCCAAACGCCATGAAAAGCATTGTACTATACTCTAGTATTCCACTACCTCTTTCTAACCCTCGCGGTATCCTTGAACTTGACTCTGGTCAATCCAGAGGTGGCAGCTCAGTGGCTGTAACAGCAACAGCATCAAATCACGATCTCAAACCTTCTGGTTCATACCCGTCAGAAGCTGCCGAATGGATTTCATGAGGTGCAGCTCGATCCCTTCGAAGTTGCCAACAGCCTCACCCTCACCAGGTGGTGGAACAATACTAGCGTCTGCTATGCCCAGTACTCGGTCAATAGCGGACAACGTGACAGCCTCCGCTTTGGCTTCGCCAAGCTTTGGGTTGAGAGCTTTGACCGAGACATCTTTGAAACCATTAATGGACGCAAGAACTTTGGCATCAAAGAAAGGCAGCGTCTCGGCAGCAGAAGGGGAGCCAGAAGAGGCGGGTCCAGGTGTGGGACTCTTTGATTTCATGTAGGCATCAACAACCTGGCGGATGCCTTTCATGCAAATCGTCTCCATTTTGTCGTTCTCGGTCGCCTCTTTTTTAAGGCCGATGCAGCGGTTGAGTGCTGACATGACAATCCCTTCGGCTTTGGGGTTACGAGCCTTCTTAAGGTTTTCGATCAGGCCACTCTTCAGCTTGACAACCGCAGCGAGCAACTTGGGCTCGATGGCATAGCGGGCTGTGGGAGACGCTGCTGAAACCGATGGGGTGCGGTTCACAGGAGTGGCAGGCTGTTGTTGCGCCTGTGGCGGTCCCGTCCCAGGCACAGTCTTCGCAGCAGCAGTCAGAGGCACTGAGGCATGGGGATGGTGCTGCTGCTGCTGCGCAAGAGGTGCACCAGCAGGAGCAGCTGTAGTATTGGCGTGCCCTTCCTCACTCTTGATCGGTGTGTTTGCTGGTGGTGGTGGCCGTGGTGCGTATGGAGAGCTGTAAGTACCCTGCGGGGGCACCCCAAGCTGTGGGCGCGCAGGGGCTGGCGGAGGTCCGTAACCTGGTGGTAGCTGTGCTGGCGCCGGTGGTTGTGATGCCACCGCGACTGGAGCTGGTTGACCAGGCGTTGGTGGTGATGCAGACGCACCATATGGCTGCGCTGGCCGTCCTGGCTGCGTCTGCTGTGCCGCATATGTTGGCATATGATAACCAGGAGGTGCTTGGCCAGGGGGGTAGCCAGTAGCTCCAGGTGCCATATGCTGGGCATTATAGGCATACGGAGCTGTATATTGACCATACGCGTGTGTTGCTGCACGATCTGGTGACGAGGCCTTTCTCTTCTTACCAGCATCGAGTTCAACACCTGGAACACGAGACCAAAGGTTCGTAGTCTCATCTTTTCTGAAAGCCTCATTTCCAATAAGATTATGGCGCACACTACTTTCCCAACCCTTCGTTTCTGTATGGAAGTAGAACCAGGGATATCTCTGACAAATGCGCTTGTAAATCTGTTTGAGCGTAAGACCGTCTGGTCCAGCCGCGGTAAGCGTTTCGTCGATAAGCACACCGTAGTTCTTGTTCGGCTTTTGGAGCTGTTCTTCGGTGTAGTCCTCGATCTTGAGCTCCAAGGGAGGGGATTTTGGTCGAGCTTTTTTCTCCTTCTTTTCTCTTGCTCGCCTCTCTGCATCTGAACCTTCAGCACCGTCCTCCCGAGGCTTGCGAGGCTTGTACTTGCGCTTTTCTGGTCTCTCCGAGGATCCTTCCGGTAAAGGATGTTTTCGGGGCCGTCCGACCTTACGTTTGATTGGCGGCTCTACTGGAGGTGCCTGTGGCAAGGTCTTCTTGGCCATCTCTTGCTGTTGCTTCTTCAGCAGCCGCTGCTCTCGTTTTGACATAATGCCATTCTTGGGTGGCCTGCCAGGTCCCCTTTTTTTGGGTATTTGAGGCATCAAATGTCCTTGATGCGGATCAAGCATGCCATCCTGCTTCAACCCAGATTCTGCTTCTGCAATTGTCATGTCATCGATGTCCATGTCCATATCCATGTCCATGTCCATGTCCATTTCTGCATCTATTTCACCATCTGCCTCCTCTTCCATATCAGCTTCAGCCTTGGCCTCCTTCTCTTGGACTGTCTCCACTGTTCGGATGGCTGCTGGCTCCTCAGCTTCTACTTCTGCCTCAGCCTCATCTTCATCGCCGTCACCAAAGTCAGGAGACTCAGGTGGGCTGGCCACATCAGACAGTTCATCACTCGTGTCCTGAATTTCGCCATTACCATGTGCAGACTCGAAGTCGAAACTCATCTCTTTTCCGCCTTGGGCGTGTCGCTTTTTGAGGGTCATGGCGGGTTCTTCCTCGATATCCTCCTCGGCACCTGTTCGGCCCCTCTCAACTCCATTGATGAGAAATCGGAAGTCGACGTCTTTTATCTGCAATCGATCGCCGCATCGCAGGACGAGCTTTTCACGATTGTAGTGCACATCCTCACAGAAGAACCCATTCTTATGAAGAGGTATAGCTTCGAAGACACCCATGTCTTGATTGTATGCGATCTTCAAATGCTCACGGGAAATTGCTTTCGTCTTGGAGGCAATGTTCGGACCTGGTGAGTGAATACCAATGAACGGAACATGGTATGGCGAGGGACGCAGAGAGCCCAAATCAACTGCTGCAGCGCCAGGCGTATGAGAAACATATTGTCGGTTAGAAATCATGTTTTCCTGAGCTTGTGCTGCCGCTTCATCCAAGTCGTGCTGCGATGACCCCTGCGTACTCGTCTTACGCCTTTTTGTAGGTCGGGGGTTTTCCCCAGTATCTGATTCGGGACCCAGCATACCTCCCTCTTCACTGACATAGGATTTGCTGAACTTGCTTCGATCTGGGTGTATCGGGGAAGGTGGTGGGAGACCTAGGTGTACGTTCTCCTCAGTACGTCGCCGATACTCTTCGGCGCGTCTTTCGTCACGGCGTGCCTGCTCCAGTGCACGCTGATCTCGTCCAATAATGACAGCATAGGTAGTCATCTGAAATACGCTGTCGGCAAATTCAATACGTGCAAAGGATTCAAGAGCCTTGTGAGAATCTGTTTGGCGCGTCGAATTTGTCGGGGCGATGCCTTGGAAAGACTCGTCTAACGGGTTAGGCAAAGTGACTTGAGCTGGTGTGACTGTGGGAGGTGGTGACATGGCTGTGGCGGCCCCTGACATTGTAGCCAGTGCCATCATCATGTAAGCGTGCTGGTTGATGGTAGGCATTGATGTTGCAGCATAAGGAGTCGACGGCGCAAACTGTTCTCCCAAGTTGTCGGCTTGCATCTGTAGCTGCAAAGGTGTAGATTGTTGAGTTTGATCAACATTTAATGTTGCAGCCGCATCGCGAGGGGTTGAAGCGTCAAGCATGGTGTGATCACCAGAGTTAACATTCACATGGACTGAGGCCGCGGTATTCGATGGCATCTCCAGCTGTTGCTGTGATGTTGATGTGGTAGCATTAACAGCTATGGGAGGAGCGCTCGGGACGCCTTGGGTCGAGGGCGGCGTAGATGGTGAAGGTCGAGAGTCTGACACTTTCGCTGGGGCAGAAGATGCTGATTCTTGGTTAGGGGATGCGGCCTTTGGTGCAAGAGCAGCTGAAGGTTCTTCGGGCGAAGGATTTAATGCGACTGTTGGAGGAGGAGTAGATGCAGTTGGGACGATGGCAGTCGAGGGAGGCGCGGGAGTGGATGTGGAAGTTGAGTTTGAAGGGTCGGCATTCTTGGCCATAGTCGAAGAGGAAGAAACCCCAGCAGAGTTTCCGTTTGAATTTGAGCTTGAAGTTTGAATTGGGGCAGAAGCAGAAGCCGAAGGCGCTGGGGGTTTGGCCGGTGTCGAGTCAGCAACTTTTGAATCGCGGTTTTCGTCGTTGCTCGTCGGTGAATGCGAAGTCGCGTTTATCTTTGTCGCAGATGGGGTGGGAGTCACATTTGATGGCGTCGCAGCTGGTGAAGACGCAGCTTGTGTTTGTGCTTGTGTTCTTGTTTCTGTTTCTGTTTCTGTTGATGTCGTTGTCACGGTCCTGGATGCGACAGCCTGGGTGTCTCTGTCGGCTCCCAGGCTGTTCTGCAGGCCATTCAGGCCAACAATGGACGAAGTCATCGCTGCTCGTGCGACCAGCTCCTTCGTCACTTCGCCCTCACCTCAGGGTGTAATCCAGAAGGTATCGCCGTTGGCTGGAGACGGGAAAATAAAAGGTTCAAGCGGGCGAGGCTTTCTGGGTCCTTTGAGCCGCGATAACTGAGATGGTCAGGGCGGGCAAGGCTGCACGTTTTGATAGGTCAGCTGAGGGGCTTCCTTCCTTCACGGACCCCGAGTCTCCTCTTACTTGCGGTTGACCGCGATGTTTTGCGCCGCTAGTACGCTTTTGGCAATCAGTAAGTCGCAATCACGAATATGACCTCTTGGGTTGCACTTTCCCAGGCATATACTTGTGTGAAAGATTGAAGGCACCAGTTTCGATATTGTTTTAACAATAGGCAGGTAGAGAAAGACATAAATCACATTTGTAAGGTAGACGACTCTGATAAGCAAGTGTTACCTCAGGCAAAAACCTTACTGCGTCTTCCCTTGAGTGAGGTACACATACACGGTGGTACATGAGTTCTTTCTCCGCGCTGTTGGCCACCTAAGTACCTACCTGAGTTATAGGTTTATTCCTAATTGTTCAGGAACCAAAATAGAGATCTCTGGGAACAATTGAATGCTTCAACTTTCATACCTGGGTAAACAAAAGCCGATCTTATTCATTTTGCCGAATGCTCAGTAACATAAAAAATATACAATCTTCAATGTCACTTAGATCCAGCCCCACTTTAGGTCCTCATGAGTGACTTGTACCTAGGTAGTTATTGTGTTCGAAGACTTAAGGTTACCAATTCTAGCATGTTGTATCACACAGTCCTGACTTCACGTTTCTGGGGACTCTCATTTTTGTATACGACAATTTAGTTGGGGACCAGTAGTGCAATATTTTGCGTTTTCCCCTACTGCAACCAGCCTACCCTGTTGCTCAGTGTGTAAATGAAGCTATCTGAGCATAAGCATTCCGATGAGCATAATGAAGTTCCTATTCCGAATCAAATTGGGGGTCCTTTAAAACCATTCAATCGAACGATTAAGCGTGGCTCCTTCAACCAGAAGTACGTATCAACATTTAAAAATGGCAACCCAACGAGTTACATTCAGAAACTAGGTATACATGTTAGGTAGTATATTCTATCCTCACTCTGTGCAACTCATGACTGATATATTGAGAAGCCTATGGAGACTCACGCTTTCACAAAATATTCAGAGTAAAGCTTATCATCAACTAATATGAATAGTCCATCATTGTGTGGTCAAACTACGCCCAACAGATCGAACACCACATAACAAACTCTAGGGGCATTTTCGATACTGGATACTAGCATGTAGTTTCTACCATGTAGACTATCCTTTAATTTTCTCATTCCGAGGAAAGCAAAGATGATCACCCAAAGCCGATGCCCATACCGTCCGAGAAGGAACAAAACGCCATGCGAAATGCGTATTCATAAGGTCTTCGTAGCATAAAGCGAAAGCGCCAAAATTCAGTGAAGCAGGGCCTCATGCTCGGTCGAAAATGCACGGTGCGAGTATCGCTTTGTCAATCGTTCCGAAAGACGATACGCTCCATGGCAGAGCATGCCTGCAAAGAACCCCACAGCATCGTTCCTGAAAGCGAGAATTCCAGCAGTGGTCATGAGCATGACAGTCCATCTCTCCAGACGTTCATCATCTGAAAGATCGCGTTGTCGACGGGGTCCCTGACCTGCAGCCGTGTCCCATAAGTCGGAGGCTCCTTGGTTGAGACTGTTGCCCACCTTAGCGAGCTCGAGACCAGCTGCTATCACCATGATGCCAAGAAGACTCTTGGGGTAATGCTTCAAGAGATCTACGAGAGTTTCGCCAAACATAAGCCCCAGTACTAGCTTCAAAGCTCCCAGTACGATGATGCTGGAGCCGCTTCGAGCCCCGAAGCGATATTGGGCGGCCAACCCCCCGGCACCATGGCAGACAGGCATACTTCCGAACCAGGTGCTGCTCAAGTTCATCAGTGCAACGCTGATTCCGATTGATGTCACCGAGGGAGTGGGAAGTTCGGGTAGAAGATCCTGGGACAGTGCACTGACGGCGATGATAGAATTGAGTGTGGTCAGAGGCAGTTGTCCGATGGCCATCCACAGGGCAGGCGAATCACCCTTTCCGACCCAGTGCGGCATGACAAAGCGAGGGTGCCAAGCATAAAGCCACGGGAGGCTCTCGTGAGAAATAGCGACCTGAATAAAGGCGAATAAAAGGGCGAGTATAAAGAAGATCAAAGCATAGGGGAACCGGGGGAGCTTTTGTGTGCCAATTAGAACGAGGAAGGCTATCAAAGCCCACACACGGTTATCAAGAGCTGGATGGCCCCAGTGCAGAGGCTGAAGCAGAGAAGATCCGGCACCAAGAATCAACGAGAGGCCTGCTCCCAACTGAATACCCTTTACGACTGGGAGTGGTACAAGACGGACAACCCCCTTCAGGAGACCTGTAACACTCATGATGAGTACGGCAGCGCCAACCCATTGGCCTGCAGCCGTGACGACATCCATAGGAGATCCATTTTGGATGGCTGCTGAGGCAATAGCCTACACAGTAACACATGAGGTAAGCCTTAATGTAATTTGACACGAATATGTTGCTCGGATACTCACCTTCATGGGCTGAACAGGTAAGGGAATACCATAGAATACGCCAGTGAGGATATTGAACAAGCCCGTAATCACAAGTGTACTTCCCAAATCGATGGATCCTTGTGCGGCCAAGGCAATCATCAAAGGCAGCAAGGTGCCAAGATCACCCAGTGACCCCGATATCTCAGCCCATGGCGCTGTCCGTAGAGTCGTGAAGTTGTTGCGGTTGAGACGCCGTAAATCATTCGCCCACGACGCTGTCATCTCACGTGCGTTCGACTGTTGTTATGGAGAATACACGCGCTTCTAGGCTGTACTGACTTGTCGCTCGGCTATCACTATTCGATCTTGAACTTGCGATCAGATAGACCAGGGTGGTGGAGGTGTTAGGTACCTAGATAGGTTGGCTGTATGTCCCAAGGTCTCGGCCTAAGGTAGGTACGCGTAGGTACCTGTATTGGGTGCATACAGTAATGGAATGGTTAGGAGTGAAAGGTTGGCGAGCAAGGCCCAATCAATAATGACGACGATCTAAGTTGAGAAGGTGCGTTCGAGTCGCCGGAATAATCCTGGACTACCTACCTACCTACTTATTGAAACAGAAGATCGAAAGAATTAGCAGAGGAAAATGGCGCAGTGAGGAGTGTTCTTATGAAAGGACCAACATCGTCGAGTCCGCTGTATCCCCTTCTATGGCTCTTATCAAGGATGTCAGACACGTGTGGGACAAGGCCAAGTGATCAAGATGTTGCATCTCCTAGGTTCTATCGTGGTCAGCTGTTAGTCCTGTATTACTGTAACAGATGGACCCATAAGAATGAAGCGATATGTCTTCCGAATAACATACTGACTACCCTATACCGATATGTCATCTCCCATCGTCAGTAAGAGTTAGACATTCTTCACGGAGTAATTGAGAAAACTATAGCTATAACCACTGAATACCGTGTCTGACAGAAAAAAAGAAGTTTCATAAGAATTTATTTCTGGGTATTCAGGAGGCGGAGAACAACCACATGCGCGTGGATTTCCGGTGCTCAATGTTGGACAACCCAAGAGGAAAGTGTCGATCATCCAGTGGAAACACTGACCGCTTCCAAAATGAGACCTTGGGACCTCAACAGCGCCTGACACCATAGAGCTACCCTCGGGGAGCAAGAAAACTCAAGACTTGAGAAGAGGAGGCTAAAATAAACTCAGTAAAGAGCCCCCTAAGCTTAAGCTGGAGTTGATTAAATATTTTTATCACTTGCGATAGAGGTCCTGTTTTCTTACCTCCCCTAGAGCTATTAACCCATTCGACGTTGCCAGGCGCGAAGTCCCAGAGTCGGGTTCATTGGTGACGATACTTAGGTATACCACCAATTACGCATCCCATACTTCCGCGGATTCGTTCCTAGCTTGGCGCCGTACGCAGCATTCTCGCTTCTGGAAGGCTAGAAGCCATGCCGAACCCCCAGCAGATACAAAAGCCCCCAGACAACCGTGGCTGCATCAGTGTTTCTCCAAACTCGATATCTTAGCCCGCCGTGATGTTTGTACCATTTCCTCAGGCGGCTGCTGGCCAAGCTCGGCCCCGGCCGCTGGGAATGCCTCAATGTACTGTGTATATATGTTTCGAGGCGTGAAGGTCTGCCTATCCAGCCACGGCTGTACTCACACAACAGTAATAGCAAAACCTCGCCAGGCTGGTAAGGGGTTTTCAGTTCGAGCCAGGAAGGCGAATTGTTGCCGTGTAGAGGCTCTCACTTACAGCCGTAAAAAGCACGATGGATATTTCGTAAAGGCGCTCTGCTTCAAGTTTACGCACTAATGGCCTATGACCTCATCACACTACTAACGCAAGCGGTTGTCGCGCTGGGGTGAACTCCCGGTGATAGCGAGGTGTCCCGGCCACAAGTCGGCAGCTAGAACGCGAAACCTTGCAGGCATAGCCGTTTTATCCCTCGTCTCCGGGACTTCCAGCCGAGATTTCAATCGAAAGAACTCCGGGCCTGGAATTCTGACTTCTAGATCCAACGAGTACCAGCTCACAATCCTGCCTGTGAATAAACCATATCGGACATGGAAAAGAGAACTGATGAGATGTCCATCGAGAGAGTTTCGAGGCTTGCAGTGGCACCTATCCGTATGCTTTCAGTGGTCAGCCGTGGGATGTCGACTCTCCACTTTCCACGCCAAGCCGGCAGCCCAGCAGACCCATGCCATGCAGCAGCAAACCCATGTTATGTTATTCAGAGTCGTTAGAAGTTAACAGGATGAGACTTTGTTTGGGGATGGCGACAAATGTTGATCGTGAGCCCTGATGCTAACAACCTCTTTCATCTAAAGATCTTCTCCGATACGTTATTTATTGAATGACAGTCGGTCGCAAGTTCGTACTACTAAATAGCACCGGAAACAAAGGATGCATGCTTCTTCCCGGCATTGAAATTGGGTCGATAAGGCTTGATTTCATACTCGGTTGCTGGATCCTTGCATGTCAGTCAGGTCAAGGTTCAAGCAAAGCTTTTAGCTTGCACAGTGTCGCATGTAATTGTGGAGATTCGGGGAAAATATGTGGAGAGCTGTTTTTTTGAGGATCTTCCCTTCGGATGGAACCTAGCAGACCCGGGTAACAAGGTGAACATGAGAGTGAAAGAGAAGTCCTGGTAGAGCGGCGGCGTGCCCGAGGCCGCTATCCGTTCGGAGCCTGTTTAGAGAATAGTTCTCACGACATGATCACAAGAAGCAACAAGGCCTGAAGCACATTCTAAGGGCAATAGGTGCATATTTGGAAGCTTGGCGATGGCTCATGCAATAGGTATCATGAAGACAACAGCCTGCGCTGAGCTTTTGCGCATTTGTTTGATTGGCCACTCAAGAGCTGTCGAGACAGAGACACAGATGTTGATCAAATTGGCAAGACCTCATCTCCCATAACTCATGTAATTAAACAGAGGCTGAAAATAAGAAAAACAACAACGTAGAAGGGCAAACCGATTCTTTACGAGAACCGACCAGGAACGGCACGAGGCTGGATACTGGATTTGTCGTCATTTCGCCGTTCGGAGACTTCGCGCAATCTCTGGTGCATGATACCCATCGTCTTACAGAATACCAGAGATGGGCTTGCTGTGATGGATGGGGGCGGTACCCGTTAAAATCAATTCCGTTGCAGCCGAAGGGACGGAGTTGACAGCCTTCCATGGGCAATCGCCTACCTATATTGGAGAAGTAAATTCGCGCAACTTCTTGCTGGGAAAGCAGCACTGTACCGTGTGTAGACTGTGATATTCAAAACCTCGAGTTTTGCTTGCTGCAGGCATTTTGGCTTCCTCCCTCGTGGGCCGTGGAACCCATTAATGGATGGATGCAAATGGTATAGAGCCTCGACCTCCCCACATGGGTGATTGACAATCTCACCGCACCGTTTCTTCAGTTGCCGTGTTCCGAGTCGCGCATTGGTCAAGGCGAGCTGTTTACTTGGTCAGCAATTTTTCTCTCTCTTTTCCCGCGGCAATGTTGAGCAGTACAGACTCATCGTGTATCTCCGCTCGTACCTTGCACCGGGACTAGCGCCCCTGTATGGGCGGCCCGTTCGTGGAGAGCGGAATTGACCAAGCATTGAGTGGTACGAGCATCGAGTCTTTGTAATCTGGTGACATAGAGGCTACCTCGGAATGAGGTATGGGTTGCGTCGATTCAGATAAAAAGTCAATTGAGTGAGCGATTATTGATTGCTGTGAATGACAGTCAGTCAATTAGATTTCGTAGCTGTAACAGAAAAAGAGGTGCCTGGAATATCCCTCGTTGTAAGTTGGGAAGTTGCTACTTCAGCTCCGTTACCTGGCTCTTGCCATTGCCTACACTCGCGTCGTCATAGGTGTACCTACCTCACCTTTTCTCACCATCAGCGAAGCTTCCCAAAGACAGATTGAAATATCTCGTCTTTCATCTGCTAATCTTCTCTTGTTCACCCCAGCATCTTCCTAGGTACAACTACCTACATACTGCTCTTCGCACCTCAAAACTCCCTTCTTTCGGCCACTCAGACACACCCCATATCAGCAAAATTCCAATCGATCTACATCCTTGTCAGTGACAATTGTTCCGTTTTTGTTTTGTTCCTAGCAGACAGAGCCTGTCGTCTTTGTAAGTCCCACTTTGTAACGCAGTCCCAGTTCTGGTTTTCACTCCCCCTGGTCTCTGGATTGGAGTATTATCATCACCACCTCCATGGAAATCCACCTCATCCGGGGCACTCGGGGGGGCGCCAAATCCTGTACTTGGACTTTGGTAGTATTGTACAGTGCACAAAAAGCCTCAGAGTCTCGAGATAGGATAGGTACCTGATGGGCATCACCTGGCGCCTCGTCGAAGTCTGGCTTCCGTCGCACCACACCTTACTGCTCTCCCCCGATGAGATGCTCACCCCCCCCGGGGCTTGTATCCACTAGACCCAAGCAACCACTGAAAGAGACCCTGCTCGCTCGCCTTGACCTCTCTTAGCTGGTGTTGCCCGGGATCTGGACCCATTTTACGTACAGAATCCTTTCCCTCGTTTGGTACAAAGTCTGATTCCTCGCGGGTCGTGACGCTGTTTTCCCCACTTTTCACAGCTCTTGGGTGACTTTTGGTGTCAGATAGCTGATCAACAAAACCACAGAAGAGCCCGCCTTCGCGACCAAATTCATTTGCTGCTTCTTCATCACCCTTCAAGATCGCAAAGGTAGGTCAATTCCTTACTTACAGTCACGCTGCTCTTCTTTCGCTCTTCTCGTCCGCCTCCGGGCCCATTGTACGCTCGATAGTCAAGCCAATTCCTATGTAATGGCCGTCTACTCAGTTCTGGAGTCATGCACGTCGTCCCAATCCTAGCGCAAATGCCGGCATCAGTGTCTTAAGTGACATTTGCCAAGAATTCCGTCAGAACATTTCCTGGATGAATCGCTCTGGACTCGCTCCTATGCAGCTCAATTGAACGACATCGCCGCCATAACCCCTTTGAATTGGTGCGACATTGCCGCTCGGTGGAAGAGGACGAGAATTTACGAAGCGTGGGCTGTCTTGTCTGCCTATGGCCGCTTTCTCGCGGCGCGGAGCCAAGGAAAACTCGGTTGCTAACATGTCTTCCTTAGCAATCTCTCCACTCCAGACACAATGGCCGCCATCAAGTCTCTCATGACCCGCGACGAGGTCGTCCACCAGCTTGCCAAGCGTCAAAACTGGGCCGCCAAGGAGCCTGGTGTTATTGTCGTCTTTTGCATTGTTGGTGTTGGTATGTCATGTCTTTTACCCAAGATGTCTGGTAACTATGCTAAATTTCTGGACAGTCGCCATTGGCCTTCTCAGCCTCTTCCTCTACAGGAAGGCCCTTGCTCGCAAGGCCAACAAGGCCTCTACCGTCTAAGCCGTTTGATGCGGATGAGGCCGACGTTAAGGAGAGTGGAGCGTGACCTGAGGCATAGTCATGAGCGTCTTTGGACTATGAGCCTCAGGTAGACGTGGTGTTACGACGAGGTGCCTTCTGCGACACATCGGGTGACCGACTGTGACCCCGTATTCCAGTTAACTGTTGTCGGTTACGTCCCTCACCAATTCCTCGCTTGTCAACTGCCAACGCAATCTGTTACGGATAGCAGAGTTGACTGGCAAATCTTTTGTACATACCTACATACCTACATACCACCGGATCTCGTGGGACAAATGTGCTGGAGGGCGGGTTCTCGTCGAGTGTTCGCGGCAAGGTGGCTGTATTCTATCTTCTAATGCTACTGATACCTACTCGTTTGAAGCAATCAACAATAATCATCAACTCGAAATCTAGTTCCAAAAACAAGCTCCAGCCTCGTGAAACCCCTAACCTGAAGTGGCGCCTGCTGATTCCATGCCTATTATGACAGTTACTTTTACATGTGTATCCCATCTCTTAGATTTCAGGAATGCGTATCGTAGAATACTCATGCATGCCGGGATGCAGACCAGAGGATATCGTATCAGTAACCTTCTTTAGCTAGCATGTCTGCTATGTCAAGATAGAATGCAATAGCATTGAAATTCTTCTTGATCCCCATCCACTCCCGGACTGTCCAACCAACACGATTGGACCAGTTTATCAGATCCAAGTGGCTCACTCCAAGGAGCGTGCCTTTGTATGTGCCCCAGTGGCTGCTCTCCACACTGACAAGTCCATCGTTGGGTCCCTCGGCCTGTGTCATGACGGCGTGCGGGTGCCGAAATGGACTCAGCAGTGCCGGCCGCTCCACTGCCGCTCCGTACGAAAAGTACCGCACGTCTGGTTGATCCGGCGTGCTCGGATTGAACTCTTCAGCCATGTAGCGTCTCGTCAACTGCGAGAACGCTGCTGTACCGAGACCAGCTTTTTCAAATGTCTGATAAAGTCGAGGCAAGTAATGGTGCAGTGGTGAGACTTCTTCATCAAGGAGGTAGTCTGCAAATGCGCTTCCTCGGTGCGGTGTTGCAACGGTAACCACAGCCGCAACGCGGACTGGGAGCGGAGCGAGGTGCGAAAGCATATATCGGGCATCAAGACCACCCATGCTGTGTGCGACAATTGTGACGGCTTCGGGCATTGGAGCGTGGGCTTCAAGGGCGGAGCGGAGAGCAGTAGCGCGATCGGCAATAGAGGATGATGGAGGCACAGTGGGCGTCAAGACGGTGGCGCCTTGCGCAGTGAGGGCGTCGCGAATGCCATGCCAGTATTCGACAGCTGGAAAGTATGGAGAGAGACGGAGTTCAGCGAAGCCAAAAAGGCCATGGGCGAGGACGATGGGATACTTTGGAGTCTCTACCACCAAACGTATTAGCAAGATAACCTCACACAGTGGGATTAGACGCGGTACCGTATTTTTCTCTTATTATCGCATAGTCGTCAGATATTTCCCTGCCCAACGCCTTTATCCTCGGATCATGTTCACGTCCAAGGTAAGTGCTGCAAGCGAAGTTTCGATGGCATTGCGCGCGGTATAGTTGCCGAGATAAAGGTAAAGCAGGCGCGTTGCGTCATATTACCCATCTGTTCATGGATTGTTGAGTCGCATGGGCGCAATGCGATATAAGTGTTGGTGTAGAGATCCAGTCAAGGTAGTCAAGTGGAACGAATGTCGCGAACTAGTGACGTCACGGCGCGAATGCATGTGGTATATTTTTTTTGTATGGGTGAAATAGTTGTGTTTGCGCTCCGCGTCTACGAAAAATGTAGAATGAGTAACTCTTTATCTTGTCTTGGGATTGTTGGCTTATATTTTAAACGTAACTGTAAATATTCTGCAATATTATAAAAAGCCTTCATAACCTATAATCTCTGGGGCTCAGGTATTACCTCTATATTCAATGTCGATAGATATTGGGGTTTTCCCCTTTTACTTGGGCCTTCAGTGCTTGATGAAATGACAGCCTGACGGCAAATGAAAACTGCGATTACACTATTCTTAAATCCTTATAGTTCATTACGACGCTGCTTACCTGCTGCAAGTGTCTGGAAATGATCTTGTCTTGCTGCAACTGATTCTTCAAAGTCAAAATAAATGTCTCGTAAACTGAGCTGGAAATGATTTGATTAGGTAGGTATTCGGTATCTATGACTCTTTTACTAACAATGGGATTCTAGATCCACGACAACCTCAAACTATGTATGAAAATAAGGTGATACTGGAGTTACATCCAAGCCTGGGTCTGGGATGTATATGTGCCAGTACTTAAACCAAGAACTCCTCTTAAAACAGCACATGAAAGGCAACATAGAAGCAAGAACTCAACAGCCTGTCGTTATTCCAATCAAATGAAGAATTAATGGCACCATGATCGAGCCAGAGTTGGAATGAACCCCTCTCTCCCTTTCTCAGTCCTATCAAAATCCTCCACACCCAGCATTATCGCTATCATCAGCACATTAAAGCATTTATCCAGACAAGTCATGCTTTGGATCATTTCAACTCTTCTCAGGAGGTAACTGGCTTGGCGCATTCTCGTTCGTGACACCGCTGTAGGCTGGCCGTGCCTGCATGCCGTCGAAGGGACCAGCCAGGTTCTCCGCGATGGCTTCGTCATAGCTGGGCGGAGCATCGTCATATGGAGGTGCCTCTTGACCCGGAGCTAGTTGTGGTGGGTAGAGGGGGTCATGAGCTGGCTGAGGAGGAACCTGGTTCGGAGTTTGAGAAGGCCGTTGCTGTTGAGCTGACACTGGTGCTGAGGAAACTGAGTTTTGTCTGGGTGGCAGACGGGGCGGGACGTTATTCGTGAAGGTTGCACGCCCCGGCCGAGTTGATCTTGCGGATTCAACGAGTTCAGGAGGCGGTGTAATACCAGAATAAACTTCGACTTGCGCAAAGTGTAGCGGTAGGAGGATGACCGGGGGGCTTTTGTTGGTGATGCCCTTCTTTGGCTTGCCCCAGGCTAGACCAAGCTTTAACTCGAGCTCGTACCTCCTAGAAAGATTACAAGTGACGAATGAGGGTGCCACAGTGTTGGGAAGAGGCAAATTCTTCCATACATGGTCTGGAATCACCAACTCCTTCCCAACTTCGTCAGCAGGCCCTGTAGTCAACGGGATGTTGATGTTGGGGTTTGACACGACAACCCATCGGTTGATCTTCTGGTTCTGGAGCTCGAGCGCGCGGACATCAGTACGGCCAATAAGCTCCATCTGGAACGATACTAGATAGACTTGCTCTGGATTGTTGTTGAGCTTTTTGGCGATAAGCCGTAGTGGAACAGGCTTGTTGCAAGTCAAGACGCTTGGATGGGGAAGGCGTGCTGAAATCTCGATTGCTGGAGCTGGGGAAATATCTGCAGATGGTTCTGGTGTAGAGGCTGATTTTGAATCTGTGCCGCTTCCAAAGTTGAAGAGAGAGGACCGCTTCTTCTCTGCCTGGGGGGTCATTGGCCGAAATGTGAACGGACGACGAGCAAAAGCCTCCTGGGTTGTCGGCTTCGGCCGGGGCGGTTCAATAGGGAGGAACTTCAGACCGATCTGATACCGCCAGTTTTCCTTCAGCAATCCCGGTCTCTGGATTGTAACCTTGATGTAGTAGCGAATTTCTGCCTCCATAGGATATCCTGTTAATGATGGAGGTAGTGTGCGGGTGACATGGCGAAGGTAGAGTTGCTTGCTACCATCCATGACCCTTACACCACCAATACCAAACATTCCTCCGCCCCCAAAACCACCGACGTTGGCCATGCCACCGATTTTCGACATAGCCATTGGGTCGCTGCATGCATTATTGATGGGAAGCTTGAACTTGAAAGGAAACTCGTGCTCGCCTGCTTGCAGGGGGTATGCACCGTAAGGGTTAGAAGAGCTCGCATAATAGTCATCTGGAAAAACCTGTTGTAGTTTGTATAAGATTTTATGGTTCTCAGCTGCGGTGCTGCCAGGAGGCCGTTGAGGGCTAGGTTGCAGCCTGGCCATGTTCTGTGGATCAAAGGCATTCGAAGCCTGTAGAGCTGTTCCCGATTCCCCTTCGAGCTTGACAACAATGCTTCCAATCTGCTCGGCGCGGTTGAGACCCAGGATGATTCGGCCCTGTACCAAGTCGAGGTTGGTATAGAACTCAGGCTGGTTGTCCAGCGCTATTCGAATAGACATGATGGGTGAGAGTCAGGAAAAGACTGACAATGAAAGAATGAGAGGACCCCTGTGTGACGTGAGTGCTGGATCTGAGATTGACTCGGACCTAACAGTCCAGTAATGTTTGTCGTGAGCTGGAGTGAGTTGAGCGTGATATAGCTAGAGATCTCAACAAGAGACTCTTCGTTTGACGGAGCGTTGCACAATTTGGCGTATCCTCTCGAATAGCTCCAAGATCCGTCAGTCTTGCATTCTCTGCATGGAAGAAACTTGATCAATTTTCATTGACTCTTTCTTAGACGGATTGCACGGGAAACCTGGGTCTACTTAGTTGGATGTACGTCACCAAGGCTACTCAGCCTGAGCCAAGCCCCGCGATAGGCCTCGCCGCACCTGACATGAAGGAGGGGTGACTGTGGCTAATTACTGATGCTGTGGCGCATGTGGCTTGCATCATCGGGTGCTTTAGTGTCGCTTCTCCGACAAGCTTTTTGCTGTACTGTATGTAGGTACTCCATACGGATCTGGCAACTCGAGATTGTGGTCCTTCAACCCAATTCATCGAGGGCAATCTACCATAAGTCCCTCAAGCAGGGGTACAAGTCGTCTCGTCTACCCAAGATTTTCACGCGGTCACATCTCCGCTGTGCCGCGATGAGTTATAAGATGTTTGGTGGAGAAGGTTCGAAGATCAATTCCCTGGAGATTGGAAATGCTGGTATCATAGACAGGACAGGGCAGGGCAGGGTAGGGCAGAGAAGGGAACGCCCAAGCCAAGCACGAGGTGCTTTGCAATGCAGATGCACAGGACGCATGAAGAGTGTTGGTGATGACAACTTTTCATGAGCGTCACCTGCTTGATCCAGCCTTGAAGCCTGTCGCAATCTCCACTATAACGTCCGACAAGATATCAACCAACACAGTTCTTTGACACATCCATCACATATCAACAACATGGAGGTGGATACAGACCGCAATTGGCACGATACTTTTGTCGGCATTGAGTCTGTCAGGGCAGGAAAGCCCGCGATCGACACCTCATATCACTCACGGACCCTCTGCCGAGGTGTTTCAACGCCCACAATTTGGCATGAGATGTGCTGCATCTCGAACCAACTGCATATCCAGGGTCCGTCTGTCGACTTGGTGTTTGTCGTTCGAGTTCTCCCGAGGTCGACGAGGTTTCCTTTTGAGTCAAGATCGGCATTGTTCACGCCGCGCTTCGCAACGCCAATTTACGAGCCCTGTATGATGTGTCCCGGAACCACTCCGCGCTTCTGCAGCACCTCGAAGCTTTGGATCATGACATGACCCATCCACTTCCGAGTCACATACGTCGAGGTGCTTGCGACTTTATGGTAACTCCCGATCACCACTCGCGTTAGAAGAGCTCGCGGAATGGCACCATGCGGGCCGCTTGCCGCCCAAAGACCATCAACGCCCCATTTCGCGGTCGTCGACCAACCACGACAAAGCCTGGCCGCTTTCGTGGCCTTGTACCGCTCGCCCGCTGCGTCTGTGCCGTGCGGGCTGCCGCCGTTTCCCCGCCTTTATCCCTTCGTGATTGGCACACTTAGCCCGCCCCCCATCTTAGCCAGCGCAACGACAAGAAGATTGTCTCTTGCAGGCAGAGATTGCTATGTATGATCCTGGGCTATACAACCCTGTCAGGCTCCGGATAAGTTACACCTTTTCTGTCCATGTCATGTTTTGAGTTGCATAGCCATTTCTGTGCAGTTGTCCTAGTCATGTCAACCGTCACAAACCTTGCAAAACCACTTTACGGATGCCATCCTGGCTTATGATTACAAGGATCCAACACCCAACAACCACATGCTCTTTGATGCTTCATGTCCTTCCTCTTCCTCTTCACTCTGGCACTTTGCAAGGATTGGATACCATGTAACTTTGTGCTCCTCAACGTCGATCATGACCAAGCTTGATTGGTCGTGTTGGCTCTTACATCAATTATGGTTCGAGCTTATGGTAGTTGTTCTTGTTCGCCATTGGACCGCCCAAAGTGCCGTTTAGTAAAGGCTGAATACCCGTCTCACCCGTTGAGACCTTGTCTAGCTTGTCTTTACTGTTGCACTGCATCATGGCCCTCCCAACAGTGATCCCCCTCTCTGCAGCGCCCCATTAGTACAGAGCCTCACATGCAGGGCTCCGCCCAGACCAGGCAGATGGCAGATGGTAGAGTTCTGATCAGTCTGTCTATATGTATGGGGGCCAAGCCATCCCGTCTTATTCTCCGAGTCCCCCTTTGCTTTTGACTTGGTTGTCAGCCTGCCATGATAATTTGCCAGCCTTTGTTGGTTTGACACCCGACGATGGCAGGCGATTGTGGAACGACCTGTCCGGCCTCTGATGGCTTCTACTCATATAATCCGAGCGTAGGGGGCAACGCTGTATTGCTTGTTGTCTTTGCTCTCCTTGCTCTCGCCGCCATCTACTTTGGTATCCGCTCCAGGACCTACCTCTTCTCCCTCGCACTCACCACCGGACTTTTTCTCGAAGTACTAGGATTTGTTGGCCGTATTCTGCTTCACTCGAAGCGAGATAGTCAAGGCCATTTCTTCCTCTTTTTATTCGGAACAGTCTTGGGACCATCGCTGATCAGTGTTGCCATCTTCATAATCCTTCCTCACATCCTTGGCATCTATGGAGAGCCGCTTTGTCCTTTTAGGCCACTTGTAGCTGGCCTCATTTTTTGGGGACTCGCTGCAGTCACTGTGCTATTCGAGCTTATCGGCATCGTCTTTACGGCATATGAATCTAATGGAGTCACAGTATGTTATCTCAACAATAGAAGCAAATCATCATCATGTGCTGACCTGAGCAGCGGAAACAAGGAGCAGCGATCACAGCTACGGGCTTGGCCATTCAAGCCTTGTCATTGATAGCATGCACTGGGCTACACTTCTGGTTCACCCTCAGCTTGAGCACTCGTCGAGGAACCCTCGACGCCCGGTACTCACAGGTCTACTCTTCTTCTCGATTTAAGAAGTTCCTCCTAGGTACGTCCACGTCCTGTGAAATGACTCTCCTAGGCTAACACCATACCCAGCAATGGAGATGGCATCTGCTCTCTTGATTGTCTACTCCTTCTATCGGCTTGTAGAGTTTGCAGATGGTGTTTCGGGGGATGTCTTCCAGAACGAGGCTGCTTTCATGGTTGTCGGAGGACTTCTCCCCTTCTTAGCCGCAGCCCTCTTGACTACCATCCACCCAGGCAATGCCTTTGCCGATGCCTGGGCCCCTACATCACCTCGCGGGATCAAACGTCAAAGTCGACCGACCCCTGTACAATCTCCCACCCCTAGTGGTCATCCCGTCCACCATTTATATGACCCCGACATCCGCAAGCAGATCTCGCCGACGTCACCAAAACACCGGAACTCAGCTGGACCACCTGAGCTTCCACAGGGATCCATGGGCCTGCCTGCGCATCCGAAGCCGGTGCCAAGGCCCCCGAGCCCTCGGGACCCTAATGCCACGCGCAAGGGGCCACCTGCACCGCTAAATCTGGCGGCTGTGCGTGCATCACGAAATAGTTGCAGGGCAGAACAGAGGGGCCATGCACCAAAGGATATGGTTCCCGATGGGGAGCTGTGGTAACCCAGTTGGCGGGGAAGTCGATGAGAATCATCAAGTACTGCCTGTTGTTATACTGGTGAACTGGGTGCGGTTTCAGGGAGCGCTGCTGGCTGGCTTACTCGCTGTGATATGATATATGATGTGGGTATCTACTCGCCATGATAGGGATAGACAGCCTGTGGAATTTTTTATGTTGGTTGCTCAAAGGTACTGGAATTTATGGTTCTCAGGCTGAGGACAGTGGATTTTATCAAGATGTTGGATTCCAATTGGTCCTTGTATGGGTGGCGGTTCTGAATTAAATATAAGGTATATATATGTGTCCACTCGGGCACCTCCCTCTGCGTCGCATCTAGGTTAATGTGAATTTATCAAGTGATGAATTGCTGTGCCAGGCAATACCAAGAAGATTACTACTAGGTGCACTGATATTCGATGTTGCGGTAAGATGCCATGGCTTTTGACAACTGACCAGTCTCAACGAGAACGGGTCAGTTCACGCTCGACTCGGGTAAGATTGTGATTTTTCACTGAGGGATCTCAAGATCTAGGCTCATGTACAACTTGTCTGGATAAATCAATCATCCTTTTGTATTAAAGCTAATACTTCCCTGTTGTGCTTCCATAGTATCTTTCGAATGCCTAGACTCCTCCTAGGTAATACCCGATAAGCTACGGAAGCTTGTGAACGTGTTTCAAGGGCTATTGCGGGCGCAAAAGGTGATTGCAACGAAACCTTGTATCATGATGTAGTAGGGTCGCAAATGGCGACGTAGTCTACATAGAACTTGATATTGGTTGTCCTTGCGGTATGCATGTAACGAGAACTGCCACCAACTCTAATCTCGAGGCTGCGCAGATCGTTCAACATAACATGACTGTCCAAAGCCAAAACCCAGAGTGCCAAGATGGTCTGTCAATCTGTCAATAGTGGTATTGTTGACTGGAATGCAGGGGTTACGGCCCACGATGTGCAGTATGCAAGGCACAGAGGCATGTTTGGGCCGAGTTAGCGCCTCGCCAGGAACGGGAGGGCAAGACAAGATCGACCAGATCGACCAGATTTGACGCTATCGGAAATATATTTGACCTATTCGTGAAACAATAGATCTATTGGATTGAAGCAAATTTGATAGCCGTGCTCAAAGTCGAGTCAATATTGCGAGGTTGCCACTGGCTTCTTGACCAAGAAAAAGCAACGAAGAAAAAGCGGGAAACAGGTCCCTCTCATACTCTTTGGTCGTTGTAGAGTCAGGTTCTAGTGGTCCAGCCTCTCTCAACTATGTTGCCGTGTTTTAGGAGTCGAGATGAGGAGTCTAATGAAGGCTGGTATAAGGTCTTAAAATAAGCTGTCAACTTTATACCAATACTATTCCTGTCGATTCAAGTTTTTGAGCATATCCTACCGAAAGAGGGCCCTCGTGTAACGTGGCCACGAGTTTGGCTCAATATGTCTCATGATCAAGAACAGAAGATCAACAGCGCTTAGCCAGGTCCGGCCAAGAGAAACTCCCACCAACGTTTTGGCTGTCGATGGACGACAATGTGGCTTTATAGACCTCTGCCTTATACTCAAGAATGCCCAAAACTGTCTGGAAGCGTACGCCGTGGCTCGTCATCTCCCTCTCAAGAAAGGGATTGCCCCCATAGACCACGACTCCTCTCTTCTCCAACCCACACTGCACTTCTAAATGCTCAGGCACCTATGTCAGAAACTGAGTGACTCTTCATACTCATCATCAATGTCTTGCCCATTTGCACGGATATCGGATATCATCAATCGCAAGCTCGGTAGAAGCCGTCCTTCCGAGTACGACGACAACGAGAAGACACGGGCTATATCCATCACCACTACTATCACCATCACGACGACGGCGACGGATTCGATTGGGTAGGATGGTGGTCCTGGAAAGGGCCGACTTTGAGCCCAGGCACGGCAATGGCCAATCTGTTTTCGACCTCAACGTTGCCCTGATGGTCATCACTAATATCTTGATGATTTTGCGATTGTATGTTCGCGGCATTATGGCCAAGAATCTTGGATGGGATGATTTGTTGGCTGTTGTTGCTTGGGTAAACACTTCTTTTAATATCCCATCAAAAACCAGAGTACACTAACATATGACTAGGGCCTTGTTATGACTTTTTCTTGTATAGAAATCGTCCTTTTGACGAAGGGTGTTGGATATCACATACAAGATGTGCCGAAAGAAACGTTGCTTCAGCTTTTGTCAGTATGTACCTAAGCATCGAATCCTACAAGTATACTTCAGACATTAACTACTCATTGCTACAGCTGTTTCCGGTCGACAAGTTAGTTTTCATCTTGGCCGGTGGATTTGTCAGGCTATCAATCCTTGCTTATCTTCCTCGCATCAACAGAGACAGTAAGATAATCACCCACTTACAAGTTCCTATTACTGATCTGAGCCAACAGGATCTTTTATGACGTGCGTCTATGGAGTTTTTGTGACAACCATAATCACTGCTATGACTTCATTCTTATTTTTCCTTTCGTCCTGTAGCCCGGTATCGTATGTTGATTCCTTTCTCTCCCTTATACAGTACTCGGAGACTGAGTTTAATAGAGATGTATTCGACGCCGCAAAGCCAGACAGACAATGCGTTTCAAAATATAGCCTGTCTCGTATGAGATGGGCTCACTCGATTATGTCAACTATTCTTAACGTCGTGATACTCAGCCTCTGTATATGGGGTTCAGCGTCAACCAACAAAACACGAGCTCAAGTCATCAAGATGACGTTGATGCTTCTGCTTGGGCTGTTTGCTGTTGTTTCGACAATCACCAGGCTCATTCTCCTGCTTACAACCAACATGAATGTGGACATGTTAGTCAACCACTGCAGAGTATTAAGAACAACAACTGACACATACCTACTATAGAACTTACAACAGCCTTCGAGTAGCACCATTCTTTCCTCTAGAGATCAACTCGGGTCTTTGGTGTAGCTGTCTCCTTGCTTTCCAGCCCCTTTTCGAGTGGACCAACGACCACTACTATAATCATTACAGCATGAGGAAGTTATCTCGAAGCAGCGCCCAAGAACCCCTGAATGATTCTTGGCATAGGGATTACATGACTGCAAACCCTCATGTTTCAATCCACGGGCAGCCAAGAGATTTGAGAGGAAAGAGGACGGCATCAGATTCTGAATCAGCCACTGGAATCGCAATGTTGGAGAATGAAAGAGGCATCAAGTTGACCACTGAGTTTTCGGTGCATGTGGAAAACAGAGTTTATACCGGAGAAGGGTCAGAAGACATAGTATCGAGGACACCAGCGTGGAACGCATTCTGAGAGAAATTGTCTGGTATTGATAGGACAAGTCATACTATTATACCTTAATAGTCTTGTAATATTGGAGTTAAAAAATGAGAAATGGTCATTGAGGCAGTATTGGGACATTGTATGAATCTCAACATCCGCATTGATATTGACACAAAGAGATTTATGAATGAATGTTGTTGAATAATATATTGTTCAACAAATGATTGAGGTTTGCCGACGGAAAGTTCTGTTTTTTAAAAATAAATCTTGAGGTCAATCCAAAATAAGTACAAGAAACTGGGCACGACGTTACCGTGGTCCTTTGTTTCGAGTGTTGGCAGCTCTAATTAGCGATGGACAAAGGACTCGACTCGAGTACGTAGGTTTGTACAACCATCACCGAATATCAGCGCCAAGAGTCTTGGGGATGGGCGATTGGAGTTCAAAAGGTTCTATATTTCAACAATGATCACCGGTTTAAGACAGAAGCTGTCCATAAACTTGGACGCACACAAGACTTAAAAATGATCGATGAAGCGTACCTTAGAAAAGACAAGTTATTTAGCCTACTGAGAGGGCAACATGGAATAGGAATGAGCGTGATACTAAACATTGAATTTTCGCCAGAGTCAACTCTCTATCAAGTTGTTTTGCAGTAAAGATGTCTGTTCGTGTCCCAAAAGAGGGAACATGCTCTCCAAAAGAAGACGTTCTCAAGGATGTGATGCAACAATTAACCAGCCTTGCCTGTATTCAATCCTTTTAAGTCCCTGTTCGAAGAGAACACTCATCCTCAGGGTCACTACACAGACGCCATTGATGGACAAAGCTTGTTCAGCTCCAAAGGACCGGTTTTCAAGGGATTATTAAAGCCTCCGAAACCCTCGATAATTGTCCATGCCACGACCAGAGACTCCTTCTCAGACAACAATTTTCTACTTCTTCTGGAACCAGATTCCAAATCTCAAAATGATGCAAGATAACAAATTGGAGACGGGACAAGAGGTCCAGGAAACAGGACAAACAGTTCACCACCACCTACAACAGCCATCCCTCAAAGACACTGGCTCCGGATCTCCTCGTAGCCAGAACGAGCCTTACTTCGATGGTTCCCCCACGTCAACTAAACCAACCAGGACTCAAGTGGCTCGAGAGACTATAGAAACATACAACAATTACAGAAATAAGCGAAAGACAAAAGATCTCAACTGGTGGGGAAGCAAGCACCATGAAGCTGAAAGAGGCGATCCGGATCGTGAATTTGAGTTCGCACGGAACATGCCAGTATCAAACCACGATATCAAGAATGCGCAACAAGCGTATAATGCTAGAATAACTGACCCTTTTACAGGTAAACCCGACCCGCTGGGCCCTCACTTGCGACCTACAACTCCTCCAATGGAGAAAGCCGAGAAGCAGATCCAAGGCCTGGAGGACCAAGGGGTTAATGTAACTCCTGGACTGAGAGAGGAAGTGACTCATCATTTTATGTCCAACAATGGGCTCCATGCAGCTCTCTTAATCTGGTGCAGGAACAAGAAGGATGTCCCTGTCCAGTATGTTAACGAGTACATCAAGAGCATGTCTCGACTGAAGCTCGAAATGGCCACGCAGCAGCGTGATGTAACTGAGAAGCTAGGCCAAGCCATCAAAGATTGTGAAGAAAAGGAGTCTCGCTGTCAGCAGCTGCAAGCTGAAAACAGCAAGCTGAAGATGGAAGTCCAGAGGCTTAAAGAGGAGGCAGAAAAGCTCCCACAAGGGGAAAAAGAGAAGACGGATATACAGATGAACCCTCTGGCAACTAAACAAGATGTGCGTCAACTGGCTCTGTATCCCGACTTGACAGCAGTGGGCAAGGCGGAAGAGAAAAACGCGCACCTTGAGGATTCCTCGATGCAATACAACAAACATTCTATGCCGCCTCCAGCTACCGTACAGCTACCTGGGACCCCGTTGACTTCCGTCGAAGAAGCCTCCGAGTCTAGTCAAAGCTCACAATTATCACCTGTAACCAAGAAAAGCTTGGAGAAGAAGGTCACCGAAGCAGAATTGGAAAGGGATACTCTCTTAGATCAGTTACGCAGTGAACAGGACACAACGAGAAAACTTTCAAGCAAGATAAAGGAACTCGAGAAGAAGCCCTGGTCAGTAAAAGCCACAAATTCCAATGCCACTCAGGACGATGCTTTTAGAAACAGGGTCAAGTAATTAGAGCTACAAGTACAAAACCTCAAAGAGGAGCTTCGGGCCAGCAACGACGGCATAAGAATCCAGGGAAAACCCAACTGCACCACGGTCGAAGTCTAATCAATGCAGTTCGGAAGGAGAATCAAGGAATCGATGACGAAGAAGAAGCACCGAACCTCGTGGACCGAATCAACTATCTGAATTTGGTCTGTTTCTTCCGAACTCGCAACTATCTTCAACTTGCTCTACGGGAGGGCGATCATACATTGGCAAAAGTTCTCCTGAATGACGCTGACAAATGGGTCAAGTCATGCAAAGAGTATCTCGAAACGATGGATCCAGAGGTCAATCGGCAAATCGAGGGCTCTATGCTGATCCTTCATGGTATGAGTAAAGTCTTAACAACCAAAGACGAGGGCGTGCTAATTGAAGGGATCAAATACGTCAAGCATGGGCGCAATGAACTCAGCAAGCTCCCAAAGAGTGACTCTTTTGCGCAGCTTGTCCAACTTGCAGATTCTATCCTCAAAGCGACCAAGTACGACGAGGAACAGAATAGTCTGGGTCTCAAAAGACTTCCGTTCAATCCTTTTAGAAGAACAAGAGCCAATACACCAAAATTCAGGGAACTATCAAGGACGACCCAGCCATGAAGGCAGAGGCGTTACGTCTTACGGGCGTCCATTCTCCTCTATCTCCCCAGAAATGGAAAAAGGACAAATGAGGTGAAGGCTTTGAGCCGGGCGAATATATCGACTGAGGACATTTTCAGTTTGAGCATCGTGATTTTTGTTGATAGAGTCGTCTATGGAGTATTGGCAGAATGTTAGGCTTGTCGTATGTGTTTCAATAGTTCCTCCCCCATTCTTTTATCTATTATTCCTATTCTCTATAAGATCTTATAACTTGGTATAGTCTATTTTTCTAAAACAATGCTGAAGCTAAGATCCGTATACTGCCTGAGTAACTCGTCGTCCTTTATATATAAATGATATATTTCTATTTCTCAAATATCAGAACTATGGAGCACTGTAGCCCCCATCGATAACAAAGTTGGCACCAGTGGCGTATGTGGAAGCGTCTGATGCTAGGAACAGATAAGCACCTTGGAGCTCATGAGGCTCGCCCTCACGGCTGTGTCCTTGTCAGCAAATCGACTGTATACAGATAGAGAAATCATACCCAAGAGGAATCTTGTCTTTCCAAATGTCCTTGGTCTCTTGTGGCACAAAGTTGGAGATCTCAGTGATGATGTAACCTGGAGAGATGGCGTTGGCACGAGCATATCGAGCCCACTCAACAGCCAGACTCTTGATGAGGTGAATGACACCAGCCTTGGCGGCATTATAAGCAGCCTGGAGCTGAGGAGTGTTTACAATGCTTCCACTCATGGACGCCGTGGCAATGAAACTACCAGATGTGTAGTTTGTCAAAGGTTGGCCGTTAGTATCAGTCCTCTCAACCTTCTGGCGACGCCAGTGTTTAGCTGCAGCTTTGGCACAGTAGTAAGTGCCGTCTAGGTTGGTCTGGACAACGTCACGGTAGTGATCAAGGGGGCCATCAACCATGGGACCTTTCGTCCAAGGAATACCGGCATTAGCCACGAAGATATCCAACCGACCGTTAAGGTCCTTGACTGACTGGTCGACAGCCTTCTCAACAGCTTCGGCATCTCTCATATCAACCTGATAGGCCTTGACTGGAGAAGTTTCGTTAAAAAGTAGACATTTGGGTGGAAGTTGCAAATACTCTACCCGAGACGTTGTATTTCTTGGAGATTTCCTCAGCACGCTCTTCAGCTTTGCTGCTGGTACGGTACCAGATTGCAATGTCGGCACCGACTTCAGCATAGGCCTCGGCGATAGAAAGACCGATGCCAGCGGCGGCACCGGTAATGATGGCAGTCTTGCCCTGAAGAGAGAAACGCTTCAGAATGGAGCCTCCATCGACCACGCGATTGTTATCATGGACGAAGTTGCCTCCATTGAGGGGGTTGAGATCAGACATGTTGAGTACTGCTTCTCCAACAAATAAGGTATATAAAGTGATGGGGGTAGACAGAAGAGAGACCGTGTCTCAAAAGACATGATAGTAAAGATTGTAATGCATGAGCCTTTATACGATCCAAGGATAGCAATTGCTGGCCAAATCCCCTCATCTTGTTCCGCGCCCCGGAACCCTTCCCTCTTTCAAGACCCTCTGTTTATCATCAACAATCAAAGGCATCGGCGACTCACGGCCCTCCGATACCAAGATGCTCCCTACTTGGGACATTCCGAAGTCACTAACAGGACAATTCCTTGTTACCACCGTTGTTCCGTCTCCATCGTGAAGTATTCGGAGTTACCCAAACAAGACGAGTGAGAACACAACAGACTAGCGGTCGAAGGAGCATTTGACGACTAAAGCCGTTAGTGGTATAAAAGAAGAAAGGCTCGATGGAGACATTTTCGGCTGTCCGTCAATGAGACCGTTGAGTCCATGATCTTGAGTCTCTGATTGGCTAGGACCCTTGCTTTGGGGATTGTGGGAAGAAGTCCCTAGGGCCACTTCATAAGGTTCACCATCATCATCAGCATCCTCCACTGTAAGGTAGTGGAGGAGCTTCATGATATATGGACCTGGAGCACCTTTCAGTTGTTACCTCTCATAGGTCCCCGCATACTTATCTTAGCCAACTTACCCGTAAGGTAAGTAGGTACGCATAGATTCCCGGCTCTTGTCGACTCCCGTCTTTAAGTTCTTCGAATGTGAAGGGAACTGGCTTCCAAATTGAAGGTGTGATTGAAGCTATGACCATGTTAAGTCAATATAGGTCTAGGTCTTGTATCCATGGAAAGAGCTTTCCCATGCATTCTTGTAGCATCGTTTGAGGATGAGACAGTGTCGCACTTGCCTCTAGGTAGGTACCTATGTTTAGCGGATACGTCACATGCCCCCACCATCATGATGCAGACTTAAAGGAACCTTCGTGAGGTTCTCAACCTTCCCTCCAAAATCTATCGCCATAATAAATCGAAATTTTGAGCATTTACTTTTCGAATTTAATTTTTCATCAAAGCACATACTGGCTTGTGTAAAATCTCCCTGACTGCGTCCTTAGTGAGCCGTTCCTCAAACAATTGATATATACAACCTACTCGCCCTTTCATCCATCATGGCGAACACAACAGCTTCCCCTAGGTCTCATCGTCCCTATGACTCAAAGCTTGGAATAGTCACAGGTGGCTCTCGAGGTTGATCTATCACCAACCACTTCCAATTTACAAGGTCGCTGACTCGGTCAAGGCATTGGTGCAGCCGTTGCTGCGAGACTCGCTGCTAAAGGATGCAATCTTCTCCTTGTTTACACCTCCAACTCGTCCACAGAAACAGCTAGAAATCTTTGCGACGAGCTATCAACTCTACACAGCATTCAATGCCTTGCAGTACAGGCCGATTTGGGCGAGCCATCCGAAGCTTCTCCCAAAATCATTGAGGCTGCACGTCGCCTTCATGATTCATATAACCAAAACAAGGCTTTCCAAATCGATATACTAATCAACAATGCCGGTGTCTCTTCTAACCAGCATATGAATGATGAAAGACATGGAAAAATCCAAGAAGTCGAGTTTCACCGCGTATATAATGTCAATGTCTTGGCTCCTCTCCTCCTGACCCAGGCTGTCGCCCCGCATCTTCCCACAAACCGCGCGGGCCGCATTGTTAATGTTTCCAGTGTATCTTCGTCTATCGGGTATCAGGGCCAATCTGTTTACGCCGGGAGTAAAGCGGCCTTGGAAGCAATGACACGGACCTGGAGTCGTGAGCTGGCTACTCGTGCTACAGTCAATGCGGTCAATCCCGGGCCTGCTTGGGGAGATATGTACGCAGCCGCTGGACAGACTTTCTGGAACATAAACCAGCCTTATGTTGACGCAGCCCCATTGGCGCAGTACAACAGTGAACCGGAGGTTTTGGCTATGGCTGGGACTGATGCTGAACGCTTTGATCGAACTGTACGTGAGAACATGGGTAATCGAAGGCCCGGGTTTACGACCGAAATCGCCGGTACAATTGATATGCTCTGTTCAGAAGAGAGTGGGTGGACAACAGGAAGTGTAATTTGCGCGAACGGAGGCATGAAAATGTCAATCGCTTAGAAGTTTTCCCGCACATTTCGTCACACGCCAGCAAAGACATAGATGAACGGACCGATCCCAGAACTTCAATGGTTGTCACATCCGAGCGGGTTCCCGCTTTATCACCAAAGAGCAACCCCGGTATCTAGCCATTGTGATTGCTCATACTAGCAAATTATAGCACGAGCTTCCACAAGGCAAGTTCAGCCGGTTTCAGAACAACCGCTGGTCGGGTGGAAAAAGGACCAGGTGCACAGTCGATCATCGATTTCCGTCTTTTGTGGTTAGACGCATGTTGCTCATGTCGAGGTGACAATGAAGAATTTGTATGAGAAAACGACCCCTTGCATATGATTGCGTTCATAGCTTCTCACCTTATGCTTGCCCAGGGACATAACTGCGACTGCGGTACTACAAGCATAACCGCGGCTATGCTGTTGGCGTCCTGGGGCATGGCCAACAAGTCAGCCACTCGTGCTAAGCAATACTTATATATTCTGGAGGTCGGACGGCTTCTGGCAGGAATGAAACGGGGGCGCTTCGTAAAAGGGGGTGAAAGCTCTGTCATAGCTGTGTGCAACCATCTACACCATGAATGATGCCGAGTACTTTGCAAAGAGCCGCCTCGACCTTGTGGGCAACCTCATGTAGCGACGTCAAGCATATCGGTTTCACACCCAATGTTGTGCGACAACGTTTAACAGATTCGACATATTTGTCAGCTTGACAAAGTATGCTTGTATCACGCGATGCCGTCGCATCTGGGGTAGAAGCCGACCATACACAGGGATTGCTTTGAGATCGAGGTATATGTCTTGTTGAAGTGCTGGTCGGGGGCATTCAAGCGAACGAGCAAGATGCAAGGGAGGTTTCGACCAGTTGAACAAGAAGATTCGAGGCATATCTCAAGAGAGATTTCACTTCTTCTTGATAATATCATCGGCAAACGACCCTCCGCTCGATGCTTCGTCCGATCCTTACGCCTCCTTTTGAGGTTCCAGCGACAGCCTGTCACGGTCTGAGGCTTCCTTTCACTTCATTTCTTGAGCAAACTCGGACAGGATGCTGACTCTATCCTGCGATGTCATCTTGTGAACTTCAGGAAGTACTTGAAAAGTTTCCTCTTATTTCGTCCCTACATAAGACGGTTCCTCAGAATCATGAAAAAGAATAAGATATAAGCGAGTCTGAAACACCTCAAGTCATACAACACACATGCGGGTTGTGTGTGCGTATACTCAGGGACGGAAGGTTGGTTATCCCTGCAGACTCCTTTACTTGTTTGCAACAGGTCAAGCATTTAGAAGTGACCAAGCCATGTGCAAAGGGTTGCCACAAACTGAGGATAAAGTTTAATGAAAGTTATCCCTCTCATGAACTATAGCCTGCGGCGAAGTTGTCACATTTTATCTGGGCGTTTTGTATTTAACTGTTGCTCCTGAAAGACATCCAGAAGACTCGTGGTGAGGAAGCCCACAGCCTCGACTTGGGGCTGAGATACTGCAAAAAAGCTTTCTTTTTATACCCATACTCTCTTGAGACATATGTGTCTGATCAATGCAAGTAGTCATGCAGAAGTTGAAGCACAGTTTCAGCCTTAAGAAGCGCCAGAGGTGGCCAAAGCAGATCTGCATGTTAGCAAAGAACACGTGCCTTAACATTAGATGATAGGCAGAGACTGTTGTGGCTTTGAAACCAATACGAAAAATTAACACCGAGATTATATGCGTTGTGCCTTTAGTTAGGCGTGTTGACCCGATTTTGAGCTGCATCCTTCATGATGATTCATGCCAGTTCCCGCGATCTTTGGACTCACAACCACTCACAGGTCAACTTCTGGCATCAGTCACACGCTGCCCAGATTTTGACCTGCATATCTGCTGACGGTAAAGTATCTGTCAGCAAGTCAAAGCTACAGGTACTTCTCTGCTGATGCAATGAGCTGCTCTTAAGTTATCGCCGGAGCTGTCTCGAACGTCCCGATGGATCCCGCATATCGATTACCAATAGCCCCCTATGCGAATAATTTGAAATATTTGCGATGGAACGCGAAAATGACAGGTTGTAAGATCAGAGCCTCTGATCATGTCGGCCAACAAAAGATATGAAAAAGAGAGAAGGCCCATGAATTCCGAACATTGGCTACATCTCATTCAGTCGTCGCCGTGTGACTTCGGAGATTGATCCTCTGACACACTGATACCTTGCCTGACTTACTTCTTCACGATCATTGTGTCTTGTCCTACTTAGTACGGGTCACCAAGTCGACGGCAACGCCTACTTCTTTCTCTCCCCTCTCTGCTGTCAACACAACCTCTTCCTCTTCTTCATATCTGAAACTCTTTGCCAGTTCGACTCTCAAACTTCACCCACACTTCATCCAACAATGTCAGGCGGTTCGGCACATCTGGACCCAGTCTTTGCCGCCAAACTTGCCCGGCGTCAACAACTGAACTACAATGCCATGGTTGTCTTTGCTGCAGCTATGACTGCTTTCTACTTCACCATTTGTATAGCCATTCTTCTCAGAAGACTTTGCGTTGATCTAGGTGCCTCGCGCAATCCAAATACCGCCACAGCGATCTTCCGGTAATGATCTGCCCTCACCTGGAACGGGACATTGGTTTAACTGCGTCACAGGCGCCTGAGAGCGAGTGCTCTTGTAAATATCGCGAGGTTACCATCGGGAGGATATACCCTTGCTATATTCGGATACCTAGTTATCAACGCGATCGCCACTCTTACTTACCTGGACAACGACAATATGCCGCTTCTTTCCAATATGGCCTCTCGAACCGGATGGTTAGTTTTCAAACATATCTGTTAACAAAACTTCTAATAACGTAATATATACAGGATGGCTATTGCAAATCTCCTCATCGTCGTCCTTCTCTCCCTCAAGAATACTCCCATTGTCATATTCATGACCTCCTCTTATGAACGCCTCAACATTCTCCATCGCATATCCGGCTACACTACTCTTATCTTCGCCATAGTACACTCTTGCAGTTACGCTGCCGTTTTCGGTGCCCAAAACTTTCTCCAACGTTTGCTTGCGAGAGAAGAAATCTTTGGCATGGTCGCTATGGGCTCATTCTTAGTCCTTGGCTTTGCCGGTGCTGTCCTCCGGACGTGGTGGTACGAACTATTTTACTACCTTCATGTGGTTTTCTGGATCCTTGCTGTCATCATGACCGGTCTCCATCAGCCGGAGCCTAGCAAGAAGGTTCTGTACGTCATTTTTGCTTCAGCCGGAATTTGGGTCCTCGAGCGAGTCATCCGCCTCGCACGTATCATCGTTAACAGCGCCAATAACACCGTCACTCTCACGCCGCTCCCTAATGGCGGTACCCGTGTCACACTTGCCAAGGCACCATATGGATCTTCATCTGGCAAACATGGCTTCCTTTGGATCCCCGGGGTACGCACCGTTGAAACCCACCCTTTCACCATGGTTGCTACTAATCCCCTCGAGTTTGTTGTGGCGGCCCACGACGGATTCACTCGGGCTCTGCACAAGTGTGCCCTCGAGTACCCGGGAATCAAATTGAAAGGGTCAGTCGAGGGTCCTTACGGTAATCACCCTGATGTCAAGGGGTATGACAAGGTCATTTTTATAGCAGGGGGTAGCGGTGCAAGCTTCACGGTTGGCGCGGCTCTAGATATGCTCAAAAGACTGGACACAGATGCCGAGGTCGACATCGCATTCGTATGGATGATCAGGAAACCAAGTAAGTCCGCGTTAAAAACCGTGATGTCACGATACTAACCAATCTTGTAGCATATTTCACCTGGTTCGCTAACCATATCGAGACTCTACGTCGAGACCATCGTGTCTCGACCAAGATCTATGTAACACGAGCTTCAGAAACCGAGATTGTCCCCCGGAGACAGCTTTCCTCCCGATCGCACGCTTCTTCAAGTAGCACCTTCGTCGAGTCCAACCCAGAAAAGGACGGTCTTTCCCACGTCGATACTACCCGATTATCACTTGACATTGAGAAGAACGAAGTTCTCCCACCCGCGATAAATGCTTCTCTAGGTGATGTCTTTCACGTTGGGAGACCGGATGTCGCGTCACTTGTGAAAGAACTGATAGAGAGTACGCCATCCGACAAACGAGTGCTGGTGATGGGCTGCGGACCACGGACACTCATGTCGGCCGTTCAGAACGCGGCTGCAGACTGTATCGTGGAAAACAGAGCTGGTGTTGAGTTGCATCGGGAGCAATTTGGGTGGTGAAAAAGTCATGGATTGATTTTATTGCATATGATTGCAGATCTGAGCTGGAATCAAACGATATGAGAAATGATATTGAGGTTGACGAGCAACTCAGTTAATTAAAAAAGCCAGGAAATAGCAGCATCCATCAAATTTCTGACGTTCTGGCTCTTGAGCTTTTGATAACGCATTGATTATCATATCGTATCAAACATATGATACATATATACACATATACATGTCCTTGAAGCTATAACTAAAAATAGGTATGTACCAATGTCCATCCAGAACAAGGGCCCGTTGGGTATAGAGCATCCAAAAAAACAATTCATCCGTCATTGACCCAACCCGACGCCTCCCTTTTTTTCGCTGTTTATGAATCCAAGAGTTCCGAAACTATTCGACCGTAAAATATATATAAAGATGGGTGAAAAAGAGGTATCAGCATTAATTATGACGCCGCATTATCGCGACTATCTTCGCATTGGTGGATCGAGGGTTGTGAAGACCGGCGCCGAGTACTGAGGAACTTGGCACTTATAACCTTAGTTCCATGGGACACCTTATCCAAGAACCCCTGAGACTTCTCCTTCATCGTGCTTTGTCGGCGCGCCCTCCCTGCAATCGCTGTCTCCATGGGCGACGGCATCTCTTCATCTGGCTGTCTGAGGGCATCACGCACCGCAGGGCAAGGATCGACGAGTTGTTTGGCGTCGCTGATAAATTGGAGAAAGACAGAGTAGGACATGCAAACAGCCTGGAGGACAATGACGACGATGAAAGCCGTTCTGACGGTGCCTCCGTGCTTGATTATGCCGTACATGACAAAAGGGAAGAATCCGGGGCCGGAACTACCCATAGTGATAAAGGCGGCAGCACGCTTGGTGCGTCGACCTTGACCGCGAAGACCAATGGCAAAAATAAGAGGGTATATAGGGCCCTCGAAGAAGTAAAAGAGAACGATGGGTATAACAAGAAGGTTAGGGTTGGGTGGACGGACAACCACAGGAAGAAGGGCAAAGACGAAACAGCCAGCGATGCAGGCGGTGAGGATGGTACGGGGTCGTGGGAAGCGGGAACGATATACAGAGAGATATGCAAGGCCAGCTGCCATGAAGCGGGACACGGCAAAGGCGGTATGGGCGATGAGGAGATAATCGGGTATTGAGAGTGCGATGCCAGGTGGTTTATCGGGGTTGGGAATGTCGCCTGCACCTTCGGTTGCTTGCTCGCCGGTGTTGGGTGTGTTGGGGAGTATGGATATCATGAGGCTGCGGAAGTAGATGCTGAAACACTCCTGAGCAGCGACGTATGTGTATTGAGCAACAACGGCGAGGATAAGGCTCCATGTGCGGAGCTGTAGACCGCCTCTTTTCTTCTGAGGATCCATAGGAAGATGCTTGGCGGATTGCTCAAGCTCACGGTCGCTCACTTCGGGAAGTGGCATGTAGTAGAAGAAGAGCCCGAGGGCAACACACAGGAGTGTAATTCCTAAATACGTCCATTGCACGTTGATGAGTGTCATGCTGGTCGCGTTACTCTGTTCCACAATGCCCTTGAAGAAGACCTTCTGGGCCAGCAGGCCGCTAAGAACACTGCCGGTGCCTTGGATACCTTGCGCCATGAGCACGCGAGTCTCGCCGTATTCGGGGGGGCCGCAAAGTATTAAGAATGCATTTGCGCCAACCTCTAGAATTGATAGACCAAACCCAACAACGAAGTTGCTGAGCATGAATCCGGCGTATGATTGGGTAACAGCCGAGGGCCAGAAGATGACAGTTCCAATCCCATAAAAGCATAGCCCGACGATAAAAGTAACTTTGAAGCCACCAACGCTGTCGTGGCCGTTGGCCTTGTGCCGCCTCGATCGGTTGTGTTCGTCGCGCCGAAGAATCCATTCGCCCACTAGCAGGGGTCCAAAGAAGTAACCGCCTCCGAAGTATACAGACGTCATGCCAAGTGTTTCAGCTGTGGTCATATTGTCGACTTTCGCAATGACGTTGTTTAAAGTATTGAGTAAGCCGTATGATATTCCCCATAACAGAAACAAGATGGACACAATTGTGCAGTATTTGAATGACTGCTTCTTGTTGCATTTGAGCATACTTTTAGGTTTTGTCATGTTGACGAAGCCAAAATAAACACCCTCGACAGTTCCTGTTGAAGACGTCATAGTTGTCGATGTTTGATAGGTCCCATTGCTCTGGTAACCATGTTGCGCAGGACGAGTTGGGCCTGGCTCGTCGAAAGGTGTCGTCAAAAATTCCATCGCGCTCATGGGAGCATTGGCATTGAGAGGCTGTGCGCCGGTTTGCGCAACAGGAGGGGGCTGCTGAATACTGGCGCGATGTCCTGTTGAAGGCGTATCTGAATCGTTGGGCCCCTTGGGTGTACTGGCGCGGGTTCCATTGGGGTCGTAGAGCATGGAGGGGAGCAGCTTGAGGACCAGAGGCTTCAACGTCGGGACGCAGGCGCACATCATACCAACGTTAACCTCAACAGCACTCCACATAAGCGATCGCGAAGCGTTCCAGGCAAAGTCGGTCTGTCCACCAAATCGAGACTGGGGATCGGCAGTCGTACTGGTTGGTGCTGTAATGGCTTGCTGAAGGTAGTAAATTCTGACCACATCGACAACGGTAACGAATATTCCAACGGTAAAGGTGAGGACCAGAATTGTTTTCTGGCGAGAAGGGAGGCGCATGCCGGTGAGGACAGGTATAGGTAGAGCGAGAATGGCCAGGTCCGTAACGATGTTGACGGGTGAAGAGCATATAAACTCAGTAAGTAATGGTATACATTTCGCGCGTTCGTCATAGTTAACATCCCAGGCGGCTTGGGTCGGGCGGCATTGGAAAACATTCATGAAGGTGAGAATAACACCAGCAATATTGACGACTGCAAGCGTCAACCAAGAGGCGAATCGAAGTACTCTTTGGGTGTGCTTGGCTAATCGGAGGTAAAATATGAGTACGGAGGTTTTGGTGGCCATCAACGCTGGATTGTACAGGATGGAAAAGACATATTCGCAACGGCGAAGGGCGGGTAAGCGGCTCGGGTCGATGTTTTCGTCGTGTCGTCCAAGGCCATTGTGAACGCCAAAACAGATGGTGAAGGAGAGGAAGAAGGCGAAGAGCCATGCGAGGATCATGACGCGGTCATCCCAGGTGACGTTCCTAACAATGAAGGTCCGCGAGACGATTCGTGCTGCGACGAAGACTGTAGCGAGGACGAGAGTGGCCGTTGTAACGGCGAAGACGACCGGCCCACGATCGGGAATGCCTCCATCGTCGGTGGAGGCCGAATCGGACATATCGAGGACGGAATTGGAAGAGACATGGACTCGTCACTCGTGAAATTGGGTGTGAAGCTGAGATCGAGACTGGCTTGACAAGTTGGAGCCGTTGCTACCTTGATGAGCGTGCCATGTCTTCCAAGGTTCGATGTTGGAATATCGGGACTGAATTCAGGAGATTACTGGGAGAGTAGGATGAAATTGGATCGGCAAAAGAGTCGGTTGGAAGTCGAGTTTTGGCGGGTAGAGGCTACCGAAGGCTAATAAGCCCAGGGCAGGTAACGTAACCTTGGGATCGTGACTACCCGTGCTGGGCTGTCAGATGGCGGATATTGTCTGGTTTTCGGCGTCTTGCGGCGGCGTATTCCCGTCGGGATGTGCCTACCAGGGGTGATAAGATGCCTAGGAAAAGATGAACAAGCATAAAAAAAAGAAAGAAAAAAAGCAACGAGAAGATAATCTGTTGAAGATTTTGCTGATAACTGAGAAGAAGTAAAGAAATATGTGTCCCTTCCCGTCCTGTCAAGTTTATGCTTGTCCTAGGTAGTTCTTGATTGTAAAAGGAACAAGCAAGAAAAGCCAGGCCAGGTCTGACAAGTTCTGGTCAATCCCGTCGTCAAAAGTGGTTGTGTCCAAGGTCCAAGCCTCCCAAAACCCGCCGGAGAGAAAAAACCGGGGGTGAGTTTTTTTAGCGGCTTTAGCGGGGATCTCAGCCACCAAACAGTGGGAGAGTGACGGGAGCCAGCCAATGGATCCATGAGGTGCCCCGCCGGCAGTCGGGAGACCGTGGAGCTGGGAACGCTGGACCATGAGGCTAAATAAGAGTCGACACCCCAACGATGTGGATACCTTACGATACCTTTACAACAGCATTCCATAGGGTCAGTTCGATTCAGACGGTGAAGGCTGGAGTTTGAGAGGGAACAAGAGTCTGGTAGAGTTCAGGCTACTCTAGAATCGGATGAGTACGAGATCTCGAAGAGTCAGGAGACGATAGTTCAACTCAATTGACTGAGTTATGAAAGTCTAGTCCCTTTAGGTCGCACTGCATACGAGTCAATGGATAATTTACCGACTAATCGATTGTCAGGTGACTCGAGTCGTTGGGTAATTCTGGGGTTGATGGCTTTTCTGTTGGTCTATTGGTCTAAGCTTGATAGGGACATGTCTAACAGATCCAATTGCCATTGAATTCCGGGGTGGGTAAATGAAGGCTGTTATTATTTTAGCCATTGGTTATTAGGTAGCTACGTATTGGCGCGGTCCGCTGTCTGTTGCATCGAGACCTGCATAAGACAGACAAAAATCATGCAAGAAAAATCTCTTCAAAGCAGATCCAATTCTGTGTCTCGGCAGGGTCTGTCTTGGTTGAATCTTGGCTGCTCAGCTAAGTAAGCTAGTCAACTTTAGTCTTTACCTACTATACCTTCAGTTCGGTCGCTTGATTAGGCGAATGATGCTTGACGGTAGCATCCTCTAAAAAAAAAAAAATCCCGCGTGCCGCGCACGGAATTGAGGAGAAGATGACATTGGCGCGTGATGAATGGTTGAGCGATAAGTTGCGCTACGTAGTGGTTTCCATTGGGGGAATTGATACACCATGGGATCGTCATTATCATCGTCATCAACATCCTCACACTCCAAGTCTCCCTTCTGAACCCCCCAAAGACAACCGCTATTTGCGACTGTAGCATGGATTCTCATGCTCAATTGGATGGCTTCTGATTATGAGTTTTATTTTGGTCGGGCCTTTACTTCCCTCAAGTTCAAGAGTCTGCATCCAACACAACATAATACAATGCACAAAAAGACCGTTCGTTTCCTAATGCGAGAATGACAACACCATCAGTGCTGGAAAGAATCTCGGTGCCTACTTTATTTCCCCATATTGATTGCCGCGGCTCCGATGTTGTCCGACTTCTGAGCATCACTCCACTGACAATGGTTGCTCATTGCTGTCGAGTTCTCAAGCCACTTTACACTTATTCCCCCTGTGATGAATAGGTATCACACAGGAGAATACATGCTGCGCCCGCGCCGTCGTGCCGTCGCTCCTCTGTCTCTCTTGTTTTATCCTCATTCACTCAAAGCTGAAGATCATACGTCATGTCTCTTGGACAAGGATGGCATAGCATGACAAGTCAACAAGCTTTCACCAAGCCTTGATCGTCGGCCCGCCATCGCCATTAGAGAAACGGTCTGTGGGTGCATCATCAAGACTGATTGACCGTCACTTCATCGCTTCAGCTGATTCTCAGATTTCAGATTTCGGTTTCCAGTTTTCAGCCATCATTTCCGCTTCTCACCGCAACAAGAATACTCAACCAAATATCAACATCTGCAGCCAAGACGCACGTTGATCACGAGCCTAACCGATAATGCCCGCATGGCATGGCCTCGACTGGTCTTTGGTCTTGACTGTATCTCGTGTAGCTCATTTTGGCGCTCCCTTAAAATGGCGGTGCTTATTAGTGACTGACACCAGATCATCACTTTCATATCCACTGAGGAGCTCTCATTCAAGCGATTAATGCCATTGGGCCAATTCAGCTGCCACGTTGATCAAATCTCTGCTCATTTTGTCGTGTTAATTGAGCTCCCCATCTTGCAGTAGCACAAAGTGTCTGTAACCGATGCAGACGCAGGGTCTTTCCACCGTATTTTGAGCTGCCTATCTCAACATGAGCTGGAGTTGGGAAACCTGTAAAGCATTGGTGCCTTTTCAGTTCAGATTCGAGGGGGTTGCTAGAGGAGAGAACTTGAAATCGAAAGTAGTTAAATTGTTTAATGAAACCAAACTATTCACTTTGAGTATACATGCACCTCGGAAAGCTGAAAGCTCATCTTATGCAATCCAAGATGACTACCTGTACTGTACGAAGCTATTACCAGTGCGCGTTCCGAACAAAATCATATTACAAAATTTTAAATTTCATCACGCCGCTGCATTAATTCTCCTCCTTTAAACCTATGTGACTGCAGCCTTTCCTCCCGGGCCCGGAACCTAATGCCCCTCCGATTCAAGTCGGTTTTGAACCCCCGGATCTCCGGTCTCCGATCCCCGCCCAGCGTTATCTCCTAACCCGTCACTAACGTCATCACCGGTCATGGCGACAACAATGGCGTAACACACGTCATTCTCCTAAACCCTTCAGACGACAACAGTGCACTCCTTGATGTCCTTGGATCATGGAATATTATTGACTTTCTAGCGATCCTGTCACACTCGTTAAGCCCGATTGTCATGAATTCTCCGGCCCAGACTTCCGGCTCCGGCAGCGCCGCCTCGGGTCCGTCCTCTAACCCTCACAACGACACGCCCTTCACTTCAGAGGAGACACCCTTGCTTGCTGGGTCAAGCTCAAGCTCGAGATCAAGCTCGGCAGTAAGGTTGAGTACGCAGAAGGATAGCAATTCTCGTCATGTTGAGACTCAATCCAAAGTCCACATCCCACTTGCGAGAGGAATTGCGATAGGAGTGAGCTTGTGGCTCCTCATCTTCTTAACAGGTAAGAGATTTGTTCATCACCCGCGACTTTCCTACTGTAAATTTCACGATTTACTGACTCATCTGTAGCATGTAATATGTCTGGTATGACTCTGATTCAGGGCGCCATTGCATCTCAACTTGGTTCCCACGGCTCGTCTGCCATGTGGTTCACCAGTGCCTACCTCATCCCTATGTCTTCTCTCGCTCCTGTAGCAGGGCGCCTGGCAACCATCTTCCCACCCAGGACTCTTATTCTCCCCATTGCGGTTCTCATAGCCACCGGTGGACTGATCTGCACCCTCTCGACTTCGTTTGGTACATTTGTTGCTGGCCGGGTCATCGCAGGTACAGGTGGTGCTGGAGTTTTGTCACTTGCCATTATTATTGGGCTGGAGTTGGCCAGCGAGAAGTCGAGAGGTCTTGTGCTAGGCTTGATTAACGCGGGCTTTACTGCTGGTGTTTCCTTTGGTGCTATCGTATTCGGGGGTCTGATGCCAGTTGTAGGATGGGTACGTTGAACTCATTTGGACTGAGAACTTTCGGTGCAGTGACTGACTGGCCATAGAGGCCACTGTTCTGGGGACAAATCCCTTTCGCTTTCGTCACAGGTTCGGGGGTATTTATCAGTATACCCGCTGCAGCAGAAGCACATGATACCAAGACTTCTACTAGACAGAAGCTCGCGCGAATCGACTATCTCGGGGCTGGTCTTTTGGTAAGCTTCGCATGCTTTTCTCACACAGAATCGTCGCTAACTCACACTTCAAGACCACGTCTATCGTGCTGTTTCTCTACGCAATCGCAGATGAGATCCAAGGAGTACCCCTGTGTATTGCACCCGTCATCCTTCTGCTCTTCCTCGCAGTTGAGAACTACCTGGTAGCGGATCCCATCATACCCGTCAAGGTTCTCTCTTCGTGGGGTATTTTATTCTCATGTTTCGCACAGCTGGGTCTCATGATAGCCCGCTGGAGCGTTTTGTTCTACGCGCCTATATTCATGCTTGCAGTTCGAGGCTCTTCTCCGGCGGCTGCAGGCTCCATCCTCATTCCTACAAACATAGGATTTGGTCTGGGTGGCATCCTCGTCGGCTGGCTTCATGTGCGCCGAGACGGTGCTTTTTGGCTCCCGTCCATTTCAGCCCTTGCCATTTTCACTGTGAGCACCTATGTGCTCTCACTTATTAGTACCACGAGTCTTCCTCTTGCTCTCTTCATCGTAGTCGTGCTGATCAACGGCCTTGCGACGGGTGGAGGAGTCAACTACACCCTTGCGCATATCCTGCACCTCAGCCATGATGATACCCGATATATCGCCACCAGTCTGCTGGGTACGTTCCGAGGCTCGGGCTCAAGTTTCGGCACTGCGGTGGCCGGCGGTATTTTCTACCGCTTACTCAGAGGAAATCTTGTGTCAGGATTTCTCCAGCTGGACGGTGGTGAGCATCTGAGCCATGCTCGACAGAGACTGGTATCTAGTTTGGTTAACACGCCAGGGTTGGTGCACGGCGGTGACTTGAGTCCGGCAGAGCAGAACATTGCGACAGAAGGCTATGCTGGCGCTACGAGAGGCGTCTGGCAGGCCATGGCCACACTGGGTGTCGTGGTCGTTTTGTTTCAAGCTCTGACAGGAAAGAAAGCGCCTGACGATAAGCGGGAGGATGAGCAGCCAGATGAAGCAGCAGCGAGGGCTGTTGTAGCTGAGAACGAGGGTGTTGGTGAAGCGTGAGGCCAAGGCGTTGAACTATCAAGATAGAGTTTGACGCTGTGGTGTCTGTTTGTTTAGAGTTTGGAGTATTTTTGGATACTTTGGGGGATGTTTCGAGAGGGTTTACTATGTACAGTACGTATGTATGTCAGTTCATGACGCCATGACAGACAAGGTGTTTGTTTATAGAAAGCGCACGTATAAACTCTACCTACATGTTACAGGTTCAACTGACAGTGTGTTCCAAACATTGTTTACAGTTGGGCATTGGCCAAGAAAGTATCTTTGCAGTAAGGAGAAACCGTACGTATGTATAGGGAAACGGTGACTCGAGCTAGTAAAACAGTCCAGTGCCAGAGCTACAACTTCTTGTGGTGACGATCACCACCGTGCGTATATTAGTCAGTTATCATGAGGGATCAAACATGGGAGTTTCACAAGTGGTCATGGTACTTTTATGCTTGGTCTATGCATATAGTAAGTGCTATGCAAACTATAGTAGTAAGAAATTAAAAAATAAAATTTATCTCTCCCGCGACGGCACATCCCGCAATCTCCATAGATATTATGCGAACTGTTTGTCACCGTACGATATTTAGTGGTGCATAAAGGAGTTTGCATAATGTGATTAGTTGGCCGTCACTACTCCATAGGTACCTTATGCTATGCTATGTACCCGACAATACCTTTAGTGCACTGTCCCGCATGCTAGACCCCTGCTTAATCTCGCTATCAAGTCTCGTTTGGGACGAACCCATGGTTTGTGGCTCTGCGGGCCGGTACCCGTTGGTCGAGCCAATCGCTAAGGTTAATCGCATCCCACCCGCCACATGAAGCATTCACACGTCCCAGGCACCGGCTCCCTAGAAATCAAATCGTCTCAAGTTCCAGCTCCACTTCCATTGGGCGTCAATCAGTTTGATCCCAGATCCTAGCAATGCAACACCGTTAGAGAGATCTTGCCCGTCGGCACTAGTAAGGAAGCTTCTTTCAGAGTTCACACTTGTCAGAGCAACCCGATCTAAGGTACGTAGCCATCTCTACTACCACATGAGATGCTAGCACTGCCACCTTACCTCAAGATAGGTACCAACCTAGGTTACCATTGTCACGTCTTTCTTTCGTTCTTTCGTCCATCCCAGTCTTTCTCACATATCAAGTACGTACCATTGGCCTGATGATCACTCAAATAACCACGCGCTCCAATCCCAACCCTGAAAGGTTTCCTTTGAGTTTACAGGGCCAGCTTATTCTACCGAATCTTCAATGACAACCATGAGCCTCTAACTCGTTACACTGTTAGTTCGCTGCTTGCACTGACTCGTGGTGGAAATAGTAATCACCCAACAATTAATAGACCCCAGATTCACTAGTTTACTATATTGTATTTCATTTTGCTCTGTTCGTGTTCAATGCTTCCAAGCTATTCTAATATACAGTGGCTAATGCTTTTCTTCAAGTATTTCGTACCAGTTCGTTGTCTGTCGAGGATCCCGCCCTCATGAAACATCCATTGACTCAACCATCCCGTTCGCCTGTAAATGCTACAAGTGCCATTGCGCCCAAATGTCCATTTCCGATTGCCGCGTTGAGCTTCCTGAGCCATGCGTCCTTCGCGCATCGCCCAGCGACTTATTCCTCCTATCTATGTACATGAATAGTAATAATCGTAACAAAAAGAAGAGATACAAGAAGAAAAAGTAAATGGTCCTATCTCAGCCACCCTCTCAAGGGTTGACGGTTGAGTTACCGAGGAAGAAGTCAAGATCGCCTCCATGCCCGTTCTGCGATCGATTTTCATTCTCGGCCAGTTGCTCGAGAAGAGCCAGGAATGGGTCCTTCTCCTCTCCTGGGCCCGTTCCAGTACTGCCATTGTTGCTTCGCGCTCCAGGGCTCGTCGCGGCCGGTCGAATCTGATTGAGGTGCATCTTGGTATGGCTATCATCGCTGTGCCACGCCGCTGGGCTGCCAAAGGCGTTGGTGGGCACTGTTCCAAACATAGCATCATAGCCTCCGTTCGCTTCATTGATCATACCTGGTCCAGCATTTGTAATGCTTGACCCTGAGCCATAGCTGTAAGGTGGGCTGAAAGGTGCGCCACCCATTGGGTGCATGTTATGAGATGAAACGGCATGTGACGTGGGCGACATGGTGAAACCTGCTGCCGCTGCCGCCGCGACTGCAGCATTGTTTGCCGATGCATCACCACCCATGTGGTCATGCATAGTGTACATCTCCTGGTTTTCGTGATGGGTCGGGATTGAGGTTGGTGTTGCAAGGAGGCCAGGCGATGAATGTGGCATCCCTCCCGACGTATACGAGAATGATCGTCGAGCAGTGCCTGGAGTAGGTAGTCCTGACGCAGAGGGCGCGAGGCTCGAAATGACCTTCACGTCAGGTCGTCTCCGGTTGATAGGTCCTGGTGGAGCCGTATTTTTGCGCTTGAGGCTCGGTCGCTGTATTCCATCGTTGTTTCGGAGGGTGTCTTCAGCAGTTGGTCCAGCACCCATGTCAACTGCAACATCTGCAAGGCGAAGATTGGCTGCATCGAAACTGAAAGACGGGCCACCCGGTCCTCCAATGTTGGAATACCGATCGAAGAAATCCTCACTGTGGAACCCAGGTGTATAGCGCATTGAGCTGCGAGATAAAGCCTTCACCAACTCGCCATGTGCGTGGCTAATGTCTTGAAGTGTCTCACGTTGGTGTTGTATTGTAGCCCAGGCATATCGCAGCTCACTCAGGAACTGCATCTCTCTTGACAGAAACTCTGCTGCCGAGCTGAAGACATTGAACTCGCCTTGGTTCCCTTGCTGACTGTAGTGGGCTCCGTGAACGTGAACTGTTCCTGCCGTGCAGACGCAATATCCAATAAATGCTGGCCAGTCAACAATTCCCGATTGCTTCCCAAGTTGAATCAGCTCCATGATCGCGTTAGCGTGAAGGAAGCACATATTAGTGGCTTCAATCTGCCAGGATTGGTGCTGCCCTGTCTCTGCAAGTTCTGCAAGGTCGATAGGGAGAAACGGTCGGTAAATGAGACAGTGGATCAGGTGGTAGATAGCTTTGCTGATCAGGAGGATAGTCGAGTCGGCCTGTCCAAAAAGAGTGCCAAGGCTGGAAAAGACGTCTTCTGTTCCAGAAGCCCAAATATCTAGGTCTTGACGGATCTTGGATATTGTGGAGAGTGTGTGCCATGGAAAGTGAGAGTCGCCTTTGACGCCGCCAGCGGCAAGATATCGATTTGTGTTTCCAAGAACACGTGTGATGTCGATGAGCATGCCCATGCTTCCCTGGGGTTTCTTGTCGCTACCCTGGAAGTACTGGAGGTTCGAGCCTGTTTGGAAGAACTCGCCTTCGACGGGTAGCGAGGATGAATTAGGCGACCAAGAAGGAAGCCGCAGCATAATAGTGTTGTCGCTTATTAGGCTGGGTCGCTTCGAACCGGTTGCTTGAAACCGGTCAAGCAAGTAACAAGTCCAAAAGAGTCGGCGTCGCATCTCGCGTTCAACTGGAGTCATTCGAGCCTGCCCGTCAGTTTCCTTATGGATCTCTAGCGCCATGGCCATGCCAGTGGCACTTGCTATGTCTTGTTAGCACCATTGACAGGCATCTAGGGCAATGCCGCTGCTTACTCATAAGCATGTACGCCTTCTTTCCTTTTCCTGTCGCAGTGAAGGCACTGACCAACAACAGAAGCGCCTGCAATCCATCTATGGATGGCTCGTCAATGTTGATCTCTCGTCTAGCCCGCGCTGCAAGGTCTTCACTAAGGTTGGCAGCCGCTTGATACCCACTAGGGTCGGTGGTGTGTCTGAATACGGTCAGCATAGGGGTCTGTGCTATTGAGGGGGAACAAACCTCGCTGCTACGGCTGAAATGGCAAAGGAGAGGAATCGAGGGAGTTGGTTGAGTTGAAGTCTTTGTCGGATAGAGGATTCATCGACGATATAGTATGGTTTCCCATGAAACCTGGCGAAATATGTATCGAGCAAGACCTCAGCTTGGGCTGGCGGGGGGGACAGATCACTAGAGAACGAGTCAGTCATCAAGCCAGGGTAGAAAAGCGACTACAACACAAACCGAGCTATTGGAGTATGCGGAGAAAGTGATGCCGTATCGCCAGGAGATGCACGCGCGTCGACTGTGGCACGTTTGGTTATTGACTCGCCAACTTCAGTGACTTGAGAGCCATTCTCAGAGGCTTCTCCCTTTCCAGCTCCTGGCAAATTTGAGCTTGCAAGCGACACATCGTCTTCGCCCTTTTCCCTCAACTTTGCCTCGAGCCCGTCAACTCTTTTCAAAAGTGCTTCCAATACGTCTGTCTTTGGCCCACGCTTTTTGGGGACCGCGTCTGCAGCGGAGTTAGCCTTCGCTGCTGGGTCGGGGCCGCCACGGCGATGTTGAGAAAACCAAAACAACAACACACAAATTGTGTGATGAAATGGCGACTTACCATAAATGCAAGGGCATTGGAACACCTGGCAAGCCTCGCAGGAAGGTCGGAGTCGGTTGCATTTAATCTGTAGCAATGCTAGTAAGAATCATAGCTCTTGCAAACACATCGCAATGTCTCACCTTTCGCTTTCGGCACGACTTGCAGTTCATTGATTCGCGTGGCTCATTGCTCATGCGACGAGTTGGAAGGCGCTCAATGCCAACTTGAGGTCGGGGAATGGCCACGGGGTGGACTCCGGGTATGTGAGGAACGTTCATGGCGTCGTATATGGAAGTAGTCATAACTATGCTGGTGGTAACGAGTGAAATCTGCCGGTAATTGAGGTCGTGATTCGGTTTGTTGGTATTGTCTCAGAGAACTTATACCTGAGTAAATGAGAGACAATGATGCGGGAAAGACAAGACAAGAAAAGAATGATTGGAGTGTCGTTGATGAGCTATCAGAAGTCGATCATTCCAAGTGATACCAGATCCAAGCACTCTAGGAGGTGTGTGGCTCGTTATACCGTGTTAGTTGACAGTATGGGTGAACGGTCAACAACGACGGCAATAATGATGATGGTGCAGCTTGATGGTGATTGATATTCTCCCAATAGGCCGGGTAACACAAACAGAAATAAGGACGGACTTGGAAGGAGGAGATCGAGCCTAGAAGTAAGTAAGGTGAGGCGTCTAGAAGATGGGACAGGACCGGTAGTAGAATGACTTCGGAGGCCCAGAATTGTACGACTGACCCGGCCGAACCCCAGTCGCCGGTCTCATTCTGGTTGTTGCCAATGTGGAGGTGGCTAGTGACAGGACCGGGGTGCGGGCATGAATGATGAGATGGTGGTGTCGATGTTGGGATGGATCATGGTGGGGAAACGGAGCTCAAGATTTGAGTCCCCTTGTGGATGCTGTTTCTGAATGCTGACTCAAGCCTGACAGGCATTGCATGGCTCCCACGAACTTGCAGAGCAGCCAATACCAGCATAATCTCTTTTAAGGCAGACGGCGCATCTTGCTGGCGTCTGGAGCAGCTGTGCTATTGGAGCGCACAGAGGGGATGGCGACTATGAAAAAGAGAGTCCTGTAGAGTAGTAACCCCCAAGTTCCCAACCGACAGGCTAAACCCCCAAATGATGGTAACGTATGGGCCCCCAAATGACCAAACCGGGGAAGAGCATGCCCTGATGCCGCTCGTCTTTTCTAAGTACTGTAGCATTACCCGAGGCATCTGTCGATCCTGTCTGCTTTCCTCCGGCTTTTGTTGTTTTTAGATGCTGGACAGGCACGGATTTGTGTCTTGATCGAGGGTGCGTACTCGGTCTCGTTCCCAAAGGTCCTCTCGGCCTTGCTCCCACTAAATGGTCCTGAAAAGCGGATTCCTCCTCACACCAGATTAGACATATGTTGCAAGGACTAGACTAGTACATACAATACGTACGTACGTCTTCATTTATGCCAGGGGACACCAGGCCATGCCATGCGGGTCCCAAGTTCCATGACCAGAAACTCGGGCTCATGTTAGCGAAAGTGGCAGGGACCAGGTCGACAGCAATTATGGACGTCTTTCTGATAATCTTCGATACCTAGGTAGGCTTGCTCGACTATGTGTGTACTTGATTCTGTAACCGCCAGAGCAGCAAGGTACCAGTCGATATGGAACTGCTTCAAGTTGGCAGTTCCTGTTCTGCAGCTTTGGACGTCCCAGTCTCCGGCTTGACAGTCATCAGTAAAATCCTTGATTTAAATCAAATGCGCTCCGGGATGTTCTTGTTGAGGTAAGACGGGGTTTTCTTCCTTTTTGTCGGCTTCATTGATAAGCTGAGGCTAACCAGGGGCAACGATCAAAGATCGGAGGTCAAGGTCTACCAGTGCCGGACCGACCCAGAGCTACGGGTCTATATTCTGTCCAGGACCTGGGCAAGTACACAGATGCCCGTCAAATGTAGGTGCACGCAGCATCTGGCCCTAGGGCTCAAAGTAGCCTTTCAGACGAGGCGAGTAAGGCGAGAAGCGAGACTTGCGATACGATATGGGTTGGATCCAGAAGGCTTCGGGTGTGTGCTAATGTGGGCTAGATTGGTGAGTTGTCTAGGTAGGTAAGGTAGCAAAGAAAGAGGTGAAGATGGTCCAAGCTCTTGGTTCCTGCCTGTCATTCGGTGGCGCTGGCTGTCCATGCTTCCTTCTATTTGCATAGCGTGCTTTCAGTCACACAGGGCTCCTATCTGTCAGAGTCAGAGAAAGTCTGACAGCGGCAGTGATGAATGAACAGTGGAGGTGAAGTCGGGCACTAGGTACCTAGGGAGGTACCTAGAGACTCCCGTAAGGTGCCTGAATTAGCGGACGCTTCGCTTAAGCATAGCGAGAACAGCGTTGTTTGGGGTTGACTAGGGCTGCAAGGACCCAGTCTTGACAATGGAAACTAGGGGCCGGCGGGGACCGAATGGAACGGACGACAACCAGTACAGTTGCGATAGGTTAGTAGCTGCTTGTGCTTTTTTTGGTGAGCCTGAAACTCTAGAGCGAGGATCTAGGAGTTTCTGTCACAAAACATGGAAGCTTTTTTTGTCGTGGTCGACGTCCTAAGCAACCATCGCACGACATCCATCCAATGGCGTCACGTCTTATCGCATACATGCACCTGCATACAGTGTTTCAAAGACGCAACTGAAGCCTGAAGGCTCCGCATAAACAACCCAGACAAGAATAGGTTCACCGGATTTGGCCTCGCTTCTCTGAATTGGTAGAAAACATGACCAAAACTATCAAACAGCTGAGATCAGCATCGGGCTTCTCTATCGTTTCCGCGAAGGATTTACAGACCGCTCGTTGACATCCCAGTTGTGTATCATCCCAACTAACCGATGGCTGTTGGTTGGTGCCATCGATTAGGGACAGGATCCTAGCTAGGTGCCTGGAACCTGGGTATCCTTATCAATACCGGGCTCTCCTAAGTCGCAGTGCGTCGTTCCCGTACGGGTTGCTACCTTGGTTCTCTTAGTCCAGACTTATTTCATCTTCTGGACCTCCTCTCTCACCTCATTGACAGGCGACGGCATACATCGTATCCTCAGACGGCCATTTCGAATCTCCAAAATGATCTTCCTTCCTCCCCGGGCCAGGGCGCATAGCAACAGCAACTCCGGACGTGTGGATATCTCCGGAAAAGTTCTTTCGTTCCCGTTGTAGTTGCTCCTGGCTCGACCTATTATTACCAAGCGGAAGTCATCCATAAGAATTAGTGTCCACAGTTCGGAGGTGCATGATCTAAGCTTTCAAGAGTCGGCCGAGAGAGACTAGCGGGAGCAATAAGAATTAACAAGACTTCCTAAGCGCCACGCTCTACCCAAGTTGGTGGGATCTAGCGGCTGCTATCGTTGTTTATCAGGGTCATTTCCATAAACGCCCAGTCATCATTCCTGTCTCTCAGGGGCTCTACGGCACTGATTAGTTATAAAACGATGAATGTTCATTCTCCCAACGTGACGTGAACACTCCAACAACACTCCACTCCGGCCGAGATGTCCCCTGATACGTAGCAGGTTCAACGGAGCCGCGAGGAGCTATCGGCAACACCCTCCTAGCATTTCGATCTGATTAGCTGAACTCTTCGGTTTTTTCTCTCGTTCTCGGAGCACCCTTGAAACTGATCAGCAGGGCTGACTATCAACTAAGCTAAGTCTCATGATTTGGGATCGATACTGTACTGGCCCTGTTATAGGAGCTCACAACTATATCTTCAAAAAAAGCAAAACAAGATATGGACGCATCGGACCTGCATATGTGGGGGATACGCCAGCATTTTCTGCAGCCACAAGGCTTAACGGTATAAGAACTGGCGCTTCATCCTTCTCCATGTCTTGTTGATCAGGGCTGAAAGATTGGGGAGGACTATATCTAGCCTCCTACTGTCCTGCTTGTTAAGTTTGGTCCCTCCTTTCCGCTTCATAGGCCTCAAGTCGTCATGAGGCTACTAACATCCTGGCAGCCTGGCAGGCACGTCTAATATCAGTGTGTGGTGCGTGCTTTTTGCACTTCTCATGGTACATCGGCTCTGTGCCCCCGATTTGGACCTTGAGGCCGCTTGAAACCCTGGGTTTGTGCATGGGTTTCTCAGTATCCTTGTCAATCCACGTTTAGGTGGCTTTGCCTCTGCCGCACCAGACCTCGCCTCGGCACCCTGTCCAAACCTCTCGAACTCTGCTTTTGTGACGCGGTGCTAATCATCAATGTTCACACTAAAAACTGGCCAGTGCTTGAAAGTGTGGTATAGTCAATGCCGAGCGCATTGAAGCTTGATAAATAGGCTAAACCCAACAGGTTCCCGGTTTGCGAAGTCTCCACGGCTGTTTAGACCAGAGCTTGGCACGGTGGTTTTCTAGAAGGGCAGTGTGCAAGCCTATCAATGCCGGTTCTCCTTGGCCTTTCCTGTCTCTACCGGGTACATCCACTTTACCCCAGGTGCTCGATTCGTACCCGGCATACGGAGTAGATTGGCCAAGTATCGAACCATTCTCACACTCCCAAGTCCTAAGCCTTTCGAACTTTGTCCTTGCTGAGCTAACTAGCACACGAATAGCCAGCCTGAGTGGCTCACCTAAATATGAAACCAGTCGCGTATTTGGATGTGGCTTGTTTGAGATCATCGTCTTCACTCTCACAAACAAATGACGTGAACTTTACCACTTCTTGGTGCATTGCTGGGTTTCTGCTGGGCCTTACACGAAAACATATGCTCTGCTTGCTACAACCTCAACTATGGATTTTGCACTAGTGCAGTGTCTTCTGCCGGAATAGAGGTGGGAGTGGGTAACGCAGAGAGCGCCGAACAACCAGGAGCATTTGCATATCACGAAAGGTCATATCCATATCCACATACCTGTCACAAGGCACCAAATTATCTCCAGTCAGTGATAAACGTCTGCAATCAGCATTGTTCTTGGGACCTATCATGTGCGCTGCGGCAACTCATTCAAGAGCTGTCCAAGATCTTGGCTCACCAGGATACGCTGCTGTCGGCAACATGAGATGGGTCACAATATTGAGCATGGATACAGCGAATAGTTGTGGTGTACAACTGATCAGTGCATTTATATTCACCCTATACTCTGCAAAGTCGACTTGGGCGCTCTCAGCTGCTCAGTCGTTGTCTCGGCACTGCAGCTCTTAGGCTCTAGCTCATGATCAGCACTTGCAATTCTTGCCCAGTTCCGCACGCTCAATGGCAGCTAGGTCCAGGGCAAACAGATAGGATACAAACTTGCAGTGGCTTCATTCTCCACCCAGAGGTGGAGGCTGTCCAGTTCGCTTGGATTCAGAATTCAGCTGCCGTTGTCAGGATTATTGAACATGGCAGTTGGAACTGTAATCGTTATGTTCTTACGACTCGAACTCCAGTGAATAGTCTGTCATGGTGAATAGGCGATACTGGCAGCCGTCGTGAGGCATCGGGCCTCCACACGTATCAGTGAGTCGGCTACCATAGCATTCGAGGTGTACTCGCTCACTAGTTAACACGATGCCCATACACGACTAAGTACTTGAGCTAAGATTAGCTGACCATTTTGTATGTATATCAATCGATCAATTCCATGTTGTGGGAGACTAACTATCACGAGATTTCCGGGACTTGTGGCTGGCCCCGAATGGCTTGAGCCTCGGTCGTGGTGATCTGTCGCCAGTTTTTTTTATAAGGATGCAAAGGGGATATACCGACTTATCGCTCGCCAGGGAATCAACAGCTATGGCGATGCTCACCGGAGACATTTTATTCATGGGTGCTTGAGATTGCCATTCCATACATACTTGTATGCACTGTATCATCTCTATCACATCCCCACCCGCCCCTGGAATGGCCTTTGATGACTTACATTGTTAATCCAGTCACCGGTTTCCGTTCAGATCATCTAGGAAGACGGCCCTCGAAGCCTAACTAGACTCAACCTGATACACTTCAATCTTGATTTGCTACCAAGGCGTGTCGCGAGCCTCGTGGCGGGGTTTGTCTCTCTGCAAGCCCCATGTGTGTGGGTTTGCAGTCTAGATGCCTCTCACTGCAGCATTAGCATGTTTCCATATTCAAAGACGGCTGCAGCTTGGCTCAAACCTGGGCCCAGGCTGTCTGTGGCAAACATACCAGTGATGGCCACGCCTGAGGTGGCACTACGTACTTGTTTCTACCTTGTCGAGGCATCTGCAAAGGTCCTCTCATCATCTGAACTTACTGGGCCTTATTAGGGAGAACAACATGGTGTTGTTTCGTTCATCACATATCATCTCGTCTCGTATCGTCTCATTCAGTCTCCAGTATGCATACATATACACACAGTACATACAACATCCCTTTCACTTTCGTTCACGCCCCCTATTTCTTGTCTTTCGAAGGGAACATGCCCGAGTTCTCCGATTTAACATATACGGGTCCCTGATCGTTCATCAAGAGACACAAGATCCGCCTCCCCGAAACGCGTGGCTTTTGGTTTCTTATTTGTTTTCTTCCCATATTCATCCAACAATATACATCCTAGAGAGTATGCGCCTGCCGGTCGGCATTAACACTTGTGACGTATTGGTTTCCATTGATCAGGGAAGTAAAGCCAAGGTTCGTTTGTATAGAATAGAACTGCCGGATAAAACGTGCATATTATCCGAACTCAGTTCATTAGGAGACTTCCTCCTTATCTCGAGTATGAGACGATATAATGAGCCCGGGATGGCTCCTCTTATCTCATCATACCTTGTCTCATACAGACAATCCTAAACTCGGCTACAGCATGACCTTTCTCTCTCTCTCCCTCTTTAACAGGGCCATAGCCGCACTTTACCGCCAATATCTTTGATAGAACCAAACATAGAAAATTCTATGGACCCTCTGGTATACATATAGATACAAATACCGACACTTGCAATGAGGCAAATAGCCACCGGCATGGACCAGGGTAAAGAAACCCCAACCAAGCGCCCTGAATCTCACACAGCGTCTAAACCCATCTCACTCGAGGCCTGGGCAGATGCCTGCAAATGACAGATGAGGCGTTTGGCAAGGGCCAGGAGGGCTCACGGAAACCTTGCGGGGCTACGGTACAAGTCTTGCAGCTAAAAGTTTATGAGAAATGATGGTGGTCCATATGCAAAACATGATTGAGTCTTAATCGAACCAGATAATGGCCTCGTTCTCAGATGGCACAACATGCCAAGGAGATGGTCAGCAGGGTGACGAGGATCCTCAGACTTTCTAAAACGTTGAATGAGTACACAAAAAGAAAATAACATCAAATAGTGGAGCAAAGTGTTTTCAAATCTCGTCATCATCTTGAGCTTCGGTGGTATTTGCCAGAAGCGTCTATGTAATATTTGACTGACATATAGGTGATTTCCAACCCACTGGTTCTCGTATACATCTTGAATCCTCATATTGTAGTCAATCTTGCATGGGCAGGTCTATACTTAGATGGTTATAGCCCATACGTAGTTTAAAAGAAAATATATGTAACAGATCGGGAAGGTTCATGACGAAAAAGTTGAACCTCCGCGCTCATATCTGTGGAGGTCAGCGGACCTAGAATTGGTGCTGACGGTTCACGCCGCCGCCGTTACAATAAGAGCCCACTCTATATGGTCCCCTGTACGTGTTTAGCAGGGGTCGTCTGCACACCAGATCGATATCCGCCCAGGCCTCAAGATGCAACTCTGCGACTTTCTCTCAAGTATGTCAGCCGCCTAGAGCGGCTCATCTCGAACACCCCTATGGCCGGAAGCCAGACTGCGATAAGTCTAATGTGGCCAAGAATCTCTTCGCTGGCAGACAGTCAAAGTAGAGCTCCCAAACGGTCTCGATGGCAGTCGGCGCTTGGCGTCAGGAACCTTTGGCGCGCATATAACGGGGACAGTTCCTTGTTTGTTACCCGGCTTGGCATTTTGTAGCGGAAGCCTCATGGATATCTTTTGGCTTCAAGCGCCTAGCCTGGGGCGCTTCGGACATCCACCCTATTCTGTCGCCAATGCCCCAGAGTCGATTGACCCCGATAGCAGATGAGCCAAGCAGGTATCGTCACTGTTCTCCTTTCTGGCGGGCTGCCTGTCGTCGGTGATTGACGTGATCTTTTTCGCAGATCTTGCGCGACTCCTTTCAAACGCCGTAGCGATGACTTCCGCTTGCCAGTCTAACAAAGCTATAGGGCACATTTTGCCCCACGAGTAACCTCAAGCTTTCGACCGTTGTAAATGCTGCGACATCGTCCGCTCCATAGGCAGCGAATCCGTTCTTCTCAGCGATGAGCCCTGGGTCAGAACTCTTCCTGACAGCGCCGTCTGCCAGGTCAAGAAACACCTTCTTCGTGTTGGTTGTTCCCTTGGATCCGACTCCTCCAAAGGCTCGTAACAACATACCAACCAGATGACTCTTTTCCGAACCAAGAGCTGACACGATAACAAAAGGCGCACTGTCGTCTTCTACTGAGCGGGCACGTTGCAGACTTTCGAGGCTGATAAACGGTTCGATGGGAGGCGCATTTCGAGCAAGATTACTAGGTGTGCGGAAGCCAACAGTATAGATCTTTGAGATCTTGAGAGCTCTCATGGCGAAGAATACAGGAGCTGCATCATCTGAAGAAGATGCCATGACAACAGCCGAGCGGCCGAAGTACGCAGATGGCGCCAGGTCTCTTGTAAGTGTGCTGAGAATACCCTTCCATCCCGCATTGTCGAATACGAGGGAGGTCGACGAGCCTAGACCAGACTGACTGCTGAGATCAACCGAGTCACTCTGCCGTTGTCGTGGACTTGATGGCATTGAGCCCGGAGACGACGATCTGGACGATGTACCTGACTGGACCACGATGGTGTCCACAACTCCGATAACGCGAGCCGCCTCCGTCAAGATTGGCCCATTGCCACCGTTCAACCCAGCGAAGAATGGGCTAATCTTTGTCAATGCATTATGTGGTAGACCCGGGTTGAGATAGGCGCCTCCGAAATGTTTCTGATTACACCATGTCTCCAAACTCCTTGGGTTGTTTGGATGTCTCTCGACAACTGCAAATTGATGCGGAAGACCCAGTTCGTTTATACACTTTTCATAGAAGGGAGCCTGCGGCGTGGCGTTTCGAGACGACGAGCTGTTGATGCCATATATGCGCTTTCTTGGTAGTTGACCCAGAAGTGATAAAGCAGCATTGATCTCAGCGGCGCTCAATTGCCCGGGAGCAGCGATGAGAGGAAGAAGTGGGTGGGTAATAGGTGTGAAGACAGGGTTCAGAGTCCTTGAGAACTGGCCGACTTCGCCCATGTTGACGGCGGAGAAGGGTGGCGCATTGGGGTACTCGGCACGCATCTTGGAACGGAAATACTCTAGCTCGAAGTTCTCGTTGTGTTCGTTGATTATAGCAATCATTTTGATGATATCCGCGTAGGGGATAGATCTTTGGAACACCTCCTGAGCATACGTCGACGGCCATCTGAAATTGCCTGAAAAGTCGTGGAACGCCGACATGATGCGCGAGTTTCCCCGCTGCTCATGAAGCTTCTTGCGGATCTCTTCTGGAAGCCAAAGTTCTACGTCGATGTATTCTACACCCCACTGAATCGCACGGTAGAGGTATTCGTAGTACAGTTCGGGTTTGTCCATGGGGAACCTTCCATTCTCTCTTACACACCGTGTTGTGAAGATAATGGGAAGCTCTGTCCGCTGGCGGAGGAGCATGACCTGTTCTCCAACATAGCTGAGACTGGGGACTTCCGAATAGCTGCCATCGTCAAGGGGTTCTCTAAGTAAATCAACTCTGATCTCAACCGCATCAGCGCCAACAGTTAGGATATCGATATTAGGCAGAGCGGCGTGGACATCCGGGAAGGTGGTGGAGATGAAATAGGTTCTCGGCTTTGCCATGAGAGCTTCGTGGTAGTTGATCTGACCCAAAGTAAATGAGATAAATCTAGCCAGGTCGCGACGGAAGAACGGGGATTCCGTATAGAGGAATTCGTAGTCGCAATGGGTGGAAAGTTGGGTGTCGGGAGGCATCCCTAGATTCACACAGTGAGTATTTATTGCAACAACGAGATTACGATTGCGTGCAGCAACGTCTCCTTTCGCTTCGTTTGCTGCGACTCCTACAACGAAACCAGAATCCTCAGACGAAACCTCCTCAAACCCATTCCGTGTTCTGCATGGTGTACCCAGCACCTCTGCAAAGACCGAGATGATATGTTCTTGGCCTGGTCCATACACAATGACGACGATTCTAGAGTCTCCCTTTGCCGGTGTGCTTCCAAACGTGCTCTCGCTGACCATTACTGGACTCGAACTCGACCGGTCGATGTGCATAGTGTTTGGTTCGGTGGCGTCATTCAAGGCAATTGAGGGCGTCGGCCCGGGAAGTGTTTCCGCTAATATCGATTGAACGGCGGCCATTTTGTATGGTTTCTTTTTTTCTTTTTCTTTTTTTTTTTTTCGGTGCGGCAGAAACGTTCCACCTCGAGTTCTATTACAGCTTTGCGCTGAAGCTATTCGCAGTGTCCTTGTCTACACTGGATGCACTGCCGTCCCAAGCAGGCGCCTTGAATGCGCTCGAAGATGTTTCTCTTGATAGGAGGTTCAATAATTGATTTTCGGGACTTGGTCAAGTTCGTTATCGATTCTCGGTGGGTTTCTCGTATGCGGCGCAACGTTCGACGTTGTCGCGATGAGGATTTGGGTATTAAATGGTGGAGTAGCGGGGCGGTTCGTGCTTTGAGTTGATATTGTAGCTCTAATTCCAGGTCTGTTCAGAGAGAAAGTAGCAGGAAATTCTATATGGATTATTAGAATTGAGTCGCAACGAGTTGGATCTCTATGATGGTCGACAGTGGTAGTTGAAGAGGGTTAAAGAAGTGAGTGCGGACCCTTTGTTGTGGGGATGATTTCCCGAGTATGGGGTAAAGTTTGAGGTTTGATGAGAGAAGAGAAAGAGGAAGGTAGAAAGGATGGTAGGACTGTTTTGAGTTTTTGGGGGGGTGTACTCGCTCACCTATGAATGAAGGCGACTAATCAGAGCAAGAATTATATGTCCTGGGGCTATAAGGCGCAGTGCAGGCAAGGCAGAAATAGCATGATGGGACAGATGGAGGTTGATGAGGGAAGTGATGCAAAGACTAAGACCAGGCCAAGACCCAGAGTATGTATGTAAAGTCGCTAGCAAGTGCCAAGCGATGAATATTTGACCGATGGGATGGTGTTTGAGCCGACTCAGATGGTCGAAGCGAAACAAGGGACGTACATAGGCGGGATTCGATCCCTGACGATATCAGATGGAGCTGGCGGACTGACGGACAAGGGCAGTGGATTATCCTCGGTGGATACCTTCTGAGAACTGGAGACGAAGCGAAGGAGGCTTGGGAAGATGGAGAAGAGAAGACGGGATAGAGATGAGCAATGGATACTGAAGAAAGGCGTCGGTGCCGAAGACTGGTTATGAACCAGGATTAGACCGTTATCGTTGGTGGAAGGGAGACAATCAAGTCAAGCGGCGTGGGCGAGGTCATATTTTCCACCACCAGGCGACCGAGGAGACGCCCGTCTTGAGCTTGTCAACCGTTGTGTTGGGACATGGAGTAGAAAGTTCTATCTAAGGCTGCATAATATCTACATATATCTTATCTATACCTACTAGGTAGTCATGTCGTCTGCGATATCGCTATGGATGGATAGTATGGAGAGGATAATCTTTAGATTATTTCTCATAATAATGCTATATGTTATGATATTATCCGTACGTACGTATAGTCATCGTAACTAATGCCAGGATGATCAACTATGGTTCCAATACATCCGTCGTGGGGGTTGGATTTGGGGTCGACCCAACGTAATTAGTTGTTTCGGTCAACACATCTATTTCCCGATCAAACCATAACTAGAAACTCTTTCCCTTACCAGATCGTCACTCGCAATCTTCCTGATGCCATGCAATATAGCAGCATGATAACTATGCCATGGAATTCTGATCTCGCTAGCGGCCGACCCTTGGCCCACGGGGACCAACACTGGAGAGAGAAAATGCATTTGCAGTGGACGGATTATTTGGGGGTTCCAGCTCCATGAACGGCATCTTGTGTTTTCTGACGATACTTTGATACTTACAGCAAAATTCCTCAAAGGAATAAGAAAAAAGCGCCACAATGAGATGTAGTTCAATGGGGGTGGGGGCCCTAGGGGCCGTCCCCAAGGGTCGAAGCTTTTGGACTTATAATTCTCCATAGCCTCTGATAGATGGAGTTTCCTGGACTAGAATTATCCTCCAATCAGGTGTGGCAAGTCTCCGCATATTGCTCTGGTTAAGGTGTCGGTCCGCGTTTGTTTCGAGTGGCTCCCACTTCACTCTTTGCCCTAGCTCTTGTTCTATGTTTCAAAGCCCCATACGATACCATCAGCATGATAATGCCATCCATCGACCATGGCCAACTGGACAGGTTGCACTCGGCGCAACGCGCAACGTTTATTATCTCAGGGGCCTATGACTAGTCGTGCCCATGCCTACATATTGTCGCTACATATGTCTATATGGCCTCAGGACGAGCATTAACCTAATATCCAATCCCAGCACCGCCCACTTTGTTTCTTAATGCTGGCGTGATATTATCTTACTACACGGGATCTTCGTTTCGCTACAGAATATGTTTCGGTGGTAATCATTGGACGAGTACGCATCAGATGGACGGATATCGTCTCGCCGTTCTCTCCGGTGCTACGCTGCGTTAGTCTTGAATGGCTCACGGCTATCTTGTTCAGTGGAGATCCCATGTCTCTCGTCTCCTCGTCTAAGTCGCGGCAGAGCTTCACGGGACGGAACACGAACGGAAAAGTCACAGAGGCTCGAGGGACGTTACGTATTCGTCTCATAAGCAATCTCCGCAGGACTTGATACTACCTCGTCGTCACGGGAGTTGGCAGTCTGTAATTCACTCTGCGGTCGTATTTCCCAAATGTCGCTTGGACATGCTCCAAGTAGATAGATTCTTCCCAATCTGGTCAATGTGCCGGATATGCACAGAAGCGGTTTTCCGTCTATAGTACATATCACCAACAGCCACTCTGCAGGATGCATGCAATGCCGTTAAAAAGTCAATCTTGATCTGCCGTTGAACGGTATTTCAGCGTCGTATCGTATATGTTTCTCGGCTGTTCTGTGACAAAACATTGGTTCGATGCCTACTTACGCAGACTCTGATACATAAGCCTTTCTTCTCCAGCTATAACGATCTCAGTATCGGAACTCTAAGTTTCCGGGGGCGCGTCTGTTACAGATACATTACTTGACGTGAAATCCTTACCCCGTCGTGTTTCGTCAAATTCCTAACGTCTCCAACCCCATATAATCGGCCCAGGCTAAGGCATGGTCCCTTACAAACGGCTTATCGAGCCAGTTAGTCCACGAATAAGACAGGGCCAAATTCTACACATCTTGGCGAGGAATCACCACAGGCTCCAGAGCTCGCTTCTTAAGTTCTCTGCATGTCAATTTTTTTCCGACCAAGCTTGTTAATTGGCGTCTGATACGACTCATGCGAGCTCGTGTCAGTTGGTTCCGTCCAATAATTCATATACCAGTGACAAACAAGACTTGGCTCTGCTTGGCGTCCGTCAGGCTTTGTCTAACGTCGGGTTGATCAGCAACAAGTTTTGCCGAGCGATTCTACGTTTTTGTCTGATATTTTCCACCGTTCGGATATTTTGGATAATATTCTGAATCGTGGTCATGGATTTGGGGTAAATTTTGAGAATTACATACATTAGTACATTATCAGAAGCAACTTGAGCAGTACCTTAGGTATGGCATTAGATCATATCTTGGTTGAGATAAGCAGGTACTGAGTGACAAATGTCAACCTTATCTTCCCACGCTCACTTGTCATTTCTGAGACCAGAGACCGATCATGTTACCTTCGGTATCAATCACCCGAGCAAAATACCCCATCCCTCCTCCAATGGCCGTCTTTGGACTTGGCGACGGTTAATATGGATGCTCACTCAACTCGCTTCAAGCTTTCCACCTCGTGATGGAGCGGGCGCACTTACATGGCAGTCTTACCACCAATCGCATTTGCCTTGGCCAGGGTCTCTTCGCAATCCAGTACGCATAGGGTTGGCAGGACGGGCAGAGCACCTGGTTTGTCGGGATTGTTGTTGATGACATGATATTCCTCGTCATGTTCCAGAAATGCCCCGTGGAGGGCCTTGCCCTTGTTGAAGAAGTGCATACTCTTGACGCAGTCGCCGACGGCCTTTTGAGGCTCTGGTACAAACTCCCAGCCAAACAGTTCCATATAGAAGGCTTTGGCCCGAGGGACATCACGCACTGGAACCTCGAGCCAGCAAATTTGGCCGAGTGCTTCCTTGATTGAGGTCAGCTTGGCATGTTGTATAGTTATGTCGATACTACCTGGACGAGGTTTTCTTCACACATTGTGGGCAGCTGTGTTTTGAATTGCGATTGGTATATGGCTCTGGTATAAGTTGAATGGTCTGCTTTTCGAGGAGCAATTGCCACAGCACTCAAATATATACCTCGGGCTCCTGGTACCTCCATTCTTGACAATTCTCTTGCTATTCCCAACTATCTCGATCAATTAACGAAATTCCGTCAGGGGCGGTTGTTGCCTGATCATGGCTTGTCTTGGAGCCAATGGTAATCCCCTTGGCTGAGACTAAAGCACATGACCTGGCGTTCGGCTCGCGCCAAGATACCACGATGCAACGCGTGCCAAGTCGGGTTGATTAGTGAACTCTCGTTTTTACGCGGGACTGAGTTCTCGGAGCTGAGCAACTGTAAAGTGGCGGAGTAAGACGGGCAAATTATTTGGGCATTTGTTGAGCTAAACAACATGGGTAGTACCAGCGTCGTGGCATGATATTCTGCTACAACAAAATGCTGGTCGTAACTTCAGGAAGTATGGATTGCATCGCAGCGGCTGGATGTTTTATTGCGAGCCCGTGGATGTCATGGAAATTCGTATAGCGAATAATTCAGTGAGCTCCTTGCCGGTTCAAGCGCTGCTGGTTGCCATATATACAGCTCAATGTGGGTTTGGGTTTATGTATTGTATTAATGATTTGAACATCCATGTCGCACAAAGGACTATCAAAGACAGCACTAGGAACGTAAACATCTAGTCGACTTCAAAGAAAGCGCACAGATCATACATCATCACAGTCCATTGACATACTCACATTAGCAAATAATTGTCCGTGAATACCTATAACCAAGGTAGTACCTACGTCAATGTATTTCATATGATTATCTGTAGGGTAGGATCTATCACAGGAACACTCATGCTAGGCGAAGGGCAAACATGTGATAGCCTGAAGGCTTGAAGTTCTCCCAACGCTTAGCCTTCGTATGTGTGAGTTCCAAAGTCCAAAGGAACAAATGATTCGGCATAGCCATCCCGTCACTCATGATTGCGCATAGAATTGAGTATCCTGTCCACCCATTAAGAATCTCTCACTGAGAACAGTTGATGGAATTTCGATAGAGCTCAGCTCATCAGCTCATAACGAAAGGAGCTCCAAGCTTCTCAGGTGCCCCACCAACGCCATAGTTAGCCAATCAAACGCGCCTAAACCCATCCCTCAGCACGATGGCGCGTCATAATGGAAGCTCAAGTACCTGTCTGTACCTTCCATAACCCATTGAGTTGCGCCCATCCCAGTCGCATCACCTGGTCGCCTTTGCCGTTGCTGGGTCGTCTCTTTTTTTGACTGTCGCAAACCTCCACCTGAGTTTATCAACTTTCAATCATTTCATCTCCCAACAACCACAAATTTCATTAACCATCTATCAAGTTCCGAAGTTGCCTTTGCTATTTCCCCCTTAACCCAATTGACTTCATCTTCTTATTTGACACGCTTTCAGACCTGATCCGCAATGTCTGAAGCTACAGAGCAGACTGCGCCTGTCGTGGACGAGACGGCCAAGGCTATCGAAGAGCCCCAAGTTTCCCCTGGGAAGCCGGCTGAGGAGAAGCCAGCCGAAGAGACTGCGACCCCATCCGTTGATACTCTCGGTCCCTCTGATGCCCAGAAAGCTGCCGACCAAGCAGAGTCCACTACCATCACCCCCCTCATCGGCACACCCAGCGTTGGCACCCCCAACACCGACTACCTCATCGCGAACGATCAAGATCCCAACTCTAAGAAGGTTACAATTGCCGACTTGTCAGCAAAGGGATCTGCCCTGTATGCCCACAAGAACTACGAGGAGGCTGCTGAGGTCTTCTCCCGTGCCAGTGTTCTTCAAGCCGAAGTCAACGGCGAGACGTCACCTGATAATGCCGAGATCCTTTTTCACTATGGTCGCAGTTTGTTCAAAGTTGGCCAAAGCAAGAGCGATGTTCTAGGAGGCCCTGCAGCTTCCGAGAAGAAGAAGAGCGCAGAGAGCAAGTCCAAGAAGCCTGCGCAGACTGAGGCACAGAAGGTGACGCAAGAAGGTGTCGGGATTGTTGCCGAGCAGGGACAGAAGAAGACCGAGGACATCAAGGGAGATAAGAAGCCCCTGTTCCAGTTTACTGGCGACGAGAACTTTGACGAGTCAGATGAGGAAGAGGTATGAAGCTCCACTGAACCATAATTTTAGTAGCAGATACTGACTTATACCAGGCCGAGGGCGAAGGTGAAGAAGAGGAAGACGATGATGACCTGGCCACCGCTTTTGAGATCCTCGACCTTGCCCGAGTCTGCTTCATGAAGAAACTCGAGCTTCTCGAACAGGAGGAATCCGAAACTAGCGGCAAAGGCAAGGAGGCTGTAGAGGGCGATTCGCCTACCGTCCGGCACGTGAAGGAGCGTCTTGCAGACACTCACGATGCCCTCGCTGAGATTTCTCTCGAGAATGAACGGTACGCGCAAGCCCCCACGATTTTTCAGCTTTGTCCTAACCACAACACTGATACAGATATCCCAATGCCATTGAAGACGGCAGAACCTCTCTCAAATATAAGCTGGAGCTGTACCCTGAGGAGTCGGAGGTCATTGCTGAAGCCCACTTCAAGCTTTCGCTGGCGCTGGAATTTGCTTCTGTGACAACTGCTGGTGACGATGGCGCAAATTCCAAGCGAGAGGAGATGGACCAAGGTCTGCGAGATGAAGCCGTCAAGGAAATGGAGCTCGCCATCAAGAGCTCAAAGCTCAAGCTTCAGAATAAGGAGGTCGAGCTGGCCACTATGGCCTCCCCCGAGGATAACGAGCTGGCACGCAAATCCATCCAGGAGATGAAGGAAGTCATTGGGGACATGGAGCAGCGAGTGAGTCTTTGTACCTCCTGGTTCCTTTGGGACGTTTTTGATTTCTTTTACTGACTGCCTAGCTCGTCGAACTGCGCAATGACCCTATTGACGCCAAGGACATTCTGGGTGCTGATGCTGGACCCATCGGTGGCATTCTCGGAGCTGCCCTTGGCGAGTCTGCTGCAGAGACCAAGGCCCGTGTTGATGAGGCTAAGAAGACAGCAACTGATCTTAGTGGACTTGTCCGCAAGAAGAACAAAGACGAATCTGCCGAGGAACCTGAAGCTGCACGCACGCCTGAAGCGGAGACCAACGGCAAGCGAAAGGCAGAAGAGCCTGCTGAAGATACCGAGACCAAGAAGGCCAAGGTGGAAGCTTAGGGTCGAGGTTAATGGTATTAGTTGGCTATTATTTCAGCGGGAAAAATAACTCAGGATGGAGTTCAGGGCATTGTCATATTGCGACGGAAGGAAAGGAACGGGACGAAAAGGATGGGAATTTTGAAGCAGCCAAATGTTACCCTGAGTATGTGGCGAAATGTAAAACTAACAGCTCTTTGATGTACGATTAGTTACGCGGGATGTTCGGCATAATGGACGGATTTAACAGGAAAGGTGTGAGCACAATTCATGAGTGAAGACGAGTACAAAACTTCATCTTTTATGCATTAACCAAGTCACTCAAACAGGAATCGAGTATGGACGGACATATGAAACCTATGCAACAAACATGAAAATGCGTTCTTATGAAGAATCGCTCGCAAGCCATGCAAACACCCCATCGTTACTTTTGAAACCCCGAACCAAACTGCAAAAAAGAATAATGCCCCTTGACCATCTACTACAACTTGAAATTGCCGCTCGAAGCAACCTTGGCAGTCTTTGCCTTCTTGCCATCCACGTCGGTGATTTCTCCCTTGCGGTTGATGACCTTGACGCCTCCCTTCTTGAGCTCGGCGATGGTGTCGCGCTGCATCTTGGCTCTCTTGCTGACAACCTTCTCGCCGTCGACACCTCCAGCCTTGCGCACGCGCTCTTTCTCGCGACGGCGCCGGCGGGCCTTGTCCTCGCGGGACATCTCCTGGCGGGCGACAGGAAGACCGGCCTTGGTGACGACCTCGCCGTTGGCTGCGTTGTCTGTGGCGCCAGCCTTGTAAACTTCTTGAGGAGCCATGCGACTGCTCTCGCCGGTGACGCCCTGGGCTGTTGTGGGCTGGGCATCCTCCATTGCGACAGTGGCAACGTCCGCAACGACGGATAGTGAGGGTGCTGTGGGCTTGGGCTTGTAGTGCCATGAGCTGAGGGCGTCCAGACGAGCACTGACGTCCTTCCACATAGCCTCAACTTCCTTCTCCTCACGCTGAAGCTTCTCGTCTGACTGGCTGACATAAGTGTCTGGGTTTGTATTCTTGACGTGCTCTTCCTCGTAGATCTCGGCCAGACCCTTTGTAGCTTTGGTATCGTCTAGTTCGACAAGACCACGACGAGTACCTGCGGCTGCACCTTCGGTGTCGGGACGTCGGCGTATAACCTCGTCGAACTCTTGAGCGAGAATACGACGCTTGATGAGATCCTCAATGCTTTCACTGACCTCAGGAGTGATGACAGGCACGGGCTTGCCAACATGCTCGAAATCGAGATCCTGCTCCAGTAAAGAGTTTACAGGGCGGTCAACTGCAGCAGCTTCACCAGAGAGAGTCCACTCACGCTTGGCAACGGATGCAGCCTCAAGCTTGCGGATCTCTTCGGCAAGCTTAGCTTGTCTCCGCTCGTGAGCTGAGCGTCTTGACTTGGGATCTCCAGCGGACACATCGGAGAGAGCATCGTCCGAGTCTTCCTGTTCCGACTCGTCGTCAAATAGATCTCTGCGAACATCGGCCATGGCTCTCTCAACGTCGGCATCGTTTGGCTGCTCGGGCTGGAACTTGACAGACTTTTTGGGCTTACCGCCATTCGACTTTCGACACGGCGGCGCAAAGAAGTCCTTATAGTAGACATCATTGGCATTGAGGCCGTTGTCGTCGTCATCCACAGGCTCATCCATATCCATGGCCTCATCCTCACTGTCGCCTTCTGGGGCATCGAGAGCCATGTCACCAAATGTAGGGCCGTCCTCCTCATCGTCATCATCTTCATCTTCAGAGACTGGCTCCTTAGCAGCCTTCTTAGATTTTGAACCTGTTGTAGGAGGAGCTAGAGGATCCGCGTCCCAGTTGATCTCCTCATCGTCGCTTGCTTGATCCGTGTAGGGATCTCCCTTTGCGTCCTGCTCCTCGAAATATTGTGTTTGTCGGTTGAAATCGTCTAGTGAGAAGAAACCATCGTTGAGACCGTCGGGATCCTCCTCATACTCTTCAACCGGTCCATCCACACCCTCGTCTTCCTCGTCATCTTCCTGATAATCGTCTCTGCCTTCTTCAATCTCCTCTTCGTCATCTTCCCAGTCGTCCTCTTGGCCATCTTCTTGAGCATCGTCTACTGATAATTGTTCCTCCTCGTCTTCGGATCCATCCTGATCGCTCTCGTCCTCGTCCTCGTCCTCGTCTTCGGAGTCTACTTCGAAACCATCCTCTCCAAACTCAAGCGTCTTGGAGTCTGATGCATCAGCGCCGTTGACGGCAATCTCCTTGCGTTCCTCCAACTCTGCCAGCGCCTCTTCTGAATACTTCAAGACACCACCAATAATTCTCTTGGCCTGCTGCCAAACCTGGCCGGTCTCGAACCCATCGATATAGACCTTGCGCATTTTAAGGACATCCTCGTTATTTGCAGCGCCTCTCTTGCGCTTGCGATTTTCTTTTAACCTCTCCTGTTGTTCATCGCCGACTTGTGAGGCAAAACCTTCGAGGGTGTGCTTGACAAGGTTGAGAGAATCGGTTGGGATGGACGCTGTGGGTTGAAGAAAAGCGTGTCGCTTGCCGTCGGCTAGGCTTTCTAAAAGGGCCAAGACGTGGCTATTTGTGAGAGAACCGGGAGTAGCCATTACGGGCGGCGCGGCAGTCAAGGTATGTGAGGTTGAAGTGAGCGATGGCGACGTCTGGACGGCCATGCTCTGGAGTTTTTATCGGAAGCAGAGCTGATTTGCACTGCTTTTTACCGCGATGATCAATGGTACATGAAAACTGTCGTGTTGCGTGCAATTGCCGTGGCGTGAGATGACTTTGATAAGTCGAAGCTGAAGACGAGTCGAGATGAAGCGAAAGCGATCGATGGCAGGAAAAAATTTGGGAGACTTGGGTGAGGCCCCGCGACGAGTGGAATCTGGATGAGTTGATTGGCCAATCAACCCATGTAAAGATTCGCGATAAGAGATAAGGCAGGGACCATTTGTATCTGGTTCTATCTGCGTTTGATCGATTCTGAGGAAGAAATACCTACGTCTTTCTATACCTAGCAAGGAAACGATATGCTTATTACTATATAATGTAAAGACGCTTGCTTTGCTAGTATTAGCATAAGAAGATCGGTGACTAGAATGATACGATATCCCACCTCAAATACACATATACGCTTATGTTGCAGGGAAAATATAGACACTTTGACGGCTTCTGGTTTCTAGGAACTTGAAGCAAATGGCCATCAGTTGTTTTGAGGAGGTTGAATATATAGAGTGAGATCGACTGATAGGTGCCGTCTTGTTCTTATATCTTTTACTTCTTCAATAGACTTACCTTAGTAAGGCAAGGATGTGAAACTTGATTGAGAACTAGCAACAAAAAGAACTGTTGAAAGATCGGAGCCAATTATTGAGTCATATTGTCCTTTCCTTCTCATTTTCCTCTATAAAGGAATAAAAAATTAGAAAAGAAGTACTGCCTCTGGTTCACTAGCAAGTTTTCCTAGAGCGATCACGACTCGCTTCTTCGTCTCCTTCGTCATGGCATGAGAAGACTTCTAAGCGCCTTACTCTTGGCATCTTCAGTTTCTATCCAATGCTTGGAGACGTATACGCATGGCTATCGTCAATAAAAGCTTTGGAAAATTGCGGTTCCTTTTGAATATGGTTCGCAGGCTGTTAATGAAGTCTGTAGAGCTTAGACCACAGAACTATTTAAAGCTAGAGAAATGGCGCTGCAGAATAAAATTGTCCAAGTCTATAATAAACGGCCTAGTATCAGTCCTTTTCACCACTTCAAGATCTGTACCCCTGACTCTATGTCACCGCTGTATCCTATTGATTGTAATTTCTCCCTGTTAGATCGACCGGCTGGGATCTGATGGATCTAGTAGCTTGTTTTATTTAGTTCCCGTTCGTTCTAAACGCATCTAGAATTACGATTCTTGGAGATATGGCTATTTCTTGATAACCACTTTGGTCGGACAAAAAGGGACATTCGCCCGCCAAAACCATGTACAATAGAGTAGATGCTTACTCGTTTTAGAGACGGATGCGGGTATGGTGACTTAAAAGTGCTTGCTGCTGTATTAACAGCATCGAGCTTCTTTGTTGCTAAGGCTGGAAAATGTAAACCACATCCTTACCCTGAGAATACATCACTTTTGTCGTTGATCTCAGATACCTCAACAGTGATCAGTCCCAAAACTAGAACCACTCAGAGTCTGGATGCCTCATATTCAACAGACCATTCAAGTTCTACCGGTGCTGTCGATGTTGTGCCAACAGCGTTGAGTGGTTCTTCAGCTATAACTTGGCCGCAAACCACAACGTTGAGTGCAAGCTTTCCGGACTATACAGCCTCTTTCGACCCTACAGCTAGTTATGATTCCGAGTTCGATTCTGAGACTTCGACTTCGACTTCGCCAAATAGTTTTGATTCAACCTTGGCTGATGTAACGACAATCGAGGACTCGACTACGACGAGGGCCACCATCACTGCATCAACTGATAAATCGGAACCAAGGAACAGCTTGACTCCAGCCAACACCTCTAATTCAGGCGTTACCAGTGCTTCGATTGATACTACTGATACAGCAACTTCAATCATTCCCACTACATCCAACGAGTCGATTGCAACCGCCGATGCAGCTACCTTTGCTCACTCAACTTCAACCGAGCCTAGAACATCAACCGACACTACGTATCATATGCAACAACCGAGACAGTCAGCTCAGGAGACAGAAAGGTCTCAACCGATACTTCCACTACTGATATCACCACATCCGACGGACCTACTACAACCATTGATGCCACGACTGTGACTAGTGAAGCACCTACAAGCATTGGCACCACCACAACCCTGGTTACATCCTTATCATCATCCGAAAGCACGTCGACAACGGAGAGCCTATGGACTTCAACAACTTCATCAGCATAATGCCCCGTTGTCTCAGTTACTATCGAAGACCCAAGCTTTGAGGGGGCAACACGGGCGAGAACAGATGGGACTATATGGGGCAGTTCGCCGGTGTTGCTGTACCATTTCAACAAAAGAGCAGCACCTCTCAAGACATACCGCGTGCTCATAGTGGCGACCAGTTTGCGTAAGTCGGACACATATCAGCGCTCCCAGACTTCATCACAGCTAACATCACATAAGACTTGTTAGCTCAGGACCAGGCTCTACCCTTGGATCTGATATGTGGAGGCCCATATCCCTAGACTCGACAAAGAAGTACCAAGTCTGGTTCTCATATGCTCCTGTCTCTGACCCTGATCAAGAGTGGGATTTTCCCTTCATCATCTCCACTCAGAAATATGGCCATGTCCACAATGAGAAAGTCTTTGTTCCCAAAGGCGCCCCTTTAAATACGTTCAACGCACTGCGATCTTCCAAGAAGCAATGAACGACCACCTCTATGCCTTTGTCAGAGTTAACAGCCAGGCTGTCGTTCGTTATGTAGCTATTGACGACATCTATGTGGGCGAATACAAACCGGCCTGTGCTGTTCCAATAGAGACTACTAGTCTCTGCGGTGGTACTCAGGGAAATTTCAACAGCAATGGCCCAAATTACAGAGCCATGTCGATGTTCCAGGGGAGCGTCGAGATGTGTGCCCGAGCATGTCTGGAGGATGAGAGCTGTGTGGTATTTGGCTGGGTCGTTTCCCAATATTACAAGAACTGTTACCTTTCATCGATCCCCAAGGAGAGTATGGGCATTTCGGCTAATGATAGAGGAGCGAAGTTCTATAATCGATCTTGCGGGCAATGCTCTCAGCTCGAATACTTGCCTTATTAGTTACCGAAGGATTGATTCATGTTCATACCCAGAGGGCAAGACAGTAATACCAGATAACATAGTATAGAATAGTTGACTTGCCCCGGTCACTTCAGCATAGCCTCCTCAAAGGGAAACTTTGACAAAACCTGCATCCCTGTCTCGGTGATTAGGACTTGCTGCTCCAGCTTGACACCCTGTGTGCCACCCTCCTTGCCAATATAACTCTCCACGCAAAGCACCATACCCGGCTCGATAACACCATCATAGCCAGCATCTGGGAAATCTCCTCGATGATACAAATACGGATACTCTCCCGTGAGACCACAGCCATGTGCCGAGACAAAATGACGGTTGGCCCAATCCTGCTCAGGAATATCCCACGCGAGATCTGCATACTCGCGAAACGTCAAGCCTGGCTTGAGGATACTCATGTTGTGATTAACCTGTGCAAGTGCAGTTCTGTATAGCTCCTTTTGCTCCTCGGTAGGCGGATCTGGGCCAGCGTGAAACGTTTGTGAGAAGTCAGAGTAGTATCCATGGCAACCGACTATGTCGGTGTCTAGAGCCACGAGGTCATTCTTCTGGATGACATAACTCGCTGACTCCTGGAACTAAGGGTTTGTTCGTGGCCCAGCGCTGAGGGGTCGAGTCTCGACATAGTCTCCATTCTGCTCAATTACAGATTTGTGCATGACTGACCAGAGTTGGTTCTCCGTCAGACCTGGCGAGACTGCATCGCGGAGTTTGCCCACAGCGACATCTGTTGCGCGAAGAGATGCGACAATGCATTTGACCTCCTCAGGCGATTTGATAGTCCTTGCCATCTCTATGGCTTGTTAAGCATCCACGATGTTGAGGCCGAGTTCCTTGAGGGCGATAGCAACGTTTGCATTCATACGCTCCAGACCAAGTGTGGCATTCCGTTTCCCAACAAGACTCCTAACCAAATCAGCCATCTCTTGTGCCCAATTCCTCTCCTTATCATGAATCTTGGGGCCGCTGCTCGTAAACGTGACAGACTTTGCTGTACGGACTTCATCGGCAGCCTCGTAGCCTTGAGCCAAGTGAAGGCAGCCCGCAAACTCAAACATGATGGATCGAGTTGCCGTAAGGAGAAGATACCGCGTGGGAGGGTTCCGTGCTGTGAAGACTTGCATGTCCCGAGTACCAGTCACATAACGAATGTTGACGGGATCACTGACGATGACAGCGTCGAGGCCATATTTGACCATCTGGCTTCGTGTACGATCAAGACGATATAGACGGACTGCCTTGAGATCTATCCCCTCACTCTCAGGGGCTCGATCCAAGAGAGCCAGATCTGACAGATCAGTTCTCTCAGCGTGCCAATCAAAATTTGCCGTCGTTGTATTCGATACCTAGGAAGCTATTCTCTTGCCCTCTCCTCTTCGCTCCTTGAGCCGGTCTTATAGGAAAATCCATCCTCGCAGGGAAGAGGGGTTCGGATTCACAACCCGACCCCAAAGCAAGCACAGGTGCTACTCAAGACAGTATTGTGACTCCCGCAACTTTCTTTCAGATTGGCTTGTTCCATCAAGACTCGCTAACTTGGCCTGTTGGTAATACCAGATAAGTGTCCTTGTCACCATCACCACTGAGGCCAGAATACCTCTGATAGCCTTTTACCTCCCCAATCTGTGTATTGAAGCCGTGTAGAACCAATTAAAAGAATATAGTGGCATACTTTCTTTGTGAGAGAACCCGGACACTAAGCATCAGACATGGCTCAACCACGTTAACTCTGACGATACCATATGCTGATGAAATAGCCTTTCGGATTGTATAGGCTGAAGCTACGGGTTCCTTTTCCGAAGTCAACTCTCACGCTCAGCCGAACCTTATCTCTAAATACACATCAAAGAGTAACTATCCTTTGTGAACCCTCGAGGTAACCCCGGAAGTAACAGTTACATGATACATATACCGCACCCACAGCCACCCACCAGAACCTCTTCGCCACCAAAATCAAAATCAAAATCAAACAAAGAACCCACGACGAGCTCAAATATATGCCGTTGAGAAGTCAAATGGCATACTGTCCATGAATTAACTTCGTAGGATGCTCAAGTGTTTGAACGGCCGGATAATTTCAAAGTTCCATGGGTGATGGCAGGGGCTGATGCAGAAATCAGGATGTATTTGAATATCACCGGCATATACGTAAGACACACCCGGCACCATGCTCAACGATAAGGTCATTTCAAAGACAGTTTAAGCCAGATTTGAACGCTTGATCGTGTTTGCGCACAGAACGAATCCTAGGTCCATGTTTGCGTCACCTCGTGTCTTCTTACGCATAGAATTGCTCTCGACTGAACTCAAAGCCGAGGAAACAATCATCACCTTTAACTAAGGTACTTATCCAGGACTGATGAGTAAAGCCATTGGGAATTTAAAATCATGAATTCGCAGTATCGTGTCAAAGCAATTACCAGCCTGACTAGCCCATGGCATGCATCCCTCAACCCATCATGTACATCATCACCATAAAACCAGGTCGTTACTCTCACCCGAATTCCCATGCCGCCAGCGCCAACTATCATCCCATGCCGTTCCCAAACGAGACGACACCGACACCTAGCAACGATTTCTCATCATACATCCAGGCATAACCGTGTCAGGTGGTATTCCAATCAAAAGCAGCCAAAGCCAAACCCTGGTTAAAGGATATAGAATAACAGTGTTTGAAAAAGAAAGGAGAGAGATAGACGAAAAAAAAGATGCAATAATTAGAACAGAGAAGCCTGCAATCATCTCCAGGAAATAGCAGGTTGACAAGCAGACCCCGAAAACGCCTCATGTCGCGGAATTCCAGCCGCTCTCACCGACCAGAAGCCTAACCAGGCCTCACACTTTCATACTAAGCAAATGGCATGTCGAAAGAAAAGAGCATAACGCAAGTATGCTCGCAAAATACAAAAAAGCGAAGCAAAAGTCGTGTGCTATTGAGCTTCGTTCGTCTCGATTTGTTGGTATCGAGCAACCCTAGTTGAGATTAGGATAGTGTTGAATGTTGAAATAATGCAGCAAATAATGATTTCAGAGAAATGCGGCTGATGCTCGGTTTCGAACCGAAGAGGCCATTTCTTGAAGAACCGATCCGTCATGACGATTTGAATCAAATCGACTCTAGATCTCCATACGACCCGCGACATCATCGCTCATGGATCTGTCAGGACTGCTATCGAGCATGTCCATATCCTCGATATCCTCGTCGAAGTCTTCATCTGAATAGGCAACGAGATCTCCGTTCTCTCCGCGATTCCAGAAAAGACCGTCGTCATTGAGCTCCTCGTCGTCCTCATATGGCACTAACTCAGCATCTTGATCGCCAAGCCAGTAGTTAGCGCGTTTCTGCGCGCCAGCTGATTCGAGATCCCGTTGGTTGCTGTGGTTCCTGGCCAGATTTGTGGGTCGGAGAGTTGGGCTATGAGACGAGATAACTGGCACGACGCGGACGTAAAGATATGCCACTCTTTTCAAGGTGCGATTGAAGAAGAAGTAGTGTGAAGCCCAGATTGCACTCTCGTCTTCTTCAAAAGGGTCGCTCTCAGGGTTGTAGCTGAAAATAGTACACTCGTTGAGGTGCATCTCCTTGTCGATCAATGACCAGCATTGGGGCCCCCATATTGAGCTTGTCTCACTGCCTAGCGAGGAACCGAGAGATTTGGGCTCGAAGTTAGGTCTCACGTTCTGGAGAATTGAATCGAGGTTGACCATGACGCGACGCAGGTTTCGCTCGCGTTTGAAGTCGTTGGGTCGAAGGACATGAGAGAAATCGTAGTGTGGGTGACTCGCATTCAGCGTCGCGATAAGGTATGCAAATGTCTTGCGGCTCGAGAGCTCGGATAAGGGGCCGAAAGCACTTGAGTGTGAAAACAGCTGCATGCTCGGTGATGTAGCAAGCATGTGAGCGCGCTCAGGTGGTGATAGGCTGGCGCCGAGCTTGAGAAGGGCTTCGTGTTGCGAGTTCAGATCGTTGTCGATGTTTTTGTAGAGCTTCTTGTCGGAACCTGTTGATTTCGTTGTGTAGAGATCGCATCCGCCTGTCACGCTACAGTCGGGTGTGTTAAAGTTCAGCGCGCTCGTCACCGCTTCGAAGTCTTGTACTGGCAGATACTGCATGTGCGCGTTAGCATGTGTCAGACGAGGGGTTCCTCCGCGGGGTCCTGGGGCTGCTAACCTTCATCTTGGAAGCGGAAGAGCAGTTTGCGGTCGATTCTGTGGTGGAAATGTCGCGGTGTTGATGCACTGGACCGTAAATGCGTGATGCGACTGACTGATTGAGGGAGCAGTCAAGGGAACAGATTGCGTCAGCGTGGAGTCGTGGTGGGCCGGAGTCGGAAGGTGACAGTTGTCGCGATATGGGAAAGATGGCGGTAAGCGGACGATGGCCGATGTCATGAAATACGATGTCGAAATCGGTTGCGACAATCGATATGGCGGCTATATGGGGTATTGATGATTGAGGAGAAAGAGGGGGATAATAGTGTGAGGGTGAGGATGATTGAAAGTGGGCGGAAGGAAGTCGGGAATTAAAGATCGCCGGAGTCAGGAGCAGGTACAGTTCGGGAGGGGCGAGGTCAGGAACTTAAATCGCGGTGGTAACTTCTAATGCCCTGGACGGAGTAATCGGCGGCAGATTCGTTACTGTAACGTTGGGAGATACAGTGCAGCCGGCAAGGACCCTGAGAATCTAAAAGACCGGAGATAAAAAGAGATTGGTTGGCGATGACGGAAGATAATAATAGGCACTGATCAAGATTGGACAGAAGATTGCCGAGAACCTGGTCGATTCAATTGATGATGAAAGGGGGAGATTTTGGATAGAGATAAGCAAGCAACAGGGTTGAGGTTGAGTCGGTGAATAAGCAATAAGAAATAGATAAGGTAGGAACCTGGTCAGTTTATGAGACCAAGGAAACACAGGATGACTGATTGAGGGGCCGCAATTGAAAGGATGGATATGGATAGGCTTTGATTGAGTTGATGGAATTGGCCGGCTTCGGGATAGAATGGTTGGAGTAGAATGGGATGGGTGGCCTGTTGGGCTGTCTGAGGTTAGCGGATGAACGGTAACTCTGTCTCTCGCTTGCATTGCGTAGTGCAGCGCAGCGTTGGCTTGCGTGTTGCGTTGCGTTCTCGTCAAACAAAGACATTTGAGTCCACTCAAATCTGGTGTGATCCTTTGCTGCAGCCAGCCACGGGATCTCAAAATCAGTCACTTTTGCTGGGAGCTGAGTTGAGCTGGCGTGAGCTTAGACCGTTCCCGGCCCTGGTCTGGCCAATGTTGAAGAAGTCCGGGGATCGCGCCAGTTCTCGGTACTGCCAGTTAAGCCATGGATATCAACGGGAGCCAAGAGAGCCCCTGTAAGCCTCATGCTTCATCCTTTGGCTCTCATGAGACAAACCTGAGGGACTCTGTTTTGATCAATTCTTCAGTGCAAACTTACAATCCAATCGTTTCGCACATGTCCTTAATTACGATCTGTTGTTCGAAGACCCGAATGTGTAAGTTTGGCGTATCGTAATAGGGGGATGCTCTGACGGCAACTCCACGCGACTGATCAGCGATAGCGAATGGGGCTGAACTCCGAAACCACGCGCTTCAGTCGACCGCTAGGATGAAATAGCCCATCCCCTCTGATGGATGGGCCAGATCCATCTTTAGTCACCGTCTAACGTTAGTTGGAAATTGGAGAAACAAGAAACAAGAAACAGAAATAAGCATATGAGGTCAATCGTTTTCTCTTGATTCCAGTTGCGGGCCGAGGTGTTGCGACTGAGCAGTGCGGGTTGATTTCGGCTTCGATAAGCACAGGAGGTGGTGACCCAACGTGCCAGGCCTGACTATTTTCAGTGGGATACAGCCTCTGATGACGATCATTGCTGTTGTTCAAGGCTCGCTCTCCTCTCACTGTTGCGTCGACGTTTGATCGATAACGGGTCGAAGACCGGAGACAATCTCTCTGCGCTGCCCGTCGTAGCTGTCGCAACACCATCGCCCACAGGCCTCATCTCTTGATACGAAAGAAGGTGGTTTTCCACCGTCAAAGATCTACAAAACAAGACCAACACGGTCGGAGACTCCCAAAACACCATCTGCGCCTATTCCCACGATGTAAACATGCGTGTCCTCTCTTCCCATCGAAGAGATGCTCAGCCGCCTGAGACTTTCCCATTACAGAATTCCTGACTCCTTGAGCGACGCCAATACTTGTTCGTCGGCCTGTTGAACCAAAGTTAATTCTCGACCAGTGAATATACTGCAACTCGTATGAAAACGCTTGGTAGGTATTGATCGATCGCCTCAATCCGACGCTTCGGGAGCGGTGTCGAATTGATGTTGGGTAGCAATTAAAAGGCCGTCAAGGAGGTTTACATGATCTTTGTAACTTCGTCCTCGACCTTGTTGGAGGCTTGGCGTCAGCTGTCTTGCGACGATTTGGCGGGTGGGTGGGTGTGGGTTGCCGGGCTATCACAAAACTTCATAGTTTATCAAGCTGGTCATGACTTACCTCCATATCTTCAAGGGAGTCCTGCTGGCCGATGCAGCGAAGAACATTCTTTTTGCTCGTTTCCTGCAGCTCGCCGGCGAGGAGGATTTCGTCGAGGATATAGTATGCCTTGGTGAAAGAGAAGATGATGTCGAGCTCGCAAACGTTGCCGTAGTACTTGTCCATCTGCTCGACATATCGGTGGATAATTTCGAGGGTGATCAGCTCGTTGTCTTCGGAGGAGCATCCGGCGATGAAGAAGAGTGATGCATATCGGCGATAGACAATCTTTGTATCTACGTTGATGGTTAGCTCAATGTTATCAAAACAAAGGGGTTAGGAAACTGACCCTTATATTCTAGGAAGTTGCACATGCGCGTTCTTCGAGCGAGCACAAGCTGAGATACATCCTTGACGATCTTGGCCTTATCCTTTGGTGAGAGTGTTGTGAACCATTTGGCAAGACGCTGTCATGACTAGTCAGTGCTGTTGGAGCTGCGCAAGTGAGGAACCAAGACACACCACTTTACCCTGACGGGATAGGAGAATGAGATATCTGTAGTTAGCTCTCGGTCAGCAGGAGGGAAAAGTTGGTGTGCCACGGAGAAGCATACTGAATGGCCATGATGGTCTATCGAGCCTGCTTCGAGGCGTGCAGATAAAAGGCAGGGAGATGTTTCGAAAGATGACGGAGGAAGCAATTCTGGCTTCAAGGTGGACACGGAAGCAATTTTGGCGGGTTGGTGACGAGTTGGCTCAGGTCGACAAGCCCAATGATGAAGTGAGGTAAGGTCGGTGGTCCAGGCTCCAGCCAATCCGCCTACTGGGCTAGGTCTGGATCCCCCTCTCAGCACTGACTGGGCTTGGGAGTCGACGGAGCCAGCGGGTCACTTCAGTGGGTGGCTACACTGAGTTGCTATATTGATGGGACGGGAGGAGAGCGCCGGGCGCCATCTAAGGTTAACATAGATAAGCTAAAGTTAAGGCGAGTTACCTATTCTCTCTGGAGTTATACTATTCGATCCTGTCTCTAATAAAGAAGTTACCAGGTAATTGAGCCAGTCAATTTCATTGTGATTGGCACCCACTATATGATTCTGCACACTCAATGGCGACAAGTAGGCCATATAGTGCCGACATACCTTACTCTACCTACTACCTAAGGTAGGTACATACTTAAACCCACGTACACAGAAGATGATAAAAGAATCTCTGACCTTAACGTGAAAGAAATGGTAACGGGTACCATGTCATCAATTGGCCATCTCACCTGTTAAGCACGCGACTATGCGCTCCTACTGATGTCAGGTCCCAAACCTTTCATGGCCATTCAGAGCCAGCCTCCCACTCACTTCTGGTCTACCTTACCATGATTCGATATTTGCAGCCATGACAAACATAAATACAGTAGAATCATTACACAAACCTCAAACTTCGCTTGTGATTAATAACTCTGACCTCGAGTAATTAGACATTACTAAGCTATCTGCTTTACCCCACGCATTTCAACAGTGGGCGCGCTTTGGGATAGACTAGGTATTTTGGTCTGCAGGTTTAATACTGGCGTGTCCGAGTTTACGCCTCGAAGACCCCGACGGCGAAAATTTCCCTCTTGTTACTAAAAGTCTCTCCTCGAACCATTCTCTTCTCATTTGGTTGTTGGGACTATCTCTCTCGTATTTTAGTATTCCAATTATCTCACATAATTTCACCATGACGAGACTTATTCTATCTACTGCGTATGTATCTATCTCACGCCTTTGCAGTTTTAATGGATGCTTACAAAACCCCTCTCGACAGCAATGTCATGTTGGCAGGCCCCTCCATTATCCGTAAACCCGGCAACAACAGATCCAACCTCGAACTCGTCAATTCTCTGCGTGACAACATCGCCGAAGCTCAGCGCGATTATGCGATCGATGCGCAAGAAACAAACGGCTTCACCAACGGCGACACGCCCAGAGGCAAGCACACAGCCGTCGACCTCTGGACTGAACAAGAAGGCGATGCGCTATACGTCCCTCGCATTAATTGGAACGCCGCGGGCCTCCAAGAGGAACCCAGTCAGTATGAGATCACTGTCAAGTTTTTTGTTCTCCCGGGTATGTCAGTAGCTGCTCGGGAACAACATGTCAAAGAGGCTCTGGACTTGGTCCAGAGAGAACTCGGCATTCAGACCATCGACCTCTTGATTGTATCTTTCCCTGGCATTTCGTTCGAAGGAAACTGCGAGTGGGAGGCGGACAAGACCAATGCCCAACAGGGAAACCTTGAAGAGGAGCTTGCGACTTGGAAGGTGTTCGAGGGCTTGCACAAGCAAGGCCTTGTGAAGCGTCTTGCTGTGGCCGAGTTTGGTAGCGAGAAACTCGGTGCTTTCATAAAGCGTGCGAGTGTCCGGCCCGTCATCGACCAGATCAACCTGCGAAACTGCTGCGATGTTCCACCTCCGCTGAAAAAGCTAGCCGAGGAAGAAGGCGTGGAATTGCATGTTCACAACGACTGTATCGATATTCTTCCGCACGGCACTCTTCGAGAACTCCTTAGCCACGGGCCGACGGGCGCAGGTCTCCTTGCTGATCCTGGTAACAGCGGTGCGGGATTGACTGGAGAGATTGTCCCGGAATGGGTAGTGCGATACACGGCATTCGTACAGGATCGAGGCGTCATAGAGAATAAGGGATATTTTGCTGGAGCGGAGCTGGTGGCTCCATAGTTCTACAACTTCCTTGACGGCCGGAAAAGAGAGGAAAGACAAAGAAAGAGAAAAAGGAAGAGATGATGAACCATTGGGTTTCTGGCATATTGGATCTCCAAGCCACATAAGATGGAATGTAGTGGCATCATTTGTCCATTTGTTTTTGTGCAAAACAGCGAGCATCAGATACACGGAGTTTAGACACTATGGTAGGGAAATTGGCTGCAAGACGGCTTTTCTGTTTTTCTTTTTGTTTACCCAAGCATGCTTCGTTTGCGGCCTCTCATCCGCACGTCTTCTAGCTTCTTGAGAACAATCTTGGCCTGTTTAAAGGTCTGGCCATAGGCTTCGAGCACCTCTGGAAAGACGCACTCTGCTCTTGGATGTGTGCTACCAAATGCTCTCTCCAGAACGTAGAGATCCACTGCCCGGTCTTCATCTGATATACTTCCACTCGCAAGACCCAGATCGATAATAACCAATTCTCCATGTAAGGAATTACCATCTTGGGGGTTAGCTGGGGGTTGCAACATCATGTTGCTTGTGGTCAAGTCACCATGGACGATGCCGATTTTGTGCATGTTGCCAATAGCAGTACCAATCCTTTGCATGAGGTCCTTCAGCTCAGCATCGCCCTCTATGCCTTCAGTTCTATTTCCGAGCCGCTCATTGATGCTCTTTCGAACAGGGCCTCCGGATATCCATTCCAGCATCAACCACCCAGCAGATTCATCCACAGCATACACAGCTGGTACACGGACCCCATCGCGGCGACACTTTGCAAGAATACGAGCTTCTGAAAGGATTCGGTGTTTCGTGAGCCGCTGATCAAGAACCGGGTGACGCCAGGGCTTAGGAGGGCGATACTTGAGGGCGCAGGGAATATCGGGTAATAGGTAAGTGGTTTTGTAGAGGCGACCCTCGGCACCTTGGGTGATGAGGATTGGCGGGGTCGACGCGGGGTATTCGAGGATCTTTGGGAGGGGAAACTGGTGCGCTTGCGGCGCGGGGTCAGCCGTCACCGTTGCTGTAGTCGTCGCCATGAGCAGGCTCGTAATATTGTTGAGGGTTCTTGGGAGCAAGAGGACGAGGGTGGTAATAGAGAATACAGAAACAGGCGATATCAGTGGAGAAAGATCCGATGATTGTGATAAGCTGCAAGACTGGCGCAGGTACAGGGCATCGATGAAGTCAGTGGGAGGTCAGAACCTTGCCTAAGGGACAAGGGAGATGAGAGAAGAGGAATAATTCCATTAGCACCACTTCGCTCACGCCTTCAACGGCCCGCGAACTTTTTACTGGGTGCCAAACTGACAGCGGCTAAAGCCTTCAGTAACGAATCAAGTTTATTCCTACTCATGACAACAACGTCAACCCAGCCAACTTCTCTTTACCCCTCCATGAACTTGAATCGCCGGGCGCGTTGTTCAAATATCCAATGCATACTGTACTAGATGTCTTTCATAACTTTCACCTCAACAAACTAATGTCTTTCAGCTCTCTTTTTCCTCAAGCCCTAGACTTGATCCACCAAGGTACTACCCTTCTCCTAACCCTAATTCCAGACCTCGATATCCATGCTTTTATGGGCTTGGGCGCTCCGAGGATCCAAGACACTACTCAAATAAGCCTAGCATAGTGTCCTGCAAGAATTGGTCACATCCAACCGATGGTGATACTCAACCTGCAGATGAACCCACTCGGAATGCAATCCATCCGCCAATGCAATGTGAAAACCCGCTGGACGGTTCGGCAGCGCAGCATTAGGTTTTGGATACTGCCAATCTTGAGCAGGCTTGTGGTGCATCCTCTTAAATTATGACATTAACAAGTTGTGATGGCTACGTATCGTTCTTGAGTACGTTTTGTGTAAACCACCATCAGTCAGCATCACCAGATACCGTCTTGACCGTTTCTTCCGCCCGGCACTTCCGCGTACATCATCATCACGGTACCTCACGCTTACCCATTCTTAGGGGCCATGCAAAGTAGTATCAGTCAGACAACTACAACGCCATCAAGTCGCGCATCGCATCCCACTGGACTGGCCATGACCATGTGATGACTGACTGACTTGAATACCCTGCCCTGTCTCTATGGGCTATCGTTAGTTGCAGATGCACCTGCAGGGGGTTCTTCTCGATCCCCAGCCATCTGCACCAAGTGGCCCAGCACGAATATGGAAGCTCGGCTTGTGTATGAGCCTAGAAATTAGGTGCCTCTGTTAGTTAATTAGAGCGCACACAAACGCGCGGGTTCTCTTTGATAGGTTAAGATACAGTAGTGTACGGCATGATTGTTGGGGTTGTTGAATTTGGCTGCGCTTGCGCTTGTTCTTCCCGTCGTCATCGCTCATGTCCCTTGCCTTTCACCTGCATATTGTGTGCGCCTCTTCCCCTTCTCTCCCTTTTCTCTCACACAAACACACAACTCCCCAAGGACCATGCGCGATAGCTTCATCCTCCGCCTCGACTCGCCATCTAGACGCTCTGCTCAACCATGGCCGAGTTCAATCTGCTCCAGTGGACTATCATCCTCATTCTGATCGCTGTCATTCTGTCCCTCATCGTCCTCGTCCAGATCATCTCCTCTTACACGGCCGCGTACCAAGCGGCGCCGCTCGAAATTGCAACATTTCTTGACACTGCCGACTTTTCTGTACAGGAGAATGAGAGCTATGATCGTGACGTCGCAAAGGTGCAGCGCCTTGATGATAAGATACGCTTGACACGGCTCCTAAGGGAGATCCAGAAGACGGGTGATGATTTGCGCGAGGATATCAATGGTGTGGTGATCGAGGAGGACACCACTAAGCTAAAGACTTCCGCCAGGCTGTTGTGGGCGTCGAAGCGATCGAGGTTAGAGGATCGGGTTCGTAGACTCGACATGCTACGCATGCGCTTTCTTGTCGTTTATATGGGTGTCGTCGCATCACAAACAAGCACCACTACTCATGAGAAACCCTCTGCACCGCCGCCTCCGCCCCCTCTACCTACGGCAAGGGATCTGGAAAAATCACCGGTTTTTAAAACGCCAACCCGTCCTGCTCTTCCTAGAGGCTTAATGGAGGGTATCATCAACCGTCCTCCCTTGCGCAGTTTGACCACCCAGGCTCTCGTTAACCACCCGGAGCCCATACCAAAACCTAGCCGTAAGGGCTGGGCGGGAGTTGTCCAGGAGCTACAAACATCGCCTAAAATGCATCAGCGCCATGCTTCAATCGAGCGCGCAATGTCAAGGTCATATTCCAAGTCGCCGTGATCTTGAAGCATCGGTTTGGTCCTGGACTTCATGGTTTTCTTTTCGTTTTGGTTTCTGGTTACAGCGACACGGCATAACTCTTACAGGTTGTCAAGTGCGACGATACAGCATGGACATTACACAATCCTCATTACACGGCGTTCTTAGTGCGGCCAGGTGGCCGCCAACATATTTACAAAACAGCATATTCCAGCATGACAGCGGACACTCACCACGACCACAGGAGGCATGGTTGAATGAGCAACGATTAACGACGGGTTGGTTTGGCGAGGATGGGGCCTCGGGGGCTTTGTTCATGAGGAGTTTGGTTCCTTAGTTTCACTTCACTTCTGTAGATGGGATGATACCCCTTTCCCGCGGCCTTAAGTCGTGGTATTTCCTTAGCACGGTTGTTATTGTCTTATTCTAAGACTCTGTTTGTTTTTTTGTTTTGTGAATCACTATTCATGATCAAGACATGCTTCTTCTTTTTTAATTTGCTGCTACTCCTGGAAATTGGCAGGACACAACTGTGTATCAATGACCAGAGATAGCTTCGGGACCGGTACCATTTCTCTCCCCGACTGTAGCATTGTTAGTTCTAGTTAGAGCGGATATGAATTCATGACGTTAGCTTACCGTCAAGTGCTACCAAGAAACGGCTTACACAGTTGTAGCATGCAACCTGTTGGTGTCAGGATAGGTTTGATGACTACAGAGGGACAGGGGACTGTCTTACCGTGGCTGTGATTTCCACAATTTCTTGTTCGTTGAAATACTCCCGCAGGCGACCAAAAGTCCCATCTTTGACTTGAACGTTTCTCGTCATCTCATCCGTGTACAGCAGCACAGCCCATTGCTTCTCTGATAGCTCAGCAGGCCGCTCACCAAGTTCCTCACCCTTGATAGCCTCAAGTCCAGCCTCAGACACACCACCCTTGACAGCTAGCGGCGCATGGTGCTTCCATTCATACCAGGCCTTGTTGCACACAGCAATACGTGAAATTGCAAGCTCTCGAATGTCGTCGCTTAGAGAGGTCTTGGTACGAACAGCGCCAAGGAATGAGTTCCAGCCATCAGCAACGTGGGGGGAGTGAAGAAGAGCTAAATCCAGAGATTGTAGGGGCCGAGGGGCGCGGCGCTCTTCTATGCGCTTTACAATGGCGGCATGCTCCTCGGACTTGGTCTCAGGAGGGTTGGATACGTAAGGCACCCGCATGATGGTAGATAGTATGGTGTAAGTCGATATGAATATAAGAGTGTTCTGAGATAATGTTACCAGAGGGAAACTGCGTGTTTTATAAGTTACAGAGTAAATGAGGTTGAGAAAACAAGTTGTGAGAAAAGTTATGTGAGAGGTATGGTATTCGCGTTTGGTTATATGTTCACCCGGGCATGCGCGGGGTCGGGTTTGAATCGCAACTCCCGACTCCACTTCCCGAAAACCGGCGCCGACACACGGAGGTTAATTCCGGCATTTGATGTTTCTCGATTGAGTGGGTGTGAAAAGCAGCAAGTCTGGAAACTACCGGAAAGAATATAAAGAACTTTTTCGTACCACAATCAAGTTCTTTCCAGGTTGGATATAAGGATTGGAGTGTAAGTCGTGGGTATTTCAGGTAATTCATTCCATGGTCTCAATCATGGTGCATTCATGGTACAAAAGCGATTCCTCTAAACCTCGGATACTGAACTCGGAATTGTTCGACACCATGAATCGAATTTCTAGAACTCTAGCACTGTATTCGGACCTCAATGTGTTGCTGATGAGTATACAAAGTGACCTGATACGGAGCATGTACTGAGCTGATGGTTGGACAAAAAGTTACTGTGTATGCTCTATGCTTGTTCTCGAATACTCTTTATCTTCTTCACTCATGTTATTAAAGACACTATACAAACAACATGATCAAATATGGTATTCGATTATTCCCGTTCTAAATAAAAGGCATTGACATTACTCCACTGCTGACTGCAAGGCTATGTGATCTCAGGCGAGGAGAGGCGTTACGAGACAATGGTTGCATTGAAGTTTGAGACTATATCCAAAGAGATGAACTTGCGCATCTGTGGCGCCTTCTGAATTCGCACAAGAAAGTAAACCACAAATGCCCACGTCTTTGGGAGGGTTTGTGTTCATCGTCACGAATCATCATCTCAAGATATTGCTAGACTTGGTTGCTCCACCAACTCAACTACGTTTTGGCGGTCTTTCATATCTCGAAACTTGCACTCTCTTAACATACGAAAAGAAGCAAATTGATAAGAGCTTGCAAAAAAAAGACTGAAGAGACCTGAAGTAAACTCGGACTGTTAATGGCTTGGAGTACTGCCTTGCCACGGTTAATTCATCAGGCTGTAACGTATTCGTTCACCATACCTAGCTTGCATCATCAGTCACCCAAGGAACGCGTTGCGGGACATCACGTGACAGGGAGCTCCAGCTTGGATCATTAACGCGACCTCACTTTTTCTCGCGTCGTCGCAACCTCCCGTCATCAGCTCTATATTCCTTCAGCCTTCCCCCGTCACTCTCGATCACGATTCCATCAGAAACGATGGCCGAGATCAAGATTGACAGTAAGCTCTTCCAGGAGCGCATCTCCCACTTTGTCACTGCCTGGAAGAATGACCTGCGCTCCAAGGATGGCCTGTTCAACGGCGCTCAGTCCCTCATTGTGATGATGGGCAAGGTTGAAGAGATCCCCGAATTTCACAAGAACAATGCGATTCACGTATGCGATCCCACGACGACTCGAAACGAATGCGAGATGCATGCACTAACAATATCTTAGTTCTGGCTTCTTGGATATGAGTTTCCGACGACCCTTATGTTGTTCACCCTGGACACATTGTACATCCTCACAACAGCGAAGAAAGGTGCGACCGCATTTCTGCCTGCGCGAAATGACTCATACTAAATCTATTCTAGCCAAGCATCTCGAACAGCTGAAAGGGGGCCGATTCCCAATCGAAGTCCTTGTGCGAGGCAAGGATGCCGCCGAAAACGAGAAGCTCTTCGTTAAGCTTGCCGATAAGATTAAGGAGGCAGGAGTAAGTCGGTTGAAGGTTCATTGTCGTTCAGTCCTAACAAATGCCTTTCAGAATAAGGTCGGCACCATTGCCAAAGACACCTCCCGAGGACCCTTCGTCGATGAGTGGAAGAAGCTCTTCAACGATCAGTGCAAGGATGTGGCCCAGGTCGACATTTCCGCCGCCCTTTCTACCTACGCGTTTGCCGTAAAGGACGAGAGCGAACTCCGAGCCATGCGAACCGCCTCCAAGGCTTGTGTTGCCTTGATGACCCCCTACTTCCTCGACGAAATGTCCAACATCCTGGATGCCGAAAAGAAAGTAAAACACTCCGCACTCGCCGACAAGGTCGACAAGAAGCTCGACGACAACCAATTCTGGAAGACAGTCGAGTTACCTAGCAAGGGCAAACTTCCCTCGGACCTCGATCCCGCTCAGCTGGACTGGATTCTGGGACCTTCGATCCAGAGTGGTGGCAAGTACGATCTTCGATTTGCCGGTGAACCCAACGACGAAAATCTTCACGCGAATATCATCATTGCCGCCATGGGGCTTCGATACAAGTCATACTGTTCTACCATCGCCCGAACTTACCTCGTCGACCCCAACAAATCTCAGGAGAGCAACTATAAGCTTCTTACTCTCATCCACAACACTATCATCAAGGAGATTCGTGATGGTATGACAGCGAAGGAGGTTTATGGCAGGGCCATTAGCATTATAAAGAGCAAGAAGCCAGATATGGAGAAGCATTTCCTAAAGAACGTTGGTTGGGGTATTGGATTAGAGAACAAGGATCCTACTTTGATTCTCAACGCCAAGAACCAGCGGGTTCTGAAGGACGGCATGACTCTCATCATCAACACCGGGTTCCAAGACATCGAAAACCCGTCCCCCCAGGATAAGAACAGCAAGATCTATGCGCTCGTTCTGACCGACACCATTCGAGTGACTTCGGCAGAGCCCGTGGTGTTCACAGCTGAGGCCCCAACAAGCGCTGATGCCAACTCGTTCTTCTTCAAGGATGATGAAGAAGCAGAGCCTGCCCCTAAGAAGGAGAAGAAGGACTCGCGAGTTGGTGCCGTTGCGACCAAGAACATCACAAGCACAAGACTTCGCTCAGAACGCACAACCCAAGTCGCTAACGACGACCTTGAGAAGAAGCGACGGGAGCATCAGAAGGAACTTGCAGCGAGAAAGCAAAGGGAGGGTCTCGCCAGATTTTCAGAATCCACGAGTGGCCAAAACGGTGGTGAGGTCAAGAAGTTCAAGCGTTTCGAGTCTTATAAGAGAGACAATCAGTTTCCCAGTAAGATCAAGAACCTCGAGGTTGTTGTCGATATCAAGAACAACACAGTCGTTTTGCCCATCATGGGCCGCCCTGTTCCTTTCCACATCAACACTATCAAGAACGCGAGTAAAAGCGACGAGGGTGATTGGGCATTCCTGCGTATCAATTTCCTTTCCCCTGGTCAGGGCGTAGGCCGAAAGGATGACCAGCCCTTCGAAGATGCATCGGCGCACTTCGTCCGAAGTTTGACCTTCCGATCGTCTGATGGTGAGAGATATAATGAAATAGCGACTCAGATCTCCAACATGAAGCGCGATGTGGTTAAGAAGGAGCAGGAAAAGAAGGACATGGAGGATGTCGTCGAGCAGGACAAACTCGTCGAGATAAGGAGTAAGTCAAAGCTAAACATGTTTCCGGATCAGTCGATGCTAACCAATACCCAGACCGACGACCAGCTGTGCTGGACAACGTCTATATCCGTCCAGCGATGGAAGGCAAGCGAGTACCAGGCAAGGTCGAGATTCACCAGAACGGTATTCGATATATCTCACCCCTCAACGCACAACACCGAGTGGATATACTATTTTCCAACGTCAAGCACCTGTTTTTCCAACCTTGTCAGCACGAGTTGATTGTTATCATTCACATTCATCTCAAGGACCCGATCATTGTTGGCAACAAGAAGAAGACGAAGGATGTTCAGTTCTACCGAGAAGCCACAGACATTCAGTTCGATGAGACGGGTAACCGCAAGCGAAAGTACCGTTATGGTGACGAGGATGAGTTCGAGGCAGAACAAGAGGAACGACGTCGCAGAGCCGAGCTGGATCGACTGTTCCAGGGCTTTGCTCAGAAGATTGCCGAGGCTGGTCGCAACGAAGGTATCGAGGTCGACATGCCTGTCCGTGAGCTTGGTTTTCATGGTGTGCCATTCCGAAGCAATGTCTTTGTGCAACCTACCACGGACTGCCTCATTCAGGTTGTCGAGCCTCCTTTTATGGTCATCACCATTGAGGAAGTTGAGATTGCCCACCTGGAACGTGTTCAGTTCGGCCTGAAGAACTTTGATATGGTCTTTGTCTTCAAGGATTTTACACGCCCCCCTTACCACGTCAACACCATCCCCGTCGAGTTCCTTGACCAGGTCAAGGAATGGCTTGACTCCTCCGATATCGCCTACACAGAAGGTCCCCTTAATCTCAACTGGCCAACCATCATGAAGACAGTCACTGCAGACACCCACCAGTTCTTTGCTGATGGTGGTTGGTCTTTCCTGCAAGCTGACTCTGACGATGATGATGGCGAGGGTGAGTCTGAGCAAGAATCGGCCTTTGAGATGGACGAGGACGAATTCGATGAGGAGTCTGAATCTAGTGACGAAGGATCCGATTTCGGCAGCAATGCAAGCGATGACGACGAAGATGCGGAACTCGACAGTGACGAAGAGGGTGAGGATTGGGATGAGCTCGAGCGCAAGGCCAAGAAGCGCGATCGCGAGAGTGCCATGGAGGATGAAGACCGAGGCGGCAAGAAGAAGCGCAAGCGCTAAACGGTGACATAATGACTGGGTTTCGGGGTGAGAAGATGATATTTCTTTTTTTTTTTTTTTTTTTGCGCGAACTTAGGATGAGGAGACGCTGGTTGGTTGCTACACCATTTGTACTAAAAACATACAATTTTCCTACTTAGTTTTTACGTTTAGCTGCAAGCCCTCGAGTCCTTTCAAGGGGACAAGTAGGCTGCAGAACATCATATCTCAAATAGCTGGTCTGGTGGTAAGGATTTTTTATAGTTCCTTCGCTCATCGATATCGATATCGATATGGTCAGGATGGGTCAAGGGCAGCTGTATCAGTCACAATAAGATAATTCATGATTTTGAGCAATTTTATATTGTAATTTTCGGCGTCATATGATTGTTGTTCTGTGACAACCCACACCTCAGAGGCAGCATAGCATCCAATCTATTGCTAAATGCCAGATGTGTGATTGGACTCGAGAGTATATAGATAATTCAATTCATTCTATCCTTATTCCCGAGTCGCAACGCGCCCAAACTCCCTACCCATATAAAGACAAGTACGAAGCAAACACAATTCCTTGCTCTTCCTCCTTCCCCTTTCCTTATATTTTCTTGTTCAAAAGGACAGGTACCTGCTGGGTGAAGGGGCACACGAAGCCGACATAGCTAGCACACGTATAAGAGACCAAATTATGATGATATAAGTCTCCCGGAACCAAAAGTAAAGCAACAGTCGGAGATCGCAAAAGTGAGTAGTCGTACAGAAACACAACGAGACGTATAATGGAGAAACGTGACAAACAAACAAGCAAATATGATCAAAAGCACTCTCTCAGAACGACATCTACTAGCCTGTGAGTACCGAATAACTCATATCCTTGATGGTGAACGTGACACAGGACAGTGCAGATCAGGGAGAGACCAGGAGACCACCTGATGCACTGGGCGGTGATCTGAAAGACGCGGGAGATGGGCTTGTAGGAGCTGCGAGAAGAGCGCGCGAATCGTCGCGAGCTGTCTAAGCTTCGCCAGGACGGAGTTCGCGACCCGAAGCGGCGGCAGTGCTAGGACCAGACTTTGCACCAGGGGCGTTATTCCACGAGAGATAAGTGTGGTCTCCAAGTTTTCTATCATAGATTTAGCATAAGGTCAACGACTGTGAGACTAGGGGACAAACCTGGGGCGGATGAGATGAGTAACTGTAAACACGGTGCCAAGAACAATACAAACACCGCCGACAACAACGTAGGCAATGCCGAGGAAAGGATTGCGTCCTCCAATAACGGTTCGAGTAGAAATGATGACGGACTTGGTGCCCTTGTACTTAAGAGTAGGGAAGCCTATATCGTAGTTAGGTATGCTTGCTCAACATGAGAAAACAATGACTTACGGTAGTCAATCACCAGATCATAGGTCCCAGACCACATAGCCTGTGTGTTGTTGCGCTGGTACAGTTTGCTGAAAGTAGGGAGACCAGCTGTCCGCATCCACACCTGGAAAGCCTCCCATTCCTTGAGGTTGGGAGGAGGCGTCTCCTTGGTGTATCCCTTGGGGTAGCGATCGTGCCAGTTGGGAGGGGGGACGATGTCAGTGTAGTTGTACTTGGTCTCGCCGTAGAGATCCTTGTCGCTGTCCCACGAGATGCCCGTGTTGTTTTGCATATGGTACACCCACGTATCGTTGCTGCTGGCCTTGGGAGGGTTCGAGAGCACAGGGCTGGAGAAGGTATCATTGAACATGGAGTTGGCGATCAGTCCGCAGGGATAGTAAGGCTTGTTGCCCTCACCATACAGAGGAGTGCAGTCCGAGTTATGAATATCGCTGTAAGATCGCTTGTGGCCCTTGAGCTGGTCGGTGTCGAAGGAGAGGACATATCGGCGATGGTTCTGGTAGAAGTTGGTGAGGTGGTAGTAGAAGAGGACAGGCGGGCCCATCTCCTCTGGAATGGTGAACTTGAGATGGCATCGAGGGTTCGAGACGCTGACACCATTGTCGAGCTTAACGGTGACGTTGCTCTCCTTGGCCCACTGTGCATTCACTGAAGTGTTGGAACTCTTGAATGCGGTGCTGACAGCACTGCCTGGCATACCCCTGAAGCCGCCGCCGTCCTTGCCAAGGGTGGGAGCTTTTTCAATGCAATCGGTGTAGTCGAGTCGGATTTCTTGGACCTAGGTTTGCGCATTAGAATTGTGTTTGGCGGGTATAGTCTAACGAGACGAATCAAGAGTGTTGTACCTGAGCGCTCGCGTATAGAAGAGCACCGCCGATGGGAGCGAATATAATGCCGATGGCGAAGAAGAGAGGCAGGACAGTCTTTGGTGTGAGGATGGGCCTGTCGCATGGTATCAGTATCAAAGGGGTGGTTGGGTAAATGGGATGAGGGTAAGGTAGTCATGACATACTGCCAGGCCTTTAGACGCTGTTGTCGAAAGGCAGTATCTACGAGGCATCAATTAATATGAATTCTCTCCCGCATCGCGCGCATCCCCGAGGCACACTCACTCGCAGGGCGACGGCTCTTCTTCTTGTCCGGCTGCTTCGGGCCATCATTCGAATCGATGGAATCAGTGTGGTCGATGCCACGAGGTTGCTCGTCGGCCATTGTATCGTCGTCAGAATTTGTAAATGGTCTGTAATTCCTCCTGCGCGATGTAAGGGTGATTTTGTCGATAGAGAGTCGATGTGTGAAGGGGGGGAAGGATGCGACTTATGGATGAAGCTGACGGGGATAGGATAGGATGGTTGGAACGGTCGCGCTGTGGCTCGTGAAGCCTTACGTGTGTGTGTTGAAGAGGTACGTACCTCTAGCTCCTTGTTGCCCGCCTCCTTCGAATTCCTATCACAACCTAGAGGTTGCAGGAAAATGTCGAGGACTTCACTGTTGTACGGTAATGGAGTTAAGCTTGAGGTGACTTCAAAGCAAGTAGGCCCTAAAATATCGGCTTTTAATTATTTTTATATTCTTACCAGAAGTTGAACTTCCCGTCATCTGCAAGCCCATGATTAAAAAGTACCTCACCTCTAGTGGCTTATATACGCTAAAACGGAGTAGGCGGTGCTTTCGGACCCCGTTGGCTAGGAGTCCTGGGCGGTAAAAGACCCCTGAAATATTCCCTGCCATCAGTAAGATGGCCAAGTAATGCTTAAGTACCTAGCTATAAAATAGATATTTTTATAATAAGGATTTATATATATTAGATATTAAATTAATTATACTTATAGTAAAATAAAGTACTATTGTATTTACCTTATTTAATATTAAGAATAATAAGAGTAAGGTATAAAAGAAGAGAAAAAGATATACCCAAGATAGGTTAAATACCCAAAAAGAAACACCGACGCAGGCCTGATTCGAACAGACGCCTCCGAAGAGAATAGATTTCTAGTCTATCGCATTAGACCACTCTGCCACTGCGCCTTTTCGGGTGGAAACATTGCCGTAGTTTTGCATTCAAGTTTCTCGCTGGCTTTTCACATCCTGTAATAGTTTCAGCAACTTGCCTCAACCAACATTGGTCTCTGGCACAAATGAAGGAAACAATCAGGTAGCTTTCCCAGTTTTACCACTACCCTCTATTGGTTTCAACAAGTCACAACGAGCAGATGCACCGGGTCATGCAATGTGTCCAGTGACGAGTTTCTGTTCTTCCTTCGTCACAGTATTATGCGTATATATATAATTACATGAGTATGTATATACACCTCTTCTTTCTTCTCACCCCTGTCCTCTCTTTTCCTCGTATGCCTCCTCTTACGATGCTGTAACTGAGACCACCTTTATATTCCCACTTCCAGTATCCGCAAACATGTGCAAAGGATAACTATAATAGGTCAAAACGTGTACGCCTATATACATGCGCGCCGATCAACTGTATGTGATGGCAAAAACGAGAAACACTATCAAAATAGAGTATAGAGAGGTCGCGATGCTCATCAATGTGCGTGAAAAAAATAACTCGAACAAGCCAAAAGACACTAGAGCGGTTCTTTTCCTGATCCGCTTCCCCCTTGAAAAATTTGATAAGAAAAATGCTCAAACTCCAGAAAAGACAATTCCTCCCGCTAGACTTTTGCGACTTGAAACAAATAGGTAAGAGATGTATGTCGGTTGAGATGGTGTATGGGGATCTTTGTCCCTTTAGTATAGATATGTCTGTCTTCGGGATGAGTCACTCTTCGCTCGTATTCCTAGCTGTGGCTTCTGTAGGTGCACAGCAACCCAGGGATAAAGCGCTCATCCATGCTTCTCTCGTGGTGCGCCGTTCTCACTCTCCTTGTGCGGCTGAATGGCATTACCATTCGTTCTAGCTTTCGGTTTCAGCGAAGAAGAGCGCTTCTCGTCTTCCGGCTCCTCTGGTATTGTTGCAAACTTCTTCAGCACTTGTTTGAGGGCCGGTCGTCTGATAGGTTTGGCGAGAAACTCGTCCATGCCCGAGTCAATGCATTCTTTCACATTACTCTCCTCTGAAAAGGCTGTCAAAGCAACGATGGGGGATGTATAACCCATCTCACGGATAAGTCGAGTACTTTGCAGCCCATCAAGGTTGGGCATTTGGACGTCCATGAAAATCACATCGAACGCCTGGTTCTTCTCCATTGTTGCTTTCACCAGATCGTAGGCCTCTTGGCCGTCCTTCGCAATAGTCACATCGTAAACGTCCTCAAGTTTCAGCATGCGGCTAACAACTTCGATGTTGGTTGAGTTATCATCGGCAACCAGAACGCGTAACCTGCCCTGACCACCCTTACTGGCAATGGCACGATCGATCTCAGCCATCTTTTGTTCTGCACTCTTGATAGATGGAGGGTCAGCAGCAAAGTATGGCTGACTTAATCCGACCAATCGAGGTTGTGGGTTGAGGGCACCGGCTGACTTGGTTTCAGCTGCAGGCTTCGGTGTACCAGGAGCAACGCGCTGTGGCTCTATGTCGCTAGCATCTACGCTCGCTGGGCGGGATTTCACACTGCTCGATGCAGTGCTGGAAGTTCTGGATCTAACTATTAGTAACTTTGTAGCAGTTTCGCTGGTGCACACTTACCGATCCTTCACGTATTTTAGCGGAATCTGCATAGTAAAGGTTGTGCCGACACCCAGAGTGCTACGCAGGCTGATAGAACCACCCATGAGGCCTGCTAGCTGATGACAGATACTCAATCCCAATCCAGTGCCACCAAATTTCTTGCTCAAGCCCAGATCTCCTTGGACAAAAGGCTCAAAAACCTTTTGCTGCATATGCTCAGGTATGCCGGGGCCAGTATCCTGTACCTCAAACTCGAACACATACGACTTGGCGCCTGGTGGAGGGGGGGTAGGTGATCGCTCCCGGACCAGGACATGAGGAGTTGCCTTTGGGTCCATAGGGTTGATGGACAGGGCAGTTCCTGCGCCCTTGAACTTCGGGATCGAGTTTCTATTTCCTGAGCCTCCCGAGTTTGCTGAACTGGCGCTTCCACGTTGTCGAGGACGCCCAGTACGTGAGTTGTTCCGTGAGTTCTTCGATATTGATGATGCACGGCTTTCATTCTCAGCAACGGTTTCTGCTTCTCCAAGACACTTAATGCGGACCGAGACGCTGCCATTGTGAGGCGTGAACTTCAAACTGTTGCTCACCAAGTTTATGATGACCTGAAGTATTCGGTGTTGATCGCCCCAGAGACACATGTCTTTTAATCTTCCTGTTCCATAGGGGCCGAGTGCTGGTAATCTTGTCTCCCCATTCGTTCTGTCTGGGCTTGTGCTGATATCGACATTGTCGGAGCTGATGAACTCTACCGAGAAATTGATCTTTCCTTCTCGAACCTGCTTGTCGAAAATGGTCAAAATCTGTGATCGGATATCGGCCAGTCGGAATTCCCTCAGTTCAAGGTTGAGCTGCTGGCCAATCTGGTTCTTGGAGAAACTCAACAAGTCCTCCAAGAGATGAAGCAACAAGTCACCCGATTTGTAGAGTGTCTTCAAGGATTGCTTAATCCTAGCGATGTCGTTCTCTTCCATGCATACGGCACACATGCCAAGAATGCCGTTCAGGGGCGTCTTCAGTTCGTGGGAAATGTTGGCAATGAAAAGCGTCTTGCTCTCATTAGCCGCCTCTGCTGCCTTCTTGCTCTCCTCCAGCTCCCTTGTTCGCTCTGCCACCTTGACCTCAAGGGAAAGATATTGTTTTACTAATTCGTCACTCATATCGTTGAAGGTTCGTGTCAGCTCAGTTAGCTCATCCGTAACGAAGTGCTTCCGGTCGTCGACTTTTGCAGGGATTTTGAACATTCGGCGAGCAATATCTCGATTTGAACTCGGCCCATTCGACTTTCCCTGCATTTTTCGAATAAATTTCGCTATTGGTCCTCGTTTTTTCGATCGTCGTGATATCCCTCCAGAACTTGGAATCTCTTCTCCGAACTCGGAATCCGAATCGATGAATGAGTCTTCGTATCCTGGGGGATTGACTGACTTTTCAGTGGCCGCTTTGAGTTTTCGAATAGGCAACACGCTAAGGTGAGCACATGGAATGACCAGCAAGGCTATCAAGCCGACAGTACCGAACACGGTTCCAAGCAGGATGTTCCGCAAAGTGTTGATCGGCTTATAGGCTTCTGATCTGGCTTTCTCGACGACGACAGTCCAGTTTGCCAGAGGAGTTTGCGTTCGAGCAAATCCAACTGCGACACGGGCGTCTTGTTCGTTGTGTGTGTTGAGGAGAGCGCTGGCGTTATTGACAGTATCATAATGTTTTGTGAACGAATCGAACGCTGCTGGGTAATACTTGACAGGAAATGCTCTGTTACCAGTCTCGTTGACAAACTGATGAAGATCATGACGATCCTTCTGTCCTTCCAGATTCTTAGGAGGAAGGACAAATTTGACCATCACATTACCAAATTCATCACGGTTGGGAGTGTATGTCGCATTGCTGGCGGGCTGAGTTTTGTTAAAACGATTTGACCGATCAGTAGGGCCAATGAGTAAGACGGTACCCGTCTTTCCCAATCCTTCACGAGAATCCTGAACCGCGGTGAGTGACTCGGCAAGCGTAACCACAGTCATGTAGCCAAGGATGAAGGTATCGTTGTTGTCCCGAACAGGAATTGTTACGGAAAGGAGAGCGGCACTCTCATTGAGAACTAGTGGCCCCAGTAATAAGCCACCATCGCGGGCAATCCTAACATCTGGGAATGCTTGGGCTGCAAAAGCTGTTGTGTTATTGCGCTGTGAACTTGGCCGATCAAGATTGATATATGTAAGGTTAGGGAAGAGAGTCGGTGGGTAGCCCTCATCAGTATCGCCGAGTCGAACCTCGGAGCCAGTTGAACTGCCATAGGGCAGAATGATCTCTGGTGCAGAAAGGGAGGTCACGTTGAGTAAACCGCCATTGGAAGCGCCCGTGTCATTCCTCGAATATAGCCTTACTTGCAACAGACCAGAACTGGTGCTGACAGCAAGTGCGCTCTCGAGATCTTCGCGGGCATCTTCCCAGTTTCGGTCACCAGTATTATAGAAATTTGTGAATGCTGTTTGAACGAGAATTCGAGAAGAAATAGTCATGGCAATGGTCTCAATGAGGCCGAGCTCTGCAGAGATCCGGGATGCCTTGAGCGAAGCCGTGAGCTGCAGACCCTCGCGCTCGATGTCGACTACAAAGCGATTGACATAGATCCATGTTGGAATAGAGACAATGGCGAGGGAGACGAGAACGGCAAGAAGAACGAGGGCTGCAAGCTGCTCACGAATGGCGATCCTCATGGTAGGTAGGCTAGAAGAAAGAATTAGAGGGTTGAGCGCGGCGACGCGGCATCGTCGGTTGCGTTGGGACGGTTCAATGCAAGGCGCAGACGAAGGAAGTCGTGCTGAAAAGCCGAATTGAAATTAGAGCCAGTTGAAGTTGAGGAGGCTCGGCCCCGGCGCCTTGATCTTGAAAAGTCGGCTCGACGTCAAGGTTCGGGATCGTACTCCGTCTTCGCTGGTGGTCGCTATGGCCGTCGCCTAGAATTATTCGAGATGCTCGTCGTGGAGGGACTTGCTGGTTGTGGATCGTTGATCGACAAACACAGCCAAGGGAGGCGAAAGCTGTAGTGAGAACTGTGGCGTGCTGACTCGGCCTTTCCGGGGACTAGCGACTGGTAACTGTTTCGACAAACGGAAAAGGTCTGGAATAAGGTCCAAGTGTCCCCCTAGAAACGACGGCTCTATTTGCTGGGTGAGTACTCGATCTTTTGCTGGCTCAGACTGAAAGAAGGGTGAGTCGTGCGATTGCGTGCGAAGTCGCAGCTGCAGCTGGCGGATACACAAAGACAGCCCAGGGCTGGGGATGTAAGAGCTGGGGGAGATGGATTATGGATGGAGATTGGGGAGGAGAGTGGTGTTGGAAACGGTAGCGATCGGCGGAGTCTCTTGGGGGGCATGCGTGGGTACTAAGCTGTCTGGGCCACTAGGCCATTCTGTAGGCTGAACTGTCGCAATGGTAAAAGCTTGGTCCCTGCTGTTGTAAGAACGTACATGAATTCGTTGCCGCGGTTTGGGTTTTGAGGCAATATTCTTCGAGGACTGGTTGGATCAAGTTCAAATTCTTGGTGTAAATCAACATCGGAAACTTAAGAATGCAGAATTGCCCTGGAGCTCGAAAGAAACTGGAGCTGAATGAACAAGCAACCTAAGTCAATAATACGGGTTGCGCAGGATACCTACGCATTGGATGTCGAGGTAGACTACAGAATAAGCTACGAGCTGTTGGCCCGTTTCGCGGATTGCTGGCTGGTCTGTCAATGTCAGTGGTCAAGCCACTCAGAAACCTAAACCACAAAGAGACTAATCTCCAGGATCCATATCATGCAATATCAAGGATGGGCATATCCATCAAAAGCAGACGGCATTCTCTCTTTACTCAGGTGCAGAATCAGCATCAGCCATCAGGAATATTGGCAACCGACAACTCTTCCGCAAGCATTATTCCCCTTGGCGATAAGTCCTTATTGGACTTTTGGCAAACAAACTCCATACTAGATTGAGTTCGGCTACGGGTGATGGACATGGACATGCTAGTTAAAGGAAGTGATCGTCCGCAACCCGGCCGATCGCGTACATTGATCAACAACGAGGAAGGCTCTTTAAAAGAAACGACGAAATGCACAGACATGGCACATTGAACCATTGGACAGGATAAGTTTCCAGCGAACCGGCTTCAGCCATTTGCTGCGACGCGCGACACGGTGATTTCCGCTGACAGGGCCAGCTGAGAAATGGGGATTTTTCGTTAATAAATAAGGTTTGCCTGAACAGCCCAAGTGTAAAGTTTACATAAGGTATACAGACATAGGGTTTGAAGATGTTATCTGTACCTAGGCGAGTTTGGTCGGTCAACGTTGGATCTTATTAAGCATATGCATGTTCCGTCAAAGAATGTTGCTGTGGGTTCTATTTGAAACGTCCGATCCACTGTCAATGGCAGCAAATGTCAACGGACGGCAAAAGTTGACCGACGTGCCTGGAACTGTTGCGAATAGCGCAAAGAGCAGCCGACCGGCGTTATTAGGCTCGTCTTTAGTCAGGGCACTTTTCCTAGGCTGGTGTTAGTGCCTCAGTCCCTTGGAACTATTTCACCCTTGAAGCATGAAATGGCCCATCTCAAGATTAAAAAGATAAAAAGGAAGAAAAGTTGGTCACGGACATTACGCCTCTGATGGGCTCATTACTCCGTCGTTAATTTCCACGTCACATGAACAAAGAAGCAGAATAAGAAGCGAGCAGACCCCGGATAAAAACGAGAAATGGTGGGGTCCTCAGCCAAGCTTTCTTTATTCCTAGATCTGAGTTTCGAGGCTGGATCGACATCAACTTTTGCTTGGGACGGACGATCCACTTTGAGAGGCACCTTTAAATGACATGATATGATCCATGGGGGTCCAGACTTTTTTGCATAACCCTATCAGAGGTCAAACCCAGCACCACAATCTGTGGATAAATGCTCATGATAAGCACAAGGATCATAATCGTTAGAGACTGCTCCTTGCTCTTGAGGTGCATCCATTCCAACGTCAACATAGGGAATGGAATGGAATGCAGCGACGTTGCGTATAACCTACCAGCTAGCCAGCTATCTTCGCATAGATAGTATGTCGACCGCCTCATTCCAGCAGAGAAACCCCTCAAATAAGCCACCACCACCCACTGCCACTGAGCCAACTGTCATGTCACTCTGCCGTAGCCCAAGTAGTTTCATCTTCAACAAAGTTACGGAGTAGCCTATTTGCTATTGTTGGTGTTTGATCAGAAGTGCTCCATGCATAATCCCTGGTACAGTACCCAGGACCGCGGGTTTCGCGAACGCCTTGTCCATGTTAGAACATCATTACCAGAGCTTCGTGCCCTATTGTTGCGGAGTCACCATCATCAAATGTTTCAGCTGACAGGGAAGTTGAATTTATTAATCCTTATAGAAAGCCTTGCTGAAGAAGATGCCAAGTTTTTAGCCTATTAGCTAATATCCATCTCCTCATCAAATGTCAACGAGGTCATCGTCAGTCAGCTTCAGTATCGCTCCATAATCCACTGTCTCCGCTCATCAACTCCCATCTCCTCCAAAATAGCTGTCTCTGCCTTCTTGATATCGATGAATCTCTCAACAACTTCGGGGCCAAGTAGTTCAGTCAGCTGTTCGTCTTCACCCAGCGCCGTGAGCGCCTCTTGTATGCTTCTAGGCAATCTTGCACTCATGTCGAGCTCTTCTCTCTCTACCGAAGACAGCACTGCAGGGTCCTTGGCGCAGTCTTTCCATACCAGCTCTTCCTCGTCAGCAACGCCCTTTGTACCCGCTAATAGGATCGCCGCAAGCGATAAGTAGGGGTTGGCAAGTCCGTCGATGCACTTGATCTCCCAGTGACTACCCTCGACCTTCCGTAGTGGCACTTCACGGTTCTGGGTACCCCATGTTACCCAAGTCCCGCCAGCCCAGCAGCCGTCTACAACACGTTCGTAACTGACCATGCTGCTGTATGTGAACGCCGCAATGGCTCGGAGATGCTTCAGGACGCCTGCGTAAAAGGGTTCGTAGACTTGCTTATCCGATCCGATAGGTGATGAGATGGACATGTGCATGTGCGCTGCTGTTCCGCATGACATGGCATATGGCTTAGGATGAAGCGTCATCCGGTATCCCTTTGCTGTAGCGCAGCTGCTGATGACTTCTCTGGTGTAGAGGAGTGTGTCAACTGCCTCCAGCGCCGATGCCTTGGGCAGAACAAACTCGTACTGCCCATTGGCACTTTCGGGGTGCATCAACTCAATATACACACCAGCAGCATCAAGCTGTTCAACGGCATCTTCAAGAACCTCAATCACTGCTTCATGGTCCAGAGCCCGAGTGACCGACCACATATGTCCATCACTATCAAGTGGCTCGAACTTGTTCTCGTGACCGCGGCGGAAAAGCACAAGCTCGATCTCAAATCCGAGCGTAAACTCGAGTCCCTGTTCAGCTGCCTGCTTGAGTGTCTTCTTTAGGAGGGTGCGGGTACAGAAAGGCGCTGGTGTGCCGTCCTTTTCTTTGAAGTCACCCATGACACTGATATGCCCCCTACGAGGACCAATCCGAAGGCTGCTCAGATCGGGATGCAATCTATACTCTCCTGTTGGTGTGATACTAGGCACTGGCGAATCTCTCTGATCGATTCCAAGACCAGCCTTTGTCACGCCGAGTGTAAAGTCTTCGCCGTTTCGCAGCATAGACCAGACGCGGCGCATAGGAATTGCTCTCGCTCGGGACATTGCGATGAAGTCAGTCCAAGTCACCCGCAAGAATCTCGGTTCTTCCTTATTCTTGAGGAATCTGGCCAGTGTCGCAACGTGCGTTTGCTCAGAAGACTCAAGACCTTGACTCGAGTCCGGCGGCAATGGCTTGAATTCTAATTTCAGATCATATAGCTTGTTGGCGTTGTTGAAGAGAATGTCTTGAACCAGCTGAGCTGCCTGTGTCCAGGTCATATCTCCCTTGTGGACACAATCCGCAAGCACGGTCTGCAGCACCTCCCGGAGCTGATCCACGGCTATGATGTAAGTCTCCGGGAAGTAATGTCCGTCGGTGCTCCAGAGAATCTTTGATACTGGACAGAGTTCTAAGATTTGTCGGACGACACCTTCTTGTCCCTCACGGCTGATAAAGGGGAATACTTCGCCAATGTCAGCATAGACATTGCTGTAAACATTTGCCAAGTATCCCAGTTCACGAGTGAAAGGGTAACTGGCATGAAGGAGAACGATTGGCACATCTGGGTATGTTTTGATGAACTCCTGTAGATGTGCGGGCGACGACTTGGATAGTGTGATGTCGTTGTCTCCAAGACCAGTGTGGAACTGTATAGGTTTCTTGTGCTTATCTTCACTGTTCTGGATCAAGCCCGCCAGGATGTGCAGGAAGTAATCGTTGAGTGGCTCATGATCGAGTCTCTCGAATGGTTGAGCACCGTCTTCTTTCCTGGTGTCAAAAATGAGCTGAAACTGTTGCATGATAATCTCGAGGTCGGTGACTTGAGTGACGACGAGGCCTGTTCGGTAGCAGATAACAGATTTGAAGCCAACAATTTCCGAGTCATCGAGAGCATCATAGATGGCGTTCATGAAATTCTCTACAGATCCTGAGAATGCCTCTGAAGGGTGCGAAAATTGGCCACAGGCCTTCTCGATACAGCTCGCTGCAACCTCTTCGATTCGAAGGATGCGCTTGTTGGGGCTTCTTGTATAGGCATTGAGCGTGTGGTAAGGCTCAACATCAGCCGGATCGCCCAGAAGATCATCGACTAAGATGTTTTCGATGCCTGACATGCACGTCTTTATCCACTCATCGTAGTTTCCCTTTTGCTTTCTGGCGACAGCAGCCTCAACGGCCTCCCAAGTTGTGTCGGTGCCTAGGCGGTTGGCAAGAACCTTTACAGCGCGAAGATGTGCCAAACTCGTCTTTGAGTCTTCAATGGCATCTCCATTGGCCTCGGTAGCTATGCATAGGAGAGGATGTTTTCTTATAACACTCAGCTTCAGAAGAGGGTGGGCATGATGATCAATAATAGGTGTTGTGTGAATGACACGCCAAAGAGCTTCTTCTGTCTCGATTTTTAGGGCCGCCATCTCACTGGTTTCTCAGAGAGAGAGAGAGAGAGATCTGGTACTAGGCGCAGCTTCCAGTCCCTGGCTGAGTACAGAAGAGTCTTTATAAATTGCTCAGTTGAGTGTACTTGGTGTCGTTACAGATAAGTCTATCATCTGACAAGTCGGCGATATGACGTGATGACCGTTTATATACCTCGTCTCTCTACGAGATACACAACTGTCGGAGCTCGGAAGTAAGAGCCTCAGAGTAATTGAGGTTGAACAGAGCCAAGTCAAGGTCGAATGGTATTTGGCGAAATCTGCCACGGTTGACACGGCAGAGTTGCATAACATAGCATAATTGGGTATTATTGCATATACCCTTGCATTCCCTTGTCTCATCTTCCTCTTATCTGCTGATTCTTTGACGGGGCATTTGATCTAAGCCAAGCCCAATCAATTTTGACTTTTCACTATGTAACTCTTGATGGACCTTGACATGGCAAAAGAAAAGAAAAGCGTGAGAATCCTAGACTTGCAGATATTCGAGCTCTTATTACTGGTCCATCTTGCATATGGTGAGATCAGGGTATGCTGGCAATGGTCAATTCCGGCGCTTATATTGAGCAAGATATTATTATAACACTAACGCCCGGATTTGTCTCACTTACAAGTCCCTGGAACCTTCAAAACTGGTTTCTTTGAGAAATATCTGCCAATCTTCCATTATCGTTTGCGAACGGTGTCACAGGCAAACACCACGACATTAACGTCGTGTAATGATAAGACATACGGCGTGGATAATTCACCTTCCAATTTGAGAATGATCTCTTTGAGTATAGAGTTTTAAAGCGGCTGCCGTGGAGAAGCTACTGTGTATTTATGTGTAACGTTAATAATGTTGGAATCTGTTAGTAATAGCGATGCTCCAGGGTAACCGTGCTATGGTAATTATCCAAGGGATTCAGTCGCCAGCTCTAGATGAGGTATGCCGGTCAACATTGAATCAATGATACAGTAACTGATCAGCTAGTCTATCACCAGTGTTCAATAACTTCGTGGGGACTAACCATGTGGTCAGACTTATGATAAGAGAAGCTGCTGTCCCCAGACAAAATGGCATACCCAACCACGTCTTCAGCCCAACCCCAAACAGTGCCCCCATGCTTGTCTCACAAGCGAGAAAACCCAGGATCTCACAGACCGCCAGCAGCCCGAATAACATCCCGGCTCTCTCCTCCCCTGTCATCCCAACTAACATGGCGCGGCAGAGCGTAGGTAGACCCGAGCCCAGTGCCAACACGGCTAGGCCTGCAATGATGAAAGCTTCCTTTGTTACCATCATCATGCAGAGGCAGCCAGCTAAGAATAGCAACGAACTCGCGCGAGCTAGAATTGAACATCTGCGATGAGTTGGCGAACGTGTGAGTTTGCTCCAGATACATGTGATGACAGGTAGCAGTATGCATAGGGTGAGAAGTGTGATCAAGCTTCGCAAAGATACAATAAGTATAGAACGGTTGAGAGGCCAGTCGAACTGTATGGGCATCAGGCGAATGGCGATATCAGTCTGCGCTGTTGCTAGTGGAATTGTCATGACAGCACCAGGGATAAGCCAGAGGAGAGGCCTAGAGAACATCGACTTGAAAGTGACCATGACGGATGTTCTCTTGGGAGACTCCAAGCTCAACATGTTCGACTCCAGACCATAGTCATACGGCCCAATGCTTGCCTCATCTCGAGGCTGCTTTTGTTTGAGTGTCTCTGGTGTCAAGCTCACTAGGATGATACCGCCTCCGAGTACCAAGCCTAAGGACAAGAATAGTGGCATCCATACCGATGACCGAACCAGCTCTCCTGATAGCACAGGGCCTACGAGCTGAGCAGCAAGTACAGAGGCCACAACCCACTGAAACCATGATGATCTAGGAACCCTCGTCAGCAATTAGTTTATCTCACCCTCTGAATTCAAGCTTGCCTCTTGGATTCGGGTGCAGTGTCCGCAATGATAGCAAATACCATGGCCTCAGCAACGCTTCGACCTCCACCAAAGAGAAGTGCGACACCGATACACCAAATTGCTTCGAGTGGAACCATGTCTGATTTCCAGCAGACGAACATGGCGTATGATTCTGAGAGTACCATGCTGAGGATACTTGCACCTAGTACAGGAAGTCGGCCGATTCGATCCGAGAGAACACCCAAGGGAAACGCAACTAGGGTAGCTGCAGTTTTGTCAGTCCTACACACAATCCTAACAAATGAATGTATGAGATGAGATGAAAACATACCCGAAATAGTGGCGGATATTTGCATCCCCGTCATGATGAAGTTAAGTCGTTGCTGCACCGGCTCATCCCGACATTTCTCTTCTGGAAGAAGCGCAGGGCTATCGATTCGATGGACATGCTTACATACAATATCTTGCATGAGCTTGATAGACGGTAAGTCGCTTACCGAAAGACCAAGTTGTATGACAAAGAGGCAAGCTGAGAGAAAAGGGAGCAGATAGTCCCTCGGCATAGTGTAGGGGCGAGACCACATTGTTTGTTAGAGAAAGGAATGACTTGACAGTTAATTTACTTGTGTGATGTTGGGAGAATGATTCCAACATGAAAGAAGAAAAAGAAGAAAAAGCTTGCTACGGTTGAGATCTTGTGGCCATAAGCCTATTGTTTGCTTAATAGCTATTTTTCAATAGCCACAATAAGAGTTGCCACGAGAGCAAACTCGACACCATTTGCCAGTGGCAGGATGTTACAGCCGCCACGAAGCATCTAGGAATGTGCTTTCGCCTTTAAGCACGGACGTAATCATTAGAGCTGCCCGCTGAAGAATATCGTATTGGAGCTGAATATCACAGCCACCTTGATACCCGAGCTGACCTCGATGCCCATCTTTCACGCAGAATTAGCAATAAACTGACTAAGAACCGAGATATAGATGACAGATAATGATTCAAGCAATTCAGTGAATTTCAATGATGCCTGTCATGTTTCGCAAGCTTCTCATTTTGTTGATATACAAATCGATCTCGCAAACTCAGCGGCACAAGTTGTAAAGCCGAGATTGTTATTGGCGAGGAACAATTACCGGGGCCTGGCGGAGCAAATAAATAGGTAGCTATATGAAATCCTTGTGCGGAGTCATGTATAGATCTCAAATATTGTCTCATCACCTTTCTATCAGTTGTCTGGTGTCTGTAACCATCCCGAATGGACTCTACAGTAACTCAGCGGTAGCTAAACACGACGAACTCCGAATACCTCGAAGGAACCTTGCGGATCATATCATAAGACTTCTTTGTTCCTGTAACTAGTGATCGAGGTGGATGAAACCATAGTTGTTCATGATTTCATTTCCTTGTCTTCACTTTGAACAAAGAACTCCGGGGACCACCAAATGCCACTAGAGACTGAAACAGTATGAAAATAGAAACATTGAACAATATCTGTAGGCACACAATAATCTCCCGTCAAAATGTATTAAACGTGTTGTTCTGTTGTTCGCTTTTGTGAACAAGTAGCTCTAACCATTCTCCAAAGAGCAGGCCTCAAGACCACGGTACTCGAACACTGGTTGTTCGACAGGTGAATTTATTAATACAGTGCACTGGATTTACTGGAAGGAACATTCACTTCTTCGATCCCTATATATTTGCGTTGATCGCGACTTGCCTCACTGCAAAGACTATCATTATAGCCGTGTAATTGTTCTACCACTCCTTAATCACCACCACCACAACGCTATCCCAGTGAGTATGTTCCTCTCCAAGAGCCCAATGTCCTGACGGATCGAAACTGAATATCCATATAGCTATGTGTCGAGGCGAGAACGTCCAATGCAAGGAGTGCTGCCGACTCAGCAGCCGAATCGTCGAGCTCTGCATACGCGGCGAGCTGATGGCCACCTGCCCCGAAACCATTATCGAGGGTGTCAGTTTAGAAAAGGAAGTATGTCGCTTATGTAGGTATGGAAATGTTAAAGGTAAAGTTGTGATACCCCCTTCAGTGCTCGCACTCTCTAATGAATACAACAGGAACACTTGGAGGGCTTCCAAAGCGCAACCCATACCGCAGCCAGTCCATCGGCCTCGGCGCTTGAAGTATCAAAGTGATCCTAGCTGCTGTTGTAGCAGTGAGAGCAAAGGCGACTTGCCTTCTTGACCAAGATCTTTCGGCGACTTGCAACGGATCAGGCAAACTCTCGATTCAACAACAGCCAGTCTCATGCTAAGGAGACCGATCACTTGCATGACTGAACGCGAATCGATAGCCATTGGGCTCGACCATATACCTGAGGAACAGGTCACGGGATAGCGTGTGTTGGTGGTACCCAGAAGAAAGCCTCACTCTTCAGCTACGACGAAACGACGGACTGACTATGCCATATCACTCGGGCATTGAGCCCATCAGTGGTCAAAAATAGATATCTCGAGCCTAGTTCGAGTAACCAGCATCAGAGCACAAATATATACCGTGTTGTCGGGACTTTCGTCCCACTGCAATACGTGCCATGTATCATTGAGCCACAGCTAGATCTCTGGTCTTGCTAAGATTGTGACTAGCATGATACTGTCTATTTATAACCATTTCCCAACATCACAACTCAAAGGGCGCAGTCCTCGTTGCAGATCATACTTATCTCAGCTCCCAACACAAGGCAACGCGCATGAGGCGTCAGGCTCATGTTTCTGTAATTAGCACCCACTGGTAGAGTAGGAGGTTGAGCAAACATCGACGCATGGACATGTCCCGAGGAGACGGTAGGCTATTACCTGAAGCGCCGGGAACGATGACTAGACTTCGGGCCGAGCTTGAAGAGCCACCTGGTCTTTTAAATCAAGCAGACATGGAGAAGGAGATGGAGATGGAGATGTCAAGGCGTTCGTCTATGCTTTGTTCCTGAAGCACGGGCAACATGTACTGACTGAGAGAAGAGTTGGGGTCATAAGAGGACCTAGGGTTAGATCGCCAATACTCAAAGAATATGCTAAAGAAATATGTGACAAAGGAGAGACGATGAGCATTGATGAGTATTTGTTGTGCCCTCCGCTGCATAACCCATTGGCTGAAGTTGAGCTGTGAGAAAGGGACTGGGTTGAACAGCAAGTAATGAGATGCCTGAACCGTACTTTTGTCACTCAAGCAAGCAGCCAAACGAAGTGCAGAGGACCTGGCGTTCTGCAGCAACGCGTAGACTACTCATCTTGTCGAGATTGGATCTATATTCTAATGGTAGCCCGCCTTATATAAAAAAGTGGCTGGACAACTTGAGCTGACAAGCTGCAGGGGATGAATTTAGCGCACTGAGACAGATCGGAGAGTGACGACATGGGCCAGTCATGCTGTAAACCAGAGACAATGAGTTCCGGTGCGGGCGGCGTCAGAGCCGTGTGAGTGGTGAGAACGTGAGACGAGACCACGTAACATACATACTGTATTAGGATCAAAGTCTCGAGATAAACAATGTCTAAGACATTTGCAAGCACCAGGCTTGTTAGGTTTCTTTGTTGGTGTCGATCTTCTTTTTTCATTGTCTCTGTCGTACCCTGAACTTGACTGAGCCTCTACCGTGGACCCGGGAGCCATGTTCGGCCCTCTTCTCCGCTCAGTCCCGTCACATAGGAAAATGTCCGACCTTTTTTTTGTCGCTGTCACGCAGATTATCAGCCATTGTATGTACTGCGGGATCGCAGACTGACCAGCGCCAGCGTCTCGTCTTAGTGTAGTCAGCCTTTTGGAGGGGCAAAAGGTGCCAGCCAACCTGATGGATCCGGGGCTCCGAGACGTGTCCCGTTGGTTCGGGCCCGATTTTGACTTTATGATAGCGTCCATTTTTGAGGCGAGAGGGAGCTCTTATCCGGTAAACTTTCCAGAGATGAGATCTTGACCGTTCTAAGCATATTTTATTGCTGTTGACGGGTTACAGTAAGACCTGCCAGCTGCCGTTCCAATGTGGTACTGGGTGTAGCGACACCACGACGGGTAGCGACTTTGGATAATTTCCTGGGCCATCCCGCACGGCCACACGTAGAGGAGGGCATTCTTACTGGGTTGGTGTCGAGCTGAGCTGAGCTGAACTGAACTGAGTGGATGGACAGAAGCTGGCCCTGAGAATTGAGTCTTGAATTGTGTGTATAATAATCACTAACATGGTCATCGTCCACGTTTATCACAACTGCTCGTTCGGACCAGGGGAATAGGTACAGTATCAACTAAGTTAACTTGATTTAATTGTCAGGAGGGGATCTGATGGGTCTAGGTGGTCTAGGTAGTTTATTACTGGGAATCCCTCACGGATCATTGACGGATGGATATCTAGGTAGGTTAGTGGAATAGGAGTCACAATCTGTAGCGGCTCATCATGATCGTACAGTAGTGTCGATCAGCTACGAAGCACGTGGAGAGCATAGACTGCTGATCATTGTACGGATAACCGGTTCGCGCAATGGATCATGGGGAATGTCGTTATCTCGCCTCGGAGGAAAGTTGCCTCCTGAGACGAGAGCGACTTGGATAGTAGGTCTCCTTGGGTCTCCCATGTTTGGTTCGTTCATGATCCATTGTGATATTCCGAGTAGAACAGAAGCTTCAGCCAGCGCCAGCATTCCATTGACCCGCGTGGCTTGTGGAGCTTCCTCAGTTCACGGACCAAAGCATCGACCATCTGATTTGCGGTGGCTGCCACTCCCACGCCATAGCTATTAGTCTGGACAGGGATGGTTAAATGGTCTTGTCTTTGGCCTGGCCTGGCTTGGCTCGTCTAACAACACACGGGTCTCTTTTTCTGTCTCTAATGTTGGTGATAATGACAAAAAGCTAAGTCTGTCCGTGCGAGGTCGTGTATGTATGGGATGATGAATAATTAGTTAATGTTTCTATTCGGCAAATGACATGTAACAAGTCAATTACGACTGAGTTTTACGGCATGGTTATATGAAACAGATCCGATGTAACATATATCCACGTCTCAGCGAAATGGAGTCTCGAAAGAAGCAATCTGGAACGATAAAGATGTTCATGTGTTTCAACGGCGAAAAGCAAGCAAGCAAGGTTGTCCGTAACTTGGACGATAGCTGTAATGAGGACAGACTACAGTAGAGTCTGGGATATCATAGAGGCCCAATAGCAGCGATACGAAAAATGCCTGATGATCCCATACAGAAATCAATACCATTAGACTCACATTATACTCACTCGCACGGTTCGCTCATTCCTCGAAGCAGGACCTTACTTATTCAAGATATCGGCCAACAGTACCTGGCCGCTAGCATCGCTGTCGTGGAAGTGTAGGTATTTGACCCAACTCAATAAACAAATCCAAGCTACTGTTCCACGATGGACGATGGCCTATACTAGTCATGATAAGAGGAGCCTTGGAGCCGCAGAAAGACGGTCTTGCCGAGCAACCACGAGGAGGCTTGGAAGCTAGCAGCATGCTAGTAATGAATATCGCGGAGAAGCTATGAACCTGACTAGGCTTGAAGATATCACGATCAAAGGAAGTTGTGGCCACAACCACAGATCCAAGCTTCATTTGTATGTGGTGTGAGTAGGTAAGAGAGGTTGGCCATATCTTTCTTTCTTCATTCATTCATTCCATTCGTATCCGTCAATCAATTAATCACAGTGGCACAGTGTGTTCTAGGCGACTTCTAGTAACTCTTCCACGCAACGTTAATTAATCCAATGCATGACACGATACATAGCGAACCAAGCGAACTCCTGAAGAACACCATCACAACCCCTATCCCAATCAAATCCCGACTCCGCTCCAGCTCCGTCGACCCTCAAAAAAAGAAGAGTCCCTGACTCAAACCCTTGCGATACTGACAGGGTCCTTGTCCGCTTGTCCAGGAACGGTGGATATAGTGGAGTTGCGTCCAGACTCACTGTCCAGTAGCAGCCAAACCTCCAGCTGCCATCCCAGCCCAGTCCACCCCGGCCGCTTCTGTGGAAACATCTCATCGGCATCCTTATCCACATTCATCCATCATCATCAACCCTGTCCGAGGGGCTAGACCCTGTCGAGACTTGGTCGCAAATCCTATTACTCCAGTAGGCAGTTGCTGCGCTGTGCTGCGACCTCTGATACAGCGTGCAGCACCGCGACAGCAGAGACAGTGTCCTAGCAGTACCTTCACTATAGCGCTATCTTGTACTGTCGATCCTGTACCTCAGGGTCCCGTCCCCGGAACAAGGTCTACCTGGCTCACCTTACCGAATCTCTAACGCCAGAGCCAGAACAGAAGCCTTCCAGTCCGTCCCCAGTCTTGCCTGTTCTGGGTCCAGGGGCTGCATACAATTACAATCCGCCGGCTGAACGAGACCCTTAGCAGCAGCCGAATCCGCGACTTTGACCTGACCTGACCTGAACTCAACTGAAATCAAACCGAATCAACTGAGCAAACAGGACAGGAGAGGAGGACCGAGACCTGATCGACACGCCTCGTTCCTCCAACCTACCTTTTTCTTTCTCACCTTGACTTCAACCTCTCTTTTGTTTGTCTTTCAAACTTTTGACAGTCACTCGTTGACTGCTTTTTGACATTGCTTGCTTTTGCGACATTGCGATAATCCACCCACCTGGCATCGCCACTGGTCTTCCTGCTATACTGCAAGGTATGTCTATTATTACACCTATTCTTCATTTCCCAAAACACAGTCAAGGTTTCTGCTGTCGACCTGCAATTGAATTGGTGCTATCGGTCGGCTCGCGACGTCTGGCGCACCCGTGTCCGTCAGCTATTGTCTCGTCAGTGGTCGACTCGTTGTACAACCTGCGACTTGTGTTACACAAAAAGCAACTCTCCGTCCCTACTTCCCGCCCAGTTCCGTACTTCAGATTGCAATACCGTTGCGACTGTCAATTAATAGCAATCAGGTTCACTCATCGACCAAGTACGTTGCCGTTCAGCCACCTCGAATCGCGCTCTCATCCCCAACATTTCGCACGTTGGCAAAACAGAACAAGAGCCGGGGCCACAATCCTAATTCTGTGCCTCTCCGAGTTTATTTCGGCTCGCCTCGTACAAGGCAAACGAAACTTCCGGTCAGCGACCACTTCCCTGTCCCCGACGCATTGTTTGGGAGACCTTTGCAGGTCTACCCCCGATATATATAGATCGCAGCCATGGCGACCTCACATGGTGACCTGGCCATGTCGCGGCCTACCTCCGGCATCATCTCTCCCCGCGACGTGAGATCTAGGACACAGAGTATCTCCAGCGATCGACCTTCAACAATTGCTCACAGCCTCATGTCGCCGCCACTCGCTGTATCACCCTCAGCGGCCTTCATTGCCGCCTCGGCCGCTTCTCAGATCGTTACAAACGACCACGATAGTCACGCCGATACCTGGTACGACCAGCACGGTATTGAGCCAGCCAGTGACCCTGCACTCGTCTCAGGAGAAGCGCTACAACTTGTCAACAATTTTCTTGATCAGCTGCTTTTCAACTTCCTCTCCAAATCCCAAGCTACCACTCTCGCCAACTTACGACCTGCTGTTTCGGAGGTGTTAAAACCCAAGCTAGCGAAAGATGCCGTCAACAATGCCGATGAGGAGCTACGTGAATACTTGGGTGACGGTGATGAGGAAGATTATGTGCCCCCTACTGGCGACAAAGCGCGTGACTGGGACCTGGAATTGGTTTGGAAGCGCACCCGCCTTAGGTGCATGGTCTACTCTTCCCTAGGCGATATGGAGGAGGAAGACGAGGACCTCTACATGGAACAGGAGAATCTCGAGCTAGGTGCCAACGAGTCTGTCTCCGACGTTATTTCACCAGCTGTTGCAATTTTCCTGACCTCTGTTCTGGAGTATATGGGCGAGCTCACCCTTACTGTCGCGGGACAAGCCGCATACCACAGATTGCGGACTAAATACCAGAAGGAGATCAATGAAGGGACCCGAAATCCCGCTGATGTCGCCGACCGCATTGTAGTCGAAGAGCAAGACATGGAGAGGGTGGCTCTCGACCGAACACTCGGGCGATTGTGGAGGGGCTGGAAGAAGCGGATACGGTCACCCGTGATCGATCTAAATGGCCGCCCCTTTTCAAGGGCGTCTAATGGCCATTTAAGACAAGACAGTGTGTTCACTGATTCGCCCGCTTTAAGTCGGGTCCCAACCCGTGATGCAGAAGTTGAGGCACAAGCTGAAGCTGTTGATCCATCTCAAGTCGCGCTTCCTATTGGAAGTAATGATGTGGATGAAATTGAGATCCCTGGTCTGGCCTACAATAGCGATGATGAAGATGAGGAATTGGAGGCAGAGGAGGAAGTTGGAGGGCGCCGACCTAAGAGTTTGTTGATCCTGCCCCTGGGAATTATTCAGGGCCTTCCTACGCCAACCTTGTCGCAGCCTAACACTCCCGATTTCGCTGGTCGCAAGCGTTCAAACTCGCTTCCAACGCCCGGCGCATCACCATATCGTGCTGCTGCTAAGCGATCGAAGGAGAAGGATGTTGTACCTGTCGAGGCTAGTGTCGTTGAGGAGAAACAACAGCCTGTCGAAGAAGTCAAGGCCGAGCAAACCAGCAGCGAGGAACCCAAGGAAGTTAAGGAGAATGATGGAAGCAAGCCTAAAGAGGAGCTTGTTCCGGAGCCAGTGGCTCCCAAGAGCAAGCGGCTATCAAAGATTATAACAAGCCGCATTCAATCAAGACAGGAGATCGCAGACGAGGATCCGACTTACGAGAAGGCAGAGATCCTGACATCAGCCCGAGTGTCAGTAGCTGGCAGCTCTTCGCCAGCCCTGTCTGATACTGGTGGTCCGTTCCCACTAAGGAGATCATCAAGTGTGCACTCAGCGCGCATCATCGATGTAGCTGGTCCTAAGAGCCCCAGCGGGTCGCGCTCACCCTCAGCTGATGCTGCGGACCGTATCCGTCGGGCGAGTCTGACCATACCTCCAAGCAGTGGTCTCTCCAACGGTGTCAGCGCAGTTGATGTGCAGGCTCAGAACTCCCCTGCAATCTCAACTCGCCCAGGTCCAAAAAGTCGCTCTCCAGTCGATGCCATGCGAGGTTCCGTGCCAGGTGCTGCAACGATCTCTGAGTCTGATGAGGAGATGGATCGAAATCGAACCAGAGAGCAGAGACCTCACAAGTATATTGCTTATCAGCCTTCCACGCCAACTGTTCCGGAGGCTGCCTCTCCCACCGAGGCCAAACGACCTCAAACTATTGTTGGATCCCCGCATCACTCGCCTGTTCTTCAACAATCTTCATCCAGCACCAAGGTGGCATCCACGCGTCCTGCAAGCACCTCTGAAACCGTCCCTGAGAAGCCTGCTGAAGTTCTACGAAAGCCCTCAGGCTACTCAAACCGACATGCTGCACGAAATGACAAGGTACCTACTTCTCCCACTCACAGTATTGGCATGGTATCCATAGAGCGATCAAGGACAAGGGACTCGGACGAAGATGGAGGCAACGCGCAGACCCCTCGGCCCACTCACACTTCAGGCTCATCAGCCTCCTCAGGTACAAGTCGACTTAAGGCTGTTCGAACTTCCGAGGACAATGGAAGCCGTTCAGCCATGGCTCGTAACTTTGAAGAGCTGATCCAGAGCAACCAAACCATCACATATACGCTGACGCCTGAGAATATGCGGAACATGGATGTGAGTAAAATACGCATTGCTGAACGTGAACGGACCTAACGATGACGATAGCACAAGCAGTCACTCGACAATCCAGTGCCCAAGGTATCCATGAAGAATGATGATTCTCGTGTTCACAACCGTTCCAGGTCTTCTTCTGCGGCAACCGACATGAAGAGGGCATCTCCCCATCACCGGGTTGGCGACGATAGAATGAAGCCATTGCCCTCTCCTAACCCGAACAGACCACGTTTGTCTGCTGCCCCAAGAGACGCTCGGGTTCCCAGCGAATCTACTGCGGATTTTGCAGAATTTATCAAATCTACTGGTCCCGCAGGAGACAGCCGTCCTATGCAACTTCGAAATGTGAGCAGCCCAAATACCCCCGGCAAGACCAGCCTCGATAGTCGTCGTATTTCATCGGCAAGCAATCGGAATCGATATATGCCCCGTGATGCTGTGGTTGAGTCCCGTAGTGGCAGCTCGGATCTAATCGACTTTATCCGACAGGGACCCCCAGGCGCAAATAGCAACCGTATTCCTCACAATATCGCACCTTGGGACACAACTGGTGCCGAAGAACCAGCAGGTGGTAAGGCCGTCGACGCCAATATTCCCGATATCCGATACAGCCAGGCTTCGACTCATGGCACCGAGTCATCAATGCCTTCGATTCACTCATCTATCAACTCCCACACGGCCCTTTTGAAAAACAAAGGACAGCCTGCTCCGACGAGCAAGATGTTTGATGAAGATGATATGATGCCTAAACGCAAGACTCGACGTGTCAAGGACCCTTACGCCATTGACTTTAGCGACGATGAGGATGACGAGGTCTTACTTGCAACGCCCAAGCCTCCTGTTAAGAAGGAGGAGAGCTTGGCAGAGTTTCTCATGAACTATGAGCCTCCACCGGAGCCTGTCACGACACCGATCTCACAAAAGATACCAAAGAAGAAAGCGAGCGCACCGAGCCTGATTGGGAGGTTCACTCGCAAGGAGAGCAATCACTCCAACACTGCACCTGCATCGCCCCAAGGCAACGACACTCGATCTCTTAGTAGCCGTGCTGGCTTCAGGAATTATATTCCTATTCAGGTCAACGTGCCATCTGGATATGACAAGTACGGGATGCCCACTGGTGAGAACTCATCTCGCCCTTCACAGCCTGCCTCGTCAGCATCCTCTGGACGTCGTGTGCCCATGAAGAAGTTCGAGCCTCGAGATGCAGTATCGAACGTTTCACGTACCTCGGATTTGGCAGCATTTCTGCGCACTTCGGAGCCTCCGCCAGAGCCTGTGATGGCCCCTCCACCTCCCAAGGAGGAGAGCAGTAGTAGTCTATCGAAGATGTTCAGTCGTCGAAAGAAGTAATCGATGACAACACTTGTTGTCTGTGCCTACGACCTGATTAATTTTTTTGTCGTCACTTTTTGCGAAAGAAAAAAACGTTCTAGACGAGGATCTATACGCTCATGAGCTCATGTACTTCTTAATCTTTATTACTGGATGTCGGATTGTGATCTTGGGTCTCGGGACCTGGGTCCAAAATGCGGTTCATACCGTCCATGGGCGGATTTTTAGTTTGGCCTTTTCATTCTTGTCATAGGGGCATCAGCATGCATCTTGATGTGTCTTCTGGATGTCTCGGGAAGGGGTTTTCGTGTCTTGTTCTCAGTCGAAGCGCAGAAGAGAGACTGCATGGGGTTTCTCTGGTGAGGGTGAACATGTACAAAAAAGATGTATGAGGGTGAACACGCTTCAAATTCTTGCACTTTTGACTCTACGGGATGTGTCTACACATATTTGAAGCATGTATTACATTATCAACCCTCAATTTCGAAGTTACAGTCACAATGACTATCTGTTACTACCAGACGATGATGGAACATGATATGATTGATGTATCATATCCTAGACCCTCGGAGTGTTTGCTAGCTCCCATAAGCATAACCGAAAGACAGCTGAGTCGACCGCTCTAAGCCGACGTTTGCGCATGTTGTGACAGAGACCGAACGAGGAATACACTGCGACAACTTGGCTGGCATATAGTGTTGCGATTTCCCTTAATTTGCTTGCCTCATCTTTACGATTCGCGGATTTGAACGCGGAAGATGTGTGGTCAGAGTCGATCTAGGAGCCCAACTGGTCAAGCTTTAGTAGAAATTACTGGCCCCTAAGCTACCTACCTACCTATCATATTGGAATTTACAATCATATGTCAAGTGACAGATTCGAATCTATACTTGCGGCATTGATGGATGCAGTCGCCTTGTCAAAGCTGGGGGTTGGCTTCAGGCGAACCATCAGACGAGAGGCTGAGGCTCTTCATTCTAATGCCCCCAATGACTTGTCAAAGGGTTGCATGAAGCTACCAGGAGAATTCATATTTCAATCTTGAATCTGGGCCCAGGGTATGAGGCTGCGCTACCTGAACCTGAGTGTACACAAGATTTACATACATACATTCATGAACGAATCACCTGCATATGACATGATTGTCTTGGACCGTCTTGTTTTCTTGCCGAGAATTCACTGTATCACTGTGGCGTCCTGTATAATCCCATGAGGTTCTATTATTACTGACTTTAATTTCTCATATTGGGAGAAATGTGTCGCTCCAAAACGATCCCTGACAGGGCTATGGAAGGCCTCAAGGTCACGCAATAGAACTGAGGCCTCTTCCACACACATACACATACGCGCACACACGCGCACGAGTTCATCGCCAAGGGCATGGATATGAGAGATCAAAACCATGTGCATTCCCGTTTCCCATACTCATCGTCTGGTAAAGCGAGGGGCGTGATCTGACAAAGTTGGCAGATGCGCTGGGATCATCCTTTTCTGGCGATGCAGACTCACCAAAATCCTGGTTTGATGACCATAGTATGCCTTTCGGTCCGCTACTTGTTTCCGAACGGGCAGAGGCACCGAGACGGCCATTTGCACCTTGAGTCTGTGTTGCATAATTCGGAAAGCCCTGAAGAACATATTCTGGGTCGAACGAAATGAGGATGATGGGCCTCAATTGTCCGTGGGCCATATGAGTTGGTGAATACACCAAGATTCGCTCATCCATAGACCATTCGATCCCTTGAATAGGTTGGATGGGGTTGACAACACCTTGGAGCTGAGCCAAGTCACTATCGTAGTGGCATGTTTCTTGGTCTCGTGGCCATATATTGACTGACGGTTCTCGTTTCTTGGGCTGTACTCTGAGCTGCAACATCGAGTCAGGGCTGTAAGCCTCAGAAACAAGGTCGATGAAAGCATTGCTCGATGGGTTATATGTACGCACAAAGCATTCTTGGAGGGTGTATGCTTTGGCATCAGATGGGCCGTCACCAATATGGATCGTCTCATTTGATCGTTCTTCAATATGATTCTCGCTACTCCATTCATCTTCTTCGAGGCTATCCACGGTCGACTGTGGCGGAGTGAGCAGAGAAGGCTCTGGCTGAGGGGCTTCTTCTTGTTTATCAAAGTGAAGCTCCTTTTTGTAGCACGTCCTCTGGCTGCCTGCATTTCCCGGGAACCACTCCTTTCGAGTCTCGACAATGAAGAGACTCCCTGTTTCCTCGTCTTTAGTGAGCTGCAATGAAGTCCAACGCTCGTCTACTGCGCCCTCTGAGTCATGAAGACGCCAGAGGTTTCGCATCGGAGGCTTCTCGCACTTTTCATGTACCGCATTGTCCACGGGGAACCTCATAACTTGGTAGAAGTTATTGCGCATTCCATCATCGGCTTCTGTTCTGAACGTGTTCGAAACACAGTAAAATTGACCATCGATGACTTCAAAGCAGACGTCGGACCCTATGATTTCCCCGTCAAGATCCCATAGAATCAGCTGCGAATCAGCCCACTTGCGAGTCTGGAGATTGAGGCAATGAATGCCCCATCTGTAGCTACCGTCTAGTGTGGCATGTGATTTTGAACCCCAGAACAGGTAATTCTTGTCATTGCGTACAAACAGCGGGTGTCTTGAACACGGCCTTTGTACGACAACCCATGTGGGAGATTCTCTGAGCTCGAAGATGACAAGCCAACTGCTCGTGGTGGAGTCTTGGAGAACTTGAGTGGCAAGACATGATAAGACGCCCTCGGCGTAGTAAAGGGGTTCAAAGTTGTGCGGTCTTTGACGATCGTAGTCTCTTACTGCGAGCTTGAGAAGTAGCGGAACATCGACTATCCTTTCAGACGTAAACTTTTTATCGAGTGTACTGAGGACACGGAGATGGCTGCTATTAACAGTGTAGCACAAGTGTCCATTCGTATAAATGAAACGATCTGCCATGGCAACTATAGCAACCATCCATGGCTCCGCTGCCTGGACAGCTATTCGCCGCTTAGCAAGCTTACGAAATGACCTTGGAAAGTCCTTGGTAGACTGCACCTCCTGAGCCTCTGCGGAGTACGGTGCCTTCTGAGATGTTGTCAGCGGGGACTATCTCACCAAGACAAGAGGCTGGGACGAACCAAGAGTGCGAGACGACACATTCGTCTATCGTAGAGAATGTAGGTCAAAGATTTGCAGGACATAGCCAAATTGAACACATCTTCAACGTTGAGAAACTCAACAAGAAGAGAAACAATCTCGACAGGTAGTTTGAGAATGCTCATGGCGATGCTGCGAGGAGAGAGCGGGGAGACAAGATCCTGTTAAGCGGCGTGGGTTCATGTTCACAAGCGAGAAGATATACCGAGTTGTATACAGGATACGACGCTATTCACAGCGCCCCGGTCGTTATTAAGTCCCTCATTACAGGAGAAGAGGGGTGCAGAGCCGCAAGAGCCCTTGAGTTCCGAGTCACGATTCACAGCCTTATCACGTCCATGGAGCCTACCCCTGCTCCGAGGAATGCCAACGAATCCGTGGACGCCCCATGTCTCTGTTCACGAATTCGATTAGTCAAAAAAGAGCAATCATAGCGAGTTGGAAATTCGTGGTTGGTTGGTGTTTGGGTCAAGAGCACGTTTCGCAGAGATTGAGGCTCTTTTTTAGCTGACGATCGCTTAGAAGAGGCTAAGCTTGCGTGCTACATCTTTCGAGAATAGTGTCACTGCTTTTTGCTTCTTCTCTTTTTTTTTCTATCTAGGTGAAGGTGACCAAAGCTTGAGCTCGATGTGCATGTCCTCGACGTCACGAGGATATCGAGATGGTGTAGAGTCTAAGTTGAGGTTACGCATGTGTCTTCAGAGTCCGTCAATAATGTATAAGAGACAAGGCTACAATAGGTTGACTTAACCCATCGTCGTACTAAGCAATTAGTCTCGCGGCGCAGTTGGACTAATCGTCGTACTAACAATGAACATGGTGTAACTCGTTCCATAAAGTGAAAGAAGAGGCTCTGCTGGTGTTATATGGCGGTGCAACCCTAAGAAGTATAGTCGATGTTCTACAAGCCTGCCACCCACTACGTGAGGCAAATCCGACAGGTAAGTATATATGTACTTCAGTCCCGAGCAGTCTTTGGCTTCAGTGGAAGCTCAGCTCAACAACAACTCTCATGAATACCCTGACTTTACCCTGAAGCAGCCGTTTGTGGCGCGATTGGTATTCAGCTGTGAAATCAGGCTGTGGTACCTGCTGGGAGTATGGATTGCCCATTCAGCCAATATACCAGGATTGGCCAATTACACGACATCTTTCATGTGCTTACATGCATGTTCTAATGGTGTAGGGCCCTGTTGAGATCCCTGAGGGGTCAACCCCATTTTGAGCCTCATTCAACCTCGTCAAAATCTCATACGCGTGATTCATTCTTTGACAAAAGCAGGCTCTAGCATGCATGTATGCAGTAACTGACATGTAGACCCATACCTCACTAATAACGTTTAGAGTATACTGCGCGAGTTTAGAGCAATCAAACCTTGCTTGTCTGACATTGCTAGATGCTTCCCCCAAGAGGCCGGCGACATGTATCAATGCCTATTATTCATACAAGCCGTACAAGCCCGACCCCTCCAATGGCTCACAACCAGAAGCTACAAGGCTATCGTGCACGGGATTGGTTGAAGATATAGTAGTATTGTATTATCTCCTTCTGCAGACAGCAAAAGCCCTATCCATTAACGCCAGAAATGCCCCATCTTCTTTCTTCCTTGGCCACAGAGGCTCCTTGCATCTCCAGAAACGAAGGGTGCTTGCATTTCGTTTCCAGGACATCGAGTTAACACTACGGACTGTGGTTTCATCTTCACGTCTCAGCCTCCTGTGCTTCATCCATGTGCCTCGGCCTTACCAATATCTACCTTCGACTGATGTTGCTCTCTGAATTATGAGTGTCTATTGTAAACAAGTTTTGATGAGTTGTTTCGTTTCGTGTCCAGGTATCGAAGTAGTGGAAGTCTTATCACGGATTAGATCACCTTCGTGACCAATGCAATGATCACGCTCCTCAGCTGTTGAGCTGGACATAATTGCCTGTTCTCCGTTAGTACCTGATGAGATCTCGACAACCAACAGCACTCACCTGGGAACTGTCCCTCCTTGCCTTGCAGTCGTCCACTCCACCATTCGTTCTCGTTCTGTGTCCTTGTGACAATCTCGATAACGTCACCAGCTCGGAAACTTAGATCGCCCTCGGCTTGCGCAGCGTAATCGTAAAGAGCCGTTACAGTCTCAACTCCCGGGGCGGTGAGGCGCATGGGCTTGGGCTTGGGCTTAGGAGGCGGTGGCTTCTTCTTGCCGGCGGCGATGGCAGCTAGGCCTGCATTGGCGCCTGTTGGAGGAGTGTACGGCGGAGGAGCGGCACCTTCGTTGGTGGTCGAGGCGGGGCGTTGATAGCCACCAATTTTGGGGCTCGTCACAGTGCTGCTTGACGGTTTGGAGCCCTCGCCTCCCTGTGTAAGAAGTGCGGGCTGCTTGGGGCCTTCGAGGGCAGGCTTGGCCCCGTATCGCACAGGTCGCGGGCGACCGGTGGTCTTGAAGCGACAGATGGACAGTGCTTCAGCCTGTTCTTGAATGTCGCCGCGCTTCTCATGGAAAGCATCCTCAATGTCGAGCGTGAGATCGAAATAACCGATATCGCAATTTTGCATCTTCTCATGGAGTGTGTAGAAGATGTTGAGCTGCATGTAGTAGAACGATTGGAAGAGGGGCTGGATGAATTCGCGCTCGAGCTGGAACAGCTTGGGTAGCTCGTCCTTGAGGAGGTCGTTGAAGTAGTTGAAGTCCTGGGTGGCTTGCTCGACGTCTCCTTCGGCCTTCCACATTGCCTTTTCGTCCTTGGCAGTGCGCTCTTTCTTGTCCTGCAGCTTCTTGAGGGTTGTGCGGTGTCGGTCGTAGTCGAGTCTCTTGTGTTCACGCTTGAGGGCGGTCTTGCGTATCACCTTGATGACGTCGAGCAACTCGTTAGCGGGACGGATAATCCTAGATTCTATCATTTCCAACTCCGGGGCCAACGTCTCTTGCAGGTCCTTGACTACAGCCTCGTATTCTTCGCAAGCACGGATGCCTTCGGGGTTACCCTCGATCTTCATTGAGTCTGGGTCTGACATGCGACCCGAGATGGGCTTGTAGACTTCGGTCATGGCCTTGCTGAACTCGATCTGATGGGAGAGCATGCCATTGATGGACTCGAAGTACTTTTTGGATTCATCGTGGAGCTTCTTGGTCTCAGTCTCGAGTTCCTGGAAACGACGTTCGGCATCGATGTAGACAGCATCTTTGGTATGCTCGCCGATGTTGAATTTGGACTTGAACTGTTGCGGGGCCTAAGAGCAAGATGTATATTAGTACTTGAGATCGTGTGTCTCATCATGATGGCGTGTCTCGACTCTTCAGCCGCGCGCAAATGGCGTTTTGTGCGCGCGAGACATGCTGGAAATCCAAGCATCATCAAGTGAGGGGCACGGCTTACCCGAGTGAGGCTCTTCTGGAAGCCTTTGAAGCTCATGGCGAGAGCGCGGCGATAGTTGTTAGATTAATCTAGTGATGCCAGGAGTAGAGTCGGTGGTGGGTGGAGGAAGAGTGAGTGAGTATCGCGAAAACCCTCAGATCGCGAGGCCGCCAAAGTTAGACGAGAGGGTAACTTATTATGAAGCTCTCGATTATGACAGGGCAGGACAGCCCAGAACATGACTGAGTGAGTCGTGGAACGGTGACGTCCACTTGTGTGGCTGTGTTTTAGTTTAGCTCCCAGATTTAAGTTCCCTCACTGGACCTTTCTTGCTGCCCAGCCCGTTCTTTGCCTTGCTGCCAAGCCTGCCGGTTTCCGACGCTGTGGCTATCACGAGGTTGAAGAAATAATAGGGACACATGGTGGAACTGAGATGACAATGGCAGTCAGGGACTATTCAGTACCTAGGTAGGTAGCATCAGACTGACAGGGAAAATAGGTACGGAGTACATCAAAGTATGTATTTAGGCGTGAGCTCAATGTTCTGGTAACGTGGTTTTCTTGAACCATATACCTTTTTTAAGCACCGAGTTGACCGGAGCAGTCAATTTACCTTAGGGTTGGGATTTTAGAGGAGTGACCTTGGGGATTATAGCCACTGCGTCCACTGCGTCATGGGCGTTGCGTCACTCTTGACAGCTTTCAGGGATCAATCTCATTTGGGCCACAGGTCAGGTCGTAAAGGCGCTGCACCCGAGCCACTAGCCCTTTCTTTTTACAGAGGTACTGACTGAGGTAGTTCAACCTTGGGGAATGGGGGAAATGCCCGGAGAGGCACATGCAGAGAATAATATGTATATAGGTACCTTACGCCTGTGCCTGTCGGGTTCGGTGAATCGAAGGTTCTGTGAAAACTCCGCCTGCACCGCAATAGGAACCCAACCCTCCGCACCAGGAACGAGTTCTGACTGCGTGTGCTGGGGTTCCTGATGTTGAGGCTCTGAACTTAAATGACAGCCTGCATAGAGAGCAGATAACACCTGGAAAGGCCCTCTAGGCCCTGCAAAGAACGTACCTCGCGTTACTGTTAACATCTCGCCACGAAATAATGACTCTTCCATCTTCTCCTCACAAACACGGTTTCGGCTTCTCCTCCGCCGTAACCTAAGACCTAAAGAGCGCACCTTCTGCCGCTCCCCGGCTTTTTCAACCAATGGCCGTGCCGAATCTGCCGGAGGCTTATCACCGAGGACCCCGAGCCGACAAGCTAATGACAAATCTTGGACCTGGAGCTCAACGCCTCCTCCACCAAAATTCACTTCTTCTCTTCTTCTTCTTCTTCTTCTTCTTCCCACTGGCTTAGCTTGACGTTTCTTCGTCCTTGCAACTGCCAGACATTCAATTCATAATGTCTTCCAATATCGCTTCATGCGCCCTGCGCTCGGCGGGCCGAGTTGGCTTGAGCCCAGCCTCTCGCGTTACTGTAGCTCCTCTGCGAGGTATGGCTCGCGCAGCTGTCGTGGCGAGGCGCACATCACGACGTGGATATGTTTCAGAGACCAAGAGGGATAATGCTCAGGTTGAGACGGCTATCAAGCTCGATAAGAAGGCCTTTGCTGACATCCCTCCGCCTGATACTCCCTCCAATGCCAGCGTTAGCCCAATGGCTGGTAAGTGCTTCTTGTCCCGCTCTGCCTAGTGAGTGAGATTCTTTTATATTGAGGCTAATCATCCCAAATAGAAGTCCTGAAGCAAGCAGCAGTTATGGAAGAGGGCCAGCGCCCCATCTACCTCGACATGCAGGCTACAACACCCGTCGATCCTCGAGTTCTCGATGCAATGATGCCATTCTATGTCGGCGTCTACGGCAACCCCCATTCGCGGACACATGCTTATGGATGGGAGAGTGAGAAAGCCGTAGAAGATGCGCGTGAGCACGTCGCCAAGCTTATCGGTGCTGACTCCAAGGAGATCATCTTCACTAGTGGTGCCACCGAGAGTAATAACATGAGTATCAAGGGTGTCGCTCGCTTCTTTGGTCGATCTGGTAAGAAGAAGCACATCATTACGACACAGACTGAACACAAGTGTGTTCTCGACAGCTGCCGCCATCTCCAGGATGAGGGCTTCGAGGTCACATATCTCCCTGTTCAGAACAACGGTCTCATCCGAATGGAGGACCTGGAAGCCGCTATCCGACCCGAGACTGCCCTCGTCAGTATCATGACTGTCAACAACGAGATTGGTGTGATTCAGCCTATTGAGCAAATCGGCAAGCTGTGCCGATCGAAGAAGATCTTCTTCCATACTGACGCTGCCCAAGCTGTGGGCAAGATTCCTCTCGATGTCAACGCCATGAACATTGACTTGATGTCAATTTCCTCGCATAAAATTTATGGTCCCAAGGGTATTGGTGCCTGTTATGTCCGAAGGCGACCTAGGGTCAGACTGGACCCTCTTATTACCGGCGGTGGTCAGGAACGAGGTCTCCGAAGTGGAACTCTTGCTCCCTCCCTCGTTGCAGGCTTTGGCGAGGCTTGTCGCATCGCCAAGGAGGAGATGGCTGTAAGTACTCATAACTTTCTCAAACCTCTCCCTGTACATATGATGAGTTGCTCTACACATGCATGGCTTTCTGAATGGCCCGTGACAAGGCCGGCCGTGTTGATCGAAGCTTCTGTCTGATCTACAATATCTTTCGATTTTGTGTTTTGTCCATATCTACATACATGAGATACTGACCGACTTCCAGTACGACACCAAGCGCATTAAGTATCTTTCAGATCGCCTGCTCAACGGCCTCTTGTCTATGGAGCACACAACACAGAACGGCGCTGCCGACTCCTTCTACCCCGGTTGCGTCAACGTTTCCTTTGCTTATGTCGAGGGAGAGTCTCTCCTGATGGCTCTTAAGGATATTGCTCTGTCTTCGGGCAGTGCTTGTACCTCGGCCTCGCTAGAGCCTAGCTACGTTCTGCGCGCGCTTGGCAACAGTGACGAGAGCGCTCACAGCAGTATCCGATTCGGTATTGGCCGCTTTACCACTGAAGCTGAGATTGACTATGTTCTCAAGGCGGTGCAGGAGCGTGTCACTTTCCTCCGAGAGCTGAGCCCTCTGTGGGAGCTCGTTCAGGAGGGTATCGATCTGAATACCATTCAGTGGAGCCAGCATTAAGCAAGCTGTGATGATGATGATGATTATCCGTTTACCTAGAGTTCCATGCTCAGTCTTAGTTACTCTGGATGAATCAAGGACGTTAATGACGATGACCGGCTGAAGCGAGGCTCAGTTGTGTCTGTATAGCATACTGTAATATCAGAGATACCTCTTTCTTTTACATTCTGAGGACGAAAATAGGAAGCAATCGGTCAAAGGGGGTTGCAAATTATGGGATGGATCAAAGGACGATAAACAGGCGCCTCTCATTCACACCAAGCACCGGAAAGTGCTTTGCCTGTTGGAAATGAAACAAACAATCGGAGTTGAGTTTGGCTTGAGATCAAGACTAGAGTCGCACAGAATGAGACACGACCATTCATTATTGCGCATGTCGACCACGTTTTATCTTCTAAAATGGTACCATATCTGACGTAATGTTCCATGGATTTTGGTGTTTGACAAAGTGACAGTTTATACGAGTCTTGCTTGAATGTCGATAATCACATGCGTGGCTAAAAACAACACTTGTGCATGCTGAGGGAGGGCATGTAAGATGGCCATTGCTTCGAATCTCGATCTCGACACTCCTGTACAAACAACCGACATCAAGTAATGGGGTTGATCCAATATTATTACGTTACTCAACCACTCCGAAACGTGGATCGCGACTTCCTGGCGTTTGTGGATGAGTTCCATCTATGGATGTACAGTACCTGCTGCCTTCCTTTGTTGACGTCATACCAAAGCTCCTGCCCGCCAACAGCTCCTTCCACATCTACCTACATGCCTGCCTACCTGTGCGCGGCGCGTCACTGCAATTCTCGATGGAAATGACATCATTGTGCCACTGCAGTTGCCTTGGTGAGATATCTTCCTTCGTGATGGACTTCCTTCAAATTACTATAAAGCGTTCTCCTCTCCCGCCTCTCGACTCAACTTGATTCCTTCATCAACATCCTTGAATTTCCAAACACTATCAAGAACTCCAACCTACACAAGCACAAGCACAAACAAACCCATCAATCATCAACATGTCTGATACTCCCCAACCTTCCACTCTCAAGTCCGTTGTCGACTCTGCCTCCGGTGCTGTCCAGAGTGCTATTGGCAGTCTCACTGGAAACACCAGCGACCAGGCCGCTGGCGACCTCAAGAAGCAGAAGGCCGAAGCCGAGCATGATGCGTCCCACGCTACCGCCAAGCTCCCCGGTGCCACCCTCTCTGGCTCCGGTGCCGCCGCCAAAGATGACCCCAACCGCACTGAGGGTTCTTGGAACCAGACTGCTGGCTCCGCTAAGGAGGCTGTTGGTGGAATCATCGGCAGCGAGGTAAGATGAATAACTCGAGCCATGCTTACTTTACTAATATGATTGATAGTCCCTGAAGAAGGCTGGCCATGAGCAGAATCTCGAGGGTAGAAACCAGGAGGCCAAGGGTCAGCTCAGTGATCTCGGCACTGGCATCAGCAACCGTGTCCAGGGTACTGTTGGTGGCGCCGTCTCTAACCTCACCGGCAACAAGGAGCAGGAGGCTCACTACGACGAGCTTCGTGCTGAGGGCAAGACCCGCCAGCGTGGTGTTGAGCATGACATCCAGAAGCAGGCTGAGGCAGAGAGCCGCGAATAAACCGGCAAATCCAACATTGGTACCAGCGTAGGGTGATAAGCATGAAGTGACGAGAATATGATACCCCAAAGTTGTGGCATGGACGGGAGAAGAAGATCCTACTAGATACTCCTAATAAACACCATCAACAGTTACTTAAACGTTGCAGTTTGTGAACTTTGACAGTCGTGCTCGTTCTGTAGTGCCGAAATTGCATCTGCTGTGTGCTTGAGCATGCCCTTGGGAGCAAGAAAACTTAGGATCTGGATCGGAAACTATGAAAAGACTTGGATACGTTCCTATCAGCTTAGGAGTTTCGTTAAAAGGACTACCTTATCACTTAGGATCCAGGTCCCAAGTTTTCTTGCCTCCCCTACGTGCAACTCATCCTTACATCTAAACCCATTACTGCATTCGAGGGCCGAATCATGTCGATTGACACGGCCATCTGGGCGTCAGCTACGAAAGGACCAAGCTTGGTTGGTATAGTGATGAGTTCAGGATCTCGAAAACCTTGCAGTCTGCACCCAAGCACACACACTTATCATTGTGAGATTTTTGGGCTGTCTCCGAAGAGCTTTGCCTTTATTTCGACATGATTCCTTTAAGTAACAGTTTTGTCACGATGGAAGATACCATGGAGGAGGGGGGTTGTTTCTTGCTGCCTATGCAGCTAATTTTCAACTGGCGATCCTTATGAAAACGCACTTTACCATTGTTTCTTGACTTATACAAACCAGCATGCATTGGCTGATCTATTGTAGACACGGGCAGTAAAGAGCTATCATGGCCCGCAACACTGGACGTTGGAGGAGACTCCTCACTTGGTGCCATTGCTAAGAGTACAATTCTTAGGTAGCGTGTAACCCTGGGCCTCGGTGACTACGAGAAGCTGGAGTAGCAGAAGAAGCACCGAATTTTCCTATACAAGGGCATTTCAGGACGGGAAAAAAAAGCCGTAGCTTTGCGTCTTGTGTGTGCTCGATTCTCATTTCCTCGTGTCTTTGGGTCGTGGTGATATTTCCATTCACCATTTCACTGTGGCACAGCGACGTGAGATAGGTACCTTGCTATTGCTGCCTCTAGTCACTTGAGTGGTCGGTAGAGCGTTCGCATCTCGATTCTGTATTCTAACAAAAGCCCCAAGTGACGACTTGACATGAGTAGCCCTCGTAGGTTCACAACCCCGTGCGATAGGATGGCGCATTTAACTCACACAAAGACACACTTAAGCTGGATCAACGAGCAATGAGAAGAAGGCTAGTGGCCTGAAACGTGAGCTTTCTTGTCACCTGACAGATCATTCCTACTACGGAAGTGACCTGAATGGGGTAATGGTGAATGAGAGCGATATTGAGGAAGTTTAAGTCTGAATTGATCCATCATGAATGCATCTAGGGTTGGGGAACATCAGCTCTAGGAGTGGGAAATGATATAAAAGGGGTTGGGTTGAGTTAGCAGGCCTCGGTTCATCTGATGTAGTGAGTTGTACCATAGTAACCATGAGGGTTTTTCCCAAGTAGTAACGCCCATAACTCAAATAAGCACAGCAAACCGACGGGTTCCGAGCCGCACCTGAGAAAAGTCCACTAATGTGTAATTCAGCAATACAGATGCAACGTCCACGAAAGGGGAGTGTGGAGTCGAGGCAAATGGAGTGACAGGCAATGGAAGTCTCAGCGCACGAAGCCAAAAGAGAGCAAGAGAGCAAGCAGCTTATGAAGTGCGTCTTACAGTACAAACTACATTTGTGGTAACTGCGAGAAATAACAGGAATGAAGGATAGAAAATGCCAGTCTTGATCAGAAGAAGACTGGCATTAAAATCCACGAGCCATAGTGATCATCTGTCATAGAGATATTTGGCAGTGTATCCTCTGTTGGATAGTATTGACTAGACTCCCAAGAGTACAGCCATGTATGAATACTTGGGAGGGGCATGGAACGACTGATGACATGACTTGTGTGTGCAAAACGGACGGGCGAATGTACCGTCAGAGCCAGTAGACGGGACAGAAGGAGGAAGATGAAGGCAATCTTGGCATCAGTCAGACCAAGAGTGGCGAGTACTTGAAACGAAGAAAAGGTACTTCTGCGATGTCTGCGTAACCTCTCAAGGACCTCTCCTTGGTCGAAGACAGGCTCGAGAGTAGGCCCGCGTTGGCAGGGATCAGGACTGAGGAGAAAGAATCAAAACACGTCTCATCAACATGGAGCCAATCTCAGACTCTTACAGTGTGTCGAACACTTTGTCACTGATCGTTTGCCTTCGGGAGAGATGGACTCAGGTTCAGGGACCCAGTTGCATCTGTCCCGATGCATGTCTCGTCTAAGGTGGGAGAACAAAACCAAGAATTCCCATCCGTTCGGGTAAACATATAGCGTCAAGGAGCATTTCGGAGCACGAATGACCAAGTTACTGGGCTGACACCAGAAGGGAGGCCTATCAGGACATCCACAAAGAGCCACATCATGAGAGTATCACGCCGAGGTTTGACGGGACAGGAACAGTTGACAAGGATGGAGATGGCTTAGACGCTACGATGCAGCCCTCTTGAGCTTCCTGAACACACAGAACCGTCCAGAAAGTTGAGTAAACCCCTCAATGGATCACCGTCGAGACCGGGAGACGGAGATTATCATGATACCGAGTTGAAAAGTAAGTCAAGTTTGTGGAGGAAGTTGATGTTTCAAGGTGTAGGCATGGATTGTCGTTGATAAAAGTCGGGGCTTAGCTTCATGCACGATTCGTATAGCATACCCTTGTCGCACTTGTCGGCGTGTAAGAGGAGGATCAGTACGTTTAGGGCGATCCAAGCGAGCGATGAGGCTCAAAGATGAAGACTGACGCATTATCTGGGGGTCATGACGGACGGGCAGAATGGATAGCAGGCTAACCCCTGTCAAATCGCTATACGAATCGTGCATTAGCGTGATGTTGATGATTGGCCTTTGGGGATTTCTGGGGCAGATGGGCCAGAGGTACCTGATGCTTTGGCTGAAGACTCTGCAGAACAGCAAGTACCTCAATTTCCAGGCGCATGGATCGCCTGTCAGACCTCTCCTCTGATTGGCTGGGTCCCCTGAGGGAGATTGCTCCGAACGGCCAACTGCAGCGCGCCAATAGCACAACACGTTTTCTTATTCGGATTCCCCATCGCGAGAATTGTACTGTACTTACTTGGGGGACTGCAAACTGCAACTTTGGGTGTTGTTGGCAACACGCCCCCCTCCACCAACTTTTTTACCCTTCTCTCTCCATCTCCATTGTTTGGCTTTTGGGTATCTTTCACTTGTCTCTTTTCTTTTCCTTCTTGTCGGGATATAGGTGTCATCGCCAAACCTACCTACAGCGGTTACTGTCTACCTAGGTACCTAATTAGGCATTTTTATCTAATGCCCTGGTCTTTTTTACTCCAAGACACTGTCACCGCCCCCTGTTCCCGTATTTGGGTTTGTTTGCTTTGATTTGCCGTGCCACAGTCCACAGCGCTCCATCTCTGGCTTTTCAAAGTGCATCCGAGGCGTCCAGTCCGATTGCTTCTTTCTGTTGTCTTGCGCACTGTGGGAAAAAGCACAGTCTTGAGTCTGGGTCATCACAGCCTGATTGACGGTTCAGGCTCTCAGGACCTGGCTCCAGCTTCTTAGTCTCTTTCTTGGTTCTGCCTCTGTTCAACTGTCCATTATATAAAGGCTCTCCCGAGCCCGTCCTTCAAGATGTCTTCAAGATATTCACTACGCCAAACTCCCAGGTTTGTTTGCTTCTCTATTTCTCAATCCCAAATATTCTATCATGTAGCTAACTTTGCACCTCCAGGAAGAAGGAACTCTTCGAGGGCATGGTTGAGACCCCTATTCGTCGCTCACGTTCAAATCGCCGCCAGACTTCCCAACCTCTCTCAGACGTCGAAACCGAGTCAAACTCTGCCGCTGAGCCTGTCTCGCGACCTACTCGCCGACGCACCGCTAGGTTCACCGAAGAGCTCGACGAGGACACAGATTCCGACAACATGGGAGCTATCAACAGAGCCTCCAATGGCAAGACCAACGGTCATGCCAATGGCCATTCAAACGGTGATGCCACCAATGGACACGCCACCAACGGCCATGCTACATCCAACGATGTTTCTGGCGCTGCACCAATCAATTCAGTCATGGAGAAGACCGAGGGCGTCCCTCAAGACCCCAATGTGGTTGATGGCTGGAGGCCTGGCCAGGATCCCAAAATTGACTACTCCGGAGAGTTCGAGTTTGGTGGTTCTTTGGGCACCGCTGCCATGATGGTACTCTTCCCTATACTCATGTGGTATATGTGGATTGGCGCCACTTACTACGATGGCAAGTTTCCCTCCCGTGCCGAAGGCCAGTCCTGGGGCGAGTTCGCTGCTCACCTCGTCAATCTGGTCTACACTGGCGCATTCCCCCGCCTCCAGGTCTGGGCCTGGTACTGGTCTTATCTCATTGTTGAGGGTGCGTTCTACTGCCTCCTCCCTGGTGTCTGGGGTTATGGCAAGCCTCTTCCTCATGAGGGCGGCAAGCAGCTTCCCTACTACTGCAGCGCCTACTGGAGTCTTTACACCACTCTTGCTTGCCTTGCCTTGCTGCATTTCTCTGGTATTTGGCCTCTCTACACTGCCATTGATGAGTTCGGTCCTCTTCTGTCTGTTGCTATCCTCAGTGGCTTCCTCGTCAGCTTTGTGGCATATTTCTCTGCTCTTTGGCGTGGCAAGCAGCACCGCATGACTGGCTACCCCATCTATGACTTTTTCATGGGCGCCGAGTTAAACCCCCGGTTGTTTGGTATTCTCGACTTCAAGATGTTCTTCGAGGTTCGCATGCCTTGGTACATCCTGCTCATCCTCAGTCTTGGCGCCGCCGCCCGTCAGTATGAGCAGCACGGCTACGTCTCTGGAGAGGTTTGGTTTCTCGTCATGGCTCACTTCCTCTACGCCAACGCCTGTGCCAAGGGAGAGGAGCTCATCATCACCACCTGGGATATGTACTATGAGAAGTGGGGTTTCATGCTCATCTTCTGGAACCTCGCTGGTGTTCCTCTCTCTTACTGTCACTGCACTATCTATCTAGCTAACCACCACCCTGATGTGTACCGCTGGAACCGCGGCATTCTCGCCGCCATGTTCGCTGGTTACCTCTTCTGGTATTGGGTCTGGGATAGCTGCAACAGCCAGAAGAACCGCTTCCGCGCTATGGAGAAGGGCAAGCTGGTCCTACGCAAAACCTTTCCTCAGGTCCCCTGGCAGACCATCCACAACCCCAAGACTATTGTCACCCCCCAAGGTACTATCCTAGTTGACGGTTGGTATGGTCTTGCCCGCAAGATTCACTATACTGCCGATGTGTGGTTCGCTGTTTCTTGGGGTCTGATTACAGGGTTCGAGAGCCCTTTCCCCTGGTTCTACCCAGTCTTCTTCTGCGGTATGATCGCTCACCGTGCTGCTCGAGACATCACCCGTTGCCGTCGCAAGTACGGTGACGCTTGGCTCGAGTATGAGCGACGTGTACCTTACCTCTTCATTCCTGTGAGTTTCCCCCAAAACGTTGCTTGAACCCTGATACTAACAATCCTCAGTACGTTATCTAAGGAGTCGACGAGGCCACTCGGGAGCAAGTCAAACTCGCTCCGCCCCCGAGGGACACTTAGTGCCTATATATTATTCTCAGTCAGTGGCTTTTGATGCCACTAGGTGTTTTGGTCAGTGGAAATGTGTACAAGGAAAACAAAAACCGGTATCATGTCTGGGAGACAAAAAGGGAAACCCACAAACGAAGAGATGAAGAGACGTAATACGAAGGGGGTATATAAGAAAGCTGTAGACACCAGCCTACTGGTTTGTATAAAGTGTCAACTTGCTTTGGGAGGTTTTGAGACCATGTAATCTTTTATTTGCTCGCATTTGCATACTTCTTATGAAGCGAGGACACTATAATAAACTGCTGTATTAATACGCTCTTAGTGAGCATTACGCCTTCGGAACACAGATGTCGTGAGGACTTGCAACGACTTGGCGTGTACCAGTTGTGTCAGGGCATGTACGATGCCCGCTATAACCGGTGAAGTATGTGATTGTTAGATGATAGCTAGCTGCTTCAGTAGACCTGACGATGTATGAAAGGGACATATATGTTAAGTTCCGGTACATAAAAACAATTGGCAATAGCATACACTAATACTCGAGTTCCCTTCACCGTCTATGATGAGAAGCCACCCAGAGAATAACACGCATGTTGAGAGTATTTTACAGAAACCATCCTCCTATTTCGTCCCAGCCCCTCTTCTCCCATAATAGAAAAACAAAAACAGGAGCTCAAGTCCATTATTCCATGATTGCGCGAAAAAGGGGCAGGTATGAAACCGTGCCAACTCAACGCCAGCGTTCACAACCCCTACTGCGCCGTCCATGTTCGGGACAAGAAGCAAGGAAAGTTGCAAGCGCCATTAGTGTTCATTCAGTCGACCATACCCTAAGCAGCTCTTATGATTTGAGTTCGATCTTGTCAGGCTGTCCTTCAAGGCAGGGCTCCTGTTCCGTTGTTGATTTAGCATACAGCATCGACGTTGGCCTTAGAGTTCATGAGGAGGGCAACGATGAGACCGTAGAGACCTGTTCAATGTTAGCTAATTGGCAATGTCAGATTAAGCAACCAAGACGTACCCAAGACTTCGGCGAAAATGAGAATAAGAATCATGCCGACGAAGAGACGGGGCTGCTGGGCAGTTCCTCGAACACCAGCATCACCAACAATACCAATGGCAAAACCGGCAGCGAGACCAGCAAGTCCGACGGAGAGACCAGCACCAAATTGAATGAAACTAGTGAACAGAGGAAGGTCCTGCTTCAAACCATCGGAGATAAGGACGGAAACGACGAGACCGTAGATACCAATGATACCAGCCATAATGACGGGAACAATGTCTGGGAAAGTTAGCATCGCACAGTTCATGAGCATTGTATCCCAAGGGCCGCGTACTCTTGACGATCAAGTCGGGGCGGAGGACACCCATGGCAGCGATACCAACACCCGACTTGGCGGTACCGTAAGAGGCGCCAAGGCAGGTGAAGACAATGGCGCAGGTGCAGCCCATAGCACCAAAGAAGGGCTAAATGATCGTTAGCGATGTGAAGTTCGATATGGAGTCGATGTCGTCGACCGCCTCACGATGGAGGTTTGGGCGTCGCGAGGTGACGTCGACGGCCTGAATGACGTGGAGGACTAACCGAGTAAACGGGGCTGCAGAGACGCGCATGTTAGCTTCAATCATCAAGAAGGATGTAATGCGAGACCATTCCGATGGCTTTTGGCGTTGCCAAACGATGCCTGAAGCTTCCGGTGATGCATAGGGAGCTTGATGCTGATGGGGGCAAGGAGGCGCGCAAGCACGTACCAAAGTTCGCTAACCATCTTGACGGTTGTTTATCTGAGGATGAAGCAGATATCAATGGGACAATATCGTTTCAGAAGGTGTATCGAGTAATCGGCAGACGAGCTAAGCTGTCGGGAGATGAAGTCGTTGGATAACGGAAATCGTTTGCTTGGGGTTTGAGACGAAGATGTCGAGGTGAAGGTGTGCTTGTTAAGGTCTCATTCCAGGTTGGCGTCTGGTTGGCGGCAAGGTTTTGCTGTACTCTATTGGGAGGGAGAGGCACGGGGGAGCATTACATAATGCACTACGGGGCAGCTGGTGTTTCGGATAAAAGATGGACCAGCCAAACCGTTCTCTGACTGGTGGACTCGAAACAAGAGAAGTGGGACCAGGAAAGCCTCGCAGCAGCAAGCCACGCAAGGCTCAGCGCGCCACATGTGAATTTTTCTGCCGCCTTGGCGCATTTTATCCAGCTTCTTCTCTTTTTTCCTCTTCCTTCTTGACTTTGTCGATACATCGCCAACCACATTCCTCCGCCAACCTCACTTTCAGTCCTCAGGGCGAGCCAACGCAAGGAACCCTGATACTCATACCATCCTGTACGCAGCCTCGACTCGACTATCCTCAAATTCCAACAAGGACCAGCGACTGACTGTATCGATTAGAAACTTTCCTCAAAAACCTCGGTCTAATCTTTCACAATGTCTGAGAGTGCTGGTATGACCAATTCCCTCGCAGCTGTTTTGTGATCATTCACTGATATGCCGGTAGCCTGGCCCCTTGCCGATCAGAAGCTCGAGCAGGAGCTCCTCGATCTTGTTCAATCTTCTCAGCGTAAGTCATCTTCAACAAGGCCCAGTCCAGACTAATTCGCTAACGCACTTCACAGATGCCCGCCAGCTGAAGAAGGGAGCTAACGAAGCCACCAAGACCCTGAACCGTGGTGTCTCTGAGCTCGTCATCCTCGCTGCTGACACTCAGCCCCTCGCCATTCTCCTCCACCTTCCTCTTCTCTGCGAGGACAAGAACGGTAAGCGCAATTGGTAATTCTGATGCAGTGTGGGTTGATTGCTAACTTGTGCTTGATAGTCCCCTATGTTTACGTTAGCAGCAAGATGCACCTCGGCCGTGCCTGTGGTGTCAGCCGTGCTGTCATCGCCGCCAGCATCACCAGCAACGACGCCAGCGAGCTCGCTGGCCAGATCCGAGCCATGCGCGACAAGGTTGAGCGTCTCGCTATCTAAGATACCCCACGACGAGGAGGAAAGCAAAAGATGGAAACATGTTTTCGTCTAAGGACAGACAGTACTTGAACGACTGTTTGTTGCTACTCAGATTTGTTTCCGAATTTTTGATGTTCTGGGCTTATCTGGTGCAATAATTGGTGTATCACATTGAGTCCTCCTGGGTATAATAGTAATATCATCAACTGTCTATCTTGGCGAAACCAAAAGATATCTGAAGCCTCTCTGAAGCCCAATACGAAAACGAGCCAAAGTGGATATCGAAATAATTTCCAAATGCGAATGCGATGTCGGCGGCTATTCTGCGCTATGCTATAACGGATGCAGTGAAATGCCAGGTTATGACGTCTCCACCACCAAAACAAAATGAGTGAACTGATGCGGTCATATTAAGTGTAGTAATAGCCGCTCGATTCGATCCTTCCCGTCTCTTGGGTGAGCTGCAGCTTGCCCCAGTTCCTCTTGCAGCTGCTTCGTAACTTGTCTCGTCTCTGTCTATTCTTTCTGGATCGCCAATCTCTGATCTTGCTTCCCTGTATTTACCTTTGAATGCCTATCAAGTGCCGTCGATAAGAGCTACGTGCCCCCCGCACAATGCCATCCATTGCTCGCAAGCTCCTCGTCTGCGCAGCGATAGATGGGCTTATAATACAGCCACTCTCTTCCAAAGGCCAACGACCTTTTCAGCCAGTTCGACTCAAATATGGCGACGCGTCGATCTCTCATGTTCCGCGTGAACATGTCCCTGACGATTCTAAGCCACATTCTTCTTTCGAAGCTTTTGGAGTGATTGGTATGACACTGGATGGCCCCGCGCTTATGACATGTAAGACTCGAGACTGACGGACGCGACAACTGTAGGCATTATTGCAGTCTCGAAGTTAAATTATCTTGTTACCATCACACGGCGCCAACAAGTCGCACAAATCTGTGGACACCCCATCTATGTCGTTACCGAAGTCGCCCTTACGCCATGCACATCAAAGGCCAGCGCTGAAGAATCAATAAGGAGGACCTCGGGCCACCTATCACGCCAAGCACAAGACTCAGGGAACGAGAGTGATAGTAGTGATGAAGATGTTGAACTGCCCTCAAGAACGTCAGATGAAGTGGAAGACGCCGTTGTTGAGGACGAAGATGCAAGACCTGGGTCGGCTAGAAGCCGCGTCGCTGAAGATGTCATTCGCAGGAGGGGCAGCTACGGGCGGTTTGCCCAACGTTGGTTCAGTCGAAGTGGATGGACTCTAGATCAAAAGAGGAATATGGGTTTGAGCAATTCATCCAGCGTTCCAGAAAATAATGCTCCTGCGACTGAGTCATCCTCAGAGGATGCGCAAGAGGGGCTCGATAAGGTCGTGCCCAAGGAACCCGAATTATTGCCAAAACTTTTGCGAACCGCCCATGTTCTCTTTGGTTCATCGCGGAGTTTCTACTTCTCTTACGACGTCGACCTCACTCGCTCTCTCAGTGACGGGTCGATACCCCCGAACAGCGAGAGCCCTCTCCACAGCGAAGCAGACGAGGTCTTCTTTTGGAACCGAAATCTCCTGAAACCTTTCCTATCAAGCGGACAAGATTCTCTGACATTGCCGTTGATTCAAGGATTTGTTGGACAGAGGACCTTCATCGTCGATAGCCAGCCTCCCCAGAGCGATGATACGGGCAAAGATTCCGTCGAACTCTCTAATCTTTCATCGTCGAAAGAGCTACCAGCCTCTCCTCAGATGCTGAGTTCCAGGGCATCCATAGACCTTCGTTCTTCCGAGAGAAAGTATCTAATCACTGTGATATCGCGCCGGTCCACAAAACGAGCTGGCTTACGGTACCTGCGTCGTGGCATTGATCAGGATGGTTTTGTTGCGAACATGGTTGAAACCGAACAACTTCTTTCCACACCAACGTGGGACCCCTCTTCAAAGATATACTCCTTTCTGCAGGTCAGGGGAAGTATTCCCCTATTCTTCACACAGTCGCCATACGCTTTCAAACCTACTCCCATTCGGCAACACTCTGAGGAAGCCAATCAAGCTGCGTGCCGCAGGCATTTCGAAAGTCTTTCCAGGAATTATGGCCAACTTCAGATAATTAATCTCGTCGAAAAACATGGTGTCGAGTCCATCATCGGTTCTGCATATGAGACAGCCGTGGAAGAAATCAACAAGAATGCCAGCGAAGATCAAAAGATACCTTTCGAATGGTTTGATTTCCATGCTGCTTGTAGAGGCATGAAGTTTGAGAATGTCAGCATGCTGTTAGATCAGTTGAGGGACAAGATCGAGAGCTTTGGGAGCACTATTCAAGAGGACGGAAAGCAATTGGCTCGACAGCAAGGTGTTTTCCGAACCAACTGTATGGACTGCCTTGACCGAACCAACGTCTGCCAGAGCTCATTCGCAAAGCATATGCTGGAAGTTCAACTCAAGGAGGAAGGCTTTGACATGAGTGCGCAGTCTGATCAAGTGACTGCTTGGTTCAACACCCTCTGGGCGGATAATGGCGACGCTGTGTCAAAACAGTACGCATCGACAGCAGCGATGAAGGGTGACTACACAAGAACACGGAAGAGAGATTATCGTGGTGCGTTGAACGATTTGGGTCTCGGTCTTGCTAGATACTATAGTGGGTATGTATTCCAACTCCCCCTTCTTGACGGCTCAACCTCTTGCTAATCAAGTCAGCATGGTCAACGACTACTTCAGCCAAGCAGCCATTGATTTCCTCCTCGGCAACGTAACAGCCAAAATCTTTGAAGAATTTGAGAGCGACATGATGACGAAGGATCCAGCGGTATCCGTCATCAAGATGAGAGAATTAGCCGTTGAACTATGCCAGAAGCGAGTTATAGCCGATGAGAAGGAAGAGTTCCACGGCGGCTGGGTTCTCTTAAGTCCTACTACACCTGATGCTATCAAGTCCTGGCCACTCGAAGAGGTTGTTCTGTTGTTGACAGACGCAGCTCTCTATTCATGCCGTTTTGACTGGAAGTCTGACAAGGTATCCTCCTTTGAGCGTGTCGAGCTCGATAGCATCACAGGCATCAAGTACGGCACTTATATTACCTCCACCATCTCCCTTTCTCACATCGACGAGATCAGGAATGCCGGCTTTGTGGTGACATATAGCCCTGGCAAGAGTGACATTCGCCGTACCAACACGCGAACCTTTTCAAGTCGCGGCGAGATGACAGGTAAGGAGAATGCTACCGAACAAAAGGATGCCAGCATTCCCGCCAGCCTAGCCAACTTGCTTACCAGCAAATCCTCGTCTTCTCCATCACCGAGCATTCGCCGCCTGGTCTTCAAGGCGACAAATGCGGATTCCTCTGTCGCCATTGTGGGTGATGATGGTCCTAAACAGACAGAGACTCAGCAAGTTTCCACCATTTGCGGTGACATTGAGCGACTGGCGCTGGAGAGACAGGCGGAGCATCCGGGCGAAGAGAGGAAGAGGCTTATCGAGACGGGCCCCATCATTTCTCTAGAGGAGGCCAAGAAGAACACAGGACTGTTAGAACAGCTAGGACACTCACTCAAGAAGATGGTGTGGGCTTGATAGATCCCGCCATCAAAGAAACAGCATAAACGATCTATCCCCATATAATACGTTATAAATAATGCAAACCATAGATATCACGATAATTCTCAAGCTGGTGTTTTTCTCAATCATGGCTTTTGTAAGCGGTACAAGTGCATCTGGTAGCGCATATTCTCGAGCGGGATTGGATAAGACAAGCCTTCTGGTAGACGAAACCAGATGGAGTCGTCCGACTGTAGCTTTTCCCAGGAGTATCCAGGCGTTTCGGTTTCTATGAGGGTGTGGTCGAGAAGCCATTGCATAGGGTATCTCTTCTTCTCTTTACCCAAAGCTGCCTCGGAGTAGCTTCCTGGGCTGTCCACTACGAGGACCAAGCTATTAGATGCCAGGGCCTGCCCAAGACTCTTGAGAAACTTGGTCGTCTTGCCGATACCTGCTGTTGTGTACAGCTCATTGAGTGTGAAGAGAAGAGTCAAGATGATGGGTACTCTGCCATTGGCACATTGCGCTGAAAGAGAGTCCATGTCAAGATCCAGGACATCTCGCTGGACCACGTCCAGTGAAAGTTGATTCTTTTCCAGCATTGGGTGATTGGCCGCCTGGCGTGCCGTGGATGCATATTTTGAAATAGGTGGAGGATTGATAGTGCTGGATTCGAGAAGAGAAATGACTGTTGTCCATGGGCCCGAATCGAGAAGAGTTAGATGGCCATCTGTAGCAGTTGTCTGGAGATAAGAGGCAAAGGCAACGTGCTCAGCTGCACAGCCGCCTACAGACAACATTCGAAGAGTGGCATTGCGTCGAGTAGAGGCACTGTCAAGTTTGAGATCCTGAAAGATTTCTAGTTCAGTCCCTTCAGGCTTGTCATTTGCATCATCCTGGGTTAACCCAGCGACCTCCGTATGTGATACTGAGCGCTCCTTGATAATATTTGTGTCATCCTTCGTCTCTTCCTTAGCCATCAGAATCCCGTCAAGGTGCTTCTTGATACTGAGAAACACGGCAGCATAGCATAATGCTCGTGTGGGACTCCATCGAGCAGCATAGGCTTCGAGGTAGTCCTCTCTCCCGAAAGCGGCAGCAAATTCTCGATTAAACAAGGCTTGCTTTATCTCCTGAAGCACCCTTGAGAAATCAGCTGAAGTCAGAACATTTTTGAAAGCACACGAGAAGATATTGAGAAGACGCTGCTGCTGCTCTTCGCTTTGTAGAGCTGATGAAGAAGTTTCTAGCGGGGCAGACGATTTCTTGGAGCTCTGCTTTGAACTCGAACTTTGCTTTGAAGGAGCAGTCTTCTTGGAGGGGCCCGTTTTCTTGACCATTTCTCTTCACTTGCATCTGGTACTAGCTCATTGGCTGTATTTATTCGGTGAGTAGTACCAATATCGTAGATATCGTCCGTCGGTTGGTGGTTGGTGGTTGGATTGATTGATACTGGGAGAAAAAGATCGGACATATTTTACCGATGAGGTCGAAAACCCCCCACTTTGGAATCATGGCTGCCCTAAGGTTACTTACTAGTAGTACATAATACCCAAGGTACTACTATCTTAAGCATATTTCCATTTCTTCCCTTGAGGACAAAAATGGATGGATATGGCGGTTCTTCGGGGGTACAGAACGGCTGGACGCAGGCGGAATTGAATAATGCAGTGTCGTGTTAGCAATCAATCTCGTGAATATTATCATATCACATTCTGTCTATCACAGAAAGTTGGTCACGGGTGGCCGGCCCCTACGGAGAGTTTTACTCGGGGCCTAGAGCTCTTACATAGAAATATCATATCATTCATCAGCAGTTACGGCATCATTGATAAACATCAACATAGTTCATACTTTTCCTCATTGGTTTCAACAGTGCTACCCCTACCACACCTTTCGGAAGATGAGAGAACAGCTTTGTTGTTTTCTCTCCGACTATCGCTCCCCATCATTTAAATATTTACCCCCCAAAACAAAGTCGGATATGTCACTAAGGTTAGCTCGCTCAACCAAATCATTTGCGGATAAAGCACATCGTGACTTTTGATCCGACTTTTGCTCCTCTCATTAATAAGCGCACCTGTAAAAGTAACTTGTACGGCATGGTATCCGAAACGACTCAACACCTGTGAGCGATCGGAGTTGCCCCTCTAGAACCCCTCGTGGGGGTGTCTTTTAGGCGTACCAATTCAATTGAGTCTCTCGAGCCGCCCGTCTGGATACTTTTTGCCTATTTCTATTCTGGCCGGTTAATTTGATCAGACTCAAGACGAAAAGCGGGAGCTATTGCGGTTTTGGATTGAGGGAAATATATGGCGTGGAATCATTTGGCTAGTCAGCGGCGCCAATATCTGGTGTTTATTACCTTGCCTTACCTGGCCCTTACTTACAACCACCTCACTGTGGCTGACATGAAAATTTGATATCATGGCCAAGAAGATGCCAACAAAAGCGACAATGTATTGGTTGAGAAGAATCTTTCTGGCAATGACGAAGTGGCCAAATCGACGTCACAGCAGCGAGGATCCAATTTGTTCCAATGACCACTTTTAAAGTGCAAGTGCCGCTGTTAACTATGGAGATCCATCCATTGAATGCCATGGGATTCATGCTGATGAAATAAGTAGGGTCCACAAGTGAGGACCTCCAAGATCAACGAAGCTGCTGGGAGCCAAATTATTGGGTCTATCCGGGCACGTAGTAGATCTGGTGCTTATGAATGGGCTTTAGGCAAGCCAGCGCCGTGACTAAGTCTAATTGAATTGCATTAGTATTCATTATCAAGCCAACAAGCCTCAGCCTGTGTCAACAGTTCTCACGAGACGGGAGGTAGGTGCAAGCTGCAGTTACAGCGGGGAGGGGCACCCTGAGCACCCTGGGCGCCCTGGCGTCACTGGCTTATCCTCCCCTGCAGCCCAAAACTGTCCCCCACCGGGGACTCCACTCGGCGTGTCGCCGGCCACACTGACCTCGTTTCGGCGGCGACGGCGGAGGGAGTGGAGGGAGCGGACGCTCTGTATTTGGTGAGCTTGAATCTGAGTTTGGGTCATGATTCTCAAGGTGAAGATGGCGGCTTACCTATTTTGGGGAGGCTGGTTCAACAAAGTACAGTACATAAGTTATGCAGCAGACAAATGCAACTTTTGACGTCCTGGGTAGAGCTTCGGCCGCCCAAATCCATCATGAGGGGAGTGAGGGGGGCTATGTATAGTCAACAAGAGCAGCCTCACTATTCTTCTCGGTGAGAGCTGAATACCTTGAACTTTAATATTTCAATGCTGTCGGTAGCATCTTATATCCTAGGAGACATCAATCAGTGGTTGGGTATCTGATGTACTATACCTCATTTCGTATCATATAGCAACACCTTCGCGGGATATCGCCCGGTCGAATTTTCTCAAGGCTGGCAGAGAAAAATGGAGACCACTAAACAATTCATGACACGACCCCTCCACCCTCCACTGTAAAGGTACTGTAAGGTAGGTACTAGTTAGGTAGTAGAGCGAAGACGGGAGCATCGTAGGTAGACGTCAGATGTGAGGTAAGGCATGGCAAGGCAAGGCAAGGTGCTGGCTCCGTTTATCTTTCCGTCATTCTACCTCACCCTCTCCTTCTTCTTTTTTTCCTCCTTTCCTCTTCCTTTCTTCTCCTCCATACAACCAAATACTCATATACATATTCAAAATGGGTTACGGCGAGATTGATCAGAAGGCCATCAACACCATCCGTGTCCTTGCGGTAAGCTCCCTCCCTTTACTTTGCTTTGCTTTGCTTTACTTTGCTCTCGTTTCTCTTGAGCTCTACGCAGCTCAATTGGCTTTTACCCCGCCACGGCTGCCCCGCCATTTTACTATGAGAGATGAGACACGAGACGCGCAACAATGTGATGAGGACTGTATTCTCAAGAGAACTCTATCACTTGGCCTCGTAGCAGTTGCACTTGCATTTACTGTGTTCCATTGAGCCTACCAGCCTCTCAATTCACTAACTATGAACCCCCGGAACAACATGAGTACTAACGAGCTATCAACAGGCCGATGCGACCGCTCACAGCAACTCGGGACACCCTGGTGCTCCCATGTAAGTTTCACCACCCTTCGATAAACTGAGCGATGAGAACAATACACTGACATTGTCATGACAGGGGAATGGCCCCAGTTGCCCACGTCCTGTTCAACAAGTTCCTCAACTTTAACCCCAAGAACCCCGACTGGTTGAACCGTGACCGCTTTGTTCTCTCGTAAGTTTTGTCTTGATTTACACGTCACTAATGCGACCATGACTGACTATTTTGCGCCTCAGCAACGGACACGGCTGCATGCTTCAGTATGCTCTCCTCCACCTTTTCGGCTACGATCTCAGCATCGATGACTTGAAGGCTTTCCGAGTATGTAGCTCACTCTCTGGCTCTAACCTTTGCTTGCTCACACATTCCGCAGTCCGTCGACAGCCGCACTCCCGGTCACCCCGAGGCTCACGACACTCCCGGTATTGAGGTCACCACTGGCCCTCTCGGCCAGGGTATCTCCAACGCTGTTGGTCTGGCCATTGCCCAGGCTCATACCGGAGCTGTCTTCAACAAGGATGGTTTCCCTCTTGTCAACAACTACACTTACACTTTCCTCGGCGATGGCTGCTTGATGGAGGGTGTTTCCAGCGAGGCCTCCTCTCTGGCTGGTCACCTCCAGCTTGGCAACCTCATTGCCATCTGGGACGACAATAAGATCACCATTGACGGTGACACTGCTGTGGCCTTCACTGAGGATGTCCCTAAGCGATACGAGGCCTACGGCTGGCACGTCGTCAAGGTCGACGACGGTGACCACGATCTTGCCGGCATCGAGGCTGCTATTAAGGAGGCTCAATCCGTCACTGACAAGCCTACCCTCATTCAGCTCCGAACCACCATTGGTTTCGGTTCCAAGAACCAGGGCACCCACGGTGTCCATGGCTCTCCCCTTAAGGCCGACGATATCAAGCAGCTCAAGGAGAAGTGGGGCTTCAACCCTGACGAGAGCTTCGCTGTTCCCCAGGAGGTCTATGACTTTTACGGCAAGCGATCTTCTGAAGGCGCCGCTCGTGAGCAGGAGTGGAACCAGCTCTTTGCCAAGTACAAGGAGCAGTACCCCAAGGAGCACGCCGATCTCGTCCGCCGCATGTCTGGCGAGCTTCCCGAGGGCTGGGAGAAGAGCCTCCCCGTCTATACCCCCTCTGACCCCGCCATTGCCTCGCGAAAGCTTTCCGAGACCGTTCTCAGCAAGGTCGAGAGCGTCATTCCCGAGCTCTTCGGTGGTTCCGCCGATTTGACTGGCTCTAACCTGACCCGATGGAAGGAGGCTGTCGACTTCCAGCCCAAGTCCACTGGTCTCGGTGACTACTCTGGCCGATATGTCCGCTATGGTGTCCGTGAGCACGGCATGGGTGCCATCCTCAACGGTCTCGCTGCGTACGGCACCATCCTGCCCTACTCCGGTACTTTCTTGAACTTCGTCTCATACGCTGCCGGTTCCGTCCGTCTGTCCGCTCTCTCTCGCGTTCGCACCATCTGGGTTGCCACCCACGACTCTATTGGTCTTGGTGAGGATGGTCCTACTCACCAACCTATTGAGACTCTTGCCCACTTCCGCGCTCTCCCCAACTGCCTCGTCTGGCGACCTGCCGACGGTAACGAGACCAGCGGTGCTTACTACGTCTGCTTGACCGCCAAGCACTCCCCTAGCATCATTGCTCTGTCTCGACAGAACCTTCCTCAACTCGAGGGTTCTACTATCGAGAAGGCTGCCAAGGGTGGTTATGTCCTGCGTGAAGTCGAGGGTGCCGACATCACCCTGGTTGCCACCGGTTCCGAGGTTTCCATTGCTGTCGATGCTGCCAAGTATCTCCAGGATAACAAGGGCATCAAGGCCCGTATCGTCTCCATGCCCTGCTTCGAGGCTTTCGACCTCCAGGACAAGGAGTACCGCCTGTCCGTCCTTCCCGACGGCATTCCTTCCCTATCCATTGAGGTCATGAGCACCATGGGCTGGGAGCGTTACACTCACGAGCAGTTCGGTATCAACCGATTCGGTGCTTCTGGTGCCTACAAGGATGTCTACAAGGCAAGTTTGATCGATGATTGTTTACACACGATAGAATATATGACTAACCCCCTATTATAGAAGTTCGAGTTCACCCCTGAGGGCATTGCCAAGCGCGCCGTCGCCACCATCGACTTCTGGAAGGACGTCCCCAACATCCGATCCCCCATCAACCGTGCTTTCCAGCAGATCATCTAGATCAAAGATAATAACGAGTAAAAAGAAACGAAGGATAAGAACAAAAATACCGGGAGGATACCTGCCCGGACAGAATGATTATGCAAGTGACGACGATGGACTTGGGAGCAAGGTTTTGTGGATTTATAGCAACTTAGACACGTACTACAAGATGAAACTGAATCTTTTAGAACAAAGAACTTGACTTAAGTGAGCCATTTCGTGCTGTGATATGCTGTGTGGTATCTGCCTGCCACGGGATTATATCATCTATGTAGTCAAGACAGCTTTTACTGGCTTGAACTCATCATTCCAAGTGTCAAACCATGCGGTTGCGTATGCCTTACCCCCAATACCATCTCCCAGATGGTTTTCTTGTGTGAGGGCATTCTCCGTAAACCCAGACTCTCATGACTTTTCTCCGAATCATCACACATGTCATCGAAACTCTATCGCATCATCAGAGAACAAGATGGCAATCCGAGGCCCCAAAACTTTTATCCCGTCCTTGCTAAGCACTTTTATGTCGTTCTATCACTTTGGTTCGTGGTATCGCATCGCATCGCATCGCATTATATCGCTTCGTAAATGTAATTCGTCATGTCATGTGAACGACAAGCACCCCAGCTGGTGGGTATTTCTGCAGCCTGGTCACTCTGGCCCCTCGTCGTCTGCGCGCTCTTGACTACTCTCAGCAGCCCACTCCCTTTGGAATTCTCTTCCCACACGCTCTAGCCTTGTTGATGCGCGGCGGGCTTCCCTCGCTTCATCTGCGGACCCTGCGACGACCACACCAACGAGCAACGGGGCCGCATCCTCGGATCGCGGATCGTCATGGGACGGCGCAGATTCAGACCAAGGTGCTCTAGAGTCGGGGCCGTGACTTGACCCTGGCGCTGAACCCGGGCGGCTAGAGGCGGTCGCGGCAGCGTTGTTGGTAGCTGTATCGACAGTGTCGCGAGGATCAAGATATGAGTGTATGACGACAGGTCCACGATCAGGGTACTCAACCATGAGACGTTGGGGACGACCGAGGCCGAGTCGTTGAGCGGCGGTCTGGGAGGAGAGGGCGCTTGAAGTGAGAGCTGTGAGGGATTCGAGGTGTGATTGCGACGAGGCCGAGGTGATGAGCGGGGTGAGGGTGACGTCGGAGAGATGGAGAGAGAGGGTGGGATGTTGCGATGGGAGGTTGGCCATGATGATAATGGCGAGGGCCAAAGCTGGCAGTTTCCGGCAGAGATCGGCTGACTATGAAAGTTGAGGATATTCGGCGCAAAGGGAGATGGGCGTAAGAGGAATGGATATTGTTGAGAGAGTAAGTGTGGAGGGGGTTTTAGAGAATTAGGTCATGAGCAGACGATCCGCTGTTGGAGACAAAACGGGCTTTGGGCAATGAGTGACAATGGAACTCGACAAGGGAGCTCTTTTGGCGCCTTCGCTTGGGGCTTGGCTAAGGTAGCACAGGCCGGAACCCCGCTGTGAACTCGGCTCTGTCACTCCCCGGCCTAGAAGAAGCAAGAAAACCTCTGACGATGAACCAAGGTGCCAAAATACCTAGTACCTAATTTAAGGCCTACTAAATGTTCACCAAGTTATACTAAACTTGACTAAATCTTTTGTCATCAGGATAGACGTCTCAAGTTTTCTTGCCTCCCCTTTGACTCCTACCAGCGTTGCAGCGGGATCCACTGGAGATAAACCCAGTGGAGGGTTGTTGTGAGGAGGGGAAGCTGTTCATGATAAGGTTGGATCTTTTCGAGTTTCTGATATCAATTGGCCCCATGAACTTGCGAGATAAGTCGGGAGCTATATAGTATCTACACTTATCGGTATACGTTATGTAATACTAGAAATGAGCCTTTATGGAGGTGATTTCATCAGCTTCAAACCCCAATATCATGATAGAGCAGAGCAAGTTCCCCCGCCTTTTTTTGTTAGTTAGGTAGGTATCCATTCCCCACTGAAGCATTGATAATGAATTTAAACGGCCGAGGCCACGGAGCTCAAAGCAACCTAACTACTAACTACCCTTACCTTATGCCGCCGTTTTCCACCAGCTTAGACAGACAGCTAAAAAGGACTACATCACAGTATGTGTGGGGAGAATGAAGAAGCGAGAGTTTCCCATTGTGGCCCAATTGCGATTGCGGCGCTTCTCTCTATACAAAAAAAGAATATCACAGAAGGAGAGCTTCCCTTCACACCGGATTGAGGCTAAGATAGAGGGGGGATGGCGTCAGTCAACGTTATGCCGTGATTGGTTCTTGAGGAGGATGGTTGAAATCGTGGGGTACAGTTGGATGCCAGGGTTTCTGACGATGGTTCCATTGCTTGCCTTCCCAAGGTAGTTTGGGCCAGACTGAACTGAGGTGAACACTGGAGAGGGGGATTTGTGGATTGAAAACTAACATATGCCTCATGTGGTTGATATTCGTATACATTCTCGGACTATCTAGGTGTAAGATAATGAAATGAGATAGAACTGATTGTATTCAGGTCACGTTTCCTTCTTTGCCGTGTGGCTGTAGGATGAGGATAGGTTCCCTGCATTCATCATCTGACTAACAACGAGAGCAAATATAACCCCACGGTGGTTGAAGATAAGAGGCAGAAGAGTGAGTCTCAGTGTTGACACATGATACACAATTGTCACGAAGTTATTCTTGCTAAGAAGACATTGGCATTCTTGCTGGTGATATATATATTGCCTGTTTGCTCAATTGCGAGCCTTTTTACTATATTTCACAAAGAACGGCCCAAGTGTAGCAACAATGACCGTAGGACCCGTATTGAATAATTACATATGAGTATTTGTCTTTTTGGAGGGTGACAATATTCCCGCCCTTTTGGAGGTATATAATTACCCTGTGCTTCCAGAGCCTGCCTTACCTTAGAGGTCGCCTGAGAAGACCAACCTACCTTACCTTATGCACGACACCATGAAGTATCAACCTCGCCTCGCCTCGCCTACAAAGTTCAACTCTTGGCCTTGGCCATCTCATGGCTGGCCGACACCTCTCTTCAGTTGCCATCAAATGTTAATATACCCTCGAACGTTGCGTTGGAGCTTGCAAGATCAACGAGTGGCTGTTCCTACTGTCGCTTCAAACGGCGAGACGATGCATGGGTACAGCTCACAGAAGGCTTGTCACTGTAGTATGTACAGACACGTTCTCTATATAGAATCTGAGAATTGCTTCTCAGATTTCTCTTGAGTGGCCAAACCAGTTATGCTTTGGTGTTAGTCTGTGTTGCCCCTCTCTGCTTTCTCGTATGACCAGAATACACTTTCCTTATCAAGGCTTGCTATTTCAATTATTTTATGTGACCTTATGCGGCTTTCTTTGTGAGAATACTTTCTGGATGGGCACTTGGTGCTACCAGGATATTAGTGAAACGCACCAAGGGGTGTATGGTTAATTGATACCTGGGTCTATGATCCCTAGGTTGATCTCCCGGCTACTCTGGTTCTGGTTCTGGTTCTGGTTCTTTTCCCTTTTCTTTTTCTTCTGGTCCCCTTTGAGACGACCCTTCGCTTTGTTGTTCATTTTGGATTCTCTCAGCCTGTTTACGTCAGACTCACACATATGATAGTAAAGAACTGTTTTCTACGACATTTTCTCCTAAATTCTTCATAGTCTCGAGAAGGTATTTGGCATCGTACATGACGTAACTCGGGGAAAACGTTAAGGTTTCCAGTAAGTTTGTAGGTAGGTTTTCTTTCCTTTGTTACAACGAAGTATCAAAGGCCAAAATGAACCTTGGTATAAGAAACTGGAGCACTAGTTAGTAAACTCTTCCAAAAACTTACCTATCTTAGTACTAAGATAGGGCTGTCGTGTTTTAGATGTACAGTAAACCACCTGTCTTTTAAAGTCCGATTCGGTATTTTCACCAGGTGTTGCAAATAACATATTCGAAAAATGTTAAATGTTGTAAATGTGCAGGATCTACTCTCTGCATGTCTGAGCTGATTGATTGATAACACCATGATGTACCTTGGTGTTACATATACCCTGTACCAAGAGACCACCTAATGAGTGTTTAAACAATGCAATGAATAGAATGATAAGCTTGAAGCTTCGGGGAGCTCGAAGTGAGACATATGATGAGTTTTTGGTAACCCCTATTGCGATCTCGGCATATAATCGATCAGGGTCTGTTATTGTTGCATAACTGCCCGATTCGTACAGAGTATGCACAACAATTGAAACGGACAACGGTAGATCATGCTGATTGGTCTGGTCCAACGTCTTGAATGTGAGAATGAGATGCTTGGCTGGCAATTTTGCAGCTGGACCGCCTTATCTTGGGAGCTGGCGTGGGGCAAACAAACAACACCAAGCTACAGTACCTACTCCGTACCAAGGTAGTGCCTTACCTTGCCTTGCCTTACTGTACCCGACCTAGTCACGAAAATAATGGGGGAGCTTTCTCCTGAGGCAGTGTGGCCCATAGCTGCATTTTACCTTCGCAAAAGAGTCAGAGCAAATATGGCACCCTAAAGGCGACGCAGAGACCAAATACAGACTTCCATCAGGTGATGGCTGTTCGTCCAATGTTATGGTATCATGCGGTGCTCCGGTAAGGCCGTGCCGTGAGTCGTGAGTCGCGTATCTAATGCGTTGAGTTGAGCCTCCAGTTGGTTGCAGGTAAAGCGGGACGAGTGTAGTGGTGAGTTTGGTGTGTTGCCCAGTAACATGTGTTGAAGTTTAGGAGTAGGAATGAAGGCAGGCTCGGTGGGTCCAAGTCTTATCGAATCTCAAGCGGTTCGTAAGATGTCTCTGTTTCCGATGTTGATGCTGTGGTGATTTGAATCAAGCTGATCGTGTTGGATAGACGATAGTTGTTAGGATCCATACATTTTGCAGTAGTGGAGACCACTTCAATTGGATGGAAGCTCTGGGCCCACCTCAAATGGTTTTTCCTTAGTACACTGTGGAGGCCTACCCTAGAGTTAGGTAGCTGGTGGTGGGGTATCTGAAGAAGACACTGGTCTGACATGTCACCGTGCACCACAGGGTAGCCTGTGTGGTACTTCGGCTCTTGAAAACCCCATCAGCTCAGTAACAATCCAGTAGCTCCCTCCACGACACCTCATAGGCGGCGTATGAGTTGCCTGTCTCTGGGGCTGGGCCTCATCGACTGGGGAGACCCATGCTACCAGGACCTGACCCAGCAGATGGATTCTGGCGATCCGATTTACAGCGCCTTAGCAAATCTTCTCTTGGACTGGACAGCCCAGCCCAGCTCAGACCAGCCAGACCATTCATCCTTACTTACCTTACAGGGACAGGACAGAAGTCATCACCACCACCAACCGAACTACTTCTAGGTTATTCATCCCCCATCCTCTAGGTTACTTGCTGTAGATTTACATTACACTTCCCTTCCCTTCCCTTCCCTTTTCTCTCTCTCCCTCTTTTTCCCTCCTCCACCTCCACATCCTCCGCACGCCGCCTCTTCCTCCTCGCCCGGCTTCAAGTTCCCTGTCCCGTCTGGTCTGGCCTCGACTAGGCTCGACTCGACTCGCTCTCCATCCACGACGTAGCCCGTGCTTGCAGTTTTTTTTTTACTACTACAACTGCAACCATTCGCGGCTGAGAGCTGACAACGATTCCCATCTCTTGTCATTCCCCTCTCTCGTTTTCGATCGGTTCCTTCGTCTAGCGTCTGCTTGCTTGTTGCACTTTTTTGTCCGTTACGACTTATTTTCATCTATTATCTGGCTTGTGGTTTATTTTCATCTTCTGCCGCCGGCCGGTTCTGGTTTCCTTCGGCGTATCAACCACTCATCGATCGTTTCGTCATCCCATCGTTTCTATCGCCTTCCCTCTCCGGCCTCCGCCGCCGTATGACCCGCGAACCCCGTCGCATCCTATATCATCGAGTCTCCGAAGCCCCCTCTGTCGGCTCCTCCGTCTCCTTCACCGCTGCGCAATCATGGCTTCCGCTGTTCCTCGACGTAGGAAGCTTATCGGCCAACGTCGCCGTGTTGAGGACGAGGGCGAAGACGAGGCTGGCCCGGAGACCCTCGACCTTGATGACGATTCCATCACCGACGGCTCCCTGACAGATGACAATGATCCTGCAGATGATAGCGATACCAGCAACATTGACGAGGCCTCGCCAACGTCCCCGAATGCGAGGAGGAAGGTCAATGGCGCTGCCAAGCATGCCGGCCATAGCCATAAGTCGGGGTCCGGTTCCGGCCCCGGCCAGAATGGCAAGCGTGTTACTGATACGGACCTGATGCTGCACGGTTTGTCCATCACAGACCAAACCCCCCCAGTACAGGAGATGCATTTTGACGAGGTCGTTGCCCCGTCACCCAGCAAGTCTCCTGCTGCCCCCATAGTAGTGAGCTCAGCATCCGCCAGGCCACCTGCTGCTCCTGCAAACAGACGTCGACAAGAGCACGAAGATTACAAACGCAAGAGAGATGAGGACCCGGCTTTCGTTCCCAACCGTGGTGCCTTCTTCATGCATGACCACAGGCATGCCGGGCCCGCAGCAAATGGATTTCGTCCCTTTGGACGAGGTCGAGGTCGAGGTGGCCGTGGTGGTATTGGAGGACCTTTTGCTCCCATCAAGTACGATAATGCCTTCCCATTTCTTACTTCTTCCATTCACTAATAGGCATAGCCAATTGCACCAGCCTGCAGACCCTACGACCAACTCCCCATGGGCACATGATATGCACGACGTCGTCGTAGAGCCCGCACCTCCAGCACGCCCTCGACACATGGTGGAACAGGAGGGCCCAGCCAATGGAAATGGCTTCATTCCGACATGCGATCCAAACCCGACTCCAATCAACCGCACTCTCTCCACTGAGAAGCATATCGGCAATGCACAGGTCCGGGTGTCCCTTCCGTCTATGACAGCACCGGTTGTCATTCCACGTCTTGCCGTGAAACAGTATACCAAGCTCCCCGATCATCGGCCACCTCTGCGTCGGGACAAACCCGTCCGTATCTCGCTACCCAACAATCCTCCTCGATATATCTACCCTGCTGCTGACAGATCTTTCATCTTCATCCCCCGGGCTATGCGACCCAACCAGCAGCGAATGCGAGGAAAACCTCGTTCTGGCTTTGGCTCAATGGGTGGCTTCTCGAGACGAACAAGTGTTTTTGGGGGTAGTTATTATGGCAGCGTGTATTCTCCTAGTGTGGCAATGAGCAGGCGGTCTTCCATCGTGGACCGTGATTACATGTTTTCCCCTACGGGCTCCGTTATCTCACGGCCCCCTGTTGAGAATACCCGGCCGGTTGTTCGACTACCTCCTGCTCCTCGTCCTGAAATGTCAATGAACACAATGGTCCCGCCAATGGCTGCTCCGGCTTCTGCTTATGGGCCAGCCGATCCTGCCTTTGGTATCGAGAGACCTCACGCACTGGAGACATCAATCAACGATCTGCCTCCGCCTCAGACATATCCCCTTCCTCAAAAGCCTGCCTTCCAGGAGAACCGGCCCACCTCGGCTCTGCCTATGCATCAACCTCGTCCACAGAAGAACATATCTGTTGCTGATATCGAATCGCCTACCTTAACACAAGGCCCCCAGGCTTATCAGCAGGCCTTCCACCAACAGGTGCCTATTCAAATGGCGAATGGCCTGCCTCAAGAATCACATACTCGCCAGCCGTCTTATCCATCTCAGCATTCTACTGGTACACCTTTGTCTCAGATTCCGGAGAGAGCCATTCATGCTGCTCCTTTCCAGCCAAACACTTATGGTCAGCAACCTTACTACAACCAGCCGCCATATCAAGCGCAGCCTCAGCAGGGATACTATTATCCACCCAACTACAACACTCCTAATATGGGACCGTCCAGTACTGCACCTGCATTTGTGCCCAGCCAGCCAGGTCCTCCTGGTAGCTTCACGCCTCAAAACCAGCCCGAGCAGCCTGTGATGTCTAACAACGGCCCACCCTCTGCTCCCGGGTCCAGTCTGGTGGTTCAAGAAGCGAATGGGATGGTTTACTACTTCGACGCGTCACAGCTGCCGCCGGTTACCAATTATTCTAGCTACCCTGCGCCTCAAGGCTACCAACCCAGTGTCATGGGTATGGGTGGCATGGTGACACCCAGCCCTGACGGCTTCTATTATCCCCAACAGACATCCGGCATGGTTTACTATCCGCAGTAGAACTGGGTCGTACCCGGATACCCATTCTTCACTTGTCCAAACACTTTTTACTCGTATCCGATTTAATAGCTACAATTACGACTTTATACCTACCAAAACTCAAAAGTATCTGCTATTCTACAACAAAAGCCTTACAGAGGCAACCACAAGAACCAGGAGCATGGTCGGAGGATGGATAAGGGGGAAAAGAAATTAAAACTTTGATGTCAAGACATTCATTGGGGGTTGGGTTAAGTTCATGCCTTGAAGTGTGGCTTTATTTTGTTTGAATGGTTCCGGTTGAGGGGACAAGATGGGTGCATTACTATATATTTAACTCTACGAACTCGACATCATTACCTGGAATGGATTAACAGATGGGAGTTGAATGGGCAAGAGTATCCTGATTGTTGTTTTTTCTATTGTTGGGAGATGGAGTTTGTCTTGGCCAAGGATATTGGAAGGAGGAGGATGAGCAAGAGTTGGACGGGAGGTTTTGGGGGGGGGGGGTTGCTACTGGTTATCCTTTCTGCCTAGCAATCCATTTATTCTCCCCATCCACAGTTGTACGTTTTGTGCTTGACGGTTACGCTTGGTTTCGTGTTTTCATGGCAATGGTGTTTGGTGTCCATGGCATATTATATACCTGATTCCGTCTGCTGCTGGTCTTGATGATATTGTTGATTGGCAGTGGAAACTATGGTGATATCGAAGATGTATCGAATCAACTCGCAAGAAGTGCCCCGTGTAATCTACTTATGGTGAAATGTAGTTCAATAAAGTCAACGATATCAATATCTCGGTCAGATACATCAAGGCAACACAGCAAGAATACCACACTAGCTTGTTTCTCTCTCCAGGCAGAACAGACTCTGTTATTTCCTGTAGCCAATATATACTCCCAGTAATCACACCATCAGTTATATGGTTTATCCACGGGGCGACTACAGATATATAACGGCTAGTGGTGAGATAGGGTCCTCTGCTGCTATGTCCAGTGGAGTGAATCTGCTACTATATTCGGACCAGATGCCGATCTGCTCATTACCCCAGCCAAACAGACGAAACCTTGATGCAACAGGGCTCGCATGGATGTCATGGAGGGGAATTAGGTGCTTCTTTACCCCACTAAGCGGAAAGCTGTACGATCATGTCATGTCAGTTGTAAAGACTCGAAGAATGTATTGACCAACCAGCCGGGCTTCTCCACGTTCATCTCACGGGCACATGTGAAGCCAAGAAGACCAAGACCAACCGAATTGGGATCCAGATAACTGCCAAGGCTCTGATGACCTCTTGATATTTCCAGTTGTGGCATAATTGAATGGCTTGGACAGAAAATGTCATGCTTTTACAAACATCATTGAGGGTGGTTCGTAGACGAAAGCGAGTTTGAATCATGCCATGGTAGAGGAATAAAGAGTTGATGTGGAAATAAGAGGTGAACAAGAATGTGGGGATGTGATGATGGGGTAATGAAGTCACGAGTTGTCAATACGTGCATATTAGCTAGTCTATTCTAGTGTAGCTTCTCTTGTCGATGTTGATAGCTTGACAGGTGGATGCCATTGTCTTATGCAGTACCTCGGAGCCATACTCAAGTCGGTCTTCAACGACTCATGCAATTACACCTGTGCAAGCCCATCCAAGGACTGACCGCGTAGCCGGGTAAGCTGCATGGAGCTCTCCCTTAGCTCAGATCTCCGAGGACCGCATAAGACGATTTTGGTTTGGAGAAGCGGGGGAGGGAAGAGAAACGTTTGTTGTGAGCCTCCGAGCCGTAAGAAATTGGCGAGTTGATTGTACTGATCAATCGGAGAGCTACACGATCCAGAGGCTGGAGGTGAGTTTGATTGTGATAAGCTGTGACCCAGATACTGAGACACAAGATGATGTTTGATCATAAAGGGACACAAAGTACTGTATGAGTCGGGAATGTCATTAGCCCCGGCCTAGGACGAGAGCTTGTGATGCGCAGAGTCCTAGGCAAGGTACAAGCTCACTTTGTGAGTGGATCGAGTGCAAGTGTATCTGGCCCGGATGATCTCTCCCTCGTGTTTATTTCTTCACCTTGAATCGAAGGGTACACTTTTTTCGACTGCCATGTTTCAATGAACAACCGTATCAAACAACAAGATTGAGTTCAGGTAAACCGCCGAGGTTGAAGATTTTCGAGGAGGCGACAACCTCTAGGCGACAATGAGCACGCGTAGCTCTGAGACCTGATAGAGACAGATAACACCCTCTCTGCCTAGACGGCGAATGAGGTGCTGCATTTTGGTCGAACAGGGCTCGATCCCGAGACTGACAAACGAGCCAGGCTGACCAACAAGATTGTTTGGCCCCTCATGGAGTTCTAGTGTGTTCCAGTCTCTCAACCGATCCAGGTCTGTGGTTCTAGTATGACCTTTTCATCCTGATATTGCAAAAATAGACGACTTTGAGACCAGCCGTTGTAAGCCGAGGGAATTCCGACTTCCTCCCGCCGAGGAATAAACAGTAAACATCACTTCAGCTACCCGACCTTGTTGACTTGGCCTGGAAGTGGGGAGCTTGCTCTCTTCAGGACCCGAAACTCCAAGACCCAGAGACCATCGTGACCTTTGGCCTGAGTCCGTGACCTACGAGCATCCAATAGAGTCAGTTCACGGCGGCGTCGGTGAGGTGAAAGCGGCGTTGCGTATGCGTCGAGGTGTTTGCCGTCATGTGGTACCTGACCACAGATATCGTCTGGGGTTGGCATGCAGGGCATCAACGAGGCTCTTCAGGCCTTTGCCCTATCAGGAGTCAAGTATCGGACTTCGGCCCCTCTTTCAGAGTGAAGACGCCACTCCACAGAGGGCCCCGCTCTCCACTCTTTTCAATCCGGGGGAGTTTTAGAGAGCCAAGGGGACGGGATTGCTGTGTCTAGTCCTAGTCGTGTTATAGAGTACAAAGGTGAGGACCTCTAGGTAAGTACTTATCTGAGGAAAAGAAAAGATACTGGATTGTTTGCTGCGTTCAGTGCCAAATGAACCCCCCCCAGAGGCTGTTGAATTGAATGAACCGAGCAGCCACTGTTGCTGCAGCATGAACCTCTGGTTGAAATGTTTATCATGATAGACTTTATCATGAAAAGTTCCCACTCACCATGTACATTAGTCGTGTATCAACACCAACCACCCCTTTGCCAATCGATCACAGGACACATAAAAAACGAAAGAAAACAAAAAAGAAGAAGTTGACGGATAGCTGCCTTATTCGAATAGAATTCCTTCCAATGAACCTCAGTGTCAATATCTGACAGGGCTTGTGGTTGTGGTTACACAGCAAAAGACGAAACAAGTGCCCCAGTGAACTTATGAATCACTCTCCTCAGTATACCGGATATCCCATGCATGACTGGAACAAGATATACTCGCCCCGAAACTGTGTGTATGCTGGTCCTACCCAGTACATTTCAATCCTCACGACTCACGGTACTACCCATCTCTTCAGTATCTGGTCTGGCTGAGACCTCGTCATCACCAGTATTGCCTGCATTGGATCTTTGCCTTTTGCCCCAAGGGTTGCGTCTATCGCCATCCGTCCACTGACGGCCTCACATCATCCTTCTCGTCATGCACTAACACCGAAAAAGTACCCCGATCGACCGACCCCTCAGTACCGAAGCCAGCCCAGCCCAGCCCGGATCATCCCCCGTCAGCTGGTGCAGGGAGTTTTCCAGTTTCCAATCGCTACGAGTTACGGCGCCACTCGCCTGGCGCTACAGCCACGCTACTTGGGGCTCACCAAAAGCCATCGCGGCTTGCCATTGCATGACAGTGTAGCCTCAAGGTATCTTTCTTTCCTTGGTACCTAATGTGTCACTGAGTCTGCGGCCAGAGTTAGTTACACAAGGTAAAAGTATCCTCCCGTCAGTGTCTACCTGAAATCCCGGGCATCAGTAATTCGCAGCACGCCCCCTGCAGGCATCCTAGGCACCTCACCTACCTACAGGCAGCTCAGGACCCGCGTACAGTGGTACAGTGGAAGCTTCTCTTCTTACTTCTTCCTTATCCTCTCCTCTCCTCTTCTTTTCTTCCATCAATCTCACCCTCCTCTCCTCCTTTTAAAACACTTGCGCCTATCTATCATCAGGCGACCCTTCTCTGTTATCGCCCAACATCGTTTATTTTCAGAGCGTCTGTTGCCGATTTTCACGACGGGTGACGACCCTCTTGTCACCGCCGATTGCTAGGTTATCTCGACCACCGATAACAGCATTAACATCCTCGTCACCGCCCCAGGCTACCATATGTAAGGCTCCACCATCCGCAGTCGTCATTCTTCCCTTCTCTTCATCATCCTCGTCCTTCGCGGATCGAATACCACGAGAATAAACAGAGATCCTAACATCGTCTTCTTTTAGCAGCCTTCCTGGAAACACCGCCAAAATGGCTTCCACCACGCATAACGCTGGTCTGGACCATGCCATCACCGTGAAGGTGATGTTCGAGGGCATCACTCGTCGCACCAAGATGCCTCTTCGGGATATGGTCCCAAGAACTCTTGAATCTAATGTATGTTGACAAATACTGCTCTCACCCTGAGCAGTTCCAGAGTCTTTGCCAACCTACGTCGCCATCTTACCATGGAGACCAAAGTTGGCGGTTCCGTAATTGATTAAGCAACAACTAACACGCTTGTCAGATCCGTACATTCTTGCACATCCCTGGAGATGCTCAAGTTGCATTTGAGCGATACTCCGATTCTGCTGCGTCTTATGTCCTTCTTGAGGCCGAAAACATCCCCATCTACAAGCAACTCTACCGCGCCGCGAAGGCAAAGTCTAAGCTCAAGATTCGTGTTACCGTCAAAGAACAGCCCAAGATTACAGTACCTAAGCCTGTCACCGTCGAAGATGAGCTTGAAACCGCCGCATTCAGTTCTTCTCCTATGGGCATGGACGAGGCTACCAAAGAAGCTCTCGAGACCTCCGAAGAGCCAAGCCCTGCACCCACTCCTGCTGCTGAGGCTCCTGCACCAACCCTAGCATCAATCATCACATCTCCTGAGACGACTCTTCCGGTCCGTATTAGCCCTCTATCGCGAACTTACAACTCTGCTCTCCTCAGTGATGCTGCAAGACTCATTGGAGAACGTCGGGATACTCGTCTGGATTTTGAGAGCCGGCTTGCTAATCTTATGGAACGACAGTCGGTGCCAAAGCAGACCCTCCAATCTCTCCCCGTAACCAAGCATCAACGACCCCCATTCTTTCTGCCCAAGACTGAAGATCCATCACTGAACAAATGCCCTGCCTTGCTCACTCACGCTGGCCCTGGCTTCGCAGTCTGTTGCAACAGCTGCGAAAACAATATTCCTGATGTTCACTACCACTGTTCCACCTGTGACGACGGAGACTTTGATCTTTGCCAGTCTTGTGTCGATCAAGGTATCACCTGCCATGGTCGAGATCACTGGTTGATTAAGCGCTCAACTGTTGATGGACAACTAGTCCAGAGCACCACCGAGACCATCGCCCCCAAGCCTAAGCCCAAGGCGGAGGTCAAAGTTGAAACTATCATTGAGACCAAGGTCGAGCCTAAGATTCCACCTCCCGTTCAGACATTTCAATTGTCCAAGCCAATTTTCGAGCCCCTCGCTGCTCCTTGGGCCTCTCTTGGCATCATGCGGACATGCAACTGCTGTGTGCAAGAACACCCTGAGGCCGAGTTTCTTCATTGCACCGTCTGCGAAGACTTCGATCTCTGCCAACCATGCTTCGCTAAGGACAAGCACGGCCATCACCCCAAGCACGGATTTGCCCCCGCTGTCAAGGGAACCAAGATGCCCCATCATGTTGCAGCCAAGATGAGCCCAGGCCGTAACCATATGCACCACGCTATTTGCGATGGCTGCGACAAGTACATTACAGGTATCCGTCACAAGTGCCTCGACTGTCCTGACTGGGATTACTGTTCTACTTGCATCAAGTCTGTGAAGATCATTCACCCTGGCCACCGATTTGCGCCTATCTATGAGCCACTCACTGATGTCCGGGCTCGTGCACCAGCAGCCGTCCATGTTGGCATTTGCTGCGACGGACCTCTCTGCTCCGGAAGCCAGGTGTACCCCAATTACATCCGTGGCACCCGATATAAATGTGCTATCTGCAATGACCTGGACTTCTGTGCCAACTGCGAGGCCAGCCCCATTAACGCTCACAACAAGACTCATCCCTTGATTCAGTTCAAGACTCCTGTCCGCCATATCAGTGTTACAACAACTGGCGAGAACCAGGACGGCCAGTATATGCCTGAAATGGGTGACCACCAGGGCTTGTCCAAGTCTACTGAGACTGAACCCACGGTTCCCAGCAACTCCATCAACCCTGTCCGCACTATCGTTGATGTCAAGCCAACTGAACCTGTTCCAGCCAAGATTTCCGTCAAGACCCCCGAGCCTGAGGTAAAGAAGGAAATTAAGAAGGAATCTACTACTCCTGAGCCCATCCCTACCCCCAAGGCGGAATTCAAGGGTGTATTCGTTCGCGAGACCATCCCCGATGGTACTATCCTCCCCCCCAACCATGTTTTCGAACAAACATGGACTCTCCGCAACGATGGCAAGGAGAACTGGCCCGCTGGTTGCTCCGTCAGATTTGTGAGCGGCGATTACATGGGTCATGTTGACTCCAATCACCCGGCCGGCATCTCCGAGCTTGTGTCTGCCTCAGAGTCTACCGTGTGCTATGCTCCTCTTGGTCCTGGTCAGGAATTTCCCTTTACTGTCCTCCTCCGAACACCCGCTCGGCCTGGCAAGGTCATCTCTTACTGGCGTCTTACAACTCCAGACGGAGAGAAATTTGGTCACAGACTGTGGTGTGATGTCAATGTCCGAATTGTGAAGGAGGAACCCAGGCCCGAGCCCGTGCAGGAGGCAAAGCAGGAACCCGCAGGTGTTGAGGAGCCCAAGCAAGAGAATGATAGCCAAGCCTCGAGTCAAATGATTTTCCCCAAGCTTGAGAAGGAGTCACCTGTGGCTAGCATCCACGAGGCTGTTGAGCCTGTTTCTGTCGTTGAGGAGCCCAAAGAGTCAGAAATCATTGATGACGAATGGGATTATTCTGAAGATGGGTTCATGACAGATGAGGAATACGACATCCTGGATGCTTCTGATGAGGAGTATCTGGAGGAGCAAAAGAAGAAACTTGCCACCAAGTAAGCGTAAATTTGATTTCTTAGGATGGGAATAGGGGCTATGGATCTGATTCTTTATTCGTTTTTACTTCGGCCAATGTTGCCTCCTCTCTTTTCAATTCTGTATTATTTCTTCTGTTTTCATACCTTTGTCGTTTATTGGCGGCGACGATATCAAACCGGGTAGCTATGGACAAGGCCATAGCCAGGTATCTACGAACCTTCTCGAAACATGTTCAGTGAGAGAAGAACACGCTCTTTTGGTAGTTTGGACTAGGTAGCTCAGGATGCAACAATGGGATTCGGTGATTTGATAACTAAAGATTGACCTTTCTTCGTTTCTAAGTGAGAGCATTCTTAAGTGGTGAAGATGAACCTGATGTATGTGTGAGGATGTTTTCAGTGGGGCAAGTTATGAGATCAGTTCTGCCATGATCCTTGATAGGGCGACAACGCCAAGTCTCACAGGTTGTCATTCGATCCTGTCCGTCAATTGAATAGCTGATTTGCATCAGAGATATGGCACGTCTTACTTAAATCTGAATTGGGCTGAACAGCCAGTGTCTTGAGAAAATTCATGATGCGGCCGGTCACGGGACCTGCATGATAGAGGATGCCTTGGTTTCGTACGAATGTAGTCGCAACCGGTTTTTAGTGCCTGAGAATTTATGATAGAGGCACCTTATGGCCTGGCTTAGCCTGGGCGGGAGACCCACAATTACTTTTTTGAAAGAGTGGAGAGTGACAGAGGGTCATCAGCCGCCCGCTCACCCCCAGCCAAAAGGCACCGAACTGCACCTGGCGCCCAGGCCAAAACATCTCCCCGTCGTACAACTCTTTTCATATTTTCGTTACGGTTTCCCAGGGCGACCCTGGACTGAATGCGACTGCGCTGCCATCCATCACGCCGCACCGCTTCTCGTCAAAGACGGCTTCCTTAGCTGTTCCTTGACTGTTTCTCATCAATTTCTGGCCGTTGTCCCTTCTTTATTCTCCTTTGGTTACCTGGTCAGGTCACGTAACCTACCTCAACGCACGCTCTCGGGTTCAAAAAAAAAAACGCGACCCTTTGGCCTTGGCCCTTCGATCGTGGTTCCATTATCACCCTTCATCAGACAAAGCTATTTCCGCCTTCAACCCTATTCGCCAACCATTGCGCAAGATGGTCACCTTTTCTATTCCCGGCGATAACGAACTCACCGAGGCTGGCAAAAGCACGCCTCGGCCGCGTCCTGCTCTCCCTTTCGCGAGGCGCGCCTACGTCTCAACGCCGTTAAAGAGCAGCCGCCCCGGCGTTCCGCAGAGTGCGCCATCACGGAGGCTATTGACGACTCGCGATGAGACGCCGTCCAGCAGCCTCAACAGATCTACCATTTCTACATCCCGTAATATCTTCAGGGCTTCTACCACCTCCGATAGTCCCTCCATCACTCCTTTCTCCCCGAGCATCCCTCAGAACACCCCGAAGAAGGTGTTTGCTCCCGGCGCTACCCCCGAGCCGAACCGTGTCTATCGAGAATCGACTGCACATGCTACGCCCCGCGGTATGGCTTCCAAGACCACATCCAAGGAGTTGTTCCACATGCGTATTGAGGACCCCGATCCCGAACTATCTGGCGAGGTTCTTACGAAGAAGATCCCTCAAAGTTGGAACTCGAAGGGCTCTATTTACGCTGACCAATTCCTCTCACATCTCTGTCCTCCCGAGTTCGATGAAGAGCAGCGACGACAGTTTTTCTGCATTCTCGATCTCCGACGACTCAAATATGCGGCCAACGAAATTTTTTCCAAGAAGGATTGGAAGCTTAACGTCATCAACTTTGCAAAGGAGTTTGAAAAGAGCAGGAGTATTATTCTGTTGCGCTACGGACTCTACGAATTCCAGAATGTCAAGCCTTCTCAGGATGTGCTCAAGAGATGGCGTCGTGAGCATGGCCTCCCTGAGCCAGAGGAAGATAATGCCGAAGCAACTCCTACAAAGGCCACTGCTACCAAGAAGCGTAAGGCGGATGATGATATCACCAAAGATGCTGCTGTGAACGGCTCTTCCAGCAACAACAAGCGACGTGCTCCTGAGCGTGAAGAAGATGACCAGGAGCAGGAAGCGCCAACTCCTGCACCAGTTCCCACTCCAGCTTCCACCTTGGGCAAGAACAAACGCAGGGCTTCCGTCAGCGATGAGGCTGATAGCCAACCCTCGAAGATGCAGAAGGGCACTGCTTCTGCCGCCAAATCTCTCTTCGAGAAGATTGCCAACAAGCCGGCTGCCCCTGCCGCCTCTCCCTTCAAGTCTTCTACCAAGCTCGCTGATGATGGGGCTGCTACTAAGCCAAATCCCTTTGCTTTCAACAAGCCCAACGGTGGCGGTAGTTCGCTTGCTCGCAGCATCTTTCAGAACCCTAAGCCCGGCAGTGCTGCTGGCGCTTCTTCTGGTGGAAACATCTTTGGCTACCTTTCTGATGCAAGCTCGGCCAAGAATAGTGGTGTTGATGCCGATGCCGAGAGTGAGGCCGACTCGGATGTTGAGGGTGATAGCCAGGCAACCGGAAACAGCGACGAGCCAAGTGCGGCAGCCAGTGGCGCCGACACTGCTTCTCAGGCTGGCATCGGTCTGTTTGGACAGAAGCCTGCCCCTACCAGTGGCCTCGCTGCTGGGTCCAGTGCACCTGGTACTAGGGAGAGCACCCCTGGCCGAAGTCTGTTTGACCGAGTTACCAAGGATAATGATGGACAGCCGGTGCGGATTGGGGAGAAGGATGAGACAGCAGCTGAGAAGCCTGTCGACCAGACCTGGAACCCCAGCACCACCCCCATCAAATTTGCGCCATCTGGCTCTGCATCCACAAGCCAAGCTGCCTCTTTGTTTGGAAAGGCCACTTCGGCGCCGACGAGTTCTTTGTTCGCCTCGAAGCCTCCCACTTCTAACCTATTCGGTGCCGCCATGCAGGACAAGCCTACGGAAAAAGAATCAACACCAGTCTCGGACCAGGCTGACAAGACAGGAGGTGAATCCGACAAAGAGAACGATGAGGCCCCCAAGAAGTCACTGTGGGAATCTAAGGCTTCAGCGGCTCCGGCAAACTTTGGGTCTCTCTTTGCGCCCAAACCGGCTACGGAACCATCTAAGGCTGGAGAGCCTACTCAGCCTGCTACAAGCTTATTTGGAACCAAATCTGATGACAAGTCCAACACTCCAACGCACACTACCAATCTGTTTGGTACCGTAAGCAAGCCTGCTGAGTCAAGCGGTCCCTCGATGCAGTCGTCTACATTGTTTGGTGCCAAATCCACTACCAATGAAGCCACTAAGACTTCACTCTTTGGTGCTCCCAGCGCAGAATCGACTACTGCTACGTCTTTATTTGGTGCAAAGCCTACAAGCACCGCCACCAACCTGTTTGGCAATGCCTCGGCGCCAACTGCCAAGCCTTTGTTTGGTGCCCCCAGCTCTGGCGATACGACGGCGCCCAAGACTGATGCTGCTCCTACGGCAGACAAGCCTGCTGCAGCCCCCATTTTCAGCTTCGGGGCGCCTTCTGCTGGTGCTGATAAGATCAACGGTTCAAACAAGCCCCTCTTTGGAGCACCTCAGTCGCCTACGTCGTCTGGTGCAGCTGCGCTTGATGGTAGTCCCATGAAGCAGGATGGACCATCACCGGCCAAGAAGGCATTCGATGGTGGAAGCACTGGGGCTTCGGCCGCACCCATCTTCAGCTTTGGTGGCGCCTCTACAGCTCCTGCTGCTCCCTCATTTGGTGGTGGCTCAGGCACTTCTACACCTCTGTTTGGCGGTGCTTCAGCGACCCCTGCTGCTAACAATGCAGGCTCGTCTTTTGGTGCAAACTCAACCAACTCTGGAGGATCGTTCGGTTTCCAGTTTGGAGGAAACTCTGCTTCTTCATCGTTCAACAATCCGTTCTCTTCAGGCAACGATGGAGGTAACGCAGCTTCTACCCCATCATCAGCTCCTGGAGGCATGTTCAGCTTTGGGGCCACCGCCGCACCTTCTGGAGGTTCCAATCCGTTCCAATTTGGGGGTGCAAGCAACGCCACATCGACCCCAGCCTTCGGAGCAGGTGGTAATAACAATGCTCCCGCTTTTGGAGGGGCGTCCGGATCTACAGGAGCGCCAGGGTTCAGCTTCACAGGAGCCTCGCCAGCGCAAAACTCGGTACCAACATTTGGATCCAACCAGAACGGCAACCTTCAACCGCCTGCTGGTGGTTCAACCACCGGGACCAGTAAGTCTCCTCTTTTTCCACATCGGAAAATCGCCCCACTAAAGCGACGGGTGTAGACACACCGTTCAGTCTTGGGGGAGGCTCTAGCCTGGCCACAACACCAGCTGGCGGGACCCCGGAACCATCGAACCAAGCCGAAGGAGCCGCCGGCGGCGATGAAGAAGGCGAGAAGCACGAGCAGGTCAACTTGGCCGAGAATCTGGAGCAGGACGAGGATATCATGCATGATGTACGGGCAAAGGTGTTGAAGTTTGTGCCGGCCAGCGAGAAGTCGGATGACAAGAAGCCCAAGTCTCAGAGTCCGTGGTCGGTACAGGGTGTAGGAGCTCTTCGGCTGCTAAAGCACAAGGAGACGGGTGTTGTTCGTCTTCTCCTGCGAGCAGAGCCCCGTGGACATATTGCTATGAACCGAGCAGTCCTCGCCGACATGTCTTACAAGGCTGACAAGAAGTACGTCAAGATGACCACGTCGAACGAGAAGGGTGACGGACTTGAGACTTGGATGATTCAGGTCAAGACGGCGGACATGGCTAAGGAGCTTGCAGAAGCTTTGGAGAAGAACAAGGTCCATAATAAGAAGTAATGTGGAGGGAACTGGGGAATAGTATATAAAAGCACACACTGTGACATTAGGTGCTTACATAGAAAGGTAAGGTGCAAGGAGCAGCATTGCGGGCGTTGTCAAGCATTCGACGTTTTATATTTTCTTTTTGCAGGTAAAGTTACAGTTGGGATTTTCGTGGGAATGCTCAAGCAGGCAAAGATTGACTTGATCAGTGTATGGAATACAAAAGTTGCTTTTAACAAGTTATGCTGAGAGGGCCTTGGGAGAAGTTTGATGCTTCAGCAGTGATGGGATGTTTGAAGTTATTAGTCGTCATATTGTAGTTGTAATTGAGCCATGGAACATGAAATTATCCCAAGAGGAGAGTAACTGGAACATATATATACTATCCACCTTAGAGGTATCATATAAATCACTACCGGTACTAGGTCAGTAATCTTGAGGAGTAAAACAAAGGTAAGGTACTCTTCCTTTCAGTCCAACGTTGTTGAGTGAGGCTCAAAATTGTAAATGCCCAAGTGAGAGCTCAAGGCTCATGTGAAACGCGGGGGCGGGGATCAGTACCTAGGCGGGAAGGAGTACCTACCTTAGGCAGGGGAGCTGCCCTGGAGAGAGAAGCTCAGGGCAGGTACGAGTGCGGCACGCGTCGCGTCAGTTTCCCCAAGACGATGCCCGGGGGGAAAATATTTGGCTCTAAAACAACAACTTTTCAGCCTTTAAACAACATGCCCAGGTAAGTTCAATACTCCCGGTCGATGACGACCTGATTCAGATGCTCACATACCAATTCTCAGGGAAATCATTACGATCCAGGCCGGGCAGTGCGGCAACAGCAGTTAGTTATAACCCATTCCCCCGCCATCTACATACCATTATCTGCTTTCTCGATATGCCCGCATCTACGCCGTCGGCTTCCGACTTGCTCTTGCGACCATGCGCATACAGATATATCGAACGTTGCTGATTCTATTCGTGCACAGTTGGAAGCCAGTTTTGGCAACAGCTCTGCCAGGAACACGGCATCAGCCAAGATGGAAACCTAGAAGACTTTGCGACTGAAGGCGGTGACCGAAAAGATGTCTTCTACTACCAGAGCGACGATACAAGATACATTCCCCGAGCCATCCTGATTGATCTGGAACCGAGGGTGCGTCTTGGACCATAATAACAAGGTGACCAAGTGCTAAGCAGCTTATGTAGGTCATCAACGGTATCCAGACTGGACCTTACAGAAATATTTATAATCCCGAGAACTTTTACGTGGGCAAAGATGGCGTTGGTGCCGCCAACAACTGGGGTGATGGTTACCAGAGTGGTGAGGCAGTGTACGAGGATATCATGGAGATGATTGATCGAGAGGCAGATGGCAGTGACTCTCTTGAGGTGAGTCTTCCTTGGCCGGCCGGAACCTGCTTACTAACGACGCTTCATACCCCAGGGCTTCATGATGTTGCACTCAATTGCCGGCGGTACTGGATCAGGTCTTGGTTCGTTCCTCCTCGAGAGGCTTAACGATCGGTTTCCCAAGAAGATCATCCAAACGTACTCTGTCTTCCCGGACACAACGAACGCGGGCGATGTTGTTGTTCATCCTTATAACAGCATCCTATCTATGCGAAGATTGACGCAAAATGCTGACTCTGTTGTCGTTTTGGATAATGGTGCTTTGTCACACATTGCTGCCGATAGGTTGCATGTTCAGGAGCCATCCTTTCAACAAACAAACCAGCTGGTGAGTGCTGCAACCTCAATCTTGCCTGATATGCACGCAGCGAGAGCACGAGTGTTAGGATATGTGTGAGATGAAGCAAAGGCACTGACAATTATCAGGTTGCTACTGTCATGTCTGCCAGTACAACAACACTTCGATACCCCGGTTACATGCACAATGATCTTGTCAGCATCCTAGCCTCCCTCATCCCAACTCCTCGATGCCATTTCCTCATGACTGCCTACACGCCGTTCACCGGTGACCAAGTCGAGCAAGCCAAGACAGTTCGCAAAACTACAGTGTTGGATGTGATGCGACGTCTACTGCAGCCCAAGAACCGCATGGTGTCTACTGTTCCCGGCAAGAAAAGTTGCTACATCTCCATTCTCAATGTCATTCAGGGTGAAGTTGATCCGACGGATGTTCACAAGAGTTTGCTTCGTATCCGAGAACGACGGCTGGCCACGTTCATTCCATGGGGACCTGCAAGCATTCAAGTTGCTCTGACAAAGAGAAGTCCATACATTCCCATGAGCCACCGTGTAAGCGGTCTTATGCTCGCCAACCACACAAGTATTGCGACGGTATGCAAGACCTCCTGTTTACTTACTCCATTCAGCACAGTAGCTCACACAATTATAGCTCTTCAAGAGAATTCTCAGGCAGTACGATGGCATGCGTAAGCGTAATGCCTTTATGGAAGGATACAAGAAGACAGCACCGTTTTCCGAGAACCTCAACGAGTTTGATGAGGCACGGCAGGTTGTTGCAGACTTGATTGGCGAATACGAAGCTGCTGAAGACGCGGATTACCTCAACCCAGACGCAGGAGAGAAGCCCACATCTGCAGAGACGGATCGACGAGTAACTTGAAGGAGGGAGGAGTTAAGAATAAGTTAACCATGATCGTGTCTGAGGTAGTGGGGTTTTAAACGTCACGATGGGTGCTGGGTGGATGTTGGATGTTGATATTTGCTTTCCAGTCACTGTGCAACTGCATCAATGACATTGCACTTGGGGCGTTTTGGGTGCCAGTCTCGGTTTTGGTTCGGGTTTACATACTTACTTGGCTTGGTGAATCCATCGATCGACTGGCTGAGTGCTTTGGTTTAAGGTTGATATGTCGCGTGCTCCTTGGGTCCCGAGTCAGGCTACTGTAACCAAGGTATTGACTTGATACCTGACAGCATCACCTTGGTCGTGATCCCTGTAGTCTCCTCACCGGGAATATTGAATGGGTGTCGATCCGCGATCTGTCTTAGCGTGGGTCGTCGAGTACAGTAATATCTCTGAGATATGCAGAATCTGCCAGAAACATCGTGGAACATGTAACGTCAAAGATGATGTTTTGATGTGGAGAAGAGGCCGGAGCATTTTGCGCGGTGATGTTTTTGTGACGTCAGTGAATCACTGACGTCAGAATTGTAAATGGCATCGTGATGAGTTCATTGTTTGTGTTTGTGCGTGTGCGTTTGCTTGGAGGGAAAGAGTGTAATTATGGAGAAGGTGAATGAATGAATAGGTATTAAAGGACCCCTGAGAAGCATCGTCAGTTCAACATCATCTCCAACTCTCGACTCTCAACTCAACCACATCACATCGTCACAACCACAACTACCAACCCAGTGAGTGTCATTCGAAATACTGAATTGCATCAGGAATAATTACTAACAATCACTCAGAAACCCTCCCATCAAAATGACACAATCCAAAGACCAGAAGATTGCCGAGACGCAGGCCAACCTCCCTCTCCCCGAACAGCCCCCTAAGGCTTCCGACTGGCAGTCCGCTGATGCCCGCACCGTCAACGTCGGCGCTGGCAAGCACGAGGGCCCCATTGGCACCGACTCTGCCGCTCAGTCTGGCCTCCGTGAGCCCGCTACCAAGGGCGAGGAGGTGGACCTGAGCAACGTTGGTCGTGAAGGTGTTGAGAAGCGTCAGCAATAAGCCTTCTCTGTCTCTATCTTGTACAATATGAAAAGGAAGTGGAATGGAATGAAGAACAAGAGAGGAGGTCAATGATACCTACGAATAATCAATGAAAGGGACCGCGAGCAATGAATGCTTCGCTGCTTGATGCATCAGTTTCTGTTTATGTTTCCCTCTACCGATATGACAGAAAAGAGTGAGTGACTTTTACAGATATTCGAGGTGATACTCGGCCGCCATGCGGCGTTTGAGTGCCCTCTCTCACTGCTGTATCCATAACTTGTTCTTTGTCGAGTACAGTCGCCATTCGCTATTTCAATACATGAAAGGCAGTCACATCATCTCAAGCACATACTCAGTCTATTGCAGTACGACAAATTCCTGGCTTTTTAGCACCAATTGCCTTTCACTAGCACTCCAGCCTCTAAACCTTGTGTTCCTCAACCTTGAGGAGGCCATGTTTTGTTGACACTTATTTTCCAGCTTGGAGCCACTTTACATACTGCCATGACACTGCGATATATGTGACGACATATGACTTGCCGCATGTTTATCTTGTGGCTTTACAACTTGCCCTACCGTCGTTCAGTGTTTACACTTTAGAACTTACTTAGGAGTCCATAAAACCTACTCTTGCTTCCTCGGCCGAGATGTTATCTTTTTGTACCGCATGTTGGTTCTAGTGATTAATGCATTGTATTACATCATGAACAAACTATGTATGGGCCTATTACGAGGTTCCATCACTTTCTAGCCGCCACAGTATGTTTGCCCAAAACTTATGCAGGGTTGAGTATTAGTAGGTAACTTCAAAAGTCCGAGTTAGGTGGTTACCCTATGCCTAAACAAGCAGCTGAATATTGCTCCTCGCCATATTTTTATGTATGCTGGCGTGCTTCTGGAACGATGGTGCCTGCAAGTTGTCACATCTGCTTATGGCTTCATGCCTGGACAAAGGCATGCTGGACTATGTTGCTTTAGCCAGGAACGGCATCCATCCAGATCCCACACTGACGTGTTATCAAGTAAAGAGCCAGCTTCTGTACCAAATCACAGGAGACGAGTGAGATACAAGACGGAAAGAAAGCCTGACATGTTAAACAATGGCGGTATTTTACTCGAGGTTCCTGGTTACCCTAGACACCAGTCCTCAACCACTGCGACAACATCCTTTAAGACGAAACCGAAACATCAAAAAGGTCACACGTAATGTACCACAGGGACAAACAGACCCATAGACACAACGATCTATCACATACGCATGTACTCCGTAGTCTCCAGAAGCCTTCTCTAAAGTAACCACCAACCATCGGCCAACTCTGTTATGTCATATCATATTACGAGGATTGCCAACCAACAAAAAACAACATGTATCACATCAAAGGACCGAGATCTCACATGCCGTGCGGGACAAGAAAACAAAGTCTACCCACTCAGGTAACAAGGAACAGCCAAGAAGAGAAAGGGTCACATTCCCATTATACGGCCGTCACCGTCGCCATGTTGCATAATAAGCAAGGTTTTTCCAAGCACATCGCCATCGTGCACGTACAAGTAATACTGGATCAAAGCGGCAAAGACAAAAAGCAACCAGCGAGTCTACTCATGATATGATCTGATGTTGAAATATATGAAGAAGATTGCCAAAGCAAAAGCACAACGCTCTCGAGAGAAGATGGTTCGTGCATCTTGAAATGCTTGAAGCTAGAATCATCCAACTGAGCCAATCAGACAGCCAGCTCAGTTAAGAGTATAGAGTCCAAATGACATCCCAACCTGGCAGAGACTTTCAAGCTCAATCTCATCTGCAATAGTCGGCATGGCTTTGTCTCAAGTAAGTGCCAAGTCAGAGACACGGCGACCATGGCTTGTAGATGCATGCAGGGTCAATCTGGCGGCTCGTAAGCCTCACCGTGCCCACGACAGGAGCTTGCTCGCTCTCCCTGAGACTCACACTCACCCACTCCCCTAACTGGACCTGAGTGCTCTGTGCATTGACAGTGGATGCCTACCGATGGATGTATGCTGTGCGCATCCATAGCGCTGCCCACATATGCGCTGCTCGGAAACCCACCACCGATTCAGTATAGCTGTGCCCCGGAGAAGCGGCTGGGGTTCGCCCTAATCTCAGCTTCAACCCACTGGAACAAATAATATCCATTGAGATACCAGAAAGAGGACCTCGCTCGATCTGAGTCTTGAATCAAAGGACCCTGGAACGGTCACGGAGCCGCTGTCTCGAAATTCCCACATCATCTTTTGGCTGATCTAGGGCCTTCTAGCGCTGCGAATGACTACGTTTCTCGACGACAGCGCCATCAGCGGTGAGAGCGAGCGACTGAGGCAGGGAGAGAGGGAGAGAAAGCCCTTGCCGTTGACTGATGCGTGCGGATATTGTACGTGCGGGATCTGAGATGCAGTAATTAGCGTCTCAGCTCAGTCTTAGGCACTAACTAGAGGTGACCTAAGGTCCCAAGGTAATTACAAGTCAACTCACTATTGAGTTGAAACTAGCCAACCACAGCACCCATACAGAATGATCGACACAATTACCCGAAGAGAAATAAATCTAGGGTCCAGGGGCTTGATCTTATCAACGAACGCCATGGCCAGCTCAAGAGCCGGAGCGTCAATAGTCTTGGGCAAGTCGTTCTAACTTCTCAACAGAGCATCCTGCCATTCCATGGATTTGCTAGTTAGATGAATTCCATAAGGGTATCCATATCTTGTCCCCAACGCGCGGAAACTCGCCTGGCCGAGATCGCGTTGAGTAAAACGGGCATTCTGGCCACCATGGTAACTTGTCCCAGTTGATCAAGACGCAGACTTCAGTTTCATACTCCCAGGTGCAAGTCACGGCATGGCCATGACTAGAGTGTCATTTACGTTAACAGGGGCTCACCTACCTTGACGATTACTCCATTTCCACTCATGTCACACGAGAGACCAACAGGTGATGGATAGACCGCACTCAACACTCGACATGACTAAGTTGGAGTCTAGCAAGTGCATAATCTCGGACCCTTGAGACCCTCAAAGGGCCCGCTTTGCAACTCTTTGACCTTGCGTCAGAAGCTCCACGGTAGTCAACGCGAAGGACGGCCCAGCCCTTGATCTGCGTTACAATTCCGGGGTGCGGAGCCGAAGATGCAGATGGTAATGTCTGTCCTTGACGGGTTACCAGAATCATGTCATGATAAACTGAAAAGGGATGCGCAAAAAGCAAATCTGCCTTGAAATGATGTCCGCATGCCAGAGGGGACTCCCTGGGCGGAAGAAGAAGAAGAAGCAAACATCGACGACCACCATACAACTCCACGCGCTAATGCAGCATTCGTGGGACGATTAGGCCACGAAACGTACGTGGAAAAAGAAAGGCAGCCGTTAGAGCATCAGATATCACCCGACGGAAACGCAGCTAGAAAATAAACCCAGAGACATGGATGAACCGTGATGGAGACTGCCGGGGAGCAAGCTGCGTCATGGTATGGTGTGGTTGTTCTCGCCAAAAGCTTCCTCCTGTCATGATCATGATCATGGGAAAAAGATACCGAAAATCAAGGACACGCTAGGCCGGCAGTTCTCCCATTTGTCTGACGCCTCTGGCTCAACCAAATCACTGCTTGGTGTTCTTCTCGAAGGGTTTTCTGGAACTGCCTATCATGCGTGGCGTTCACTATGATGCTCAGCTTGACTCATGACGATGGTCAGTGTGTTGTCTCGTGAACTGGCACGACTTATGTACATTCAAGGCGTGTGCTTGATTAGGGTCACTTGATACCATTCTTCATAGTTGTGATTGTAATGGTGACAGTATAACCCCAAGCCCAACTTTAGATTGGTGCCGGAGTTGGGGGGTGGGCTGTCCTCAAAAGACCGTTTCTTCCATGGACTGATGGACACGTCGATGATGTTTCCTAGTCTGTCCTTGACCTGGAAAGGCCAGCATCGAAGTGAATAATCATGTTGAAGTTGAGTCAAGGAGAATCAAGGGGCGTGCCTAGGTAGTTAGCGGGGTGTAAACCAGCTCCCAGCCCAGCCAAGGGGGGCACCCCACTATGATATTGGGGGAGATGAGATACGATACGATACGATGCGATTGCGATTAGATGAGCCGAGATGCGATGACATTCTTGGGAGTCAAAAGCCCGGCAAAGTCTTTGCCACACGAGGAACTTTCTGGATAGAAAGCTGGGGGGAAAGGGGCTTGATTCAGTTTCCTCCTCCCATCAATTTACTCTTTGCCATGTCATATGCATTGTATTCCCTGATCCATATTGCTTGTATCTATACTTGTCAACGTCAATCAACTGGCACTGGAGGTTGTGAGTAATTCGCAGCTTGATTGACGACTGGTCAATTTTATCGCATCTCATCACTCCTTGGAAGGAAAGTTTCCTAGAGCCGATGCACAAGCTTTTCAGCATATCGTATGATTGATTGATCGATCACGCCAGCCTAGCCAACATGATTGGTCCCAAGTTTCCTCTGAGAGAGTCCGTAGAAGAAGCAAACAAGCCTCAGCCGGCTGAAAATAAGTTATCGGTCAAGTCTGGCTTCTAGCCACGGTTGGCAAGGCTGAGACGACGGATCGGTGTCAGTGCCAGTGCCAGAGGAAGGAGAACCAAACTTCTCGTGTCATGGTACGGCTATCAACCAGGCGCCCTAGCAAACATGATACCTTGTTAGCTTGAGAACATCCCTTTGGACTGACCAGATAATAGCAGTTCCAGAGGTTGAGAGTTCTGGTGCGGAATACTGCCCGAAGCCATTGACGCCAATACGTACTCCACAATTCAACAACCAGCAATGAGAAGACTCCGTAAAACTGTCCATAGCGTAAATACCTTTGGTGGTGTATGCTTAGAGCTCGGTTAGAAGCTGCCTACCAGCGCCGTTGACTCGTAAAACTCAAAGCCCAAGGCCAGAACGTGGCGGTTGTTTGGTAGATTCTTTCCCATGGCCAATATCTACACGGATGCAAATAACGTTCTGACCGCTAGCCTTGTGGCGAGCGATTACGATCCAACGAGGCTGACCAACCGTCAAAGCGGTTCGGAGCTAGGATGATTTGGGCAGTCCGTGCAAGTGCCCGATAGTGGCTTTCTACAAAATCAGGCCACTCTTCAATGCCAAGGTTAGTAGGAAGCACCACACGCATACCCCGTGCGTACGTACGTATTGTGAAAACGTTGCTGGGCGTCGTGTGGCTTGAAGTCCCTCGCACCCTTCCTTCATCAATGATAGTGCAAATATGCTGTACACTTGCACAAGCATTATTAGGTCACAACTCGAATAAAGGAGGGCCGAGAACTGCTAGTCAAGTCAGCGGTCGTCAAAGTGGTGATTTGTCTGACTGTTCTTGGCCAAGACTACATTGGCATTCATCCAAGGTTGATATTGAGTAATGGTAGCCAATAACTTGCTTGCCAATTCTGATAAGACCACAAGGACCTTACTTAGTACATCACAATCCTCAGCGCTTGTCGTGTGCAGGCGGTAAAGTGCAAACGACACAGACTTGTAGAACCTAACTGATGAGTGATGGTATAATACCGGCCGGTAGTATTCGCTGGTTCCCTTTTTACCTGGACAGGAAGCTTGGTAGGTTCCAAGGGTCTTGCTGTATGTTTGACATGCTGAGCTAATGAAGTTCTGCGATCGACGTATCCATGCGCAGGCCCAGGATCTCTGATTTTTCAGAAGTCTCTTGTGTCTCCCTGCAGCCCTGACGCAGTCCCTATCCCGCTATGCATATATTGAATCGAACTCATGGAGCTGATGCATCAAGTCTGGAAGTGTCACTGTTGTCGTAGACTTCGCCTGCTGGTGGCCCGTAGGCTTCGGAACACCACTGGCGGTCTTCGGTTTTACACTCACCGAAAAGGGGTGTATGGAAGCACTGAAAGCGGTGTGGTGTGCTCCCGGGACGGGCAGGATCTCACTAGCGCACGGCGCCCTGGGATCAGACGATCGCACTGTCGAGTCCGCCCCACAGCAAGCCAGATCCCAGGGTTCCCGCCATTCCGTCCTGGTGTTGATGGTCGATCGACCCCTGTCCTTGTTTCTCCTGACTGAGCTGCTCAATGGGAATCCATCCTTTTGGAATGATTGCACGATATGTTGTGTCAGATGCTTCGCCGCTGGTCTTCAGCCTGAATATGTATACATACATATTGTGCCTTCTTCATGATCGTCGTATCTGATATGGTGGTGACATGCACAAATCCCTCTCGCGAGTGGCAAACAGCTCACAAAATCCGTTTAGTATATCTGACTGCTCAATATGATGACCAACTAGCGACCTTGACCGAGCGGGAATCTGGCGTTTGGAGGAGCCACGGGCGACTCCTAAACCCTCACCGATCGCTTCGGGCGCAACCCACCCCTGTCAACTCACAAAACACAGTAGGACTTGGCGTAGCATTGGAATCCGTCACCAGCACTGTGGTGGATAGCTCCATCTGCATCTCCGTGTGCGCCTCGGCAATGTTTCGAGGCCAAGGACTCAAGGTGTAGACCCAGAAATCAGGAATCGATCTGGGGGCCTCTTTGTGGAAGCACGGCCACGTCATCGTACCGTGATCCGATCGGCTGGCGTTGGCTGAATGTGCCGTGGGGACGGTCTTACTCCCCCCAAAATCTTGCTCTGCTTATGAGGACTGAACACCCAATCAAAGATTATTGTCAGTCCGCCCAAGGGTCGCAAAGGTCTTCGCGGCAGTCGCCATCGCAAGATGCTTGGTTTCGAGAATAGCACCATGTTTCGTTGTCGGTAGTTGACAAGGCGTCGCATGTGAGGCTACTGTTTCCCGGCATCTTATTAAAGTTAGCTCTACATAGGTAGCACATATATATGATTGAACGGCGGAGGCCTCATGCTTGATTGTGTCAAAACGCTTATTCAGAAGAGGGTGTGATTGCCTGTTCAGTTTGACACGGCATCTCAGATTGAGTCTGGGGTTTGCGACGCATCATGCACGATGTGAAAGTACTGCCGAATGACTCGCCATATCACATTGCTGATGCTGCGCTTATCAGCATCTCAAGAAATACTGTAAGAAAGTGACAAGCATGTCTGCAAATCGGCTCTCGAGAAGGGGCTGGCGACGAGCTGAGCCTTGTCAATCAACGTTATTCGTTGCTTTTTGAGTGCTGTGCATCATCGAGACCGTTGGAATCGAGAGGCTGCAGCGCACACTTAGGTACGTCGGGACGGGCGTGGTTGGCCAGAGAATATTGAGTGGTAGGGATGTGCCGTTAACCAACCACTTATCATATCAGATCTGTTTTGCGTTAATTATGTACGGCTGGAAGAGACCTTGCCAACGCCCGTCACATTGGTCCGGTTAGGGTCATTTGGGTTAAGTTCACTGCGCGAGATGTACCTCAGAATACCTGTTCGTGGTTAAACTCTCGGCGAATATTATACGATATCTGTGCCGCGAGAGCACCCCCGGGTTTAGGCTAGTCTTAAGACCTGTCAGAACGACCATGACATCCGATGGGAAGGCAAGGAGGGGTCACTGTCAACATGTGTCTGAGTTTGCTTAACAGCATGAATCCTTAATGCATGAGGTTCCTTTAGGAAAAGATACCCTGTTTCACTGTTGGGTTTGTTAGGTTAGGAGAACTTGGAGAGTGACTTTCATACGAACTATCACTATCGCTGGGCCCATGTACAGAGTCGATTTGCGAAGATCGAAGGGAGGCCAGTCAATGGCCAGGGGACCCTGGCAGAGGGCTGGAAGCCGGGGATTGAAACTCTCAGGCTCTTGTACTGTACTGTACTGTATGTAGAGAGCAGCGGCGCTTGCATGAGACCCATCGGGGATGATTTACCAAAGTGACACTTTAGGTATCCATGCCGGCAACCACTCTGTCACTTCCGATGGCTCGCGCTGATTAACATCGGTTGGGCTGGCGCAGGTTTGAGGCCAGCCGAAGTCGGATTGAACATCAGCATTCAAAATGATATTGAGTGCATATCACATCACTTCTGATGACGATTTGCAGTCAAAGAGGCGTTTTGTCTTTGACCATCTCACGTCGAGGTAATGACTAAGAATATTGAAAGCTGATTCTCAAACGAGATTCGACAACGAATTGGATTGTCATCGACGAGGATGAGAAGGGCCGGGAGGTTCAATCAAGAGCCAGCCGCTGGCCATTACGGTTACAACAGCGCGCTTTGATATTGTCTCGTAGAGTTGACAAAACGCGGGCCATGGTTCCCATGGTAGAATGTCTGGTTAGTTGAAGTTAGGTTAACCTGTTGTCATAATAATTTGGCATGACACGAAGGACAAGGAAGCCCCAGCGGGAGATTGCCCCGTTTTCCCCGTAATGGATAGAAGTTCAATGGGGTGCCTGACTGGGAAGGCTAGAAGGATCCAACAAAACAGAATTACCAACAGCAAGACCCTGTGGTGCTATTAAGAATGATATAAGGTCCATGGACTTCATTGTAGCATCGTTATAATTATGAAGTTGGAACTTTGATAATCAAAGTCTTTTGGACGAGACCGGCGTAATCGACACTTTGCAGATCCCATTCGGTAGATTTCATAATAAACTTTGACGAACTGCCGACAAAGTTTGGTTCCTGGGCCTCGTATCTATGACCTATATGCGAACTTCAGAAACTCGGGAAAAAAGCAACGATTAGCCCTGGAAGGGATGCCTGTCAAACGGATGTGAATCAGAGATTGCATCAATACCAGGAGCCGATGCGTAGATCTATATTTCCTGGAAGGAGAGAAATGTTATGTTATGACATGTTATAGATGTGGACCATCTCCATCACGCGCGTGAATTCTTATTACGGCCAACAAGGCAAGTTGCCCGAGCTTCGGGCAGTATAATCTCTCCACAATCTGCTTCTCCAGCGTGATATCATATACCAGCCAGTCAGTACCTAGTCGAGGTTCTTTCCGAGATCATGAACTTTTGCATGTTAACAAACTTGGCATCTCCAAGCCGTCTCATTCGGCCCCGGGCCCACACTCAGATACGGCGATGATCATTGTCAAAGAACGCTGTCTGCTGTCTCCATTTCGTATGTATATAATGAAAGTACGTACAGTATTGTACTGTAGTATGTAGTAAAGTCTTCTCCTATAGTGCAAGCATTTCGCCTGCACGGGTGGAATGTTGCCAGTTGGTGGGATTCGAGAGGCAGTTCGCCCGTCGCCCTGCATTCGCGGTCCACCACGTGTGTTCTCAGTGGAGAGGCCACCCGCATTCAGTAATGGTAGCCTTTGGATGGACCAACCTTTTTACCTTTTTGTACATAAGTTTGTAAGTTTGTTAGCTTCAAGTCAAACACGTTTCTAAGGCCCCCGGCGACCGTTAAGCTTTCAGATCCACCTGCAAGGAGGTCATTGGTTACCAGTCATCAGATAAACCACCCGGAAAGGGACAAAAAAAAAAAAAAAGCCCCCGAAGATGAGACCTCACAAGGCAAAGGGGGCTGTTCTCCAGTGTAGTACTCTGTACAGATTGTGCAGTATGTACGGATACAGCACCTGGATACCAGAACAGGAAACGGGCAGTGAGCGATGCAACATCGTGGGAGACTTGCTCACCACAGGGGCCTCATAGTCTACTCCAGTTAAACCATTCGATCTGGCGACTCTATTTTCTTTGGGTGGTGCCAGCGCTGTGGGACAAAGTACCCGCGGTAGTTGGCACAACGTCACGATAGAAGGATGAAAGATGCAGGATAGCATCGGCCGATACGATACCTCGGGGTATAGAGGATCGAGGTCCCTGGATCTTGCAGTGTGTCCCGTCTGTCTCAAGAAATCGACAATTTAATATTAGTGTCCGTACGTGGACCGAGCTGAGACGGGCGCATCTGATCTGGTGTAGTGTGCGGAAACGCGCCCGCAATCCTTAGTTTCAGTAGATAGATGGTACGTACCTACGTACCGTCCGGCATGAGGCGTGAATCAAGATGGCATCACATAAAACGCCCCTCCGCTACTCCCACCGACCGGTACAGTATTGTCTGGGGGAAGGAACCTACTGAATGTACAATGCAAGTCCTGAAAGGATTGTTCTCGTCGTTACTGTACCTTTGAAGGGAATGAAACCCAAGGTCAGTCGGTGACTGGTCAGGGTTCACAAATATGTAAGAACCCATAAGTGTCTGATGAGCTGGCTGTGTAACAGCAAAGCTGATGGATGTATTTCAACCTGATGAGCCGCGCACCCCCATCCCCAAGAGCCTCGCCTGTTGCCTCTTTATCATATACAATGAATGCAATAACAATAGCTGTTTCGTACAACTGCATGGTCGTGTGCAGGCGGCGAGCCTGTGGGCGTTAATTCGTGGAAGGCTGGATGGCTACATTAGTGCTCAAGGGTTAAGCTTGCCTTGATCAACTACCGCGTAATAATGACTGACATAGTATGTACTGTAGTCCCACAGAGCGATCGACATCAGACCACCTCGCAAGCCTTCGCTGCAGTAGACGATGTTCTAGGCTTCTAGTCTCTCTCTAGCCTGCCACGGTGTGAGATCTAGCTGTGCCGGCCCACGGAGCCCAATCCGATTCTCAATATCCAGCGAGTGGTGGCTTGTCCAAGGAAGGCTTAGTAGCAACTCAAAGACACGCATTTGAGGCTGATGGTGGGCGAAGACGGGCTGCCAGTGGCTCGAATTGGTCTCTACCACCAACCGTGCACGACGCCGCATCGTGGGGATCTCATGATCGCTTCCACATGAATGCTTGGCCTACTAGGAATTAGATTTCCCTTCGGCGCAGGGGATAGCCACAATATTCGAGATCTAGCCCGTGACGACATGGGCTACCGTCCTGCGTCGCACAGTCACAGTCACAGCATAGCACAGCACAGCACAGCACAGCACTGCATCTTAACGCAGGCCGGGCCTAGCAAGCCTTTAGCCAGTAGCAATCGACTAACCGTTACTTGACCATTGGCTGACCACCCAGAATCGACCATCTCGGCATATTTGAATCGACGATTTGTCTTTAGCGTTAGATCCCAGCCGTTGGAACTTTCTCTTCTGGTCTAACGCCACGAGCTCGAAGCGAAGGAGGGCGGTGTAACTGCGTTGGGTTGGTGTGTTTTGACGGATCAATACCGGTATTGCAAGTCTTGTGGTAAGAATAAATTTGCCGGAGATATCTACCCGCGATATTTTACCCGATGTAAAAAATCCGAGATACATATAGCCCACGATGATCTGTAACAGATGCGGGTGTCCGCATTGCTGGAATAAAAGAAAATAATGAAATTGTGCTTTTGCCGACTGCGAAATGTGGGAGTCGGACAAGTCGGGCACATTTCTTTTTCTTCAGCCCGGCGAAGCATGCATGCATGACCCTGAGCACCCTATTCTAGTTCATGTCTGCTATTCCCGAACTTGACACCCCTGACTCGACATGTAGGTAGGGGCCAGCGATTCGCTGAATGTTTCTTGCGTTGAAGAATTTGTTCTGTACCTCAGCCGAGGTATTCTGTGAAGGTCAGTTTGTGCATACTAATGCCTTTCGAGTGCATGTTGGAAGGTCGAGTATCACATGAAGGGAAAGCACGGCTGTCTGAGGTGCCTCTCAAGATGTCGGGGCAGAACCAACAGTGGTTAAGTCTTCAACGAAAATAGGAACCCTTGGGCTACGGGCCGAGGAGGCGAGACGACCGTTAATGACAGTTCTGTATACAGCAGAGAGGACAGCATGACGGAAGCACAAGCCCATGTCCCGTCGTCTGATTGGGCGGCACGCTAGATCGAAAGTGTCTGAGCCTCCATGTGCACATTAATGCTCTTGTGATGATGATGGGCAAGATGTTGGCCGTTTTGAACAAGTGCAACACCACAAACAAGCCGAGTAATTCTCGTATTGGTCATCGAACCCGTGCGGCTGGCATACAAGGCACAACGAGTATACGGATCCGATGTTCGCCAAGCAGTCACCATGCTTGCTTACTGTCAAATATAGGGACAAATTGATATCTGATTCGCTGTACCCAGGGCCTTTGAACATGGAAGAAAGGTGGTACAGATACAGTACCCAGACTATCAAATAGATCCACGAACAGGCAAATGCTTGCACATTGACGGGTAAAAAAGACAGTACTGTATTGGAGGTGGCAGGAAATACATCATGACCCAGGGAACAGGTCGAATCGGATCGCAATGGCAAGAAAACGTATGACACGGGAACGATGATGAACTGTGCCGCCAGATGATTTCGAGAAAGCTTCGGAATTTAGGGGTGGGTACGGAAAAAGCAAGTAGGAGATTAAAGATGAAAACTCATGATCCTGCGGGAAACCCAGCATCTCGAGGCTTGCATCGTGCTCTTTTGATCTTGGTGGGTCGATTTAATGTTGAAGGTCAATCAAGCTAGGCCAGATTGGACAGATTAGGAGCTGACTACCGTTCGAAGAATGGAAGCAATTGGGGCTTCCATCGGTTCGGTAAATAAACGGACTACTCCAGTTTTCGGTAGGCCTCTTTTTGCCCCCAGCGGGCAGCCCTGCGATTTGGGCGCCTCAGCTGCCTACCTAGTACCTTGGGTACAGTACAGTAGTTACACCGTTGGATTTCACCTCAGTGGTGGAGAGGAAGAGGGCTAGAATGACTAGAAACATTCCATTTCCGTTCCCCCACTGAACATACCTTATTAGGTACACGCTGTACTAGGCAAAGGTAATCCCTTTACTGATTGAATTCGATTGCCTGCCAGTAGTACTCCGTACGTGACATGGCAGAGTTTTCCGGTGAGTAACATCAATAAAGCATCCCTGAGCAAGCTCGGCTAGAAACGCTATTCCTGATGGCACAAGCACAGGACGTACGTTAGTACAGTATGTGCTGGTACTGCATTGGCAGAATTCTCCGAGTCGTGCTAGTCTCATCATTGAGCAACGTAACGCCGTAGCACTGCAGTAGTCAACAGGCGAGCTGCAAGATATCTAACGCCATCATATGTAGCTAACAATAGTAGGCGATCCGAAGAGACAGCTTACCACAATGTCGGCTGGATGAATCGAAAACTACCAACTCAATGCCAAAGTACTTGAGGTCAGGTTCCAGACAGGAGGATCCTTGTAATCTTCGAGATATGTACTTCACAATGGAATTGCAAGCATCTGATAACCCACAAAAGTCACCGCCTTCTCGGCACCTGGGCAAGATCGGTTATTGACGAGCCTCCACTACTAATACATACAGGCTACTCACCTACACAAATTAGGTCGCGCGGCATGGCGGTTTTTGGCCAGGCCTTGGGGGTTATTGATGTTCCTAAGAACGTGTTTACACTCGACAGTGGGTAAAATTGAGGAGGAAAAAAAAAAAAACACTTTGTAGAAATGGCTTAGTGACGACTAATCAGACAAGGCCCAGTCTGCTACTCGCTAAGCTCATGACAAGACAAGACAGACGCAATTGACTATTCAGTGGCGCAGCCGATACAGTCCCAAGCCATTGGAAACAGCATCGTGAATGATATCTCTCTCAAGGGAGGATGTTCACTATCTATGGTGGTAACTAGCAGGGAGACCCATGTCGTGGGAGCATCATCTGCCATCCTAGCGGTGCATGGAGGTAAATTCGCGTGTTCCCAAGGAACAGGACCCTGGAGGAGGAGATTAAGCAATTCATCGACGTCAAGAAAAGGCCAGTGCTTGAAACACCCCTCTAGACTTCTGGAGAACTGCGGCAGTGCCATGTTGTTCTAGGTTCTTTTGATATGCGACATTGGTCTCACCTCTACCACATTAATGGCACGAGCCGGTGCAGATCATGATTCCGTCAGGGTCTTTGTGATTGCAAGGTCGCATCTGAGGGTCACAGCCAAGATGATAGAGAAACGAGGCTCATCACCAGGCAAATGAAGCATCAAAACGAGCTTTGACATGCGTCGAAGCCCAAAGCTTCACAGAACAGTAACTTGAGGGCACACGCACCTTTCCTATTTTGTATGCTGTTCTGGAAGGACAGTAAGAATGGGTCGGCGGAGATTACATGAGAATGCGAGATGGACCACCAGGATGATGCTGGGGTGAGAATGGATCGGGCAACCGGGATACGACGATATGATGTACAGTGATGCACAACACACTTATTATACTGTACCGTGTTGCGCTAGTATCTCTTATGTCTTCCGCAGCATTTGTTTTGAGGGGCAGGCTAGTGATACGATCTTCTGCTTGACCTCAAGTTTCATGATCTGAGGCGAGTAAGCCATGTGCCTGTTATTCGAAAGGTCGACGAATGCCATCACCAGGTCTTTCAGCAGTGGAAGAGGACTGAAGTTGGTATTACACGATTGACTTACTTTGACTTGATATGGCGTGGCACAGTCTGGCATTCGTCTGCACTTATATGCATAGGACATGCCATTACTGAGGTTTACATCCTATACTCGTCAAATTCTATCGACCAAAAGCCATCTACGATTAACCATCGGCTGAAACATGACGGACTGTCGTTGGGCGATACGTATTGGATGGCCTAATGGAAGCATCTTCTATTACGTTAGTTAGTACTGTTGAAGCACAAGCATCCATGGAATCTACGTATTCATCTCATCTCATCTTGGCTCGTCAGGAGAGTGGAGTGGCGACATGCCCACCACACGTTCATCATGGCGGCGCACTAATCGAGGGCGTGTCTGATCTTGAGAGATTAGGTCCGCAGGCCATCTCTGCTCTGCTCTGCTACCTGGGTCCTGGGTAATATGTATCCGCCAGAGCGGCGCCCAGTCGACAACTTCGCGTGGTGGCGGATGGGCCATTCCTGCGGAGCCGCGGGGGCCGTTCGAATTGGGTTTCTCCCAGCAGGGACTACCTGCGAGGTACATGTGCTGGGCTCAGATCAAGTGCAGTCTGGGTAGCTCGACAAAGTTTCTTCCATGTAAGTTCGACGGGTTCCAAATGAGACCTCCTGCTCCTTAGCCAGGTGGGCATAAGATGCTGACGGCCTGGTCCTTGCCCACTGACGTACCTGGCTGCGATGCCGCCCACACAATGGGGCACCCATTCTGAGTATGTATGGGAAGCGGCCCATCTCGCGCATCGTCCATTGTCCAACATTCGTCAATTCGTTATTGCTCTAAGGGCTCGATGAAGCGGCTTGGCATCAATGCTTTTACTATGTCCTCGTTGCCAAAATCACCATAACCATCGTTGCTCATCCCATCGTTCCTAGATGCTCAATGCGGTTTGCAGTGTCACCCAGCTTGCCCGTCGTTCCTCAGCGTCATCGACACCTTGAGCCTCGGGTTTTCTCGTTCTCCCTCCCATATGTCAATCTCGCGCATCTTCCATCTGAGCCGTCATATGTAATGTTTCTCGCTCTCTGCCCCTATTTCTCTCAATTTAGCGCTGCACTCCTAGCTCCCACGCCCTAGCGCATTGCGGCAGGGGATGGGGGATAATGCAACTGTATAATACAGTTGGCAGGGGACCTGTGCTGAATGGAAATGTGATGTGTCGATAGGAGAAGTTTCCAGCTCAGTCAGAGAATGCTAAGTTTCAACAATAGCACTCACTGCAAACCACTCTTACAAGGCCTCCCAGCCAGGGATCTTCTTCCAATGTGCTCATATTCTTTTCTATCAGAGAAATAGCTGTGCCTGGTTGTAATTTCCCAGCAGTGACTCGCTCACTGATTGATTCATCGCGATACGACACTGGAAAAAAAGACCCGAATAAAGATGGTTTGTTGCCCAGGTGGGAGCTTCATAAAAAGCCATAAGCACACATTTGAGTGGCATTGAGTGGTGTGGTCCGGGGGCGTCTCCCTGTATTGTTTGTGGACTATGTACTAAAACCAGACCGCTGCTAACCCCAGGAGCAAGGGCCCCCGGAAGTCGTACCATTTTGCAGAACTTGAGATTGGAGATCTCCAAAGCCTAGACGCTACTGCACCGGGCTATCGTTATGCCCCAGCAATTGGTGCAAAGCCTGGGTCAGTGTTTGAATCGACGGCAATGATAAAAAGTACACCAGTGTCTCGTCTTTTCTTCGACTCTCACCTTTTGCTCTAACGCCTCAGTGACAGCGACAGCGGCGCAGTGATGGCTGATGAATATGGAATCCTAAAGGATGCATGCTGATGATGAACATAGCATGCGAAGAGATGCAAGTTCCCCGAGATCTTGCTATAGATGAGATACCACAGCCAGCCCTAGGGCAACATGGCCTTCTCTTTGCCCTTGTCTGCTTCATCGGTCACTGATCCTTGTTTGTTCTTCCCAGCCCCACACATCCATGATCGATTCTCTTCGGATCCCTACCGCCCTCCTCTCCCCACCCATACCATATCGTAAACCGTCATGCCATCGTGTCCCCTAGCCAGTGGAAGCGAACTCGAAATCCCTGTCGCGTGGGCGGTATCTCTACCCGCGACCGTTTCCCCCAGGCGTCACAACCCAACGCCGCAGCATGAAAGCTTGCTGAGGCGCGCTTGCTGATCGATTTGTTTGTGACGCTCGATGTCTTGCTCGGGTCATGGTTTCAGGGATCGCATTTGACAATTCCAGTACGATATACCCAGATGGTTTCTCATAATTAACGATAGTTATATGCAAAGAGGTCATCGTTGATTCGGTAAGGAGCATTGCCGTATTTGATCGGGTGATCTGGATAAGGATCTCTGACAAATAACCGCGCCGCAGGCCCCTGGTACTGTACCGGTCGATCCATGCACTGAGGAACTGACAGACTCGAAAGCTCCCCCGGTTGGAGGTTGGAGGTTGGTGCACTATGTATTGTACCTATTGGATGTTGCAGAAATGGTTGTTGCGCTCCCAATATGCGCGTGCTTTGAACTATGGATGCATCGATGTCGGAATTGATATATACCTCCCCAGGGCCAGGCGTGAGCTGGCTCCCATGTTTAGTATAGGTTATGCTTGCTTGCTTCCGCGCATGCAGGACTGGATTAGGTTGTCGCATCTCCCATGCCACCTATTTTCGGTGGTAAAATGATGACAATGGAGGCGCCGATCTCACATCTGATCTCCTCGCAGTGCGCTGTTGGTGATTCCCAGGAGGTTGTACTGCTTTGGAACTATACCTTGCACTCCCTCGAGACTGCCCGCACGCAGTCTTCTTTCCTTCCTTCCTCTTTCCTCCTCCGTTCTTGCCCTTTGTGTTTCAACATCTCCCTCTTCCCCAACCTTTTCCCACCTCCACATTCCCGCAGCAACAAATAGATTAGTAGCTGGCTCTTCTCTTCTAAACCTCGATCTTCGATCCTCCCTCTCTCTACTTTCGACTCTTATCCACATCGTTTGTACTGTACCGTCCTTTTCTGTGTCCCTGCGCTGACTCAAGCGCCTGCAGAGACACCACCGTCCGCAGCAGCAGGATTTGTCCTTGCCCGTCATTCTAGTGGCTCAGCGCTGCCCGGCTCAGTGTCTGTGTACAATATTGTACCTTCTTTTGCGAGTCAACCAATCCCTGTCTAGTTGCTTGCACGGGAGACAGAGTAGCCAGCTCAGAGGAGACGGAAGAAAAAAAAGAGGCAAACATCGAAATCGAAATATCAAGACTAGGTGAAAACAACAACAAAACATTGAGATATACAGCCACGAACGCTACCGCATCTGCATCAACTGTGGTCAAATCGCAGATTTCAGTACTGGGTCTGATTAACCGTTCCGACACATACTAATACCCGACTTGGACTCCCTCTCAAGCCGTGTACCAGCCGTTCAAGGTCGTGTCGAGCCAGCATTAACTACAAAGTCCATCGATTGAGCATTTCCGCAGTCAAGTTACTAGCTTCAACATCGCTGTCAACGGATGCAATCCAGTGCGTGGTTTCTTAGCTCCACTCGTCCATTCTCTCTCTCCTCATTCCGAGCGCTACGTTCCCAGACCCCGGCCATTGGATCAGTCTCGCGGCAATCGACCTCCCGTTACTCTGATTCTCGCCCTGTTCTTTGGAGGAGTACCATCAGCAGCAGCAGCAGCAGCAGCATTATCGCCGTCAATAGATCAAGCTCGTTCCCACTTCTGAGGAATCCTGAGTTTGCCGCTCCCCCTGCCAGCCTTTGAACGCCCAAGCCAACTCAAGCAAGCCCCTGTCGGTCGGCCAGAACAAACCCAATCCGAACCAGGACAGGACCTCTCTCTATGTATGGCGGAACCCCTGCTACTGTCCCGCTCAGCGCCACCACGAGGGCCCTTGTCGCTTGTCCATCGCACGCCAGATCTACCCACCCCCTTGTGCCTAGCCTGGTACCTACTATTATTTGTTTCTCTCTTCGCCTCTTTTCATTTCGCCTCATCGGCCCCCTCCCCGTTTTGACACCCCATTGCCAACCCTCACCTGAGTCCATTGTCACATCTCCTACCCTGGTCCAGTGTTGACCCATTCCTGGCTTCCTTCAGTTCTTTTACTACTGGAACCTCATTCTTTACCACCCCCCTCCCCGTTTATTCGTACTGCTGTTTTCCTTCGCCCATCACATACACCCCCAACCGGATCTAGCCAGGTCAGATGCATCTACGGCCTTAAAACTGTCCCAAATCATCGTTAGTAATTACCAGATCCGCTATGGAAGCGGCTGACTCTGGAGCCAGGCAAAGGTCTGTTTGAATCCCGACTTGAAAGTATTCATATTTCTGTCTGCCCCTCCCATATTAACACATTTCTTGTCTTTACAGCCGTCACTCTGCGACCAATTCAGAACACCAAATACACCACCCACCTCAACCCGATCAACCATACTCCGATCATCGCCATCACCATTCCTACTCCCGGGATATCTTGTTGGACAGGTCGTATCGAGAACCTTCCGCCATGGCAACGGCAACCCTCATCACACCGGCCGCCCATTACCAACCTCAACCTCAACCTCAACCACCTTTCTCCAGTTATTCACAACCCAACTCTGGTGCCGCCAGTATTGCCAACATGATCTCTGAACCTCGAAAACCAGCCGACGATCAGGAGCCCTCAAATCGCCAGTCACTGCCCTCAATCTCGGAGGTCATCCAGGGCACTAAACCTGGGCCTTATCCTGTTGCACATGCGCCGGGTCTGCAGTCAGGTTCGAGTTTGCCGTCGCCCTTCGCACCAGCTCCCCGATCATTCCCAGAGGCCGAGAAGCGTTCGTCTCCTCAGCCTCTCCACCCGACCTCGTCCTTTCCTCGGCAAGATGGACCTGCGTTTGCAGACTCTCCTCGTCCTCATTTCAGCAACCGACCATCGCTCCCTCCTGTCTCTGACCGTCGCCAGAGTCCTTCAGCCAAAGCTGATCTACCTCCACACCACCACCACCATCCCGAGCAGAAGCTTCCTGAACCTCACCACCCACTCAATGGTGCCTACGCTCATCCTCCTCCCCCTCCAGCTCCTGTCGCATACCAGCCTGGCCAGCTGCCTCCAGGTCAAATGCCCCTGCCTGCGTATCCTATTTCCCCTAGACACGGAATGCCACCACATATTCCCGGATCTTACGATCCTAGAGCGCCTCCTCACATGGACGACCCTGAGTATGCCCGAGCCAGATACGAAGCTACAGTTGACAGGCACTACGAAAGCTGGAACTACCAAGACTCGTTGAGTCGAGTAAGTCACCTGAGTTGCATGTTTCACCAAGAACATAAAACGCTGACTTTTGACAGATTGGCACCTCGTCTCGTACGATTTTTAATTTTGCCGAAGCTTACAGCAGAATCGCTCAAGAACAGCACGGAGCTCATCCTATCCCAGCTCGACTGCCTACCGAACGAGAAGTTAGCGATATGCTCAGCAATATCGAACTTGTCAAGAGATCACTGGAGCAAGTGCGTGACTTGGTGCAAACTTCGATCCAGAACGAACGAGCCCGAGAAGGGTCCAAGATGAAGGGGCCTTACGAGGAAGAGCACGACGTGAACATGTACGGCGATGGAATGAAGCCAGCATATGGTATTACAGAAGTCAAAAAGCGTCGAGGTGTAAGTTTCTGGCTCTGATTGATTTTTTAACACGAAACTGATGATGAACAGCGTGCTGCTCCTCCTGGACGATGCCACAGTTGCAATCGAATCGACACCCCTGAATGGCGACGTGGACCTGATGGAGCCCGGACTCTCTGCAACGCTTGCGGGTTGCATTACGCCAAACTGGAAAGAAAACGCCAACTCGAGGCGAGGTCAATTCGTCCTAAAGACGAGGCTCATCGACAATGAGGCCTTGGCTTAATGGTTTTGGCTATATTACGAAGTGCTCATGGACACTTGAAGGCATTGTGGATAGGTGCTCGGTTGTCCCATGAATGACTTGAACTCCAGCTCGCAACCCGCATGTCTACACATACACACTCGCCTCACACATACACGCATACGCGCACATCTTCACGTTTAATAATACCCGATCCACAGAACGGCGACTTGCGCCGTTCTCTGTATATACGTTTTTATAACTGGGATACCTTGGGGCTTTGAGCAGGGACCCGCAGCATAACAGGCGTTTGTCTAATTATGGACACCATGTTTAATATGGTGTAGCTTTTGAGTTCATGGGAGGAGAGAGGTTTGACTTTCTAGACAAAAGAGATTTCTTGGACCACGCGATAGTGGAGAAATTACTGGGATGGGCGGAGGGCAGCGGAGAGCAATCATCGCAACATCAACAACGGAGGTGTTTGTTGGCCTTGCTCCTACGGAGGAGATAGGAACTTTTATATAGGGTGGGATTGGTTATACTGGGAGGAAAACTACAATGGTTTTACGGCATGTATCCAAGCTGAAAGATTACTTGGCATGAAGAGGAGTAAATTGAAGGTACCAAGGACATGTTTCTAGGTCTGTCGTGGAAAGCAACGCCAACAAGGCCAGGGAGTCTACAGCAAAGGAGATGTCTAGGGCGGTAAAGGTGAAATCACAGAGTGATCAACTATGCCGAACTTGAAAGTGCACATATCCTTGTGACAGTCTGCGAGTGTGAATGTGAGCTTGAGTATAATTTTTACGCAGCCCAATAGAAGCAGCGGATGCAGGGACGGGAGTATATTTGCCACTTGGGTATCGAGACTATCGGAAGATTGGCGAAGCTTAATTAGTCACTTCTGGAGATGAGGGACGATCATTTGCCTTGGTGGGTTAGGAGTACATGATGATATCTCGGCCTTGCATAGATCTACAGTGTCTTGCTTTAATAGTATTTAGAAGAAGAAGTGGGCGCATTGCAGGTACAACAAACAAACAAATAGACAACCCAGCTTGTTAGTATGTGCTGAATCGAATGTAAGAAGCAAACTACTCCTCCGCCCTTTCCGAGATCGTCCATTCCCCATAAGGACTACGAGACGGGAATAGCGGGTGCCAGCTCATCTGTACGGGATGTGACTTTTAAAACAGAAGCCAACAAGGCAATGCGCATTGGAGGCATTAGTGAGCAAGTGGTTCGACGGGCTGAGTTACACAATACCATAAGGGGTAGGACATGGGAGACGAGGACGGGACGGGAGGCTAATCAAGGCACGAGCGGGAGATCTGACGAACGGGTAGCTTGCTTGAACTCATCGGACACGGGAACGTGCGTGCATGTACATGTGCTTCTGAGTTGTTGGTGATGGTGTTGTGGATGTGAGTTTCTGGATAGGCTACGTAGTACAAGACAATACAGACGAGACGAGACAAGACAGGATAAGACGACAGTATCGAGAAGGTAGTTGCCATCATAAAGACGTTATGAGATATTCAGTAATGTACATGTGAGTGTTAGTTATCCGTCTGATATAAATTTTATATCAACTCCCTACGCTAGGTTCTGCATCCGATACATGTATGGTCCATGACAAACCTAAAGCACAGTATCAGTAATATAAGATACATTTTCATGTGCAACAATACATCGAAAGATCTGTCTGCGTGCGATTGCGAAGTCATCCCCAGACCAGACATACATGAATATGTCTTGATGCCTGAACCACCCAAGCCCGAACAAAATCCACCAGACGGATGTCCAATGCAAGAGATGATTCCACAAGGCCTCGTATGTGCTGTTTCTTGTGATACTTGATCAGAAACATGGCTGCAAGCACGCGATCTGCACGTCTTTCCAAGATCTTCCCTGGTCCTCCCCTATTTCTATGGTGAGTTGAACTGTAGGACAGGAGCACAGGAAGGATTATATAACATGCAGTCTGTGGTAGAGAGAGTGGAGGAGAGTGGAGGGGAGGAAGAGGGATGTGAGATGTGGATGAGAAACTCTCCCTTGCTCTGCTGTATGTATCACAATGGCTGTGACAGGCACGGTGACGGTGACACGGGCGAGAATAAGATAAGAGGGCTCACTTGCTATGCCGCGTGTCTGCAAGTGTTTGGCTGGATTCTCTGCTGTCGCGTTACATGGCCATTACATGTACGGAGGCTATCGTGTAAGTATCCATGTGGCTTTTCCATGGAGGATCCAGGAGTTGGTCTAGAAATTATCGTCCTTCTGTGAGGCTCTGACGGGTGGCATACCAAACCATGTGTGTTGTGCATTACCGTGAGACCTACAGTAATACATACGCCTCTTTACTGAGCAAGTTTTCCAGACTGTAATGTATCTACTGTGCTGTGCTGTCCTGCATATAGAATGGAGTGATTTGGCCTTCAGCTAGACCTGTTATACATAACACCTTCTGGTAATTCGGGTATAGAAGGCCTCAGACATGACGCCACGGAAGAGGTAGAGGTCCAAGACAAGGACAAGAGACGGATGGATACTCAAAGACTCCTCCTCCTCCACCACCACCACCACCACCACCACGTTTAAGATGCTAGGACGTCTTTGGAAGGAGAACTGAGCGTGTCTGTTAGATCGCTATAGACTCGAGTTGAGATGAGTTATTTATTTATTTACGTACCTACCTACCTACGAAAATAAACTCTAAAAGGTATCGTTTCAACCCTATTTCGTCGTCATTCTTGGCTCATACTCGACGCTTTTCAACCGCCGACATTCCAGAGAGACAAAACCAAGTTGCAAGACGAGAATAGGGCCGCCGCCGCCACGTGGAATTCCCACCTGAGAGGAGAGAAGCAAGGGTCCTTTTCGAGGTCTCCGGGTCTAGTTCACGGTCTTGTCTCTGCCTCCCTCAGCCTAAGCATGTTCTTCACCCGGGGGTCTCTGGGATGAGATCTTGTATGGAGTCGGCACAGGCATGTCGCTAGCATGGTAAGCACGAGGGGTTGAATCATGGGCTTCGAGTAGAGTAGACAGACATATGCAAGGGAGAAGAGCATACGCCCGCCTAGGTAAGGTAGCTACCAAGATAGACGAGGAGTTGGGCGGGGGGGCAGCTCAAAGACAAGAAAGTTGGCTAAGCCACTTAGGAATGTGACAAGCTAAACGGCCTCGTGGTTTTACATCAAGGGCGTTTTCGTTTTCGGTGACAGATATCGTTTATTAGTCAGTTCAGTTGGTTGCGTGCTAGATGTGTTGTGATGTGATGTGAGGGTTTGATCCCTTGCATTTTGACGTTGCATGGAGGTGGATTAAGGGTTTCTCTCTGATCTAGCATTTGGTGTATGCATGTAGTATTCTGAAAAGGAGAATAAAACAGACAAGGGAATTTAGTTTTATTTTGTTTCATTTCGGAGAATGAGCCTGATTTTAACGTAGAGTCTCCGTTGATGACTCTACAATGTTGGACGTTTGGCAACAAACAACACAACTGCCGAGATATTCAACGCGGCGACGTCACCTTGTCTTCTTCCTTCTTCTCTCTCTCTTTTTTTTATATATATATATTTTTCTACTTTTTGATAGCCCAGAGACCCGTTTCCTCACGAACAACAGTTGAGTCGAGTTATGCATACGCATGCACGCACACACGGCCGAGTCTAGACCGAAGCCGTCACAACGGCGAAAAGCCACCAACTGGGGACATGACTCTCCAAGCTTTCAAGTACAATACCGTACATACAGTAACTACTCCGTAGAGAGTAGAGAGTAGCTAGCAGGTACCTGATCGAGATGAGCAAGCACATCAGTCGAATCTCTACCGCTGCTACTGCCAAGATCTGCAACTAAGCAAATACCTCGTCGTCAAGATTATACGGCCTGCTAGATCGGGCAAAACCCACTGGCTCACTCAGGTGGACCTGGACCTGGACCGACCGTTGACTTGAGTTGACTTGAGCTGTTCCGCTATGCACCAAGTTAGTGGAACGACTGGTCGATTTTTCGATCCGGCCAAGGTAAGATCTGTTTGGAGATCGAGCCTTTGATGTCTGAGAGCAACGCTACGCTACGCAACGCCCAGTTTGGAATGGCGGCGTGCTTCGGCAATTGTGAATGCAGAATGAACCTAGTGTACTCTACCGTACAGCAGCTTCAGCAGGGCGTGTACACATACTTCCATGGAGTTGATGGCTTACTAGGTCTTGGTTGTGAGACATGGTAATTTATCGTTATTGGCTAGTATATCTCCTCGTCAAGAGGATCCATATTGGTTGTTGTTGCATTAAAAACATATCATATCTATCATATGGGTAAGATATAATGTCTTGTATTTACTCAAAACTATCACATAGCAGTTGCAGTAAGTACTACTGTACTGCTGCTGATCGATACAACATGCAAGTACATCACCGATTCCTTGCCTTGCATCTCATCAGCTTCAATTCTGCCACCACAAGGCCACTAAACTCAGCCCCGTCCAGTGCGGAAAGGTTACCGTACGATCCAATACTATCCCCTGCTGTAGATTCTGTTGGTCACCGTTAATACTAGCCTCTAGTTGCATCACTAGTTTCGAGACAGGGATACGAGAAAAAGATGTACATCTTTTTGTCATTTCGGGGGCATCTATCCGTAGGTATCTATCTAATCAATCACTTGTCTCTTGTTCTCTGTCCTCTGTCCTCTGTCCCTGTGTAGAGGTTGCTGATCGCTAGGGTGAGAATGGACTGAGTCAGTTGATGCATGGTCAACATGTCTATCTATCATGGGAAACTCATGCCAAACAAACCTGCAACTGTGACCAACGAGCTACGCATTCTGTCTTTCTTGGCCTGTCTTGACTTGACTTGACTGATCATGCCTGATCTTGTCAGTTTGTCTGATCCTCCGGCCTCCAGGATCCGGACCCGGCGCGGGATCACAACTCAAACCGCCTCGGCCCCGATACATATCAGATTCGCGTTCGGATCAGCATCAGCATCGGCATCGGCATCGGATTCGGGATCGGCCATCTCACTCTTTGGGTGTATCTCTATCTTTGTCTCTCTTTCTTTCTTTCTCCCTCTCCCTCACTATACTATACTATACTATACATCTACCTTAGTCTAGCGCTCACATGATCACATCGCCGTTCGACAATCTCATTTCTCAGAGACAATTCCGTTCCCTTCTGCCTAGCAGATCTTTTCCCGCTGTAGCTACATCCCTTTTCGATATGCCGCACTCTCGCATGCCGCGTGCCTCGAGCTAGCTACTGTAGCTCAGAGCTAAGAATCCCATGTTACAGTTCATCGTAGAAAATACCCCCCCGTAAGTTAGCCCCCCACCTAACGAGGCTCAGGGCGACAGCGGAAAAAGCAAAGATATCATAAGTCACAGAACCTTACGGCCTAGTAATAAATTCGCCGATAATGATAACTTAATTCTACGGTTCACTCTCAGCTATAGCGAACCCTCACCGGTGTCTCGACTCTCCAGATTGCGGCGACCGGTCAAGGTGCCTGTTTGATATCTCATGATATCTCCTCAAAAACATCAATACCGAGACTACACGTCAAATGCCACGCCAAGCTACCGCAATGTGGCTTTTTTGCTTTTCTCCTTTGCCCAGAGAACAGGATATATGGATCTTTACGAGAATTCCAGACAGAAAGGGGGTCCCCTGAGAAGAAAAGAGGAGAGAGAAAGAAAAGCCCCCTTAACCTACCACAACTCAAAGACATGCGACACTTGCAGCGGCAAAGACAAAGCCAAAGCAAAGGCAACCAACAACTAGAACCGTGTCTTTCTTTCTAGAATCGGCCGAGAGGCGCTATACTGCATCTTCACTTCCCCCCGGCACGGCACGGCACGGCTGAGAATTCCTTCCAGACAGCCACTGCAGTGGGAGGTACCCAAGTCAAGGTCAACGTTTTGCCCTATCTCGCTCACGGAGGCAGCTCGCTTACAAGGAGGCGTTTTGATGGCCTCTCTATGATCCATCTGATCCGTCTGATCCATCCGTTAGCTAGTTGCTTGCTACCCACCTCCCTTGGTACTGTAGGCTAGCTCTGTCTCATGCTGTGGAAAAAGCTCCGAGAGAGACAACCAGATAATTCCCGTAATGCAAACTTGACATGTCGAATGTGCTATGCAGACTAAGACGGACACATGTGATCGTCAGGGCCATTGCGAAGAGTGGTATAGTTGAATGTTGGGTTTAGAACTCTATTCAGCACTGAGACTTCACTATTCTTTGGTTCAAGTCAACATTCTCGTATAAGATGGACTTTGTTTGGATCATGTGAGGCGAGCCTCGAGTCTTGGGAACGCAGAATAGATATCACCCGGACGACCGTAAAATCACCCAAAGTTATATATCTTTCTGGTGTGGCACTGTCCGTTGATTACTTCGAGGTCTTCAGTAACAGCCGTGCCGTGTCTCAGCATAGCCCTTCAATATAGCAACTAGATCCTGAAACCAGCGTTGATCCCTGCCCTTCTCTTTCTAGATACATCCTATTATGCTCAAAAAATCAACCAAGAACGCCGACCCAAATTCAATGACGCTTCACCTCATGACTCAGTCTCCTGGCCTTCAATCCACTCGCTCTTGCGCTTCAGTGACCCATTAGTGGCATCCGCCTGTGCTCCGTTGGTCTCTCCGCTGGGTGCTGTGCTTGAACCGCCGCATCCTCCCCGGAAGCCGTTCAGCAGACGCTCTAGGCCATGGATCCCGAGACCCGCAAAGTCACGGCCGGCCGTCTCCCGCTCGCCGATGCCAATCACGGCGCCGATGAGATCATGGTTGATCTCATCGTTGACGACGCTGTCATGCTTGTAACTGGGGTGCACGTCAATGAAGTTGCGGATCCATCTGGCTGTTGTGTCAAGATTTCCTGAAGCTCGCCGTGAAATCAGATCGAGATATGTAGACAGATGGCATCGAGTCGATACATCAACGTTGACGCTGTCAAGATAGCTCTCGACAATGGGGATCAAGCCGGGGAATTCTCCCGACTCTGAGCCGTTGATAATGTCATCCACTGTCATCTCCTCAAATTCGTGCTCCACTGGGCCTCCAGGTGATGCTGGCCGACTAGGATGTGCTGAGCCGGGTCGACTGTCGTCACCAAAGGTGGTGTTGGCTCTCGAGGGGCGGCTAGGGAAAGGGTTGCGCCGGAAGTAGAACTTTTCCTTCAGAACAGCATCAACTGCGTGTGCGCGCTCCATGTTTTCGTCGACCTTCTTGATAGGGATGTAGAAGTTGAGGTCAAATGACAGGATTGCACGTGTGACCAAGACCATAAAGACAGAGAAAGCCGCGTTCTCGAAATCCGTGATCTGAATCTCCATGGAGCGGAACTCGACTCGCCAACCGATGCTGTTGTCAGCAGGCGGGGGCTTGAAACGCATGTGCTGCCAGTTAGTTGACTGAATGTTCTCAAAGTGGTCAGTCTTGCTGAGGTCCAACTCCTGGAGATCCTCTTCAAAGACAACAATGGGGTCTCGGATGAAAAGATGAGCGAAGTGAGTGGCCAGTCGATCATCCATGCCCCCTTCAAGAAGTTGGCGCTTGATGTCGGAGTCGTAGACCAGGTCAGGGTCGAGGTACTCGTTCCTCAACCGAGGGTCTATGGCAATATATGTTGAGTTGGAGGCGTATCGTGACTTTGGTATCCTTCGAACCCCTTCTGTGAGTGGCTGTTTCATTGTGAGCAGTGCTGATCGACTTGGAGAGTATGAGAGTGCCCTTACCTTTTCTCCCAACTCCTCAGGGGTTCTGCAGTCCACGGAGCGGCTGATCTGATTCCACCGCACGTCGGTGTTGGCAAGGAACCCCTTATACACAGGCGTAGCAGCAGTCAATGCCAGCATGATAGGACCGAGCGGGCTCAGCTGATCATAGAGCATTCTTCCTTCGGTGATGTTCTTGGCCTGGAAAGTGATCTGGAGACAACAACTACCCATTCCGAAAGCCATGGCATCCATATGGATGAAGTCGTCAGGGGCGGCTCCATTTCGTACGTCATCGTCTTCGGGCCAGTCATGCTTGTCAAAGTCCACGGTAGGATCCTTCCAGGGTCTTGGTGTGTTCTTGTCGTGATAGATAGGAACATTGACCTGAACCTTGCGGCCCCGTCGAGATCGTATGTTTGCGGCTAGAGTTGGGAATCTGATATGGGGGTTGGCGATCTCATCCGGGACAAACTGAGAGCGGAGGCGCGGTCCTGAGGGCGGAAAGTAGGGATCGGTGAATTGTCCGGGAACGCCGATTTGAGGGTATGTTGTGAGTGTGATGGGATATTCAGTTGAAAGCATGTGCTCTTTGGCGATCTTTCTCCGCAACTTCATGTCTGGTTCCACGTCGAGGAGCTCCTTGAAGCCGATGCCCCAAGGCTTACCTGGGGTCGCTTCCAGCATGAAGCGTCCAAACTCAGGGTGAAAGACGGGGATCGTCCTCTCTCTATTTCACGGTCAGCAGATGAAGGAAAAGTCTAGGGACTGTCTGATGTACTTTTTCTTCGCGTCAGCAGTGTCCACGTCTTGAAGATCTGGGACACAACCACCTTGCTTTTCCAGTTCCTTGTCGGTAGCCAGCGCCTCAAGAATCTCTGCTTGACGAAGGGACAACAGCACTCGCTGGTTGTCCTCTGAGTAAACTACCACAAGATACTCGACCTAGGTAAGATGTTAGTTGAGATGATTCAGTTTTATGTGGTTGAACCAACCTCGTCGCCCCAGAGGAGAGCGTCGCGCTCCTTTCCCTTGGCCTTATTCCATATCTCCAGAAGTTGCTATAGAAATTTAGCGATCCATCACCACTTATACTGGACAATTGGATATGAAGGGTGAAAAAGAAACTCACCTTGATACCCCATTCTCTCACTTGAGCGGCGCGCTTCTTGGCATCAGGCCAATCGAGGGCTGTTCCCAAGGCTCTAAAGTCGGGTCAGCTTATTAGACCTTATGAGTTATAAGTTGTGGCTTACAGAAGACCCATCGTGAGACAGAGTCTGGGTTTTGCTTTGAAGGGGAGTTTCTGAGCGCGCCCACCTTGCTTTGAGTTGGCGTAAGGTGTGATCGGTATTCGGGAAGATTTTGTTCAAGATGACGAAACCGGGTAATGAGAATCGGGTAAAGTGATGAGATATGAGCCTCTAAGCTTAGAAACTAGGCTGCCCTAGACTGAACAGACTGCGCCAGTCTTATGGTATAAACCGATAGTGAGTTTTTCTGAGGAGGAGAGAGTATCAAGAGAACAAACTCTTTGATAAAGCGAAACCGGGGGTTTAAACGGTGGACGCTAGGCGTAAAGGTTCTTGTTCTCCACGATATCGGAGTTGGCGCGGAGTTTGACTTTTTAAGTATAACAACAACAACAGAAAGGAAACCCCGTTCAATCAGAAATTGATACGATAGATAGAGTCACGCTCTAGTCAGTCGATAAGTCAGGAAGTAGACCGAGGTTCCAGATACTTAGACTGGTTGAGCGACGACCCGAAGCGTCACCGCAAAAAAAGTCTCGGACGTCAAATACAGAGATAGCAAAAAAATTAAACGGCCCGTGTCGATCAGCGGTCCAGGGCGAGTTTGAGTAGAGTCGGGTATAGTTGATGGGGGAGTAATAGAAGAGGACAAGAGAAGAACAGGGAAAGATTGAACTTGTAGAGTGAGGTACCTTGGATAGGTAGATAATTAATACCTACTTAAGTATCCGTACAAAGAGTCTTTCTTGTTTTTTTGGCAGCCGAGATTCAGGTCCAATTCCGCGGGTTCGCCCGTTGTCAAAGTAAAGAAGAGAAGCGCCGAAGAGCATCAGCTAGCCCACCTCAGGCTATGAATGAATGATATTGGTTTGATATGGCAGAGCATCAAAGGGACTGATATGGTTGGTTGGGGTGGCTTGACTTGGCTTGTCTCTCCCGTCTTGTGGGAAACAACTAAGGTGCTTGGGTAGGTATCGTCTACCTATTCCCCCCAATTTCCATTTTCTATTTCATCATCTGTCCCTTGTCCCTCCTCGTTAAACTCTTCGGCTTGTGATGGTTGTTGCGTTATGTTGCGTCGCTAAGAAGCGGATATTTCTGCTTAGAAATCGAGTCCAAAACATCAAATCAGAGGAGGCCCTGATGATGCCATCCGGCCAACCTCCCGATCCGGTCAGGTTCTGGAAAACTTATCGCGCTAGCTCCAAGAGGAGACATATACCACGGCCTGTCAGCCCGGCAATTTAGGTGGAAATCATATAGGGTAGCTGGGCATAAAGTAGAGGGGAAATTATATTATATTATTCTAGGTACTGTTTATATAGTAGCTATATCGCCGTTGTCCTAGTTGGTCTGGTCGTATAATGAGCTGAGCATCTGTTGGAAAGAGTCCATCCATACAAGTCAGCCCTACCGAGTCTCCAGACTGACTATGCGGTTCCCATACAATGCCTCGAGCTCCGTGTAACCGTACAACCGTACATCCGATAACCGCTTGCTTACAATAGCATTATTTAATTACTAAAACGACGATACATCAAATGCAACAGATCGTACGTAAACCCACTGACTAGGTAGACATTGGGAGACCAGCTGTATCTTAACCCTTGTTCTACCCTATGCTGAGGGCCAATGTTATAGTGCTCTCAAATAATGCTCAGTTCCTAGTTCAACAAGTTATTCAACCACTACAGAATTGCAACAATCTTCATGGTCGGTCTTCAACAGTCAAAAGCGTTTGCTTCTCAAGCAACCTCGAAGCTTCCAACATCGTTCCAGAATAAACAAACAATATGCATCTGAAACAGTCATCTCACTCAGAGTTGCCACCACAGTCTCGTGCACCTGATTGGACTCTCTAGCTTCAGTATCCTGTTTCAAGAACAAACACATCCGACTTATCCCCGTCGGTTTCCATGAATTTACCGGGTTTGACTAAACTAAAACACTCCATATTCAAAAGCCCCAGGGCCCTGTCGAACTGATCAATCCGAGATCAACACTCCAATGACATACCGGGCTCAGACAGAACAGAACGGGTAAAGGGAAATCACTGTCCATCCCCGGCGACAACCATTGGCGATTGCTTCGTCACAGCTGAAACCCAGCCCGGTCTAGAGCACTGTTAGTTGTCGCTCTCTCCTCTTTCCAACGTAGCTAGTATTGCAGCCAACTCAGAACGAGCCCGTCCGTTTTTGAGTCATGCGACACTAGTTGTAACCAACAGGGTGCAACTGGCACGCGGAAGGATGCTGCATGACGATGAGTGACTGTGGGTGCTTGTTAACTATCAAAGCTGGCATAACATGATACAACACTGTTCTTGGATGCACAGCAGAAGGAATAGTTATGCTGTGAGTCAAACATTTCTCTAGAGTGTTGATCAACATGTCTCGGACCTCCCCAACTACCAACCTTGGTGACATATTCAGAGAATCTAGACATAGGAATATGCATACGGCAATAATGGGAATGTCGGATTCCGGTATCCAGTGCCTGAAATGCCCGTGTTAGAAACCGTAATACTGGTCCCAACAAGACAGAGGCAGGTATAAGTTAGCTCTCCAGCAACCATTAAGTCTCGACGCACACTGAGACGCAAGACGTTGCTATCATAACTTTTTATGGCTGAGCCAAGAAGACCAATGACTGATCAGGCCAAACATCAGCAATTCGATCAGCGCCATCTCCAGTGATGGATTGATCAACTGCTGACAGGAAGCATCAGTTCTGGTTTTAACTTTGACGCCAAGCCAAATCTTCATCAACAAGCCAGTCACTGCTGCCCTCTTCACAATGGAGATTCCCGTGATGAGCAGACCTTCAACTGTACCTCTGCATTGGTTAGTACCTGAGGGCCGGCTTGTGGGGTGCGTCAAGCTTCCGCTTTGCGCCAACATAACGAACTCTATCCCAAGAACGATGATCAGCAGCCGGCGTCTCTCCAAGCTTCAAAAGCCAGAACTAAGAAGCGCCATATTTACCATTAATAAATTTGCTCAAGTGATCATCACTATTGTGGTTCTAACAATAGTCCTTTGGTCGAAGAACAACAAGCGTGGGTTCGTGTTACGCACAATAACACGCCAGAAGTAGCTGGGAATTTGGAGAAACCCGAGAGCAATGACATGGTCAAGAAAGCCGTATCGACCCCGATAAGAGGAGGGACACACAGTGCAATACAACACGGAGATGGAATGCCGGTAATGGTGTTTGTGGTGCCGCAGTATGTTGGCTTCCGTTCCTAGCTCAATGGATGGCTGATGACGCTAGAAAGAATGCCATGTGAGCGATGGAACCCAGCGCTAGCTCAACGTAAAGAGAGTAAGCCGCATTTCATGTCCTTATCGAGGCGAATGAACTCTGCTACTAGAATCTTTCGGCTCTCGCTCACTGACACCCAGTCAAGAGAATGCTTATAGATAAGCACGATACAAAAGCAGAGCGCAATGAAACGCAAGACAACCATTAGACTGGCAAACGACGGTGTCTCTTCATGCTTGATGTGTCAAGACAGCACTCACCAACAACGCGTCACTCGCTTCGCTTCGATGTTGTCTTGACTCATCCGTACAACCATACTCCATATCGCAACAAGCTGCGTTCACGAGTACAGCATGCTTGACAGTACCGCTGCCTGGGCCTCAGGGAGCAAGAAAATATCATACCTTGATATAGGGTGTCAAAATAAACTCAGCAAAAGTTATCCTAAACTTAGGCTATATCACTTGAATCTTTTTGTCATTTAGGATCGAGGTCCTGAGTTTTCTTTCCTCCCCTAGCTGGGGTCCAGCAGCCCAATTGTGGCTTCCAAATCTGACCCCATAGACCGTGGCCTTTGATTATCCACTGGGTATCAATGGATGTTAAATTCAACGCAAGCTACCAGGGGACGATCAAGTCGCCCTGACGATCCTGGTGACGCCGGGGTATGTACTGTCAGATGTCGATGGCACTCTCAATACCCAGTGAGGATGTTCCTTCGTCCAATTCACAGTCGACCCATAAAACAGGTAGATGTCAAAGGCTTGCGATTCCTGCTGGATAAGCAATACCCAACCAGGAAGCAAAGAAGCACGGGTCACTGTCATGCTTGGGGCAAAGACACAGAGACAATTTATGCAGCGCGGACCATCGCATTGCTGTAGTTGCCCGATGATACTGTGTTGCCTGGTACAGCTCGACAGAAGTTGATTATATTGATATCGCCACCCATGCACAGCAAGTTTATCATGCGCTGATGTTGACCGTTGGAGAGTGAAGTTGTAGTCAAATCGACACGTGAAGTACAGAAAGGGGACAGGAAAGAACGCACATGCTGTCACTTTTGGGGAAAAGATAAGCGTACATAGATACGAATCATCGATGACCAGGAAGAGACAGACACAAGTTTTGTTAAAACAGAGGTACACATCAATAATCGGGTTGGCTGTCCACGTTTCACCCCATGCGCTTATGACGTGTATACAGCTAAGCAGTCGCCCCTCTATCTTCATACACCTCAACAACAGCCCAGCCTGGCACAGCTAAGCAACAAGCGGGCATCCAATCCTTGTAACTCGTACGGAAACTCGCTACCCCACTAAGCCTCTCAGGCTCACAGCTACATCATACCCAATTGCTCTCGAGCCCCCCAATCAGGCACAATCATCATTCCCTAATCCCCTGCTGCCACCGCTACTGCTACTGCTACCTACTGCCATTGTTACCACCTGGGACCCTGCCCGTGGCTCCTCCAATAAATCCCCCCGCCATTCTCGCTCGATCTTGGTCCTTTTCGAAACGAACTTCTTTGCTGGTCTAAATACCAAGAGAGCACTGTACACATCTGTCCTTTGACCCGATCCTCACCCCTTCACTTGTGATCTCGACCTTAGCGTATCAGCAGTACTTCTTTCGCCATGAACCCTCATCAGAAGAACAAGGTCGACGTCAAGGTAAGCTGCCCATGGAGACCAACCTCAGGCGATTCGAGCTCCCCTCTGTGCATGACTCGATGACCATGGTACCCGTCAATATCAACCCCTCCTCACAGCATCTATACCGACACGATCTTCAATCGTGCCGAATACTTTGCTGACGCCAACCCCTCGTTATAGTCACTCACTCCTGAGGAGCAGCGTCTTTTCCGCCTCTACGGCAAGCTGCCCTCTCGATCCGACCACTTCGCCAAGCATCTCAAGGACCGCAAATACTTCGACTCGGGCGACTATGCCATGTCCAAGGCCGGCAAGGGCGACGGCGTTGATGCTGGTGCCGTCGGCTCTCAGCATCCAGTCCCCGAGAACATTCCCCACCTCTCTTCCCCGGTGAACGGCTCCGGAGCCAACGTACCCAAGCACGCCCACCACGGCTCCGTGCCCGGCATCCAGGCTGGCAGCCCTATCAAGGAGAGCAGCTTCCTCAAGAGCGAGACCAGCGCTGACGAGACCGAGGGTAATGATGCCGACAAGTCCAAGGACGCAGACGCTGCTATATCTGAGCCTGTTGCCGCTGGCGGCGAGGGCATCCCAATCCGACGATAGAGCGTCGAGTGAAAATGGTAAAAGAAAAGTGCAACGGAGCAGGAACAAAGAAGGAGTTGTTTTTTACTTCTTCATCTTTGGCTCGCAAAACATGGAACGTTTGTTTCTTTGGTACTAAGCCTTGTGCGTGGGCTTGTGGTGGATTGCGAAATCGGTTTTGACGACTTACGAGGATCGCACAGTTGGCGTTTGGGAATTGGCAGACAATCTGGCTCGCACACACGGGGGACATATCTCGATCTGGAATCATCGGATAATGTTGTTTGACAGCGGCAGGGTGAGAGAAACACCACACTCTCCGCAAATGGTTATCATGTTCATTTGGTCGTTTAGCTACCTGCTTCGTTTCAGAAGCATACTTTCTATTTCCATTCCCGTTTTTTTCTTTCTCCCTTTTGTCTTCGCACATAGTATTACCCGGAATTTTTGCATTTTCCCATGATATCGTAGAAATGTTCATACACCCTAAATGGTTTCCAGGTGGTGGTGCTCTTTTTAAGCATCCAGAGCCTTGAGCGCCATTTGCTTGGCACCCTCGAAAGTCTTGTTACCGCCAATGAAGCCAGCTGCATGGACAAAGACGCAGCCAGGAATGCCACTGATGCCATCTAGCTCAGCATCGCGGAATCCTCTCCATGCCTCGGGCAAGGGCTTTCGACTGACGAAAGAGTCCTTGCTCTCAGGAACGCACTGAATACGCCACTTAGCGCCAGGCTCAGGCTTCTCAGCGTATAGAACGTAGAGCACCGAAGGAGTACCGTCCTCGAGAGTATAAAGATGGTCCTTCCAGGGTACAGACTGGCCCTCGAGGACAAGCAGACGGCCCTGCTCGTCGTATTGTGTGCGCTTAGTGAAGGCTTCCTGGACAATGGTGCGGGCAGGGAGCCAAGAACCGGCGTAGGTGTCAAGATCTCTGTCGAACTCCTCGCCAATGCGGTTGCTGGCCTCGTTGAACTTGGCATCCTCAGCTGCCTGAGCCTCAGCGGGATCAGATGGCGTAGGGTCGTTCCACTTGGGGTTCAGACGTCCGACCATGGCACCAAGGCCAAAGGCGCCCTCGCTAAAGCGTTTCTCAAGACCTGCAGCGGCGATACCAGCAGGGTCGAAAACAGAAATACCATTGTCGTGGGCGTCGAGGGCTTCAACGAAGTTCTCGTACAGTTTCTTGTAAATCAATTCAACGTCGGCAGAGTCCTCGGGTTGTCCAAGGCGCTCAGCAACGATGGCGCGGCCAAAGTGCAGGAAGACAAGGCCGGCGCTGGAGAGCTTTGTAGGGCGGTCGGGAAAGGTGGTTGTGAAGCCGCGCTGATGATGATCGAAACGGCGCTTCTCAGCGTCGTACTCGCCGCCAACGTCGACAACAGTGTGGCAGGTAGCCAGGACGGCAGGGTCGCGGGTACGGACAAGAGAGGCATCGCGGTAGGCGGGGAGGCGGCGGAGCATGTGGACGGCGAGGGCCTCGTCAGCGTGGAAGTGGCCATTGTGAGTACCAATGAGAGGACCGCTGCCCGTGGTCTTGACGCGTTTGGATGCTGATTCGGCCATGGTGGTGAAAAGGCGACGGAGCATGTACGTTTTTGGTAGTTTGTCGCTGTGGTTGTGTATGAAGTTGAGGAGGAGGGCAGAAAAAGTTATTAGAGTTATCAGGGTGCGGGGGACAAAAATAAGTGGCACAAATGATAAAACAAACCGCAACGATTTGCAGTGGCGTTAACGCTATAATTGACAGCTGTTCACCAAAATCTAGACAGTTTAATAGTATAAAGGTACTCTAGTATTGTTCAATATCCAACTTGAATGATACTTCTACAAAGGTACTGCATTATAGGTACTTCATATGTCGTGTGCTTTTTGTAACCCCGCGTCAGTATACAGGATCCCTATATACCCATCTCACAAACGAACCCAAGTGCCTGAGTAAGGTAGTCTACCTATGTTTTAGGTTTCCTGAATACTAGGCCTTTAGCGTGCACAAGACTCTGCCTCAACTCGGTAGATGAACAAAACTTAGTAGGTAAAGTACCTACTATATCTATTCCATTCTTATGACCAGCCTGAACCAATCAGAACTAATGAATTACATAGATCTGACCTGCCCATGGAGCTACTACGACAGGATCCCGAAATAAAGTAATACGATAAATGCAGCCTAGAAATTAACATTTTAATAGATATACCATAACGAGTTACCCATCCAACGGTCCAGAGTAAAATACCAGATCCAAATACTAAGCCCACGGATTCAACAAGTCCGCCAGAACTAGTAGTTCCTTATAGCACGGCCACAGCAATCGTCTTATCCTCAATGCCAAGCGATTATATCCTAGTTGCCTGCCCATACTCATGTTGATATGCTGGCACCCTGGACCCCAAGAATCTAGGTAATATCACAACCTAGGTCAGTCTCGATTTATACTTTGACACCCTTGTCACCTATGTATGATCCATACACCATCATCCTCCATGGTCAATTTCATTGACTCCTCATGCGTTAATCTCAAACACATCTGACCTACCAGAGACAGAAGAAAATACGAGACCCTAAAGCGTGGTCGAATTTCCGCCTTTGTTAGCGAGCACCTCACAACACATGGTCCGAGCAGCCATATGGCCGCGGATATACAACAGCTGTTGTCAAGATTCAGGTCCAGGCCAAAACCCATAGCATATGGATGTTTCTTCAGCAGGATCCAGGGCCAGAGATTCACATCACGGTGTGAATGCGCCAACAACGAGTGACTTGATGCCAAATGATCTGAACCTGAGTATCAAGTTACGTTATGCTATGTTATGTTACTCTAATACGTACATAATCAATCAACCGATCCATCCCCTCGTTGTTTATATCATACGCCTCATTAACAGCACTAAAAGAAACAAGGGATGGCTAGCCTGCCGCTCTGCTACTTTTAGAACAATCGATTTTGAAAGAAAAAAGGAACAGAAAAATCGAAATGAATCCACGGGTACGCCTTAGGTATCATGCAATGCAATGCACAAAAAACACAATTCGGCCAAAACGCTCGTTCCGCTATCGTTCCACTGCGACCCTGATGCACCTGGTGACTTTGCTCTGGCGAGTCATGACTCGTCTCTGACAGCTTTGACTCATGCACTGCGGCCCGGACAAGTCTTTAGACCATATTGCCAGTATTGCCATGGGAGGCAATCAAGTGTTAGGTTGCATCCGTGTGAGGGGGGTCCACACGGCTCCGACAACTGGGTCAATTGGCATAGAGGGACATATTGAGCGCATGTAAACATGTCGCTGCTTCGACTGTCCCGAGTCGGTAATGAGGTTTAAAAAAAAGTACAATCCAGAAGAAAGGAAGCAATGCAGTCCTGATCGACAGCACTGATACATCTTCACCAGATGATGAGATATGAAGAAGACATGATGCCGAGGTCGAGTTATCGCCCGGGGAATATCTGACCTCATTTTATAGTCGCGTATATCTTGATAAATGCCGGGTGTTTCCGTATAACAAGTTTCGAGTCGAGATTATGCTCAATTAGAGAATGAGCTGCTTGAGGTTGCGTTGGATGATCATGTCCTGGACTGAGGCCATTGTGATTTTGAGTAGGTTCGTATCGGTAGCATTGGTGAAATGGCCATAAATCTCCTTCTCGGTGTTTCGGTTCAGTGCCTTAAACTTGTCTAGGAAGTACTTGCTCGCCGCCTTATAATCGTCCTTAGGTCCGTGGTAATCGGTGAACCCGTGGTTCGTAATAGGGCTCTTGGGGAGCTTCTCCTTAAACAGATCCATCTTATTCAGGAAGAGAATCAGCGCTGATCTGGCAAACCAATGGGAGTTGGCAATCGATTCCCAAAGCATGAGCGCCTCATTCATTTGGTTCTGTGTCACTGTTAGCAGGGTATTCGTAGCTTCCGGTCTGGTTTCATTCGTTACTGACCCCATCCTTGTCCTCAACCAAGCACTGATCATAACCACTAATTGCGACCAAGAACAATAGGCAGTTGACATTCTCGAAGCAGTGAATCCACTTCTTTCGTTCTGAACGCTGGCCACCAACATCAAACATTCGGTAGGTTAGTTGGCCGAGGTCGAATATGGTCTCTGTGATACCAGTAGTTCGCAATCGCGATCGAAGAAGATCCTGATCATCCGGGACATAGTCCTCTCCCCAGAGTCTATCGATGTCCTCAATGAAGCTTTGGGTTATGTTAGCGCCAAGAATTGTTATGTCATGCCATCATACAGCACGTACTAGGTCAGGTTGTCATGTAACGCATATTCGTTGCCCATCCCAATGGCCGCTCGAACACCATTGTCTACCCACAGGGCTTTGATGGGCTCGAGATAGTCAGCAGGCATAGGGTCGTGAGGGCTAATTTCGTGGTCGACAAGGATGCGGGCCATATGTTTCTGTAGCATCTCTTAGTAATTGGGGATGTCTCATTCTACCGCCTCACTCAAAATTCTCGTCGGAATAGTGGCTTCGGCAGTCATAGTGGGGAACAAGAGCTTGACTTACCTCGTTGTCGGGGTTGTCGAACTGGAGATCGTGCTCATTCATTGCCTCGGCAATAACCCTGAAAGACTGAACAATGTTGCTAAAGATAACGGGCTTCCATTCCAGCTTCTCATTTTTGGTGAAGCCTTGAGAGTAAATAAGCTTCATCTGCTTGAGGACAGTTGACTTTCCAGATTCTCCAGCACCTGTTGGACGCGCATGGCGTGTCAGTCTTATTTGTGCGAAAGCGCCGCCAGATTATTCCTACCTAGCAAAAGGAGCTTGACCTCCTTGGATAGCCTCTTCTCATCCTGGCGAAGCTGCTTGTCGATATCACGAGATCGCGCAAGACCGCGATCGCCCTTATCCCGACTTCCAAAACACATTATGGGGGTTTGGGGTGGAATTGTGGCGTAGGGTGAGGTTGATTGGGAGTAGATATGCAAGACAGTCGAAAATGGATGCCGCTCTCGATGGAGTCGGAAACTCGGTTCGGTTATCGCAAGCGAGTAGAGTGAGACAGATCAAACAGAAGCCGAAGTAAGAGATTTGAGAATCGGTCAAGGTCAATGCTGTTACAAGAGCATGAGGCGAGTCGGCAGACGAGGTCGCGAAAACGTCCGGAAACTCGGGGTTTGAGCTATGTATTCGATAGAAGAATCGGTCCCGGTGGTGTGAGTGAAGAAGTCTCGACGGAATCAGCGTAAGTGGTAAAACCAAGTGTCTCGATAGCAGAGCAATCTGTTTCCCGTTGCCTCAGGAGAAGTGCCTCGATTTAAGTTGCGTATGTTGGGTGAGGAGGGGGATAGAGTCGATTGAGCTGGATAGGCGAAAGGACTGTATAGGTAGAGCGGACCAACCAAGCCAGGCCATAGAGTATTTCTGAGACAGGGAGGAAGAAGTAGAGAAGAGACGGGTCATTTATTAATTAACAACAACATCCATGACAGGCGCGACATGGGCGGGCATGGGCATGGGCGAAAGAGAGAAAAAAAAAAGGCTAACTTAATGGAACCTGAGGTCACTGTAGGTACGATTTATGACGGGACGAGTTTGGGGACCAGGCCAAGGGCAGTCACTGAATGGAACGGCACAGCAGGAACAGGCTCCCTGGCGGGGGGTGTTCCCGTCTGTTAGTTCCTCGTCGTAAAGTGCAGGGTCTCGATACCTAACTTTTTGTTTCTGTGCTAGCGAGCTGTACTTGGACTTACAGCCAGGTCAGCTCCATATTTTAGTGGCCGGGAGCCTGGCCCAGCACCTGGACTGAAATGGGGCGCCTGGCGTGAGTGGATGCTGGGCGGCGGAGGGAAGCTGCTGCACCAATAAAACCTGTGCTTTTGGACGATGCCGTTCCTGGCGATACTAAGATACGGATAGCTTCTTGGGTTCCCTCATGGAAGGTATTGAATATTCAAGAGAGAAGCCAAAACAGTCGCAGAAATATACCAAAATGGTACGTCGCAGGTCCTGGCCTTGTCGTTCCCAGGTTTATCCCCGTTCCCGGCACCCGACTAGGTCGCCCAAAAGCCCCTTGAAACACCACATCCTTTTTGGTGGTTGAGATGTTGAAAAGCTGATTGTGAAGTGTTGATGTGATCCTCTTTTCTTTTTCTCCTTCTTTTTCTTTCTTTTGCCTCAATCTCCAGCTGCAATACGACACTGGGAGACATCCCGCAGTGCTAAAAACCTCCACTTGACCACAGTAGACTACATATAAGTACTTACTACCTTATGTACCTGTGCACCTTTCCAGTGTAAGGTACCTACTTACTGTAAACAATCCAATTCGGTTGAACCCCCCGCGAACCAGAAGCAACAGATGATGCGTCGCTTGTCGATTCTCAATAATGAACCCCATCCACCACGAGGTGTGGGTGGGGTGCCGTGACATGCAATGCCATGCAGTACCATGCAATGGCCACATGCCGGTGCTGCCGCCGCTTCAAGGTCAAAGCTGAACATGAAGCTCACGATTATTATCATGTGAATTGCTTCATGTTCTGGTCTGTGTCTTACTATGTATGTACTTGCTGTGGATTTATATGCATACGGTAGAAGCCCGTGCTTAAACTTGCCATGTGGTTCTTGTTTAAAGTCAGCCTGTTCATTTTGATACATAGCTCGGCGACTGATGGCCGCCACGGACACTGACTCAAGCCCTAAAAACGCCCATCAGCCATGATCGACATGACTCTCTCTCGATGAATCGACCGTTTCCTTGACCTGCCTGCAGCTTGCTTCCAGACACGACATAGGACGACAAAGCTGGGTTACCGATGATTAACGATTCAACCCCTTTCATAGCCCCTGGCTTACCTGACTCTCATCCAAGTCTCTCATGCGAAAAACTTCAGAGCCGTACCAAGAACAAATACCGTCCCTCCCGCCTGAAAATTTCCGGTTTGTTCTTCGAAACATCGGCACTAACTTGTCTTGGATAGGTAGTTCTCTGGTGGTTGCGGCAATGGTGGACCCATGGACGTCTACAGTAGGCTCGATCCGTCGCCAGTGCTGAAGAATTTTGACCCTTATAGGCGCTACCGCATCAGGGAGAAACATCCGGAGACACTAAATATCACCATCGTGCCCATTATGGTTTGAGCTTGAGCTCGATTATGAGCTTCGATTGAGAAGAGAGATAACTTGGGCTCTGATGGAGCACACTTTCTCAGCTCATCACGATACCCTCTTCTCATTGGCTTCCACGGCAAAGAATAACATACAACCCTGACCCTTGCATCGGCTTGCAGGAGTTCGAGTTCCTGTTGCGAGAAGCCAGGTTCAGTTCCTTTCGCTAGCTGCGCCTCCACTCATCTCCGTCGACGGTTGCAGGGACTATTCGCTTTTCCCGTTCCCCATCAAATAATAGGGGAATTCTTCTTCTTCTGCCCAAGCGACACCAAAACATATGATATGATGCGCATATCACTTTATTAGTAGCGGTTCGTCTTGTAGGATTGATATAACCGATAGCTACGGAGTAGTTGATCTATTTCAGCCTCTGTAATGTTCTCGCAAGCCTCAACGTAACGAGCAAAACTAAACTCTGGGCACATAGAATAAGCAATGTGTCTGCATACTGTAGCTTGTGACTAGTCAACCCTCCCGAGAACCTACGTCCTCAATATTGAGCCTGGCCGAGGAGGCCATAACGACATATCACCTCAACCACATCCAACCGCTAGAGAATACATGTATGTAGGTTGATAGACGATCAGGTGCAACCAACAGCATCAAATATCAGCACTAAAACAAGAATTCGGAAACGGCATCTAAAGAGGAATAGATGCTCTCACACTGAATCCACTGCCGTGTGCTTGAGTGAAACTCCTTGACCTCGGCCAACCTAAAAGGACAACTCTTGCAAGGCCTTGCAAAAGCTCTGGCCACGTTACATAGAAGCATCCCATTCCCGACGAAGATCAGCGTCGTCTGATTGCGTTTCATTGATCGATACTGAAGGATGGCAGGAAAACAGGGGCAACGCAGCCGCTCTCCTCTGGCTCTTTTGACATGTCCCGTTTGAGCAATCAGCCAGGAGAAGGGATAACAAGGGTCGTTCTCGGATACGGAGCTTCCGAGAGGTAGACATAACGGCGGCATTGGCCTCATTCTTTCAACACAAGACAATACCAGACACCAAATATGGAGTAGAAACCGGCAATTTGTTATTCATTGATTCTCAAGAACCCTTCAACGCCGTGCCAGTGGCCTGTCTTTGATCTTCATAACTCTACGGTTGATATACTCAAGCGAGATCTCATATGAATAAAGGAAAGCTTAATACTCTAGCTATCTCGATTATCTATCTATATGCACCGTTAAATAGAAGCACGACCGAGCTAGTTAGAACGTATCCAGTCACCTTGCATAACCTTATTTGTACCGTAATATCATCACATTTAAAGTTTGTGTATCACTAGAGTGATATCTTCTCCCGCTACCCTCAGCACGACGTTGACGCTCTGTGATGACAATGCCATGCCTTACCGGGGACAGGCACCTTTTAACAACTGTAGATGATTACATACAGGCCGTAAAATAGGCATGACATATACAGCGGTATCGCAGAACTAATGTCCTTATCGGTCAGTTCACCCTGGGAACCACTCTGTATCTTTTGCTGTCCTACGAATATTGATCATTAGGCTGATATAGTTCCTGTGGGGTTTCAAGAAATATTCCAACGCCACCGGATTCATCACAGTCTCACGATCTTGTCGAATCTGTAGCCACACCCAGTCGAGACCTTTCCGTCGACATGATCAGACTTTCCCGGATACAAGCCACTAGCCAACTTATGACAGCTTACATCCACCTATCGCAGTTATGAACTCACAAAATCGTGTTAGATTCCCGGCATCGGCCTTCTCAGAGACCGCCTGAAACCAGGCCGAAGCTGTATCTGTGTTACCGAGTTAGGACATATACGCCGTGCAATAGATGACTATGATCAAGGTATATGAGCACTCTATCAGGCTCGTTTGGTAGTTGTGGTCCTCGAAGTCACAACGAGGCATCAGACAATGATATTGCTGTCGTACTTACCATGGATTACTCATGTCGAATGCCACACCATGACCGATACAATACTCTACTGCATTGACAAAGGATCTCTAAGGTGCTGTGTGTTCTTGGCCGCCCACGAGAGACGATTGCTGAATACCAACAGAAGCTTTGTTGAGCACCGGCATGTGCATCAAACTCATCTCCACCTAAGAGCGGACGACTATTATGTATAGCCAGGACCTTTGACTCATTCCTTACCTTCAAAAGGAAGCAGAACCGAGTCAAATTCTAGGCGGCCGGGAGAAGGACAGGTTCATCTAAACACTCACTCAGGCGCCACTTGCGCAAATATATGCCTTTCTGGGATTCTTCTGCAGCTATCACAGTTGTAACACATGTGAAAGTGAAACAGAAATTGCGTTATTAACATCATGGCTTGTAGTTAAATGAGAGGCCAGCAGGCGAAACGTCTCATCATAGTTTATGCGTTAAAATGGCTGACACAGCTTGAGTATGCCTACTGCAGCAATTCAAACCTTTCGAAGTTTACACAAGTATCAAATGGATTCAATATCTTATGTACACCACCGCTTACTGAAGCTGCTATACTAGCTTTTGTCGGACTGTGTCTGTAGTATGGCATTTATCGGTCACCGAGGAGTGCAACATGTCCACATCCTCAACGAATGTGGCACTCTTCACACGCTGGCATCGACCGTTCTTGGTACCATGTAGGGGCTGAGTTAATACCTTAAATCATATACTTCATAACCATAAAAGGAACATTTTGACATATCTAAGCAGGGCCATCTAACAGAAGCGGTATCTAGGTATCAAATCCCATAACCATCCCATCCAACATAACAGACACGAAGAAGAAAAGAATCTATCCCAAGAGAAACCCCCGATCTAACGCCGTATCCCATCTAACAAATGCCGAGCAATCCGGTCCTCCCAGCTAAGACCCTTGGGCACCTATTGTCGGATAAGCATGCACCTACGCACGTACTGGTGCTTTTGGATCCACCACATAGGTCTGCTACATCAAACTCCGGTTCAACTTGCAGAAATCAAGGATACAATATAGGTGTGGCACTTGCACCGGTTGCTCGCAGTGCAACACACAACTGACTGACGAACATCCCCATCTAGTACCATGTGTTCTTCGGATCTAGGTTGTAGAGAATTCTACAATTCTGATTTTGACACATTTTTGTACGATTGAGAGTTTTGAACCTAGGTCCATCTGGGCCAGTGACGTAGTGATACTGACCGAAGAAACGCCACTGACGGGGGTCAGCGAGAGAGTAGACTTCGTCACCCCAATGCCCTTGATAATGGAACCAAGATGTCGGTGCGTGAGGATTCGATGCCGCGGGGACAAGACTCAGAGGTTCGTGTTGTTCGTCCAGGTCGTGGTTGTCCTCTTTCGTATAGTCGTAATGGTATGCGTAATTGTTAAGAGAGGGGTCCCAGAGAGGTCCCTTATCCGTGACATCCTTGAGAAGCTTGAATGGCAGGATGTAAGCATGGTTTCCTGGTAGCGCGTACATTGCGTGGGAGCCCACAGCTGAATAGATGACGGGTCTACCACCGCGCTTTTCGACAGCTTCGAATGCGTACGCCTGCCCACCCTCATGCTCTGAGAAAAAGACACCACGGGGAATGCCATGCTCGAAGCGCATCATGCAGTGCTCCCAGTCACCCACATGATTACCAAACCGAATGTTCAAGACAGTTTGACCGAGGTTGTAGGAGTAGAAGAAGAACCAGAAGGCGTCAACAATGCCTGACCCCTTATCAACCACAACAAGCACTGCAGGAGCTGCTGAGTAGCCATTGGCATCCGGTTTGTGACTGTTGGACTCCGAACGACGACGATTGTGCAATTTTCGATTCCTAGGGTCAGAAATCTTATGGACAGGCCGTGTTTTGTCGACATCATACCAGGTGCTGGGCTCCCGGGCCTCGGGTTCTCCCCCAGGGTTTCCTATCGGTATATCGCCCTTTTGGCCATCGTCTTTACCGTCTTTGCCGTCAGGAAACGGTTTGGGAACATTATAATGGCTGTGCAGCCAATTGGGACGAGACTCGACATCGTCATCACTTCGGAGAGTGATCTTGCCAGAATACTTATTCAGCTCGTGCAAGTTATGAAGAGTCCACTTCTCAGTAGAGTTAATAGGCTCGTCATCGGCGTAGGCAGTCATATGTTCTAGGTGCTGACGAATGTCCGAGGGCCAAAACTCTTCCCCAGAGTAGAGGTGAACTAACGGCGCATGCTTTGTAACATAGTCGGGGATATCGCGAAGGACCCTGCGTCGTTGATTGATATCTCTCTTGCGATTCTGACGGGGAATCTCATCAGGCTCCCAAGCAAGAGACCGGCGCTTGAGCTCTCCCCATTCTGGCTCTTCGTCCTCATTATTCCCACGAGAGGCAGGATCACTGCGCAAGTGATGTAGTCCGCACAGACTAATCCAGCGACAGGCCTGACGATCCAGAAAGTACGGGCTACTATTTACCCATCGTCGATCTCTGGCACGCCTCTCAGGGCCTTTCGTCGTTGGGTCTAGTATACGGGGAAGCAGCCATGCGCCAAAGGAGATAAGCAGCATGAAAGAGAGTAATATGGTGAAGCGGCGTAACCAAATCATGGCTGTAGCGATAAAGGACTGCAATGTCCCATGGGCGTAGCTTGCGCAGCAATTGAAGTTGAAACTCGATTTCGAAGACCGACGACAAGTCAGGAGAGTATCGAAGTAAGGCCGAGAAGAAGACTGAGACAGGATAGGCCGGCTATATGAGCATCACGAACGAACGAGAGAAGTACGACACCACTCGCGGCATGTCGTTGGGAAGAGGAGTAAGGCCAGGCTAGGGTAAAGGATGGACAAAGAGTAGAATAGAAGGAAGGAAGACAAAGCCTCCCGCTAAGTCGGCAGAAGAAAAGAAGCGCGCGCCATAGGTAGTCTAGAACGGGATACTTTTTGGTCGCTGCGTAGTTGACGGCAGGGCAAGGGTATCGATTGGCGGCGGAGTGTTGGTGAGACGTAACCGGTGGAGGGTGGTGGGGATGCAGGTACAGATACTTTACACTTTAGAAAATGGAACTGCAGTACCTAGTAGGTATACGGTTTGCATTTGCAGACCTGTAAGAGTGTACTTGATAGCATTCTTTTTCTGGTGTATCTGGCGATAGATGGCTAGTCAAGGTATGGTTTGGGCTTTGGTGATGAGTACGAATACGTCAAGTCTGTCTGGGGTAGATGCAAAGCGAATATGTCCATTTATGGATGTTCTGTGCCGAGATTTCTTGCTCAGCCTCAAGTGGAAGTGTCTGTCTACCTTAGGTAATACCTTACAGAACTGCCGATGCGTAATTCTTATAGTGAGAAGTACAAGGAGTACCATAAATTTAGATTTTGTTCGCAAACTCTCTTCACCAACGTTTCACGCCTGCGTTACATTCTTTACATATGTATAAGGTAGCTCGAGACTCGGGTATCCGTACCTTATTAGGTACTGACCTGATCCGCTGCGGCAAATAAGAAACGACATCACAGCCCTGCCCGGGCTGTTCCTTGATCGTGTTTTAGCGCAAGGACCCCTCTTTTTGCGCAACGTGGACAGGATTCCCCTCTTGCTAGCCTCCAATATCCATTTGCAACCCCGGGTTGCAGTTCTGGAATGGGCCGGCTGGCTCAAAGATCGTGTAACGAATACGTTCAAACCCGCCCTATTTCCCATTCAACATAATGTATCTACCACTTGCTGACCGCCGAAAGACTGGGAGAGTGACCAGGGTATGCTGGGTGCTTACAGTACTTACTTAGCTTACAGTCCCGAGTACGACACCTTCAACTGTCGTTCCCATGATCCATACTTAAGAAAGACAACTGGATCTTGTTCACCGTCAGAATAAACATTCCCCAACAGATGTGCATCTGCGGCAAAGAATATATAAACGTGCGAGAGATGTGGGGAAACTGGTGGTGGGTGACACGATCAATATTGTGTCTACGAGTCACAGTACTTCAATGAAGTCCCTCCAGCTGCGGGTGAATGACTTGTGTGTCGGTTTTGGAGCAGCAGATGCGAAAATCAACGACAGTAGAGATCGAGAAACCCCGTTCAACGAAAGACCTCTAGTTACCCAACAATCACTAAATCTATCACTGCCACATAATTATAGGAACTTTGTACGATGGACCACCGTATTCGGAGTGTCCGCCATATGCATAAGGCTGACTTCAACACCCATTAACCAATGGCAGCTTGATCGCAACCCTCGTGCAGTCTCCAAACCACACGTTAACATTGTGGCTTTGCCATGAACATGCTCACAACCTGCTTAATACATAAAATAGAAGTGTAGGGTATGTGAAGCCTTATTATTATTTGTTGGCGACAATTCAACACGGGTATCATAATCTCAAGCGCTAAATGTTAACTAGATGCTTCTGGGGTTCAACTATTGCCTTCATTCAATCTGCCATTGTCATGTCCTCATCATCTTCTTCATCTTCTTCATCCGTGCCATCCTCGTCGTCAGAATGGTCCATGTATTCATCAGCTCTTCCATGCAGTTCATTCCATCTGCTTGGAGTAGGAGTTGACATATTCCCTTCATGCACGGTACCTTCCAGATCTCTAGTTGCCGATGGAGTTGGGGCCGTTGAGCCTCGTCCACGAATAACCCCAGGTCGAAGTCTGGGACGACCGCCCCTACGCCCACTGGCACGTCGTCTCTCGCGTTTTGGAATGACTTCCTCTCCATCCTCATTGAGCAATCTTCTTCTTCGCCTAGGTTTGTAGTCAGGGTCTCGGTTGTCTTTGAAGTCCTGACCCTCGCCATCTTTAGCCCATACGGTGACCTGATCCTTCTCCTTGTTCCTCTTCTTGATCGCCATCAAGTTTTCTAGGAACCGTGTCTGTTCAGCTCTTTCTCCTGACCTGTCTTTTCCAACAGGAATTCGAATGTTCCATTCCTCCCTGATAGCGGCCAATGGATCCTCCCTGATAATTTTTGGCTTGACAACAGTCTCTTTGGTGGCGATTCTCGACGCACATGCGCCAAGAAAATCAATATTTCCATCTAGATGGCGCAGAGCGGGGAGGGGGCGATCGCTGTCGCGTGTCGCAAAGATAGCTTCGGTGCCAATGACTTCCGCCCACGACCCCTCGAATGTGCGTCCTTTGTATGAGATGACCGGCTTTTCTGAATGTAGCTCAAGAATCTGGATATTTTCATTCTCACCACGTGTCTTATCCACATCGTCTCTTGTGTCATCCTCTGGCTCGCCTCTGTCGACTGCTTTGCCTTTATCTTTGTCATTGCTTAGTGCCGGATCGATTTCAGGTTCGTCGTCATCAGCCTCTCGTTCTGGGAGTGGCTCATTGTCATTATCGTCATCATTATCATCCCCAGCATGAACACCTCTCAAACTAGGATTGTGATCGAGCCAGGTTTTGTAATACCCGCCGCGGCTGTGGTGAGGCGCTCTTGGTTGTCGGTCCTTAAATTCTGGAAATGAAAGATCGACAGTCAAATAATATGTCTTTGATAAGAAGTTAGCCGGTTGCGCATGATAGACATCTTGAGACCGAGATGTAACAGTACCTCTGTTTCGGTGGTTGAGTATTCGTACTCCCACTCTTCTTGCTCGTCCCTTTCAAGTTGTTCCTCAATGTTGACAATTGCTGCCTTATCTGCCAATCTCGCCTCGTCTAACGAAGCCATAGTATGCTCAGAGAATTGGCAGTGAAAGCCACTAGATGCTTAAGAAAGAGAAAGAGAACAAATAGAGTTGCAATGCTGTACTCGTAACTTGGTCGTGTCCATAGAGAAAGAAAAGTAAAACATAAGCCTGAGGAGATAAGTTCAAAAAGCCAAATATCTAACTTTGTTGACAGACTACAAACGTTATGCAGTCGCGAAACTTGAGCTTCCATGTGAAAGGTACTTGCCAATTGGGGGATGTCCAGGGTCTGGAAGTCGGTCAAAGGCGGCACTTTTTGAAAAGTCCAGAATTACAGGGATCAGGCGGGGCAGTTTCTGTGACTCGCGATTGCCCCGCTGTCGCTGTTACAACATTTCAATGAGTCTCATGGGATTTGAACAGTCACACTTATCTTGACGACTTCAAACACCTCTGGACTTGATATAGAGCTAGCTATCGCTACAATTATCCGGCCGTACATTGTGTTGTATCGGTCGCGATTCACCTTTTCCAAGCAACATATCTGGTCTTTATACCTTCTATCTTCTTTATATATTTTACCATCATATCTAGGGTACAATGCCCACTGTTCACCTGTTGGACTATGTCGCCGGCAACATCAGGAGCCTGGTAAATGCCATTGAGAAGTCTGGCTACGAAGTAGAATGGGTCAGATCGCCGGAAGACGTTCCAAAGGCAGAGGTTTGTCGATACTTCCTTCAATGTTTTGTCCACCATGACTGATGCGCTTTTAGAAACTCATCCTCCCCGGTGTCGGCCACTTTGGTCATTGTCTATCCCAGCTGTCGCAAGCTGGCTATCTTGAGCCAGTTCGAAAGCACATTGCTGATGGAAAGCCATTCTTCGCTGTATGTGTCGGCTTACAAGCCCTATTCGAGGGTTCTGTAGAGGACCCCGACGTCCCCGGCCTCGGAGTCATTCCAGCTTCCTTGGACCGTTTCGAAGACTCAAGTAAATCCGTCCCCCATATCGGGTGGAACAATGCTTTCACAGCTGGACGTGCCATGTACGATCTTCAACCAGACTCAAAGTACTACTATGTTCACTCTTACAAGTGCCCCTACAAGCCGGGCGAGCTTGAGTCCCAGGGGTGGACTGTTGCTACTGGAACCTATGGTACCGAGACTTTCGTAGGCGCCATTGCGAAGGGAAACATTTTTGCAACCCAATTTCACCCCGAAAAGTCTGGCACTGCAGGTTTAAAAACTATCCGGGCTTTCCTCACAGGTGAAGGCGCAAAGAATCTTGGTACCGTGGCTGACGAGGCTGTTGCCAATGCCCCGACCAGATTCGAGGACAGCTTAACACGGCGAGTCATTGCCTGCCTAGATGTGAGGACAAATGACCAGGGTGACTTGGTCGTTACAAAGGGTGATCAGTACGATGTTCGCGAGAAGGGTGATGACCGCAACGTGCGAAACCTCGGCAAGCCTGTTGAGATGGCTAAGAAATACTACGAATCCGGTGCTGACGAGGTGACTTTCCTTAACATCACTTCTTTCCGAGATTGCCCTGTTGCCGATCTCCCTATGCTCGAGATCCTTCGTCAAACGTCTCGCACCGTCTTTGTGCCCTTGACTATCGGCGGTGGTATTCGTGACACCATGGATACTGACGGCACAAAGGTGTCAGCCCTTGAGATCGCGAGCATGTATTTCAAGTCTGGCGCTGACAAGGTCTCAATCGGTTCAGACGCCGTTCTTGCTGCTGAAGAGTACTACTCTATAGGCCGCAAGCTCTTCGGCAATACTGCCATTGAACAGATCTCGCGCGCCTATGGCAACCAAGCCGTCGTTGTGAGCGTTGATCCCAAGCGTGTCTATGTTCCCAAGCCTGATGCCACCCGTCACAACATCATAAAGACACAGTTCCCTGGTCCTAAGGGCGAGGAATACTGTTGGTACGCTTGCACAATCAAGGGTGGTCGTGAGACTCGTGACATGGATGTTGTCGAGCTTGCCCAAGCCGTTGAAGCAATGGGAGCCGGGGAGATCCTTCTCAACTGCATTGACAAGGACGGTACCAATAGTGGGTTTGACCACGAGCTTATCAACCAGGTGAAAGGAGCTATCAAGATCCCCGTCATTGCCTCAAGCGGTGCTGGCAAACCGGCTCATTTCGAGGAAGTCTTTGAGAAGACTACTACGGATGCTGCTTTGGGGGCCGGTATGTTCCACCGCGGCGAGTACACCGTTAAACAGGTAAAGGACTACTTGAAGGAAAGGGGTCTCAAAGTTAGACAATTTGAGGAATGATCTTAGAGCCATCAATCATAGAACAAAACAACAGATAATAGACACTATTTGACTTGCACACAATGCTTCAGTATTATGTCAACTACCTAGCAAGTTTGTACAACATTGAAAGTCATCGCCGTGAAAGATACAGAATGACACTAACACCTATAAGCTCCTACGCCCTTCAAAGTCCAAAGAAAAGGAGAGATGCGCCAAAAGCCTTGGGGCCGTCGAACTTTTTCTGCGACTCAACGCCCGATGCTACCAGATCTCTCCAAGAATAGCAGAGCAAATCGCCGAGCAAGCCTCCAGACAAAAATTTGGAGAACACCAACGAACGAAATATGACACAGCGGAAACTAAGGAAATATATCCGCTCCCTAACTCCACAAAAGACAGGAAAGCGCTGATACCTATAGCTCCATACCCATCAACATCCACTTCTTGCTCGTGACATCAAGACCATGAGCCCAGTGGTCTAGAGTAACCATGTCGAAGCCAACCCACTGTAGACTCTTTGTCAAAGAGTGGACGTCGTCAGCAGGGATGCGTCTATCTATGCAAGTGACGATATGGGCACAGTCCAGAGGACCGTCGGCCAGTTCGATAAGTGCCATCAGACTACAAAGTATTTAGTAATGGGACAGAAGAATTGGAAGCAATTTTACTTACGCCTTTTTCAGGTCTCGGCCAAGTACGCCTTCGATATCGAAGAAGACAAAGAGAGATTTTTCCTCTCCGTCGTCAGCAACAAAGGCACGGAAGCTCGCTCCGCCGGCATAGTCCCACATCTCCAGCCAAGCGGTAACATTGTAGGCAGGTAGCTTGTCATCAGAAACAGGCTTGAAGTGTTCGGGGAGCCGGTCATCGGACGGCGGCGTTGGTAAAAAAGCACCAGACAGGCCGGAGCCATTCATGGACGAATTCCTCTCACCGTGGAAAATCGTCTTCATGGACTCGCAAAAGAATCTCTCACATTCTTCCCTGATCGAAAGTGCTGCCCCCCCTCGCCGACCCAGGCGCCGGCCTGGGATCTCGCGCTTCTTGCTCTTGGGCAGAAGGGCGAGCTCGTTAGACGAGGTTAGTGCGGCGAGGGGGGGGCTTGTTGGAGGGGAGGGTAGTCCTGAGGAAGGGACCTCAGGAATACCACTCGGCCCCTGTAGTAGAGTTAGTACCATGATAAGGACTTGGGTGTGAAAGGAGAGAACATACCTGCAACCCCGGTAGTGCAGTAGTGGAGGCCCTTGAGGTTGGCGGCAGAGTCGACGAGGTAGCAAGAGGCAAGGACGTTGACCTTCTGGGCAGCGGCCTCGCCGTAATTACTACTGTAATTCAAATTCTGATTATTCATTGGCGCCATTTCTGATGATGATTTCGGGTTATCGACTAGAGTTGATATAGGTCGGTAAGGGTCGAGGATGTTGATCGACAGAAGTTGATTGATAGCGTGTCGTGAGATGACTCTTCAGACCAGCGGGTTGGAAATCCTTTTAAAAGAACTTGTATGTTGTTTGCTTCGAGGCGAATGTGGAGGAACAAGTTGTGAGACGTGCGAAGAGGTTTGCGACGGTGTCTTGAGTAATTCGTGGAGAATGTCTTGGATGTGTTGTATGTGTGTAGATGTAAGTCTAAGATCTCTGGTGTTTGGGCAGCGGTGAGGTTAAGTAAGAACGAGGAAGGAGAGGAACCCAGGAATTTGGTGACTTCGGGGCGCTCGGGGGCGGAAGGAACAGTGCGTTTTGGGTGGACCCCTCACCTGAGGCTCTGGAATTTTGTGCACACCTCAGGCAGTCCGCACCTCAGTGGAGGAACCTAGGTAGGGGTTGCCACAATTGCAGCCGGGGTAACAACTAATGGCCAAGTACAGTGCGACTATCTTATCTTGGCAACCACTGAATGTGAGGTAAGCCGAGGCCAACCAAACTCAAGAAATGGGTAGAAATAATATGCGATGCCCGTTGATAGTCATTCTGTATCACATGATTAGATTCTATAGATTCCCTGCCAAAGGAATTGACTCAAATGGGTAGTAAGTTCATGATAATGATCATTATGATTATTCTCAACTCATTCTTTGCAAAGATGAATTATCTCAGCAACCTACGCGTTTGTCTCGACTTGGCGCACTGTCTCACACTAATGCGAACGCCTCCGTAGCACATGGCCTAGTCTACTGGTTGATAAACACCAGTTGGCAACAGAGTGACGGTCGTAGGCCGGACTGTAAATTGTAACTGAGATGATGCAAAGCAACCTAGACTATATGTTCATTTCTTTAGGAGACAGAGAATTCATGGCCACGAGTCTGATCTAGACAATAGCCACGGAACTGGGCTTGTCAGTGTGTTGAAATGTTCCAGTTCAGGATGCTGATTGTCACAGGAAGGAATTGACCTGTCGCTTGTCCCAGCTACCTTAGCTTCTTAGGTGCTCTTGAATCTTCTTGTCTAGGTAATGGGTATAATGAGGTAAGTTCCATTGGCATGCCTAGGCACCATGACAAACTAGGAGATGGCAGAAAACCTAGTAACAGAGTCATTTGTGATGATAATAATACGTAGACAGCTTGAAGATAATTTGGGACCAACATGGCACTTCTTCGATCGGTTTATTGAAGCAAGAGTCTCAAGGCTTCTGATACCTGAGAGACACCATACATATTCTTTTGGTTACACAGCACCGTTCCACACAACGTTTCCAAGACTGTCCCACACAGATCGTCGAATGTGTCAGCCACTCATGTCCGAAGAGTCTAGAATCCTCTGCAATCATCTCACAATACCGAGAGTTCCTTAAAGCGCTTACACAACAACCTGCTTGCCTCTTTTTTGTATTCTACCGTACAGCAATCAACTGTATTTGGTTTTGGATGCTGCCGCTGTGCCACGATTGTCAATAATATCAGACACATTGCGTGCTGACTTCTTCCGGATTTGCATGATACTGGCTCCGTTACAGCTTTTGTTACCCACAAACCCAGTTTATCCTACTCTGAACAACCACGTCGTATCACCTGATTCGATCATGATTCTGCGGCCCAGCACAATGTATCTCTAAATATTCATGATTCCTTTTCTCGCCTACTGATAATGAAGGAACTGGTTCCAAGATACATACTTTCTCGGCCAACTCTTACGCATGTGCATCTCCGAGCAGCCTAATTAACCCCCCTCTGTCGTGTAAGTTGATTGGCGGATGTGCTAGATTCCCAAGGTGATGGTGCCACTACTACCTTACCCGACCCCGCGTTTTGCTTCTATCGGGTACGTATCCGGACCGAGACCATCACCAAAAACATCCATGTTCGGCTACATTTCTGCTGCAGCCAGAGACCTGATCAACAATTGAGATACTCAAATCGATCCCTTGCGTTGTCCTGGGCGCATCATGTTACTCACGAGACCAATAGTATGTGGAGACGGTCCAACAGAGTTTGACACTCACAAACAGTATCACGAAGAGACGGCATCTTCGACAGAGCCATGTTAGTCGCAAAAATGCCAAAGCTCAAATTAGTCGACTCAACAACAGCCAACGCCATAGCAGGAGGAATATTACATCCTTACTCCCTAACGCTTGAGCCACCGTTGACTACCTCAGCAAGTCTATCATCGTCTGTCCCTCCGTCTATACGTACCATTATGCCATGTTATCCTCAATGCCGTCTTCCAACCTTCAATTGCTCAGTCAAGGCCGGTTTGCCATACCCCAGCAATCCTGTCCAGTTCCTATCAATCACCCTGCTCTGGAGTACATAAAAGAAAGACTACAGCCAAATGGCAATAACATAGTCCCAACAATCAGCCAGAACCAACGTTAATACTATCATACAGTGTACTTCACATCTCCCGTGTCACATTTGTACTATCCTGAACATATCGTATTCCAATACTGCCTCTGGTCTCGTACCATCATCCATGTCGTGCACTAAGGCTTGCGAATGCATCTGGACTGTGTCGCCCATTTGTCCACGCAAGGTCAAGGCCAAGGTTCATGCTCTCTCTGCTCCTTGCAGCAAATGGGTCTGAAGTGGTCGCAGCATTTGGGTTACCAGCGACGCCAGAAGAAGGCGCACCATTCATGAAAGGGTTCGTGCTAGATGATAGATGCTGCGGCACACTTGGTTGCTGCTGCACAGGTGCCATTGGAGCTTGCAGGGGCTGGTTTTCTGGAATGGTTGGCTGCTGGGTATATTGTGCGGCCTGCTGAACCTGGTATGAAGGCTGAGCCGCGGCCGTACCTGGCTGCTGTTGTACCGTTTGAGGGTAGTTATTAAAAAGAGCCATGATCGAGGCCTTGTCTGGTCTTTGAGGTTGGTAAAACTGCTGCTGCTGCTGCTGGTACATTTGAGGCTGCTGCTGAACAAAGGGGTTGTGGCTTGCTTGAGGTTGGCTCTGCATCTGTTGCACGACAGGTTGTTGCGCAAAGACCTGTTGACTTGTTTGCGCCACAGGCTGACCAGCATTTGCAAAAAACGGGTTCGTGCTTGTTTCTGGGGGGCTCAAAGGAGCCGGGCTCTGATATACGGCAGATCCCTGATAAACAGGTGCGTTCTGAAACGAACTCTGCGTTTGCTCTGGTATCTGGCCAAGGCTTGGCGATGCGATTCGAGTTGGGGATCGAGCGAACGGATTGTATCCAGCAGGTGCTTGGTTGGTGTTGACTTGAGGGAAGGGATTAGACCCTTGTTGCGGCTGTTGCTGGATTGCGCCTGCAGTGTTCGCTAGAAAGGGATTATATCCAGTCACCTGCGCTTGGACTGGCTGTGGGTATGTCATGTTGTTACTGAAGCCCAGAGTTGAGAAGCCACTTGGGGTCGTTGGCGCTGACGGAGCCACTTGTTGGTATCCTGTCGCCTGTGGTGCTTGCTGTGGTGCTGGTCCTCCAGTATGGTGAGGGAACAGAGGCTGTTGGGGGGAGAGAGACATGTTTTGGAATGCCTGGCTGAATGCGTCTGTCGGTTGTTGCTGTTGAGTGGCTGGCACGCCAAATGGGTTTGTCTGGCCGTACGGGTTCCGGTTATGAAGGCTTCCCGTCGACTGGGCCGTCTGGGGCTGAGCCGTTCCTAAGTTATCAAATGGGTTTGTCGAAGCACTTGATGGAGTAGTGGGACGGTCCGTAGCTGAACGGGCGGGAACACTAAGACCTGCGCCGAGTCCCAGCCCGCCAGAACTCGGTGTCAGGGGCGTCAAAGACCTTGATGTTCGCAGAGTCTGTTCCCGAGGTGAAGGGGTGGGAAGAGGTGAGGGTCGGCCGCTACCCTCACCCAATCGCACAAGAGTCTCAATCGCTCGCTCAATGTTGCCATTAACACCTTTTAACACCAGAGTATTGCGTTTGGGGTCCTGAAATCCCATGTCTTGTAGCTTAGCCAGCTTTTGCTCCATGTCATCCGGTTGATCAAGATCCAAGGTGGCGCCGAACACTTTTGATGGTTTATTAGGAGGTCTTGGAGACTCGCTACGTCCACCTTGTGCAGCTGTAATGGTTTTGGCATCCTTCTTCGACTTAGACGACAGAGGGAAAATAGATGAAGCTGATCGGAATCCGAACTTCGAGTTCTTAGGCGGCAGTGGCGGAGGAGTCCCTTCGCCTATGTGAGGAGATCTAGGCTTTCCCGTTCCATTAACAGTATTATTCATATATTTCTGTCTGATGAATCGTTCCATGGCAGAATCCGCTTCGTCAGCGTCGACCGGGACGGGAGGTTTGCGATGCTCGGGGTTATAAATGTTGTTGGATGTGATATTTCCGACCTTTCGCATGTTCTATAGACCGTGTAAGCTATTGGTTGTCATTGGGCACGATCACCGGGTTGTTGTTGTTGTTGCTCACGTCGACTTGCTCGTTGGTCCAACTATCCATGCTCAAGGACTTTACTTTCGAGATGTGAGTGCCCAACTTTCGATGAATTGCAGCACATCTCATGCATAGGAAAACGCCCAACTAACAAACATATTAGTATTGGATCAGTTCCCGTATGTAGTGGGGGGCCGTACACTCCATGATGCCCAAGCTGATATTGACAATTGATGTTAGCAAATTCCGGTCATCTCGTATACTCGGCGCAGGATGAGCTTGGCTGTGCATCTGGAGCATACCTGGATTACGCGCGTGGCAGTCAGCGCACATATTATTGCCCGGGGTGTTCTGCACAAGATCCTGCAGGGCCTTTTCGTTCCGCGCCTGCTGGCGCTTGCTCATGATACTCGACATGGTGGCGGGTCTTGACAGATCAAGTTTTCGGTGATCTCTAGGAGATGTGCAGTACCAAAGGAACCTGTCTCGCAGTGTAACCGTCTCGAGTCGTTCGTAGGGCTCGTGCAGGACAAGTGCGGTCCTCGGGGTCTGGAGTACGGAGGCCGGAGACCGGGACGGGGGTTGTCGACGGGCAGCAGAAAGAAGCAAACAATTATGTAAAGTAGATGCCGCGGATGAAGAAAAGCACTTATTACCAACAATGCAGACGAAAGGAGGGACAAAGAAGAAGCGATGCAATGCGATGCGAGACGGTTCAAGTCGTTGATGAGATTGAAAAGAAGGAGATGAAAAGATGAAAGTTGACCAAGAAAGGGTACTTCCTTTCTGTTGCGCCGTGCGATTCAGGTCACAGCGGTAGGTGCCTTTAAGACGGACGGGATGCAGGTGCGGGAAGAAGCACTTGCCACACTCTGGCTCAGCGTTTCAGTGATTCACTGTGAGATTGAACATGAATTCAGAGCCCAGGAATTAAAAGGGGAAAATGAAAAGCAGGTCAACTTAACTAGAGGCAGATGGAAATTTCGTTCTCAAGTTCTTTAACTAAGGGTCAGCCAAATACCAACTCAAAAAAAAAGCCCCTGGCTTGGCCTGGACCTTGGGCTTAGCTTGACGAGATTCATCCTCGTAGGCTCGTCCCCTAAACCACAGTGGAGTTCCATCTCGCTGCCCGCTTAGATCCACAAGTCACTTAAGGTAAGGTCTGGCTGCTCAAGGGCCCGTCTGTCTATCCCAACTAGGATTAGGCATGGGCTCACTTCGTCCATCCACCAGTAGAAGTGTCTTGATGGCCTTTGGTGCTTGGCTCGACGACGAGCGTCAGGGGCAGTCGCGTGGGTGAGACAGGGTTTGAGTTAAGAACCGATATCGATTCCTATAGTAGTGATGAACCTCGAGGGTGATTGGGGCTGAGAAGATGTGATTTGTGATTATTTCTTTGGGAGGGTGGTTTTCCGTTGATGAAATGGCACGAACTGTATTACAATGTTCATTACCTAATGCCATCAGTTGTTGTATGTTATAGTTAATGCCTACACTGCAGTTCTGAACCAGTGCCATAATTGCTGTAGTTCCAAGAATTGAGCTGATAAGGTGAAAATGTCCATGCCTGCATACATACGTAGGCAGTGCTTGTTCTATTTCCATATCTTATACTAGCATTGGAAGGGGGTTGTTTATACAACCGAACCTCATTATGAAGCCCCGATTGGAAGGGAGATAACACTATAATACATGCCATGTCTAGTTTACGTGAACATGCGGCTAGTTGCCAAACATTGTCGATCATGTGTCTGTAGACCCTCGTATGTAGCTCGCGGAGTATTGAAGTATCAATGCTGAATTGTTCCTGTGACAGAAGCCCTTTACAAAAACAAGGTCTGCCGATAGGTCTCATGTCATGATCAATAAAATGCCTTACAAACTCACCAAAACTACATATTGACACAAGATCGCCGACCGTTGAGCCTTTTCGGTTATTTGCAATAAAACACTCTCGAATACAGTTTCGCCCGTTAGGTGTCCTGAAGTTTGTGCTTGGCCACCTCAGTTACATGCTCGGCTTCCGGGTAGCCTTACCGTCTATTCAACGGGCAGACACACATACAAAGACTACTCCATAAACGTGCCGGAAATAGCATCTGTCAGTCCACGGTAGCTCGGATTGGCCGGCAAGGCCCGGAATGAGGATTGCCCGTGGGGTAATGACCAGTCTTCAGGGCCGAGAAGCTATTTATGAGGATCATCCTAGTCGACAATGATCTTCCACCCGAGACATTGGACAATGGAACATTGGCGTAGAACGTAGTGTGCAAGAGATCGGGTTCCCATAGACCTTGGAGCTATATGTAAAGTCAAGCGATGGCACGTGTATCACGATAGAGCAGTAATTAGGTATATTAGCAACATCACAAGTTACAGCTCAGTCCCAGAATTCGAAATGATGTAACCCCTAGGCCTCGGAATAAAGTGGAATGCAACGTCATATCATGCCGTGTAATAACTAGCACTTTGCTGCGCTCGCATACCAAACCTACCGAGGCAAGGAACCTTAACACAGTAATCGCGAGTCCTCTTTGTTGGTTTTCGTATTTAATCAAATTCCACCTCTGCAAGCTTCCACATTCCTGACACCTTCAGTGATATTTGATCATCAATCATCCACTCGCATTAAAATTGTGTAGCTTCTTCCGCCCTCCAGCCACCTTCATCACCCTTACCTATGCCAGGGCTTTTATCCCCAACCTCCGCCCGCCCTGTCCTCCCAACCACTTCAACCCTCGAATTGTCCACTTGAAACGAACAGCATCCTCGCAACAGTTTCGTCCCTGTCACCAAAGACTTTCCAGAAAAGGACTGGACTTGTGGCTGCCAGTGGCTGTGGTGGCTGTACAAACTGCAGAATCCCCGTTTCCAACGTCAGCAGTAAGGCGAAACCTCGCTATCCGTATACTACCCCTCCACCAAGGCCCCTGTTCGGCCCAATACAGAGCCCACGACTCGACTACACAAACACTAGCTTAGTCGTTGGGTAGCTGCCTCGTGCGTACGTGCTCGAGTTATCCACGTATAGCGCCCGTATACGGCGGACGGATACTCCTTCACTCCTCCAGGATTCGAGGCAAAACTCTTGGCTTCTACGTATGCAGAAGAGTCAGACGTAAGGAGGACTTGCCAGCCACTTCCACCCCCTGCACACACAACTTCTCTCTTCAACTGTCGAAACCTGTCTTCTTCAACAACAAGAGCCATCCCCCAATCCGCAGTTTCCGGTTATCCGAAAAACCTAAGCTGAATATCGATCGAACCGGCATGGTCTGTCGCTAAAGGTCCTCAACTCCGTCACCAATCCGTCTACCGAGCTTCCCGATATTTGAAACCTCCACGGACGCGAAATCTTTAGTTGCCGCTAGAATACCATACAAAATGGCGGGCATTGAACAGCTTGAAGTTCATAGCAAGGCATGTTGCTAGCTTTTCCCTGCATTACATATGCCGCGCGCCAGGCATCATACGAAGAATCGACATGAACTTCTGGCTAACATGCAACTAGTCGTATATTGTTCGCTGGGTCAAAGTCGATGAAGGGAATACACTATCGTGGAGCGTACAACCTCACAAGAAGTCCATGTACGCGCCTCCAACTTTTGCCGCTTGGCGCGAACCTTCCCAGGCCCATGAATGAAGCTGTGTACTAATATGACTGCAGCAATTTTGGCATTGTCAAACATCCTGGCAGCGGTGCCACCACTTTTGCATCTTCCACAGCCGAAGACCTGAATAATGGAACTGAAGAGTCGGGTGGTACCTCGGACGGAAAGTCTGCCCGCTTCTCGAAGAAAGATATAAACGCACAAGAGCTGCTAAAAAGCAAAGGATTTATACCCATCAAATGGATTGGTAAATGCGAAGCGGATAAGGTGTCCATCGGCACGTACGAGGTCAATCATGACCAGAGCGGAATGTACGGCCTCGTGTTCGATAACACGTTCTCGAAACAGACATCCAAGACGGCGACTTTCGTGGTAATGACATATCCTACGGGGGCACCTCCTCAGACTTCATCACATTTGCCTAATCTTCAAGCACCGAAAGCTGGAGCCAGCCAAACGAGTCTCGGGCGGCACAGTAGCCCTAAACTTGACGGAGTTGCCTCTGCTTCATTAGACAGTCTTCACAGCCACAACGCCGTAGCAAACGCAAACTCCGTTTCTGGTCGTAGCGAGGTTGGCTCGGGCAATTACCATGTAGGTGTTCTCCACAAGAGGCGTCGCAAGAAGGGACAAGGCTACGCTCGCAGATTCTTCTCGCTTGACTACTCGACATGCACTCTGTCGTACTACTATAATCCTAAGTCTTCTGCGCTCCGAGGCGCTATTCCCCTAAGCTTAGCCGCCATCGCTGCAGATGAGCGACGAAGAGAGATTAGCATCGATTCAGGCGCTGAAGTCTGGCATTTGAGAGCCCCGAACGATAAGGAATTCCAAGACTGGGCACATGCGCTCGAAAAGGCGAGCCGCGTTGCAAGGGGCTTGGAGACGCTGGATCTTCCCAAGAATGATCACTTGAAAATCAATACACGGCAGCTTCAGCCTATTCATCAGTCCTCTCCTCAAGAAGACAGGGAATGGGAGCAGGTCGAATCCCTGGTTAGCCGCGTGGTTGGTACACGCGATGCGCTTCGACGCCTGACCCGTGAGGTCACAGCCCAAGCAAAACCGCCACCAGTAACCAGTCCTCAATATCTTTCACCTGGAGCCGCGACTAGTGCTATTGACGAGAATGACACGTATTTCACACCCCCTCCCGAACAGAGGCGCTCCTTCTGGAGAAGAAAGTCAAACACTCCTGCGATATCCCCTGCCACACTGGGAGCGCCAACAGCTATGGCAGTACCAGCACCAGGTGGTGTAACTACGACTATCTCTGCCAATATGCCAAACCACTCAAGGAGACAATCCAAGGGGCTTGTTAGAGAGGAGAACTCGCTACAGGACCATTGTCAATCACTCCTGACGGACCTTGACTCAGTTGTGTCCGAGTTCACCACACTTATCAACAATAGTAAGCGCCGTCGCATGCCGGTGCCCTTGTCTGCAGGTGGCGTGTCAAGGAAGAGTATAGACACTGTCTCGACAGCAGACGAGTTCTTTGATGCCGAAGATGCCAACTCAGCTGTTCTTAAAATTGATGGCAGCGAAGACGAAGCTTCACGATCAGAAGAGGCAGAAGACGAGGAGGAAGATTCATTCCGAGACAATTCTTCTGTGTCGTCTATAGGAGAGAATGACACAGCAAACCTGGACGATGCGTCTCATCTTTTCCCCACGAAACCAAAGAGCCTTACACCGTTGCCTATTGAGCAAGTCGTTACCAGGAGATCAACCATACCACCTGCAGCTGCAGCCGCACCGAGTTTGATCGCGTTCTTCAGGAAAAATGTCGGCAAAGATTTTAGTACCATCAGTATGCCCGTTACCTCGAACGAACCGTCATCTATGTGCCAAAAGGTGGCTGAGCAGTTGGAATACGCACAGTTACTAAACCAAGCTGCAAAGCAATCTTCTCCAACAGACAGACTCTTGTTCGTCGCAGCGTTTGCAGTCTCGCAGTTCAGCAGTGGTCGAGCCAAAGAGCGTGCTATCCGGAAGCCTTTCACACCTCTACTGGGCGAAACCTTTGAACTGGTTCGAAGCGAAAAGGAGGTGCCCGGAGGTTTCAGACTCTTAGTCGAGAAGGTCCAGCATCGACCTCTCCTCCTCGCTATGCAAGCAGACTCAGCCAACTGGTCGTTCTCCCAATCACCAGCCCCCGGTCAGAAGTTTTGGGGCAAGAGCGCTGAAATCACGACAGATGGCCGTGTTCGAATTGTGCTACGTCTATCAAATGGCTCCGAAGAGCGATATTCATGGAATATTGCTACCATGTTCTTGCGTAACGTGGTTATGGGCGAGAAGTACGTGGAGCCTGTAGGCACAATGCATGTCGTCAATGACAGTACATGTCACAAGGCTGCTGTTGAGTTCAAGAGCAAGGGCATGTGGGGTGGACGTATTGAGGATGTCAGTGTGGAAATTTTCAACCCTGAAGGAGTAAACACAGGCAGCGGCTTGGTAGGTACATGGACCAACAGCTTGAAGACAACAGGCAAAGGTGGCGGCCAGGAGATTTGGCGTGTTGGACCACTGGTGGAAAATGCTGCCCAGACATTCGGTCTTACAACTTTTGCTGCCAGCTTGAACGAAATTACAGAGATCGAGAAGGGCAAACTGCCTCCTACGGATTGTCGCCTGCGACCTGATCAGCGTGCATACGAACAAGGCGCAATCGATGATGCTGAGGACCTGAAACAAAAGCTGGAGGAAGCTCAGCGCGGTCGACGCCGAGAGCTCGAAGAACGGGGCGAGACATACAAGCCTCGATGGTTCGTCAAGGTCGAGAACGCTCCAGAGGGAGAGGAAGTATGGAAGCTCAAGACAGGAAAGGATAGTTACTGGGAGGAGCGCGCAAAGGGAAGCTGGCAAGGGGTTGAGGACCTCTTTAAGATTACGTGATGATTGATGGAAGCTAAATAGACACAACCATTGGATTCAGTTTTTGATACCCCTAGTCTGTTAGATGAAAAGGAAAGGCTTAATAGAATTAAGTCTAGCCTAGAAGAAAGAGGACTATTTATACTAGTCCCTGAGATGATTGCCTCTATAGGCATCATCAGTTTGTCCTTGCTGCCTAGATAGGCTGTATGCATATTAGGTAGCAAGGCAAACAGCAAATAACTACAAACATAGGTATAGGCAAACCTAACCAACATAGTCGAATGAATTGTTTGTGTAGAGTTCTTAGGGAGTTGTGTAGTCAAGAATGCTGGGTTAAGATGACAGGTCGCTGATGTGACCTGGCATGTTTAAGATAAGATAGAGTGTATGCAATAGAAACTAACTACCTTAGAGTGCTCCCAGTGTTCTAGCTTATGAGGTAATGCTGGCCAAGTTTAAGACGGACGTGTTGATACTTAGAAGTCGATTTTAGGTGCGTATGTAGGATAAGTTAAAATTCAAATGATGATCATACAGTCTTCCTCTTGCAGACGCTAGTAGACTCTGGCATTAAGATAAGGTGTCAAAAAATCAACTGGTTGAAGAGCCTACTAATATACACTAAACTTGGCTATTTTCGTCACTTAGGGTAAAGGTCTCACATTTCCTTGGCTCCCCTACGCAAAGTGTCACTTGAAACCTCCTATTGCAGCTTAACAGAGCCAAGCATTTGCTTGGCTCCGAGATAGAGTGGTGACCCGTTATTTGGTGCATGTACTGGCAGGGGATGTGACGCACCCCAGGTGAGGTTACCAGATGAAAAGAGGGCCTCTGGTATTGTGAAGAACCACAGTGTTTCACACGAGGGTCATTCTTGGCTGAGCGCCCAGATCCTGAGTTTAATTATGCAGCAGGCGAGATGTGATATTGGCGTTGCGGTGAGAATGCTGAGGCGAGTGGTTGTGAGGGATGAGGGATCAGAGACGAGCTTGGGACGAGGCAGTGCAGGGTGATCGACGTGACGATTGAAATTTGGCCATGGTCTCGGTTGATTTGACGGGTCTAGGAAATAAGACCAAGCAAAATCCATGTCAAGTGCTACTCATCGTCATATGGATCCAGTCTTAACAGTCAGAGCTCAGACTGACTGATGCCAACCAGGATGAAGAAGTGTTAAGACTCAAGATATACAGTATCTGCCTGTACCTTGATATAATGCACAAAAACGGTTTAAGTAATAGTGAGTGGCAACCAGTAGCATTTCAGTAAGCTAGTCATACGAGAAGTCGAATTTCTCTTCTTGTTCTTCAATGGGATAATACGGTATGGCCCATAGAGGTGAGAGGCCGTGCTCCACTGAAGTTTAGCGGGACGGGAGTGGCAGAATGACCCCTGCCGGTCATTGAATCTGCAGGTGAGAATGGATGGAAGAATTCTTATTTGTGCTATTAGTGAGTACCCAGGTAGGAAGTTTCTTTTAAGCTTACCTACCTGGGTACCTTGGTTATGAGACGAAAGTCTTGATTCTGGATCTTAATAATCAAACCTGCGACAGAAGCATAAAACTGAAAAAGAACTCTACGATTCACTAAAGGTACCTAGATAATACTCAGACATTTAATGCCAACCCCAGACCAGCCTTCACCAAGCATCATGATGAACAAGGCGAGAGAGGGACTGTGCCACCAGCTGGAGCCGTTTAAAAAGGAGCCTCAGGGGGTTTACGAGACGAGTTTCAGCGGCGCGCCAATCGCTGATCAGGAGGCGCTTGCTCCAGCCGAAAGGGAGTGTCATGCATGAGCAAGGGGAGGCGTGTGCCGATAGCTTAAAATGCATTACGACGACTTTGGTGGGTCAATTGAATTTCAGCATTGAGCGAAATCCAGGCCAAGAAACGAAAAAGAGAGGACAGCAAGTGATGCCAATGTACTACAGGCCTTGGACCTGTCATAGAAACGGAGAGGTTGAGTTAATGGACTCTTGGTTTGTGGCTAAGCACTCTTAGGAGTTTCTTGTCATCCATAGACGTTGAGATGTGTGTTGACACAAGTGAGATGTATACGAGTGATGCAGCACCATGGGCAACACTAGCCAAAATAAGGATAACGAGAACAGAGTTTTGAAACTAGAGGGCAAGATGGTTAAATGTTTGTTTGTGTCGATCCTCTTTATAGTGACAAGTTAACATACTCATGGCCAACTGATATCACCAAGTGACAAGGGACAACACATCAGCAGACCTCACACCAGGTAATCCTCCAGTACAGCGGCTACAGCCCATTGATTCGTGTACCTGACTTCCGCCTCCAAGTGTAAGCACAACAAGACACAATGTGTGATAGTGCAAATGCCGGTAGATGGCAATTCAAACACACTCGTTTCATCCGACAAGATAGTTTCACAGCACTGAATTACATACAAGAGCATTGTACTTCTTCACAATAACGAGCTGCTGGAAATGATCGTCACCCCATCATCATGCTCTCTTGGCCCTTGGAGATTAGTACAGTAGGTGTGCCAGCATGAATTTGTGGAAACTGAAATTACTGGACCAGACGTGCCCCACGCTTAATCCCCAATCCATGGGCTTCCCCTTGGATTCGACGGAAGCCCGTCCAAGCCTTCCAAGGAAGAACTGCCCGCAGTGGCCGGCGTTAGACGCTTGGACTGACCACCTCAGTTTCCATTCTTAATCTGGTACGAGGGCGGGAGTCAAACGAGAGCGGAAGAGTCTGCATCGCTCGTCCACCGTCTCCCTAGATTGGTAGGTACCAAGATAATGCCGAGTGCTCTAAGCTCCAGCACCATCCTAGTTCAGGGATCAATCACTTGCCATCCAATCCAATATCCCTTGATACCACCACTATCCATCCTATCCCGTTGTGTCATCCTGTGATTGTCGATTGAGTTGGTCCCGACTTGTAACTTTGTACCTGTTGTACCACACCCCAGTGGAGGGCATCTATCCCGTCTTCCCACCTCCAGTGCCTACTATTTTAAACCCCCATTCCAACCTCCGTATTACGCTCTCTTTTCCTCTGTTCTTTCCTCCCTCCATTGATTTTTTAATTCCTTCAACTACCCTTTCAACCGGTTAACGCCTTTCTGTCGTTTTCTCTCCGGTCGTAGTCTTCTCTCTTCTTTCGTTCCCACCTCCCAACTCCCTCGTTGTTGGTTTTCTTCTACTTGGACTGTAATTCTGCTTCCTCACCCGATCCACTCATTTCGATCATCTTCCACCCTCGATCTCGTCTCATAACGACAATTCTTGAACCGTATTAATCTGCCGCCATACCGTTCGAACAACCAACTTAAAAATGAAGACTGTTGCTTTCCTCTCCGCCTTGGCGGCTGTCGCTTCGGCCACCCCTACCCTCAAGGAGCCTCCCAGCAAGCGCGCTTCCCTCCCCGCCGTCTCGGTTTCTGGCAATGGTTAGTAGTCAATTGCCTCAAGAGTTGGATGTGCCGTCAATGTTGACAATCAATTAGCTTTCTGGACTGACAAGGACCGATTTTACCTCCGAGGTATCGACTACCAGCCCGGTGGTGCCTCTGCTAACGAGGATCCTCTCGCCGATCCCGATGTTTGCAAGCGTGATATCAAGTACTTCAAGGAGCTCGGCGTCAACGTTATTCGCGTCTACGCTGTCGACAACAAGGCCGATCATGACGAGTGCATGAGTGCGCTCGACGCCGCTGGCATCTACCTCGTTCTCGATGTCAACAACCCCAAGTACTCCATCAACCGTGCCAAGCCCGGTCCTTCTTACAATGCCGCCTACATCCAGAGCGTTCTCGCCACTGTTGAGATGTTCGCCAAGTACGACAACACACTCGCTTTCTTCTCCGGAAATGAGGTCATGAATGACGAGAAGGATACCGACAAGGCCGCTCCCTACGTCAAGGCCATCACTCGTGATATGCGAAACTACATCAAAGCCCGCAAGCTCCGCCAGATTCCTGTCGGCTACTCTGCTGCCGATGTTGCCTCCAACCGCATGCAAACCGCTCACTATATGAACTGTGGTTCTGAGGAGGTTCGATCTGACTTCTTTGCTTTCAACGATTACTCCTGGTGCAACAGCGACTTCAAGACCTCTGGCTGGGATGTCAAGGTCAAGAACTTTACCAACTACGGTATCCCCATTTTGTAAGTCAATTCATCATTCAGTTGGCCTCTCCTAACCCTGCACTAGCCTGTCCGAGTACGGTTGCATTGAGAACCGCCCTCGTAAGTTCGAGGAGCTTGAGCCCATGATGGACAGCCAGATGTCCTCCGTCTACTCCGGTGGCCTTATGTATGAGTACTCCCTCGAGGACAACGACTACGGTATCGTCGAAATCAAGAACGGCAAGGTCACAACCGAAAAGGAGTTCGATCTCTTCAAGTCTGCTCTCTCCAAGTACCCCATGCCCACTGGCACTGGTGGTGCTGCTAAGACTTCCCATGGCGTTGCTTGCCCTACCTCCGAGTCCGTCTGGCAGGTCGACCCCAGCTACCTCCCTGAGATGCCCTCCGAGGCCGAGAAGTACATGAAGGACGGTGCCGGTGAGGGCCCTGGCATCAACGGCAAGGGATCCCACTTCGACACTGACAGCGGTACCGCCACTGCCAGCGTTGCCATGGGCTCTTCCACATCCACAGGTTCGGCCTCTGCCTCTGGTGATGATGAGAATGACAGCGGCGCTGCTAGCCTTGGCTTCGGTGCCCTGTACGTCTCCGCTGCCGCCACTCTCTTCACCCTTGTTGGAACCCTTTTGCTGTAGAAGGCAGGCGTGCCGTCTCTTTATTTATTTTGTTAGTGTGGGGATTGCCCTGTGACCAGAGTTATGATTTAGGCCCCCCTCTTGGTTTTCATGACAGGCACAAGATGTAGGGGAAGAGCGCTTGATTACTTAGTTGGGCACGCCGGGTTCGTATTTTTTCAACAGGAGCATTGGCGTCTAGCCCAGGCAGGGCAGACGACCCGGAAATGATTATAATGCTATCTGGGCGGTGATCGCCTTTGTCGTTTCAGTTAAAAGGATGTAGTGCGGAAGCACATTCAATAGACTTTCATTAAACTCGATACGAATATCCGCTGTCTTGATGGCGTACACGTTATACTCGTTAACTATTTGTAGGTACTATCTGAGGTACCTTATGCAACGGTTAATCGTGTCGCACGTGAGTTGGAGTTAGCCGTAGAGCCTGGGCTAGAATTGGTGGGAACCTCGGCATCTCCATCAGTAGCCCACCTCTTACATGGGCTGTGTCGCAGCCAAGATCAAGCTACCCCATGGGACAGTTTAGCCCGAGATTCTTTCATCCCTTATAAGTACTCTTCTTACAATACCATCCATACTCTTCTCTTTTCAACGTAATCGCAATTGAGTTAAAAGCCCACGATGTCTTCCACCACACCTCTCCCCGCTTACACATCTTACAAAAACATAATTGTCAGCTCACCAAACCCTTTCGTCGCTCATGTCGAGATAAACCGACCCCAAAAGCTCAACGCCTTTACTCAAGAACTATGGCTTGAGTTTGGACGTGTCTTCAAGCAGCTCAGCGGTGATGAAGACGTTCGTGCTGTCGTAGTCAGCGGCGCTGGCGATCGAGCCTTTACCGCAGGCTTGGACGTGCAGTCTGCGTCTAGTGATGGAATCCTCTCTGGTTCGCAGGCGGATATCGCCAAAAAGGCAAAGGTAGTGAGAAACCATATTGAGGAATTTCAGGATTCGATTGGCGCTATGGAGAAGTGCGAGAAACGTAAGTGTCACTCGTCCAACGATTTGTGAAGATGGATCACTTATATGTGGAATTAAATTTACAGCTGTCATTTGTGTGCTTCATGGTGTTTCCATTGGCCTTGCTATTGATATCGCTTGCTGCGCTGACATCCGCATCTGCGCCTCCAACACACGCTTCGCCGTGAAGGAAGTTGACATTGGCATGGCCGCTGATATCGGAACCCTGGCACGTCTGCCCAAGCTCGTTGGCTCAACATCATGGGTTAAGGACGTTTGTCTCACGGCCCGAGACTTCTCAGCACAGGAAGCATTATCAGTAGGATTTGTGAGCCAGGTTCACGAGGATAAACAGGCTGCTGTGCAGGCTGCTGTGGCTCTGGCAACCACACTTGCTGACAAGAGCCCTGTTGCTGTACAGGGAACGAAGGAGCTACTCAACCACGGCAGGGATCATACTGTTGCTGAGAGCTTGAGGTATACGCAAGTCTGGAATGCAGCGGCTGTGCAAGGCAAGGACTTTTCGTTGGCGTTGATGAGTGGATTGAAGAAGACGAAGCCGAGGTTTGAGAAGTTGTAGTTTAGGTGTTCGAAAGGACTATAGACGCATGTCGTTCGGGTATAAAATTGTGTATATAGTTCAGAGATTGCATATGCTCGAAGCTTACTCGGAACCGGATTCTTCTTCGGGAGGAAGGTTTTCTTTGAGTCGCTGGGAATGTGTCAATTAACCAAACCCCGTTTTCAGTCGCAAGTAGCTTGGGTAAAGATGATGCTAGCAAATTGAACGTACTTCTTCGAGCTTATGCTTGAGCGTTGAGACCATGGTCTCTTTCACAACCACGCGTTCATCATCGAGATCTTCAATGATGTAGTCATGGTTAGCACTGTCGATGCTAACGATGATGGACTTGATCGAAGGATCGCACTCGATAAGAACGCCTAGCATAGGTAAGCTCGGATACTCAATGACCAGAAAGTAGTTTGAGACGAACCTCTGATTGCACGAGGCATCTTGGGCTAGTTCGCGGAAGCGCAACAATAGGTCCAGAAATTGCTCCAAAGATTATAATGAGGTTAAGTTCAGGTTATGGTTGACGCTTCCCCCATAAAAAGGGTGGAGTTTAATGGCACGGGAGCCTTGCATGACGCACGGACCATCTGCCATTATCTTAGTATCTAGAGCCTGCATGGAATCATCAGATGCCATTCCAAATAATGTTTATTCATCCTTCGGCTGCTCAACGGCAAAGCCCGTAACTATACTGTGCCTAGTTTTGGGAAGCCGAACTGAGTCATGTGGCAATTTGGACCCGGGCACCAAATGTTACCTCATCGCCTTCGTACTAAGCTGCGCGTATTGTGTACATGACTGTTGCAGCGTATTACTTGTAAGTGGCATTGCTCGTTCTCAATACGCCACTAGTCCAAGGGCATAGTTGAGAAGTTGTAGTCTAAGGGCTCGACTTTTCATACCAAGTTCTCTCGTTTACTTGACGGTATTATTCAATCTGTTATACCCGACTGGGCTGTATCCATTATAGGTATCATGGTCAGAACAGGTGACGGGCGGCCAATTTATCCCGGCTCCACCGGCGGACCATTCAACGGTCCTTACATCCAGACCTAAGCTACTGTACTAAGCCACTATGATGAAGTCACCTTGACAGTGGGGGATGATCGGCTACGCGGCTCTGTAATGGAGGCATACGAATGCCAAAGGTTAAGGTAGAAGCCGAGGGTGCACAAATACAAAGAGCTGCCCTCCCCCCAGGTTTGGAGTCTTTGGTGTTACTAACTAGATGACGCCACTCTATCAAAGTCTCTGACCTCACACCTCGAGAATCTACCATTTTGATGATCCTTAATTCTTGACGTCTTACAAACTAAATAACAAGAATAAAGAAGTCCTTTACATACATATCCACTCGAGAAACGCTCACATACAGATCTTGTCTGAGACATCCGATAATCTAGTCCAGTCAACACATATCAATATTATTTGATCGTGTACCTTACTTATACGCTCTAACGACATATCTGCTATTGTGATGGCAACAGACGACAATAACGACGACAATACCGGCTTCTCATTTGGTGCACAGCCCTTTGCCTGGGTTCTCATTCCTCTCTTTGTCATCTTCGTTCTCGGTCTAACCGCCACCATCATCCAAGTGAGACGACGTCGCCGCCGTCGTGGGAACCAATGGCCCGGCCAGAATACCGGAGCTCCAGTATATACCGGCCTTCGCGGTGGAAGAAGAACGGGAAATCGCCGATCGCCATGGAATGGTACCAGGTCTGAAGAAGGGCTCAATGAATTGGGACAGGCACCGCCGCCATACGATGGTAAAAAGGAGACGCAGGATCCCCTGGAACTGCGGGATCTCGAAGCTGGGAACAGGCCCCCCGAGTATCCTGCCGAGCCTGCGCCGGCTGTAGTGACGGATGGTCGAAGAAGTTAATTGTTGAATTTTGGTTATTGGATGATGGTTTTTTTCATGTATTCGTTCCTGGACCATTTTATACCTACCTTTTTGCCTGGAGTTAGAGAGGGATGAGCCGGGAGGCTGTGTCTTCGAGGAAATGAATGAATCAGAATGAGGTTACGTGCCGATTGATATTGACATAGCAATGAACAATTCTTTGTTTTCGTCTCATGAGACAAAGTCGAGTTGAGTTTGCTGATATCCGTTCCGATCAAGGTTGACCGATTAGCGAGACCACTCTATGCATCAATCGTCGTACAGGGGAAAGATGACCGGGAGACTCAAGTGAGAGTGAAAAAGCTGAACTGAACAATGAACCGATACTCCCTTCCTCTCTCTACACAGACAAGGTTTATCGTCTTGGCCTCTACAATAATTCGGGCCTTGAGCTCGCCTGAATACTGATATACGAATCGATAACCAAATGAATTCAAAGAAACCGAGTAGAAGGACTAAGAATCCATGGTTGCAGATTATATGACAAAGTCATCCTCTTATAAGCCACCGGAAGCAGAGTGCTATACGGGTCATCTGTGTGTGATACAAGTGGCCTCAGAAGACCCGGTTGGCTGCAGGCAAAGAGGACGGTGTCACAAGTGATGCTGTGATCAACTTCCACAAGAGTTAATAGCACCGATAGGACAAAGAAGCCTGTCCTTGTGGTCTTCCCATGCTGGAAGCAGCACGTTGTGATGAGAAACTAACCTCAACACATGAGATCACAGCAATAGCTACAGTAGGTAGTCGGGGACTACAATAATCTAAGTAAGACTGCAAGTGCTCTGGGCCAATACTGATTGGACTGAACCATGGAAGGGCTACTGTTTTTTCCCTTGGGCTTTCGTTGACAGTTTGCTTTGGCTTGCTGCTTCGTTAAGGAGTTGTGCTTCTTGAAAGCCTTTGAAGACTCTGTGAACTTTGGCGGAAAATCCCGAAACAGCCCTCGTAGCTGAGAACGTTTGTTGCAAGTCAAACGATATGGAAAAATTGAAAGTTGTCCTGGAACCAAACTTCAGGGGTATCCCATGCCTTTTCGATGTGTCTCGCATGAGTGAAAGGGTCTTTGCTCAGGGGATCCACTGAGAGTTTGTGCGATCTGATGATTCACGTCATGCTTGGTAAAGCCTAGTTCGCCTCATCTTGACAAATGTATGTTTGCGGTGAAATATGATAGACAGATCAGGATAAGCCAATACCATAATGGGAGGTAAAGAGGTGGTTGGAGAGGATATAAGGGGCACCAATTAAGCAAATGGAGCCATGGTTTCTTAGTGTGATGATGGAGGAGGCTGGAGATGCTAATGGGCCGAACATGAGCGGCAAAGCGAATACTCTGAGTCGGGTTTATGCCCCGAGAAGTTGGAAAGCCAGATGCGAGTAAGGTCGAGCCGTGGCGAAGATGATTTTCAGGAACATGTCAAATTTATCGGTATTAGGTGGTGGTGTTGAGGTCAAGGTTTGGTCTGGACGCTAGATTCGACCAAGAAGCTTCTAAAGCACTATTATGTTTGGAACCAGTGGTTTATCTGAAACCTATGGATAATGGTATGTCTCTGTCTTTGTTTAGAGAATAAGGCACTGTAATTAGGCTATTCCTTAGGAATGAGGGTGTTTAATAATAATTTGAAGACAAGTGCGATCCTCATAGTGAGTGGTTCAGCCCTACATACAATCCACTCACAAGAGCAAAATGAGCGCCCATGGGTCCGAGTGGAGGTCTGACTGGGACTTTGGTGATCTTTTTGATAAGATTGCTCAGCTAATATCGCGTATCTTGAACTCTTCACGAAGCGACTTGGGCAACTTGTGAACTTATGAGAAGCGCTGACGGGGCCAACAAATGCAGACTCATCACAGGCCTCGCCCTCATGGTCCGACTTATTTTAGTCAAATAAATGAGGCTCACTCGAATGATTCTTTTTCCGTCTCTGGGGACACAGCCGCCCAGCCGCACCTTTCCCATCCTGGCCCGAAGCTGGGGCCGTGGCGCTGAACGAGGGACGGCTGAAGTCTGAAGATTAATAGGCGGACAGGGGTTTGAGTGATTGACGAGGGTGATCAAGTGAAAAGAGAGGCTGGGGAAGAGGATTGTTTGGGAGTGCGACGATTGCCGGGACCTGATTCGAAGGGAAAACAGAAGATGAATCGTTTTACGACAGGGGGTTTGTCGTAGCAGAGGTGGAAGCCCAATGTTTGTCTGTCGTGGTTTGATACTGGAGCATGTATCTAGAGAGGCAAGGAGGCTGGTTCTGCGTGGCAACTGGCAACGCAACAACTTGGAGACCGCTAGTTGGAATATCCTGTTTTGATAGAGACGGAGGGTGCTTATTCGATACTAAGGAGGAGTGGGATGGGATGAGGATGGTCATCACATCACACACAGCAAATCACGTATCACACACATGGAGCGTTACGATGAACTCGTCGGGCCTCGCTACTGTACATGTCTGCTCTGCATGTTTCCTGCACGTTTTGGTGCATATCTCGTCCCCCTCGTGTCCTTGGAAGATCGTCCATTGGCAGAGGAACCACGGGCATAGCGTGTTGAGCTAGGTGGCATCCCGGCGGGCCGGCGCTATTGGACAGCCCGCCTCGGCAGAGGTGCCAGAGACAACTCATCACCCCAAGGCACTAGCCTGAAAATGAAAATCTCAAGGGCCCAGCCGCTGAACTAGGTGGATCCAATACCTACCTACCTTAGAGTGTGATGACCAGAGCCCGAGGACAAGACAACCCGATATATGTTGTCAAACGAAGTAGATTTGGTGTTGTCTAGAGCAATACACAGGAGATTGCATTTGGATCTTTGGTTGGAGAGATCCATACGGAGTACTCACAATCGACAATCCAATACCTAAAACATCATAAGCTTCTTGGTTCCACTTATGCTGACTCTATTAAGTATGTGCCTCTAAACTTTTCGCATCAAGATCTTCTTCAATACACAAGCAAGTCATACATCATCGATAATTTTAGACCTCGCTCATTGAAGCTTTAAACTTTAGCGCGTGTAGTGAGTTTACCAACTACTCCATATCCCATCAATATTGCAAAAAAAAAAAAACGGCCTGCCCGTTCTGCATCAACTCAATCCGTTTTCCCCAACCTCTAGATCTTTCGCCCAACCTCCTCGATTCCCCTTGACACAACTGCACCTAAATTGAATGCCCTGCTCCTTCCGCCCCCAAATCAGTCTAGATCGTACCTTATACCCCTTCTTGATTTTCTGTTTCGGCTCTCTTCCGCTCCGTCTGACACTGGCATCTGGCGGTTTTCAGTTCTCTGTTCCTTGTTAATTGCTCGGTCTGGTTGCTGCGGGCAACTTTGCTGGCCCATTCTTTTTTTCTTAGCCCCCCAAGGCCCCAGGCGTCCCCCCGCCGAGCTGCCTGACCTTACCTTACGGGATCCACATCCCATGAGCCTTCACACCATCCTTTACAATCGACCACGCCGCACGTCGCATCCTTAACCCTTCCCCCAAATCTCTCTCCTTCTCGAATTCCCCACGGAACCTTAAGGCTTCTAAGGCCAGGTCAAATTCGAGTCGAGTCGAGTCGAGCTGTGTCGGTTGTCGACTCTAGTAAGTAGGTATCGCTATCGACTGTCCTGTCTCTGGGTAGTTGGTAGACGTTCAAAGTTATTTCCTTTCTTCTAATCGGGTCGTTTGTTTGTAAGTCTCTCATCATTCCTTTTCCCTTGACCATTGCTTTACCCTTCTCCGCTTCATGAATCGAGCGAGTCGCTTTCATCGCCGGTGGCGATTCGTTACCCCATATAATCGGCCTACACCGTTATTTCTCCTCCGTTGGGCACTCGGGTTTACTGACATGTCCTGCTAGACAATATTTGTTGCTCCTTGATTCCGTATGTCTTGATATCAAACCATTAATCAACCAACCCCTCCTCTCCCGCCGGTGTTTCTCTGCATCCGCTCCGGATCGCAGTCCTGGGAAGAAAGGGCCCCGAAACACCTCCACTTAAGAGCCTCACCAGATTTACGATGGGTGTATCTTCCAGAAAATCTCTTCCACTTCCCGCCCCTACCGAAACCGAGACTAATACCACCCCCACCGATCTCACAACAACGGTGGATGGGGTTAATCCCGGTGACGAGAAGTCCTCCTACTCCATTCCTGAAGACGGAACACCCGTCACCATTGCTACCCGTGGACACAAGGCTAGCAAATCTCAGACCTCATTGCTCATCGAGTACTTCGAAGGCGGCAAGTCAACTGTCGGTTCAACAGGCGAGCGACGTCCTAGTGTCCGTGTCCGCCTTACACCATCCAAGAGAGGCCGCTCCGATCACCATCTTCAAGTTACAGAAACAAAAGGCGCTCGCAACACCTCTGTGACTCGACGGATACCGTTGGGAGATTCTGAGTACTTCGACGGGGACGACGGCAACAGCATGAGCTCTTACGCTTCTGCTACCGAAGAGTCCAACGTCTCGAGAAATCCAATTGACATTGAGATTGATCGTAGCCACACTGGACGACGACGACGACCTGCCAGCCCATTGATCCCTTCGGAGACCTACAACGTCAACGCTTCAGACATATCCGCCATTCCATCTGACAGCTTTCTCGACGGCGACGCCAAGGGCGACAGTCCATCAGCAACACGAGAGATGGTTGCAGCAGCTGGCGCTGGTGCACTTGCAGGTGCTGCAGCAGATGAGTTGAAGAACCGGAAGAGTCGAAACAGAGACAGGTCAAAGGTGTCAGAAACAAAGTCGCCTAGGGAAAAGTCGACAGCAGAGAGAAAGCGTCGGCCAAAGAGCAGGACCAGCAGCGTTTCTGAGAGGACGGAGGAGCCTATTAAAGCCCATCGCCGTCGCTCTAGCAGAAGTCAACAAGAATCCAATGTGTCAGGACTTGACTCGAATGTCTCAGCTTCTCATTTGGCTCCCAGCCATCGCACCCACGCAACACATTCCTCACGCTCAGATGTCTCTAAATCATCGATCAACAACCCCAAACTCCTCGAAACGGTTGAAGACGCCATTCGCCGCTTGATTCTGCCCGAACTCAATGCTCTTAAGCGAGAGACCAGCAAGAGGGAGAGCCGACGCGATTCCTTTACTTCGTCTGCCACATCAGTATCTAAGGATGAGTTAACCCCCGACCGCCGGCGGTCGTCAGGGCAACGGAATGAGCCAAAGGATAGACGCAATAGAGAGGCTCGTCATGTCCTCGAAGCTAACTCTGATGTGAGCCATGATTCTATTGAGGATGACTACCAATACGAGAATGAGAATGTTACACCGAAGCGAAGTGGTGGTGACATGCTCAAGGCTGCTGCAGCCGGTGCAGCAGCAGCAGGCATTGGCTCATCACTCCTCTCAGACAGCACACAAGGCGACCGAAAGCCGAGAGAAAGACGGCGTCGGAGAGCCGAGTCTGCTCATAGCCGTGGCCTGAGCCGTGATCATCATGCTGATCAGTTCGACGACGAACCCGTGGTTCCTCAGCCACCCATGCCTCTCATGAGTGAAATCAACCCCTCGGAAATGACCAGGACTTCTATCCGTTCTGCCGACACCGACAGACCTCATTCGGCTAGCGAGGAGATCACGCCTGTTAAGAACATTCCGGGTGGATATGTCTCTGGAACCTCGACACCTACACCTTCAGCAACTCCCTCAAATCTCGAGACAACATTATCCACTCAGCATGCCAACGTATCTCACGGCGATTTGACTGCTTTACCGCGCGGTCAGAAGGACTACGTGGAAGAGTATGAACCAGACGAGTATGGCCAGAAGCATCCTCTCGAACGACAGGGTCAATATGAGGAGGATGACATTTCTGACAACGATTATCCTGAGGGTGGATATGATAACTCCTATTTCGCTACCCAGGATGTCCCTCCTCCGTTAAAGTATGTTCCCTACCAGGCTGGTGCTCGAGGCCTCAGCCCTATTCCCAGTGTTTCTGGCTACACTGAGGGTGGCAGCGAGTATCATCCTCGCAACTCAAGAAGTATGCATTCTACAAGTGATGCTTACTACGAGCGATCTGGGGATCATCGCAATAGCCAGTCTACGCCTTCTCTGAATTCCCTCCAAGAACGAGAAATCGACCAAATGTCACCTCAAAGCTCTGGTGTAGGTTACCGGAACACCACCTACACAGATGACAGCGAGCTGGACAAGGTCGCGTCTGGACAAGCTGTCCGTGGCGTTGGTGCCAACCCCAACCTGGTTCACCCTCCTATGGGACCCGAATCAGCAGTTGCTTCACTCGTTGAAGGCTCGATGCTCGACCAGTCCATGTTGAGCGGCTCCTACAGCGACTACCCTGGTCCTCGCGACTCAACTCTCTCTTATGACGACCAGTCAAGGACTTATAGCAGCCGTGGTGCGAGCCCCGACAAGAACTACATGGATGGTAGCGAGTTGGAACCTGAGAGGCATGCTACACCTAGTGCCAGATCTCATAACAAATCACAAGAGTTCACTGAGTATGACTTGGATGAGCATGGCCGAAAGGTGCCCCGAACAAGGTCACCCACGGCGTCAGAAGTCGCTATTGCGACTGGCGCCGTTGCGGCTCTCAAGGCGGCGCAGGGTAAGAAGCAAGCAGCCATCGAGGAGCCAGAGGAATACCAAGGCGCTGGCGTCTTCCGTAATAAGTCCTTCAAGGAGCGTACTTTGGAAGGTCATGAGCCTCGTAACACTCCTGCTCACAGCATCGACCGCCTTTCTTATGATGACTCACCCAAGATGACTGCAAGTGGTCTCCCCGACTTTAACAATCCCATGCCTGAATTTGGCTACATTGATGACGATGTTCACACCAACCCTTCAGTTGTCCAAGAGCGTCTTGATGGCGAGCACCACGATGATGCTTCTGAAGGCCGAGCAACACCCACTCCCCGAAATGTTGCCGAGCAACGCGCTGAGAGCGCTGCCAGCAGTCACGGACCTGGTGCCGCTCAGGTTGCCGGTGCTGCTGCACTGGGCGCTGCCGCTGGAATGGCTGCTGCAAATGCTCACAGCCGTGAACCCAGCCAGGACCAAGATGAGTGGCAGCGGACCTCTGACGACCGCAAGCGAGACACTCTTGTCACCAACCCATACGAGGACACCAGTCCTGTCGCCAACCCTGCCCTGAACGACAACCTTTTGGGAGCCCGGGGTTTTGGAGCTCCTTACCACACCGGAAGTCCTGGCTTTGGCCCCAAGTATGACGAAGGCTATATGTCCAATGGCAATAACCGAACTCCCGATCTCCAGCCCAAGGGCAAGGCTCTTCAGCTGTCTCTGCCCGGATCTCCAAATGATGCTGGCCAGGACCCCTTCTACGCCCCCAAGGACGCTCGTCACCTCAGTGGCATGTCTCAAGGCATGGCGTCGCCATTCTACGATGCAGCCACTGGTCAAGGAATTGACCGCATCGAGAACAAGGACATTGTTGCTCTGATGCAGCACCTGATGGTTCGAGATGCTCAGCGCAGTGCCCGCGATACGGAAATTGTTGCACTGCTGATGAACTCTGCCCTTGAGATGCGAACTTCTCTGAACGAGCTTAGAAACCTCGTCCAGGACACTAGCGACGATGTCATTTTCGCAGGTGTTGAGAACACTGAGAAGCTTCAGAAGGCAATCAATGGCCCTCGCCCCTACCCTGGGGCCCGGTCGGTTCAAAGCATCTCCCAGGTTGACACTTTCAATGAGGCCGCTGCCAAGAAGAACCTATTCAAGCGAGCTTTCCAAGGCCTCAGCAACAAGGGTACGAGCGACTTCAAGCGTATTGAAGAAATCCTGATGCAGATTCTCGGCGAGGTTGACGAGCTCAAGGGACAGAGCACCGTCCCCCCTGTTTCCACCAGTGGTGGCCGTGGCCCCTCATTCGACAACCTGCAGCCTGAGGGTCACTTCGAGCAAGATCGAGGCTATGAGCCTGAAGGCAACTCGACAATCACCCCCAGCCAGTCTGGTCACTTCTCGCTTTCCCACTCCCGATCTCGGCTTGCCAACGAACGCAAGTTTTCTGATAACCGCATCAGCACTGTTGCTGAGCACGAGGATGAATATGAGCACGCCCACCCTAGCCCGACTGGCGAGCGCAGCAACCCCAATATCCTGACACCAGAGCGATCAGGCTTCCAGCGCGGAAGTTCTGTCCCTCTTGATACACCCCCTCAACCGTCTGGTGTTACTCAACCAATGAGCAATGAGAATACTCCTCGCACAACGGAGAAGCAGAAAAAGCACAAGTCTGGTCTTTCGGGCTGGTTTCCCAAGATTTCTAGGTGGTCCGGAACGACAGCCTCCAGCGCTGGCAAAGGTAAGAAGGAAGCCAAGTATGATGATTACCCTCCCTCGCGCTCAGGCTCCAGCCTAGGCGAGTACAACGATGGAGATTACAGTCATGCCCCGTACGCAGAGGACCAGCTACATACCGGGTTCTCTCAGCAAGAGCTCGCGTCGGCGCCCAATGCCGGTGACGCCATGCCAGCGCCTCTCCGCCGCGAAATCAACCATACTCCAGGCAATGCACCCAAGTATCAGGTTCACCGAAACTCACTGAACCTACAACACCCCCAGCCCAGACAGGGCCAGACAGAGCGCTTCCGCAATGCTCTGGAGTTCTCTGCTCAAGAATATAACGTCCCCATGACACCTAGGTCGGCAGATTGGGGTGGTTCGGTTTCGAGCTTGAACCAGATGGCTCAAAACACCAACCGATACAGCCAGGCATCATCGACAGGTGCTCCTCAGGACCCTGCCTACTGGACCACATCTCCAACTGGCCCCCCTCGACCTCCCAAGGAGCCTATCGAGCCCACTGGTAGCCCCTCAGCTCTATCTCCCCCCAGGGGTAGCCGCATCTCCAAGTTGGCCAAGGGTAGTCCCGCCCCTCACCCCAGTGATGAAAGCGGATATGCTACTATGAGTGGTACTCATGTCAGCCATCTCACAAGCAGTCCCAAGCCTGAGAACCGTAACCTCAATGCTGCTTTGGGTGTTCCTACTCGTCGACCTAGTGGGCCACGAGCCATGACCCCTAAGAGCCCTGAGGATGAAGCTCGTCGACGCAAGCGAGGTAAGTTACATCTGATCCGTATCTAATACTCATGTCTCTAACCTTCAAAGCAGATACCTTCGGCAGTGTTGCATCTCATAACACGGATGACACGGAGACCTTTTAGAAAGGGGATAGCCGTGGCAGCCATCCACTAGCGGGATGCTGATCGATATCTTATTAGAGAATGATAGAGTGCTTTGCTTTTCTTGACACCAAACTTGACTCCTTCTGGAGGTTCTGGCTGGTGGTTAGTTGTATGAACTTTTTATGGACATGAAACGGCCTTCAAGTGGATGACTTTGCTATTAGCATGAAAAAGAAAGGCAGCTTTAGACTGAAGGGGTGGCCAGCTGAAACAGCAGCAAGATGAAGGGCTTAATAAACAAACAACCGAACAACCAAGGAAACGAAAAAGAAAATAGGGGATGGAAAAATGTTGACAAATACCGAAAGAGAAAACAAAGAGGAGAAAGGGATGCAGGAAAGGGACATATTTGCATACAGGGGCTTTTGCTTCAATTCTTGACGACGACATGACATGGCTTTCTTACTGCAGAGCGATACGTCAATGGTTTGATTTGCGAGCAATGATTTAACTCGGATTGGATATTATGAGCGGAAAGCGGATGGATGCTATGACAGGATAGCACAAGCACAAGCACAAGTGGATGAACATGATGTGCGTGAACATATTTTCAAGTTAGATAGTTGGGGTTCCTAGTTGTTTAGCTTTGTGAGTATGAGATAGATACCATACCGCCAATATTGGTTGTTATTGGGAGCGACGGGAATTCAATCGATATGAATCCAGAGGGATACCACCACAATGCATTAGGTTCCTTTGCAAGTGAAATAATGGCTTCTTCAGTCAACATTAGAGAATGACACTATAGTCTAGGCCTTGATTACAATTTAGGTAGTGCTTGGGGTCGGGAATGATTAGTTTCGAGGTTTTAGCGTAAGGTACCTAAGGATGGATACGGCCCCAGAGTATCCGGGGGAAGGCCTCAAAGTCCGGAGACCGCCAACTAAGGTAGGTCCCTTGAACTACCTAAACCCTCCATTTCCAGTGATGTTCAATGGATCGCTCCGACTTCGGTGAAGAAGTACCAGTGCGGACAGCTCCCCTCAGGTCCGGCGAATAACGATCTTCAAAAAGTTGTATGCGTCAGCATTCAACCTCTGAATCGGGGACTTTTTGAGATCTCTTCAATCTGGATGGTTTCATATCTACGAGACTTTATTATCTCATCTTTCTCTAATATTTCTTTTGGTCTAAACAGAAGCTTCGCTATTACATCAGTGAGCTTGAGCATCAGCTCTTCCAAAAGTTGCAGTTCACTCCTTTGAAAAGATTCATGACGAATAGACTCGCAGGAGTCAAATTACACACACACACACACACACACACAATGGCTGCAGACGTGCAAGGGAAGATCATATTGAATGAGCCAGAACCCATCAAGACAAAGGAGAAGAAGACAAGTAACGTCGGTGGTGGAAGCGGAGCACATGACTACAAAGGCTTTGTAGCGGGTGTCTTCAGCGGCATCGCCAAGCTCTCAGGTATGTGTCCCTTACCATGACTGCTTGAGATGCATATATTGACAGACTTTTCATAGTTGGTCATCCATTTGACACTATCAAAGTCCGTCTACAAACGACAGACCCAAGTCGCTTCAGTGGCCCTCTGCAATGTGTCACACAGACCATTCGCAATGAGGGCTTTCGCGGGCTCTACAAGGGCGCAACACCGCCTTTGGTCGGATGGATGTTCATGGACTCGGTCATGTTGGGCTCGCTCACCGTCTATCGTCGTCTCCTCTCAGAACATGTCTTCAACGTTGAACCACTAGGAACCGACGTTACGGCATCTTCACCAGGCACAGCTCCGAAGGGTCACACAGCGCTACCTAGCTTCGGCCATGGTATCGCGGGAATATTAGCTGGCTCAACGGTGAGCTTCATTGCTGCGCCAGTCGAACACGTCAAGGCACGATTGCAGATCCAGTACGCAGCGCAAAAAGCCGACAGATTATACGCCGGGCCGATCGATTGTCTGCGCAAGATCTACCGATACCATGGCATCAAGGGCGTGTATCACGGCCTCTCAGCGACGCTTCTCTTCAGGGGATTTTTCTTCTGCTGGTGGGGCAGCTACGATATCTTATCTCGACAACTACGCGAGAAGACAAACCTCAGCGCACCGGCAGTGAATTTCTGGGCCGGGGGCCTGAGTGCGCAGGTGTTTTGGTTGACTAGTTATCCGAGTGATGTAGTCAAGCAGCGCATCATGACAGATCCGCTGGGAGGCGGGCTAAACGATGGAGTCAGGAGATTTCCTCGCTGGAAGGACGCAGCGGTTGCTGTGTATAGGGAGGGAGGTTGGAAGGGATACTGGAGAGGGTTTGTTCCATGTTTTCTGAGGGCGTTTCCGGCGAATGCCATGGCGTTGGTTGCTTTTGAGGGTGTTATGAGATCGTTGCCATGAGGAGGCGTGAACATGAGAATAATACCATGGCATGAAACAAACAAACAAACATACCCGACAGCATCATCTTCAAGTCAGTTCACAAATTCGGCATTTACATCACTCAGGTATTGGGAGAAGAGAAAGAATATGAACACCACAAAGAGTGCCACATAAAATGGCTGGGTCTATTGGCCGAGTCCTTGAAACTTTTTGTTATCCCCTGTCCCAATTCACCAATCCATTCCTGCGCCGATGCAATGCAAATTGATTCGTTTACTCGTCGTCCTCGTCAGCCTCGTCGTTAACGACGTTGAAGAACTTGAGCTCGTAGACACCTCGGGAGGTGGAGACGACGCGGAGCCAGTCACGGAGCTGCTGCTTCTTGAGGAACTTCTTGGTCCTGCTCACAGTTAGCATCTTGTTGATGTGCATCCTCGTGCTTCGGACACGTACAGGTACTTGAGGTAGCGACCAGAGAGCTCGTTGTGGGCGGTGATCTCGATCTTGCCCTCACCGGACTGCTTGACAACAACGTTGTCGCCAAGGTTGTTGGTGCGGCCCTCGACCTTGATACGGTCCTGGAGGAACTTCTCGAAAGCGGAGACGTCGAAGATCTTGTCGCTGGCAGGCTGAGAAGCATCGATGATGTACTGGCAGGATCAGTTAGCGATTGTGTCGGGTGAAATCGTCGTCGTAGTCGCAGTCGTCATCATTGAGTCGATTTCGTTCGTTCTGGTTCTCGCGTACCTTCTTGGTCTGCTTCTGGGCCTTGCCCGACTTCTTCTGTTGAAAAATGACCTTAGCCTACTGCATTCTTATACGGCTCCTCTCCTCGATGCGATACGGGAGAGGGCCTAACAGCATAGCGATGTCATGTACGTACTGCCTGAGGAGCCATTGCGAATGGAATGGATTTTTGTGTCTGAAAAGGGACTGTGGTGTTTTTGTCGCAAAGAAGTCTAATCCTGCGCTTGAAGGGGAGAAAGAATCAAGGTAAAACTCGAGGCCTCAGCTCCAAAAAGCAAAAAGGTAATTCTGTGTGGGTGCAAAATTAGGGCTCCTCTTTCGGATTATTTTTGGTGCGGGTGGAACTAACATCATGTGACTGTGAAGTAAGGTAGGCCATTGAGTTTCATGAGATCAAACACCTTTGAGTTGGTGGCTTCATTGATTAGAATTGAGGCAATGAACAAAATCTTGCACTCGGGCTGATTTGAATCAAACTGCCACGTTCAAAGTCTGTATCTCAATTTGTCGACCGCATAATACCAAAGTACTCATCATCATGTCCAATCTATGACCCAATTATCTACGCTTATAGTTCTATCATGACGTTTATACTTCTTTAACCACCTAGAGAACTTGCAAGATAGAACAAGAACTCACGGAAATGCTTCATACGTCTTCTTTGCATGATAGATTTAGAATCAGTCAAAAGGTGAAGCAAGATAGATATTATATACTGGACTAGACTATTTAGGCTCCTAGGTCATGGCTAAGATAGGTAGGCATACATACACAGCCTGTGATTGGCTGTGTAACCCCTGTAGTTAGACTATCCGAGGACTGTCCAACTCTTGTCAACCACAATCAAGTCCCCCTTTAAACAAACAGATCCAAATTCATGGCATTTAAACGGAAACCTTGCCTCTTCTCTCCACCATCACTGACCTGACTCCCTCCCTAGGCTCCGCTCAGTCGGTCTTTTGGTTTTTGGCGTGAAGAATAGGATCGAGCAGCTTAGTGAACTTGTCAATAAGCATGTAGCGATAGCTCATGTAGATATGGCTTAATCGCTTGCGCTGATCCTTTGCATCCCCTGCCTGATGCTGCGCTGCCATCTGGGTATCCTCCGGGAACTCATCGTTCTTGAGGATCGGGTCGAGGTCCTTGCGAATAGCCTCGACGAGCATGCCACGCCATTGCATGTAGAGCTGTTGGAGACGCTTCAGCTGCCCAGCCTCGTCACCATTAGCAAGCATCGGAGGATCGCCTTCTTCATCATACCAATCCTTCTCTTCTTTCTCTTTGACTTTGTTCTCTTCGCCCTCCTCCTTCTTCTCCTCCTCCTTCTCCTTCTCCTCGTCCTTGGCCTGTTCCTCTACTGATCCAAAGTTCTCCTTGCAGCCCTTCTTTTCGTCGCACTTGTAGACCTTGTACTCCTGAGTGATCACGTAAACGGGCTTTTCTCCCTTCTCAATAGGAGAGCGGTGACCTTTGCTCTTATTTCCGAGTTTCTCCTTGATCTGTTCTCCAACCTTTCCATAGAGAGCGTCTTCGTACTTCTCATGGTCGGATTTCTCAGTAGTCTCTTCTTTGGTAGCATCGGTCTTCTTGTCTTCCTTGTCGTGACACTTTTCGTCTTTGTGTTTGGCGGTTTTGTCCTCCTTCTCCTTCTCCTGCTTCTGCTTGTTATGCTCCCCGGCATCTTTGGCTTCTGAGCGCTTCTCAAGGCTGTGGCTTGAAGCATGCTTCCCAAAATCCTCTTTGCGAAGAATTTCCTCATGGCTCAAGCCCTGTACCTCTCTCGCCGCCTTTTCCCACTGGGCAATCTCAAGCTCCTTCTTGGCGTCAAGCAACCATTTTTCTTGTATGCGTGCATAACGATGAGCTCGATCGCTCACCGACTTGATATGGTTTAGAACAAGCCGCTTCTCGCCCATGACCTCCTTTGCCTTCTCGCCCTTCTCCGTTACGTTATGGCAGTTCGCCCGGTGACTTGTCTTTTTGAAATCTGCGGCGTAATGCTCAAGCACTTGTCCCCAACTATGTGCCGCTTCCCACAATTTCCCACTTTGTTCCTCAAGGTACCGCACTTCCATTTCTTTGTCCTTCAGAAGCAAGTCTTTATCCTGCTCGTCTTTGTGGCGACGGAGAAGCTTGGGCTTTCTAGTGGAGCTAAGTTCACGATCGAGAGAGTCCCAACCGTGGTCGGACCTGTGTGCTTCACCATCAGAAGTATGGGCCTGGTGGTGGTGAGAGCCTTTAGTGGTGAAGGCAGGGTCGGCTGCAGCGGCTGAAGCTGGCCTGGTCGTTGTAACAGTTGTGGTTGTTGTCGTTGCGCGTGGGTTAACAGCCAAAGAAGCCGCTGAAACAGAGGCGCTGCCACTCTCGACTTCACCAGAAGAGGGTGTAGCAGAAGTGGTGAGAGTAGAAGTTGCAGTGACTACAGCTGGTGGTGCTGATGTTGATCCTGAGGTGGCCAATCCGGCTGAGGCTGTCGAGGTAGCAGGCGCCTCGTTGCCACAGGAGCAGGTGTCACAGGAGCAGGCACCAGGCACAGCAACGGTGCCGGTGATAGAGGCTGCTGCTCCAGGAGGGACGGTCCCTTTACCAGGATAGATGGTGGGCATTTCAGCGATTACGCTGTCCAGTCTGGTAGAAGCAGATGCCCATGACTTACGGAAGCTGATGTAGCTGTCCAGGATGGGAACTGCTGCTAGTGGCCCAGCGAAGCCCACAAGAAGAATGAGATCAAGACGCATCTCAAAGGCAAAGATTAATCTGACAAGTTAGGTTGCTGACTTGGTGGGCAACCCAGCGACAAGACCAGGCGCATCTTATATAGACCGAAAGGGGATTCTCTTTTTCGAAAAACTCCGACAGAGAGTTTTTGAATCAAAAGCCCCTTTTGGAGCGTTTGAAGCACTCCGCCAATGATTCTATCCCTCAGTGTTGAAATCAACATCGTGATCCCCTCACTCAACTGGTGAGGGGTATAGTCGAACCACTTAAACATCTGCCAAACAAACCCAATCCCAATAATTCCCCGAGTGCGTTGCCAATACAGCCACAGAATAACTATAACAAGTCCACCCGGCCATATTGCAGCCAAGGTTCCCTCAATCCCGTAAAGCCATTTGAAAAGAGGCAGCAGAAACAGCACTCCGATGACGAGCACATATCTCTTTCTTAAGTAAAAAGAATCATAAATTGTCGTCAATCTATATGGCAATTATGGCGTGAGAAAACATGTCTGTCGTGCTTCCAGAGAAATCATATCGTCATGTCAACAAACTAAAAAACCTCCCTTGTCGTCACATATATACGTAAAGAACATCATCGCACTACAAAAACCGAAATGAAGACAACCTGTCCCTTCTCTCGTTCTTGGCTGTTCAAGACTTGCTAAACAGCTTCTTGAACGCACCTTTGAAGCCTGATGGCTTCTTATCTTCCTCCCTCATTTGCGCTCTACGTCGTTCTTCGTGGCGTGCTTTGCGTCGAGAGTCCTCCGTGTCCATCCTGACGTGTTTGACAGGTCGAGGCTCCTGTTCTCTGTCTCTGTCTCTGTCCCTATCTCTTGTCTTACTCTTCTCCCTGTTTTTCTCCCGTTCCCGTTCCCTGTCTCGAGTTGGTTCAGGGGCAGGCTCCTCACGAGGGCGGCGCGATGACCGAGGACGTGGTTCATCGGTAGAAGGGCGAGTGCGTCTATGGCGTGTCGAGGGCCGTTTAGGTGACTCCTCCAGCGGGGCCTCCCTCGTTCGTTCCCTGACAGGTTCAGTGATCACGGGCTCCTCACGTGGCGGTGTGGTACTGCCCAGGATACCCTCCGAGTTCTTGACGGCAAAGAACTTCTTTTCAGGCACAGGAGCGGGCGGGATGGGTTCCTCTCGAGGACGCTCCCTGGGTTCTACATATCGAGGTCTCTCGGAATGGCTATGCCGACGCGAGCGGCGATGTCGTCGATCCGGCTCGGGCTCGGGCTCGGGCTGCGGCTGAGGCTCTGGTTCTTGTTCTTGTTCTTGTTCACGAACAGGCTCTTTACCCTTGCTCTCCTTTTCCTCTCGATATCCTGAGGGTTCACGCCTTGTGCTAGCTTCCTCTCGTGCTCGCCGTTCTGCCCTTTCTGCTTTGCGATTGTCGTGGGCAGCCTGTTCCTCAGGTGTTCGACGTTTGCGGCCAGAGCTTCCAGAACTATTGTCGGCAGAAAAGCCACTGTCTCGTCGTGGTGTTCTGGGTGGGGTACCTGGAGGGCCTGATTCGACCGTGTCGGATCGATGGCGTCGATAAGGATGAGTACCAGATGATCGTCGTCTGCGCTCTCGGCCCTCGTCCTCCTGGGGCGGGGCACGTGAAGCTGGTTCTTCAGCCCTCCGAGATTCACGTGGCCGTGAGTCCTCGTCTCGGCGATAACCTCTGGTTCTTGGCTCTTCGGGACCGCGAGAGCTCCTGGGTCTAGCGTCAGCCTCACCACGTGAGTCGCGAGCTTGCGTTTCATCTTCTTCACGATGGCGTCGATATCGAGACTCGCCTTCGCGGTGAGACAGTCGGCGATGGCGGCCCTCGTCTTCCTCTCGAGGTCGATGAGCTCGCCTCTCGTCGTCGCCACGATATCTGCGCTCCCTGTCCTCCTCACCACGGCTTCCGCCGGAGCGATTCGAGTGATGAGAATGTCGGCGCCTACGGTGTCTATCTCTGTCTCTATCGCTTCGCGACGAGTCAGATTCTCTGCTCCTATCGTCTGCAAACAAGTCAGCATTAGACTTGTGAAGTTCTTCGATCTCATCATCAAAGCTCCTCAAGGAAGGAGAAACAGCTGGAAAATTGTAATCATTGGGCTCTGCATCCATCTGATGCTCCAGATTAGGAAGTCCTCCGTTTCTGTGGTAAATGAAAGGCGAAGGGCTGCCGGGAGGACTCAGGGCCTCTGCAGTAGCATATATGACCACGGCGGCGGCCAGCGTGTCCTCAGCACGTCGAATTGATGTCTTACGCGTACGCCTTAAGGTACGGGCTCGCTGTAGATCAATCATATCTGCATCTGGAATCACGATGCCAGGGCTCGGCGATCTCTGGACTTCAGCCTTAACAGTGGAGCCAGCTGAGGGGGCAGCTCGATATGCAGCATCTCGGAGCCCCTCTTCAATTGTGACTGCTGGATGCCTGAGATCGTGCCTCACATGGCCCGTGGGCGACTCGTCTTCGGCCTGGAAAGAACGAGGTCGGGGGGCCCTTTCATTCCGCACTGCCGTTGTTGAAGGATCGCCGTGCAACTCCAAGGATCGATGCGCTAGCGGCGGACGAACTGGCACCTTGGCCGGTTCGCTTTCAGCACGAGGAGGCTGAGGCCGCTGAATAGGCTTGGTGTCTACTGGTCGGCTCGCGGCAGGAATGAAGATGGGATCCTTAGTGTAAACTTCTGTCACGGGACGAACCCTAAGCGATCTTCGTGGCCGCTGCTGTTGTGTCAGGAATGTCCGAGGCGGCTCCGCGCGGGACAGACGCGTCGATCGTGAAGTAGAGCTAGACCTCTTTGGACTCTCTGCTATACTAGCAACTGCTTTGCCTTTATCACGCGAGGGGATATCAACAACCTTGACAGCCATGTGTTCAGGTCGGACGAGTTCGAGAGGCTTTACCTCGGCGGCTTGCACGGGCTTTGGCTCAGAACCTTGAGTGTCATCCGTGTCAGGAGTCTTGACTTCGTGCAACATGTGGTCAGACAAGTCTTGATTGGGGTCCTCCACTGATGCCAAACGTTGGTCTCGAAGGCCAGCGAATATGGTATGGTCATGGATTGGCTCTTCATCTGGACTTCTCGCGCTCAAAGCCCTGAATTCCTCTTCAACTCCCCTCCTTGCCCCTGATGAAGTTGCATAACCAAGAGCCGGCGGCCCCTGTGACTCAGTACCGTGCACTGGTCGATAGCCCTCAGGTTTATTATCAGGCCACTCGGGGATTTCAGGAGTGGTGCTTCGAGTCCCGATAGTTCCGGTCTCATGAGGCTGCATTACTTCAATGTCAGTACCATCCACTCTGGCATTTTTGTCTTGACTTGTTTCTGCTTTAAACGCTGGCTGTTCCACCGCTTCAGGCTGGTGTGGTGCAGAGATTCTGTCGATGCCAATGGGGGAGATTTCTCTCGAGGCAGGGAGGTCATCGTCACTCTCATCAGTGGCAGCTGTCGCGGTCGCCTTTCGATCTACTTCGTCATCTGTGGAACTGGCGATAGATCTGCTTTCGATTTGGGGTCCATCGTCAGAAGCGGCTGGCAGCTCGACACCCAACACTTTTCCCAAGGATTCATGCTTATCATGAAGCCCACGATTTTGGACTGTACTAGGAGTCTCTAACATCTTCTCGGAGTCAAGATAGCCGTGGTTTGGCGGGACAGCAGATACAACAGCAGTAGATATTCCGCCGTGTTTCGGTTCATCGCCAGTAGCAAAATGGAAATCGTTTTTGCTGGGAACTATCTGTGGTAAGGACGGTGGTTCAGTTTTGGCTTCGTTCTCTGTCCCTCCAACCTCGGATTCCCTGTCGGCATCAGAGTGTTCAAGCGGTCTATGCGGGAGTGCGGCGCTATCGAGCTGCTCCTCATCCAGAGACCCAGGTGAGGAGGACCTAGAAAGATTGACATATGATTTGGCTTCAGTCGATGCCTCTCTCTGGCCGGTAATAGCTAGCTCTGGAATGGCGGTCTCAGGTTCAGGGTGCGGAAGACCATGGCGTGGAGAGTTGTGCTGATCAGAAGAAACCACTCTTTTTTTAATATCTGTAGCCATCGACAGTGATGAAGTAGAATCAGAAAGGTCCAGCTCCTCAGATTGGTCTATTGCGCGAGCTGCATTGGCTTTGGGCTGCTCATCAACGACTGCAAGGTTTGGATCTGAAGGTTCAAGCGGCTCGGACGGTTCCTCATCATTAAAAGGCGAGCCACGTCGAGCACCAGTGGTTTGCAACACAGAGCTTGGTTCCAGTTCTGGCGAGTTGGCTTTATGGCCGATATGAGTTTGGTCTACATCAGACTCGTCACCATCATCATTCTCGTCCTCGCCCTCGTCATCATCACCAAGAGCAAGCGCATGGGCTCCCATATGTAGGTCCTCTCTGGGACCATCTTGGGCTCTCAAGCTCGGCGAGTCGTGCTCTGGTTCGGAATCATTTTCGTCAGAATCAGAAATATCCTCCTTGATGAGATTGGATGAAACCAAGACTGGTGGGATTGGCTGTCTTTCGATAGCAGACTCGTTCAGTTCCCGAACATATTCACCGGGCAAACTAATACCAGTTGCTGACTGAGGTTCAGATTTACGGCTGGCTTCAAAATCATTATCCTCTGAGTCACCCTCGGAACCGGAGTCATCAAGGTCATTGCTCTCTTTGGCAGCATCTTCCAATTTGATTGATTCCGAGTGCAAAGCAGCAGCCGGCTCATCTACCCCAGGAGAAACCGGCTCTGCCTGAACTTGTCGATCATGGTGACCCTCGAGCGAGATTGCCTGGTCGATTGATTTGGGTCTGGAAGCAACACTCTGTTGGTCGAGGTTAATGATGTCATCATCTGAATCTTCTTCTGAAGCTATGGCTTTCTGAGAAATATCAACAGGTTCAGCGTCCGTGGAAGCAGATGGCCGATCTCCAGGTCCAGACTTGATTCCAATAACTTCATCTGGTGAACTGGCGCGTGAGATAGAATCAGAATCTTCAAGCTCTCCAATTGTTGTTTCTTCGGTCAAGCCACGTTTGCTGGGCTGTGTGGTATCGCCCGAGATTACGGCATTTTCTTGAGCTTCGGTGGGCTTTGCTACCTCTGACGGCTCTAATTCTTGGATGTGACTTGGAGTTGCAAGTTCTTGCATTTGTTCCTCCAAATTCGAAACATCATTGTCCACCGATTCAACCTCTGAAATGTCAGAGTCTTCTTCCTCTTGCCCTTCTGGCTCTGAACGCCGCATAGCCGTGTCTTGGGTCAACTCTCGTGACGTTTGCAACACGTTGTCAAAGTCAGTTTCCAGAATTTTGGGCTCATGAGAAGATGGTTCTGGCGTAGGGATTGGTTGTAGCAGCCCTGGAGATGATTTATCGGCTTCTGCTTCGACGTGGCTGGCAGGGTCTTGAGCATCGAGAGGCTCATCGGCGGCGGTGTGTGCGGGCACAGAAGTTTCTGAATCCTCATCAGAGATTACCGAAGCTGCCGGGGATGAAGATGTGCTGCGCGCAATTATGAATGGCAGGTCTGGTTCCATTCCCCTAGATTTCTCATTTTCATCATGAGCGTCCCGGGCTGGCTTTGAGTGTGGTTCTTCGACATGCGTCTCGCTCTCAGTCCCAGGCTGCTGAGGCTGGGGCTCGACAATCAAAATTGGGTCTTGGAGGCTGATATTTACAGGTCCTTCAGTAGCAAATCCCTGAACGGCGCTCTGTGATTGGCCTGCAAGGCCCTGTTCGTATGGAGCATATGGTGCGGAGATTTTAGTGCTGTCATGGGCTTCGGTGGCTGGGGGACTCGCGGCCAGACCGGTATCATCGAAAGCGTCCAGGTCAATAGGCGTAGTAGACAGAGGCGTCAGACCGGGTTGAGCCACATATCCATGTCCTGAGATCGACTTCTCTTGGACATCATCTAGAATCTCGGCCTTCGATTCTAGGGGTGCGGAGTTATCTTCCGCTGCTGCATTGCTCCTTTTTTCGCCCGAGCTAGGCTCTTGTGGCCCTGGTATCGTGGTTTCTGCAAGAGTCTGGTCATTCTGGTCGCCTGATGCTGCAGCTACTGGTAGCTGGCTCGGGTGGTGAGTGATTGTTTCGAGTGCTGTATTTTCCTCGCTGTGTGGAATCCCTTGATGGTGCTGGGTATCGTCTGAATCAAACTCCAAAACGCCGTTGCCCCCCTCTTCATTCAACTCTGTGAAAACTCCCAAGTGTTGTGCAAAATCAATAGGGGTATCGTGTAATGAACCATGTTCCTCACCTTTTTTAGCCTGTCTCTTGTTACTTGGAATTGGCCCAAGAGTGTCTTTGCTTTCTTCATCTTCCTTAGCCTTGGCCTCTACCTCGTCTGTGCCCTTGACTGGCTGGTCATCCTTCTTTTCTGCTTCGGCAGGAGGCTCATCAATAGGCTCATCTGGTGATTTGGCCGTGACGCCTTCGGTTTCTGGAGTCACTTCTTCAGCAGGCCTAGCTTCCTCCTCTGGTGCAAGAAGCTCTTGTGTTTCAGGTTTTGTCTCGTCCTGAAAGACCTTGGAGTCGTCAGCTGGCTTGTCATCACTTGAAACTGCATCCCCGGTTGCTGCAGGTATTTGTTGTTGGGCCGATATCTCCTCCGGTGCAGCTGTATCCTCTGGCATGGGAGGCTCTTCGACAGTTCCACCGGCGGTAATCTGGTTGGTGTCTTCCTGCGCATCTGCGGGTGTTGCCTGTTTGGGATCGTCTTCAGCCACGGCTGCGGCTGCGGCTGCGGGTTGTTCTTCTGCTGTTTTGCCATCTTGGTCAGGCTGTTCTTCAAAGGCTGAGGGGTCTTCAAGTTGCTTGTCCTCGACAGGTGTAGCCTCTTTCTCTGGTTTGTTGTCAGCGGTTTCAGAGCCTTTCTCTGGCTCGTCATGAGCTGCCAGTGCCTCCTCGGCCGGTTGATCTTCAGGTACTGCTTTCTCCTCGGCCGGCTTGATCTCACCCTCCGCCTCTGCCTCTGCCTCTACCTCTGCCTCTGCCTCTACCTCTGCCTTACTCTCCTGGGAAGAAGATTCTGTAACTGGCTCGGCTTCTTGAGATTCATCAACTGCAGTAGGCTCCTCCGCTGGCGTCTCCTTAGCGGGCTCTTCTTCCTTGGGTTCGTCGCCAGTAAATACTTCTGCAGCCAACTTGGTATCGGAGGAGTCAGCTTTTTCTTCTGACTTGTCGTCTGAAGTTTCATTGTCGATCGCTTCCGCAGCTTCCACTGGTTTGTCGTCAGTAGTAAGGGTATTTACAGCTGACACCTCTCCAGCAGTATTGGTTTCCTCCTTGGTTCCGTCTTCAGCCTCCGGGGCGCTTGCTCCTGGTTTCTCTTCAGAGGTTTGAGTAACTGCATCTGTCGCTGGTTCCGCAGGTTTATCATCAGGTGCCTCATTCGGTAGATCGGTTGCAGTATCTGAGGACTTGTCCTTGTCATTGTGACCAACAACAGCTTCAGATGCCTCCTCGGGATGTTCTCCCTCAATTATTGCGTTGTTCTCCACTACGACCGGCTCAAGCGCCTCAGGCCCTGTTTCTGTTTCCACTTCCTGTTTGTCAGAAGCTTCAGAGGCCCCCTCTGTTTCATGGCCGTTTGCAAGTGTTCCTGCAGCTGGTGTTTCTTCGGAGGTCCTGTCTTCTCCTTCTTCTAGTCGATTTGGCAAAGTCTCATCTGTTGTTCCTGTCTCACCAGCTGCAATTGTGACCTCCTTAGGATCGTTCTCGGAGACACTGGTATCATCAGCTGTATGATGTGAAGGTTGTGGCGCATCCTGTTCTTTGTCGTTCGAAGCAGATTCATCTTGGTCTGGGTTGCCAACGGAAGGTGCTGATTCATTCTCCACCTTCTCGTTTGTACTTGATATCTCTTCAACCGGGCCGGTCCTCTCTTCAGTAACGGGGTTTTCAGATACTGATGGCTCTTCCTTGGAGGTCGAGGTGCTTTCGACTGATGCTGTGTCGTCTTCTGTTGCGAATGCTGGTTCTCGAGTCTCGTTGTCGTTTTCGTTGGGTGTACTTTCGCTGATGCCCTCTGCTTCCTTAGTAGCTTCAGTGCCACTTGTTGATATCTCTTGTGTGACTTCGTCGACGTCTTCCTTTGTAGTAACCTCTACCTCAAGGCTCCGGGTTTCTCCGTCCTCAATGTTGACTTCAGCCTTCGCCTCATCAAAATCGGATACGCTAGGAGCGCTAGAATCCTTATGATTTTCCTCGGGATCTCCCTTGGCGTCGGTTTCGTTTGGCGTCTCTAATTCGGGATCTCTATCTGCAGCAGGCTCAGAAGTATCTCCCTCATGGGGGTTTAGCTCTTCTGGCTTTTCTCCTAGAGTTTCTGCATTGACCTCAGGCACTTCAATCGTTTCATCCGCTGTCTTTGGCGCCTTCTCGGCGACTACATCGGACGATTCCTTTTCAGTATCATCTGTTGATTTCTCTGTTGGCAGTGGTTCAGTCGCATCACCAGTGAGAGTGTCCGGTTCACCGGCTTCCTTGGTAGAGATGTCTAGAACAGGAGATTCATCCTCCGGCTGCGTGGCTAGGGGTCCAATAACTTCTCCTTCAGTCACCACTGGCTTATCCATCTCGACTGATGCTGGTTCTTGCGCAACAGTTTCGGCCATCATTTCACTTTTCGTATCCATGCCATCCTCAGGTGGCTGCGTTGTCACTTCGGGAGGATTATCACTGTTGTCTGCTTCCTTAGACGCAGCTTCAGGCTCGCTCTTTTCCGCTGAGCTGTCGTCCTTCGCCTCCGTAACTGTATCTTCAGGCTCAACGTCCTTTACTGCAGCATTCGTTTCAGGACTGACGGTTGATGCGGGTTCTGCCGCCTCTTCTGGATCTTCTGTAGTAGCATCAGGTTGTTCGTGCCCTCTTTCCCGTGGCTTCGATGACTCTTCCTGGGTCTCTCCAATCTCGCTAGCCTTGGGCTCAGCTGGGTCCAATTGCCTATCCGGGATGTCATCACTTGAGCTTCCGCTTTCCGGTGTCATTTCAGCTTGTTCCGTCGTGAGATCAGCAGCAGCTGGCTCACCGCTCTCAGGTTTGTCAGAATTTTCGTCTTGAGAAGCTTCGGCTGGCGTGGTTTCGGCAATAGGCACAGTTTCAAGCTTCGATTCATCATCAATCGAATTGTTTTCGGTTGGTTCACCATTCTTGCTCTCTGTGTCTGAAGCGTCGAGTTCTTTATTGTTGGGGTCGTCTGTAGGTGCGTCTTTAGTGGGCTCAGCATCAAGTTCGGCGTTTTGCGGTTCCTCCTTTGCAGAGGCATCTTCAGCTTCAGGCGAGATCATGGAGCCGTGTCCTACATCACTTCCAGCTTTCGCGGTCGTATCAATAGCCTCCTCACTCTTTTCTGTAGGTTCTATTGTGGTTTCCGGGATAGCGCCACTTGTGGTTGCAACGACAGTTGCCTCAGCCTCATTGGCCGCTTCCTCTCCAGAATCCGCCGGTTTCACAATCTCGGTTTCACCACTGCCTTCTGCCTCGATAGTTTCATTATTTGCCTCTGGATCATCGGCAGGGATAAGCTCAGCGGGTAGCGAGTCTTGTGGAGAGGCTTTAGGTTCAGTCTCGGTCTCGGGAGGAATTTCGTGAGGTTCGATGGGAGATTCAACTTCAGCTTTGCTGACAGTTTCGGGCTCAGTAACACCGCCGAACCCATGTTCTGTAGACGACTCAGGCTTTACATCCTCCTCAGTCGCAGGCTCATTCGAAGATCCGACTTCTGCTTCAACGGAATCAGCTTTGGCGTCAGCAGACTCAACAGCAGGCTCAGGTTGGGGCTCGGGCTCAGGCTGGGGTGTTGCGACGCCACTTTTCCCGCCTTTCTTCTTCTTTTTCTTCTTGTTCTTCTTTGCGGTCGTGGCAGTCGTGTCCTCAACAGCTACTGCATCTTCTGTCGGCTTTGTTGCCTCGGAGGCCTCTTCTTTGGATATTTCCTCCTTGGGCGGTTCATCCTGAATGATTTCTGCGTCTAGCCCAAGTACTTCAGATGGCTTGGCATCAGTCACCTGGTCCTCTTCACGAGGCTTGTCTTCTGGTACTGAAGTTTCCCTGTCATTCGGCAAGACAGCTTCCGTCTCAGGAGACGAGTCATTGCCGCCAGAGGATTCCTCCATATCAACAGGAACAGCTAGGATTTCCGTTCCAACAGGCTTATCATCGACACCAATAGCTGTTGTTACATCGGTACCTTCCTTGTCGCCAGGTGCTGTTTCCTCTGACTTGACAGGCTTCTTGTTATCTCCAGCGTCCTCCTGTGATAGTGTTTCCTCGGGAATAGACTCGTCCTTCTCGCACGCAACAGCCTCGCTCGCCATTTCGGCTACTGGATCTTCAGCTGGTGTTTCTTTCGCTGCAGCATCGACCCCTGCTTCTACAGGGCTTGTGTCTCCTGGTTCCAAATTGTCTTCTGATTCGGCGGTCGGCTTGGTTGCAGCAACTGCAGCTTCATCTCCAGCAGAAGCATCGGATTCCAAAGCTGCTACGGGCGCGGTACTTTCATTCCCCTCTGTGGCGTTATGGTCACTAGAATCGTTCATTGCCCCAGAAGTCTCAGCTGCTTCTACAGTCTTGCTACCCTCGTCCGCGTTGGCAGCTTCAGGGGCAGCCTCTTCCGTGGGCAGCACAGGAGTATGGTCTGGATCTGGTCCCTCCTCTTCGGCTGAAGCTTCCCCTGTCTGACTTAGCTCAGAATCTGAGGGCGGATGCGGAAGCGAAGATGATGTCTCGTTTGCAGGCTTTGGGTCTCCTTCAGTTGTCGATTCTTTAGCAAGTGCCTGATATTCGGAAGATGAAGGTTTGTCTTCTGTAGGGCCATGTTCTATTTCGGATTCCGCGACTTTTCCTCCTGCCGAGCTCTCATCGGTGTGCTTTGAGTTCTGCTCAGGATTCGCTTCTTCTGCTTGGATCTCTTCCGTGAGCTTTGGTTCTTCGGCTGAACCTTCGACTACAGGATTTGCTTCTTCCTCTACAGCCTTCACCTCTTCTGTTGAGGTTTCCTCTTTAGGTTTTAGATCTTCCACAGGAGCTTCTTCAGCAGACTTGACTTCTTCTGTCGAGATTTCCTCTGTTGGTTTTGGATCTTCCACTGGAAAGTTATCCGTAGGCTTTACTTCCTCTATTAAGGAAGCTTCTTCTACAGACTTGACTTCTTTTGTTGAGGTTTCTTCTGTCGGTTGTGGATCTTCCACCGAAGCTTCATCGGTAGGCTTTACTTCCTCTGTCGAGGAAGCTTCTTCTACAGACTTGACTTCTTCTGTTGAGGTTTCTTCTGTCGGTTGTGGATCTTCCACCGAAGCTTCATCTGGAGGCTTTACTTCTTCCGTGGGGGAAGCCTCTTCTGCAGACTTCGCTTCTGCTATCGAGGTTTCTTCTATTGGCGTTGGCTCACTGACTGGTGTTTCTTCTGTAGAGTTCGATGCCTCCGCTGGAGCTTCACCTTTAGGCTTCACTTCTTCCGCTGGTGCAACCTCTCCTGCAGTCTTCGCATCCTCAGAAGGCTCGGGCTCCTCTCCGGACTTCGCTCCTTGAACCAGCGCCACCTCTTCTAGGGAGGAAGGGGTCTCATCAGTAAGTTTGGAATCAACTCCAAGTTCAGCGTCGTCGTTCTTCTCGGCCGGATCAGCTGTCACGCTTCTCTCCCCTTCTTCATCCTCTATGGCTTTTGGTGAGTTAGGCGTATCGTCCTTGGAATTATTCGCATCTTTCGATGAATGTGAGTGTTTGGACTTGTGATGATGAGATTTCTCGGCTTTCGCAGCTGCCTTCTTCTTCTTCTCCTCTCTCTCCTTCTTCTTCTTCTGATTTTTATTCAGAGGTTTTGTTTCGGCAGCAGCTGTAAGCTTATCATCACCATCAACATCCTTCTCTGGCGTCCCGGATGTTTCTGGCTCAACTGAGGTTTGGTCCTTAGCTGGAGACTCTTCACCGGTAGGAGCCTCCTCTGCTCCAGGTTCTCCCTCTGTGGAAGGCGTTTCCTCAGTCGCCGGAAACTCTTCCTTGGGGAGGTCCGTTACAGATGAGTCTTCTGTAGCCTTCTCTGCTAGTGCGGGCTCTTCGGGAGCTTCCTCTGGAGCAGGTGCATCTTCTTTGACTAATACTTCGCCTGCCGTTGGAGCATCATCCTTTGGTGTCTCAATCGCAGGGTCTTTTGACTCGGGGGTATCGACTGAGGACTTCTCACCCGAAGTGCCTTCTTCGCTTGCCAGTTCATCATTTGGCGTATCGTTTGCGGTGCCTTCTGGCTGGGGCGCCTCTCCCTCTTCCTTAGGTGCGTCTTCTTGGGCTGGAGCTTCCTCTTTGACGGGTGTCTCTTCAGCCTCCGCAGCTGATGTTTCAGTCGAAGGGGAGTCCTCTCTTTGGGACGCCTCCTCAGGGGATGTTTGTTCCTTGGGTGTCTCCTTGCCGTCAGTGTCCTTGGGTGCCTCCTCCTTCTCCTCATCCTTCTTCGACGCCATATCTTCTGATGTTGTCTCTGTCTCGACAACCTCTTCTCCCACAGCTGGTGATTCTTCGTTATTGGCCGTGTCCTGTGTTCCAGTCAATTCAGGTCCTTCAGTCTCCTCCTTTGCTTCCTCCTCTACCTTCCCCGCCTCCTTGCTCTCCTCGGCAGTTGGAGGTGGGGCAATTGGCACAGGAGGAGGAACTGGAAGAGACTTTGACTCCTTTTCCTTCTTCTTGCTCTTCTTGCTCTTCTTCTTGTTGGACGTTGTGGCTGCTGGGGATTCATCATCTGCTGGAGCTGCTGGGGGGTCTGGTGCTGGAGGTGGCACAAAGGCAGCTTCTGCAGCTGCAGCGGGCTTCTCTCTTTGCTTTTTCAATTTCTTCTTCTTGTCTTTCTTTGAGAGTGGCTGTGATGGTGTAGGTGCTGTGGGCACTCTCATTAGTGATTGTTGTGTGTATCCGCCTGTAGGTGATTTAGTACGGAAGGATCACGGAAAGAAAACTATTGGCAATAAGCCCAACTCACCTTCATATTCATCCTTTCCAGGATCATCCTCCGCATCTGAAAATTCGGGTCTGGAGTATTGGACATTTGAGAAATCGGAGAACTGTACATGCCCCCAATCAATTTGTGTCCTACTACCAGGGTAATAGTCGTAGCCGTAGCCGTAACTCATACTTTCTCTACCTTGTCCGCACCTGACATTACGAAAAGATCTCAATGGCAAAAATCCGGGGAGCAACTCTATCTATTATCTTGCTTCTTGCAAGCACGCCAGTCAGGCGATCGGGTAGCTGCAGTAATGCCACCAAGTATTAGATTTCTCGAGGCCCTGAAGTTGTTAAGCCTCCTACCTACCTAGGAAGTATGGGTCGGGGGGTATCGGGTATCATGCGGCGCACTGCAGGGCGCGACAGCTCAGCAACAAAAAAATAAGTTATGGCAGATACGTCTATTGGACGGCACCAGAAAACAGAAGGGTTGTGAGCTCAGTAACTTTGATTTGCGAAATGCAAGCCTCGGATCATAACGGGCGAACGGGTGGGAGGTCCGGAGAGGTCATTCACGAGAGGTATTCTTGAGGCGAACGATGGATGGGTCCATTTCCCTCAAGGCAGGATTGCTGGAGAAAAAAGCATGCAGGCCTGACAAAACCCAGTCTGATTGCCCAGTCCCCTGCTTGCGATGGGCCACAGGCGCCCAAACCCCAAGGATTATAGCGAGTGCTGCATCGTGCCCATGCGCAATTGGCCCATGCAGAGCCAGCGCTGGCTGGCGCCACGTCGCTGGGGCGGTTGGGTTGGGTTCCATGGACGTAAGTATGTATCGGTACGGTACAGTCAGGCGAGCCTAACGGGGCAGGCCATCAGAGGACTCGACGAGGTTGAACAGAACAATGATGCATTGATTTGACCTACCTGGCCAAGTGTCGATGAGGCCTATCGCGGCCCAATAATAAGGTACTGTACCCAGGCTCGGATAGCAGAATCAGTACGGACCTGCATGGACGGGCCGCTGCCAGCATGACAATCAAACAACCTTGAGCCAAGCGGCACGAGTGACAGACAATCATGATGCGATGCGATGCTATGCGTACCAGGCAGGCAAGATAGCAATTGGGCAATAACTAGCAGACCAGCTTTGTGCAACACTGGTCAGTCTGCCTGGTAGCATGGCGGATATCAGAGCCTTCAGAGCCCGTCGTCGTCCACCGCCAGCTGCAAAGACGTCTGGACCGGCCTCAAGATCGAAGGTTGTCCGGACCCGCCATCCCCACGCCAAAGGCCGCTCCTAGCAGGCGGATCCCGGTACGGGCCTCCTCTCCAGGACGTCTCGGATGGAGGACAACATCTCAAAACCTTGGATGACTCGGCAGGTCGATCGATGGTGGATGGCTGCAACTGAGCGGTTTAGTTGCTTCAGATGTGCAACGTGGCTCGCTTCTGAAGCTTCTTCTGGCAGACCCATTATGCATCTCGATATCGGAAGCCCTCGGGCCTCAGATGTATGCCATTCCCCCTCGGTGGGGGGCAATTCATGTCAATCATTGTCAATACTCAGCATTTCCAGAAACGACCTGGTTACAACGCATATCTCTCGATGAGATGGCGCCCAACTCATCTCACACCTGCTTTTGACTGGCTCCTCGGCTTTAGGCTGCTCGAGCCTGATAGCATCATGACATCCACCCTCTCCGCCATTATACCGTTGTGACCGTTGAGCAGCGTTGCCGTCGAGGTTGTGGGCGTCGCGTGAGCTGAACTTGAGGTGTAGAGACAATAACATTGTCAATTTGTCCACGCCCATGCTCTGTGTCTCAAATAGAGAGGTCCATTTCACAACACGAAACTCTTGTTCTTGCGTCCCGTATTGATCAATCAACACATGCACCTCTGAATTCGTTTACAACCTCCACAACTTCCATCACAAGTAGCCAGCCACCCAGTTTTGCTTTGTAACACAGACAAGATCCGTTCCTGGCAGTAGCGTCATGGGCGGTATGAAATAGGGAGAGCGGTGAGTACTATGTAAGGCTGGCGTAAATGGAGAGGCTGGATCGTGAAAATTCTTGACTGCTAGGCCGCCAAGGATTAATAATAAGTGACAGTTGGAGAGAAATATGGACGGCTAACATATGAACGAGGCTGGGTCCCTTTCACGGCAGAACTTCACCATCTTTGTTTTCGATTATTATCAACATATAATTCATGAGAACCAAACCCTATACTAGCTCTACTCGATCTCCATGGTACCTAATTACTGCTTCTTTCAAACCTACGTGAGTATCTAGGTAACGAGATGTGACACTGCCTGAACAGGCCAAACTCGCCTTGTGAGGCCCTTTTTTTAAAGAGAGAAATCATCACAGTATTGCACCATTGTGCATGATGCACAGGTATAGACGAACGTGGAAGGAACGCCAGGTGGACAATGATTTGATGACAGCCTTTTTCTGTTATTGGTATCTCCATCCTGCAAAAGACAGACATAGGGTAGCTAGCTTTTCCCGCCTAATTGCATCCTCAATATCCCACAGTCCATCTTAACTCTGTCGCGTTTCGAAAAGGTCAGAAACCGCTGACCGGCGACAGTGATAGGCCGCCCCATCGCGCCTCCCGCTGAATCAAATCATTGTATTGTGGCGATTATAGCCTCAAAACCTCATGCGATCGTAGACCATCCCATTCTGGTTCATGCCGCCATAGGCCATACCGTTAAAGCGTGGTCCGTTATTCCCGAAACCATTATGGAATCCAGGATGAACTCCGTACGCAGGCGAGTTCTAGGCACCCTCGGTAGCCTTAGGCTCAGTCGCACTAGGGGCATACGAAGCTTGAGCTCTGTTCTTCTTGATGACTTCCTTCACTCGTTCCTCCGCCTCATCCCAGTCATCGGTATCTAGCTTGACCAAGTCAATACCATACTGCTCGGCAATCTTGCTCAAGGCATCGTAACTTTTCTTATCGTAAACGAAGCTGATGCTGACCCCGACACGGCCAAATCGACCGGTTCGGCCAATACGATGCAGATAGGTCTCGGCATCTGGTTCAGTGTCGCCTCTTCCCTTCATGGGGATGTCATAGTTGATAACCATGGACACACTGGAAACATCGATACCACGAGCCAAAACATTGGTGGTAATGAGGACCTTGTTCTCGCCCTGGCGGAATTTGGACAAAAGATCATCTCGCTCGAATCCATCAAAAGCGGCATGGAGTGCAGAGACCTTGTGACCATCTGCTACCATTCGCCTCTGAATCTCGTTGGCGCTTTCTCGTGTCTGTGGAGAGTTAGAGCAGAGATCCAACGATAACCAGTACTACTTACCTTGACGAAGATGACTGACTGGCCGATGGTCATCAATCCATAAAGCTTGCAGAGAATATCGTACTTGGTGTTGTCATCTGGGCAGTCGATGAACATTTGAGAGATGCCCTTGACTGTGAGCTCACTACGCTGCAACTTAAGACTATGGGCGTTAGGCGCGAACTTGCTGGCATACTTCATGACATTCTCGGGGAAGGTGGCCGAAAAAAGAAGGACCTGAATGTCCTTGGGGAGCATGCTATCAAGTTTCAGCGTTTCGTCGGTAAACTCCAACTCCGTGGGGACTTACTTCTTGACCCGAAGGCACTGGTCCCCGAGTCCTTGCTGATCCAGCATGTTGTCGGCCTCATCGAGGACAAGGACGCGGAGTTGAGAGACATCTAACTGTCTGCGTCGAATGATGTCCATCACTGTACCTGGAGTACCGACAATGACACTAGCTCTGACGGGTTCTCCACGAGGGAGTGCGCCAGGGATCGCAGCAGCAACCTTCTTATTCTCGATAAAGCGGCCGATGGCGTTGATAACTCCTTCAATTTGTCGCGCCAGTTCTCGGCTAGGTGCAAGAGCAAGAGCTTGGGGCTGGTCAGGTTTGCTGAAGTCAACTCGCGACAATATCGCGGTTACAAAGGCAGCGGTTTTGCCAGTGCCAGACTGGGACTGCGCCAACATGTTTCGCGGCGGATCGCTGAGCATCAGCGGAAGTGATCTGCCTTGTACCTTGGAGGGCTTCAGAAAGTTAAGGCTGAGGAGACCCTTCAGAATATCCTCGCGGCTGTAATAGAAACGTCAGTGATGTTTCTCCCGGAATGAGATGATCACCACCTACAGGCCAAGATCCTGCCAGGTGGTGGCGGAGTGGAAGGGAGTAGCTTCATTGTTCTGTAGCTCGCTCAGGGAGACCTCGACATCCCATTCAGGCTCATGGAGACCAGAGCCACCGAGGTCCTCGATGTTACCGTCGGCTTGACCAAGTTCGCCAGTAGAGGCGGGAGCACTTTCGACTGGAGGATCCGCAGCAGCCTCATCGGGCTTTGTAATTCGGCTCGCGAGATCAGCCATGGTGAGTGTAGTGTTATGCTGTAAAAATACGTTTCGGCGATCGCAAGGTGGAAGGAGAGAAGTCAATACGGTGGGGGGGGGGGGGGGGGGTTCTCGAGGCCCTTGAGCAGGCGCTAGAAAACAAACAGCCCGACAAGATCACGTCGTTCCTTTAACCTGCACGAGCCGGCGCCGAAAAAGCTTCGAAAAGAGATGTAGAAAATGAGAAAATGTTGAGGTATGGGTTAGCCTAAGTCGAGAGAAATACTCAGGTAGGTAGGCAGGCGGATAGGCATAAACAAAAGCTCATGCCAGTTACCGCGCGGTGACGAGAGGTGAATTGACTGGGAAGCTTCCTTCTCCAAAGTTTTGGCGGGGTCCAAGTTATTGGAGGGGTACATGCAGAGCAGTGCCTAGGAAGGTACCTAAGTACCTACCCATTGGGTGGAGTTCATTCAAGCTTCCATCAATGCCCGCCCAGGGCGGACTAACTTACCTATGTGGGCGGCTACCGCTAATTACCCGGCGCATTTGGTCTCACATCTAATCCAGACTCATACAGTTGTGTATAAATCGAGATAGCTTCGGCATAAAGCTCTAAACTCAACTTACGCAACCATCCCTTGAACCAGGAAATATCAAGACTCCGCTCTTCAAGCTTTCATAACTCCATACATCATACAATAGTCCTGAATAACGACAATGGCAGCTCCGCCGCCGCCACCTCAAGGAGGGCTATCTCTCTATGAGAATCTGCTGGATCCCAATGATACGCCTTCAACCTCAGCGACAATATCTTCAGCCCCTGTTCTGTACAGCCAAACAGAAGACACATCTGCAGAAATTGTCGTCAAGAAGCCCATTGATCCCGCTCTTCGCTTTCAACCTATACGTCGTCCACAGGTGAAGCAAGCCAAGCCAAAGCCGGCATTCCCCAAGCCGGCTGTTTCTAAGCAGGCTGTGAATCCTACTCCTCCCGCTCCTGTGCAACCGAAGACTACGCTTGCAGACTGGGCCGCAACTGAGGAAGATGAGTGGATATATGGCATGGGTGAAAAGCGTCAGCGTGGCGGTCGCAAGAAGAAGAAAAAGAGACAACAAGAGGAATTTGAGACGAACTGGGACGATATTTATGACCCTACACGGCCAACTAATGTTGAAGAGTACCTGCATAGTGATGAGAAAGTCCAAGAGGTCAGAGATTGGAAAGACTTGCTTTATAGACACCGGCGTAAACGCGACGAAAGCGACCTCTCAGATGAGGACGAGGATGAACAAACCCAGCATGTTCCTTCAAGTGAGTTCACTACAAACAACCTCTTAGTTAAATTCTTACCTTTATCAGATCGGTTCGCTCCACCTTCGTCATATGCTTTCGTACCACCACCGCCTCAATCACCCCCAGGACCGCCTCCAGGCGATGTTAGTGGGGACGATGCATTTGCTCGCCGTTTAGCTATATCTCAAGGGGACGCTCCTCCTCCTGCTGCACAGGCATCACCCTCTCAGCCTTCCAATTCAGCCACCATATCACGCGCTCCCGTAAGATATTCAAAGCCACATGACGACGAAGACGCAACAGGGGATAATGTCGAAGACGATGCATATTCTCCGCCCCCAGCTCTTGGGTCCAGTCTTTCGGAACAACCTGGTGGCGATTCTCAGACTCGGTCAAGCCGTCCAGGCCAGTCTGGTTTTGCCCATCGATTGATGAGCAAATACGGATGGACAAAGGGCAGTGGCCTTGGTGCTGATGAGTCAGGAATTGTCAACCCTTTGCGTGTTCAAGTCGAGAAGCGGCGGAAGAAAGCCGACGCAGATGGCGGAGGATGGGCCGAGCCAGGTGGTAAGGGTAAGATCATTGGTGGGGAGCGCAAAGAGGAAAATGCAGGCAAGTTTGGTACTATGAGTGATGTCATAGTACTGCGCAATATGCTTGAAAATATGCCAAATCTCGAGGATGAGATTGCAGGAGGTTTGGGACAAGAGATCGGAGAAGAGTGTGGAGAAAAGGTTTGTGAAAGTTATGTCCTTTTTGGGGCATTATATAATTAACAAAGATACAGTACGGACGTGTGGAGAGACTATACATTGACCAGGAAAGTCGCAGAGTGTTTATCAAGTTCACAAATCAAGTTTCAGCCCTTCGGGTGAATATCCTGTTTCCTCTTTCGCAACCGCAAACAGCTGACAACCCATACAGGCAGTCAATGAACTAGATGGTCGTGTATTCAATGGCAATACAATAGTCCCCGAATTCTTCGATACAGAACAGTTTGAGCAGGGGAAGTATCACTAAAAAGAGTGCTTCTTACGACAGGTCAAGGCTAGGCAGTGGGACAGAAGCAAAGATTAAGGGGCAGAAACAAGCCTTATACTCAAATATTGTCAATATGGAGACATATCCATTGCAGATTTGGAGGAAGCGACTTTACCCAACCAGAGTCTGTATTCAACATGAAACAAGTAATATTCCAGTCCATATACTCGTATAGCCTTCCCCTCTCAGGCGTTGGCGTTGTCTTGAGTGTGATATTCCTTAGGAGGGACAAATTTAGAAGATAGATAGATCAAAAGCACGTTTCACTCATGATTTAACCAAGGAACCTGGTAAAACCCAAATGTAAAGAATAGTTGACAATCAGGTGGATGGAGAAGGATTTATATTCAAAATAGACCTGCAACTAGGCAATCTTTGATATTAGTTGCAGGCCGAAAAGATTCCTGATGACTCAATGGTCAGAATAAAAAAGAAGCGCTTATCACAAACTAAACATCTTTGTATGATGATTTAAGTGAAATATAAATTTTGAGGGCTCGGCGAACATGATCTCAAGAATAAAGTCCAAATACAATCGATTATTAAGCTCTAACAGGTTATCCTTTACACGCAGTTACCCCACCCCATGAAAAGCATTTTGTGCCCCATGATGACCAAGCACAATATGTCGTAGAGAAAAGTCAGGAAACATGATGACGACGATAATGACGCCTTTAAAAGAAAAGCCAGCAATCTTCATCTCCGTGCTTAAAAGAGCTGGGCAATGGCAGCAACACCTGCAAGAGCAAGAATAGCCATGTTGACGCTGACAATGCCAGCAGCATCCTCCTTGTTGTTACTGTTGTTGCTATCGGAAGAGCCGTTGCTCTCCTCACCACCGTCCTTGCCTTCGTTGGCCTCCTTATTGTTAGATGTGCACTTCTCCTCACCATCGATCTTGTTGTCCTTCTTGAGGTTGTCGAAGTAATCACAGAACTCCTTGATATCGGTGGTCGAGGAAACAACGACACTGCCACTAACTTGGTCAAGCTTGGGAAGTTCCACCCTAGAAATCACTCATTAGACTTGGAGATGCTATGTGCTGGAGGGGATTTACTCACTTCTCGAAGTTGCCTCGAAGGGCAACACCACCAGTGACCTTCTCGAGCTTGGGGAAACCATCAATAGCCTCAAGCTTGGTATTGTTCTGGATGGTGAAACCGCCGCCAATCTCCTCGAGGACGGGGAAGGAAACGTTGGTGAGCTTGTTCATATCGACAAGAGACAGGGTCTCCGTGATCGTGGTCAGGTTGGGGGCGGCGAAAGACTTGAGCTCGGGGTTGGCGTTCAACTTCAAGCTCTTGGTCACCTCCTGGAGAGCAGGAACCTTGAAGGACTTGGCGCTAGAAATTTGGATCTCGGCAGCAGTTTCGAGCTTGTTCATGGTAATCTCCATAACGTCGTTGCCATTGTCGAAGATCAGGAGCTGGGTAGTAACGTTAACAAGATCGGAGTTGAAAGCGTTCATCTTTCGGTTGTTGTCAATCTGGAAACTCTCGACACTGGCGACGCTGAGACCGCTAAGATCACTGATGAAAGTGTCGGTAATTCGAATGCTCTTGATCTTAGTGACGCCTGCGGTACCGAAGTTCAGCTCGCCAAGTCGGGGAAGCTTGATGAAGTTAAGCTCGCCCAGGCTCTCGAGGGAAGAGAAATCGAGGTTGTTGAGAGCCTCGAGGTTGTTGAGCTCGAACGTTCCAGTGATGGAATTAATAGTGGTACTGGAGAGAGAGATAAGGTCTCCAGCGTTCTTGGCCTGGAAGTTACCCTTGATCTGCTTGGGGCCGTTGATGACAACGGCACCAGACACAGACTTGTCAACGATGACATCAGCGTCGACAACATCGCAGCTGATGACTTGTGTAGGTTCGGTGATCTTGATGTCCTTGGTACAAGTGGCAGCTAGACAAGGTTGTTGTTAGTAGGATATCCGAGATGGTGCATCTGATTTTACCCACCAGAAACGGCAGAGACACCGAGGGCCGCAATGGCCGAGAGGACCTTAACGGAATGCATTATGCTCTGAATAAACAAACAATTAGATAACGTTGACTATACACGAGTGCGTGAAGACTGCAGGCTGATCTGTCGCGGTGGTCCCTATGAATGTCGGTCCAAAGTAGAACCGCCTCGAAAGAAGCGATGCTGATGATGAATGGTGTCAAAGCGAGCAACTGCAATACAATGTCGATGCTGATAGCAAAGCCCCCTTTGGCAGGAAAAGGGATGTTCAATGCCAACCAACCTGGAAGGAATGCGTGAGAGGGAGGGGGGAAGAGGAGATGCGTCAAGTCAAATCGTAGGCAAGAAATGACCAAATCGTAAAGTGAATGGACGAGGAAGCGTACAAAAAGAATATTTGAGGCAGGTGAAGGAAGAAAGAAAACAAGACGGCAAGAGAGACGGGACGGAAAAGTTGAAACCAATCAAGGAGCACAAGCCAAGTAAATGCGCGTCTCGGCAAGCACCTCACAATGGATCGAGCCAGTCGACCGAGCGATGAACGTTCGTACGTACGTACCTAATTTGCAAGGGGAAAGGATCCTGTGATTTTGTTGGATGGTGTTGATTCTTCAAATCCTTGGGTGTTTCTCGGCGAACGACTGAGATATATCACGGAACTGTAAGAATATTCCTAGAACTAGATAAGTCTGGCAGAGTAGAGCCTGACGAAAACGAGTGGCGTGAAGAGAAAAACTGGACGAGAAATATTACCGACAAGGAGAGGAAAGAAGAAGTTCGAAGGAGCGAGAGAAGAAAAGAGGAGGAGACGGGAGGGAGGAGATGAAAGATGGTCGACCGAGATGAGTGCACGGTGGGAATTCGGCACCGCCTGCATGGGGCATGGGGGACCAGGGGAGCTACCAGGGTGGGTTCGAGTTGGATGGCAAAACCTAAGTTCATGGACAAAAGCAGGGCACCGACAGGTCAATCACCAGTTTCGGGGCCCATTCTCCCAGGGGCACTCAGACACTGAAGACCAAAAAGGAACCAGTACCGGCCCAAGGCGATGCCAGGGCGAGCTGGACGGGTGCGACGGGTCCATTGACCAGGTGTGAGAAATGCCTAGGTAGGGATAGACGGCATAGGCACTAATCTCCTGCTAATGGTCCAGAGACATGGGCCCACTGACTTGGTTACGCCTCATCTGTTACTGTACATATCAGACTATCAGTGCACCGCTCAACACGACGTGAATTATTGACACCAACCACCACTGAACTATCAAGACGCTAGCTAATTCATTGACAGGTTTTTTTTCCCAATCTATCCTAATTTACGGCAATATAGGTTCTTTTTCTACCTATATTCCGAGCCAAGACCTTATGCGCTCGCATTCTATACCAACCTCCGGCTTCACAAAAAGCCCAATGGCCGCGTAAGCAGAGCTAGATGCAACAACGATGACAACACTCTCTGCCTTCCAGTCTGCTTGGCCAGCAACCAAAACAGTCAACAGCCCCCAGAGAGGAAATTAGTGGGTACATATTTTCTTCTATGTACCTCTTTGACTTTAACTGCGTTGCATATGCATTAGCGGGCTCTACCAGGCACCGCGGCTCCTATAGCCACTCCAAGCGCATTACTGAATCTAAGTATCCAGCTTTGAATTTATTCACATAATTCTATAACCTTCTTTCATGGTAGACAACCATTCTTGAGGAGGCACATTTGCGCATGATTCTTCTATTGGACTCACTCCGATATATATGTACTTAAAGTCGATTGTCCTTGTTATTCCCTGACAATCTCAGCACCCAAATCAGCTACAATCTCCAGCTTTGTGCCTCTAATTCCATCCGCATCGCATGTCCTCGGGGAGAAAAATTAAACGACCCCAACTACACCAAAATTCGCTGGATCGAGGGGTCGTTTTTTATTTCCCCCCCAGGCATGCTACGGGCGCCGTTCAGAGTATCCACCTTTCGCATCAACTAGCAGGGGCCCTAAACTCCATGTCTTTAACGTGTATCCTGTGTTGATAGCAAAATACCTTCTAATCGAGCGATCCCATCGTGCCATTATCTGACATGACACTCCTTTCAAAGTATTCGTTAACAGACGGAGACATTGCACCGCCTTCCCTGTCAAATTCATCTTGTTCCATTTGTCTTTTTTGCCCATGTCCGCTGGTTCCCAGGCTGGGCCTGGATTCTCAATCTTCAATTCCTTTCTTCCACTGAGACGTCATCATTTCCATGAGACAAATCAATCATGATGCCAGTCGGAGGCAAAGGTTACACAGCCGACCTGTCAAGGGCGATAAATACTGTATACCTGGCATAAGGGTAGGACAGAGTCCAGTCACAGATATGACAATCATTCAGCCGAGCGAACACGAGCCTATCTCTAATGACATGAGTATTAAAACGAGCTCATTAATCGATATTAGACCCAAGTGATTGAAGAATCAATTATCAGAATCACCAAGCATAAACACCACTCAAAGTCTCGAATCTTATTACTGACAATACGATACGACTTTTCTCGGCATCGAAACTTCCGGAGGCTCCGGGGATAACAAAGCCCAATGCTTCTCCCTTTACGGATATTTCTACTCCGTATCATCATTCCACTTCACGCACTCGCTTCCCTTTCCTTTTTGAATATCTCCTTAGTATTCGGAGTCTCGGACAACTGATATGCAACTCGACTGTCACTGTCACCGGGGTCCATGTGCTTCTTTTCTTTTTCTCTTTCCCCTTTAACATGAGTCTCAAGTGATATGGTAGTCCTGCGTTCGATCCCAGCCTGCCCAGCTCTTCTTTATCTCAGTGGATTGTCACTCATACAAATGTGCTGGGGCACATGCCGCGGATAGATCCAAGATTACGATCTTAAAATGGACTTTTTTTCTCGCACCGCCCTTTAACCGAAATTTGCCCCTGGTTTGTTTTCATGCCATATCACAGCGGCCATGGGTTTCGTTATCTTTCAGTTTCACGGACTCGAGATGTCCATTGAGGATTATCTTGATTATAATCATCATCCAGGTAATCAAAATGACGCACCAGATCATATTGGACATGTCTATCTTCCGTGTATCTCAGACAATGGCTTTTCAGGGTTCATTGGCCTCGTTGAAAACCCCAGCCTCTAAGGTCTTTCCGAACCTGAACCATCAGATCAGACTGTGAGAGGGAAGAAAAAACTGTTATCAGCTGAGGGCCCACGGCTATGAATGGTACTAAATACATACGTTTGAACACTAATTTAGATCAGGTATGCCCGGATTTCTTCCCGTTGGCCACTCGGTTGAAACTTCCGCTGTCCAAGAGGCCACGACGGGACGCCTCCATTCCATCGAGGCATGTACTGTGTGCGTGTGTGTGTGTGTGAATCGACGCTATCCGCCGCCCCCTTGACGCGTTACACTCTCCACATTCAGACAGCCAAGCCTGCAGCTTGTGTGGGATCGGCTCCGTCACTAACCAAGCATCTTCCCACTTCCCGCTTCAATATCTGCCCAGACACCTTGCAGAGACTCGACGATTTGCGAAGTGGTTGCACAAAGACTTTCATTTATGGGCCTCACTCGAGGTTAAATTCCCCTTGGCTATCACATTGGCCCATTTAGCTCTCGCGATCTGCGAGCTAACGTCGAGTTCGTTGTTCGTCAGACACGTATCCATGTGTCTTGTCTGATACATTGTACATGGCATCCTCACTACCTTTGTTTTTCTTTGTTTTTTTGCAACCTTCACTATGTACCAAGATGCCAGGATGCATCGAGGCCCGCTTCAGTCTCGGCAGCGGCGCCTTTGGTCGATTCGTGGCGCAACCGTCTTCGCCCCCGTTATGGGTAAATCCACAAAAGCAGGGCCTCCCCTGGAGCCGATCGCCGATGGCGAATCATGTTCTTTGTGCAAGCTAAGCCAATTATATTTGCTGTCGTGATCCTTTAACACCAATAAGAGATATGCTCTTCAGATGAGAAGACCTCACCAACTCATTGCAGTATGAGAAACCCATTATGTATTATTAGACGCGTACGTCGGACTTTATTCACCGGGTCCAAACAGACCATGAGGACAGCTATGTAGTAAATCTGTGCATCGATTCTGTAGTATGACATCACCACTCGCAGTGGTAACCGCGGAAGTGTATCCGATCAACCCAATGTAGGATTCTATATCTTTGTCTGCGAGGCACAATAACAACAAACACATACCGACCCAGCAACCGAAGTTTATTCCATTGTGCTGATATCGGTCTCCTCAACTCGCCACATGTACCACATGAAGAGACTTCGATATGGTGAGAACTTAGCCGACAGCTCAGTCATATCCTGCTCCGACATGTACTTCCATTTACCACCGCCTTTGGCCTTGAGCTTGGCAATATCACGCCCCACGAATGCAGCCATACCTCTCTGAACACCCAGATCACCGAGTGAAAAGACGTCCATTCGTTTCAGCCCGAAGCATGCAAACATCTCAACGGACCACTTCCCAAGGCCTCTCACGGCAATCAGCTTTTCCATGACCTCCGCATCTGAAGCATCATAGAGCATTTGAGCACTAAGTTCTCCACTGACGAACTTTTCTGCGAGACCTTTGATGTACTCAGCTTTGCGTTGCGATAGACCTGCTGTACGGAGCTCGTCGATCGACTTGGCAACCACCTGGGAGGGATGAGGGAATCGGTTTCCTGGTTGCTCCTCGAACAATGTGAGAAACTTGGCCTTTATAGACTTGGCTGCAGCTCCTGATACCTGCTGGCTAATGATGCCACTGGAGAGGTTCTCAAATGGGTCTATCTTCTCTGCCAGTCCCTCTGGTGAGAATACTCTGCAGTGGTGGCTCTCCACTAGGGGTTTCATGCGAGTATCAACTTTGACCAGATAGTCGCATGCCTCTTTAAGGAGGTTCTCTGTTGTCGTCTTAGCCTGCGGTGCCTTACTGGGCGATAAATTATCAATGTCCCGTGAGGTAACAAGACGTGACGTCTTTGGCGAGAGGAGCGTTGCGTTTGTCAGCCTGGGGTTTGCAAGTCGTGTAACGGCCGCAGTACGAGGCTTCTTGGTGATGCTAGTCGGTTCAGCAAAGAGCCCAGCAGCAGCAGGCGTTGGTGTCTTTGGTGGCGGAACAGCTGGTGTTGCAGGCTCGCCTTGTGCTCGCTTCCTTGGGGGTGGTGTTGAAGGTGCCTCGGGCTCGTCCTGAACGGCAGCTGCTTTACGCTTCCGACCTGTAGCCTTCGATCTTGGTTTCTCCGATGACTCTGCCATGGAAGCAGGCTGGGTGCTGATGCGTGAGGATCGTCTTGTGGTGACCATGATGTGCGTCGGACTGAGTCCTGTCCTTGTTCCGAGTATTTGTGAATATGATAGGAATTGCTGTAAGGCCAGAGAGGGATGACGTCGTAAGAGCAAAGTAGGCATAACACAATCGGCTCACGGTAAATGCACTGCTACTCCCAAGGAGCCTTTGGCGTAGCAGAGCCTTTATTCTTGAAATTGGCAAGTATTCCTGTTGGCGAAAGTGTCAGTCTTCTGCTTATTTCACGTTTATGAGTCTTTGGGATATGCGCCCTGTTTCATGTCATTGGTCGACCTCTTAGCGTATTTAGAGCCAATAACGTCACAGGTTGAATAAGGTACAGTCCTCAGGGGTATCAAATGTGAATTTCCGCGATTTTTTAGGTTTTTTTTGCCACAACGGAATTAGAAATACTAATAAGATATCATCTACTTAGTATATCTATGGAGATAATACTGGAGTGATCAGCAAGCAGATCGGTATAGATTGGCCACTGAGAATGACTAATCTAAGTACCGATTTTACATTTGATCCCCCTGAGGGCTGTACCTTACCTTCCACTACCTCCACTGTCAATTAAGACAATGGACTGACGATTATGTAATTGTAACCTGTATCTATCTCCTCTCTTTTATGGATGTCTTGTGTACCCTATATTTCTGATCAGACTTCTATCATTTCTTAGCACGAGCTTGCATCTGCCCAGTGAGTCCGTCGATGGTACTGTTACATATTAGTCACTCTAAAGACCAAACAGAGGCGTAACATTGTTCATAAACAGCATGTAAAAGGTGATACGAAGTCTCCATCGCTTTTAGCACGGTATCACGTACTACCTACATACAATGCGATTAGTTCCAAAGGTCAACAGAAGAAGAAGAAGAAGAAGAAGAAGAATAACATATATTCACAAAGACCCATAGCCACGACTTCAATTGCTTCTTTGGAGCAGTCTCTAGGGTAAGTATATATCCGTCACTGACGTTAGCTTTTCCACCGGCCCACACGGCAGCCGCTGAAACCACTGAAGAATGGAGCGTACAGCGGGTCAGTGGACTGCCTGGAAGCTCTGGAACGCTCCTGGGACCCTGTCCCGGCCACAACCCGGACTGTCGTGTCGAGCCAACGAAAGTCAAGGTGTTGATCCGAGCTATCACAACGTGGATTAATGTCATGTCAATAGTGCTTTTTGGTTTATTTTTCTTACCTGGATTCTTACAACCGGTGCCTATCGACTTCACCAATTCTTAATGAGAACCATCACACACTCGTTTTCGGTCGTACCATCTATTTTTGCTTAATGCGAATATTATATATTTTTGTGCCACTCTGGAAACGCTAGGCCCCTTACGCGACAGCAATAACCTCAAAGCCGCCAGCAAAACCCCTGTACAAAGGCGTATCAGGGTATAGTCTGCCCAAGCACGAAATTACACGGGAGCCGCCGTAGAGCTCTGCGGTACAGAACAGGATCAAAGGGTTGATAGACGGAGCGGTTGCGACAGGGGGAATCGAAAGAACAGCGAACCTTGGAAGACCTCACGTGGTTGCTGACGACAAAACGTGAGCACAGCTGGAACGACAGCGCCAGTTATCGCCTCTGCGACAGATTATCCTATCCTAAGAATAGAGCGAGAGGACGGCTTGCTAAAGCATTCACCATGCTTCTCCCTGGTGGTGGACTTAACTGGAAGGCCGCAAAGGCCCAAATGCCTCCAAGCAGAGTATTGCGGAGCAATTTGACACGATCACGATTACTCCTCCTAATAGGCGTTACTAGCATTGTGATGCTGCTGTACCGTACTTTTCGAGCATCACCTCCGGGACCACAAAAGTCTGTACCGTCAGCTCGGTTCGAGTAGAGGAACTCGACTAACATGGAAACAGTGTTCGTTGCTGGGGCCCAAACAAGTCGCCCATGGAAATGACACCGAACGAGCATGCTCTATGGAATGCACACATGCAGACACCAGTCCTCTTCAACCATCATAAACCACTAAAAGTCGAATCTCCTTCGATCCAGCACATCGACTTGAACCCGATCACCTCGAGCCCACAGGCCCTCATCCGAAACGAACGAGTATTGATCTTAACACCTCTGAAGGACGCCGCTCCTTTCCTCAAGAACTACTTCAAACTCATCGCAGAGCTCACTTATCCGCACCGCCTGATCGATCTCGCCTTCTTAATATCTGACTCGAAGGACGATACACTCGCTGTCCTTGCTTCCGAGCTTGACCACCTACAAAAGCGGAAGGACGAGGTGCCATTTAACAGTATTACTGTTGTCGAAAAGAACTTCCATTTTCACCTCAGCCAGGATGCAGAGCAGAGACATGGGTTTGAGGTACAAGCGCCACGTCGCAAAGCCATGGCTAAGGCAAGAAACTACCTCTTGGCTACAGCTCTGAAGCCAGAGCACTCATGGGTGTACTGGCGTGACGTTGATATCGAACAAGCGCCAAGACGTATCATTGAAGATTTTGTTGCGCATGACAGAGATATTCTCGTGCCCAGTAAGTCCCTTAAAGATATTCTGAGACATCATGGCACTGACACATCCGAGACATTTGGTTCCACAGGTTCGAGAAGGGTGTTGATATCGAAGGTCGATGTAAGTACTCAAGTCTAGCTATGACCTGAGACTTACTAATTTGCAATCGCAGTCGACTACAACTCATGGATCGAGTCCGACAAAGGCCGAAAGCTCGCGAATAGCCTGCCGAAGGACACAGTCATTGTCGAAGGCTACAAGGAATTCGACACTGGGCGCGAATACATGTGCAAGATGGGGGATTGGCGCGAAAACAAAGATGTTGAGGTTCAACTGGATGGTATTGGTGGTGTCAACATTCTGGTCAAGGCAGACGTTCATCGATCAGGTTTGTGGTCACAGTATATCAAGTTCCATAACGTCGCGATTAACATCGTCTTTAGGCATCAACTTTCCAGCGTATGCTTTTGAAAACCAGGCCGAGACCGAAGGCTTTGCCAAGATGGCTAAGCGTGCCGGCTATCAAGTTATTGGTCTCCCAAACTACATCGTATGGCATTACGATACACAAGAGAAGGGTGGTAACTTATGATGAGAGCCGCAGTTCTGAAGAGCAAGTGGAGTTGATTTTTTGACCTGACTTATCTACCTGATGACTCTCGACCAGCTCACTCCATACACGCAGACTCATGACGTTACGCCGTTAACGTTTCCAACATTTTTCCAGACCACTCGGTCGATGCTCATCTTCAAGTTAAGCTTGGAAATGAGCAACAAAACATTATCCTTCAACGAGTAACTATTTCGTTTGATTCGACTCGATCTGTCGTGTATTTAATACGGTCAATGTGGGCGCTAGGGGTATCTATTGGAGGAAGGGGCTAAAAGTGAAGCAGATGCTTTCTGTAATATTTGGGAACTGTTTTCTTATTATCAGTCAGGAAATGCGCTGTGCCATGAAGACTCAGCAGTAATGTGTGTTAGGAAGAGGAGCTTTATATAGAGGGAGCTGACGGAGTATGGAGCCAGATGTAATATATATAGTATGGGCCGTTTTCTGGAGTTGAGGATACACTGATGATAATCATCAGTATAATTAGCCAAAGGATTTCTCGTCGACTATGCTTGAACATGAGCCGACGAACGTAACTAGGTACTTTCTGCAATTCCCGCCTGTCAAGAAGTGGAGAGGCGGAAAAGCGAATACTATTTTATGAAAGAACAACTCAAGCATGAACATACTAAAAGAACCAAGCTATTACACCTAAAATTCATCTATCATATCTCACTTGTGAATAGCCTCATATCTCGTCGGAGTGACATGGGTAGTTGAGATCGGCCATTTGAATATTGCGTCACATGAGACGGGTGCACCTGAGCGATCTTGCAATTATAGCAGACAACCCCACAATATGCAATTAAGAGGAAATGGCGGGCAAGGCCTAGGTGCCGTCATCACACAGGCAACGATAAGAGTCCCGCAGGCTACCTTTAACTCTACACTACCTAGGACGACGACGCTGACGACAACGAACATCACAACCACGGGGTATATCGTGCTTCCTATTCATCTAATACTAGAAGCTTCCGATATCCTGTGTAGCCCCGGTGGATTTATTCTCCTGGAGCCTGACCCCACTACCCAACACGGAGTCGAGGCTCATTACGCCATTTTCTGCCCCGACACTGCACGACGAGATCGCTCAACAAGAGGAACAGGACTCGCGCTCCTTTTCCTTTATCAAACTCACATTTCTCCCCAATCTTGACTGATCAGCAACTGTAAACATGTGGGGTTGGTTTGGTGGCGCCGCGGCCCAAAAACGCAAGGACACGCCCAAGAATGCGATCCTCGGGCTGCGAGCGCAGCTTGACATGTTGCAGAAGCGCGAGAGACATCTCCAGACCCAGATCGACGAGCAGGATGCTACCGCACGCAAGAACGTGAGCACCAACAAGAACGGTACGTGATCATCTCAATGAGATTCGTAATGCGGGGCAGAGATGCTGATCTATATGATAGCGGCCAAGGCGGCCTTGAGGCGCAAGAAGACACATGAGCACGCGCTCGAGCAAACCGTTGCACAGATCGGTACACTAGAGCAGCAAATCAACTCGATCGAGTCCGCCAATATCAACAAGGAGACTCTGGCAGCCATGAGCAACGCCAACGCGGCCATGAAGCAGATCTATGGAGGTCTTACGGTGGATAAGGTTGATGCGACAATGTACGTTCACGCCACGCTTATTTATGCCACTTTGTATGAGATGTGTCCTTGGCTAATCTGAAATTACAGGGACGAACTGCGTGAGCACAATGCAATGAGCGACGAGATTGTCAACGCAATCACCTCGAACTCATTAGGCGAGCCGATCGACGAGGATGAGTTGGAGAACGAATTGGATGAGCTACAACAGGAGCAGCTCGACGAACAGATGCTCAAGACGGGCACCGTCCCCGTGTCAGATGCTGTGCATAAGCTACCCACGCCGGCTAGGGAAGAGCGTATGTGCCCTTGCTCAAGTTCTTTTTTGTGTAAATACTAACATTATACAGCCGTGTCAAGCAAGAAGCAGGCAGTTGAAGAAGATGACGAGGAAGCAGAACTTCGGAAGTTGCAGGCTGAAATGGCCATGTGAGATTGTTAATAGAGGAATTTGATGTTTGCATAGCATTTGGTTGGTGGGGACTGAGGGCGAAGCTGCATTATATGTGGCGTTTTCATCTACCACAGACAAGAGATGGCCTCTTTGTATTCGGAGCTTCCTGTGCCCTGGCGGATTTGTGGTTCTATTGTGGGTGTTATCGTCGGCGTTGGCGTCTAAGGTTGTTGTTGATCTTTATCGTTTACGAAACTCTTTCCATCTTTCGCCTGGCAGTTCGACTTGAGCATCGTGACCGCACAGAGGTGTTTCTGATGACGGTATGACTGGCAAAGATGCACTTGATAAGAGACCTGTGTGATGGTTGACGAGGCTTGAAATATGAGAGAATCTAGATCTTCAATGCGAATATATTCCATAAAGTTGACCAAATCTGTCAATGAGATAATAAATTGCCGGTGATGAGAACACCCAGCTTGCATGATGAGTCGGGTGTTGTTACTGGAAGAGGAAGCCAATGGACATGAATGCGGACATGACACCAATAGAGCTATGGCATGGTAGCATAATAGGTGATAGTGCTTATATCGTTTGGCTATGAGGATATGAAGAAGGCCAAGAAGACATTGTGGGTCGCATCACTATTTGATTGATTCATAGACGCCCATTTGAACCGAACTGAAACAAGGTTAAGGTCTCTTGGTCAGCCCCAATATTGTCTTTAGGATCTCGCAACGAACCGAGAGGTCCATGTACAATCAAGACGAAGTGACGCTGAGATCTTTCAGCTGGGCTGGAGGTGACCGTTTCAGAGGAACTCTAAGAGGATAAGTCCACGATGACCACCCAACTGACTTCGAAACCAGCCAAGGCGTAGAAAGGGTAGTCATCACATCTACAATATCAAGCTTAATAAAGGTCGCCGATCTGCAGCAGAAGGAGTACCTTAGGGTGGCCTATACTAGGCCCCTAACTGAGGCTATACGAACACCGTAATTGGATGGAGATGGCTTCACGTGATCAGTCATCATGTTTCCAGTTGGGGGATTGGCTGTGGTTGGCTGTCAGCTGCTGACGCCCAAAAGGGCCCTCCCGCGTCTAACGGCGCTACAAGAAGCGTCAGCCAGTCATAGCTCTAACTCTAACCGCCAAACAAAACGCACACCGTCCGTCGAGTTTCGGATCGTCCAAGTATTTCGCCTCTGCATTGCACGCGCGCAAAAATAGAACGCACTTGCAGCAGGATATCTCGGATCCAGCCTCTTCCACAATGACGCAGAGAGCAATCGAGGGCCCGCTCTGGCGGTTCCATAGCCCTCGAGAGGCCCTGGAGCTGAAGAGGAGGCTTGCAGATGCAGGACTTACAACGCCCAGCAAGCGCTGGCCTTACATGTCATGATCAGCTTGCGTGATGTAGCGGGAGACGGCGGCTGCTGAGAATGTGTATGCTGCATATGCACAGTCCAGTCAAGTCCAGCTCAGTCTTGTCTTCATATGCCCCCTTGTTTCCTAACTCATCCATCCGTCGTGACTGTGTTTCGCATTTTCTCTTCTCTTTTTCCTCTGTCGTATCCTCTGTGACCGCTTGTACAAACTCTCACTAACTAATTTCTCCTTGATTTTCTTTTCCCTTTGTTCTTTTGTCACGACTGCTCATGAATCCACTTCGTTGAGATGCTGGTCATCTCCTTTAATAGGATACCCTTCTCTTTAGGTGAGTTCACCAGCCCAACATGCCCTGCCTCAAGCTCGAGCTGATTTCCGTTATTAGATGTTTCGTTGTAGAATGGCCAGTTGGCCATTTTCCTTCGTGCCGGCATGGTTGATCTTTTGTGTAACTGTCGTACTCGCGACTAATATCTCCAACGAATTCTCGAGCTTCATCCCCAGCTGTGCCGGAGAATGCTTCGCCTCTTTCCTTAACGTCAATTATGCTCAGGATGTTTGCACCGGAAAACCCCTGCTGGATTGTCTGTGTTCTCGCAGGGGCGCCTCGGGATTCACTCTTGGTGAGGGTGCAATGCAATGTATATCTGCTGAACGATCCATTGGATACTGCTCCATAGTCGAAGCCAGTGGTATGTACTACGAACCACAGAATACACAAAGAGTGTGTTGCTTACACAGAAGCAGACAGAGTCATCGAGAATGCATATGATATATGCAACGGGAGACCTGGCGCGGTCCATCCTACTTATCTCACCATCACGGCAACATTAGTTTTAGCTCCTACGGGAGGAGTTGTGACCTTTCCCTCAGTGACCACCAAGACTACTTCACGGCCGGATACATCTAGCACTATTCGTACGTTGCCGACAACATTGGTTATTGACACATCGTCGCCCCCTGTTATTCCAAGACCATCAACGAAACCAGTTGGCTCAACAACACGATCGACGGCCAGAGAACACTCTACGACTGATTCTTCAGATGATTCAGATATCATCTCGATCACGGAGCCTCCGTTCACTAAGCCCACCACTTTTGAGACTTCTACATATACCTCAACTTCGAGTGCAGAGTCCGTGACCACCACGGACGTACAGGGTGGTGCTGGTGGGGCAAGCAAAGACGAGGACAGTGATGATTCAGACAAACTCTCCACTGAACAGGTCGCTGGTATTTCAGTCGGCGTCCTCGCCGCAGTGGGAGTTGCCGTTGGAGCTATTGTATTGGCAAGATACTATCGACGAAGAAAGTATCCTCAGATCAAGACTGGCTTTCTTCCTATGAGGGACACCTGGGGTTATAAGCCAGATCGATCTAACAACGGTGGACATAATTCGTGGATGGTTCACCAACTGCGACCTGATTTGGATCCTACAAATCACCCACCACCGCCGCCTACTTCCAACCGTAGGAGTGTCAAGCCTGAAGCCATTGGTGTAGCATTATCACCTCCTCCCTCGAGCCGCAACACGGCGGTGCATACATCTCCACTGAGGCGACTATCAAAGCTGCTGCCTGCGAAACCGACCCTACCGGATCTATCTGCTGGAGACACCAACGACAAGCCCTTGCCTATTCTCCACGCGGAGCAAGCTGACGGCAGACGCCAAGATGCTGGACATTCATCGCGAGATGAGAGCTCTTCAATACCACCACCACCAACACTTGCTGCAGCTGCTTGGACAGGAAGATCTAAGCCGACACCACCCGCACCGCTGAAGCTACAAATACCACAAGCCGAGAAACCGGCCGGACCAGCTGTACGGATGAGCAACCGTGAGAGTAACGTGACGGAGTTTGAAGAAGACCGTACGTCGATATCTCCAAACGTCAACACTCAAGTCTGGAGACCACCAACAACGCCTCTTTCAGCAACAACCTATTATGTCGCCGACCAATACGGCAATTGGGTTCTGGGAAACCCAAAGCGTGCCTCGGTGATTGCTCGAGGCTCGCAGGAGTCCAAGGTTTCTCAAGAGGGAGCACCAAGACCACCTAACAATGATAACGCCCCCCTCAGCAGTGCAGAACAAAGCGGCACCAGATCGCTTGCTCCCCCAGCTGAGATTATTCCTGGTGGTGCACCGTCCAGACCTGGTGGACCTCGTCCGCAGTATCCCTCCCCCTTCTTCTCTTCCCAGTCTCATCCAAGACGCAGCGCTTCCAATCGTCGTTCCATGACAAGGCCCTTGACTCGACCACGTGAAGACTCTAGCAGTAGTAGTGTCACCATCATCACCACCTCAACCGAGTCTTCCTCAGGCATTCCGTCTGTGGCACCAGAACAGCAAGTCAGCCTCTCTCCTGTTGTCGAATCTCCCCAGTCAGTCCGAGCTCGTCAGCAGCAGCCTCAGATCCCCCCACGAGACCCTCGACGTGCCAGCCAGATGGGCAACTCTGGTGTCAGCGTCAACCCGCGAGCTGCCCCCCCTACGCGACAGGTAGTTTACAGCCCTCCTGGGCAGCCAAGTCCGACCTTGGGTCTGATGCAGCCTCCTAGTGCATACTACGCGGCACTACAGTCAAAAGCGCAACCACAACCACAACAGAAATCGCAATCAGCTGTTCAGAGCATGCAACCCGCCGACAACACAGGTACACAGGCAGCCTCATCGACAATGCGCATTGTGGAGCCCTCTCCGGAGCCAGATGAGACCACAGAACCCGAGAATGTCAAAGAAGATCAGATCCGGGCGTCCCCCTTCTACTTTGACCCACCATATCCTCAACCTCTTCAGTCTCGCCAAACCTCTCAGAATCGCCGTTCTGCATCAGGGCCTCAGCCTCAGCAGTACCAACCATATCAGAGGCCTCCCTCGTTTCAACTTTCCCCTCGTCAACAACAGGCAGCCTGGCAACCTGTCCAGAGACTGCATTCACACAATCACCAGCAGCAGCAGCAAAACCCTTGGCAGCCTACACAACGTATACCCCCAACATATCCGCCATTCCAGCAACAGCAACAGCAGCCCCTGCAGTCCTATCAGCGCACATTTCCGCATCAGCAGCCCTACCAACAACCACAGATGTACCCTTCTTTCCAGCCTCGGCCAAGCCAGCAACATTACCCTCGTAATACAGGAGGTTACCAGTCATTTCAACCCTATCCTGCCGGACAGCAGACTCAAATACACCCCTCTCAATACCAGAGTTACCGCCCCCCGCAATCAATGAACCCTTCACTTGTTCACTCTGATAGCCAGGATTCACTCCTGGCTAAGCGTGTCGGTTTGGATCGCGCCGCTGGTATGGCTATCGGTACAGACAAAACTGGCGCTTCAAAGTGGAATCGTGATATTCAAAGCAAGACACCACCAAACCTTCCTATGTCGCCGCATTGGCAGCCGACATTAACCCCTACACGGCGAGGAGGTGACCTGGTCTTGAACGTACAATAAAATGGAGATATAGAGATTTCGGCGACACATGCACCATCGTTCTTTTGTTTCGTGAATTAGATCACATATCAATTTTGTATAATAGCCAAGCATTTGGAAGCTATAATGAGCATTAGCAACAGTCATAGATGGAGGAAAAATGCCTTAGGACCGCACACGAATTTAGGGTGGAAATTATTGCATGCACCTATACTACACCACCTAGACATTCATTCTAATTCTATAGGTCACTCTCTCCCAATACTGCTCTTCGTGTCCTTTAAGTGTGGTCTTTTTGCGAAGTGCTAGGTCCAGCTTGGGCTTCGTCCTTCTTCTCCTCCTTGATTGTTTGACCCATAACACATTCCCTCTCGACATACTGTCGAGGTTGCTGGGATGACTCGCTCGGCGTACCCACTGGATCAAGCATGTCCAGTTCCAAGTCATGAAATGTCTGTTCACTGCTTTGGTTGCTGCGACGGAGACGGCTTCCATGTTTTCTTAAGCTCCCTCGTCTGAAGAATCCAGATGCATTCTGTCGCATGTTATCAATATGGTTTTCGAGTGCAACATCTAGAGCATCTAGACCTTGATCCAACGTATCACGATTGAGATGAACACCCGCATCAATGAGCTTATTTCTCCGTCGAATATCTTGCCACCTTGTCAGGTTACCCATTTCCAACACGTTCATTCGGCGGTTTTTGCCCATCGGGTTTCCTATCATTGTGGGCCGCCAGGCATAATCCTCTTCCATCAATGCACGCAAGTCATTGGGCATGGAAGCTCGGCGTTTCGAAGACCGTCGACGGGCTTGGGTAATTCTCTCCATTTCTTCTGATTTTGAACGAGGTATGATGAGCACATTCTTGAACCGAATGAGAACAAGCAACAAGAGGACAGTCAGCAAGAAGAGTATCGCAGCTACGACGCTCGTGGCAACTTGTTGGCCAAGCTTCCGCGTTACATGACCGCCAAGCGCAGTTGAACCAGCCGCAAGTATGTATGAGAAGGATTGTATCATAGCGAATCCTGCTGTCACTCTCGGAAAAGAGGAGTAGTTGGTTCGACGCTGGTCTTGACCTGTGGGATCACGGTGGCGACCAACCATTCCGGGAGACAGATCCGATGTATCGAAGGTTTCCATGATGAGTCCGTTGCATTCTGAAATTGCGAGACAGGATAGGAAACCTATACATAAGGCAAAAAAGGCTGGCACGCCAGAACTGATTGGTGGTCCTGACGAAACAGCAGCATAGCAGGCGCCACCAATCGGAAGGGCAATAGTAAAGACTGCCCGGCGGACTAGATGTGAAGACCATACTATTTTTTTGCCTAGAACCTCGCGGTTGACTTTATTTTCTTGGCTGCGAGATCTCGAGAAGATGCTGGCCTTTTGGAAAGGAATTGCAAGTAGAGCGCCGAGTGCAACGGCGGCGACATGAAGGCCGACATATGGCGATCTGAGATGATAGAATCGAGATACGAGTGAGCCCAGCAGAATGATGACAAGAACGACTTGTGCATAAATCCAAGCGACATATATCGCCACAACCGCGAAGCCAGGTTGTTCAAGCATCTCCAAAGATAAACGAACACCATGGTATGCTTCCTGTCCCCACCACTTTGGACCTGTCTTGACTCGATGCATCATCACTTCTCCTCGAGCCAGACGACGCGAGATGTTCCCTCCTGTTCGGACTTCTGCAATCGACCGTCGGAATGCAGATCGTCGGACCTCGGGACATATCACATTGAGAATCAAGACAATTGCAATCATCATGATGCTGATGTAAAAACCCCATGCTGGCGAATGTTTATCAATGATAGCTGCGCCGATGAGAAAACCAAGTCCAAGAGATCCAATCCAGCACCAGGTCCAGATACCAAGCCAAATGCCCATGCCACCACCATGTCTTCTTGCGTCGAAATGATCAACCACCTCTTCATGGGGATGCTGACACATTAGGGAAGCGCCAAAAAGGTCCGTCAGAACTGAGTGAAAGTTCATAGTTGCAAAGCCCAAAGAGCCACCCATTAAGGTACGAGAGGCCAACAGCATTGCCCTCCAAGACGCAGTGTTGGTAAGCCTGGGACTGCTGACTGCAATTGCCTGTGGAAAAAGAAGAGGCATTGCAATAATGAGACTTGACATTATATACGGCTTCCGACCGTGGAGTAAAGGCAATGGCCAGAGAAAGAAGGACGGAATAGCAAGGGCAAGGAAACAACCGGTGTTGCCGTGAACAGTGACATGTGATTGATCCACGATATAATACTGGATTGATGGGACTAGGCCCGTATAGATACCAAGTAGTACCCCGATGAGCGCGGTGCTCAAGCAGGCAGTAGAGGCTACAAATCGCTTGCGAACGGGGGACTAGTCCCTCGCAATCGGTTGCCTGATGTGCGACTTTGGAAGGTTGAAACCTTGCATATCCCGTAGACTTACGTGCGATCGCTTTCGAAGATTGATGCCGTGTTCGCTATGCAGTCTTCTCCCAGCAATGTTATGTTCTGGTAGAGCATCATGGCTGGTCCCACTTCGAACGACTGATGAAACGTTCACAGCTACCGAGCGTTTATGAGCTGTTGTTTGTCCTTTGACGTCCATCCCTCCATTATCAAGAAGGGCACTTGTGCCGCGGAGATCTTTCAGCATGACTGGTCTCCGTCTATGATCCGTCTTGAAACCTTTGTTAGATTTCCGGGAGTTTTTGCTGAGTGAAGAACGTCGCGAGGTGCTACTTTGTTGTCTTCGTTCAGCCTGAGTCCTTGTTCGAAGCTCCTGATAGGTTCCGGAATAGCTCTCAACTACATCGGCCAGCCGCGGGCGTTTGGGTACGGTAGTGTAAGTGGCAGCACGCCTACAGCCCGGTCTCGCTGGGTAGGCCATATCTACTCCATCTATAAGAAATGTTTCGACGTTTTCTTGGGGTCTGTTGCCCATCGACAAGTTTGATTCGCCCACATGATCGTTGTCATGCTCATTCGACAGGGCAGGGTGGCTAGCATGAGCTGTGGCTTCCGAATGGTCCGTGGCCTCCAGGGCGAGGGAGAGAGCTTCATCGAGGAGCCTCTCGAGATCGCTGAATGCACGCTTGAACAGTACCCCGTCAATTCCAGGATCAGATTTGCCAGATAGAGTCGACCAGGCGGACATTCTTCGCAGAGCCATGGTGCTTGGCAAAACAGGCTCTGATGGGCGTCGATCATCTGATCTGATTGGTTTGATTCCAGGCCGAGGCTCGGTAAGCTGTGAATCGTTTGACTTTGCTGTGCGCGATAGTCGCTTGAGCCACTGGCTTTTCCATAAACAGCTCATAATAGATCCCGAGGATTGACTGCGGACTGGTCTATTTATGTTTGTAGCTAATAAGTTCTGGTCCTCCAGCAAAGATAACTCTGGACAATTCACGTCGTGAGAGCTGTTGTTTTGGTCGTATAAGCCATGCAGCTGTGTGTCTGACGATGCCATATTGGGTAGGCATGTGCCTGTGTCGAGCGATGAGAAGCGTCTAGCATCCTGGTCACCTACACTTGAAGGGTTCGAAAAGACCACATATTTTTCTGGAGGAGCGATCCTTTTGTCTTCTGAAGCACTTCCGCCAGGACAGTTTATGCCTGTCTTTTTCCAGCCCTTAGTAGTTGACATTTTTAGACGATTTCTGTAATCGCTCAGAAGGAGGTCAAAGGTTGGGCGCAGTTTCACCGAAAGAGACTGGGACTTCTAGTCTTTGTTCGATAAGATACTCCTTGATCTAGGCGAGTCCTGTTCCAAAGTTGGCCGCTGGCCAATCTCGCCTGGTGATGACTTTAGGTCATTATCGGCGCACAGAATCCCTGTAGTCCCTGGAACATCTTCAACTTCGTGATCATTCTGGTCTCCCACCGAAGGTCCTAGAGGACTGTGCTGTATTGTCATCTCGTCCTGTGATAAAGAAGTTTTGAGGTAAAGGGGGACAGGTATAGCGCCCAGAGTATTTGTTTCTGCCGAGGGTTTGAATTGCCGAGTCTTTGCAAGAGGAGCCGACTTATTTGTGCCATAAACTTCTGAATCGGTCAATGGTGATTTAAGATGCCCAAGAGATGCGGTGTCATGGTTCGTTCTCAACTCTTTGATAACCTCTGATCCCATATCCTCGCTTCTTGGCATGTCCACGGATACGCGTGAACTTGGGGGAGGGGTTTGATCGAAGTCGCCAACGTCAGTACCGATGTGATCATTAGAGTTCCCTTGAGGGAGAAAGGCCCTAGTGTGGCCAATGAGGATAGAAAACATGATGGAGTTTCACGTATCGTGTGCTGAAGCAGACGGCCGTGTCGAATGTTGGACGCTGGTGACGAGAGTGTATCGCGATGATGAGGGGACTTACGCCGTGGAATTGATGTTCTACTAGACGCTGTGTTGGGAAAGGTTGACTTTGAGAAGTATTGTTGACGATTGTTTGAGTAGATGTAATACTGGATCAAGAGACTCGGTCATCGAACACGAGGGCATTCCCAACAAGGTCTAGACTGAACACAGGAGGAGAATGAAGATGAAGACTAATGATTCTATCATGTATGTAGAGAAGCGGTTGCTAGGGTGCGGAAGACGGAAAAGGGAAAAGGGTGAGAGGAGAGGCCGTTGTTGATGGTGTTGATGTAGAGTTACAAGTCACAGTGCACACGGTAAGACCCCTGAAGGGTTGATGGCGGCAGATGTGCTAGTGCAGTTTCCTTTGCCAGTTCCGCCCAACCTGCCTTCCATTCCCATTCCCTTTTTCTCATCAGTGTCATTATGCAGGAAGGAGCGATTGGAGCAAGGGGAATACCTCGTTTCATGGCATCAGATACCTAGGTAATAAAGTACAGTAATATTTTAGTTTGGGCCCGAGCTCATCATGACGACATGTTGAGCTGCACTGTCAAAAACCTGACTCGCGTGTAAGGCTGAACATGACATAGAGTCTGATGTGAACCCTACATGATACAGGCCTGTTCTATAGGGAACAAAGACCCAGCGACTCATTTGGCTGTACATACATACGTCCCTTACAGAATGTCCCTTACCCACAAGCGCCAGCCGACCCAACCCCCTAGCTGGGACGGCTCACCCCTGTCCCCTCCAGAGGAAAAACGCCTTGAGCACTCCACCAAAACGTCATACCCCTGCATACAAACAGCCCGGCTTCGGCAAGCCAGGGATCGAGTTTAATTTCTTGGGGACTCTGGCCGTCAGCATGGAACCCAACCTCAGCCGTTTCTGACAGCTGAATCGTGCCATTCCTATTTCGAACTAATCCCTGGAAACTACCGCGATGTAGCGTTACTAGCTTGGCTCACCTCAGCCTTTGATGAGTTCTTCAAGCGATAGACGAATCATCTTTCCATGTTCGCCAAGTTCAAAGATGCAAGCTTCAGGTAGCTCTCCATCATGTCAGCACCGTTTTTTGTTGGCCAATTGCACCTGAGAATCCGGGTTCCCCTTATACACCGCATAACCCATCCAACCTTGAGTTTCGTTGTAAGCTTGTGATGCTTCTTTGCACGGGATTGTTACATCCTCCTGGGATTTGAATCTCGATTGTTGTGCTCGTGTTAGGAATATAACACTCAAAAGCATAGACTATCGGGTACAAAGTGAGATCTCCAGCTTTTGCGCAACGACGTTGCACGGCCAGGTCCTAGTAACGTACGTAGAAGTTCACCTTTATTGGTACACAAACTCCTTGTCCATCTATCCAAAACACATGCCCCAATATCCTTGGCAACCCGACTGATCGTCTCACACCCTGGAATAGTTCCCTGCATGGCGCCAGTGCGTCTAATCGCGCACCGCCCGCAAATCACACAAGCTCCCAGCCCTCCTTGTAATCTGCGTCAAAAATTTCCTGAGTAAAACAGCCGAAATCCTTCTCAGGGCTGATTGGCCTTACTCTCGCCGAGCGCACCCATCCTTCCCGCGTGGCTCGATCTGGCAATCTACCGGGGTGGGTGGCCTAATAATAGGACACGCTAACCTCGGACGTCATTACCATTGCCGTGTCCATGGGCTTAGACAAACTATCGAAACTGCTACTGCTACTGCAAGGCTGTGACTCAATTTAGTCGATATAAGTGTTTTTAGCCCTTTCTGCCTTGTCTGTAGGATGCACAGCTCAGCATTCAGAGCTGGTGGCTTAATTGAGGCCTCCCCATGTGGCACATCTAGCATTGCCGGTGCAATGTTTTTCCAGCGCCTCGAAGACTTACACCTGTGCTAGAGAAAGTATGTAAAACCTTTGAAGATATATACGATTATAATGTGCACGTATCTCTTTCGGCCGAGGGTCTCAAGGCTTGGTTGTGAAGTTGTGGAGAAGTTGACTTCTACGACCCACTTTGCCTGATGATCGCGAGGGTGAGTTGAAACTAAGCCTCAGTAAAATAGGCACCAATCATGCTTTCTACTTTGGGTATTCTTGCTAATTTAAGGATGCACGAGAAGAGTTTGAGAGTATTGAGCAGAGGTAAAATTGTCTTTTTCCATATCGTGGAACGTTCAACGTCACACTTCCTGTTGCTAGTTGTTCGGTTGGGAACCCAGCTCCTAAGTCAAGAACATATGTACCACATGACCAGGGTGACTGTTGCAATCAATGCTTTGTTATAGGCCCTGGTGATGCAGTATGAAAACAAAAAGAATACACCGGAGATTTTGAAAGATCCTCTCCAAAAGAAATGAAATAATGGCCAGCCATCCTTTGTCCACATCTAATGCTACAAGCATTTTAGTAAGCCCCGCCAGTTCAAATGCAAACCGTGATAAAAGTCACAGTGACCCTAAGATGTGGATCGTCTTTTGTCAAAAAAGACATCCATGGAGAAGAAGAAGAAGAAGAAAGAGAAAAAGAAGAAGAAAACAAATCGCAGTACCGTAGTCCGGAGGCGGAGACTTATTACCAGTAATGTCTCGGCCCATGATGCTCAAGAATAGAAATCCCACCGTCTAAAATCGCCGTGAGGCTCTCAGCACCTGCTGTTCCAAGATGTAATCCAATGTCGCTGTATCCTGACTTGTTTCCAGCCAAGCGAAAATGAAGTCGCACCGATAAATCCATCGCTGTGCAAAGGGGAAAAAGACCAAATAAGGAACGCCATCCGACAATGTGAGTTGAGAGATTTTCCCTCCGTTGATGAATGCTGAAGCCGACCAGTAAATAAAGAACCACCGGCAAGTTCAAGAAAACAATGCCGTGTGTTAAAAGAAAGAAAGAAATAATTGTTTGCGAAGGGAGAACAGCAAGGTGAGTTGCTTTCCCTACCGAAAAAAGGCATTCCATCGTGATCGTTTTCATGTCCATATCATATCTCATTCCCATGCCCTCGGCAACGTTGCTGCGATCTCCATAAGAAAAGTGGTCATCCACAAAACGAGGAGGCCCCAATGGGCGACGATAGAGCCAGGAAGTCTGCAAAAAGGATACGCCTAGCGGTGAACCTCATTCGTAACTCCACCAGTCCAACGAAATCCTGCTAGCAAAAAGGAGAGCTGCGATGGGTTGCAGGAGAGAAGGTAAAAGACCCAGTCGTTGAACTTGAATATTATCAACCTTGGAGAGCAAGGTCCCCCTGCCGAAGACAGAATCGTTCATCGATAACTCTTTGAGCTCGAGTAGCCACTGTGGTAGCCACTGTCTGAGTAGCTATGTGGTGATGCATACTGCGCACCATGACTCGAGTGTGCAGAGCATAGATAACCAACGAGGATCGTTCGCTGCTGGATAGGATGGCCTGGGCGGCCGTATGCTGCGCAGCGATCAACAGCATGGGTGTAGTAGGGGCATCGGCAAGCCGAATAGAGCTCGACAAGTTGATAGCACATGGTTGTGGTGGTGGGCCGTGAAGTTGTTGGCCTGGTGTCGTTGGTTTAGAATACAGGAAATTGTACAACCAAGTAGGATGTCTAATATGTGAACCAACAAAGGAGGAAATCGTTCGTGATCTGGGTTCGTAATGAAGACAAGGGGTACTGAACAAGGAGGATGAAGCTTGAAGGCAAGACAGTGAGAATCAATGGAAAAACGCTTGCTTTATGAATCTTATGAATAGAGAGATAGGAAGTGAGGATAAGACAATTAACTTCCAAAGAGGCATCGCAGCCTTATAGGCCGGCTTGTAGCCTGGACGAGAGCATCGAAGGTCATAAAGACACACCCCGGTTCGGGGCTTTTCTTGACAAACAACACTCCCCGAGAACATCACCAGGATGTGTGTCAAGGCACCAGTGACGCCAGAGACGCCAGTAAGAGTGCGTGAGAGCAATAGCCGCAAGTTGAGTCTGACTGTCTTGACAGGTGACAAAGGCTGGGGCGCGTCTATTGCAGGCTTGGGATAGTGCAGACCCACCGCTGAAGGATCAAAGATGCCTTGGGCCTGGAGGGGGAGGGGGAGGGGGGTCTAAAGGACCTTTGAATTTGGGGGCTTTACTTTTTTCGGAGGCTATGGCTCCTAGGACCTTGTGCGTCAAGTGCCCTGTGCTCCGATTTCTTCTGTTTCATCGGGTGGTTCTTGTTCCGAAGGAAGCCAGAAACATGCCTTAACTCAACTTATCCATTGAGTGAGACTGAGAAAGCACGGGCTTGTTCTCAAGGCGCAGCAGCGCAGTGGGTGTGGATGAATGAGCCTGGCTACTGGGTACCCATACCGCATCAACCGGACAGGGATCCAACGGCGAGCGCAGGGGTAGTCCGTAGTGCAAAGCCTATAGTCCTGTAGGTACATACAGCATAGTGAGTGCAGGGAATAGGCGGCGACAGGCCATAATCAACTCCATCCATAGGTTGGAGGTGGTTCCTGGGTTCGGTGTGAGGAGTCATCAATTGGCCTGAGACAGGGAGGTTGAATTGACCTGCAGCAGGGCTGAAGGGGAGGGTTACAGACCTGGAAACAATGTGATGCAATGCAATGGCGATAGTTGAAATTGCACCCTCTTCCACTATCATACTGCATGGTACCAGCATGGTACCTCCTGTACGTATCGTAGCTGCATGTAAGAGCGGATTGAACGACTCTGTCTTGATCGGCCGAGGGTGACTTCAAAAGCTTGTGACGGCGACCATCTTCTTACCGTTAGAGAAGCACCACCATCAATGAATATTGGCGAGAGATGCAGGCATATGACGTATGCGAAGCGATACGGCCTGTAATCAAGAGGCCTAGATCCATGAGAGAACAGAAGCGCACAGCGTTGATGACAAAGGATGAGATGCGCTCATGAAGGACATGACGAGGATGTATTAATCAGGGTCTTTTCGTTTGTAGGAGGATTGGGACGTTAAGGTACCTTACCTATACGGAGAAAGTAATTATGGCATGGCTTCAAAATTTAGGGGACTTTGGAGAGTTAGTCATTTCAAGGCAATGGTTCGCCTGGCTTCTGTCCCCCATTGAAAAGTCGACTCACAGTTACACTTAGGTAGTCTACCAGGTACATAGGCCATCACACGTGCCCTCGAATATCAACAGGCAGATCAGGCAGAGACTCTATTCTCGTCCTCAATGAGCAACAACGTTTGTTCCTTTCTACCCATCAATCCTCCCCCAAACGCAGCACGATGGGACTTTGAAACACGCAGCAACACGACAGCAAAACCCCAGCCACAATATCACTAAATGATGCCTGAAATGCCGTATCGGGAATGCAGACCGTCCGTCTGCCATCCAATTTTGAAAAATTCCTAACCAAATAAGTCACCAAGATCAAGTTTCCAGATACCTAATAAGTGCTACAATATCAATACAAAGATGCGTCTAAGAAAGCGTCACACGCAGTAGCACTGCTCAGCGCTAATCCTTGCTGCTCGGCACTTATGGTGATGGTGGGCAGGCCTTGCTGCGCCCAACGTCCCGGTGCTAGGGCACTGGAGTCCCTGGAATCTGATGTGGTTTCTCTGTTACTTGTTTCCCGTTTCATACCAACAAGCATTAGCTAATTCCAACTGTACAATAGTAAAAAGCCACCATCTCAAATTAGAGTCGGGGAGCTACCGACTAGCGGGCCTAGAACTGGATGGGTTTCGATCATTACCCAGGGGCTCATTCTTTCACGATTCCACAGATGACATTTTCGACACCATGACAACTCTGTTCCATTACAACATAGCTCATATGTAGAATCAAACATTGGGCTGTTCCCTAGATGGCCATGCTGCTGGGTTTCAAGTCTATATGGCCCCAGGACGAGATATACTTGTCATCTTGGGACTACGACTTTTTCAATATTGCGTACCTTATGAGCCGATATCGATGGAAAATGATAGAAACGGATCAGATTCGGAACCACAATTTTAAGAATACTACCCGCTCTATCACCTGCTGACAATCATAGCGACAGGGTCCCCTGTCCATCATAAGGCTGTGTCTGCATCCCACCCCAGGCCTTGGCAATGCTTGCACTCTTTACAAGTGCACTTGGGTTGTTATGGTATAGAGTCGTGGTATCTGATAACGCTTTCATACTGTATAGATGATGGATTGTGGTCTTCGCAAAGTCTTCAAAGGGACATGAAATCGCATATGATTTTCTCATTGTTGCAGCTTGTAAAAAAAACATACCTAGGGAGCAAGTGTAATTGTTCGGAAACCCATCGAGTGTACGTCTGATGGTCCCAGATCGACCATGACTTCCCCCCCTCCAAGACCAAAGTGTTGGAAACTGAGCACACCTCAACTAAAAGTCTGTCATACAACATTTCCGCGCAACTGACATGCATCCACACTACCACCATCATCCCTGAAAGTCTTCCGAGTACTGTGCAGGACTGACCAGTCAGCACTACCGCTGTAAACAGTTCGACATTGACTCTTTACTCATGAATCCAAATGTGGAGGCAGCCGGCCCAGCCTTGCATTGGTGGCTTTCTGGATGCTCAGGTACGTTTTCTCACCCTCGAGTAATCTGGACAGTTGCCTCATAACGCTGACAAGTTCCCGAAAATTTCACCGCTCCCTCCCTCATGTCTTACCCAAAAGCGAAACCTGGATTCCTATTGGAACGGGAAACAGTGTTACCTGCCGCGGCCATAGGATAACAGGCATCTGACTTTCTTAGGTCAGCATTCTGGCCTACCTCACGTGGGCTCCGGGCAGCGAGTTCGCTGACATCGGGGCCTTGAGAAGACGTGCCGTGCCGTATTGATTGGGAAGATAATGAGAATTCAGTGTTTTGAGTCCCGCATGCTTATCGGTTGAGAGGAAATATCATATGTTCACGTCATCCACGTTGCGCTTTTACATTGCTTTGAACGCACAGCATAGGCCACATCACATCTGCGATGGGTAACGCATTCCTGGCTCAAAACACTTCGAAAAAGACTAATAGTGTAATAGATCTCTATGCAGGAGGCTCAAGTTGACTCCAACTGCAGGCTAACGTTTACTGTTACATTGCAATTCCGTGAACGATAATTAAATCTGTTAGAACGTGCAGGGAGTCAAGAATTGATCGGTCAATACTGTGCACAATGTCTCACTTGGCCACCATCATCGACGGTCCGTTGCCGTTAAATGTCTTGCCAAAGACACCACCTTTTGAAGAAAGTGCTCAATTGGCTCAGGCATAACTAACTGGTCCTGATTGGGAATCAAGTCTTCAGGCACATGTTTCCTCCAAAGTTTTCCAAACTTCGCGATGAGACTATTATTGGCATCCATGGTAGTGTGTACCCATTCTCTCGGAATAATGAATGCTGTAAGTTTATTCTTGGCAAACACCCTGGTTTACGGTTGAAACTGAGTGCCAGAGTCAGACGTCCCTACTAACGCAGAACCAAAAAAAAAAAAAAAAAAAAAAGTCATAGGGAAACAGGCATCAAAAACCACCCAGGCTAGAGCATCATTGCATGCAGGATGAGAAAAAGGGCTTCAGTGACTGGCCAAGTAAAGGCCCAGTTAGACGCCCACACAATCCAAAAAGTCTGGGGCAGAAGGCAGATGACGAGCGAGCACGGGCGAAAACCAGAGCCCTCCATCGTTGTCATGGATGGTTGTCCAAGATGCTCACTCCTCGTCTGCCTAAACTGCTTTGCTGCTATACGACACGAAAACATTGCGCTTTTGCGCATAGTCTGGGGGTTAGAGTGCCATGATCATATCGTGGAAATCATTCTCTACTCAACGCATGTCCAATACGGCCCTGACGGCTTACTATCATCGTCATGGAGGGTTTGATGACCTCACAGTCATGTCGCACAGCGATTGAAGACCTTCAGCCTCGTCCGAGAACCTATAGAACTGCCCTGTCGTCTGCGGGGAATGGGTCAGTCCCATCTTCACCCGGCGACCGCACCCAGTAATCGGAGCTCGGAGAGGGGCGCCACTGCATGCCCCACGGGCTGCGCCTCCCGCCGTGGCTTGCCCCCCCGCTGTTCGTCCCGGAGTCGCCGGCGGAGAAAGCTTGACTTACAACATATTCTTCACGTTCGGCCATATCATGACAACTTCTAATCCTCATCTGTTCTGTTGCAGTGACTACTTAACGCCCAAAAAGGTCATATCGGTCACAATAAGACGCAAGGCATTCTGATGACCCACCTTTGTGCATCTTGATTCTTTTTAGGGACACTCATACTGAGCTCAGTCTGCCTTGGACTCATGAACCCAACTGATACGATACCGGCACACATGCAGTCGTTTGAGCATACCTTATTGTGACAGATGTCAGACTGAACTCTCGGCCGGACCCGTTTCTAATATTAAGATGAGCCCAGCTCCCGTCGTTGATTTGCCAATCATTTTCACATCCACCCCTTTCTGACCATCTGTTTCCCACTCGCCGGGACCGACGTTATTGATCAAGGGGCATGGCTCCCTGCACCATCGCCTGGGTTTTTTATTTGGCGGCGCGGCTGTTTGCCGATGCGTTTACATCCTCAACCCTACCCATATTTCCCTCCCAGCGAAAGATGTCACCGCTTACAGTTAGCACAAGACCGTTACATGAACCCCCCGGCACAACATTTGCCGCCATGCCTCGCGCCTCTTCTTTTGATCTTGACGCAGCCGCGATCCTATTCGTGATCACAGGCGTGGCCCGTCATCTATCCGACATCATAAGGCGTAAGGCTGATCTGCAACCGCGGCGACGTTTCTCGAAACTGTCCCATCCTTCGAGCTTCGGAACCTCAGCTATTTGACGATCAAATAAGCATCTGACGTCGTACATGTTAGCGACTCTTGCACAAGCACCAATAATTGTACTCATGGAAGGGAGGCCTCAGTCAATAATCAAGAGTCAACAATGAGTCTAGTCTCGAATGTTCCATTATGTGTAAAGTTATCTGGGAGCCTGGAAGGCTCATTGGTGTTAGCCATACTCTGTCTGGGTGTCCGAACCCTTCTTGCGAGCCCCCTTAACTTCTATACTCTCCGATTCGATACGGACAACATCTACTGAGCTGAGTTGAAACAGTCGTCAAATCTCGTGATATACCCCCTTCCCCAAAACAGTTGCCGCCCATTCCCAAGCTAAGTTGACTCACTAATCGCTGTCTCGTTGTATCACGAATTTGCCTCCCGCAGATCCATCGCAAAGGGGTCGGAGAGCGGACGTCTTTGGTCATCGTGTAGGCGTGGTAACAAGGATTGAAATAAATGATCGAGATGTATCATGTGCCCCAAACCCATCTTCCCTCTTCTGCATCCTCCCATGCCTTGGCCACCCTGGTAAGATCTATGCAGTTTTTGTTTGTAAGGCGAAGACCAAAGTCAAACTGTCCCTGGCAAGGCCGTTGCACAATGTATCGGTTACCCAAAAATGCACGCACAATGATCAAAACAAAATGTTTAACGCAACCTAAACTCCAATCATGATAAAAAGGCATCCTCCAAACAAAAACTATGTTCGTCGACTCATTGCGGCTGTTGCACCCGCAGCGGCCAGGTCCTGCTTCGCACTCACACTCCTACCAGCAGCTCGAGGCAAGCCACTTGCTCCTTGTGCAAGCCCAGTCGTACCAGCGCTCGTTCGTTTGGTTGGCATGGAGCCGATAGGTCCCGTGGTCCCGGAAGTCTTTCGCACACCACCAGAGACTAGTTTGTGAGGGCTGGCTCCAGTTCGCAGAGACGTTGAGGGTTTGGCACCAGTACCTGGAGGCTCTGGCAAAGGCCGCGGCGTCGAAATTGTGTTATGCCGCTTCATGGGTGATGATTCGCGAGTTGGCGGCATGCGAGGGACGGGCATCTTACGCCCAGTAATGAACTCGTGCCGAATCGCGTCCTCAGGTTTCATGCGTCGTTCGGGGTCCCAACGTAAGCACCTATGCAGAAAGTCTATGAAGACCTCGTCGTCGCATTTGAGCACCTGGCCTAGAGTTTTGGAAGAAGGGCGACGTCTGCGACCTTTAGACGATACTGTAAGACGGGGTTTGCCCATTGAATCGAAGAAAAGTTTCTTTCGAGTGCTCTTCTCAATCAAGTGCTTTTCAGGAGGCCCAAAGACCTCCATGATGCAAGCAAGTTGCTCTTGTTCGTTTTCTCCAGGGAAAATAGGGACTCCAGTATATAGTTCTGCCAGGATACAGCCAACGCTCCACATGTCAATCGGCATACCATAGGTCATGCCAAGGATGACCTCTGGTGATCGGTAGAAACGAGACTGAATATAAGTATACACCTTCTCATTTTCAAAACAGCTGGAGCCAAAGTCAATGACCTTGATTTCCGCATGAAGGGGATGTCGCAAGAGAATATTTTCGGGTTTGAGATCACAATGAATGACTTTGTGCTGCTTGAGAAGATTGAGTGAGCTGAGAATCTGCTTGGTGAAACGCCGAATGATCTTGATAGAGAATCCTCTGAAAGCGTGGGCTTTGATGAGCTCGTAGAGATTCATGTCAAGTAATTCTGTAGAGATGCAGAGATGACCACGGAAATAGAAACTTTGTGTAAAGTTGACCATGCTGTGCCTATTCTTTGGATCCTGTGCCAAGTTAGCATAGATATTGAAGAGTGATTAATGTCTCTAGCTTACCCATTCACGAAGCTTTTGCAGAATATTGACCTCCACAAGAGCTTGTTGATGGAATCTTTTCTTGTTCCTTATGATCTTGATAGCTACCAGACCGCCAGTTTTGTGATCAATGCACCGAACGACTTGTCCAAAGCTTCCCTTTCCCAGAACATCAATGATCTCATATCGATATGCAAGGTGGTCTCCAGGCACAATGGTATAATCGCCACGCTCGTCGTCGTATCCAAAGTTGGGTGCGTCAGACTGGAGATCACCGACAACCTTGTGGGCGTTCTGTGTCCCGCAAAAGTACACATCGGTATAGTCCACAATTTCGCCCCTCTCATAAATATTGAGCATGGCAATACGAATAGCTTCGTGGGCGCCAACTCGCTCTTTGGGGGTGGCTCGCTTTCTGAGCGCGTCGAGGGTTCTAGCAGCAACATCCGTCTCTTTGCGCCTGGAACCCAACTTAGCCATCTCTTCTTCTGCTGCCATATCGTCCTTGTCGAGGTCTGCAGAGTATGAGTCAGGGCCCTTCGACATGCCAGAAGAATTCCTGGGGCGAAGGATTTTCTGCATGACTGAAGTATTTCGACCAACGGGCATTGTTGAAGGGTCTGGCACTGTTTTCTTCACAGTCCAAGATTCGCTTTTTGTCTTGTCGTGGGAGATGAACCCATTGAGGCTTCCACCAGAGCTCTTTCGCCTCCGCGACTCAAGATACCCTCCAGGAGGTTGCTTCACGGTTGGGGAAGGACTGGCTTGCTTGAGAGTTGACAGGTTATTTAAAGTGGAGGAGATGGGGATCCTTGGAGGAGGCATAGGTTCCTCTGGCTGCTTCGCGCTGGCTTTCTCAGCCACATCTGTAGGGGCAGTAATGTTGCTCTTGGAGTTGCCGCGCTTCCAAGAAAGACTGAGTTTTCGTCGAATAGAGCTCATGGAAGAGGGTGTTTGTGGCTCATCCAGCGAATGTTCCGGTTGAGGAGATTTGGGGGTTGGTTCTGCCTCTTTAGGCGCACGAGGACCCGTAGGCTTCTGGTGGATTTGATCTTGGAACATGTTTTCATCCAGAGTCATGAAGTCGGCTCCCGTCTTAGACCTCTTCAAGAAACCATGATCTGCGCCCCCCTTGGGTAACGACGATGACAAGAAAGGTGACATGCTTTGCTTGTGATCAAGTTCCTTGAAAGCTAAAGACGATTCAGTCGAACTAGCGTCAGGGGGTGTAGGCGTGAGATGTGTGTGATGAACTGAACTGCTACTCCTAAGAGATGGAAGCTCAGGAGTATCGCCATGGCGACTTTTGGCAAAGAAGGAGCTTTTGGAAGCTGTCATGGGGGTTGTGGGAGTTTTTGGCAATTGCCGGGCTGGTGGCGGAGTTTCGTGCCTTTCTACACTGCTGTGGTCTTGCAACGCTGCAATCTTGTTAGCAGTTGGGGTGCTCAAAGGTCCCAGGTTAATTGGTGGCAGTCTTAGAGGCTGCAGATGTCGCTTATTTGGAATGGCCTTGCTATCAGGCTCAGCCGCCACACTCGGTACATAGCTCTTTCGCGCGCTGGGCTTTCTCTGAAGCTTCGTGGGCTCAGGAAAGACAGGCATAGAAATGACTCCAGTAGAGTTTGAGTTCATGCCCATAACATCCATGTTACTAAGCGCAGTCTTTTTCTTCTCCATGAAATAAGTGTCTGCGGGTGAGTCTTTCGGCGACTCGTAGGCTTTCGGTATAGCAGGGACAGGCGGAACATATTCGTCATCGTCAGTTGGAATAGGATTGTGGACTGTGGTATGTTTTGGTGCAGGCAAGCGTGACGTTGATGAAGAACCAGATATACGGTGTAGCGATCCAGTTGATGTTCTGGCCGAGTTCAGGCTGAAGCCCGAGTTAACTGATAGATTTGAGTTGAAGGATTTACGGTGGAGGTCTGGCGTAGTTCTCGAGGATGATGGGGTACCAGAAGTTCGTCTTGGAATCATGGAAGGCGATTTCGATTCAGCTCTCTCAGGCTGATTGTGCATCGACACTGGTGGTGGAGGCGGAGGGGTGGAAACCTGACCAAGACTCAATGACTGCGGCATTGTTGAGAGTCGCTTCATCCTTCTTGTATCAGTGGGACTAATTGTCCTCGCGCCGAGGCCAGTCGCATGTGATGAATGGTGGGCGCCGGGCATCATCGAAACTCTCTTGTTGGCGGAGGACGGCGTGCTCAATCGGCCTCCGACACGAGGTGATCGCGGGGCCAGGGTAGAGTGTCGGTTCTGCTCTGGGGTGAGGGTGTTACCAAGACCAAGGTTGGTTTGATTTGGGCGTGGTGGCGGTTGTACTGATTTGGATTTCGCAGCCCTTGAGTTGGGGAAATTTCTTGTATTATCGAGCCACGATGGATTGGCGTCCATAGAAGCTCTCGTCGAGCCCGTAGGCGTCCCTTCAGAGAAGAGACTGGGGCGTCGCTTCTGGGGAGGTCGGGTTCCATAGTCCCCATCGCCAACAATTCCTGGGCCGATCGACTTTCGAGGAGGTTTTGGCACGACGGTATTGGAGACAGGCGGGTATTGACTTTGTCGACGAGAGCGTGCAGCGCCCGGCCCGTGGATATGATCAGTCGGACCAGAAGCACCGGAGGCATTGGCAGGCGGTCTGTTGGAATTACTAGGTCGACGCAGTAGCGAGCCTGATCGAGCGGGTCGAGTGTTGGTCTGGACAGCCGTTCGAGTAGCAGCACCATTCGATGACGGAGCTACTTGAGATCCAGAAGACATACTGGCGTTATCTACCCCGTGCGTGTCGAGGATGCCCCCTTCGCCATTGGGAGACGGGAATTGGGTCAGTTTGAAGCCTGTTGAAGCGGATTCGATGCTACTCTGTAAATCGTCGAAGCTGACAGAGGGCAAGAAATCGAAAGAGGCAGTCGAGTCGTTCAATTGACCTGAATCTCCATCACGACTAAAAGAAAAAATGGAATGATTATTGGAAGGAGTTGCGCTGAGCATTGGATCGTCGGAGGCAAAGCCAGGGTTCGTCGAGGGGATATGTGGTCGAGGCTGAGCGTTGGCGGTTTTGCCCCTGTCACAAAGGGATCAAGGTCAGCTTGGCCATGTGCGGAAATGCAGGGCGATAAAAGACTTGGATATGACGATGACAGCGGTACGCCAGAACACGCATTGACCAATATGTCAAACAAACGAAACAAACAGAAAAATGTCAGATGGAAAAGGCTCACAATCGCGTTGGAGAAAAGTTGGCTGGTCGAGGCCCAGCAGGTGCCTTGTGGTCGCGGCTCATGGGGTCCAAGGTCGAAGGGCGTGGCTGGCAATGCGACGAAGGTGGGTTTCACGGGGTCGGGTCGCTGGCACAGACTCAGTCCGGTCAGGGAGCTGAGCGCATTCGAACGGCTACCTCATTCCGGAACCGATAAGAGTATTGAAGTGCAAGAGAGCAGACAGAATCAAAGTAAGAGTCAGTGAGCGGTTGGCGACAGGCGAAAAGGAGCCCGGAGTGATTGATTGCGGTGGGCACCCCGAGAAAGGGATGGTACAGTAAGATGCGAGATGGAGTAGAATAAAAAGATGGAGTCGTTAAGTTGGTTAGGTAAGGTTGTGTTTTTTTTTCCCTCTGGATGGGATGGGAGCACTGCTATAGGTAGGCGGCCACTGGCAGTTCCGGAAGGAGGCATGGGGAATACCTGCGTGCCAGGGTGCCCCCTTAGGTAGCGGGCATTACACTCTAGCGTGTGAAGAAAGACACCTGAGAGGCTGATATGGTGGAAGGGGCCTCGTGAAAGAACATCACGGTTGATAATGAACAGTGGACAGCGGATCTCGACACGGTAGACGGGCAGTTTGATTGGCTACTAGAGCTTTGAAATTGGTCCCTGGATGAGAGGTGGAGGTCCCATACCGGTTGTCGAGATACCTTTTACCGCCATTTAAGTGGATGGAAGGTACCTGTATCTTGGGCTCATTCTACCCGTATCAGATGTATCTTCCCCAACATGTAACCTCACAATGCAATACCTCAGTAACGTCCCCTTACTTTATTAGCCTCTCACGAGCTCAACGATGCATATCGAGGAACGTCGACCATTCGTGATAGAATATGGGGACATTCTCTGAATAACAATTAAATGCCAATCCAAATCCGGGCCAAGGATCTCACGCCCCTGGATGCATTTGTCGCGTTTTATCGTCATCTCATTCCAATCTACCTTACCTATTATACTGCTACCCTGCTCTGCCAGCTGGTCTCTATAACACATCCACCACCCGATAATGAGCGGCGATGGCGGTGGTTTTAGGTAGAAGATTTGCATGGTCAGTGGAGAAGACAGCGTTTCGCGAATGAATGCTACCAGCCATACCATCCACGCATAGTGCCGAGTCGCGTGAACCGGTTGACGCATCAACGGGCACTGGCGCGATGCGCTACCCAGGTCGGCAAACAGTGTTTGTATTAAGCCGCAATCGGATGTTGACATTGGACCTGAGGTAAAGTTAGCTGGGGTTCAAGAAACGACAAGTGGCCAGATTAGATACTACGACATTGGCAAGTGCTTCGTTGTTTCTCAACCAGGCTGTTCGCAACCAGGCTCAGGTCTCTAGATTTAAGAGTGCTGGGCTGTACTCGTGACGAGGGACAGGCCAGACGGTGTGGCTAATGGATAGATAGGTAGATGTCTTATTCAAGCCTCCCGCTCAGACCATGAACATCCAGTGAATACAAGGATTGAGTCGTGTCTCAGATTTTCAAGGACCCATCAATTTGCCCCGGCAGGAGCTTTCTCGGGCATCTTCAACCGGTAGGGCCATACGGATGCATCTCTATTATTTACCAAGCATTTTGCCGGACCAATAAACTAACCTGTCAAAACTATTGTCAGTTGGTACCTTATGCATTGTTGTCCTGCCAAGCATCAAGGATCTGATAGTCCTGTATCTTGAGTCGTGTTTATTGTTTTTTGCCGTCAATATACGGTGTTGGATGATAGTTGGCAGCTCACAGCTGCTCCCAGCATCTGATTGCCGCATAGGCAATATAGCATCTGGCATATGTGAGCTGTCGTTGTCATGGGCAATGTCCTGTTTGAAGTGAATTAAGCCCATGGCTATGATACGCCACTTCATCTCATCAACCACATATCAGACACCGACGAGCCGGGACCGTCATCAGTGTGGGTGACACAATCAAGCTGTTCGGAAAGGAATTCGCGTTTTCAAGGTCATCGCTAGAATGGACTGCTGAATGCCTCCACAGCTCTACCAATAGCACCGAAATGACAAAGGTTATGCTTTCTTCATTCGATATTCAGTTGTGTGGGGTAAGCCAGATTTAAGGGACGACATGGATGTCGCTATAGTCATCTAAATTAGGGTGGGATATATATGATATGAACCATGTCTCAGGACTTATTAACTCTCTCATGATGTGCGTAGTTCCATCCTTTATTCAGATCGATGCCAAGTCTTTCAAACTTCACCAAATGAGGTAATCCATCTGCATCTAATTTACTGTACTTCAAAGAGCATAACACAGTCTGAAGGCGCTACGGCCCGCTTGGCACTACTGTAAACTTTAGCTGACGGCAGAATCATGGAGGGATCCAGTAAATGGTTTCCCACCCACAACGAACATCATTTACTACTGAATCGAGGCTAGCTTCTCTCCGTTAGGTATTATTAGAAGCCGTTACCACGAGGTCAGTCTAGGTTAGGTAAGTTATCTTTGTAACTCGGTAGCCACAAGATGCTCACCAACCTCCTTCGGACTTAGGTGTAAGTGATGTCACCAGTGTCACATGCTCACCCGCGATCGTGCCGTGACACCTCTACGCGGGTATCTTGAATCCCCAATTCCCTTTTGAATTCTCCACCATCCAAAGTTACACCATGTCTTGAAACATCCCTCCTCATGGACGACTTCACTGCAGAAATGTTCGCTACTGGGCGCAACTTTGACTCCTCCGAGAGCTCAAGCCAGCGCCCCAACAATGACCAGAACGATGACAATGACAAGCAGCCCGAGCCAAAGGCCGAATCAAGCTCTCAGAAAACGGGCCTACGCGGAGGATTGGCTGCTATTCGCCAGAAAGCTAGCTTACAGGACCGATTAGTGGAAAAGTATATTGAGCTGCCCGAGCCGCTGTAATACCGTGCTTTACTGACTGGTGACACGGTAGACTTCTTCAGCAAGTTATACCCACGGATAGCGATGACCAAACCGAGGTTCACTTCGTCGGTGATGAACAATCAGCCACTCATACCGAGAGGCCGAACTTCAATATTACTACCATGTCCTACAATTTTCGGCGATTCAACGCTCGAATAGGCGTTGTCTTTAAATTCCAGGCCCGTGTGGAACGTATTCTATCCTGGAAGCGCGCATCGCATACTCTATCACTCCTCGCCGTCTATAGTTTTGTCTGCCTGGATCCCTATCTCCTGTTTGTGCTGCCTGTTGCCATCCTTCTGTTTGGTGTCTTCATCCCCGCGTTCCTGGCACGGCATCCGGCACCACCCAAGGGAACCTTGTCGAGTGAGCAGAATGTTGGATATTCTCCCCAGGGACCACCTTTGGCACCTGCGGTGACGGTGAAACCAGTCAAGGAACTCAGCAAGGACTTCTTTCGGAATATGCGCGACCTACAGAACTGCATGGATGACTTTAGTCGGGGACATGACCAAGTCGTCGCCTTACTCGTACCAGTGACGAATTTTAGTGATGAGGCTCTCAGTTCTGCTCTATTTTTATTTCTTACAGCCGGAGGCATTTTTATGACCATTGCGGCCCAAATTCTACCCTGGCGCTTCATATTCCTTCTCGGGGGTTGGGTTATCGTGGGTATGGGTCATCCGCACGTTGCCCGCCTCATTGCTGCCGCTCATCGAGAGCGTCTCCAACCGCAAGAGGCCAAAGCTCGGTCGTGGTTAGATAGCTGGATCAGTTCAGATGTTATCCTCGACTCCAGTCCTGAAACGCGTGAAGTGGAAATTTTCGAGCTACAGCGCAAAACCTCCGGTGGTGGCGAGTGGGAGCCTTGGCTTTTCAGTCCTTCACCCTACGATCCTTTGTCACAGCCTCGAATTGCAGGTGAACGACCACGTGGAACACGCTTCTTTGAAGATGTCATGCCACCCGAAGCGTGGGAATGGAGCGAGAAGAAATGGGCTCTAGACCTTTGGAGTCGTGAATGGGTAGAAGAACGTATTATTACAGGCGTTGAAGTTGAGACAGAAGGCGAGCGTTGGGTTTATGACATATGGGACGAGCGAGACGAGCGAGCGGGTGTTGTGGACGTTCCTATCAACGAGAAAGGGAAGCAAAAGGCGACCCCGAAACCAAGCTGGGAGGAGAATGAAGACGGCAGTGGTCGGAGAGGTGACTGGAGACGACGGCGATGGGTCAGATTGGTGAAGCGTAAGGCGGCTCCAGTACAGCCAAGTTGATCTGATACATCTCTGTAATACCACGCTCTTACTTTGATTTCTCCTATTATGCAAGGTGTTGGCCCGGGGCATGAGGTGGCCTACACAATTGTGGCCAAATATGGGCATTGTTATGTAAGAACCAACATGACATTAAGAAATTCCATCTGAGTTATGCTCATTCGATTGGACAGTATGGGCTATCAAAAAGTAAAAACCAAAAATCCAATCCTCATGCTGAAGTCACGCTTTCAGAGTCCAAGTGGTATCATGCTGAACAGGCCTCTCCTGTAGCCACAAAACCGGAGGTCGTCAGATGTCTCTGATTCGTGTCACAACATTCTATATGCGCTTCGCTCATAACACGTCAAAATCCGTGAATCGTAACGAGATAAAAGAAATAAACTGAGACGTTGAATGGATATCATTGAATGGCCATCTTGTCGAGAATCTTCTGAATGCCTTTCGTGCTGCCACGGCCCTGGTCGAGCTCCTCGGCCATCTTGCGAGCCCGCTCGATGAGGACGCTGAGAACTTTACGGGTGTACTCGAAGCTGCCTGTGGACTCCATGTAGGCAACAGCGTACCGCTTGATCTGGGTGTCCGAGGTCTTCTGCTTGAGGATGTTGATGAGCTGGAGATTTGTGGGGTTGGTGCGAATGCTGTGGATGACAGGGAACGAGAACTTGCCCTCGGTCAAATCCTCGCACATTCCCTTGTTATGGCTGTACTCCTTCGAGGACAAGTTCATGTAGTCGTCTCGAATCTGAAAGATGAGACCAATTAGGTTGACGAGCGGAACACAGTCCGTAGGGCTAGGGCCGTTGGCTTCCGCCGCCATAAGCTTGATACCGAGACGGAACAGGCCGCCTGTCTTGTTACCAACCATTTCAAGGTAGTCTTCTTCCGTAGGACAAGTAAGAGTGTCACGCCAAAAAAGGTCCATGCCCTGGCCTCGGTGGAGGTTCACAAGCTCATCGGAAAAGATGGTGATTAGCTCTGGATTGTTGAGCTTGTGCAGCTCTTGTAGGGCGACAAAGTATATGTAGTTTGCCGAGTTGATGGTTTGAGCGACACCAAAGATGTTGTGTGCGACAGGGAAGCCACGGCGCAGCTCGGACGAGTCCTGTACGTCGTCGATGAGGAGCGAAGACTCGTGAAGCATGCCAACGACTCGGGTGATGACTTCGAGGCTCGGCGTGGGCACATCGAGCCAGACATTGAAGGCACCGATCAGCTGGGCGCGGAAGTCCTTGCCAGGATGGCTAATGACATAGTCGTAAGGCCCGCGGACGACATTTTCCTTCTCGTCGGTCCAAGAGCGCTTAGCCGTGAACTCGAGATCCTCGTGGGCGTAGCGCTCGGGATCGGGAGGCGGATTGGGAGCTTGCATAACGCCGTAACCAGCGTTCGACATCTGCGCCTTTGGGGAGAGCTGCTTCTGGCTCAACCAGTCGCCTTCTGGAACAGGGCGCAGAACGGGTTTTGTGGGTGTCGCGTTGAGAGAGGTCGGGATGCCGGTGCTTGAAGTGCGAGGTGGAATTGCGTTGGGAGACATAAGTGGGTTGGAGATAGCAGACATCTTCTCCATTGCCTTTGGCGAGAGCGACAGCATGTGTAAGGCCGACGGGGGCAATGCCTCAGGGTTGAGAGAGAGGACGGGGTCGGCAGTGGGGATCATGCGTGTTAAGTTTTTGGGGGTAATAGAGTGCGATTCGTCTAAGGTGAAAAGAGAAGAGGAGGAGGGGGAGGGGTCCCTTTTCTTGACGGATAAGTTAATCGATGACGCTGCTGAAGATATTTGAGATGCTAACTGCAGAAAGAGAGGCAGAAATCAATATGGGATGGAAGCGAAATAATAAACAAATGCCGTATACGTGGTGTTTGGCCCTGTCTTGTCTCGTGGCGTACTGATAGCGAATGGTATTGTCGGGATGCTCGGGTGAATCTATAAGTGGTCGACGTCATTGAATGTCCAGACGATACATTTCTAAGTCTGCCTGATGCGACGATAGAAGGGTCATAGAGTTGACACTCAGCCTGTGCGCATGCTTGCAATGTGGATAATCTACTCAACCCAATTGCTCATGCGCTGAATAGCAGGAGCCTAAAAGCGAATCCTGCAGGCTGCAGCTATCCAGTTTGAGATAGGACGTCAAGGAGGACGAAGCTGCCCAGAGCTCTCTCTGTCTTGTGATAGAGTGAGGGGTGATGGTGAGTGTGAGTGTGAGTGTGAGCATGTGGGCTAGGTACTTGTTCGTCCTACGCAGGACACCCCATCTTTGCACCTTGGCGCAGCATGAACTACAGGCACCATTCACAGCATGTCAAGTAAGGTACTAACTGACACGGCCGTGCCTCTTTTTAGGGGTTCTTGTCACAAGCTAATGCAGAATGAATGGATGGGACGGGAGCCCTGAGACGGGAACGCAGCTTTGCTTTCCTTTTCTTTGTTGTTGAGAGGGGCTAGCGACGAGGAAAATGGGGTCTTTGCCAGGGGAAGATCAACGTGGGACTATGAATGTGATTGCGGGGAAGAATAAATAGGTACCTAGACAACCAAAAGCAGCCAAGCCAGGTCATCCAGTCCTAACACCTAGCTGCAATTGATAGTCACGTTGACGTAGATCGTAAGCACTCATACCTTTGATGTTTCTGTTGCCGAGTCGCACGAAAGTATTATTGAGAGACGGATAAATATATGGATATCTGCACGTAAGTCAATTAGTTATTAGTGATAGTTCTGTCGACTTATATTTAGTCAAAGTCATGCCGTATGTGTGCTGGCGATGAAGCAGCGAAAAGAGCCCTGAGCACAGGACTGAGCGAAGGTGCCTACAAGACACTTACATTCGTGGTACGGATAGATAGTCGTAATACACAGCAAACAATAGCGTAATGAGACAACAAATGAAACAAGGGAAGAAAACATTCTTTGATGCGCCAGCTCTCCCTTTATCTATCTTAAACCCCATCTCACAATCATTAAAGAATTCGATCCGTTGGGACAGAAAACACACCACCTCAGCCCATTGTAAGATCAGGGCTTGCGAAGCCCATGCTCAGCTCGCTGAGGAATAAGGCGAAGACGAACACGTTGAGTCCATCCCTGGTTTCACTTTGTCACGGACCATGTCTGCACCCCGAGATCTCACCTGATAATTAATTCTAGATTTCACATGCAAATCAAGGGTGCGCCGAAGAGCTGATCAATGGAGTCAGATCATGTTGCTTGAAGAACCCCTGCTGTCTAAATCTACTGGACCGTGGAGCTTTTGATGCGCCTACCCGGGACTACTTTTTCGATGCGCAAGTTCGATAAGTTGGACCATATTCATACTTAAGGCATTATTCTTCTAGTCAGTCTATCCTGTGAAGTGTATCTCTCTATGAATATTCGTTTTAGCCGTATATCTGACCAAGCGTCTAAATAATTTAACAAAGTTGGAAATTCGATACTTACTTAACCCTAACTCCCATATCTTGAGATGACAATAGTCACTTCATGCAAGTCACAAAGCATTCATCAATACTTCAATACCATGTACTGCATGATATCTCAGCAACAATGAAAGCACTAAGCGTCTCTGAAGGCAACTGGTAACGTTAATAGAAACAAAGCATCATCGTATAACAATATTGTCCAGTCGCTTCACCACCCAAAGTCTCAGTGCCTGACGTTGACCACGGTGATAACAATCTCCGTTCACAATCGGCCGAAACATTTGTCATACGGCAACGGGGACCCGAAAACGCGAGAGCCGAGCCATCCTCTCGATCAACGTCTCAACGTTAAGCGGGAATTAATTGCCGTTGTTCAGGTGTTGCAGCCTATAGTGTAATAAGACCTCCCAAGGTATGACGACAGTGGTGGAGCGAAAGTGGTGATTCGGCATGAAGATCAGAGAACGGACTTAGATCTGATTTCTAATTTATTTCCGAGTCTGGAGAATCGACACTAGAAGCCTAACAGTGTCATTGACTTCAAGAGAGCTCACTAGTCGATATCAGATATGACATACGCTGTGTGTTCAATATAAATATGAGTCTTGGCTCTCTCATCATGGCCAAATATCCCCATGCCTTGTAACATTACCAACAGCCATGGCCCCTATACATAGAATATTCTCCTCGGCTAATAACAAGCCCTATCGAACTAAGCAACTTGAAGAAGAAACCCTCCCGTACTTAAACGAGGATGGCTACGTCGACTTTGCACCGGGCGACATTCAAAACCCACAGAATTGGTCTACTGCTCGGCGCTGGTCTGTCACGTTCTCAGCTGTGTTGCTCGTACTGAATGCTACTTTTGCATCGAGCTCGCCAAGTGGATGCTTCCCGTCTATCTCAGAACACTTCCATGTATCCGAGCTGGTAGCAGGCTTGACCATCACCCTGTTTCTACTGGGTTACTGTGCCGGACCGCTCATCTTCGCACCACTAAGTGAGCTCTACGGAAGAAGATGGATCTTCTACATCACCTTTACGCTATATCTCATCTTTAACTTTCTGTGTGCCTGGGCACCTAACTTTGGCGCCCTCCTCGTCGGCCGTTTCCTCACTGGAACGTTTGTCTCTGCACCCCTCAGCAATGCACCTGGTGTACTCGCAGACCTGTGGACCCCGATCGAGCGTGGCAATGCCATGGCAGGATTCTCTGCTATGGTATGGGTCGGGCCAGCATTAGGGCCTGTTATTGCCGGGTTCCTTGAGCTGAAGAAGGACTGGCGTTGGAGTTTCTATGTCCTTCTCTGGCTTGGTGGTGCAACGGCTCTCATCATGTTGACTATTCCCGAGACACATGCTCCCACAATTCTCCTTAAGAAGGCTCGAAGAATACGAAAGGCAAAGATCCCTGGTCATGAAGATGTCAAAGCTCGTTCTGAAGAGGGTGATCGTACACTGAAGACTGTGTACCGTATCGCCTTGACCAGACCGTGGATTATCCTCTTTGACACCATATCCTTTCTCTGCGCAGTCTACATGTCTGTAGTCTACACGTTATTATATATGCTCTTCAGTATCTATCCAATCGTGTTTCAGCAGCGACGTGGCTGGAACCCCGGTGTTGGAGAGCTGCCCTTGATTGGGACTGTCATTGGTGAGTACCTTTCGTTGATACAACTCTACTGAACTTATACTAACGTACTCGTAGGTGCATTCATCGGTGGTGGCATAGTTTTGATCGATACGCGAATTCGAAAGAAAAAGATTGACAATGGGGACAAACAGATGGAGCCCGAAGATAGACTGCCATTGGCAATGATTGGTGGTGTTGGATTTGCCGTGACCATGTTCTGGTTTGCATGGACGGCTGAGTATAAGTAAGTAACTGAGATATCACAGTCCTCCCCATATCTCAAGTCACCACATGCTCTCGGGCTTGAATCCCCCCCAATATGTATGTATGTATACTGACATTGGTCCCTGCAGCTCTATCCATTGGATCGTACCGACGCTGGCGGGGACTTTCTTAGCAACATCTTTAATGTTGATCTTCGTGGCTTTCTTGACCTATCTCGTCGATGTCTATCTTATGTACGCGGCATCTGCTATTGCAGCCAATACCATTGCTCGATCAGCGTGCGGCGCTGCTGCTCCCTTATTCACAACACAAATGTTCGATACACTGGGAGTTGCTGGTGGTGGAAGTTTAATCGGAGGAGTTGCTACAGTTCTAGCTGTTATCCCGTTTCTGTTCTACAGATATGGGAAGCAGATTAGAATCAGAAGCAAATTTGCGCCGACAGAAGAGAAGAGCGAAGCTAGAGAGAAGGATGAGGAACAGGCCGACAACAATGCCACTGCTCGGAGGAATAGTGTTTTATCTCATTCAGATAGGGCGAGTAGCTCGGATACCACAGTGGCCGCCGCATGATACTAGAGGTCATGAGCACAATACTCGATACACTTTGGAGCTGTCAGCTTGGACATGCCGTCAGTCACCGATAATGTCACATCAACACTTTTGTCGAGAGCTTTGAGGTGCCTGAAGAATATTTACATCCGAGTTTCCGAACATTGTTAGATAGTGGTTGGACAAGACTTACACTTCGTATCCAATCACTATCTACACCCAACAGCTCAACATTTCCGTGAGCATCGACAAAAGCAAACTCCCCAGGAGGAGGGGCTTTAATTGGTGCCTTTGTGTTGTCCATGCCGTACGGCTCGAGTTACTTCGCCGAGAAAAATATAAATAGACCATTATGTATAGTTTCAAGCTCAAGGGCATTGTCCAAGCCTAGTGGGGCATGAGAATTCTACCGGTTGATGCGCATGACTGAAGATTCCTTAAAAAGAACATGTGAGCTTTGTATCAACGTCGATAGATAATTCTTAGACAATTTAGAGGCAGGTCTGGAATAATACTCCGAATCTAAATCAATCTTAAATAGATAACGAGATCACAGTGTAAGAGAGAAAACCCATTCGGCTGTTCGTATGGTTCTTTTTAGTACACCAAGTATCGGAATATACATTTGACGTCTTTTTCACACAATTGTGCATGAAATGCATGAAGCTATGTAATCAATGATGATTATGTGAGCATCAATCCCCTCTTAAGCTCGGAACTTCTTTGTGTCGATCTTCAACCACCTGCATTGTAAACCCTCCATCTTTCTAACTTTAAGTCGTCACTATGGGACGGACAGTAATTGCATTCGACCTCTACGGTACTATTCTCTCCACCGGATCGATAGCAGGAGAGTTGGCAGAATTATACGGGCAAGATAAAGCTCAGTCAATTGCCGCTCTAGCAAGGCGATATCAGCTTGAGTCAACATGGCGCGTGACCAGTATGGGTAAGTTGAGACAAGCCAAAAATGAAAGCCATCACTAATGAGATGCGAAGGCGCTTATCGCACATTTAGCGACTTGACGAGATGGTCATTTCGGCAAGCTACGAAAGAGATTGGTGTTGAGCTCAATCCTGAGCAGGAAGAGCGTATCATGGATGCATATAACGGCCTCGACACATTCCCAGATGTGGATAGAGCACTTGGAAAACTGGCAGAACATGCATCTATCGATCCATACATCTTCTCAAACGGAACCAAGGCCATGATGACATCGTCACTCGATACATGCCCAACTTTGTCAAGAGTGAGCAACATATTTCCCCACGAGAAAGTCGTCAGCATCGATCCTCTCAAAGTGTTCAAGCCGCATCCTCGTTCGTATGAGTTCATGGCTGAGACAGCGGGGATGAAGTCTCAGCTCGATAGGGTTTGGCTGGTAAGCTCAAACCCATTCGATGTCACTGGTGCTGTAGCTTTTGGATTCAAGAGTGCATGGATCGACCGTGAAGGCAAAGGCTGGACTGATACACTGGGATGTTCACTGGGGCTTCAGCCGACTGTGATAGCGTCTGGCGTGGATGAAGCTGTGCGGGTAATCTTGCGTCAGTCTGAGTAGTTTAAGTAGGGCGATGGTTATTTCTTATGTTGAATTATAATGACTCTCCTAGTATAATCCCCGTCATTCATCCATTTATACATTGGTTGTTGGATATGATGCGAGGCTATTCGATCAGAGATAGGTATCCTGTAATCATTGAAGTCATGATTTTGTTAACTGGAACTTGGGTACAGAGAACGTAACTGCTGACTGCAGTATTTAACTTCTTCATGTGTTCAAACAAGAATTCGCAAGAAGCTAATGGTCCTATAGTAAAAGAAGAAGAAACAAAATCAATTCGAGACCCAGCTGGGAGTATATTAAGTTTATCGGCCGAGAGTAGATCTTGGGCCGAGATAAATTCGAATACCTATAATTGCCTTATATACGAGAAGCGAAGCAGGTGACTTGGTGAACCGAGGATTATCGAAGGTGCAATATCGGTTAACCATGGAATCTGATCAATGATACATATGAATCCAGATACTTTGGGACCTTTGTTTCCTCAGGGCTTAACTGCCGAAGTCCTAGTACCGCGTTGCTGTGTAAACAAGTCCACGGGTCTCTGCCTACCAAGCGTTCTAGCATTCCCATCTCGTGGATCAACCATAGCTATACTCGCACCTAGAGGTCCCGATCCTACTCACAGCTTCCATCTCAATCCGTTACAAACAAGATTCCGTCTGGACCTACTGGGACATCCCCTTCACCAGCGGCGCAGATGACAGTTGACAGGCCACTTTAGCGTGATCCTAGCTGCATATCCCCTGTAGGCCCCTGTAACCCCGGACCATGCCAGCCCGCTTGTCAGCTGGCGACCCTTAAATCTTGGAATTCCCTGAGCCGTTGCTGTGCCGATAGCTCCACTCTATGGGATTGTTTGGTGACAGCAACCTGACGGCGATCATCCATCTTTCTACTTCTTTAAACTGTTGCTTGGGCTCGGTGACTCTCGGCGGTGTGACTGCGATACTCAGTTTTCATTTCTTCTATTCTTCCTGTCACCTTCATCAAATGTTTTCTTAAACACTCTTTTAAAAAGCACCAGCCGCAATCGCATTAAGTCGATACTCTTCAGCCTTTCCATCTTTACCGTCTCCGGCATAACGTTCATTATTGTTACCCCACGCACAGATACACGATGGAGTCTCTTCTGTCTCTCGCCTTCGACAACCTTTCCTCGTATGACGGACCAAAAGTCCGCAAGGGCCTTCGCCAGGTCGAAGGCCTTCTAGCTCAGATCTGTCTCTCTAAAGCAAACTCTCGAAACGACCGTGCACATCGAAACCGGGATACCGACGATGATGGGAGTGAAGGATCAACACCTTCTCAGAAGGATCTTTCCCAACTTTCCCGCGACCCGGCATTTCGAGAGTTTTTCAAGTTGCAGGAGGGATTCGAATGGAACGTTGCGATGCGCCTTATCAGCACTCTCGATCGACTTATGGCTAAGGGTGGTGATGGTGGAAACGACCTGTTGATTCTGAGTGCCCTTGACCTCATACAAGGAGTCTTGCTGCTACATCCTCCCAGCAAGTCTCTCTTTGCCCGAGAACAGAATATGAACGTATGTACACAACGACGAAGCCCGCCAATTACCACAAACTAACACCATGTAGCTCCTCCTTGACCTTCTCGAGCCCTTCAACTGCCCTGCGATCCAATCTGCGACTCTCCTCACACTCGTCACTGCTCTTATCGAGACCCCAATCAACACCCGTACCTTTGAGAGCCTTGACGGCCTTCTCACTGTCACCTCTCTTTTCAAGTCGCGATCCACCGCCCGTGAGGTCAAGCTGAAGCTCGTTGAGTTCCTCTACTTCTACCTCATGCCTGAGATTCCTTCGATTCCCCGAGCCGATCAGCGCGATAGTGTTCCCGCTATGCTTCAGCGAAGTCCTAGTAAACTCGCAGGTGCCTTCAATGCCGACTCACGTCGCAAGCGTTCCGGCTCTGATCCTGAAGGCGACGTCTATCTCACCACGGAGGAGAAGCAGGAGCTGCTTAGTCAGCATCTGAGCAGCGTAGAGGATCTTGTCAAAGACCTCCAAAACTGCGCACCTTTCGGTGGTGTTGTCTGCTAAATGCCGGTGCAAAGACTGAAGTTCTGGTTTAGACTGTTTTCGTATTTCCAGTTACATCTCATTCAACGGCGTTGTAAGGACTATTAGGTGGTGCCCTTATACTTTACTTTTTCCTTTTGCGCGGAGTTTTGAGGGATAACTCCGGTGCACATCATCGTTTGTTTGTTGCGCCGGGACTGTTGAATATTTGGATCATCCCTTTGCACGAATGGTCTGGCTAGGCGTTTATAAGTAACAGAGGCGAATAGAACGGAACGCATTTCTCCTTTGAATTATTGCTTTTGCTTTGGTGCAACATCCCCCGCTACACTCTGTGGAGGGGTGGGAATGATTGACAAGGGACGGTCTGGTGTTATGGCTGAGTCGTTACCGTATAGTTCGAACCGGCCGTCTATTGTTTCAGAAAGGGGTGTCTGGTATATACTCGGGCTGGACATGGGTGACAGAAGATCGCTGCCCTCCCTATTCGCTGAGTCGATCTCCACGGGCGCGGCGATATCTCCAGGGGATTGTGCATGCATGGGCACAGCAGCAATTCTTCCAGGTGAGGTGACCCGTGAGCTTGCTTGCTCCGTATATGGTCCTGCTGCTGGGTCTGGTCCAAAGTAGTCCTGGGTCAAGCCTGACCGGGCATGGCTCCCGGATATATCTGTCATGGCATCTCTAGGGGGCGCACTGCCGTCTCCTTCGCCAGATGCTGATGGCCTTGATGCAGTGCGCTGGCGTCGCTTGCGCAAACACATCCAAGTCAGCCCGCCAACAATGATACTCGCTGCCACGACGACACCGACGCCAATCCCAGCCTTTGCACCGTCTGACAGGCCGCCGCCGCTCCTGTCGTTGTCGTCGACAATCGTGACACCGCTTTCTGTTGGTGTAGCTTGAGCGCAATATCCCTCACCACTGACCTGGGTGCACTCTTGGTCGTTGTCGCAACAGCCTGCACCATCGGAGCATTTATGCTGAGAGGTCGTACAGCCTGAGGGAATGGGCGACAGGAGATCGGTTCTTGAAGCCGGTCTCGTAGAGGCGCAATCGCCACCCGCCCGACACTCAGAGTTGTAGCCGCAGCAGTTTCCACCGAGGCTACTTGGGCAAAGGTAAAGACTCGTCCTGGGACACTTGCGATCGCAGCAGCCCTCTTGCGCAGTGGCAGTTCCACTTCTTGTGACGGTGCGGGTACAGAAATAAGCATTCGAACTACACGGCGAATCGCTGGAGCAGTTGGAGCCTATAGGACAACATTTCGGATCGCCTTTTCGGTTGACGTAGCAGTAAGAGTCGTTGTCGCAACAATCATCTGGAAATCCAATCTCTAGACCTGTGGTATAAATGAGTTTGGTGTCCGAGAGCATTATAGCATCCACATGGACCTACAGTTGTGATGATTCGAACCACAGTCTCCTGCGCGTTTTGCCAAAGGAAATGAGCGATCGATAAAGAAGCGCGGCATCAGGTCACCAGGAGCCGCTTGGAGTGCCTCATACTGTCGTGGGTTGTGCGCAACGGTAAGAGGGACAAAGACGAGACAACTGAGAAGCTTCATGATGAGAGCAGCAGAAGGAAGAGTGACGGAAAATTCAACAAAGCGCAGTATCCATCGTCGCATCTCCTATGAAACCTATTTTATCTCACAGTTAAATTGATCAGAAGCCGGAAATCGATGAGCGCGGTTGAACAAAGAAAAAGAATGTGATGGGAGCCAAGACTTAAGAGAGGTCTATGCATGTAAGACTCGAATCAACTCGCTTCGGCGACGTGCGACGGAGAGTGACAGGCCCTCCATGTTTGCGATCTGCCTTACCATATTGGATGCATGGCTATCATTGGTCTGCTGTTCAATGTACCTCAGGTTCATTTCAAATTTCTCATTCATTTCTGGAGCTGTTAAGAAATGGTTGACCACAACGTGGCAGAGAACCGTTACAATGGGGCTGAAGGCACAAGTGCTTACATGACATTGCCTAACGTGGTATAAAACCCGCAATGGTCAGATCAGGCTGAGATGTTCACCGGAGAATTGAATTTGATATATTATATTACTGAGTCCCCAGATCTCTTAAGAATGGGGACTTGAAACATAGGAATCCAAATCAGAGGATGGCGGACAAAGGGGAAGATACGTTGCAAGCGGTATCAGCTGTGACTATAGTTTAGTAAGATGAATAAGAAGCATGTATGCATGTGATTTTAAGTCTCTAATCCCTGTATCTTAGCTGCATCCCAAATCCCACAAGGAAGGATCTTTTGTAAACAGAACAGACTAATACAGATATACGAGCGAGTTTCTGCTGCGCAAGTCTGACAAAGAATCAAACGCCCATTGTGAAACTGACAAAACCCGCCATATAATGACGATAACGCTATTATACATTGATTCGGTACAAAGAAGAACGATCAAGCATGCCTTGCTTATATATTCCACGAGGGAACCGACATGAGTAAGATAGATAAAGTACATATCTACATATAGTGCAGGAAGCTGAGATTCTTCCCACATTTACGAATAGCTTATCAAGTACGGCCTATACCTTCACCATACAAATATTCGCGGAGTATCTGAATTATATCTCCGGTTTCTATATCGAGCTCGCATTGCATGGACATTATATCGGTTTCCTAGTAATAAAACGACTCTTCATACCACCTGCAAGGTGAATATAGCAACCCACTCTCTGGTTCTGTGGGCTCATGGCAAATACTCTGGTCTTGTGGGGTTATTTCTGCTTCTTGCAATCGGTTGTTATTTGGTACAGGCAGGAGGGCAATCTTGGTTTATTATGGTGGTTTCCTTCTTGAGGACTAAAATCATTCCACAAGATATCAAAGTTCCCCTACACTATTGATCAGACCCATATCAACTTTCATTTTTCTCATCATGAATAACTCACTCAGACAAGGCTACCATACTTAATAAGTGAGAAATAGAGATACTGAGCATTACTCGCTGAGTTGTAAGATGACAGCGAGGAGTTGACAATATACTTAATATCAGTAAGAGGCCATAGTACAGATAATGGCCCTCGATACAGAATGGGAATGTTCATCTTCCCATCAGGAAGACCATCAGAATCTCCATTGAACATTGAGAAATGCTTAAATATCTCATCACGTTTTCTTTTCAAAGTCTCGATCGCATCCCCTGCGATAAACTTGATACGTGATGGTATTAATGACGACTTGGGTTGGACATAAATATCCAAGCCCCTTCAAGGCCAACCAGTAGCTTAAACTTGTGTATGTATTCTTCAGTACTGACTCAACAGCACGGTGCAATATATTCGGATTTCACTAACGGCTGGCTGGACATAATCAACTGTAGAAGTCCCGTTAGAAGACTTACATTCAAGACCCTCATTGGCAGTGTCAGTGAGGTAATCGATATAAAAGTACTTGCCGTGATGAACTTCACTGGAGGTCGCTTCAGGTCACTTCTTGAATATATCGATGGATGCTCACAGGCGTCTCCGCAGTGAGCACTCAGATGTGTTGTTGTGATGCTCCATGGCACCAACAAAATTAGCTGATACTATGAGTTTGATCTTGCACACTGTTCAAAAGATTTTTGTTTATGAACTTTGGATGTTCGGTGTCGGTTCTCTATCAACTGCGTAAGGCCATTTGTAGCCACTGGTTCAAGACCTTCTAGGTCGGCGTGCTATATTGACGCCCTTCCAACTTCTGCGATGCCGTCCATACTGATTTTAACCCGAAGCCTGTGAGCGCAGTGCTCCAATTGCGATGGATAATCTCGTCTCAGCATTCTACGCTGCGGGGACAACGGCAACACTCCCTCTACATTCTTTGCTTTGGATCAAGGATATATCGCCTAGTTTATGCCTGGGCACCCACCCTTCTTTTAATTTCTATCACAACCTTAAATATAACAATCATTTGATTGTTACAAGCTGGCAACTTCTTTGCCGTGAACCGAGAAGACTGCTTAGATTTGCTGATAATTTCAAGGGGCATAGTAACCATATGTGGCGGCGAGGCACTCTCAGCCCTACTGCTTCAAAGCCACCTGAAATCTATACAACTAAAGAACAATCAATGTACCTTCATTCCACTATTGTCCGAGAACATTTAACTCGCCTTTCCAATCATGCTCTCACTTTTGACCCCTAATGATATTCCGTAGCATTAGTTCCGCATTCTTACGTGGCGAGAATGTCTACATACAACTACAGCTTGCCTTTGGCTCGGGATACGACTTTGCGGGGTTTCAAAAGTTGATCGAGTGTAGTATTCGCAGGGCTGTGAATAGTTACGTGCTATTGCTTTTTCAACAGCACGGTACTGTAAGTGAAACAGGAATTAATTCTCATTTATATGAAAAGCGTACCAAAAGGGGAATCCAACATAAATTCATAGTGATCATTCTAAAACATCCAAACCCAAACATCATTAAAGTGCTTAACTCCAGAGAATATCATGCATATCTGCATCTATGCTCTCTCTGCCCGACTAGCTGACGACCTCGGAATTGTTCTGAATCCACTGTTTGGTGTTGCATGGAATGTCCCATTGATGCTGGAGGCATCATGAGATGATAGCGAAGAAAGAGACAGAGGCTCTTGGCTGGGTTCAGGGGTTGTCATGACATCAACATGGCTCAAACTGATGGTAGTCGTCGTTGTGGTCAGAATGGCTGTTGTCTCTAACGCGAGAGGAGTTCCTCTAAGAGTTTCTATCGAATGATTAGCGGAGTTCTCTAATCCGTCCTGGTTATGGATGTTTGTACCTGGTGTGCTTTCCTCATTGACACTCTCCTCCAAAGCAAGCTTTCCATCCTTATTGAACGCTGCATTCGTGCCTGCGACCTCGTCTTCTTTGAAAACATGGCCGGGGGCTTTCAATGATGCAGTTGGTTGATTTGCATTAACAAACTCTGTGCGTACAGTAGTTGCGAGGATGGTTGAAGATCTTGTAAGGACTGATGTGAAAACGAGAGTTTTAAGACTTAACGCTGTCGGCTCAGGTCCAGAAACAGCAGACGGATTTGAGAGTAGGGTTGGTGCTGCGAGCTGCTGAGAGTCTCCAGCGTTGATGTCCGGGGTGGAGGTGGCTTCTGTCTCTAACGCTGGAGCCGCTCCCTCGGCCTTGGCAGTGGCAGGAGAGTCTTCTGTTATCTGTGTCCCGGATTTCGTTGCAGAAGCTTTGGAAGGATCTGCTTCTGGAGTAGGTACGAGGACGACAGTTATCGTGGTATCTTGTGCTGGCTCGCTCGCGGCTTCGATCCTACTACCTGGTGTGCAGTTAGGTTTTCGACGTATGAGGGGTAGATCACTTACTTCGTCAACACACTCTTCATCTTTGGCACCGGATGGTTTCTGAGTCTCCTTAGTTGCTGAAGTACTAGTCTGCCCGCCAAAGCTGACATTGGTCGTGACCGTCTGGACAACGTCATCGGGATTCTCAACAAATGCACCCCCAGGCGCAGTACTGGTAGCCTCAGTAACCTGCTTGGCAGATGAGATACTAGAATCTTTGGTCTTTCCTTCCTCTGTTGGTTTGACATCTTGTGCTGTGCTAAGTTGTGTTCCCGTCGAAGCCTGAACTTCACCAGTCGGTTGAGCAACAGCATCCTTGGGACGGCCACCTGATTCCACGACGCCACCCTTTCCAGAAGCATTTGCAACCTCAGGCAGAGTCATGGCAGCGCTATTGCCAGGCAGCCTTTCAGCTTGAGGCTTGCTAGACGGATTAGTAGATTCTTCGTTCACCACCTGGGTGGGATTTGCAGCAGGCTGCGCCAGGTCAGTCTTTCCTTGCTTGTCGGTATCTATCTGCGATGCATCTAGCTGAGCTGAAGCGCCCGGAGCCTGAGGCTCGACAACCGTGGCTGCGACGGCCTGCGACGGCAGCGGGGATCGTAGAGAAGGGTCCGAAACTACAGGAGCTTCTGATGGACCCGGAGCAACGCCCGGTTTAGGAACACCAGCTTTGCCAGAGGGAGCATGCTCTTCAGACTGTTCGCTACCAGTAGACTCATTAGAAGTACCTGCAGGTAATTGATCGGATTGGCCAGACTGGCCTCCTGACGAAGCGCCTGTCCCTAGAGTAGGCTGTTTGTCCGTTGCACCAGACGGCATCATGCTGTTCACCTGCTCATGAAGTTTGTTGATCTGATCCAGAAGTTCCTGGAGAGCTTCTTCGGTAACCTCAACCATATCGCCCTGGTCTTCAACCAATCGCTTGACGAGGCCGAGAGTGTGGTGAAGTCCATGACCATGGTGTGATTCCCCAGGAAGCTCCTTGAAAGGCACCACCTTGAAAGATCGAGCCACTGGTTCACTGAAGACTACGCCTGGCAGTCTGAACGAAGCTTTGAGACGAGGGAGTAGGGCCGCATGGGTGAATGGGGTGATAAGGAAGAGACATGGTAGAAGGCAGAGAAGAATGTATAATCGAATCATTGTGTCGACTTGGTGATGGAAAAGAATTGAATAAACAATGTGTGATGCTCTCCAGTCCATTGCTGGCCGACAGGTTGCCATGATATATCTTTTGTCATGGGCTTCAGGTTGTAGGGGAGCAACACATTCCAACTATCGTGATAGCAACGCTTGCCATGGTGACTCAGTCTCGGGTGGGCATACAATGAATGGATCAACACTTGTTGTTTCACCGCGGGCCAAGGAAGCCTTTCATTCCTGTGGTGAGTGGGCAATTTAGGCAGTATCACGCTTAGTTTTCTTTGTAGACACCTCGAATGGATCATATGGATAGTTATGTAGCGTGGTGATACGCTGAAGCAGGTATTCTTGATATTGTTGCCGAGTGCAGCCTGTCCGACATGTTGATCGCTGCGGGGAATCGAGGCAATGCGCGGCGGAATCTCTCTGGTGCATCATGGATGACGGAAGTCAGAATTGGACATAAGATTTGTTTGGCGGAGTCGTGACAACGCTTGGGTCTTGGTCAGGTAATTTCTCGGTCGGGATACTTCGACTAGGTAGGTACCAAACTACGAATGGATCTCGGTTGCACCGGAGTTTGTTACAATCACAGGTGATAACTGTAACCACGCGATGTGGCATTTGGGGGAGAGAGTTTGAATAGAGAAACCGAAAGCTCCAAAGGTAAATATTGATCGAAATTTAATGTTATTCGCGTCTGCAAGGATTGTGAGGTATTCGATGATTAAATACACAAGATAAAATTTCCAGGGACCTGACTGCTGGGAATCAGACCTGAATTCACAGGCTGGCGGAGGAAAGAAAACTCAAGACCTGATCCTAAATGATAAAAAGGCTTAGGTAACTTATTATAAGTTTAGGATACCTTTTGCTAAGTTTAGTACACCCTGTATCAAGGTCCGATGTTCTCCCCGAGGACAGGCTAGAGAATTCCAAGTGGCAGTTGAAAAGCAATGCCAAGTTATTCTGGAGGTGTATTGAATCGTAGAGTTCCGCCACCCTGATTATTACAGGGGCTTGCTGAGTGATATTGAGAGGACCCCATTTCTTGCTGGTTTTCCACCGTCATCGCGGGCTAAGGGAGGGCTATCACGAAAATGTGACTGAATGAGGGGGATAAAAAGGGTCAGATGGAAGTTACAGTGCTCTCCGAGTTAGCTGAGGTGAGTTTTGTCGGTATCGTCGATATTTCAATATATGTGAATATTGATCAGAGTCATGGTGACCATTACAGAGCATCGCAACATGAAGCCGTGAAAAGTCTTGTGTATATTTAGCGATCAAATGGCTATTGACAAGGTGAGGCAATGAAATCCGTGCCTCTTTGGCGGTTAAAATATGTGGTCATCGTTGCTGATGGATTGCAGGGACAATTCGGGGGCTGAAGGCGATGAAGTGACCGTGGGAGCTCGATTGAAACGAGCTTTTGGTCGCTGAGTTCGCTCAGTCGCCTAGGAGGAGTGGAATAACAATAGAATTCGAGGCGCTGCTTTGAGAGAGATTAAAGACATACCAGGGCTTTGATTGGCTGGAAAGAAGCGGTACCCCTGCCATGCGGCAGAAGTGGCACTAAACCCAATCTGGTAACAGAGGAGACGGGCTGGAACCTGGGCCTGAAATCCCCAAGTTTGTTCGTCTGCCACTGCCACTTGCTCTCGCTCCTACTGCTCTGAGTGTGAAGAAACGCGGGAAATCAAACCAACCCAACCCAACCGATTTTTCCTCTCCTTGTGCGCCGCCTTCGGCCCCAGCACCAGAATCAAAAATGACAACAATACCAAAACCCCAACCTTACAAGACAAGGCTTTTGCCCTCTGTTCCATTACTTTCATTTCCACTTTTCACCACCGCAAACCCATCATCACCACCCTGAAATCAATCTTGACCCGGCACCAGGCTGAATGACAAACCGACCTGTCTGTGATCGCAACTCAGCTCCTCCTAATAAATCTCCCACTACTACTAAGACTCGCTCCACGCAAGCCCCAAAAGCCCACCACCCCTGACCACGTCTTGTCCACCACGGGATCACCACCGGGTCTTTGGTTATTTGCCGCCTCTCCCGTCACCAGTCCATTCTCAAATCCTGCTCCTTTCCCTAACCTTCTTCCACTATCCTTCGCCGCTTGCAAACATCATCAATCAGCACCACACATCACCTTTTCATCAGACAACCCTTCCTAGACTAGACCATCACCATCAGCTCTTTGTAACATCGACCTCTCTCAACACCATGGCTCCTCCAGTCAAGTCCGCCGACGCGCGACGCAAGTCCAGCACCAAGGCCAGCTTGATTGTTACTCGCAAGGTGTCGCCCGACAAGCTGCGTGCTCTGCTCGCGCCCGACTCTATCAAGGAAGAATCTCCCTCCAAGGACATGAAAGCCAACGCCGACTCACCTACCGATGCCGTGTCCGCTTCTGGCTCACAACCACCAGCCAGCAACACGAATGGCGACAATGCTTCGGACTCCAACGCCGCTACTCCTGTTCCTGACGCAACTCCCGTTGACGGGACACCGGCCCCTTCGGCTATGGGACCGCCTACCGATGGACTGAAGAAGAAGGGCGTCAAGCGATCTGCCGCTGGCGCCAACGGTACAATAGATGGTGTCCCCAAGCCTCGAGGAAAGCCTGGCCCCAAGAAGAAGCCCCGTCTGTAAGTTTTTGCAACCCCCACTCATATTTGAACATTGGACTGACCACTACTCTCAGGGAGGACGGAACGATCGATCACTCAGGTTCCAAGCCTGCCGGAGGTCACAAGCTTGGGCCCAAAGCGAATCAAGGGGCTATCAACGCCGGACTTCGCGCTCTCGATCGCTCAGGCAAACCATGTCGTCGATGGGCCAAGGGAGGATTCCAACTCAAAAGCTTCACCGGTGTGGCATGGGAGATCCCTCGCTGGGTGGCACCTCAAAAGAAGGCCCCCGAATCCAGCGCCGGGGATTCTACTGCTGCATCGGCCGAGGGCAGCAGTAAGGAGAACAAAGAGAACGGCCACGAGAGCAACAGTGCTAGCAATAGCAATACTGCTAACGACGTGGAGATGCAAAGTGCGCCCAGTAACCACGCCTCGTCGCCGGCACCTCTTGCTATTGCCGCTGCTTCATAAAAATTCACCCTACGATGCTACCTATTATTCTTTTCATTTTGCTCTGATACCAGAGAATGTTTTATAGCGCGAGATATTGCGGGCGTTCTAGGTTGGCAGACAACTCATTCTTGGCCTGTCAGTGAGACTGAGATGCTCTCAGACCGAGCATGACCGTTCATTCATTCGGAATCTTTTATGTTTTTTTTTTCATCAAAAAGCGACGCTGGTGTCGCTGGGCGTTACGGAACAGCGAGGATGGAACGCTGTGGAAAAGGATTGGCATTAAACCGTACCAGGGCTGGCGGAGCATATATTTGATGTATAATTACTGTTACGATGGGGCGATGTTAGATATACTCTGGTAATTCTCTGAAATGAGCAATCAAATATTTGTTCTTTAAGGATATATCGTATTTAGCTGTCGTTCTGCCATCCATGCGCCCGTAGCTTGGAAGACGGGTGCTAATCCGCTGTTTGCTGCGCACGTTGTTTTCTTCCTGTTGATAGTTTCAGTCGTTAATGGCTCACCCCTTGAGATTACGCGCCACGTAGGTCTGAAAGAAGCTGACGCAGATGCCATCTCGCGATAACATTAAGTAGACGTGGTAGAAAGCTCTTCATGTTAAATAAATGATTCCCCAAGCGTCCTCATCAGGTAATATGAATGATCGCAATGTCAGATCCAAAGTCACATGTCTTCAGTTTATCGCCTGTTTCGACGAGGAATGACCTCTAACATGAGGGAATTCTCAAATCCAGTGGTCAGGGAAGAGTTTTCGGGGGTTGAGATGGCCCAATGGCCAGACTGTGGATACATTTTGGTTCGTCTTTCTCATCGGGGTCATGTCTTGATGTTGTGGTGTGGTCGCAGGGAGCTCACAAAGCTTAGTCATCGGCACCAGAGCCGTCCCGTAACTTTCATGCCCGTTTGACTACGGTAGGGATGGAAGTGTAACTGTATTGCCCTGAATTTTAATTGATATTTGGTTTATTGTGTTTTGAATGGTTTGCGGTTAATTGGGGGGGTCTTGCTTTTAGGATAGAATTGGTGGCTGATGAATGATGCCTGGAGGGGCTTGAGCGAACAGGTTTGAAACCGAAACCCAAACCAACCTGGAATATCCATATCGAGATGGAGATGCTCATTGGAGGCACCGGAATAAGTCAGCAAATAACCTCGCCAACTTATAAGCGAGGAAACCTCAACTTGTTTCTGCACCAGGGCAGGGTTGGTCTGGCTATTGCTACTGTCATTACTCGAAGGTTTCTTTTCAGAACACAGAAAGGGCCCGAAAGAAATAGGCTCAGGTCTATATGCTATCGTGCTATCGTCCATTATTACGCCTCAGCTTTTGGTCATGTTGGGGCGAGTCCATTTGCATGGGGACCTGGAGCAATGCAGCCCGGGCAGGTTCGAAAGGGTCCGGCCCGGCAGCGGGGAAGCTGGGCCTCCACTGTTAAGTTGATGCAGCTGTTTGCTAGGTGAAAGCTTAACAGACAAGGTCAAGTCAGGTCAGGCCAGGCAGGAGGTACTAAAGACTAAACCCGCTGGGGGAGAAGAGTGACCCTCGTGATAGATAGCGCAAGTTGGTAGCCATGATGAGTGATGTGATACGTAGAGTATCGGCTTCTCGTCAAGCCAGACTCGATTCATGTTGACCTAACCTATTAATGATGGCTAATTGACGAGTCATTCTTACTTCAGATACATCCGTATCTTACTTTTCTTCCTCTTCTTTTAACCTGCGTCTCTATAGCTGCTAGAAGTTAGCGAGTGGTAACGGTGACGCGCTGTTGTTCTGACGGGAACCACCTCCACCTCTACCCGCCCCGTCCATCACCATCACCTTCCACTCGTCTTCTCCTACAACAACCCACCGCTATAGTACACAAGTCGACTTGTTCTCCCAACTACAAGGTCACTTGAGTCTATTGCTCTTATTTATTTCTTTCGCTTTCTGCTCCGCTTTGTCAGCCTTGCCGGTAATTTGTCGACGCATCCGAAGCTCGTGCTACTGCCTGCCAGACGACTGTTACGACTGTTTCCGACAACGCTATAGCTCACCCCCACTACAAGCCGTGCTGGAACCCATCCTAGGGCTTCACCTGGCAGTTAACTCACCTGCCTTTGCTGTTGGGTGTCTTACTACCAAGGTACCTTAGGTGATAGCCGGGCTGTTTCGTTTCTGCTTGTCGTGGACATGGCAAGCCCCCTTCACCAAGCTTCTCGCTCGTCTGCTCGTCCCGAACCAGCTTCGCCATCCACTCGACACGCTCATTTCTCTCCTCCGCATAACTCGTCTATCACCAATACTCCCAACTTTTATACACATCCTGCCCGTACTTCGATATTCAGTGCCTCCGGCGGGCTCAACCTTCTGGGCTCCGAACCGACGAATACCATCATGGAAACTGTTGGGATTGAGACGAACGCTCGGAGAACTGGTCTACCGTCCTTCTCACGAGCCTTTAACATGCTTGTGGAATCCGGGGCAGTTGATAATAATTCCAAGAACGAGGACGAGACTTTCTTTGTCCCATCTTATCTCGAGAACTCGACATACGTCCAGAAGCTCCAAGAGGCACACCAAGCTAAAGTTCAGTCCCGCCGCGATTCGACCCCAGCGAATGGTTTATCCCAGCACTCCGCTACGTTCAATCAGCATCCTTTGCCCCCCGGTTCGCATCGAGGCATGTCACACACTGTTATAGAGCGCCCCCCGGCCTTTGAGGAGGATGATGACCTTGCACCTTTGCCAACAAAATGGAACAAGGATGATCAGTGGGGAGGCATTGAGATCCAGGCTGACGGCTGTACTGTGAAGTACATCGGACCTAAAAACCAACACGACCAAGACCACATGGCTTGTGCAGTCCGCGCCGACCACTACATGCCCCCCCAGTGCGGAATTTATTACTTCGAGGTCCAAATAGCAACAGCTAAACGCGACGATGCGACTATAGGTATTGGGTTTGCAACCAAGAACGTCAATCTGTCACGGCCTATTGGCTGGGAACCCGAGGCCTGGGGCTATCACGGCGATGATGGGCGATGTTTTACAGGATCAAATTTAGGAAAACACTACGGCCCTGGATACAACGCATATGACGTGATTGGATGTGGTGTGAATTTCAGGGAGAACACCGCCTTCTTCACCAAAAATGGAGTTAAGCTAAGTATGTGTATGCACACTAACAGCCCGGAGAAGTAAGAAAACTTGGGGCCTCTATCCTAGGGGACGAAAAGACTGGCCTAAAGGCCTCTCAAGCCCACCCTAAGTTTATATAACTTTGGATTGTCATCACTCTAAGTGATGAGCATCTGAGTCGGCACTCGATTTACCTAAATCTCTTATCACCCAGGATAGGGGTCCTCAGTTTTCTTGCTCCCTGAGGCAGGTCATCTTGCGTCCCTCGCTAACAAGCAATAGTCACGGCATTCAACGATGTTAACAGAGGTAGGCTCTACCCAGCGATTAGCCTCAAGAAGCCCGGCGAGTCCATCCGAGTCAATTTTGGACAAAGCCCTTTTGTGTATAACATCGACGATATGATGCGGGTAGGCCTGTGTAACACCCTACACACAGCATGATGCATAATTAATGCCATTTTAGGAAGAGCGTGACAGAGTACAGAAAGATATTCAAGCAACAGACACATCAAGTCTCGTCCCAAACATGAGCGAAACCGATGTAATCCAGGCACTTGTTCTCCAGTTCCTCCAACATGATGGCTACGTGGGTACAGCTCGGGCTTTTGCAGAAGACATGAAGAAGCAAAAAGAAGCTCTAAGCCTTGATCCCGGAGTCAAGGTCGACGGTGTTAGTATTAGAGATGACGAAGACGCAAATAATCGCCAACGTAAGATCACACTTTCTTCTTGCACTTGTCCTACTTCTGACCACGACACAGGGATCCGGCGTGCAATCCTCGAAGGGGATATTGACAGGGCGCTCAAGTACACAAATGCATACTATCCCCACGTTTTAAAGGATAACGAACAAGTCTATTTCAGATTGCAATGTCGCAAGTTCATCGAGTTGGTGCGAAAGGCGGCCCAGCTCAACATGCGCGATGAGACCAAGGGTAACGGGCATATTAACAACCCCGCACCTCAGACGATGGATCTAGACCTTAACGGCAGCGCGAATACTTCAAGGGATGCCGATGGTGGTGAGAATAAGACAGTGGTTGCAGAGCTTGAGCGCAACATGCTGGAATACGGACGGACACTCCAGGAACAATACGTCAATGACCCACGAGTAGAAGTCAGCAAGGCACTTACTGAGATTTGGGCATTGTTGGCATATGAAAACCCACTCAAGGTGCCTCAAGTCAGCCACCTCTTGGATAGGAACGGTAGAGTTACTGTTGCGGAGGAACTAAACTCGGCAATTCTACGTAAGTCGAACAAAGGAACATACCAGTTGTTGACAATACTAACAAGCAAGCAGTATCTCTCGGTAAATCGTCTCGAGCAGCACTAGAGAAAGTTTATGCTCAGACCAGCGTGCTCCTTGAAGACCTTCGCCAAGACGGTGGCGAGGGAGCATTTGCTTCAGTGAATGATGTCTTGAAGGGAATCCCACAACCTCCACAACACTGATTCCAGCGTCGCCGACATGCCTGCTATTTTTGCCTCATTGTCGGCTTGCATTCTTGGGGTTTTATGGTCATCGGCGTTCTACAGGGTAATGCTATGAGTATGGAGTTTCTCTTGCTTTCTGTTTCTGCTCACTTCTTACCACACGAGCCTGTAAGATTCTGTGCTCGTTTGAGAGTGGCACTTTGTCGATACAAAGCATTTCGTATGGAGGTTCTTTGTTCCTAATGAACTCTTATAGACGGGTGAAGAGATTGGGGATGGCTTCATGGATAATAGGTCAACAACTCCCCTCTTGCAGGCAAAGAACGGCGGGTTGTACAATGCCGGCACATAGATAAGACCAATGTCGACGATCAGTGGTAAATCCATTTTCAGCATATTCTTCCAGGCATTGGATTCTGGGCTGGCTGCTTGGCCGTATCTATTTTCCCTTGCCAGTTCCTTTGTGATATATATAGTACATATTTATACAGCACGTGTCTCGTCTTCTCTACGACGATGGGATGAAACTATCCTTCCGGATAATGGGCATCCTGATGGATTCACAATGTGTCCGCACCCCAGCACTTTTTGTATAGCCGTTCCTTGTGCCTCTTCAAATTATCCAGTCCTCCCAAGCACTGACTCAATGACTTGTCCTGCCAAGCAAGAGCGTTATCGTCTATCAGATAGGTGTATGCAAACACGTCTGCATCAAACAAGCCCGGCCCATCAGCACCAAAGAACCATTTATGCTCTCCTAGTAGGGACGATAGTGCTCGCATGGCAGTTGTGGCGTCAGCTAGAAGTTGTGACGGTGAGATAGTCGCGCGTCGTGTTGTCTTGAGTATTTCGTAAGTGGCCGCGGCGTGGAGTGTCTGGTGAAGAGGCGCGCGAAGGAGCATTGAGGAAGGAAGGTAGAGGCTTTTGAGAAGAGGAGCATTGGCGGGCAGGAGGTAGAGAACATATAGCTATGACATATTAGCATGCATTCCAATTATATGACGGTGATTTACATACCCAAGCTGGTCGGATATTTTGTGTTAGGAGAGCTTGGTAGGCTTCAAGGCGGGGTGATGTGATGCTTGATAGCTCATGGATAGCGTGCTCGCGCACGTATTTGTGAATCTTTTCGCCAGTAAGGGGTTTTGAAACTTGCGACGCCGGTGGCAGGAGAAAAGGCAATGCGCCTGAGGGCGAGGCGTGGTTATTCGAAGGTACGATATCGAAGTCAATACCAGCGATTCTCAACACAGTCTGTCGAGATAGCATTAGCACAATGCCTCTATCGACTCGTGTCCCTCGACTATAAACACACCTGCCACTTCAGACATGAAGGATTATAGCTCGGCTTCCCTGTAAAAGCATCTTCATCTGCCACAAAAACATATAGGGCCGGTCGTTGGCGCACGCTGGTGGGGGACCTTGCTGGGAGGTCTTCCGGTTTGTATACGTGAAGGGGGAAATGGTCGAACAGGTTTCGAATGGGGCCCGGGACGACAAACCAGCGATTCGACTGTGGAGAGTCGACGGTAGACGTCATGGCGAATCCGGGGTTGTTGGCCGTGTCTCGGTGGGCTTTGTGTTTTTTTCCCTTGTGGTTGGAGGTTGAAGCTTTAGCTACAGGCCCGAGGACGGATCGGCGCGGCGGGCAAAACCCCGGATCGGGAGTACGTATCTTTCCCCAGAAGAGAGCATGGCAAAAGCCGGGGAAGACGGAGGGAATGATGAAACAATTAACAGGGAAGAACCAATAAACCGGTTCTCTCCCTCATTTGCATCGAAGATAATCTCATAACGGCTTAGAATTGCTTATTCACCTGTCATGTTGATCCATGATGTAAACTGGCAGTGTCAAATACCCAGTAAAACTAGAACGGTATGTCATGAAATTCGATGTAGGATGAAGATCCCGAACACGATTCATGAGCTTACGTCAAATTACGGCATCATTCGAAGACCGAGGTCTCAACAGCGGCTGCGATATCCTTTAATCCGCTTGAGTCGGCTTGTAGAAGCGCCACGGACACTACACCTCTTGAGGTCTTCTAGTAAGGTGGTCGACTACAGTTCAATACTGGCTCCGCAAGAGCGGCTCTATCAAGGGTTTGAGATATCCACCTCAACACTAACGTTGAATTCTGGGCTGACGTTTTATGATTGCAGGCCAGACCTGACGGATCAGAGGCCCCAGGCAGGGCAGACGAAGCGGTAGCATCGGTGAATGATGTCCGACAGAGCCGCGCAAAATGGAGAATTGGTTCATAGTGGGCAGATTCTCCAGCGTCCCTGTCGTGATTTTTCTGGTTCCAACTAAGTTAGAGAAGGGGAAAGTTCGGGATCTCCACTATAAGAGCCAAGCGCACCAACTGAAAACCCAATTCCGAAAGAACCCGGGCTTGAGCTAGACTGTAGTGGTTCTGATGCGGACCCTTATCTCGGACTGAGGCTCGCTAAAGAGTAAGGTCATGAGAGACTCAATTGGGAGCAATTATTCTCAAGCTATTTTGGTGTTGGGCAGATACTACAGATAGGCAGAACGGACCGGTTAGGTTAGATGTTGTGAGATGATTCCTTGTTGTATCAAAAAGAAGAAGAATCACCTTATTTGTTCCTGACTGAGCACAAATAACCTGCATGGAATATGCAGGCAGAATGAGGTAACGCTGCAGATCAATACTTTATAAAAGCAAGTACCAAGAGTCCCTAAATAAGAATATTGGGGTTATCGTACTATAGAATACTCTTTTCATAACATGACCTCTTATTCCTGACGATCCTGCTTATCACTGGAGAAGTTGCAAAGAGCTTGGTATTAAGCCAGCCAATATTGTCTCGATTTTCAGAGATTGGGGATTGGGGGACACAAGACACACCCCACGCTATCTGTGTCCAAGGGTCCAATGATTGGTGGGCGCTTGTACGAATAATACATAAAACAGATGCCGAGCCGAGGAGGTTTCAACGCATCACGGCTAAAAAGAAGAGAAGAGAGGATAGGTAGTAATAGGCAACTGATTAGATGAGACGAGCGGTGAGCGTCTAAGCGGAGCAGGATTCCCGCCGTGCGGCGACAATAATGCACGTAGGGCTCGATCCAATCTCATGCGGTGTCATGATGCTACTACAGTAGCCTCTTGTTATTATTCGCATTAGTGTATGAGTTTCTCTCGGTCTTTTTCAGGGTCTCTAGTTTCCACTTGTTGAACCGATAAAGACTCTAATGCTCCAATGGCAAAGCAAATCGACCAAGAGGAAGATAAAAAAAAAGAAGAAGAAGAAGAAAAGTTGGGTCTGTGATCCCACATCTCCCACTTGCACCCCAGATCCACTGGGACATGATATAGACCCCAGTTCCTACCATAGTAGCCCTGGTTAGCTCCCGGGCATAAGGCCGAGTTCGAGTTGCGGTAATGCAGAGAAGACTTCTTTTTGTTTTCTCTCGGTTCCATTTTCTGCCCCGCCGCGCGATTATCTAGGATCTAGGAACAGAACAGTTGTCTACTGCTGCATGTAACCTTGGGGCTTTTTGTCAGTGTTACCGTGTGGATGAAGACGGTCGGTACTTGCGGATAAATGTAAATGAAATGAACAATTGGTAGTCATAGTCACAGTCACAGTCACAAGCTGTGGTGCCTCTAATCCATTTGATACCTTACCCTGGCCGGGCTATCTTGGTTTCCTCGCTTCAGTCGATCTGACTGTGGGCGACATCTTCCACTGTTATAAATACCTAAGTACCCGTGAATTCTTGAGCCTCTCTCTATGATCTCGCTGCCTCCTCCACACTTCGGCGTCTCCGTTCACGATTTGATTTGATTGCATCCTGTCCCCAGACACTCGGCCCTTTATTGTTCTGTAGCGCAGCCAGAATAAGAGGTCAACTCCTAACAAGCGGGTCTTCAGCACACCCAACTGTTTGCGGCATCAGCCTAATACACCAACCACACCTAAAATCAAACGTTTAGGTTGGGAGTCGTCAAGAACGTCACCACTCGTGCCAACTTCCAGAGTCTACAGCCATTACCGGAACGTCACCCTGCAGAAAGAGGTGGCAGCAAGCGTGTGAAACAAGTCGATACCTATTCTTGAGAACAGACCAAAGGGGAACAAGAGAGTGACATCCCGTCATTTTACCCCACGCAATACCTGTGCTTCCTACCATCACGGTCATAAGCATATATCCAGGCCAGGGCCGACAGCACGCACACCCACCTCCACATCACATCCGACGCACACACATCCAATACATACAGTAGTTTATCAACTGTCACTGTGCTACTGTATCTTTATTTCTTGGCTGCCTAACCTCACGGATACATATTCCACCCCATTCCCACATTCTTCTCCCCCGACCTTCTCCTCTAACTATACTATCTTACGTATCTGTCCCTCCTCTCACCACACACCTGGACTCGCTCGCTTATACCAACATTGTCCGTCACTATCTCATCATCAAGATCATCAACTATCATAATGGACGCTTCCTCCAGCTCAACTTCCAACTCCTCGGCTCAGCAGTCTCCTTCTGTACAGATGGTCCCCCAACCTGCTCCCGCTCAGGGTAACGGTCCTTCAACCGACGCCTTTCTCCAAGACTTCACACTCATTGCCGAGGCTGCCAAGCGGGCGCAAATGGCCATCATGATACGCGACTTTGAAGAGTGTGGCCTGTAGGGGACTTCCCTCTTTCGGTTACGTTGGTCATGTTCTCCCTTCTCCCAAGGGCGATGACAGGAAAAAGAACAACCAGAAACAGAAGCGATAATCATGCCTGTCTCGACAACAAGAGCCTATTCAGCTCTGCGAATCACTACAAGATGTCATTGGGGGATTTATGCGACTGTGGCATGTTTGGCTTATCGCATTTCACCAATCACGCCTCATCAATGCCTTGTTCACATTTTTTGTCTTTTGACAACCCAACTCGACCCAGGGCAACCCCTTATCGATGAATCCTTTTCTTGCATTATTGAAAATGGTTCGATGGCATCTTTCGGCATGTGTTTTCCCGATGATAACGATTTGCCTAGCTCACTCGCGCATATGAAGTGGGCCTCATTCATTGTCCATTCGGCCCTTGATCCGACGCAAAGTATCGGCTGTTCTCCTGGAGTCAACGTGGGATTGTCGGGCCGGGGACCACTGCGAGGCTACCGTATTTCCGTTCGGCGCTGACGCAATTGACGGCTTTTTGTTTAAGCCTCCGTCTTCTGATCGGCCACCATCCTCGGCTCGGTTTCTTCTCTGCAAACAACCGACAAAGACGCAACTAAGGGACTGTCGTCATATCAACAGCATCTCCATTGTATTGCATTGCAATTCTTGCTCTCGAGACATGTATTCCTTTTTTTTTAATCGTTTATAACAGCGAACATCCCGGGGGTTATGGCGTTTGGTTCAAAAATGGAGGCACATGAACGACCTCACATGTTTTTTTGTTTTGTTTTCTCTCTCCACTTCTGCGACGGAATAATTCTATGTTGCTGCTGCTACTACATAGATGGATGATTGGATGTGATGATATATATACCACGGGCGGGTTTTCTTTTTTGGCATTACTTTTGATCTTGCAACAAAATACTACAACTATAATGGGAATGAAATGTATGGATGATACTCCCAGTACTACAACTAGATGAGACAGCCATTTGCAGTACCTCTCTACTTGGTTTTCCATTCTTTACCTACCTACTGAAGTGTGATGCAATGCCATATTTGTGCTGAACTTTAGCTTGTGCCTCCGAGGCAGGTACATTTGCCGGCATTTCTTTCTGGCCTTTCGGAACCAAATGCACGTGAGCTCATTTGTAGTCTATCCATCTTCTTGGGCACTTTCACTTGGCACCCGGTCAACTCCACTGTTCAGGCAAAGCTACCAGCATTACCAGTAACTATCTTACATTCAGCCGTCTACTGCCGTCAATAGCGCAGTTGAAGGCATGCGCTCCAGACGACATAGCTCGCTTAACATTGGGTTATCCTGCTACGGGACAGAGCTTGGGAGCAGTGGCCAATATCCTATCCCAGGCTCAGCTTCAGGATCCAAGCCGCCGACTGGCGAAGAGGTTGCAACTAAAACGACATCACGATGCAACTCCTCTCCATGTGCCGCAAATCCAAAGTCACCAGGATATCAGAACATCACGATTTATCTCAAAAGTTCCCCTATCTCCTCCCTTTTCTCTTATCCAAGCCTGGTCACCGCGAGGCCCCCCGCACTTGACTGAGGTTCTTGGACGGCACAGCAGAGACCTAACAAGGTAGCAAGACTGTGTATCGGTCAACTCCGTGTCTATCTGGATCTCCCTGCCGGAAGGATCAGGTGCTGTAACCCTCCATCTCATCAAAGATGGTGGCTAGGAGCGTGGAGGTCACACACTACCTTACATAAACTGAAACTCTGCTAGGTATACAGTTAGACAAGGCCATCTGGAAGGCTGATAATGTCTTCATGAGGCTCGAGCGTTAGAGACCCTTGACATGTATGCCCCTGACGTTTCAACACTTTTCAGCTTTGGTGCATCCATTTCCTATTCTGACCCGGGGAAATCCTTCCGTCTGCAGGACACAACCAACTGCATATAAACCATGATCACACAATGACTTCGCAACATAGCGAGTCGAACCAACAACATGATTCTCGAGGCTGAGTATCTTGATCCTGGTACTCAGTTTCAACCCCCTTGCAAGCAGAGCTCCCAGCCATTTGACTTTCCATAGTTAATAGACCATCCATAGGCACAGAATACATTCTCGTGAACCCGAGTTCAGTGTCTCAACTACTCGAATCAAAATGGCCACTCTTTCTGAGCAACCTGTGTTCAAAGAGCTGAATACTCTCCTTGTCAAACTTTCTGCCTCTGATGATGATCCCAAGTATCCTAACTTTGAAAAATGCCAGGCTGCCAATTGCAGGACTGGCACTAAGAGAAAGGGGAAAAAAAGCCAAGGCGGTATGGGAAGAATTGATGAAAAAGGAAACACTTTCGAACGAGGTCGAGTTCTATTCGACGGTTAAACAATTTCTCCCGTTGGTTCACTGCAAGAGGCATAATTCGGGCGATTTCCTTGAAGAGTGCTTTGGTGGCTGGGAAAGGTCCCGAACTAAGAACTCAGGTTACGCTTCATCTGAAGTGTCACTACCTAGTACACCGACTCAGGATCGAGTCTTTGAATCGCCTGCTGTGGGATACGGTACACCTCTCTCAAGTCCTCTTGTCGAAGACGGCACACCAACAACCTCGGAAAAAAGTCCGGCTTCCAGCTTTGACAGTTTCATCCTGAGCACCCCCAGCAGGATGAACCATCACAGCCCTCTCCCAACGATTGAAGATATGTCAACATCTGACGAGAGCCCGGGATATACTCCCCCATTGTCACTCAGCATTAATTCAATTCCTGACAGGGCTGTTGATGTTGGTGAGCAAGATAACATTGTGGAAAACATCACCGAGGTGAATGTCATATCCCCCACAGAACCTCCAAAGTCGCTCCCTATTCATTCCAGGCAAGATGTTGCCGCAGAACAACCCGACATGGTGGCATCTATCGTGGACGATACAGTTATACAGGAGAATGGTTCGGATGATGAGCCACGACTTGTCCACCCGCAGTTTAGTGAACTTGGGTTAAAGAGGAACGGAACCTTGAGCGATAAAGCCGCCATCATCAAGGAATTAAGGAAGCCTCTCACGCATGCACAGGCCGGAGAGGGCAAGGTGTATGTCCTGAAGCACAAGGAAGAAAAGGATCTGTTCAAGATTGGATGGACCGCTACTACTGTCAACACAAGTCTATCACGGCCCAACAACTGCTATGGCGCATCATGTGAGGCCATGCCCATCTATGAGTCCCCCAATTTATTCAACGGTGCTCCCAAAGCCCATAGACTGGCGCATTTGTTTCTCAGGGACATCAATGTACGGGTCAAAAAGTGTAAAAAGTGCGGCAGAGGGCACAACGATTGGTTCGAAGGACGAAGAGGTTATTGTGGGCACAGTCAGGGTCATGGAGGGCTTTTTACGAAGGCCTTTTTATGAGTTGAAGGAGAAGGGAGAGCTCTCGGATGAAGGGAAAGCCATGGTGAAGAACATGTGCAACGTCACCCTCGAGTCATTCCAAAGGAACCAAGAGTCTTATGGAATCCCGGGTCATATCACTGGCGCCGAATCTTTGACGATTCCACATACTGTGGTACCTGAAGCTACGGTTGATGTACAATCACGACAGGGTCTGGTTGACGAGTCGTCAAGTCAGCCAGAAGCACTCGCCGCATCCGCAGATGCTTCTAAGGAACTGGTACCACCCTTAGAGGCGAACAAAGGTGGATTCCGCAACAAATTCAAAGAATTGTGTGGTACCATGAAGGACAAAATCTCCAAGGAGCCTGCAGGGGCTCACAAGAATTCAGCCAATGATGATGACTTTCTCCTTGCACTTCTCGGGGCCCTCGACCAAGATAGTGACAACACTGAGAGACCTCGCGGATGGAGTTCTTTGGGAGTTACGTGGGCCAAGTTCACGGCGATCTTCAAGAGGTCGGTTGAATCAGATACTAAGAAAGCGAGTTGATGATTGGGTATGTATGCCTGAATAGGTGAGGTGAGTAGAGTATCTGTATTATAGGTCAGTTCTGTTTGAGTAGATTGCTTGTTTGCATTTGTGTATTTAATTGCTATATCGCTTGTTTGATCACTCTACTCAGTATCGTGATTTACTGCAGATGCTTTGTCGTGTGTCGTTACAGGGCATGAGTGTGTAACCACAGATCTGACTACAGTTGCTCGCGTGTGCCCTTTGTACCGGCCTATTCATGCAAGTCATTTACCAAGCAGGGAACAGGCTAGGTAACCATATCACTCACTACGTTGCGGTTGAGGCTCATGCTCTAAGACTAAGAGACATAGGTAGTCATTGACGTTTTTCAACCCCCCACCATCATTCATAAGACATCATGTCAATCAACCATTGTTTCGCCCATCAACATGTGATCTTACGTGAAAGGCACCATATCTATTCACCTACCTCACCCAATCATTCATACCTAAGAAACAGCAACTCCTTAGAGCGTAAAGCCAGGTATTTAGGTGCCTTCCACAGGGCATTTACCTAGCGCACACGCTAGAAGAGTGTCTACATACTCCGGATGTCCGTACAAAGTTTCACTCCTTCTCCTTCCGAAACTTGAGTAACGCACGCGACCAAATGAAAAACGATTTGATTCTGCCCTTTTGGTCTCCAACCTCAGTATCTCAACTACCTTAGGTACCTACATTATTTACCTCAAGCAAAGACACACTTCTGCAATCACTGATATCGATTGCTAACCTCCACAGCTTTCATGGCTCTCCACAAACGTCCCTCTTTCGTCATTGTCTAACCCCACCATCCTATTCCATCCCGAACTTATATCGATCCATCCCGAGCCGACAGGACCCTCCCCCTCACCTCAAAACGCGCGCTATCTAAGGGCTCGAGTTGTATCCCCAGATCGAGCAAATTTATTCTTCACCTTTCATCGCCGCCACATAGTCTCGCTTTCGTATTCTCCCTCATAAGCGCCAATGGCTACCGAAAACCCTTTGGAAGACCGCATCTCGACTGTTCCTTTCGCAGAGCAGGGTGAGAAGTGGGATAGTTGCTGGAGAGAGGCTTTAACACCATGGGACCGCGGAACCGCCTCCATTGCCCTTCACGACCTCCTCGCTCAAAGACCCGATCTCGTACCGCCCTCCCAACATCATGATCATCGCGGCCATCCCCTCCGAGATTCAGCAGGCGCTATTGAAAAGAAGAAGGCACTAGTCCCCGGTTGTGGGCGTGGTCATGATGTTCTGCTTTTGAGCTCGTGGGGCTATGATATCTGGGGCCTCGACTTCAGTGCTGCTGCAAAGGAGGAGGCTATCAAGAACCAAAAGCAAGCCGAGTCAGAAGGTCTATACAAACCTGTCGATGGGTTGGATAAAGGAAATATTCACTGGATTACTGGTGACTTCTTTGGACAAGACTGGGCCAAAGGTGCTGGCGCTGATGGCCAGTTTGACCTGATCTACGATTATACGGTAATTCCGCTTCTTGAAGCCCAGGGTTGATACATATCCTGGGCGCCTCTACTTTTCAGCAAGCCAACTAACTATACAGTTTCTATGCGCTCTGCCTCGCGAAGCAAGACCAAAATGGGCCAAGCGCATGACCGAGCTACTTTCTCATGATGGACGCCTCGTTTGTCTCGAATTCCCTTCAACAAAACCCATGTCAGCCAATGGTCCCCCATGGGGAGTCTCCCCGGAGCTCTATGAAGCCCTCCTAGCAGCTCCTGGCGAAGAAATTACATACAACGACGACGGTACCGTCCATGAAGACCCTTGCTCAAAACCTTGGGCCGACGCCCTACATCGACTGAGTCTTCTCAAACCAACTCGGACGCACAAGGCCGGCACCAGCCCAGATGGCGCTGTGCTTGACTTCCTCTCAGTCTGGAGTCGATAACCAAGCCGAATAGTTTGGCCACCGAATCTCCTTTCTTTTTACGTCTCGATACCAAACAACCACCATATGATCTTTCGCCGATGTACGCACAAGAACAAAAGTGATCTCCTTATCCTTCTCATGATGGTGCCTTTCGGAGAGAGTTGTAGTGCTCTCCCAAGCCGTAGCCGTGCCTGTAGTATGCCAACCATAATGTTTTGCCTGACTCGACTCCCTCTTGCTCCCCAATACGCTCAAGGCGCCCATCTTGTACCACTCGGATCTCTGCTTTATACTGTCGTGCCAGCGCCATGAGCTCAAGCTGGCCGCCCCATTCAGCAGTATCTCGCATCTTGCGAGCGTAGTCTTGGAGGTCTTCTTCGAGGAACGGCGCAAATTCGTCTCCATGCTCCAACATATACTCTGAAGCCACTCGTCGCACCGTCTTGTATGCTGGGTCCTTGGTGTCACTGTCTCCGAGAGGAATGTCATTCTGGCTGAGTTGATCCGCCACCGCTGAAAATAGACAATGTCCATCTGGCGCAATATCTTTCTCCACGAGCCCATGCTTCTCAAACGTCGAGTTCATATATTCGCTCTCCTTGGCTCGGTAATTGGTCATACTGGATGCTTCCTCTTCTGCACGCTGCGCCTCAGCCTCCTGCTCAGCAGCACGTCGGGCAAGCCGCTCTTTCTGACGATTGCGCTTCTTTCCCGGCTGCTGCTGCTGCTTTTGTTGTTCCGGTTCTGAGACAGAGAGCTTCTCAGTCTCTTTCACTAGAATGTCTTCCTGGGGCTGGTTTTGAGCTTCAGCGGCAGTACTTTCGTCTTCGTCGCTGTTGTTCAAAGCGGCGATCTCGGTGGCTTGCTTTTCACGCAGCTGACGTTCCATCTCTGCACATTCGTCATTTACGCCTTTGCGCGTCTTCTTTGTGGCATTCTTCTTCTTTCCCGTTATGCGGCCTTGCAGGTCCTTGAGCTCACGACGATGCCGTGTCTGGATCTGCTCGAGAGTTTCCGTTGCCATGGGACTGGCCATGACTGTGGCTTCAGCCTGGCTCGGATTCAGATAGTATGTGGGTATCGACTCTTGATATGTCCCGCAGTCGACGGGGAGAAAAGGCGAGCCTGTCCTTGTTTGACTTCTATGTGTCCAGGTAATAGGTAAGATAAGAGAAAATAATGAAGCTTGAAGAACTACACCAATGAGTCGCGGGGTAAGTAAGTGGGAAATTTCGCTAGTGGGGCAATTCTTCAATTATCCATGATTTTGTCCATCAACCCGTCTCCTAACCGCAAGACAATTATTATGACGAAGACTTCAATCGTGTTTGAATCCATCAACGTGGCAGCAAAATATCCGAAACGAAAGTCACACATCAGTTGGAGGCTCCAATGTCAAGATGGGCGATGCCAGTTTTACCTTTATCTATCTACTTTTCGAGACCAACCTGGTTTCTTTGAACCGGATCGGATTGATGTACATGTCCCTTTTTAACCAACAAGTTATATCTGCTGAGACATATCATCTACTTCACTTACATCAACCTCCGGATCCCACAGCCCCTAAATCTTCCCAGTTTTCAGTGTATACAAAGTATTTAGCAGAAAGATAGTACCAAAACTCCACACATAATGATTGTTTAACTAGCCCGCGAGGGCCAAGTTCTTAACCGATCCCAAATATTTATACAGAAAAGGGTATAATGCTGCGTAAAGCTCTGCCATAACCAATGAACATGACTAAGAAAGCGAGAGATAATGAAAGTGATAACTGCCGTCGTGGCTACTGTGCTGAATCAAATGAATGCTAGAATCCCTTGAAGGGATCATCACGGAAATAGTCCTCCTCTCCGGCAGTTCTGCTTCCATGGTAATAGTCATCGTGTGTTGCACGGGTGCTGCGAGAATTATAACTATCTCGATGTCGGCTTCGGCTTTGTCGTCTTCGTTGTTCTTTACTCCGTCTGCGAAGTGAGTGACGGAATTCGTCCTGTTCATCCGGATAGTCGTTGAACTGAGAAAATGCCAGCGGACTAATAAAGGCCTCCATTCGCACAGTACCAATGGCATCAAAGAAGTTGCTTGGTCGTGAAGAAGCTTCAGAAGTTCGCTGTGAGCCTGCTTGGCTCATTGCCCAAGTTCCGTTGCTCGAAGCCTGGGACTGATAGATATCCGAAGAACCTGCAGTTCCAGTGCTATTACCAGCAGTACTATTGGTGGACTGGTGATGACCAACACCTCCAATGGGTCCAGAGAAACCCCGGAAAGAGAGCGGCGGCGGTACATGGCCGCCTGTATTGCTTCTCTTGCGTCCGTGAACGTTTACCTGGTTTCCTTGATTCCTATCATGGAAACGTGGTATAAATGGGGGCTCTGCAGCATCTCTAGAGTCTTCTCGAGAGTGCGTACTTGAAAATCCTCCTACAGATTCCGTAACAGGAAAACTAGTGACGTCTCCGAGCTGTGAAGAGGGCGCGCTGGGAATACTTGGGATACTTGGAACACTAGGTGGTCCAGCACGAGGACCAACCGTTCGGCCTTTAGCAAGACGGATGGAGTCTCTAATTCCACCCCGTTTCAGTTTGGGCCGAGGAGCCTCAAAGTCTGGCAGTGGTGTTTGCTGTATTGGCGGTGGTGCAGAGATGTTTTCGGGGACTGCCTGCGATGAATGTGCAAGGAATGACAAAGCTGTCAACCAGATATAGTGCCGGTCAGCAGAATCTGCCGTGAACTTGAGAGCTCTCTGTGGTGTCAAAATAAGAATTGATCGGTTGAACACTGTTGTGACTCCCTTTGGTGGAGCATTATCATCCTTAACATCGAGAACAGATTGTATAGTCACTGTGTTTGTTAATAAGTATCAGTCATAGAATCGATGTGAGCAACTTACGTTTTCGACCAGCCTTACCCATCAAGGCGCTGCCAGAGGATGGTTGCTTGCTACTCCAGAGGATAGCCCTCTCGTAGGGTGCAAGCCAAACCCATCGTTTGTGGCGATCGTTGCCGGTATCGTCCTTGCCGTTACTCTCCGCAACGCCGAAAGACTTTCTTCTGCGGACATATTTGAACATCCACTCGCCAACCATGGTCTGTGCGATGGCGTCAACTACGCTCGTATTCTGAGGGCTGCTCGGATTGGAGGGCGGATCCGTGCTGGAAGTATTAAGGGTATTGCCAGTATTGTATGTGTTGAATGTGTTATCAGTGTTGGTAGAAAGCTTATGCTGATGCCTAAATTGACCACTATGACGAGCCCGAGTGCGGGGAGTCGTAATGTCGTTCTTGGGCAATGGAGGCAGGCCTGGGCTCTCAGGGGCCTCAGTAGAAGGAGACAGCGGAGGTGAAGATCGACTGCCTTGCTTACGATGTCTATGGTTACGCGGTAATGCAGCGGCAGACCTGACCTTTCGTACGCTTCCTGCCCGGTAGACGCGACCTGATCCACGACGCTGGAAGAAATCACCTCGAGTTGGACTTCTCTGACCATCGCTTGGAGCACTTGCACTCGGAGGCACGTTTCTAGAGCTGGCTCTTGTTGGGATCGGGAATGGAGGAGGGTTTTTGTTATCAGGTAAACTTGGACTCCTCGCCCGTCCTTGACCCTGATGACTGGCAATACCATTCTGGATCATCGCAGCTTTTCGCATCACGCTAGCCCGGTTGGATGGCATGGCAGCAGGGCCCTTCTCGAAGCCCCTTCCAGGCTTGGTGGTAAAGGCGTGATGGATTTCTGTGGTAACGCGAGGACCCTGTCGCATAGTAATCTGTTCAGGGGACGTGGGGATTGTGCCGTAGGTTTCAGTCGTACCAGTTGAGCTGCGTTTACCAGGACGACTCGAAATAGACTTGGGACGCGGTGCAGACAATGCAGTTCGGTACTCTAAATCACTCAAGTCTACATCACCAAAATCGTCTGCTTCATCAGAGCTCCCTCCATCAAAGCCAGCGAAGAGGCTACTAAAACGATGTGGCCGCCGCACTGGGGCCTTCTGGTTGGAGAGAGGACCATCATCGTTGTTGCCAGGATAAGCATCATGAAGGGTATCATCCTCAGGGAGAGAAATTGGCGAGGAAGGCTGATCGCTAAAACTCTGCCTATTGAGTCGACGCGGATTCCGTGGTGGGACATTGCCAGGGACAGGTGTGAAGCTTTTTGTTGTGTCCACCCCAGAGGTTGGGTTTGGTGAGGTAGGCCGGGAGGAAATGGCAGAGGGCTGGAGATGGGGTGGAAGAAGTGCCATTCGCTTGTCAGTCTGTATGCCTTCCGTCTGTACCGCTGCCTCGGTTGTAGAGGATGAAGAGGGCAAGGCAACTTGGCAACTGAAATCTTTGAAAAGTACTGGCAATCTCGGCTCCTTAGGTGTGGTAGGCCGACTGGTAGGAGGGTGGACACTAATACTAGGAATTGCAAGAGGGGGGAGTGATGGTAGAGCAGGTGGAATGGCGGGCGGTGGGCGAGTGGGTGGGCCTTCGGTCTGGGTAGAAGATGTGACCATCAAGGGTTTTTCGATCACAGGAGGCTGCACTGGCGGCGGCGGTGGTGGCCGCGTAGGTGATTTGGGCGTCTTGGGGGTCGGAGGCAGCAATGGCTCTTCCGTTGTCTGGACAGAGCTTGAGACCATGAGTCGTCGAGTTACTGCTGGCTCGATGTTGAGAGGGGGGTGAACACGCTTCCGACGTTGGTTTGCTTCAATCTCACCATCACCACGTGGCGAACACTCGACTTCGGGTAACTTGACAGGAGCACGGGGCTCGGGTGTTGCAGGCTTCGCGGCAGGGAGCTTAGGTGAAGGTGGCGGCGAGTATTGGATTCCTGTGTCAGTGTACGAAACCTTTGGCACAGAAACAGGTGCAGAGGCAGTTTTCCCCTCGTCTTCTTCATCTTCCAGGGCTTCAGGCACTGACTGATTCATGAAAAGTCTACCCCGGGTGACACTTCCAGTTCTCTTGATACTCTCCAAACTCTGATTTCGAGCATGGAACCGTTTCACTGGACTGTCGCGGCTGAGATTGCGAGTGTGGAATGATGTTGCGTAGTTTGACATGGCGCTTTCCCGACCGTCAAAGTCGCTTTGTTCATCCTCGTCATCAAAATTGAGCTCATCAGCGAGAGAATTTCCATTCAGCCTCATTATGCCAGTGCCGCTTGTCATGGAAAAGCGAATGCTGTTGGTCATACTCATGGTTCTCACACTAGCAGCATCGTTCTCCCGGCCGCTTTCCTCAACTTCACTATCATGGCCGTTGCCTGTTCCATGATTAGCTCCACCGTGAGCATTGTTGATTTGGGCTTGTTGATATGCGGTGACTTCATCAAGCACAGTCTTCAAGCGGCTTTCTGCAACATGAATGCGCCTCTCAAACTTCCGCCTCTCATCCTCCCAGCTATCCTTCTCTTGTGCCCATAGTTCGTGAACACGCTGTGAGTCCTCCTCCTGAACCCGGATCTTCTTTTGGGCAGTTTCGAGTCGCTTTCTCGCATCAGCGACAGAGTCGACAGCCTCATCTCTCTCCCGAGCAAGTTCTCTTAACGCAGAGGACGATCCACCCTCGAGTAGGGAGAGTTGTCGTTTGAGCGACCTGCTCTCCTTGCTCGTTTCAGTGAGATTTTGCTTTACTGACTCTTTTTCCTCCTTTGCCGCATGAAGAGATGCTTCGAGAGTTTCAATCTGCCTGGTCTTCTCCTCCTGGTCTCGGCGGAGAGATAAGATCTCGGAGACGAGGTTGGCGTGTAGTGTTGGTGTGAAACGCCGAGGATCGAGAATACTGATGGTTTCGTCGGTCGGGATATTTCGTGAGGATCTCTTAGAACCTGTCTCGTTTGGTAATTGAGCTGTAGAAGAATCCTTTCCAGGTGGTGTGACCGAGCGCCGGGACCTCTTTGATGCTCTCGATGGAGTTCGATAGGGAGTATCTAAAGGTGTTGGCAGCGAAGTAGCAGCCGGCCCACTGAGATACTCGTCATCTGTTTCCCAGACACCCATAATGAAGCAAAGGCTGTAGCCTTGCAGCTAGCGATGTTCAGAAACTCCTGTGAATTCACACAATAAGGTGGATTGGTACTTTGCGGTCCCCTTTCAGAGACTGTTGCAGAAGGCGATTTGTGGATGCACCGTGCAAACCGGTGCACAGTCGAAAATGTTTGCTCTCGAAATGGAATAAGGAGCGTCTGTGACAGGAAGGAAATGCCGCTCAAAGATTGACAGAAATAATCTTAATGTTGTCTTTCACGTAACGTGATTTTCACCATCACTGTGAATGTACATATTAGCCAGGGTCATTCTTCCCATATTCAATACACTCGAATAAACATATGGATTTCGGAAAATCAGATAAGGAATACATGCGACAGCGGGAAGAATTTGAAACTGGCACCGAGTACCACAATCTCAAAACATGTCTTGACTTACAGAATAAGCAAGCAACTGGCGTTTTGAATCAGCCGCGTTGCCCACTCAGAAGCATAGAGACGAACGCAATGCCATGGCATCGAGCACAATCAGTGACTGATGATAGGCCGTAGAAATGTGAGTAGCGTACGTAGGTGCAAAGAATGAAAGTGAGAATATCATAAGCTAGTACCAGCACCAGCAGTTAGAAGACCCGGAGCAGTAACAAGCAGAGACTAAAATAAACCAAAAGACAAGGACACGAGGATGACGGCGAGGAAGGAAAGATAAGAAATGCTCAATAGATGATCGAGAATCTTGAGAGCCCAAAGGTAGGAGGTGGTAGTGACGCGGGTTATCCCCAGGACCAAATGTGTGATTAAAGCCCACGCGGGCGCAGAAGACCATATCCTTGTTGGGTATCCACTTCTGAGGCGTTCACTTGAACCAGGCCAATGGCTTACGACAAGAGAGCAGAGCCTTGCAGGTGACAGCGGCGAGTGAGGGAACAAGGAACATGGTCTTTCACCAAGACAGGCCAGCATCGGGCTGGTGCGAAAGCATGGGGGCCTTGCAAAGTTTGTGCAAAAAAGGGAATGGTCCACTTGGTAGTCGACGGGAGGTGGAGTTTCCAGACAGAGCCCGAGAAATCGGACTTGGTTGTCTTTGATTAAGGGTCAACGAGGCTTACTCAATCCGAGTCAATCGGTTGACGAGGAAGATGGAGGGTGACAGTGTCAACGTGGATGCTTTCATGAGGGAGGGGTTCATTCGGAAGAGGTGTGAGGCCGAAAAGGAGGCGTTTACTTCAAGAGACCAACAACGTGTGAGCGATCGAGTCTTGGATGTCGACCTCCAACAATATCTCACAGCTCAGATGAAATTCCCTCGTAACAACCAAAGCAATGTTGACCAACAGGTCTGGTACCAAGTGGTTTCTCTCGTCAGCTTAAACGAACATAAATGGTATAGCCTGGTCTTGTTCATAACTGACTTTAGACCATTTCGTGCCGTAGACTGGTGGACACCCATCAACGCCTCTCTCGATTCGACCCGTCCCTACCAGGTCGCCTGGCCTAATGGAGCTTAGTTGTCCCAAGAGAATTCATCCTGGTCAGGCACGTCGTAGCGACGTCGACGACTGCGAAAGTGATTGGGCAGGGCAGGGTTTGCAGCCTGCAGTTGACTGCAATTCCACTGGCACATTTACATCCTGGCCTGGCTGGCGGAATGGGACCCGGGAAGCACAACGAGGAGGTGAAGACAATTGATTTGTTGAAGAGTGTGCTTCAAGTTGAGGAGATGCAGCTGAGGGCTAACGTTGAAACAACGTTTATTTCCTGAAGGAGGGACCGGCCGTTGAGGGATTTGATGACTGAGGCCTTCCATCATATCATTTCAGTTCCATTATGGAAAATTGATACGACCAAGGTACCTACCAATATCGGAGGAATTCACTTTCTCTTCCAAGTGCTGTGCCTCTGCTCTTATTGAACACTGAGGTAGGTACCTACCTTGAATACCTTACCTGGGTATACTGGCACGCAATTTAGCAGGAGTGGTACTACGTAATAGGTATTCGGTATTGAACTTCAACACCAGCAAACGGAAGGAAGGTGATCCGTGTCAATCTATTCAGATACCTCAAGGTATTTACCTAAATGCAAGTTTTACACTAAGTCAGCTCAAGCCTCAAACAGCAAATCGCAAAGAGGAAAGGAAATTTCATCTGCTCTCGCCTAATAATAACTTCTCATTAACACATTTCGCAGAACCCCGCTAATTGATCAAGACATGACCAACGTTGGACCCCCCTTTATGATGAGCTAAAGAGTCCTCCCCGGGAAAGCTAATGCACGACCTAGGGGCCCCCCTGTGGCGCCGCAATATCGGCCCTGCATATTTCCAGGGACATCCAATGATCGAATAGGAGTTCCACGCTTTTTGTGTTGGCCTTGCTGGATGTCCAATCTCTTCTCTCTTCTCATCGATGATGAATGCTGGTGATCCTACGGAGTACATACTTGCTATGTAAGCAGTCACTGTATCGTATCCGATCCCTGGCCATCACACTCAGACCTTCTCGAGTCCAAGATGTCCACACTAGAACCGTTGATCTTCAACAGGATGGAAGTTTCCTACTCCCCTCCTTTGCAACGGCTTCTGAGCTATGGCGTAAGCGATATGTATACGCGATACAAATTAACAGCATGAGCAAGCAATGATTTATCATTCTGATTTATGCTTGCACAGAGACAACGCTGTAAACGCAATTTACTCCGAGGCTAACAATATAGCTCTAATCGAGGCCAACACCTAGTACTCGAAGATTCCTAGCCTACGGGACGAACAATGCACGAGCCACTCCTTCTAGGGTTAAACTGGCCACGGGCTCGGTAATGATGCTATGTATCTAGACAGGCGTGACTTGTCGAAGTGGCTTATCTATGGCCGCCTCTTTCTAAACTAGCTGAATGTGCAAATGCAAACATGTTTGACAGTTCGACAATTCGAGTTATACCGGTCGGGGCGAGTACAAGGGTTCATGTATCTCTGGACAGAATTACCGACATCCAATGTCAAGACGAAAATCACGCCCCTGCTCAACGCCCAAAGGCTGCTCGTGAAAGTGGGGGCTGTCATTCTCAATCAAGACGAAACCTGAACAACTTCGATCGCCGAGCTAGCTTTGCTCTTTCTCTCATTGATGAGTTATCGCATCTTGCAAACCATTGCATTTGTCTACTATTACCACCTGGTGAGCGTCTGATCAATCTGATGCATGCACAGCATGTAAACAATCCTAGGTACCTACCTACCTATGTACTACCGAGCTGCACCCCAGATGACCACTGCTCAGGGCCCCGGCTTCTGCTCCACTTTGAATGGACTCACTTTTGATTATGGTGTTTATTTGCCTTCTGAAAAGCAAGCTTTTTATTACCACTATCTGACCCATTCACGGTCAACAATCGGAAACGAAGGCCAGCTCATCCATTCTCTCAGCACGACTGTTTGCTTTGATCGAGTTCAAGAACATTACTGTACGACTTATACATATTCCTCAATGTCGTGTCGTTCTACAGATCACATTCAATCAGTTAGGCATCAACGCCTTTTTTTTTTTTTTTTTTCAAAAAGATAGAGTCTCCAGGATGAGAAACATGCCAATCCCATGGGAGCAAAGATCAGCCTTGTGCCAATGAACTACCGAACAGCTGCTCCGTTCTTCCCGACTCTCTTTCGGCCACCATCTGACTTGCAAATACAGGCTGTCGATGATCTCGTCCTCTTTCAATGCTGACTAGAACGCCGCATAAAACGCACTACCTCATGGCGTTATCAATAGCCTACGAACATGCCTGGAAGTACCTGCTCATGAAAATTGGTCTTGTCGAACCCAAACGCTGGGTCAGCGTGTTCCTTCTATACAAACTACCTCATTAAACTGTGCCCCATCCGCTACTGGTTCAATAGTTGAGGCGCGGCCCGTTTCGACCTTGATGAACAAAACGGCTCAGAGTCTATGAGACACGTCAAGTGCTCTCCGTCATCGGCCTTATCTTTTTTTTTTTTTCTCTTACTACCTTAGGTAGTTATGCAGCTCTTCGCATGTTCAAGTTGCCATCGATAACGTGGCGTTCGCTTCGGAGGAAACGGTATTCAAGATAAAATCCTTCTTCCTAGCTTGCTTACTTACTTGCCGTATTGCGTCTTGTATTAACCGAGTTAAAGCCCAAGGGTTCATGGCGCCGATAGGATGGTTCGTTCCTGCAAATCCCCCGTGGCTCACACGCTAAGACGGCGCCGCGTTACCACATGAAACATGCGGCTTCATTGCCGGGTGATGGAGAGTTCAGCTAGAAACGTGGGCCAATATACATGCTCCGTAGACTCCGATTCCATGTACGGTACGCACGTTGTTATACGGAGCATGTATTCGGCTTCTTACCGGTGAGCCCATACAGGCTAGGCAGGCCAAATTCCCTTGATTGGGAGGAGTATGTTCAAGGCTGTTGGGTTTCATTTCAGGGTTCTGCTTTGCCATTGGCTTGACGCAAATTGACAGGAGTTGTCTCTTACGAAACCTTCAGGAAGAAGAATTCCCGTCATACACGACGAGGATAGACTTACTATGTGCATGCTCAATCAGATCAAAGAACGGTTAGGAAGTAATGATTATCACCTCCAGAATATGTTGGTTAGTCACAACGCTTGGTCCTCTCAAGTTTCACATGGTTTTGCTCGTATGTCAAAAACCAAGCCACGCCGCAGAAAAAGCAAAATGAGGTTGGCGATTTTTACAGAGCCGTGTATGATCACCTTGCCAGGCCAGATTCCTCCGGCTTCGCAAAGGTCCCTAAACCCATGGAGGTGATGATACTGGCTCGCTAGACATGACACATCATGGGCTCAACACAAAGCTCTGAGTTACTGCTCTGGCACGTCAAGCTGAATTCGAATCAAGAATAGCAATGCCACTGCCGTATTATTAGCTGCATGGCGAGTTAGTCGCGAACCCAACCCCAAAATATAAATAGGTGCATATACATTGTACTCTGGTTCTGAAGTCCCTACGCAGCCAAAGACGGATTGGGTACTTCAAGGATATGTTCCGTGATGCTGTATTACTTGTTTGTCAGCCAGTAACCTTATGTAATACGTATGCAAGATGTGGTTTCTTGCAAGGAAGTTCGTTCATGAAAACTCATTTTCATTTGGTAAGCCATATCGATATCTCGGCGAGATAGATCTAGGCAGCTCGGCAAAGACAACACAATGTGAAAATTGTATCTTTATTTGACTTTCTGTCTTATGGCGTGATCTGATACGGCTCGGAGAAAAAACAAATAGACATGATCCACGGACCTCCGGGCACGGATGCAATCAAGCGTTGAACGGCGAAGAAAGAAGCAGCTCAATTAACTTGATACTTAGTGTCTCCTGCTATGTACATGCTCAACATGGATCATATCCGGTTTAGCATGCGTAGGCTAATGTTCATGGATATCACTGTTCACTACTCATGAGTCCATGACCCATCCATATCAATTTATAAGAAACAACTCACAGATATTCTCGTAAAACCTACATCATTGTCGTATGGTTATCAAACTCTCTAACCATACCTATGCAACACGCTGGCTATGCTTTACTATCTGGGAGCCTTACGCCCATGTTCCTAGAAAGAACTGTCCCATGTCCTAGACTCAACTCTTAGAGATGTCATCTTGTGAAGGCTCAGGATTCCTAAGAACTTTCCCCAAATCTCATAAAACTCACTGTCCAACAACTACTTATGACTATCTGATCAGTTAATGGAGCAATGAGTGGATACATATCCACGAGCTATGCTCAATACTACAAATTTATGAAGCAAACTAACGAGGTTGTGAATGCATTTAGTCGCCTATTTCCTCTGAGCCTTGAATAACTGAGGATAGGCAGAACGAGTTGGTTGTTACCCACTCTGTAAACTAGGAGCTATATTAAATATGCCTATACCACGTCGCAGGGCACTCATATGAGCTTACTAGATACGTTTGTTGGTGCTTCACGGTAATACTTTGTACAATTAGTGTTGCATTTATTAATGCTGTCTCACTCATGTAACCTTCGCCTGGTCTTTCCAGGCTTGCAAGTCGACGAGGCATAGGCTGGAGATCATAGCTATAACAAACACTGCTATAAACAGCTTATTAACTGGTAATGGTTCATGTGGTACTCATTCTACCTACGGTGTGAAGGCCTTTGAGAAGCGCGGGGGTTCTTCTATAATGAGAATTTACGCAATGATCAACATTTTGCTAAACTCGCAAGCTATGCCTAAGCTACTAAGCGTGTTTCATACAAATACTCAGATATATTCTCATATGCACGGTCTACCAATTATATGATGTTATAAATGATTTCTCTACAATCTTATACACCTCACATAAAATAAAGGCGTCAATTCTTTCACCGGCTATGTTCATGAAACCGTGTTAATACGGCTACGATGCTTGAGATATCAGTTGCTAATTCGAGCCGAATACAACTACATGGAGTAATAATGTGGTAGAACCTGACTTACATCACGCGGCGTCGCCAAATAATGCGGCGGTACTGTATAATAGTTTGTATCACCTTGCAAAAGCCAGGCTGGACCTCATTGTTTAACCATGTTCTTCGTCCGATATTTACTGATGGTAATCCAGATAATCCAGTATGGGTGGTTGATATGTAAGATTACTTGGCAATGGTAGTTTATATTGGAATTGAGCAGCCGATGGCTTACAATGATGGTAACAGGGGAAACATGTGTGTTGATCCATCTTGAGGTCAGTTCGGAACAGTGGGATAAACCTTGGAATGGCTATAAATTAAGTATGTGGTGGTCATGAACTATATTCAACATAATATATTCTACTCAGTGAGTTTCGTTCTTTGTGACTGGTTTCTGCTGTCCTATTACCTACATGTAGTACTAGATACGTGATGCAATGGGTTGCATACAATTCTCCACGAGCCAGCAAGATTTATGATATTTAGGGTCTTTCTATCTCTTTCTTCAAGATTCTAGGATATTTTCTGCCCCTAGAAGAGAATTATCTATCTCTTGTAAAGCCGTGCCTGATATGTTGCCTCAATTGATGAACTGGTGTGACACAAACATCGTGATATCACTCCACGCCACTGGAGCATGGCTTTATTCGGTAAGAATACTGTATTTCTGTCACTCAAAAACACAACATAATAACGCACTATCTTAGACAAAGTACAAGAGTTAAGAGAAGGGTTAAACCATAGCCCGAAGGACGACTGAAGAGCGACAACGAGGTGTCTGGTTTCAAGGACGTCGACTCAGCATACCCTAGACAACATCGAATTTCTGTTGTGCGATCACAAACAATATGCTCAATGATCGTACCTTACGGTCTCACTCGCAGTACAAGTCAGCGCCGATTGCTCGATATCCATTTTCCCGCATTGATTGCCTCGGCAATCCTCACCATCATACTTGTGCCTGGTGTAAACGAAGGGCGTAGGTATCATGTGACGTAACGGGCGACTGTAAATGGGCGTGGTAGGTACTAACCGATGAAAGAGATATTGTAAACACAACACCACTACAATCACACAAATACAAGATCAAAACTTCTTTACAATACACAAAGAAATTACAACCCACAACAAAAGCTCACAATGTCACCAGGAGAAATCTCACCGCTTAGTAAAGTCAAAGCCCTCACTTTCGACGTCTTTGGGACCGTCGTTAACTGGCGCTCATCTGTAACCGATGAACTCACGCTTCGAGCTTATCGCAAGACTTCCTCCGACCTGGAACAAGATGTCAAAGCTCGTGTTCAGAAGCTCACCGAAGAGGACTGGGGCCGCTTCGCACAGGAGTGGAGGAACTCATACGGGAAGTTCACAAGAGGTTTTGACCCGGAAAAGCACACTTGGAAGACCATTGATCAGCATCACCACGACAGTCTAGTCGAGCTTCTCAAGGCATGGGATCTAGCAGATTTATACAACCCGACTGAAATTGAATCTCTGAGTCTCGTCTGGCATCGCTTGACACCTTGGGATGACTCCTCAGACGGTATTCATGAGCTTGGGAAAACATACAAAACCAGCACCTTGTCCAATGGCAACGTCTCGCTACTCAGAGATCTGAACGATTTTGGAAACCTAGGCTTTCAGGTTCTCCTCTCAGGAGAGAAGTTCGGGGCCTATAAGCCAAATCCGGCCGTATACACTGGTGCTGCACGTGAGTTGGGACTGGAGCCTCATGAAGTTTCTATGGTTGCAGCGCATCTCAACGATCTAGAGGCCGCGAGAGCCTGCGGCCTGAGAACCATCTATGTCAAACGCCCCCAAGAGGAAGCCTGGGATAAGGAAGATGAAAGGTACCAAAAGGCCAAAGAATGGGTCGATATCTGGATCACGGAAGACGATCAAGGATTTCTGGCTTTGGCTCAGAGACTTAAGGAGTTGGCATGAGATAGTCGCAAAGTTTCGAGCAGCAGTTGTTGCTGTTATTGGTCATTTAAGTGCTGAGTAGCATGAATTCGGACTTGCCTTTGGTCGAGACTCAGTCGGCGGAGCTTTATTCTCAACCCAGAGCCACTTGGATCGTTACATAACATCGTTGTTCTATCAAAAGTAGCATAAAAGCTTTCGTCTAAGCTATTTGGAGTCATATGACCTCACTTGCATTCATTCCAATTCGGACTTCACCCATAAGACTTCTGTTTCCAGTAATACCATGAGATATATTTAATCAGCTTATATGAATAAGGTTGATCATTAGTTCTCTGCTTACAATCATACGATCCCTAGTATATCACACAAACGCCGATCGCCAAAACCTGCTACGGCATGAGCGCCAGTGGATAAAGGCAACACTTGAACAACCCCACGATCATGGAGCCGGTGTTTTCGGCTCTAACTAAGTAGGTAGCCAATTCTGTCTCCCTTTACTCCGCCGCGTTCACTATCAGATCTGGCGGAACCCAAGCAAACAAGAACTACGTGGCCCAGTCGGCATCTATTTCCAGAAAGTGTTGGAGCTGAACTTTTGGGTAGTTGAATGAGCAGTTTTTACAGCACCTTCGGTCGAAGCGAGGTGGCAGAGACCCAAAGTGTACAAGTGAGCCTGCCATTGAACTAAACTCACCCTATTGAAACCTCGTCTTGCGGCTCTTACAGTACGAGCATATAACGTTGAGTAGTCCAAGTCTGTATTCAACCATAGGTAGGGTTTGTCTCTGAACGGCTCAACCCTGCTAATATCCTACCACCTTCGTTCGCACGCTAAATCCCACCCGCCCGCGCAGATGGGTATGATATTGTTCTCTCTACACATTGAATAAACCTGTAACCCAGATCACACCGCCTGTGACTGGTTGGGCTTCACGGATCGAATACCCGCAAGTTAGTCGGTCTCATTTACAATGTGCCGGAGAGTGACAAGAAAAGGAGCATCCGGCGGCAAAGCACATGGCAACATGACAGGGCAAATGATATCCGGTCTTGGGTCTGGTATCCACCGAGGCTGTCGTTCAGATGCCAATGATATCCAATTTTCGGTTGACGACAAGCTGCACCCATAGAAAGTCTGGGGAAACGTTGATTTACCCCATAGATGACAACGGCCCGACAACATACGAGTTTCCCTCTCAAGTTAAGACCGTTTGACTAGCCTTATTAATTTTTCCATGGCGTTTTCGGATCAAAGTAGAGACTGGGAAATTACCCAAATGTGTGATCGGGAAAATGTGACCATGGGTGTCAATCGGTCCTACACGATTGGGGTGTGCGAGATCCGGGATGGCTTCAAGGGCCGAGAGCCATGAGCTAAGAAGTAGCCGCAGAGTCCTGTTCGAAACATGAGATCTGACGTATCTGGAAATAAGATTCAGTGTTCTTTTCTTTTCTGACTCTATTGACTTTGTAATAGGGCCTTTGAACTGGAATTGGTGAGCTACATACTACGGAGTATGGTAGCTGGGTATCAAGACGCTTGCAATAGCTTTCGGCTGGCACGTTTAGGGTGTGGGGTAGATTTGTGTCGAGGGAGTGTTTGGCGCACCTACATAGTAACATAGTATCTAGCCAATCCAGTCGTGCTATTGTTCAATTGAACGTTGAGAGAAGTTCAATAGTGGCAAAACTTTGACCCAAGTGCTGCCTTCATTGTCTGTGCAACTCTGACGAGCCCTCGCGTGATACGGAGCATCATGTCATCGTGGTATGCTCTCGCATTCCCGTTCAGGACAAAGCAGTGAGATTGATACTGTAGGGCGAATGCAGATATCACGTCCGAGGGAAGACGGACTCGTTCCGAGCCAACGGAACAAGCATCATGTCTTTAGAGGTCGCTGAGGCTCATCAGCCCCTGAATGTCCCAGCTGCCATGCCATGCAAGCAGTGAACTTAACTTAGTTGTCCCTTGTGGTCACGAACAGGGTCCCTGACTGGCGTGACGAGGTAAGATAAACGCCGGTCCTGCGGACGCTTAAGTTCCCAGAGACCATAGAGTGGCGCCGCCGTTTCTCGATCCTCGTGTTAGCATCGGGCGTCCAGACTCGAATGGATCTAACTATCCATCAAGTCGCGTATTTGATTGAGTGGCTGGTGATCGTAGGCACAGGTACCTAGGCTGTAGTCCGAAGCTTGTCTTTGTCCGTGTCAAGCATGCGAGTCCGGTAACAAAAAAAAAAAAAAAAAAAAAGGGTCTCTATGGAATACCGAGACGGGTGAAATATCAATCCCCATGCATGTAGCATTTGACATGGGCATGCTGCTCTAGAAGGGCAGGCAGTCGTGTTTCGGAAGATTGGAAGATTACGTGGTGAACCGATTAGCTGATGCCAAGAGTATGCAGTCGGTATTGGGATTACTTGATTTATAGCGAAGGGATTTGTTGCTTGTTGGGCTGCTTGCTCGTTTTCCATCCCAACCGTGGAAAACATGATGTCGATGCTATCACCAAAAGCCACAAAAGCAAGTCATGAGTTCTGCCGTGTCTTAAAGCCGCGAACACCGTTAGCGGGAAGTAATAAAAAGCAAAGAAACGACGGTAACGTTCTTGGCGTTGGTTTTGACGCATCGAAGACTCGGTCGGCCAATCTGGTCTAGATTTTAGGATCCTGTAATTTATTTGATATATTGATAAGCCTATTTGGCAACTGAAATCGCTGAAACGCTTTCATAAATTCTTTCAGCACAGCAACTCGAATTTCATCTTGTCCTCTTACGAGGCTGGTCCACTCGCCTGGTGCCCAACCAGCTCGATTTTCTCAATCCAACCTCTCTTTCCTCTGTGTCTCCAACGTCGTCAAAACTTTGGTGGAGAAACAAAAGCTCGCTGAGTGAGATCAGCAAGTGACAGGGGTGGAGATACCCCAGAGCAGACGGGACGTAACGCACAACAGCCAGAGACGTTACTTGCTGTGCTGTGCCGTGCTTTGTAGGAGCGTGGAATCCCGTCCTAGCGCTCCGTACACTAGCGCCGGGTCCCTTGAAAGAACCCGAAAGGAAAGGATTGGATCCAAGACGACCCATGAGTGATCAATGCCGGTCACTTGTCACTGGGGGCTCGACAACCGCGGCTCTGGAAAAGCTTGGAACTTGGTGCTTGTTTCTCTCGGGCATGACTGGGCGATCAGTGCAGGCGTAATAGGTCTATTTTGGCTGGCAAAGAGGATATGTATTTGAAATCGAAGGAGATGTACCGTTGTCGGTATACAGAAGTTTCCTTGGGTAAAATACTAAGGTTAGTAGGTTGCTTGTCGGGAACAGCAGGTATTAATTAATTAGGTGGTATCCGTAGCTAGGTAGGTAGTAATTTTATCAGTTCTGCATCCATGGAAGAGCTCCCTGGAAAGAAACGTGAGCTTTGATGGATGCTGGGAGCTGGGAGCGGCTTCCGCACAGGCCACCACCTTTTCTCCAAGGCTGGTCCTCTTTAAAATACGACTATGCCTCCATGGGACTGGACTTCCCGGGGAGACAAGGACCCTGTCCCTCTGAACACAACCACACCACTTGTCCGTCCTGCGACCGCTTGGCCTGTGTGTGGGCTGGGCTGCAGCAGCATGCAGACGACTACACAACAACAAGGATGCTGATTTGAGAAACAGAACAAACGAGAAATGGAAGAAAGAAATAATATCAAGTCATTGTAAAAAGAGAAGGCAGCCGGGAAACTATTTCCAGCTTTAACTACTTCTCGATTGATCACTAAATAACGGCCGATATATACGACTGCACGCAACATATGTGATCAATCAAATCCTTCGTCACAAATCTCAGGTGGAAGTTCCAACTAAAGAAGAAGAAGAAGAAAGCATTTCATTTCCAAACCATCTACGCCAGACACACACTGATCTTGCAAAAGACTTGAGTAGAATTACGACAGTGACAACAAATCTTTTCATTCCCCACTCAAACCACTAAAGGCACAGACAGGCAACGCGTGTTTCTTGTCCTAGCCAGGCCAAGATCATGTTGGTTCTTTCAGCTAAGGTACTGTCACAACCCAGCAACATCACAGAGCAGCACGGAAGACTCTTCCAATCCACTCCATTCCTACAGTATGAGTAACGGACCAAGACCAAACCTGGTAAAGCTGCCTAGATCCGGTCGAGTCCTCCGCCCGCCGCGACACAACCGAGCCGTGACCCGGGCTCCCGGGTGCCCGCCGATGAATAACCACCTATTAGTCTGTACTGTTCACTCCAAATAATTGCCACAACAGAAGTCACATCACTGACTGGCACTTAATCATATACCTGGCAGAGGGCAGGACAAGTCTTTCATACAACCTAAAACGGCCCGGATTGATAGGTACCTTACTTGGACAAATCGACAATACCTTACCTACCCATCTGGGGTTGGGTTCCGAACATCCTTGAGTTTTAAGCATGATCAAGAAACCGCATTGTTGCAGAGTCCTAGGTGCTTTCATGCTACAGCTCTTCAACTAAGGAAGGATACGGCACGCAAAAGAATGCATACTTCTGGGTGTGATGGGTATAAACACCACAAGCTGAGGGAAATGGAGACGCTCAACAGCGAGTTTTGTGACCAGGGCATGCCCCTCGTCCACCGCTTCACCATTCCGGCTTCATCCCTCGCCTATCAGGAGCCTAGCACAGCACCCTCGCTCTCCCATTTCTCGGGGCACCCACCGAACCGATATCCTACCCATGAATGGCCAGGGCAGCTCCATTTCGTGGGTCTTGGGTAGCTCGTGGTATTCGCTAAGCTGCCTGTCTGTAGGGGATTTGCTTGTCAATTGATCCACGGCGACGAATCCCCTATTCTACTGTCCGTGAAGGGCTATGTAGCAATTGAGCTACGGGATTAGACTGGAGTAATGAGATAGCTAGTTAGGCATCTTTGATCTTGGGTGTGCTTCTGCATTCCCCATCCACGCTAGGTAGGTTTATCCGTGAACGTGAACAGTCTAAAAGGGAGTACCTCTGGTCAATGTAAATCCTCCACGCAAGGTACCAGACCGTCTGCACGGTGAAGTGGCTTGTCCGGTTGCTGATCCCCCCTTAGGGAACCTAGAGAACCCCTCCAAAGACCTCTAGCCTCTCCTCTGGGTCCTAGGAAGAGAGTACCGCTGCCGCGTCGCCATCGCATGGATACCTTTCACCCAGGTACTTGGTAAAACCTGGCGCCCCGCCTCGATTGCAACCTGGGAGTCCAGGGCGCCCACCTTCAAGGGCCTGCTAGCACTGAGTGGAAGTACCACTACGGTATGTTCAAATATTTGGGTAAGGTTGGGAGAGGGAGAGAGAAGGAAAAAGGTAAGAGGGAAAAAAAAAAAAAAGGGTTCTCCACCTTAGCTTGACTGGAGGTGGGCTGGGCTGGGCTGTCTTCTCCCAATCCCAATTCAAAGCCCAATGTGCAAGAGCAAGCCAACTTCCTCCATTTGTCCTTCAGTCCAGTAACTCACCTTCCTTAGCACTCAGTGTCCAAGCAGCTCCACGTCTACGTCTAGACCTAGACCTAGACCAAACATCTACCTCTTGTCCACTCCCAACTCTTTTTTTTGGACGGATATTGACACTACAAACTCACAAACAGACTGCTATTATTACCAGTCCCTACCAGCCCTGTCCAGTGCTATCCTATTTTTTTTTTTTTTTTCCCCCGCTTGTTCGTCGACGACTGTAGCTGCCTTGCCGCGCCCTGCCTCGTGTCTTTGAGCCTTGCATTCATCGCTACGCATTGATTTGCCTTGCACTGCCATCGACCCCCTCCGCCCTCCCAGCTGCCTCGTTTTGACGCACTTGACGCCTTGACGCCCACGGCCGCCGCTCCAAATCAGCACATACCTACCACCTGCCTGCCTCCATTACGTTTTCTGGTGCTGCTACTGGTACTGCCTCTGCCGCCGCTTTCGCTTGGTCACAGCTCTTTGCTCCATCAAGCCACCCCCTCCTCCGTTTCTCACCTTCGCCTCTGTTTTACTACCCGTGAAGACGACCTCGACCTCACAACCTCCAACCACCTTGGATATATCGACACTGTATCTCGTGAGCCTCATTACCGACCACCCCCTCTTTTCTCCACCCTCCCCCTCTCCGGTTCGTTGGTCGCTTGGGTCGTTTCTCTCCTGCGAGACCCAATCTCTCTCTTTTATCGACTCTACCTGTTGTCGATTTACTCGACGTCGCCATCATCATGGCTGGCCGAATGGTGCTATACAAGTTGGTGGTTCTGGGAGATGGTGGTGTGGGAAAGACAGCTCTTACCATTCAGCTATGTTTGCAGCACTTTGTTGAGACTGTAAGTTGGACATGGCAGTTTTGTTTCCGCTTTATTGGTGACATTGAGTTAACACCTCTGTAACAGTACGACCCCACGATCGAGGATTCATACCGAAAGCAGGTTGTCATCGATGGCCAACCTTGCATGCTCGAAGTACTCGATACCGCTGGGCAGGAGGAATATACGGCACTACGGGATCAATGGATTCGTGATGGCGAAGGCTTTGTTCTTGTTTACAGCATCTCATCACGATCCTCCTTCGGTCGCATCAAACGATTTCACCATCAGATCCAACGAGTCAAAGAATCGTGCGCTTCGTCGCCGTCTTATCCCGGTTCTCCTATCTCCGCTGCAAACCCGCAGTTGCCCGTGCCCATTATGCTCGTCGGTAACAAGAGCGACCGAGTCACCGAGAGAGAGGTCTCAACGCAAGAAGGTCATGCTCTCGCCCGTGAGCTCGGCTGCGAGTTTGTAGAAGCTTCGGCCAAAAATTGCATCAACGTTGAAAAGGCGTTTTACGACGTTGTTAGGATCCTACGTCGTCAACGACAACAAGCCTCACGCCCCTCAGAAAGATCGAGTGGCCGGACGCGAACAGGCAACGGAGATGCGAGGGGCGGCGATCGAGACGAAAGACACAGAAATAGGAACAAGGACCGAAGCAAGTCCAAGTGTGTGGTATTATGAGTGGATACGTCCCATTACGGATTGGAAATCTATCAGTTAAGAGGAGGAAAATGAGGCGAACGAGCAGATCGATTCGCCAACGACGATAGGCCAACGTCAAGAAACACGCATGAGGTGATCCCTCATCCCTCTTGACAGAGGATATGCCCAATGATTTGAAGATGATTGGTGAGATACCGTGGGAAGTATGGAGGAGATAAGATCAGAGACGGGCTTTATTACTTTTCTGCGATTTCTAGATGGCCAATTGCCCAACAAGCAGGGCGACATGACGACGCAGCATCGAATGACGAACCAAAGCAGAAGCACAAGCAGTTCCGCACCGGCGCACGGCGTACGAACAAAAAGAGGCATATTCTTGGGGCGCTAGGTTATCTGTTGACATTTATACTACTATTTGTTTTCCAAATTTACGACCAAAATTTGAATGGCATTCCTCTGCAACCAGCAACCTATCGGCTGGCTCTCACATACGTGCGAAAACATCTCCACTACCTAATCGAGGGTTTCCATTTACATATGATTTCGGGTTAATAGACAATAACTTGGTATGGGGTTGGAAATTCCCAACATCAATCAACCCACTACAGAATAGAGCAACGATAAAAGAATGTCCATCAATCCTGATTCGCATCTCGGCTCACGTTTCTTTTACTTTCAACTTGCTTTTGGATGAATTCCCAAGTCATTCCGACGCAGTGTCTAACCTCATGAAATTGTGAGTCGTGTACAGTGAGTAGGTAATCTACATTTGTTTAAGCAAAGACTAGTAATGGCAGTCGTGTCACCATCACGAGATATTCGCAAGATCCGAGCTCCTTCTGATAACCTGGCCCGGACTAGGACCCCTTCAGAAAGGTACTAGATGTTGTTCTAAGGGAATAGAAAGGGACCCAACAAAGATGCAACGGCCGATTTCCCCTCCCTTTGTTGGTGTCTTGTGTCATGTTGGCTCACTCACCAAGGGCATGAAAACGGTGTTAGCCCCGTTAGCATCGGCGTACCTTGGCATCTATCGAGCAGGACTCGGAACCATGTTCCCTGCCAGTGGACTTTAAATGCGAGCCTTGATGCTTAGGAAGCACAGAGCTGGTCGGAGATGCTATCCCATCTATCGCCATTATACCAAAGGCTACTCCCCCTGTTGCTGTTCTGACTTTGCTTCAAAAATTCTTGCAACACACGCGGCATATCCTTACGACGACCTGAATGAAGACAGAAATCCAGTAAAGTAAAGTAAAGATCGATCTGATAGCGAAATTGGTGGGGTTTGCTACGTTAGTTAGTGTGCAAACGTGGGTGGGTGATATGAATGGGGTGTTGTTGCAGTTGAAAATGGACAAGTTCGCGCTACGCTACAAGTAGATGTTCAGCCACAAAGGTTCCCCATCAGCGATGGAGACGTGGTGGAATACTTCTGTTTACGAGCAGCTACAGTAGCTCACCACTTACTGTCCTTGGCCGGAGGATGGATGGTCATTGATTGATTGATTGATTGTATGTATGCACCACTCCCACGCTTCCCACAGGTTATGTGATAGTTATCAAATCATTCACCCCACGTAATTGTCATGAACCATGACGCTTCTCAACGACGCCAAAGAGTAAAGCGTGATGGAAAAAGAAAGAAGGGCCTTATTATATGCAGCTAGCGATCGACAACTCGGTTGTATACTACGTACCTGGTGCACTGTAGAACAGGCCATTTGAAAGATGGACTGCGTGCCGCGTATGTTTATGTGGATGTTATCGCAGTGGCGCTTCACATTTTGTTATGGATGGAAGCATCAATGTCGTAGTTGATACGGACCTAGCTAGAAGTGATGGCTACCTACCTACCTAATGATAAGTAAACCCAACACCCATGACATCAACTTGATATCGAATTTAGGGCTGGGATTATTAAAAATGGTCCCTTTGTTGCTAATATGGGCAGCTAGTCATTCACCCACAGGAAATCCGATGGTGAGCTCTAACTAGGCTTTCACAGTGACAGGACAAGTGCCGAACAAAGTTTCCATGCGGTTAAGCCTATGCCGATACTACCGGCCTCGTTTTTCTCGAAGAATTGCGCAGGGGCTTCGGATTAAGATCCATGACTAGGACTCATCCTTGGAAGTGAGCCACAGTAGCACCGTGTCTGGTCTAACCCAGGGAAGCTTATGGCGCTACATTAGGATAGGAGAAGCTATAATTATTGCGTTCTTTTTTGCAAATCACATAACTAGGTACCTCTGTGTGTATGTATGCATGCATGTATGTGTATGTACTATAGACACGTCAGATAGACTGCTCTCCGAAGCCATTGGGCATCTGCAAGCCGTCCCGTGTCAGGGTCTGGCAGAGACGGCGTTGAGACGGACGAGGACCGGAATATAGACCGGCGTCATGGCCGGAGGCTACAACAGACTAGCAGCGGGCGTTTAAGATGGCCCTGAACGAAAGGGAGCGAGTGGCAGTTACATCCGGCATATTACGACTGTACTTGTCTCTATTACTACCTAGGTAGGCAAGCAGTGTACCTACATAGGTAGTTAATTGCTTGTGAAAAGGACTCAGCTGTGACGGGCAGTTCAAGTTAATGGATGGATACTGGGGATATGCACAGAAGGGGAAGGTCAACCATCCAAAGGAATCAACCTAAGGGAAATGGAGGGTGAAGAAACCCGTCAAACGTAACGTGTTCGGGGAACAGGGGATGAGAAATTCCGAAGCTAGGGTTAAGAGAAGAGACAGAACAAGACCAAGGAGAAGCCCTGCAGGAGACAACAGAGATGGCGTGGTTCAAGACTCATGTTTCGACACTGAACGTGGGCGAGTAAGTAGTAGGGCATGTACCACGCAGTGACAACTTATCAGTACTAACTAACCTTACCTACAATAGCATTGACATTCATGACAAGCTCTTGGAACCAGCTCGACCACTTCACAAGTCATGTCAAGAGACAGTGCCGGATCTAAGGACGCCGATAATCTCGGCCAACTCTGCTAACCAGTCTCGACCAAAAGATCAACATGTTGGCTTTGAACTATATATCCAGAGTTACGGATAAACCCACATTCGCAACACTTATTTCACTCTAACCCCTAGGATACAATTGCGTTACGGCAAGGACAAAATGTAGGTATTCGCCTTGAAGTTGTCAGTTTATGGACTGGAGGACTGCCCAGATGTGATAGGCATTTATTCATGTACAAGGGCATTGTTTCGCGACATAATGACGGCAAAGATCGTAGGTCAACTTAGTAGTCAGTTGAGCCAGATGTTTCGAAACTCTTCCCCAATGAACATATCGAAAAGGACTTAAAACAACTACGCCAAAGACCCATTCCGTTATGAAACTCTCCCTTTCACTCTAGCACGTTTCACCAAGCGACCGATATTCCCCTCGTATAATCCTTGAGAAGCCTGCAAAAGCTGATATGGACCACGGTGTCAAGCGAATTGGCGTTTTCCCTTGAGCGAGTTACGATGTAATGGTTGCAATAAAGATGATCAATTCAGTGGCCAATACGGAGTAGGCAGCGCTGTCTATCGGCCGAGTCATGGTGATAACCTCGCGAGATCGACAGTCTAGGCACGACGATCTTCGTGCGATAGCCTCCAGATTGTGAGGGGAAGTGGCTGAGAGGCCGGCTTTCAACTATGCCAGGTGTGACGAAATCCATACTTAAGGTAATAGCCTAGTACCGACAAAACCCGAAAGTCCCAAGGTGCTGGGAAAGAAAAGAATTAACGAATGACGTTCTACTTGGATTGTAGACCATGAATCTCATTATCACTAAGCAAGGTACCCAAGCTACCGAGCATGGGGCACTATGTGACAATGATAACCAGTTTCGACATGTTCCCATTGTGTCTTGATTCCTGCGCAGGCATCGATGTTCCTGTCTATGCAATCATTTGCAGTGTATAGAGACAGGCGACGGGATGCATATTTGCATCCTTTATATCTCCCATGACGAGGTACTACAGGGCATATTCCAGGTGCCGCAACGGGTTGAGGGCTCATAAGGGATGGCACCCATCATGGATACACAAACATATAGAATCATCTCTATTCAATATTCACATAGAGACTTCCGAGGCCTACAGGCATCCCTGAAGCCGTTGCCACGGCCCTCTTTCCAAGACGCCATAGCTGTTAACAAGTCCCTCTCCGCTATCCTGAATATAACATAAAAAAAGGGTGCCATATCCCGTGACAATTCTGTGTTTGTCTGTCCAATAAAAGTTGACATGAAGTGAATATAACATAAAGAAAATAAATAAAAGACAGATTCTAGTCCATGTCCCTTGGCCAACATTCGGCTAGATTCGTGACATATTCGTGAGGAAGTTGCGCTATATCAGAGTAGAGTGATGTAGCCGTTACTCTTTTGTCGCGTGCTTGTCCCCAAAAGGACTGCTGTCTCGCCGCGTAAGAGTCAGAGGTTTGTCATCCTCGCCTACTGAATCTTCCATGACGGCACCAAGGCTAGGGGCCTTGTTTGCTTTTTGTGGACTAGATCGCTCTGGGGGGTCCGAGAAGGGACCTTGGTCTACAGAGGGCGACTCGTCAATAACGGTGATGCTCGAATCTCTAGTAACGCGGCCACTTGGTGTTGTTGGCGGTGATGGTGCCATGGTTGATGACGATGTGTCTGATTCTGTCTTGCTTCCCACGTCGACCTTCTTCAATGTTCCAACTTTGACCACCTGTGCACGAGCCTGCGTGGCAGTGTTGGCGCTGTTGAGGAACGTTGAGCCGACGCTGAAGGCACTTGCACCGCTCTTGGGCCTGCCGCCACCAAACTTCTCGAAGTCAATGGTGGGGACTGGAGGTGCCACCATGTCGCCGCTATTGTTACCGACGGACTTGACACTGACAACGGTGGGCTTGGCTCGCATTCCAGTCTGGGCAGGTGTAAGCACCTGAGCCTGCTTTCCATAAATCGTAGAAGCCACACTGGATCGAGGTGCGTAGGAGGTGCGAGCGTATGATGTTCGATCCGAGTAGCCTGACAGTCCCGAGTAGGTAGAGTCTCGGAGATCGCCAGGAACAAAGAAATGCTGGTCGTCGTGTCCTAGGCCCCGGTTGGCCTCGGCATGGTGCATAGGGATCGGTGGGACTGGAGGGACAAGAACGTTTGGCGATGTCGGGGTCGCTCGGTTTGTGACGCCAGGGATATATGCGATCTGGATGATGTTTGATGCTCGCGTGAGGACTGTTGATGCGATTGAGTGAACGGTGTGTGTAGAGTGCGGGCGAGTTCCTCTTGAGGTAGCATCCTTCTCATTCTGAATGGCGTCTGTGTCTTCGATGTATATAGAGGTGGGAATCTGCGAACGCTTCGGCTTGATACAGAATCTCCATACTATGTAGGTAGCAATAGCAATGACCACGATGCCACCGAGAACACCGCCAACGATAGCGCCAACATTTGGGCCACCGCCGCCGCTGTTGCTGGAGTTGTCAGAGTCCTTTTCGCAGAAGGATGTAGCACACATGGTACAGTCGAGGGGAACGGTGAACTGGCAGACTTCATTGTCTGCGCACTTTGGACATTCAAGTTGTGCATCGTCATCACATTTCACGCATTCCTTGCTTCGAGGGACAAGCTGAAATGCTAGGGACGATTGTTAGCGGCTGTGAAACTGAACATGTCGGCAACTGTCTGTTTGACTTACCATGGTTTAACTCATCCAGGTTCCTGGCAACGAGGTATCCTGACCTCTCCATCATGGTGATGTCTGGGTATAGAAGACTTTGGAGCCAATGCGATGATGTATGTTGAAATATGTCGATCGCTTCGGATGATCAGTCAGGCACAAGTTGTCGTGGGTTATCAACAATGCTTGGCAATATGGTGACTCGAATGGTGATCTGCGACAGGGCTTGGGGAGATATAGGAGGAGAGATTGTGTGTTTTATTTGTAGTCGATTTCCTGTATATAAGAACGAGCAGAACAAGTCGATGTATATCCAAAATCGAGTCCGTGATAGTCGAAGTGAGATGAGTGAGAAACGAGTGTGGGTTCAGAGGCTAGCTCGGATGAAAAGGAAGGCTGGTTAGGAGGCGCAAGGAGACATAATCGACCGGGCGATTGATTCGAACAAGAAAATACGAGAAAGAAAAGCCGGGCTTCTTCTCTCTCGGGATTCGATTCGGTTCAAATCGATGCGTGGAGGTGTTGGCCGTCGATGGAGAAATTGATGCGATCGTCTGGGGTTGCAAAGAACGATGAAGGAGCGAAATCAACTGCACAAGCGGGAAGCGGCGGGAGGTGGGAGGAGGTCAAGTCAAAGTAGAGGCACACACGCACTCACACACACTTGCTTTGTTGGTGGGTGCGAGACATCGATTGGAGCACGAGGAGATGGTGCAACAGGGATGCTGATGCTTGACTCTTCCTCTTTCAGCGATGGCGAAACAGTTAAATTAATCGCACTGTATATCAGCCCCTGATATTGTGGCTCCGTGGGTGAAGACTGGCTTATGGAAAAGCCTGCAGGATCCCTGCATGATATCCACTAAGCAGTGCTAGAAGCCCCTGAGGATCCTGGCCAGACACTGTCTTCACCAGTCGATTTGGGCCTAGATCCAGTGCCGCCCGTTGAGCTATTAATTCAGGTGCCGCAAACCATCAACCGGCCGCCGGCTTCAGGTGAACACGAACGAACAAACGGCATCGTGCAGAATCACCCAGTGTATAACGCACTCACTACTCATGAGGTTCTCGATTCTGCCTCGAGGAGATGAGGCAACTTCGGGTCCAAGACTCTTAACTTCAACGTGACGGCCTTATTAGGACAGGCAAACATAAGCCCGACCGTTATACGTTAAATGTTATACCCTACCGAACTCCATAGAGTTACAGCCTGTTTCCCCCATTCCATGCTCAGTAAGTGTAGTTCTGGCCAACCATGATACGGAGTCTCGACAGTGGCACGAGTTTGCATACCAGACTTGGGCAGACTCTGCAGAAACGCATTGTCTGCACCAGACGCGCGTCCCCAAATCCGAAACAACAAACTCCCGATGCAAGAGAAAAAGCTTGCCTCGCCATCGCCCCTCCATCTTCGAGGTTTAGGCTCGATTATTAAGAAGTAGCGCTCACAAATGCATTTACACCGAATTCAATGTGCCCGACTTTTAGCTTCGGCTGTGTAATTAACAAATGTTACCAGCAGGGCCATACCCATTATTCTTTGGCTGTTAATGTCTGAGGCTTCATGTTGGTGGCCTACATCAAATATCACAATTAGCGAATCATAATTCAACATTGCAATCTGACCGTAGACTTCGCTTCTTTCTTGGCAACATTCACTTATACTTCACCCTGTCATCGTGTCTTTAACAAAGCGAGAATATATCTTAGCTCGACCGTTGTGGCATGATCGAGAGCTTTGACCCACTGCGGAAGCATCATGTTTCTCAATTTTGTTATCTGCAGGTGATCTGTATCGATATCTGACTATGATATTGAGATTTTGCGGCACCAGATAGTTATGAATGTCATTGTTGGACACTAGAGGATGTCAAATTTACGCTTTGCGCGAAACTCTCAAGGTTATCTGTTTTCGTACCCTCGATCCCAACTTCTCAATAGGCCAGTGACTTTGCAGCGTTCTCGGAATCCGAATATGTAAATTCGTTGTTGCGCATTCAACCTAGACCTGTGCTCTTGTTCGGATTGAATTATCTATTTGTTTACCCTGTGGTAGTGTATAATGCTAGATTCGTGTCAGGCATCTACAAGGGTTTCGCGCAAAATCCAGGTACTATTTATCGTTATAATAATCCAAGGTAAGTGATGGACACCCATCCACAGTATTTACCATATAAATTAATCATTGGCTGCTGAGTCGCTATCCTTTGGCAACACTTAGTCTGTTGAATAGAAAGTACGGTAATGACTCGTGTTGCTCCGGCACCGCACAGTATTAGAGAACTCAGACATTTTGTAACCCCTTTCATTGCTGGTCGAGACTCTTCAGGGTAGCAGCTATTGGGATCTTAGCATCCAGGCCACGACGAGCTTCATTATGTTTCTCTTGTCACTGAAGAAGAACCAGCCGATGTCTCGGAAAAGCAACCGAGGATGGGGACCACAGGCCGCTCGATATTGAGGTTACCGGGGAGTGCGCTAGGCTAATTGAATGCTGTTGATAGCGAAAGCATTGATATGTAGTGATCTACCGGAAGATCTCCAGCGACAGTTCTGCGTCAGATGCACGAGCCCATATCCGAGATAAAGAGATCCGGTAACGAATACCCAACGAATCTCGGACACAACAAATGCGAACAGCTTGAATAAGCTCGATAGCTGCGTGCCTCAACCGCAGGGCTGGGGAGCCCGAGGTTCTCATCAACTTGCCAGCTGACGTGAGGACTAAGGATTCCGCGCCATTGCATTAGACGTTGGCTCGGCTGGGAACAACCGAGCTTCAAAGCCCGCTACTTGGTGGCCTTGTCTGTAAATTCACCACAGCAAGATGCAGTCAGAATGGCGGGCCACAAATCTCACCTTTAACTCGACCGAGATTGGATCGAATTCAGAACGGAGAGGAAGAGGTAACGGACAAGACCGCAAAATACTATGTACGTACCCTGCCTGCGCCCCAGCATCATCAATGTCTCTAACCAGCCAGGCTGAGCAAGCCCAGCCAGTTGTCGGCTCGTTCCAGCTAATTTCAAGTCGCTAAGACAGGATCGGCTATTTTTAGAACATGCGCTTTGTTGTGGCAGATTCTTTGTCGTGTTTCGGACAAAAGACTAACCTAGTCGAGCGTTTTAGCCAAGTAACCTCAAAACAAGGGAGGAATCGCCTGAATGTCACCATTTGTGATCTTGCCAGAGATAGGGGATAGAGAGGGGAAGTAACACAAACACATGCTTCTTTTTGAGTAATGGTGCCTTTTTTGTTTGTTCTTCGTTGGCGGTCAGCAACCAAGCGCCGAAGCAGCAATTCGGGACATGGTTAAATCTGACTGCTGACGGGTTCTGGCGAACTAGCTGCCATGGCCCAAAAGTCGTGCAGGTGAGCAGGCTTGCAGTAGGCTCAGCGGCTGATGTCAAAGGGAAAGGATCGTAAGCCAACAGGGCTGGGTGCGGGTACTCCCAAAGGAAAGGTGATGGCTGACTGGCCTGGAAGTTCCTGAGGCAGCCTGACTGCAAAGCCCGTGCCTTTGGGGGGAAATTATCTAGGGACCATTGCCCGCACCGGACAACGATACTCAGGGCATGTGGCGGGAGAAAGGGGATGACGATCTTCCGGCAAGCTGGCGGATGAAGGAAAAGGGGAGCCAAATGGTATTTATGTAACTTGGCTTCTGGAACTTTACGTTCGCCCCCCGCAGAAGCTGCTGAACTACACGCTGAAACAACAGAATACTGCAAAGTAGGTACTGTGCAACACGGTTAGTAAGTACTGAGCAAACGGTAAGCGCCAGGCCTGAGCAGCAATACAGATGCAAACCCGCCAATTCTCAGCTTAGGCATCGGGCATCTCCTGTCAGTGGCATGCCCCGTTGTCTTTGGATGGACAACAATGCAAAGTGCCAGGGCCCCGTAGTTATCTCCATAATCTGTGGTACTCTAGTTCCTCATTTCAAGGAACTTGGTTCCAGTGAACTGTAAGATGGGTTGGGAAAAGAAGAGGCCGATTGAACGGTGAGCAGACGAATGTAGATATTGCGGTGGCTGAAGTCTTCGTTATGAGAGTTGAATGAAGAACCAGCCGTCTTCTCCGCACTGAAATGCTGGCTGGCTTTGGGATCAATGCTGACGAGATGATCTAGCGGTACTGTATGTACGTTGGTAGCCAGTTACACGTCTATTCGTACAGTGTAGATTGTAGATCTCTCGATAGTTTTACAGCCGCAAGCCTCTTGAGTGTGTTCTGCCTGTGGGAAATGCTTCAACTTGCAGAAAGCCAGTAAAGTTTGACGGCATGCCCGTCTCAACGCTCAGCCAGGCCAAAGGATATCTGCGCGTTAGTCGTCAACGACTGTGACTCGCCATCAGGGAACTCACCAGCCCAAAATGCACTGCAGTCAGATTCTCGTTTCTTAGAGGGCGGGTATCTGATTCTTGACATGGATGGCAGCTGGAGATGGGATGGATCCTCGCCCCCCTAAGTACCAAGCTATGGCGGAGTGGAGTGGCTCAGCAGGCTTAGCGCGAGATGAGTCCCCTATTCTTACCTCTCTTTCTCGAGCTGTGAGCCCAGTCGTGGAGCAAAACGAGATTCGTTCCCAGGGCCTTTCATCAAAACATTTTCTCAGAGGAGAGGAGAAAAATAAACCCTGTCACTAGCCTTCTTCTTTGCCTTCATTATCCCTCTTCCCTCCTATCCTCAACTTCATCCTTCTTATCCTTCCCCCCCCGCTCCAACTATCACCATTCTTTTGAGGCTGGCGCCTCAAGTTTCCTACTGTATCTGTTGACTGTTGCTGGGGCCAAGGTACTAGAGCTACTAAACTGCCACTGCTATTCAATAGGTGGCTGCCCGTGACCACCATTCGTATTTCCTTCCTCCTGTTTCAGCTCCTATCTCGACTAGAGAAAAACTCACAACACCATCTTCACTTCGCACCGCTATCGCTATCGCGCATCATTTTATCCGAAGCTGATCGACTAGAATCCCAACAGTGCTGAGCGCCTACGGGAGCATAACTATTCACCATGGCGTACAATGGCCGTGATCAGGAGTATGGAGGACATGCTTTGCAGGACCTTCCTGCTGGCGGAAGCGTGAGTGCACATTCTTTGTCCATATCTTAATGCTGAATGACACGGACTAATTCTTCTCCAGCAGTACCATCTCCCCCCTCAAGAGAACGACGAGGAGCAGGGCCGCGGTCTCTTGAACTCAGGTTACGACCAAGATCGACTTGGCGCCCGCACTCCCCCCGACCGCCCCGTCTCTGCTTACAGTCTCACTGAGTCCTATGCCCCTGGAGCCTCATCAACCATGCCTGGGCAGGGACCTACTGGATATGGTGATGGAGGCAGCTTTGGTCAGTTTGGTAACCTTGACGCCGCTGCCCCTTTCCCTCGCCCCGATTCTGCCTTCGACCCCGAAGACAGCTGGGTTGAGCGACAGCAGCAGCCTCAGATGGGCGGTGGTCTTGGCCGCTCGAAAACCCGAAAGATCAAGCTGGTTCAGGGTTCAGTTCTGAGCATCGATTACCCTGTTCCCAGTGCGATCAAGAATGCTGTCCAGCCCCAGTATCGCGACGCTGAGAGTGGTACCGAAGAGTTCCATAAGATGCGATATACCGCTGCCACCTGTGATCCCAACGACTTCACACTCAAGAACGGTTACGATTTGCGACCTCGCATGTACAACCGACACACTGAGTTGTTGATCGCCATTACATACTATAACGAAGACAAGGTTCTTCTCGCACGAACACTGCATCACACCATGCAGAACATCCGCGACATCGTCAACCTTAAGAAGTCAACCTTCTGGAACAAGGGCGGTCCAGCTTGGCAGAAGATCGTTGTATGCTTGGTTTTCGATGGTATCGACAAGGCTGACAAGAACACCCTGGATGTCCTTGCCACTGTCGGCGTGTACCAGGACGGTGTTATCAAGAAGGATGTCGACGGCAAGGAGACTGTTGCTCACATCTTCGAATACACCAGCCAGCTTTCCGTCACGCCCAACCAGCAGCTTATTCGACCCACAAACGAAGGCACACAGAACTTGCCACCGGTTCAGATGATCTTCTGTTTGAAGCAGAAGAACACCAAGAAGATCAACTCGCATCGATGGTTGTTTAACGCCTTCGGCCGTATCTTGAATCCTGAGGTGTGTATCCTGCTCGATGCAGGTACCAAGCCTAGTCCCCGATCTCTCCTTGCTCTTTGGGAGGGATTTTACAACGATAAGGACCTGGGAGGTGCTTGTGGTGAAATTCACGCCATGTTGGGTAAAGGTGGTAAGAAGCTGTTCAACCCCCTCGTTGCCGTCCAGAACTTCGAGTACAAGATTTCGAACATTCTGGACAAGCCTCTCGAGTCTTCTTTTGGTTATGTCTCTGTCTTGCCTGGTGCTTTCTCGGCCTACCGATTCCGAGCCATCATGGGCCGCCCGCTGGAACAGTATTTCCATGGTGATCATACCTTGTCTAAGATGCTTGGTAAGAAGGGTATCGATGGTATGAACATTTTCAAGAAGAACATGTTCTTGGCCGAGGATCGTATTCTTTGTTTTGAGCTGGTCGCCAAGGCTGGCCAGAAGTGGCACTTGTCCTATATCAAGGCTGCCAAGGGTGAAACCGATGTGCCTGAGGGTGCAGCTGAATTCATTAGTCAACGTCGACGATGGCTCAACGGTTCATTCGCTGCCACACTATACTCACTGATGCATTTCGGACGAATGTACAAGTCGGGTCATAACATCATCCGCATGTTCTTCCTCCACATTCAACTCATCTACACCACTCTCAACACTCTCTTCGCATGGTTCTCTCTTGGTTCTTATTGGCTTACAACATCCGTTATCATGGATCTTGTGGGTACTCCCAAGCCTGCTTCCGGTTATCACGCCTGGCCATTCGGCGACACGGGTACACCTGTCGTCAATGCCCTGCTTCAGTACCTCTACTTAGCCTTTGTCATGCTCCAGTTCATTCTGGCTCTTGGTAACAGGCCCAAAGGCTCTAAGTTCACATACATCGCTTCCTTCATGGTCTTCAGTCTCATTCAGGGTTACATCCTGGTTCTCTCAGCCTACCTGGTTGTTCGTGCTTTTGACACGCCCATTGGAGACCAGATCTCGTTCGCCTCGACCAACGCTTTCCTTGACAGTTTCTTTGGCGGTTCAAGCGCTGGAGGTGTTATTTTAGTCGCCCTTATCACCATCTATGGACTCAATTTTGTTGCCTCGTTCATGTACCTCGATCCCTGGCACATGTTCCACTCCTTCCCCTACTATCTACTTCTCATGTCGACTTACATCAACATTCTCATGGTTTATGCCTTCAACAACTGGCACGATGTCTCCTGGGGCACCAAGGGCTCAGACAAGGCTGAGGCACTTCCCTCTGCCCACGTTACTAAGGGCGAGAAGAACGAGGTTGTTGTCGAGGAAGTTGAGAAGGAGCAGGAGGATATCGACAGTCAATTCGAGCAGACTGTCCGCCGAGCTCTTGCTCCCTTCAAGGAGGAGGAAGAGGTTGAGAAGGCCGATGTTGAGGATGGCTACAAGTCTTTCCGAACAGGACTCGTCGTTAGCTGGTTGTTCGGAAACATTCTCCTTATTGTCTGCATTACCAGCGACAAGTTTGATAACCTCGGATGGGGTGTAAGTTTTCCCGAGGCTATGCGATATGTGGTCTATACTAACAATTTGATAGGAACCTGCCACAGATCGCAAGGCGCATTACTTCCAGTTCCTTCTGTATGCTACTGCCGTGCTCTCGCTCGTTCGTTTTGCCGGTTTCTTGTGGTTCCTGGGCAGGACTGGTATCATGTGCTGTTTTTCGAGACGATAAGCTTCGTGCGTACCTACGCTCGTTGTATTCGACACTCACACTTTTCTGGAGAGGCCAGGTACGGGGAAGTACTGGCACTTGTCATAGTAGACAAACTGGATTTTTGTACCGGATACCTTTGTTATGTAACGTACGCTGGGTTTTGACTATTTGAGTTAATGGAGGGACATCCACAAAAGAGGACATTGGAAGTGAGGGTATTCAGACCAGACCTGAGCACGAGCAAATGCATCTCTATTTAGTCTTTTTCAGATTGGCATCTGCCCCTGGGGGTTTATGACGCATTTGAATGATATGATTTTTTATTATAGTTAATATTGCCTTGTTGCCTGTGTTTTCTTCCATCATTGGCTACCTGCTTGGGTACTCACTCACACGACCGATTCTGCGTCATTCCGGTGGTATCGCCTAAACTTCGGTGGAGTTCAAGGATTAGGCTTGTGGCTGCCTTACGCCGTGTTATCTTATCAAGCATCATCACCTTTTCCACTAAGCACGACTAGACCCTTCTCGCAACTGAGTTCAGCGCATTCACAACCAATCTCTCAGAATCTTGCAGTGCTACTTGTCCTACAATATCCTATAACTTGACATTCTCGTCGTGCCTGGGCTCTCGCACTTCATTTTCTGTGATCTCATCAAGGGTCTTTCTACAGCGCATAACGACAGCCCAAACCTGGGCCACCCACATCCACGATGTTGAAGATATGGTCGATGGTGAGTTATCTACCAGCCGCCACCAGCCAGTTAGACACTGACAGTGGTATAGAAAAAGGAGCAGAAGGAGGCAGAGAACGCCGAGGGCCAGGCGACGGGTGGCAAGAAGAAGAAGGTGACTGCAGCTCAGCTGCGCGTGCAAAAAGGTATGCTTCATCCTGTCCAGACCTTAACGTGTAGCGGCGTGTTTAGGATGAAGATATTAACGCATGCTACAACAGATCTTTCAGAACTTTCCCTCGGATCAACGATGAAGACAGAGTTTCCCGACCCCGATGACATCCTTAACTTCGTACTCACGATCGACCCTGATGAGGGCATGTACCGAGGCAGCCGCTTTACCTTCGATTTCACCATAAACCAGAACTTTCCCCACGAGCCTCCCAAGGTCCGATGCCGAGAAAAGATCTACCATCCCAATATCGATCTTGAGGGAAAGGTCTGCCTGAACATTCTACGAGAGGATTGGAAGCCAGTGCTGAACTTGAATGCTGTGATTGTTGGCCTGCAGGTATGGAGTTTGGAAAGAAAAGCGCCTTGAGTTACTCAGACGTGAAATACGAATTACATATGATTGCGGATTAGTGACTAATATGTTTGCAGTTCCTGTTCCTCGAACCCAACGCATCGGACCCGCTCAACAAGGAGGCAGCTGAGGATCTACGGAACAACCGAGAGGGATTCAAGCGCAACGTGAGGACTGCTATGGGTGGTGGAGTAGTCAAGGGCAGGACATACGACAGGGTCCTGAAATAGATTTGGAATAAGACAAATAAACAGGAGTCCTAGGGATGGAAAACCAGAAGGGACGGGCCGTTAAGATTTTGGGACGATACAACGACTTAATGGGTGTTTGAGACAGACAAGCATTTGATAACAAAGAGCATCGCGTGGCGTCTGATAAATCCATGATCTTGATTAGGCAATCCTTCAACTTCCACACTTTCCATGATTGTTGATAGTGACGGGTTTGGTTGAGAGGAGAGTCAATGGCGAGAGGCGGGGTAGAGTCTACCTGAGCTGAGCCTGCGATTCATGCTCAGGTACAGATGATCCTAAGCTCACTTTAACCACCTAGCCTGTATTGCCTTTTTGAGTCAGAGGGAGTCTTAGTAGGGGCTTTCTCGTAGTTCAGTGGTACTCTATTGGCTGGCGATATCTTGCTGCACTGGCTGCCGACGCAAGATCAACGACTCAAGATGAGCATGGCGTGGCTTGCCTGGTTTGCTTTATGGTCTCGTCTACGCACGTGGAGTATAGAAATCTGAATTGAGCCTCATCTAGGTGCTAAGAGTCCACAACCCGGAGTAAGTGGAGTTTCAAGGAGTCAACATTGAGCCAGATGGCCCAGATCTAGACTATCTTGTCTGACATATCGACCGGAGGAAGTGATATGCCCCCGATATGTAGCTTAAGGACCCCGAGCGCGGTGTAGCTGCCGTTGCCGCTCATAGATATGGAGTCGTGATGCTGAGTTCGGCAGGGCCCTATTGGACAAGACGCCTGAATCGGCTGTGATGTTGTTCGTCGGACGATATGCGGCTTATGAGCTCGGGGGAACTAGCAGAACTCCGAAAGCTAGAGGGCCCATTTCTTTTGAGGGTTACCCCGTCAAAGCATTAGCTCCAAGTTTGGGATAGCTTGAGATGGTGTGGACAAGAAGTGTTCAATTTGCCACGCAATTGATGTCAATTAGGGCTATGATTTTGGGCAGATCTTCGAGTAATTGGACTGTAAGAAGCGCAGCGAGTTTTTTATAGTGTGTTATTACTGCCTATAGCTGTGTCTTGGGCCGCCTTCTTCTGGCGGTCAGATCTATATGCAACGGCATCCAAAAACGCACATGGAGAGCTTTGGTGGTTGGACAATATTAAGTCACCGCTAATTGGCCGAAACTTACGTGACTCAAGGTGAGAGAGAGTTCTCCAGGTCTAGGTAATGTCCACGGTACACATTTCCCCTCACTCAGATACGCTCTCAGTCAAGTTGCCTCTACCCACATAGCCCCAGAACCATCCCCGCTGCTCAGCGTAGGGCCCCCCACCTCACAGTACAAGCCGAAATCGGTCCCCCCTCCAAGCGACGTCCCTTGGAGAGAAAATTAGGACAGCTTAAACCTACTTAACCTTTACTCTCGCCATTGCCTTTCCCTCTTTTTCTTCCTCCTCATCCTCTCTCAGACACTCTCCCCTCAGTTCCCAAACTGTCACCTCACATCCTCACAATGGCTTCTCGCAACTTCACAAAGGCCCTCCGTGGCCCTGCCCGCCAACTGGCTTCTGCTCCCCGCGTTCAGCAGCGAACTTTCGTTGCTGCTGCTCGCTCCGCTGCTCGTGTTGGTGCTGTTGCCCGACCTGTTGCCGCTGGCCCCGTCCAGCAGCAGGTTCGTGGTGTCAAGACCATTGACTTTGCTGGCCACAAGGAGGACGTCTATGGTGAGTTATATCTCCAATCGCGGCTGCTGGATCATTTGGACAGCCAGTACTGACTAGCATTTTACAGAGCGTGCCGATTGGCCCCAAGAGAAGCTTCTTGAGTACTTCAAGAACGACACTCTGGCCCTCATTGGCTACGGCTCTCAGGGCCACGGCCAGGGTCTTAACCTCCGTGACAACGGCCTCAACGTCATCGTTGGTGTCCGAAAGAACGGAAAGTCCTGGAAGGATGCTGAGCAGGATGGCTGGGTTGCTGGCAAGAACCTGTTCGACGTTGACGAGGCCATCTCTCGTGGTACCATCGTCATGAACCTTCTCTCCGATGCTGCCCAGTCTGAGACTTGGCCTGCCATCAAGCCCCAGCTCGTTGAGGGCAAGGTAAGCAGAATTCCCCACCCATTGTTAGTCAAGGCACAGCTCTAACATATAAATCTTGCAGACCCTTTATTTCTCCCACGGTTTCTCCCCCGTCTTCAAGGACCTCACCAAGGTCGAGGTTCCCTCCAACATCGACGTCATCCTCTGCGCTCCCAAGGGCTCTGGCCGAACCGTCCGATCTCTCTTCCGCGAGGGCCGTGGTATCAACTCCTCTTTCGCCGTCTACCAGGATGTCACTGGCAAGGCCGAGGAGAAGGCTGTCGCCCTTGGTGTCGCCATCGGCTCTGGCTACCTCTACAAGACCACCTTCGAGAAGGAGGTCTACTCCGATCTCTACGGTGAGCGTGGCTGCCTCATGGGTGGTATCCACGGTATGTTCCTCGCTCAGTACGAGGTCCTCCGCGAGCGCGGCCACAGCCCCAGCGAGGCCTTCAACGAGACTGTTGAAGAGGCTACCCAGTCTCTCTACCCTCTCATCGGTGCCAACGGCATGGACTGGATGTACGAGGCTTGCTCCACCACTGCCCGTCGTGGTGCCATCGACTGGAGCCCCAAGTTCAAGGACGCCTTGAAGCCCGTCTTCAACTCCCTCTACGACGCCGTCAAGGATGGTTCCGAGACCAAGCGATCTCTCGAGTACAACAGCCAGCCTGACTACCGTGAGAAGTACGAGGCAGAGATGAAGGAGATCCGTGATCTCGAGATCTGGCGCGCCGGCAAGGCCGTCCGATCTCTCCGACCCGAGAACCAGAAGTAAGCGGCTATTAATGTTGAATGATAATTTGTGAGCGGGAGATGGACATGGGATGGGATGTCTAGGAAACGGCTTTTATGAACCACATGAACTTTCTGTCTGTACTTTTAAAAAATTTCCTAGGCTCTGGAGGGGGATCTGAAATTGGTCCAAAAGTTGATATCAGGCTTGAAGCCAAAACGAATACCATTTTTATTTTACGTTAATCGAACAAATTCTATCGCTTGAATTCGCTGGTAATGTTTAGTTCTTTGACATTCGAATGTGATCCATTGGGCCTTTGTTGCCTTCCCACGCCTTAAATATGGCAAGCAGCGTCTAGTGTCAGCTTGGCGACGAGATTGTAACGCTATCCATTTGCCAAAACAGGCAGCTGGGAGTAGCCGACAACCGGACCATGGCCTAGAGAGTTGGTGATACTTAAGAACCTCGACTGCGCAGCATAGATAGGGCCACAGTTTGTCCATCTCGTAGACTTATACCTTAACCCAACCACTCCAACTTACCATTATCACAAATCAATATGGCTGATCTATCAACAACCCCTCCATTGACCCGTGAGTCAATCATCGAAGCTCACAAACTCATCAGCCCATATGTCCACTTCACACCCGTCCTGACCAACCAGACCATCACGAAACTAGCTTCAACCCCTCGCACAGCGGAGGAGCTCGAAGGGACTCGTTATGCCGGTAGAACACCGGCCCGGCCGGTGCTAAGACTCTGGTTCAAATGCGAGAATTTGCAACGCATTGGCGCTTTCAAAGCGAGAGGTGCTTTTCATGCCATCGAGAGGCTGAAGAAAGAACCAGGATGGTTAGAGGGAGGGGGCAAGGAGAAAGGAGTCGTGACACACAGTTCCGGTAAACAGGCCACATACATGCTTTATCCGACGATGATGGCTAATTGTTACAGGAAATCATGCTCAAGCACTAGCCCTTGCGGCTCGAGAGAGTGGCATCAAAGCCCACATTGTCATGCCTGAGATCTCCAACCCCAAGAAGATCGCTGGAACAAAAGGCTATGGTGCTCGTGTTATCTTTAGCGGAAGCACATCCACTGAACGCGAAGCAATGGCCGCAAAAGTCATCGCTGAGACAGGAGCTCGACTTGTGCCGCCCTATGACCACCCGGATATTCTCCTTGGACAAGGCACCATGGGGCTAGAATTCCAACAGCAAGTTTCGGAATTGATGACTGCTGATGCCGTCGTTGATGGACAGAGGAGACTTTTCCGGGCACCGGTTACAGGGCGGGACAACGAGGCGCCGAGGACTAAGAATGAGAAACCTGGCTTGAACGCTATCATGACCCCTTGCGGTGGCGGTGGTATGCTCTCAGGTGTTGCTCTGAGCTGCGAAGGCACTGGAATCCGAGTATTTGGCTCGGAGCCATCGTTCGAGGGAGCTGATGATGCAAAGCGTGGATTCGAGTCGGGCACACGAATCACAACAGTCAAGACTCTTACAGTTGCCGATGGACTACGCACTCCCGTGGGTGAACATCCCTGGTCAGTCATATATGGCCGCCGCTTGGTATCGGGCATATACAGCGTCACTGAGGAAGAGATCCTGGCGGCTATGAAGCTGGTATTTGAGCGGTTCAAACTGGTTGTCGAGCCCAGTGCTTGCGTCCCGCTGGCAGTGGCACTGTTTGATGAGGAATTCAGATCAATGGTAGAGCGAGAAGCTGGCGAAGAGGGTTGGGACCTCGGACTGGTGTTCAGTGGTGGTAATATTGGTCTTGATGCCGTTGGCAAGCTCTTCGAAGGTAGCAAGTAAAATTTCATGTTGATAGACCAAGATAGAGACGCAGACTGGACCACAAATTGTGATTGTTTTCATTCTTACTTGCTTGGTTGTATATGAAATACATACTTCCACACATCGACTTATCGTGGCTGCATTATTTTCTACCCCTTGGCCGCGATCTTCACTGGGCCAGTGCTTCATCCATAGTTTTCCTCCACTTTGTGGCGTTCTTTCTTAGCAGAATGATGCTAACGTAACTAATAATGAGACAGCATATACAAAGAATTGTAAAAACCCACCCAACGTTAATGGCGTTGATCCATGGAGCAGCAACAATGGCGCCGATACAACTAAGCGTGTTGCGAACAAAGTTGTTGATAGCAACGCCTGAGGAACTGCGCTTACGGATTAACTCTGTGAGCATGGTGGTAGCAACTGACTGTAAGAACCGGTTAGCTAGTGAACCCAAAAGAGGAGGGTATTGTCTTACAAAGACAAGCATGGATGAGATTCCAAAGAAGAATAGGGCAAGGCATGGTACTACAGGGTGCAAACCGTAACGAAGTACCCAGCCAAACATGAGTAGTGCCAGAGGATAAATGGTCGTCATCACCCAGGCATTCTCTCTCATCCGATCTTCCGGAAGATATATCAACTTCCCGTTCTCATCATAACGACCAGCTTTACGGGCTTCTCTCGCCATGATCTTGTCGATCCAGCGCCCGCCAAACAGTGATCCACAGATGTAACCCAAACCGGAGGGGATGTACATGAGACCAATGGAAAGCTGGCCGAAGTTGTATGGGTCGCGGGAAAACTTCTGCTGGATAGCAATATTGACAACGTAGAGGGAACCAAAAGCAATGGCAGCAAGAAGCACGGTGATGAGAACGGGTGGAAACCGTAGGTATAGGAGAACTCCTAAAGGATCAATGAGGAAATGTCGAGCAGATTTGGCGAAGTTTTTGGTCTTGACCTTGGCAGAGTCCATAGTGCGCATTCCACTGAGTCCCTGAGTCTCTGCAGTAGGCAACGTAGTCTCAGGCTTGCGTTGTAACGTCTCAGGGAGGAAGAAGAGAATCATCAAAAGGACAACGAGGCCGTATATAGCGAGAAACCACATAGTTGCTTGCCACCCGATCTCCTGAGTCAACGCACCACCAACAATAGGGGCTATCAGAGGCCCTAACAATGGACCAAGGTAGAATAGACTCATAGCTTTGCCACGCTCAAACACCTCAAACAGGTCGGCGATTGAGCCTGCACCTGTCGAGTGAGCACTTGCGGAAGCCCCACCGGCGCACATGCGGAAGACGATGAGCATGGTGATATTCTTGCTAATGGCAGAGAGGACGGAGAATATGACGAAGAGCGTGAAAGAGATGAGATATATAGATCGACGGCCAAACTCTTCAGAGAATGAGGACCACCATAGGGGGAAGATGGCCATGGATATCATATACAAGGCGACTGACAGGTTGGTGACAGTCTCAGAAGTGTTAAACTCTTTCACCAACACGGCAAGGGCAGCTATTCTTGTCAACTCTGGATGCAACCATGATTTCCCTAAGGACTTACGATAGACGATAGTCGAGCCTAAAGGTGCAGCAGCTGTGGCTAATGCTATGATACCGGTGAGAAACCATTTCGTCGAGTTCTTGTAATCAGGAGGATACGCAATCTCAGGCACCAGCGTCAATTTTGCAAAAATACCACGCCTTTTCGACCTCGGAACAACAGAGAGTGTCCTCGACCTTGCAGATGATGCTCTGGACTGAGCACACTTGGTGGATCGTCGAGTATCTATATGTCCCAGGGGCTCACCGAGCACGACTGGCTCAATGGTATCTTGAACATCATGTTCTGATTTGATGGAACTTGATGCAGCAGTTCCCGGACGTTGGCCCTCTTCTTCTCGCTCAATATCGATCTTTTCATCATCAATCTCTTGCTTTTTCTCTGCAGGTTTCATTGTCACAGCGGCCGGGCCCGAAGATGTGGAGAAGCCTCGGCCGAAAAAGTTGCGGTTATCGGGCCGGGAAGGGGACGGAAAGAGGTTTTCAAGAATAACTCTGAGTTGGTTTAATATTCAGATATAGAATAGCGGTATATTCAAAACCATTGGAGCACTTGGCAAAAGGAAGAGAAAATATGAGAAAGGATTATAAAGGGCCAGGGATAGTGACGTGCGGAAGAGTGATTCCGCCTTAGAGATGAATAATAAGGGAATCGCCCATCCTAGCACTTCAAACAATGCCGACTTTTGCGAGGAGAGACAAACCACCCTGCTTCCGGTCCTGATTATGACCAATAGTTCTATTATCTCTGGGTACTGTCCGCGGGACCACAACGAAGAGGGGGACGCCGAAGACGGTGCCGACGATAGTTATCATATGGGGTTTGTGTGGGGTTAACGCGGAGATAATTTGGAAGTTGGTGATATTACTGGTGTGGAACTTGGTTGTTCATTTTTATACGAGAATGTCGTGTGAGGCAGAAATATATGAGATTATTGTATATCGAGCTATGTTATGAACTAGAATCAGGACAAAGCACCTGAGTTTTAGACACCGGCGCAATATACAAGTAACTGCAATTTAACTGTTGTTCGTCCAAAATAGACAATGCTGGATGAGCACGCCCGTTTCATAAAATATCACAATTCGTGATTCGAAGAGGCATTTGATAGTAACGTTTCAGCCCGACAACAAGGCGGGGAACATTGAGTTACAGTCACTCGGTCAGCCAGAAAAGGCCAGTTGGGATCGAAAGAAGTCAATCAGTGTGACCCTGAAACAGGTACATGAAATTATAGAGGCTTGGGAGCGGCCGATATCGCAGGGCGTATCCTCGCAAGCAACAATTTACTGCTACGCACTTCATAGATACAGACATACGAAATTCCATTATCACAGCATGAGTAATAGCTAGGATTTGGTTTCTAGACATAATAAGCCGTAAGCTTAATTCAACTATACCCAACCTTTAATGTAGACCATGTAACGGCTGAGGCTCATATTGGCGGGGTGCATACCAGCGGGGCACAGTTTAAACATAACCTCACCTGAGTCACTTTCACACATTTGTGACTACAACCTCAGTCTCAATCTCAACCTCAATCTCAACCTCCCCAACCTCATCTCTCAAATTCGCCACTAAAAATGTCTCTCACAAACGCCTCCCCCGAGGCTGCAGCTAGCGCCGCAAAGACAGCATCTTTCACTCTCGCAACCCTCCCGGCCAGCGAGCGCAACAATGCACTTGAAGCCATCCACGCTGCCTTGACGGCCTCAAAAGACGAGATCCTCGCAGCCAACTCCAAGGACCTTGAGCTAGCAAGGAAGGCCGCTAACGAGGGCGGCCTTAGCCAGGCTCTTGTATCGCGATTGGATCTCGGAAAGAAGGGAAAGTGGGAGGATATGCTAAAGGGAATCTTGGATGTGAGGGATCTGAATGACCCAAGTAATTCAACTGTCGTAAGACCATAAGACTCGTGGAACTAATACTATTTCAGTTGGCCAGATTCAGATGAGAACAAAACTCGACGATGATCTCATCATGGAGCGTGTCTCATGTCCCATTGGCGTCCTCCTCATCATTTTCGAGGCCCGTCCCGAAGTCATCGCCAACATCGCTTCTCTTGCTATCAAGTCTGGAAATGCTGCCATTCTGAAGGGTAATATCATGACTCATCCGCAATATCATAACATTGGCTTATTTGCTCACTATCATTCCAGGTGGAAAAGAGTCTACAGAGTCCTTTGTGGCCATCTCAAAGGTCATCTCATCAGCTCTTGAGACCACAAAGGTCCCCAACTCAGCCATCCAGCTCGTCACAACCCGCGACGTCATTTCCCAGCTCCTCGCTCAGGACCGCTATATTGATCTTGTCATTCCTCGCGGATCGAACGAACTTGTTCGTTACATCAAAGAGTCCACAAAGATTCCCGTTCTCGGCCACGCTGATGGTCTTTGCCATATCTACTTGACAGCCTCTGCCAACAAGGAAAAAGCTATTACGGCTATTGTGGACTCCAAGACAAGCTATCCTGCTGCCTGCAACGCTGTCGAAACCCTTCTCGTCCAGGAATCGGCTCTGAATACTATCTTCCCTGCTGTTGCTTCCGCTCTTGCGGCCAAGGGGGTTTCCCTCCGAGTCGACGAGCCCAGCAAGGCTGCCATTTCTTCTTTTTCACTGGAAGGTGTTCAAGATGCCACCCTTCAAGACTATGATACTGAGCATCTATCTCTCACCATTGGCGTAAAGACTGTTTCCTCTATTGACGACGCCATCAACCACATCAACACCCACGGCTCTCACCACACCGACGCTATCATGAGCTCTGATTCTGCCGAGGCCGAACGTTTCATGAACGAGGTTGACTCAGCTGGTGTATACTGGAATGCCGCTACTCGTCTTGCCGACGGCATGCGTTATGGTTTCGGTACCGAAGTTGGTATCAGCACAAACAAAATTCACTCTCGTGGTCCAGTCGGCCTTGATGGACTGACTATTTACAAGTACAAGATCAGAGGCGACTACCAGGCTACTGCTGACTATGGAGACGGAGAAGGTAAGAAGCCCTGGAAGCACGAAAAGTTGTCCCTTTAGACAACTGCTTGCAAAAAGAAAAAACAGAAAAAGAAAAAAGTTGACGGCATATCACGGAGGCGTCGGGTAAAGTTTAACAGCTATAAAAATAGCAGGCTGTTCAAGTCACGGTTTCAACACAATTATAGCGATTCTTTGTGCTACTGCATTTGTCTCATTATTCTATGTTGTGCCAATATTGACCCAATAGTGAAAGTCCATCTTCATCAGACTTCGCAGAAAGTGTTTCGATTTATCCCCCGAAGCACATATTTTAGTCAGCCCGCACTCCAATGATCCCAGGTTGAGAATTCGTAAGCACATCATAGCGAGCTGTTCTCGTACTGCTTGATTAACTCGTCAAGCTTGGTACCTTCAGACTTGAAGTCTAAGGGGGTGACAGTCATCACTTGGTAGCGTATCCTACAAAAGCGAGATTAGTATTTGATTAACGATGAACATAATCGTCCTGCTTACCTTTGAGCTTCGCCAAAGTTGTCCATCTTCGCCCTGCATCGAAAAGTGAACTTCTTGCAGTTAGCCTCTTCAAACGCAGCCATGAATTTATTGTCATCATTTTCTTTGAGCTCCATCATCTCGTCGGCAGTTCGTCCCACGATCTGTCGACCAGAATCGTCAAAACAGCTCAGCCATTGATGACTGGTGTGATCCGCAACGTTCAAAGAGAGGATGTACCGGTATTCCGGCTTTTCGTGAGAGATAGCGCACTTCTCGCAATGCCAGGTGCCATCAGGCATTTGTGTAACCTTCTTATTACAGCCCTGAGATAGGCAAGCGGGATAGCAGAAGTTCTCCTGCTTGACGAAGACAATAGTCGCCTTGATAGTGTAGTAAGCCTGATCATCCATGCCAAGGTTCTCATCCTTGACCTGAGAAATGGTCTTGAGGTCTTCCTTTCTCCCTGTAGCATTGCCCATGGAAGCCATGTTTTGGTGGGTGGCAAATGTGTCATTGCGACCAGCAGAGTCGTACCAGCCCTTGAGTCTATGAGCATCCGGAATATCGGGGTCGACGGTCATTGTGCCAGAAGAGAGGAGACTGAGACTCTTGCCACCAAAATCAGACACCTTGGTGCCTTTGAAAGCAACCACTGATTCAGGAGGAGCATCGAAAGAGTTGGCTGACTTGCCCCAAATAGTAACACGGACTGAGAAGCCCGTGTCATCCACAAGTGTTAATTCTCGCTTCTGGAATGGTCGGCCATCCTTCTTGGATGTAATATCTCCAACCTCGCCAACCTCCTTCAACACACCAATGACATCGACAGTATTGTCCTTCTCTACACTCTGGAGTTCCTGGATGGAGCAGAAATTGAACCTCACCTGTGGAACATTGGTCTGATCCTCTGCCTTCTCGATGACAGTGTCTCGTTCAAAGGTGAGCTCGTAGTCGTTGGTAAGGTTGGAAAACTGTTTCTTGGCTAAGGCAACTCGGCAAGGTGTGGAGATGTAGTAGACAGAGCCTTCCTGCAGGCGGTCGTAGAAAGCGTCACACTGGTCGTTGAAACCAGTGGCCTTGATCTCACCACTCTCATCGAGCAGGTTGACACTGAAAAGTTTTCCCTCGCCAGTGGCCTTGTGCCATGTCTTGATATCTGATTTAGAGGTAACTCGTGCCTTGATTGTCCACTTGTGGGCGAAGGGCGACAGACCCTCGATAGGATAGATATTACTGCCAGCATGATTGGCAGGTCGTGAGGGCATCGACTGTTGTTGCTGCTGTTGGAATTGCTGGGGCTGCGTCTTTGATTCTTCCTTCTTGACGCCGTAAAAATCGCCTCCAGCAATGGCACCCTCTTGGGCAGCTGGCTTGGAGTCGACGGCAGAGGGCTCGCCAATCTTTTCTTGGACACCAAGAGATTCGATGACTTCGATATCGAGAATGACGAGAATGCTACAGAGTATTAGGGGCGTCCAATAAAATCTAGGAAGACACATACTTCTTGCCCTTCAAGTTATTGGGTGTGTATTGCTTGATTCGGGCAATGCAACCACGAACCAGCTTGTTGTCGTGAACGACGTGGTTGGCTTGCGTAGCAAGCATGGTCTGGACGTAATGCTGCCCATCGCTCATCACAAGTCGAAATCGGTCTCCCCCTTGAGCCGAAGGGGCCATCTGCTTAACTTGTAGACATTGCAGAACAGGTACCGGGAAGAGCTTGCTGGCTTTATCAGGATCATTGAAGATCACGCTGGGCAAAAGTTAGCGAGCAACGACAAGAAGGGTAGGTGATAAGAACATACTCAAGAGCGCCTCGCGATAGCGCCGAAGCTGCGTCCATGATTATTGTGCTTTAAGTGTCTTTGGGGTAGGTTGTGTATGCTGTTGAAACAGAGAACCCTTCGTTTTGTTCTAGGTGAGAAGTGAAGTGCATTAACGAGAAGGTGTGGAAGACGCGTTCAGCGCGTTGAGTGAAACGCGCTGTGGCAAGAATCGTGGGGTTGTTGTTTACGTAAGGAGTGGAGACAGCCTACATGCCTTCATCTGTGAAGGCACCTAGGAGCTACCAACTATCCCTGGGTCCTCATTTCTAAACACTAGGTACCTTACCTTAGAAAGTACTTTAAAGACCTTGGGTTTCTATTTCCGAAATAATTTCTTCCGTCCCATTAGCGATGATCTTATTCTGTAGCCGATGAAGATATCTCATGGCAACACATTGTGGCCTTTTTGGGACTACTGATTCACCACTAGAGTAATGGACACAATGCCAAGTTCCCATCCAATATTGCTTTCTTACTCGGGCTGCTTTGAAACCAATCCTCACCTAGTAACGGAGAGACTGAGAATCAAGTAATCACTGAATCCATAGTGTAGCGTAAGATCATACGTCCACGCCACCAGCAACAACTAGCCAAGGGCCTGAAGGGCAGAGCATTTGCTTCTCGTTTGCCATGAGATCTCTGACCTTAGGCAGTAGTTTCGTAGTACAATCCCATGCATCCTGATAACAGCATTATCTCATTAATTATAAGACTTTTATGACATTATCCCTTTTTTCCTTCAAAGAAGTTTATTCTGGGATATATGCTTTATTTTAGGCATTCATAAACTTCTTGCTAGAGCAAGGCAAATAAAGTACCAGCTAAGTCAGTTACCCCTCCAACATGACGTTGAGTTCCAGCCTGGACCTCGTACGTCAGGTTGCCCCTCCACGTGCAACAGGCAGCATCATCTTCTTTCATTACCTTTCAGCCAACAGAGGAGTCAGTACGGTTCCGCCAACCTACTCACTATCCCAGCCAAAAGATAGGTAAATAGAACTTCGAAGTTTATGAGGATGGCCGACGCAGATAATGCTACTCGCGCTCCTGAGAGCGACGCCCAGGAGACCCCTGCGGCCAGCGACAACATACAAGCTCCAGCTCCAGCTGCTGGAGCTCCAGTCGTAGGCGAACATTGTGTTTCTGACAGACCAACCCGTACGGCACCATCTAGAACAGCATCATCGCAGATCGCTAACAATTGCAGCTTCGGGCCAGTCCTCCACGGGCGAAATCATCAAACTCAACGATGTCGATGTACGTGGCCAACAAGCTTCCCAAGCTCCTAGCTGACCATCCCTTACTTAGGTCTACGTTTCGAAACCCACCGACTACCCCCATGCGCCTTCGCGACTTCTTCTCCTTCTGACCGGCGGTACGGGAATCAAATCTACCAATAACCAGATCCAGGCCGATAAGTTTGCCTCGGAGGGCTATCTTGTCCTCATGCCCGACCTCTTCGCTGGCGACACAGCTCCTGGTGCCACAGCTATTACAGATGACTCCACATCCATTCTCGAACAGTTCAAGTTGAAGGCCGTAGAAGTTACAAAGTCATTCCTTATTGACATGTGGCTCGCCCGCGTCACAGATGAGAGGGTCATGCCCATCCTGCACAAAGTCATTGGTGCTGCGCGAGAGCAGTACGCGGATACGATCAAACAGGGCGACGGCATCTATGCCGCTGGATACTGTGTTGGTGCACGATTTGTCCTTCTGCTTGCTAAACAAACGAAGACCCCTGAAGGAGATGCAGAGAGTGGCGGTGTCAAGAACGGTCCTTTTATTAAGGCCGGTGCTTTGGCACATGCTGCTTCTGTTATACCTGATGATTTCAAGGACATTAGTGTTCCTCTCAGCTTGGTTTGTGTTGAGAACGACCCTCTCTTCCCCGACAGCGTTCGGATAGGGGGAGAAGACAGTTTGTCTGACGCCAACGTCGAGCATGAGGTTCAGGTTTATCCAGGAGTTCCGCATGGTAAGATCACCTTAAATCTGAATCTTGTTCATGAGTCAACTAATGATTTCTTTAGGATTCGCGGTTGTAGGCGAGTACCAAGATTCATCAATCAAGGATGCTCAAGCCACAGCGTATGACCAGATGCTCAACTGGCTCAAGGCTCATTAACTTTTACCATTACCTTTTGCTTTCTCACATGTGGCGTGCAGGTCGCTGCAGTGATTTCTGTTTGTGTCTTTGTTAATTGGTTGAATAGAAGTAAGTGATGTGGATTCTCACGGTGGGTGGAAGATAGGCTACAAGTTTCCACACCCAACGTACTAGTGAATTGATATCCATGCTTTGTGGTTCAAATAGAAAATCTTTCTGGAAGATGTTTTTTTTTTTTTTTTGGGCTAGATTTAAATGCACATACTGTAGCCTGGAATCATTCTCTACCTCAGGAGATAGTGCAGATAATCTTACCCAGGTTCTTGGCATCTTCCATATGCTTGTGGGCCTCCTGAATCTGTTCCCACGGAAAGACCTCATCCACAAAGATCTTAAGCTTACCAGACTCGAAGTCTGGTAGATACTGCTCCAGTCGGTCCCGTAGCTCGCCCTGGTAAACCTCGTCGCGGCTTCGAAGAGTACTACCCTCAATACGAAGTCGCTTGTACAAGATCTGAGAAATATCAGCATTAGGGACCTTGGCACCGCTCAGCGTTCCCAAAAGCACGATCCGTCCATCACGCGCAGCGACATTCTGGTTCTGCTGGAAGTAGTTTCCACCAACAAAGTCAACGATGTAGTCAACACCCTTGCCGCCGGTAGCTTTCTTGATCTCCTCCGCCCAGTCTTGCGTTTTGTAGTTGAATGCAGCTGTTGCACCGAGCTTCGAAGTGATAAAGTCGAGCTTGTCCTGAGATCCAGCTGTGGCATACACTTCAGAGGCCCCAGCGATACGTGACAGTTGGATGCCGGCAACCGACACTCCTGAAGCGCCTGCGTGCCACAAGATGGATTTGCCCTTCGTGAAGCCAAGCACAAGATGCAACGCCTGAGTTGCAGTGATCCAAGCCTCGGGAATACCAGCGCACGTGGTAAAGTCGATGGTGGCCGGTTTGTGCAGCAACATGCGAGTACTGACCGCGATGTACTCGGCATACGCACCACCGTAAGCTAGCCCAAACACCTCATCCCCTTCCTTGAAAGCACCGTGATCGCCAGGTCCAAAAGACTCGATGATGCCACTGAATTCCACGCCCAATGTCTTAGGCGCTTGAGGCGGCAGCGGGTAAAAGCCTCGACGCTGGACGATATCCATGCGGTTAATACCAAAAGCTTTAATCTTTACAATGGCCTGCCCCTCAGTAGCAGAAGGCTTGGGCGTTTCGGCGTTGATGAAAAGGGCATCACGCTCGCCAGTGCCACCACGAATATCTGGGAGGATTAGTTGGTCGCCACAGTCTTGAATTGGCATGCTAGTCTCATACCGACTGCCTTGATGTACTCGGGCATGTTTTCTGTATCAGAAATGGTTTTCGATTGTTGAAAGTTGATTTTGATGGAAGAATGTTCAGCTATGAAGTCAGAGGCTCTGTGTTGAAGGCAACGCCCGCATTTCGCATTGCCTGCACCGAGGCAATGACGTACATTACTAATACAACTTTGAAGACGTCAATGGAATGGCTTCCGCCGGACTTTCGGCCGGGAAGGTCTCCATAAGAGGGACCGACCCATTGTAAATAAAATAGGTACATAACGTTAAGACATCTTTGCGTAACCAGACACATGTGAGAGTGTATGTGTTAACGACGAGATGGTAGGTCCGCTGGCCGCAAACTCGATTGGAACTTGAGAGCGTATAAAGGTTGCTCCAAAATGTTTGAACTGAACTAGACTAAAGGATGGTCCGAGGCCGAGCTATGCTAAGGTTCATGTTTCAATTCGACCACAGAAGCAGTTTGTTGTTGTGCAGGAGTTCTTACAAGAGGAACAGTCGATTAATCAGTCCATGAGGCCACATGATAAGTCTTTCAGCCCAATGTCTTCTCCAACATTCATACAACCTTTATGCAGACACACGATTCCAACCTCCGAATCGATTAGAGACGGTTTCACTTGATTAATAAGATATATACGCTATTAGATAGTAGATTAACGCATTTGTCAATACATCAACGATACCTCATCATGACAGCCATGCCATCCGGAAACTCGACAACGAACAATATCGTTTAGCCGATAGCCACTATCAGGGCATGAATCCGATAGTGGTTCAGCAGCTAACGTTAGAGACCAGCTACCAAACCCTGGAGAGCTTTAGGTCCTCTTCCGCACTTCGATTCTGGGCCAAAAGTCCCGGCGATGGCAAATTAGCAAGCTCAACCACTTGGATGGTCCGCGTTTTGGTGCTATTCGAATATGGACCAATTGAGTATTGACTACTGAGTGGACCTAGCAAATGAGGTCTTCCTGGTTGTCTGGGCGAGTAATATAAAACAAATCAGGCGAATAATACGCGTCAACATCAACAAAACAACAAGGCAGCCTTGGCGTTTGTTTTTAAGTGCTAAATCGATACAAATTGAAAATTTCAACATGCAAAACCACCAATGTGGTCAAGCCACCGTAGCAAGCGTTACAGTGGGATAAATTCGAACAGTTAGTCTAGAATGAAGCACCCGACATGGATGATCTGACGACCAAGACAAGTGGTGGAAATGAAGTCCGGGTATACCTTTCCGAACCTTATCATGGAGCCAAGCAGATTTGGGTGGCCAGAAACTTTACCGCTGACAAGCATCTTAATACGTCTCACTCGATACTGGAAGTGGGCTTGAGAGGCTTGCGGGAGATCCAACGCCTTGCTTGGAGTGTGAGCGGGAAGAGATATAAAGGGATGGTGAAAAATCTTGGCACACCGTTTGGGAAATAGAGACAAAGACTTGGGCATGAGATTGGAGCTTAAGAAAAGAAGCTTGATCAAAGAGAGTTTCGGGCCAGCAAACCTACATGCTGCATAGCAATACCTAGACTACATCCGCTGCGTTTGTTGAAGATACAGGAACTGCTCGCATGCCAAGCTTTCGATTCCTCCATGGTACGCCTCGGATCGCATCGATCAGAGAACCTGGCCTCGCTAGCTTTCTTAGATTAGAAAGCGGCCAAAAGCTTGTCGTTGACCATCAGAAAACTACAGTACCCGATAAACCCTGGGCACTGATTCTCATTTCTGTGGACTTGAGACGTGGGTCGCCAACTAAACTTGCCAGAGTGATAGTCGAAACTAAGACAAGACAGAGCTGCCGAACCGAAAGACCCCGCCGAGAATCCATGACTCGAAAGAGGTTGATGGGGAAAATACGAGACAAGGATGGTGCTTTCGATACTCAGTTTGGAACCGATTTGCCTCGCCTTGTATCAGGGGGATTCGCCTCGATTGAAGTCAATGCTGACTGGCTTAAAAAGCCAGGGGAATGGACAAGCCCTCATCTTCAATCAAAGATAAGGCAGCGAGATGTTAAAGGTGTTCAGGCTGTCTGATAGCTGAACTATGTTTTAGTGGTTCAAAGGGAAATTATGGAGGGTTGCTAACAGACAGAACCGTCGAGCCGCCTTATCATCAGTACCTTATCCATGGTGATTGATCTTGCTTGTATGGGTGGGTGTCAAGACCCCGACCGTCAGACGGATCTGACTGTTTTGAAGCACTCACTCATCAGGGACAACACGGAGCAGCCTGAAGAGGAAAGTCAACAGACTTCGACTACGTTGCCAACTCAGGATCTAGTCCACCTCTAGGGCATTGAATAGACAGCTAGAGCATGGCCGCCTCGTTTCTCAACAACTTCTGTGTGACCATATCAGGAGCCTTGAGTAACTGTGCTGCTTGAACAGGCTATCGGTGTAGCGTTGGCAGCCAGGTGTTCACTGTTGCTTGGGCTCAGTCAGTGAGAACTCTGTTTAATGTTCCGGCCCTCTAGGCTCTAGCTTAGACCGCCCCCAGGTCTCCTAACCCCTGCTATAAGGTACATGTGTGCCGGAACCCATTCAAGCCATTGAATACCGGGAGGATAATTGCCCACTGGAGAGTCCAAGACTAACTAGTCGGTGCACAGTGCATTGCGGGTACTGTCCAATTGATATCGGAGGGCATTGCCATGAGCCATCTCCTTGCGATCTTGTCTGTATACTCAATGCTATTGGATTCACAGCTCAGGTATGGCATGATCAATGCGACCAATCAGATGATGGCGCCAGCTCATTGCTGGTGGCGATTATTGCCAGGATGGATAAGTACGAGCTTCCCGCTACTACATGAACGGGTGATATTCGCTGCAGCTTCAGATGAAAGCACAGTTGAGGCAGATAAAGGATGGGTCGATTTCATTGGAGGGGACTTGTCGAGCCGTGATGCAGGCAGGAGCGAATTCTGCAAAAGTCGAATAAGGGGATTGGCAAGACAGCGGGAAGAGATTTGTTCCTGCATTAGCGTCGCATTATGCCAGGGGAACCGACCAGTGAACGTGTCCATAATAGGAAGGCCAAAGGCTATTGGACATTACCTGGCTAGCCTGGCAAAGAGCAACGGGGTGGCTGCCTCGTACCCACGCGACAGTCCGTCCATGCTTCTCATTTGATCTTCATTTTTCTAAAGTCGAATCATTAGATCTTCGGAAACAGAAAATCCTTCGATAGGCACATACGCTGGAGACTTGTGGATCGATCATTCTGATCAAATTTGGGAACCTCTCTAGCCTCTCTAACTACCTCGCAATATCTGCATTTCAGTCTCATTCGTTACTACCGTACTCCATACTCTCTTGTGGAACTTGCTTCTATTTCAAACTGGCAAGAATTAACAGGTCTAGGTCCCAAAAAGAAAAGGCACTGTGACCCCGGAGTTCTGATCATATCGCTGGGATATTCGACGTGGAACGTCGGTCCGCTTCGGCTCATCCGACGATAATTATAGACGCAAATCTCTTGCCTCAGTAGGCTCAGTTCGATATCAGCATCTGGCAAGACTACCCAGTATCTTCTTCCTCGCAATATCACCCGGTATTAGTTGTTTATTTCTGGTGTGATATGGGGGAGTAATTTCGGTTTAAAGATTGGAAGTCGAGCATGCATATCCGTAGGCGCTGCGGATGTCCGCCGACTTCCAGGTCCCTTTCACCCCTCTCATGTTTGGTAAGACTGACTGGTTCCCTTTTTAGCTGTCTCGGCGATAATACCTGTCAGAGCGCAAGACATCCATTTCCATTTGCCGGGGTTCCCACACCAGAGCACGAGGCAAAGTGGAAGGGCCTCCCCCCCACACACACACGTTCTCAGGGCCCGTTCTCAGCAAAGCACCCCTTTCTTGTTCTTGGGTGACAATCTAAAGAACGATTTCACACACAGAGCAACAGTCGACGCTACCTAAACGAGGCTCATAATGTCTCTTTGTGTTCAAAAGGCTATTGAATTGGGCAATAGGTTAATACCAAAAGGCATGATAAAGAACTTTCTCACAAGGCCTTTGTCTCTTTGATACAAATATACGGTCTAGAAATAGATTCAGAAGACATAACTGCTGGTTTCAAGCTTGATAGTAATGAACGGCTAATTTTTTGTCTGGGAAGTTGTTTTCCTCGGCAAGAAGTTGCCCAGACGCCAGCGTCCACTAAGATAAGAACAACTCATGAACTTGTGGTCGTACAACAAATCCTGGAGTGTGCAACAACTGCACTTGCAATCATGGTAGGATTTGCCCCTAACTATGGTTCAATAACATTGCGACTGGTAGAAAATATTAAGGCTTCCCTGCCGAGTAGTGTACCACCGGAACTTGAGCCTAGATGAGCTTATCTTTTTGTCTTTTCTTGACTCTCGTCCCGTGCTCGTCTCGTCGTCCGCTCTAGACTGGCACGGGGCCTCTGACACTGGATGAATGGCCTGCTCGTACACCGTACAGATTTTAATTAATCGCTATTCTCAAGGAACCCCCATGCCCCAGATCCCCTGTCGCTCCAGGTCCCACCTCTCCATTACTGATTCATTGCGGGCCACACCCACAGGCATACCCACACCCCCCATATCCAAAATCTCATCAACCTCCCTATCAGTCCCTGTCGAGCGAAGACCTCATCTTAATATAAAGCTCGAGTCCTCCAGATCTCCAGAAACTTTTTCTTCCTTCTTCTTCACCCACACACATTCATTCGCTACTATACCTTGACTTTTAGTCAATTTCATTCGTTACAGCACATCTACAAACTACACAACTTTCGAGTTACCTTAATTTAATCCCAACCCCAAACAAACCGACAAAATGAAGTTCGCTACTGCTCTCGCTTTCGCTGCTGGCGTCGCTGCCCACGCCAAGAACGTTACCTACACCACCGAGGTCGTCACTGCCTACACCACCTACTGCCCCGGTCCTACTGAGATCGTCCACGGCGACAAGACCTACACTATCACCGAGGCCACCACCCTCACCATCACTGACTGCCCTTGCACTGTCACCAAGCCCGTCATCACCACCTCCGCTGTCGTCTGCCACGACTGGTAAGTTACTTATATTCAATGTCCTCAGCCTTATCAAAAATACTGACAGTGTCTCAGCTCCGCTCCTCCTGCCCACCACGGCAACAACTCCACCCTGGTTCCCGTTTACCCTACCGGTAAGCCCGGCCACGGTGGTGAGAGCGGCAAGCCTGGCTCTCCTGCTGGTTCCAGTGCTACCCCCACCGCCGGTGCTCCTTCCGAGGTCCCCACCGCCGGTGCCGGCAAGGTTGCCGCTCTCTCCGGTGCCGGTCTCGCTGCCGTCGTCGGTCTTGCTGCTTTCCTGTAAATCAACAGCTAGCAAGCCTATTCCACGTCGTGCCTACGATGCCTTACGCTCAGTAATACTTAATTCACGTGGGGGCTTCCATCATTCCTGATGGAGTGGTGTGGAACAGTTAGCGATGGTTTGGTTTCAGTTGAGGATGCAAGCGATCTTTCAGGGAATGTATAGAACTTTTTATTTTGGGTTACGAACATACGGCACGGGAGAACCGGTATACCCTTGCAACGCTCTATGGAGTCTTGTCTAATGATGGCCACGCTTTGCAGGAGTTGAGACATTCTTGTATATGAGTTTTGTCTCGGTGTTCGGAAGGAGTTCGCATATTCCCTGTGTGAGATCTTCTTTCGGGGCTGGGAATATAATGTGTTTTTTTGCCTTGAGCAAAACAGGACGATCTTGTCTAGCTTCACTCGCGGTTCGTCTTTGTTTCTGCTCCCATCAATAACTTCAAGAGACGCATTTCCAACCTCGAATCCCGTTTCCTCTTGATACATATTTTTGGGTTGCCAAACGTCTTTAATACTTGCGGTCAGGTTACTGGCGCATATATATACACAAGGCCGGGCGTGTTTATGGTCTCTTGTCAATCAGATTCAATGTTATTGCGAGCCTCTGGGAAACCATGTATCATAGTCAAGGCAAAAGCAAGCATTGCTGAGAGGCCAGTTTTGGCCCGGCATTATTAACTCTGTTGCGGTGTTTACGCTGTGAATATGTCTTAGGTCTTTGTTTCAGTTGTTATGTGCCGAGACAAAGCTAACGTTGGTTCGCTTATTTAATAACTTACAACTTAGCCACGCTTTGTTACTGCCAGTAATACAAGGGCTACTGAAAACTAATACTTTCCTGTGTCTTCAGTCTTGGTTGCTTTGAGTTTTGGGTTTTGTTATCGAAAGTACTTAGGCACCTTGCGACATAGCAATACGTCGGTTAATACTTTTTGAATGGTATCATTGTCAGATTGTATATTTTCTCGGCATACGAAGAGATTATATTCCATGAAGAAAAAAAATTAATTTTTGATGCGGTGAGGCATATCATCAAGGTCACCCTGTCAAATTGTTTACTTAGAAGTGTACTACGGCAGTCGATCAGAGCTAAGTGATCCCGAATATCCGGGATATCACCGTCTTAGACATAAACCACCAAATAAGCTTTACAGTTTACACGTTAGTAACGAACTCAACAATTATTTATTAACTATCACGGCTCGGTCTTATACCGACCCGGCCGTTACCCGTAAGGCCTACCGGACAAATGGGACGGCCATCTTGGCGTAATGCGGGGAAGATATCTGGTATGAAGCCAGCGAACCACTTACGCTCGCCCTGCCAAGCAAGCTGGGGGAGCCGCAATTGATGATTAGGATGGGATTTGTTTGGGGAGAAATCATCTCGCTGTATGTTGCTTGATACTGCCAGTCTCCAATAGCGCATGATAGTTTCACTGGACTCGTCTCGCCTTAAGATATATCACCTGTCTCCTCACTTAACAGCACTTCCTTAGATCCGATATTGCTATTCATGTTGAAAAGTCAAACTCTCTCACCTGGGGCTTTTTTCATCAAGCTTGACCTTTGAAGCCTCCATTGGGCGGTTTTATTGCAGAGGAGATCGTCGTCCAGGCAGAGTTATTATACACCGTCAAAGACGGCCCGGAATTTGTCGGTAGCGAGGTCCGATGCCGTTGAACCTAAGACAAGCCATTCAATTTATCATATACACTCGGCCCCCTAGCTTATCGGTTCCCACTCCGACATGCCCCTTTAATCATCGTGGTTGCTATTTGTTGTCAAGATATCCTTCCCTGTCAAAGCCATTGGCGTCGACAAAATCACGGAGCTACTCATCCATACCAAGTACTGCATTGAATAAGGAGCCCAAGATACAAAGTAAGAACGAAATACCAGTTATGCCTCACAACCAGCAAGATCAACACATACAAGACGAGGTACTTCGGCATAGTCTTGAGAACCCTGAAGACTTCTGGAGACACCAAGCCGAGCATCTCCACTGGCATAAGCCATACTCTTCAACCATCCAGCTCACTCGGAAAACTCTCAAGAACGGTGTTACACATGATAGCTGGGAGTGGTTTCCAGGCGGCGAAATATCTACTTGTTACAATTGCGTTGATCGACATGTACTTGATGGGCATGGCGATTCCGTCGCAATCTACTTTGACAGTCCTGTGACAAACACGAAGGACAAATATACATACAGTCAGCTTCTTGGCGAGGTTGAGACTCTTGCTGGTGCTCTCAGAGAGCAGGGGATACAGAAGGGCGATGTAGTCCTGCTGTATAGTGAGTAGACCATGCATCGTTCCCCGACAGTAGTGCTGGCAGCTAACTCGAGTAATAGTGCCTACGATTCCCGCTGCCGTGATAGGTATTCTTGCTGCTAATCGACTGGGCGCTATCCATTCTATTGTGTTTGGCGGTTTTGCCCCTAATGCTCTGGCGCAACGTATCGACTCATGCCGTCCTGTGGCTATTCTGACGGCGTCTTGTGGTATCGATGGCAACAAACCTCCAATTGCATATAAAGGCTTGGTAGAGGAAGCGATCCGGTTGGCTGGTCATAAACCCCATAATATTATTGTCTGGCAAAGAGATCAGCTCCATTGGAATCTCGACCACGAGACTGGTCAGCTCGACTGGAACACGTTAGTCGACAGTGCCCGATCTCGAAGAATCAAAGCGGACTGTGTGCCAGTCAAGAGCACCGACCCTATTTATATCATCCACACTTCAGGCACCACTGGAACCCCAAAGGGTGTACTCCGCGATGCTGGTGGTCACGCTGTCGGTCTGCACCTGTCCATAAGTTATCTGTTTAACATTCACGGACCTGGGTGTGTTTCTTTTACGGCATCGGATATTGGCTGGATCGTCGGTCACTCATACATCATCTACGGCCCACTCCTCACGGGAGCTGCAACTGTCTTGTACGAGGGCAAACCCGTCGGTACCCCTGATGCATCGTCGTTCTGGAGAATAGTCGAAGAGTATAAAGTCAACACCATGTTTACAGCGCCAACAGCTCTACGTGCGATCAGGCGCGATGACCCCAATAACCAATCCTTCATCGATTACGGCAAACGAGGTGCTCTCAAGAGTTTGCGAGCTCTCTTTCTCGCTGGAGAGCGCTCCGAGCCTACTCTTATCGACAGTTATCAGCAGCTCATGGCTCAATATTGCGCTGAAAACGCAGCCGTAGTTGATAATTGGTGGTCTACAGAAGTTGGTTCCCCCATCACGGGGCGGGCGCTCGTTCCGCACGCTGGCAAGCATCGCAAGACGGAAGTTCGTAGGCACCCTCCTCCTTGCCTGAAGTCTGGTAGTGCTGGGAAAGCAATGCCAGGCTTTGACGTTCGTATCGTAGATGATGAGGGCAATGAGGTTGAGAGGGGATCCATGGGAAATATCGTCTTGGCAATGCCTCTCGCTCCAACGGGATTTCGCACTCTGTGGCAGGATGAAGAACGCTTTTGGAAAGGCTACTTGAAAAGATTCGAGGGAAAGTGGCTTGATACCGGTGATTCGGGCTGGATCGACCAGCAAGGTTATGTCCATGTGATGGCACGCAGCGACGACGTTTTAAATGTCAGTGCACACCGTCTATCAAGTGGTACGTTTCAGCTTCTTCCAACTTCGTTATGGGCTAACAGTGCGTAGGGTCTATTGAGCAGGCCATTGCAGCCCATCCTCGTGTCGTTGAAGTGTGTATTGTCGGCGTACCGGACTCACTCAAGGGTCAGCTCCCTTTCGCTTTCGTAGCATTTTCGGGACAAGGCTGTGCAGATCCAGCAGTGCCGAGTGAATTAGTCGTCAAGGAAATACAGCAGTTAGTTCGTGGTCAGGTCGGTGCTATAGCCTCACTAGGCGGCATCATCCAGGGCAAAGGAATGATCCCCAAAACAAGGTCTGGCAAAATGCTACGACGTGTCCTCAAGGGGATGATGGAGAACGCCATTCGTGGTGATTTCGACAAGGAAGTTGCGGTTCCTAGCACGATAGAAGATGTGTCGACATTGACTGTTGCCCGTGCCAGGATCAGGGAGTACTTTGAACGAGCAAAAACCGAGACGGATGGCATGGTGAAGGCTCGCCTATAGAGCAGGTTTAATATGAGCGGCCTTTCTGAACATAACAGATCTTTCTGGTAAATACGAGTGACGTGATATTGGTGGAAGATGCAGTGACTTGATTTCTTCATCCAGCGTCGATTTCACGTTGGCAGATGAGCCACTCACGATGTTCTGACACTCAATCTGCTTATTTAACAATTGGTGATTGCTGAGAGAAAGCCAGTTCGAGACGAGCCTCCGTTGCCCGCGAGGGCGTGTCAGACTCCAGTATTCTATATCGCAGCCGCATTCGTAACCACAGATACCCTGTCCCACGCTACCGACCGTTTACTCGAAGCAAAAGACCCTCCGATGTTTGACCATTCGCAACCGGAGATATAGGTGTAAGATTGTGACCGAAACTTCTTATGGCCCCTATCCTAGACTCCGGTAAACAAAAAACATAACTCCTAGGTGAGTACAGCTCAGTCCTTGGAAGGCTGGCCACTCGACTGCCTCGAGAAGAGGCTATATACGCTACCCTGTGCCCTGGGTGCTATCTTAGTACTGGAGAAGCGTGCTTCGGGTAGTCTTTTCCCAGCCTGCAGGCTTTCGAGGACCCTATTGATAGCATTAGTCGTAGCTCAAGTACAAATGAGAGTTACAGGTACCATTCAGCACCAACAAACTTTACTCCACATCCAGCCGTTCTCCTAATCTCCTTTTCTAGTTTCCCTCCAGCAAGGCCTCCTCCGGCACCCGAGTATCGTCCAGCTGACCTTCCTAGAATGACATGGGTGACTTTCCGGCGTCCGAGGTGCAATGACATCTGACCTCCGTGTTCGGTGACAAGCTGCTTGAGCTTGAGATCTGATATGAGAGGGAAACAACTCCCGTTAACGTAAACAGTTACCCCATCAAACATCCGTCGGCGAGGCAGCTCTGCTTCTCTCTCTTCATCCTCCAGTTTTCTTGATTCCATGAGTGCTTCATGTCCTTTTCCCTGAGCCTCGTCCTTCACCCCCAGACTCTCACGCATCTTGCCTGGTTGCACGAGCATGTCCTTTACGCTCCGCTGTGCCCTTTCCTTCACGGCCTTAGGGACCAACATCTTGCGCTTCACATCGTAATCCTCTGAGCCAGCACCCCATGTGTCGCTTAGACGCTTTCCACCAGATAAGCCGCTGCGAAATTGGCTGTTGAGCTTGCGGTTACGGGACTCGCTCCAGCCAGTTCCGGGACATGATTCTGGACGTTGGTGGCCAGTTGACGATGAGTTCCATGGGTCAAAGGATGCAGCGTGTTGAGGCTCAGCGGCCTTTCGTATAGGGTGTGACATTTCTTTTTCTTTTCTCTTATGACGGAGGGTTATGGTTTAACATCGCCGGTTCCAGCTTTGAGTGAGTTGTGATGTGATGATGAAGCGTTCTTTGCCTTGTGGGAATACGTTGCTGTCATTTTCTTGTCGTTGTGTCATGTTGTGTCCGCTTTTGGCGCTGGCGCGTGTGACCGACTACTATCCACGTCTTTCTCGTTGACTTGCGCAGGAGCTACACGCGTAGTCACATGAGTCTGATTAAAGAGCTTACCCTATACTTTAGTGTCAATTCAAAAAATAAGTTGAGGTATCGAAACATCAAATCATTTTACATTTGAATGGTAGACGAACTATTATCATATGTCATTTGAATGTGTTTTGCAAACGGTGTGCTTAGTGTAGCATGCTGTTCATTGCAGTCTGATTCCAACTTGGGTGTACTGATTGTCTTGATAATCTTTAGCTACCACGGTACTTAGTATATCTAATGCTAGATGTCATGACATGGTTGGATTTGTGGTGTAAGAACAAGGGAATGGGGACGAAAATAGTCTGTCACCATTATCAAAACCTCCAATCGACATGACAGGATACACCCCTTTCTTTCCTTCCCATCGCCCAGCACGGAAGGGTAGAGCAAAGACTATAGTCTAGTGAATTACCCAGTCCCTTATTGGATGAAGGAGAATGCCAACAAAGCCCGCTGCAAGTATGATGTGCATTGGATCTATGTAATATCACGGGCATCGCTCCAACTAGTGCTGTGCAGGCCATATACCTGAAACGGTCAGTAGTTTGCTGCGGTAGGATATGTTGATTAACCAAACCCAAATCCCCGTTAGGCAGACAGACCTCCTGGCAGGCAAAAGCAGCAGGATATGGCATGGCATGGCATTACATGACATAGTAGACTACTATGTAGAATGCATCCGCGGCTTGCAACCTGTCTCACACGCTGCAGCGGGCGGGTAGAGCCGCGCGCCCACCTCACTACAGTACAGTACATAAAAAGCAAGCTAAGTTAAACATGTCACCTCAACTCTCATCTATCATCTTGATAAAAGTATGTGTGTCATGCAAGGCTCAGGATCAAGCTCAGGATCAAGCTCAGGATCAGGGTCAGGGTCAGGCCCAGGCCCGACCCTGAACTTTGGCTGAGGCCTCTCTCTATCTGACATCCGGACTTGATCCCATTAAAGTCCCTCTCAGTCTCAGCTCTCCAATCCCTCGCAGTTGCCCTCTGACCATCCTCTGACCCTTGCGCCTAGACCTAATATACATTGTCATGATACACGAATTGCCTGGACCAGTCGGTGCCATGCCAATCACATAACACATCTCATGTATCCCTGTCACCCTCAACTTCATCACATCGATCCTTGTCTGAAAGGCCCGTTCCTCTCGCAACTCGGCTTTGAACATCCACCCGGTGAACGGCCCGTCTCGTCTCGCCGAGTTTGCCTCTACGTACAGGCACCAGCGACTCCAGCCCAGGCCATTCCATGTTCATGTTCATGTCATGTCATGTCATGTCATGTCACGGTCCTGGCCGCCTAATTCCTCTTTCCTCCTCCTTCGTAAAGTCATTAGATTACCTAGGCCCCTTCCTCCCTCTTGGCCCCAAGCCTCAACCTTCAAACTCTTCATGGATTCGGAGAAAGCCAAACACAAAAGACCGATCGCTTAACGGCTCGACCAGGATCGTAGGAACTCGATACAACCCAAGACGAGGTGGAGGCGTTCACCAAAACTATCATTTCCTTGCTCAACAAACGAAAGCATTCGCCACCAATAATCCAGACCAGCATCTCAAGCACCACCTCCAATCATCTGTACGTACATTACAGTATGCATAACATACCTGCAGCACCCCTCTCTGAATTAACAGAGATGTTGTGATCTGGCGTATTGCAAAGAGGTATCTGTACAGTGCATCGGTATTATAACCTTGGCCTGATTGAAGGTTTGCATCACATGGGCATGGCGGGTAATAGCATTTTTGACCAAGAGCACTGTGAATCAAATCCATCTATCCTCCTCACTGCAATTTTCGTCCCTTTTCGTCGACTGGGAGTGACTGACATGCTGACATGGGCCACCCCAGCAGATGCATACACACAATCGAGATGCGGCCGTCTGCTTCATCATGTTCTTATCCTCTGAATTAATTATGTGCTTCTGTGAATATGCTGATCAGATCAGGGGCTCTCCCTCAGGAACCCATCGTTGAGGACCTTGGCCGCCAAAGCCAGGAGATATGACATCCCGACTTTTCAGCCACCTCTGCCCATCGACCTCCATGTGTCCCTAGCAGATAGGTCATACCCTTTGGCCCGTCAGAGATCTTTCGTGCTCTGTTGAAACACATATTCGTACATTACGAATTAACACCACAGTCGCCCGGCCTGCATGCACGTACGCGTGCATGCATGAAGGCTTCCCGTACCGTACATTAGCTGCCAGGTGGATAGACATCATGTCCCCCCAGCCCCTCAAACACCCCGCTGCTTGATGTGATGTGCGGGAAGGCTAACAGAGTGGGCAGCACGTAGAAACGCGATATTGTCACTTCACGCAATGCAATTGAAGGCACCAGGCACGATGCAATGTTTTCTCCTTGTCGATATACAGAATCGCCCTGACTCGCCCCCAGGTGGTCCTGAGGCTACATAGTAAGACCTTCCATCCAAGCCGTGGCACCTTTCCCACATAGCCATGATCATGATGCGATCCTGCAATATCTCGATGAGGACAGTCTGTGTCACGCAATACTCTTTCAGTCTGCTTTTCACTGAGGCCCTTGTGGACCACCACTAGCAGATGCGGAGTACATGCTACTTACCCGTCAAGCTCCAACCAGCATGATGCTGACAGGGAACGATGCTATCATGGCTTGGCTTCCCTCGAGATCTGTTTGGTTATGGCCTTGTGGAGCTTGAAGTGAGCTGGCAGCCAAGTCGTGCCGTTATCATAGCAAGGCCACCCTTGTTGACTGACGCCCAAGGTCACCACAAAGGGGTCGCTTTAGAGGCCGGTACTGTACATCTCATACTGAAAGGTACAATTGGGTCAGAGAATAGCGGTGAGGGTAGCACTAGGCTCTAAAAAGCCACTATCGGGGCGCAAAAGACTGACGGCACTTCAAGGCTCTTTCAATATGATTTTGATACCATACACGATAGTCCACAGTCCCTGGGAAGGGAAGACCGCGACCTACTGCTCCATCAACATGATGGAGAACTCGCAGCATGAAATTGGGTGCGTATGCAAGCATAGGTCAGATCTCTCAACAGGGTCGGCTACAAGGCAGAGTTACAGGAGCGCACTAAGCGCTGCCAGATCGCATCTGGGGATTAAGAACGCAGCGGCAGTATGTGGACAAAGCCCCGAACTCCGGAGGCCGGGGTGAGCATCCATGCCACTGGGCAAAACATCCCGGAGTCGTTCAAAGCACCATCGCCATGCTCTGGTGATTGAAGGCAAGTCACAAACTTCAGGTTTAGTTCACAATGCATTATTCCCTGGATCGTGGCAAGGAATTGGTAGCAGGTCTTGCACGATGTGCACTCCCTCGGGTCCGGAAAATAATCAGGAATTCTTAGGTGTGTTCACCACCAAAAGTGGTACCGTTTATTTACTGGACACCTAGGCACTGTATCAAATTCGCACACGTCCAGAGACATGATGGGGGACAACGACCGAAAAGATGCGGACACAGGATAGACAAGTAATCTGAAAGCTTCATCTGATGACCTCGGAGTCTATCGAGGTTGCGTCCTGGGCGTTGGGGAGCTGGTGGCGGCGGTGGGTGGTGTGCCAGAGACGTGGTGAGCTATCATTGGATTGAGATATAGTGACTGGGCCAGAACGAAATGCCATCATAGCTTCCTAGTTGGCCGCAAGAGAAGCTTGACACTCGTCGTACATGGCTTGTAGTATTGCAATTGCTATCTCAGTATTCAGTAGAATCACTGTTTGGAGACTGCATGTAACTGCAAGCGTAGGGTCTCAGGGAATTTCCTGCCTCCTCCAAGAACTTGAATGTTCCCGACATGTTTCTCGGCTGGAGGCCAGCCTGGGAACTGAAAATCGCCAGTCTTCAACATGGCCAAACTCGGTGGGGCACTTTTGTCAGCACTCAACAGGCCCCAGTTGCTCTTCTCACTGTGCCATCTGCATCTGACAGCACGACGAACGGGTAGACTAGAGTCAGGATCCCCCACCAACGACTGACTAACGCGCACCGGTGTGCCAGGTAGTGGACGCCCTAAGGCTCTAGAAGGTAAACGTGGCGACTCAACTCACTGGCTAAGTCTTGGCGACCAGGCTCCCCCACGGCATCTTGGAGCAGTCCAGTCAATGGCTGCTTAGACTCAAGGCTCACACGCGGGCCTAAGGACGGCTGGTTGGTTTTGAAACGCCCCAACAAGGGCCCATGTTTGTTCTTCCCGATGATAATGCATTTTTAATTGGTCAGTTTTTAGACATGCAGCTACATAGCCGCTGTGCAGAACATGCGAGTGCTCAAGCCAGCATGTCTACCATGCCATCCTTGTCGACCGGGAGCAAGGGCGGCTGCAGGGACTGAAGCTTCTGAGAGGCCAGGTTCAACGATATGTAAAGCAGACCAAGCCCTTTTTGGATATTGTGAGGATAAGGATGATGATGGGGAGCATCACCAACCATACCGCAATGACTTGCACCTAAGGCAAGGTGATTTCCGAGTTTCGGCAACCAGAATAACAATGAATTGTTTCGTATACGGACTGTTTGTCGAGCATGTGGTTTCCGAGCACATAAGTTGATAAAGTTCTCGAGGCAGTAACTCTGGTCCCATCACGAGTTGGTTTGTAAGTCAAGCAACAAGTCACCAAACCACAGCACTTGAATTATGGTACCAGAGGGTTGGACGACACTTCCAAAGAGTTGGTCATTTATCTGCCTTCTTTTGACCATGCGCTATGTTCTTGATCGACAATATGCACCATGTGGGCATTTCAATGTAGCAAATGGCTCTTCGAAACCACGAAGAGCATACATAAGCATTGCCAGGGTTGTGTAATAGTGAGTGTATGTTACCGAATGGATAACGATGGGAGCCCTGTAGTTGCAGTGATATGAACATGCGAAGGCAATGTGTTAGATATCGACTGAGTGCCTCAGGGATGGATCGTATGGCTAGTGCCGAGATTGGCTGATATGAAACCGAATCAAACCGACGACGCGGTACGTAGTTGATATTCATGTGTCGAAGCTTATATAAGGATCTGTTAGACTGAATGATTGATGACTAGCTGTGAGGATCTGGCCATAGTCCACTCATGTGCTAAACCTGCTTCTTGCCTCGGGTCTAATTCTGTTGAAGTGTTTTTTTTTTTTTTTTTTTTTAGGGAACGGGTTTATACCAGTGGATCAGATATAAGGAAATGGTACGATGAAGTTGAGAAAAAGCAAAACTGCATTCTCCCATGCGCTGTCAAAGTAGCATCAGCGACAAGTAGCTTCGCGGACATGCCCGGCAGGTGAAGCGCAAAATATCCAGGGAAAAGCCCCAATCAGACTGTGCGGGGTTATTGATGCCTATCGATTGATCACGGAATGAAATACGTGAGAGGTTGGGCTGACTGATCGAATGCCAGGTGTCGCAAGATTGGGTTGCTGGATTGAGATTATTTCTGAACTATGGCCTGTTTCAACCCGTCCAACGCATGCTCATGACACTATGGTATGTGAGACAAGCATTCCGTATCAAGAATAGATTGAGGACGTCTTCTGAGGGACTCGGGTCATGTTGTGTGTGGCTGGACATGTGTCCTCCATTGAAACGTGCTGGGCAACGTGGGGTAAGCCAGTCGGGGGAAGCCAGCTGTCAAGCTCCAGTATGCAAATACGGCGGGCCAGTTGAACAGATCGACCAGTCGTCTGTTCAAATTTGCTGGATGGAGATGGAGGCAGCTGTTGTGATTGACATCCAGGCCAAAAGTAAAGGCAACAACTCGCTGGAACATAGCAAAGACACCAGAACGATGGTAGAAAGCTAGCGAACAGACAAATTGATATCGTTGACCACAATTTCTCTGGCGTCTATGTAGAAAAAACGTTCTTGCTCCACATCCCTGCTAGCTCAAGTAACGGCTGGAAGCCAGCATGCAGAGTACATCCCCAACTTGGAGATTTTGTCTGTAGAGGGGTAGATATCTTTGAGTGACCTGTTTAACCATTGACTTTGGGTCAGGGCGAGAGGATTGTTCCCAAAATAAAGAGAGACAACAACCACCTGTTTTGCCTCTTCCTCGTTTGATAGATGAGGCGGATTGGATTTGCGACTATAACGGTTGGCAATGGTTGGTGGTGGAGACTAGAAGCGGGAAGAGATCGAGGGACCCAGTCTTTTTGGGGTAAGGTTGGTGGAAGTATCGGTACTTTGCCCGGAAATGCCTGCCACAGTGCGCCGTTTGTTCCTTCCCGTTTGATGTGCTCGGATATTGACGTCCCTCGGAACGAGACTCGACGAAAAAAAGAAAGAACGTGGAAGGATAACCATTTGGGTATCAAGTTGCGAGTTTCGACAATTTGATTAGAGACCAAGGCAGAATGATTATCAACGAGGCTGGGTTTTTATTTTATTTTATATAATTCCTTTTACATTCATTCATTCATTCTTGCTTCTTGCCATCTTTCTTTTCTTTTAAAGTGCAGTTATTGAAGCGTGCGCTACTTGACTGAGAGGAAGTGGAAAAGAAAAAGCAATTTCAGTCAAAATATGCATGTGTCCCTGACTGACAGCTTAACCTGTCAGATTGTACATCGGCTCGCAACCATAGGTGTCTTAGTATTAAGTCCCTAATGTGAAACCAGCCGGCTCCAGACCCGAGTTTGCGTCTCATGTTCTGAACTGATCTCTGTTCTAAGCTGTTCTCGATATGCATCTCATGGTACCTGCATCAACCCTACATAAACATTGTCCTAGTTATCTTGAGGCAACATACTTGAGTTAGTCCAAGCCTATGAGATAATCCCATAGCCCCTTAAGAAAGTTTCACTTTAGATCGGCCAGGATCGTGCGTATTGTATCGAGTTCCTCCGAATGGTTGCCGCCGAGTCACTTGTTTGGCGCCAAACCCCAGCCTCGCCTGCTTGGTACGAATGGACCTTTACGACAAGGAATAGCCTGCGAGGTTGATCTCCCCATACGGATACCCATTGTCGCCTCTAGGGCCCGTCAGCACCCGTGTTAGCCTCTTGCCCAGCCTTCTCTTTTCTCTCGGCTGCAGGAACCGATGATATCCCATCATGCTCTCGGCGGAAATCTTGCATGAGGCTGCAGTACGCTCGCTACCCGTGTGTACATTAGGCGCCTCAGTGTGTAGTGCAACAGAGGAGTTATGCGCCGTTGTTTATAGTAAATTTCTAGAAATATTACTCACGTTTTACATTATCTATGTCCGTTGTGTGTACGCTCTATCGCTAATCCATGCCAACTAAACGTTCCCCACAGATGTGTTGAATTCCCCAAGTGTCAACCAACGAACAAAAAAGCGAGGTCTCATTTTGGCGAGACACTCAGGTAAAACACAGGCTACAACTCTCATAATGGAAATTTACCTTGGAGCGAAAATCCAGCCTCTGCTGGATTTCAGGGTGTCGTGGTTGACTGGAGGTAGATTTCGTTACACGCCTCAGTTATCCCTTATCGGAGAGATAGAAGAAAAATGCCGAACACCTGCGCCATTTGCCTTATGAGGCAGGTAGTGATTCATTGTCAGACGCCTACCTTAAGCATGTGCGGCCGAGATACTTTTTAAACAGCCAGATTTACGTGAACAATGGGCACGAGGGACATATGGCAATGCCTTGGCCGAGGTTTTCGGAAACTTGTTTTAGTCAGTAACAAGATCTATCATGAGTGGGGAGCGAGGTTCATTCAGTCTTCGTAGTTGGGTTAGTTGCTAGTCTTCTCCACGTATTCTCTAACGCGACCGAAATAACCCCCAAAGGAAAAAACGACCGAAAGAGCCAAGCCAAGGGATGACGTTCCTACGGTTCAGCCTCGTGGCTTTATGTGAATCATATGCATCGAAGAATATCATACATCCACTTATGCACATCCCAGGACCAGCTTCTTTATGTATGCATCGATATGCACCTTAAGAGGGAGTGGCAGCCTAGCCCTGTCACACTGGCCCTGCCCGGTTGGCTGAACTTGTTGTACATCTTGCATAAGGTCCCGGTCAACGGCGTAAGGACCATGTCGACACACATACAGTACAGTAGTGTCGGCTTGGTGGGAAGCGTAAGATCTACACCACAGACTCGCTAAGTTTGCATATCTCGAGGCTGTTCGTTTCTAGACCAATTTTATCAGATATCTGGTTTTTCATCTCCATGATCACGATTATCGTGGTCGGGGAGTCGCGCCGCTCCGAGGAAGAACTATGAAAAAAAAAAGTCTTCTCACTAGTAATAAGAGATCCCCGCCCACAAACGTACCACCCTGGTCAAAATGGTGTCAAACCCAGCTTCGGCCGGTCAGACCCTTTATCGGTGCCTCGGTATGATGCGGTAGGTACTTTTGGGTCGTGAACAATGGATTGTTGATAGTTTTAGAGTTTGCCAGCTGGATTAATACTCCGAGCAAGACCGTCGACCTTTTGTGTTGACTTTCGAGATATTCGCTGGGCACAAAGAATGGGTCAAAGGCAATTGAACAGAAGTGCCACTGCCTCGGTGCCGGGCTCGTGATAGTCATACATAGGAAATAGTTGACGTGGGAGGCTGCTAGGCAGTGGGCATCGTATTCAAATGCTTGATAATAAGTGCAAAGATTTGGAGCGATGAAAGCAAACATCGGCGTCTCGACTGAGAGGGCAGGATGAACAAACTACTACTTAAAAAGTCACATGTCTTGGGGGACGGGTGGCTGAGCCGGCGCCCAGGTTTTGGTAATTGAGTGGAAATTATGAGAAAGACCATCGAAACTTTGTATCAAGCTGAAGCAACCGGTCAATTGTTAAAGGCTCAACAAAGGCGGGAAATTCTGGGCCCAGAGAGAGCTTGTACTTTGTCCGAGCGTCAGTGAATCTCGCGGGAGGCTACCTTGCCGCCGAGTCCTTCTCAAGGGAGAGAGAGGTAACAGTAGCAGAGATAAACAGATCTCAAGTGAGACATGATACCTGGCAAGTGGCTCGTCGAGACCGCCACAGCGTAACTCACAGTCCCGAGGACATTCGGCCATGGATCAGGAACCGTCAGAGAGAAGCTCTTATGAATGAGAGACCCCGCTGGTAATCCGGCACTGTGCTTGACTGGGCCCCTCATCGTTTTCTTGTGTGTAAGACATCCATCATTGGTGGGCCACGGAGCTCAGCCACGAGGACAATGACTTGATGGATAAGATTTCCCATTCAGCTATGCAGAACAGAGAGGACGGAAACTCCACATATGCCTTATCAACGAATCAAATTCAATAAACGCCAGCAGCGGATGCTTGTTCCAACATCCTAGTCAAAGAGGGGAAATCCGGGCAGCTCGGAGAGCGACGGCCATGAGCCTTGCTGAACTTGCCGGGCCATTGACGGACTTCCGCACGAACGGCCGTGGGCTCGGGCTTGAGCAACTGTATGTATGTAGAGAGACCGGGATGCTGATGTGGCCATATTTCGCTCAGTCAGGGTTGGGAGGAGGTTGGAAGAACAAGACCATTGACAACTGTAGACCAATGATCTTGGGCCGGAACTAAAGCCATTAAGCCTCTTACAGAAACTTGACTTGGTGAGTCTCTGTTCAAGACCTCTCCCTTCATCATCGGTGGCTGTTCCTGCGCAAGCGAATCCCGTAGTCAGAACTTAGTGAGAGTACAGCCTTTCCGCTCCTAGTCTGCATGATGCCCCCATTGTTGAATTCTCGGCACTATGGAAAGGTCTTTGGTCGCGTTTGGTTTCTCAACTTATCTCAATACGAGTTGTTGGTAGTTGCACAGAAATAATGGCGCACAGGCTGTCCCGGCACTTGACGCAATACAGGGAACCCAAAGTAACGGTCCCGTAGTGGTTTGGCGCACCGTTGAGAACTACGATTAAGTAGGTAGTTAACTACCTTCAGATCGATCATTTGGGGGTAAGAAAGCAGAAAGATCAGAAGCGCCGAGAATCTGGAAGCGCAAACTCTGATGCCATTATCCTCTCCCTTCCTTTGGTCCAAGTCTCTTCTAGTTCATGTTGGAAGTCTCTGATTGGATGAACCTCGTTGAAGAGCTCTGGAAACTCAATCGCAAATACAGCCCGTACTTCACATGGGAGCAAAGTCCTCGGGTAGTTTGCACGGTGCTGTGCCGCAACTAAGAGCTAGAAGGAAGGAGGGCGCGGAAGAAGTCAACCAAGAGTTGAAAGCCGACGAATGACGTTAAAGCGACAAGAGCACACAATAACAAAGACAACACGACAGCGCAACACACTGCTAGCACATAACACGACACTGACACGACACGGCCACAGGAAAGCAATAACACAACCAGATAGACAAATGAGAAAAGCGCAGCCCACAACAACTGGCGCGACACAAAGGCAACCTGAACTCTAGCGCAGCCGTGGACGACATCAGATAGACTCAGCCGTTTTTGGATGCTTTGATAACTAATTGTTTATAGCCTGAAGAACTGCTGATGAAACAAGGGCATGAATGATTCCTAATATCCGTAAGCCGGTCGGAAATATCCAGAGAATGCTTGCAGTTAAAGAACCTGGCCAGTATTACCTCAACTGTGTACACAGGCCAAGCATCTAACCCGGGATTGATGTGATTGAGTGGGAAATGGACGACAACAAGGTCCCGGAGGAGAGAAAAAACTAATCAAATCGACCCTTGTAATGTGATCTACGTAGTCAATCTCACTGTTTATGAACAACTTATGATCGAGGTGATTTGGGTTTTAGATGAATTGGCAAGCTGAAGCCAGGTATCTGAGGCGCAACTTCAGAGATGTTCTGATCAGTGCATCGCACAATGGCGGATTTGAATATGGCTTCCAATGTTATGACTTACTCTCTGCCCGTCTCAAAGTTGTATCTTGAATCGACGCTGTGTGCGGGCTTTTCCTGTCGCATCAAGCGGGTGCTGAGGTGCACAGTGGGTGCACAGTAACTGCTGGCGCGAGTAAGCGGAGTTTGAGCTGCCAGGGGTTAATGACACCAAAGCATCGCTCCCGTCTGTTCCCCCCCCGGATCCTTCATCCTTGCAGGCTGTGGCCTGGGTAGCCCTGCCGGCCCCGTGGCCTCCTGTAGCCACTGGGATTCTGGGTGACCGATCACTCTACCCAGGGAGTGACCCCAGTACTAGTTGCAGTCGCGATACCTCAGTCGGTAACTGTACGAACAACTGCTCAGAGAAAACCCATGATCAACTACCTCCTCCGCCCAACGCACTTTGAGGTGGCCTGGTGCTACGCTGTTCTGGCTACACCCCAATGAATTTCCTCTGCCCCTGTAGCCGCACCCCTCGCACCACCCACCAAAGTTGCTGGGAGCGCTCTTTAGCTTTTAACAACGCCCTACGAGAGTCCTTCCTCCACCGAGTTTGTGTGCAGGTTGCGAGCTGGATGGTCCCCTGGTTCTGTTGTGCGTTGACAGGAGAGTGCCCAGTGCGCACACGACAAGCGGAGGGACTGCCTGTATATTTCTCTGGGTCACTTCTAGACGATGACCTAGATGAAGAAGACGGAATATTTAAAGAATAGCACGATGCATCTAGGTCATGTCTGGCTGTGTGCTCATGGAAAGACGAGATATCAAAAGCCTTCAATCCTGAGGACAGCGGGTACCCAGGCATTGAGTCTCAGCTTGAACCCAGGCATAATACAGTAGGTATCGTACCGTGCGTCGTCAGGCCAAATATAGTCTAGTCTATTTCATGATCCACGCCAGCACACACCTGGTAAAGTCAAGGGCGATGTCGGCTCGTACGGTGAGAAGGGTTTTCAAGTATTCTTTTCATTGTTGACCATTTGGGATGCCGGTATTTCGGAAGTCAAAAAGACGATAGACTCGTTACCCACGAACAATTGCGAAGGCGATCAGCCTTAGAAATTAGGCGTATTCTTTTTCTTTATCGCTTTGGACCTTATCGACCTTGACAATTCTGTGCCATGCACACAAACCGTGAAGTTCAAGGTACGAGCAGAGCATGCAAGTGGTCCACTGCACCCCAAATAGAACTCATATTGGGTGCGTGTGCATACATACTGCATGGTCATTCTTTTTAGTGCCGCAGGCCGTTGAGCATGATTTAGTCAAATGAACAATACAATTCAGGCCTTTCAAAGCTTTTGCATAAGAAATAGTCTTTCCTTGACTTTGGAATACCTTTTATCATTCTCTGCCTCTCGTTTACTCTTGAACCAGACTAACTAAACTAAGGATTAACCCCTCTTTACCCTTGATAGGATTGGATCTGTGGTGGATGTCTGCCACACCCTTTCGTTCCCTTCTCACCAAGGATGAATTCTGATTCTGTTTCTTATGCTCCACACTCCCTCACACTCCTCACCAAAGTGCACTCCCCCATCGTCTGTCTGCCCCCCCGTCCCGACCTGCCTGCCTGAGGGGCGGGTATTGTTCAAGGCCCTGAGGGTACTGAGGGTACCTCTACCACGGCCATTGATCAAGCAAGTTGAGGTACGTACCTCACCTGCCTCCTCTGTTCCTTTCCCTTCATTCTGCCTCTCACCACCAAGATCCTGACCTTCTCGGGATTTTTTCCTTTTCCTTTTCTCTTTCTATTTCTTTTCTCTCTCTCTTTTTTTTTTCTTTGCCGGTCTCTTTCCCTTTTGCCGTCCACCTCTTCCTTCGAGTTTGCAGTCATCCATCCTCGACTGCTTTCTCTTCGCAATTGTGCTGCCGTATTAACGTTGCGCCAGCCCTACCTCTCTATCTCTAGCAGAGTGCTCAACCGCCGTATCTCGACCGTTGAGACCAACCGCACCCCATCATCCCCCATTGAAAACAACAACAACACCTCCGCGATGAACCAAGGCCATCCCCAGCCAGACATGTATTATTCACCTCATTATTCGACACCACAGTACGGCTATGGCTATTCTACAAATGGTGCCCCAACTACCGCGGTCTCCACTCCTATGCCCGCGCCCCAGAATGTACTGCCAGTACCTTCAGCGCTCAGCAACCAAGGAGCAATGCAGCAGCCAGGTTACAGTAACAGTAGTAATAATGGCGCTTTCGACACAACTGGCCAGCATAACCCCCCCGGTATGAAGCCCAGAGTCACGGCTACCCTATGGGAAGACGAAGGCAGCCTCTGCTTCCAGGTGGAAGCTAGAGGTATATGTGTAGCACGGAGAGAAGGTCAGAATTGTTGCCCCTAAGCGCCCTATACACCAGCTGACTTCAAGTACAGATAACCACATGATTAATGGCACGAAACTATTAAACGTCGCTGGAATGACTCGAGGTCGAAGGGACGGCATCTTGAAAAGCGAAAAGGTTCGCCACGTCGTCAAGATTGGTCCCATGCACTTGAAAGGTGTCTGGTATGTATCCCCATGTGGTTGGATCTGTAGACCCATTGCTGGATGTTTAACTGACGATGGCACAGGATTCCCTACGACCGTGCACTAGACTTTGCGAACAAGGAGAAGATCACAGAGCTCCTGTTCCCCTTGTTTGTCCACAATATCGGGGCACTCCTTTATCATCCGTCGAACTCGAACCGGACCAGTCAGGTCATGGCAGCTGCCGAGCGCCGCAAGCACGAAGGACTCGGTGGTCAGAGACCCCCTGCTCCCAATGCTTTGCCTTCAATTGGACAGCATCACCCGATGATGCCTGGTTTGCCAACCGGAGGCTACGTTCCTCAGTCCCTTGCAAATGGTCCTCAGTCTCTCGCAAGCACTCCCCAGCCTCTCACAAATGGTTCCCAGCCCCCCATGCCAAATGGAGGTGGTATGCTTAAACGAGGGCGAGAAGAAGAAGAAGATCTGCACCGACCAGTCTCTAATGGACATGATCCTATGAGTAACATGCACGCAATGTCTAATGGTTACCCTCAACAGCCTCCCCTTGCGAGTGTACATCAGCCTCCTATGCAGAATGGAGGAGATATGCTCAAGCGGGGCAGAGAGGAAGATGATGAGGCTCATAGGTCAGCGCATAATGCACACGATACAATGCACAACATGCCTGGTAGCATGCCTGGTCTGTCGAATGCATATGCTCAGCCTTTACCGAATGTTCACCATCAGCCTCTTGCTAATGGAGACGGAGGTATGCTCAAGCGAGGTCGAGATGAGGAGGATGATGTTCACCGATCAAGTCCCAATGGACATGATTCCGCAGGCAACTACGAAGTAAAGCGGCGTAAAACCATAACATCGAATGACAGCATGGTTTCTCCTGGCGGATTTTATACCCTGCACAACGGGTATGGCCAGCCCGGTGTCATGAATGGCATGAGTCCATACAAACGACGAGATGATGAGGCGGAGACGCCACGACCTGGCCCAAATGTACATGATCACTTGAACAACTTCGACCTGAAGCGACACAAGACCATGGAGACGAGTGTCCCTGCTCCCCAGTATGACGCCATGAACCGCCCTCATTCTAGCATCGGCACCTCTCCCTCCTATGCCCCTGCTCCTGTTTATGACAACTTGGCTCGACCTGCATCCACTGTTGCTGCGTCTCCTTCGTATCCTTCTGCCCCGGTGTACGATACTGGCGCTCGGCCTCCCTCTGCCATTAGCGCTCCTCGAAGACAGCAATCTTTCGGTTAGTTTTTAGGACCGATAGATGACCCCCACTGTTTTGTTGTCAACGTTTTGCAAGGAACAGTGGCATCTCCCCCGTGCACTCATTGAATAGTGCAAGCGAAAATTATGATACGTCCCATCTCCAACAATCAAGGACATGAAAACACATTCTCTCAATTTCCTTTTTTCTCTAAAAAGAACTCTTTTCTTTCTTTTTTGTTGGGCACTGGAGTGTCCCTCATCGGAAAGCCCTTGATTGCAAAGATGATGCCGACGAGTTCACGACACGACTTCCGATTTTTTGTTGATCTAGCATGCTCTGTCACGGATATACAATGACTAATGAGTCACGGTCTGCATGGAGGCTTAATTTCTGGAAAGAGTCACTGCAGCAAGGTTTTTCCTTCGATGATTTACTCCGAAATGCGATATGATCGCATACTATGGGACAGTACTGCCTGTAATGAGCCCAGGCGGGAATGATGAGTTTGGACTGGACCCTTGTTTACTGAGCTGTCTTGGCAAGCCCAAAATGTTGGAAAGTCAAGACGCCGAAGGGAACCTATGGGAAAGGCTCTAAATTATGAATTACGATCTTACATTTCTCATTTCTTCACTTCTTTTCATATGTGCTCGCGTTTCACTGTGGTCCAGAAAACGCGGGCACAGACGATGTGTGTTTTTTTTTTTTTTTTTTTTTAGTGTTGCTTTATTAGGTAACGAATTATGAGGGAACAATAAAAGCTGTTTTTTTTTCTCGAGAATAGATACAATTAGAGAGTTGGATCATATGCGCCAAGACTTCTGTGCAGATGTGTCATGGCGATGAGTGTCACAGAGTGTATGTGAGAACAAGTGTACGACGCACTTATATGTGCATAGAGGTGCCTAAGTTCCAAGTCAGTCTGGCAATAATTTTGTGAGATGAAAGGAATATTAGCATATCATAACGCAACCAAGCAACGGTAAGTGAAATGAATGTCATGCCGTCTTGCCTGTAACTACTTACGTTGGTATTTACCTCAGAAACCATTTACAAGGTAGTTGAATGGTTTTTATGGTTACCACGTGAGAGATCCACTGTTGGTTGTTGTCGGGTCAACCACCTAAAGTCGACATATTGGGTGTTAGCGTGTGACCGTTGAACTTGACTTTCTAAACAAGCAACACTGCTCAAAAGTGGCTTGACCTAGACTATCAAGTCAACGATATCCTCTGCCGACTGGAACTGTGACTACACACATTGACTGTTTGATTATCTCATTTCCTTGATTCAGCGTGCATCACAATGGAAACACCACTGTCGCCCGCCCAAGGTTCAAATCTCAATATCCAGACATCAGCTACTGCTCAGCGGTACGACTCCTACGAGGTACGAACGGTCTCTGCGTCCTCGGAATCACAGAGTCAACCCTCTCAGGGGTCATCTCCTTTCGGGTCTGCCCTCAACGATACTGCACTTTCCGATCAGGAGAACCATTCTCCCTCAAAGTCACGACACTCCCGAGTCCTCTCTGGCGCGACTCTTTCACCGTTGAAGATCCTCACCGACCAGCGAGAGGTGAGAGACGGAAGACCAACAGATAGACTGGGCCCCAACGCTCGTAGCCCTAGAAAGGTGTCTCCCGAGAAACGTTTTCCTGTTAAGATCAGCAACCCTCTCGACACAACCCGCGCTGCCTCCCAAGAGAGCACGATGAGTCTAGAGGATGCAGTGCGGCAAAATGAAGGCCTCAAGCGCGCAATTGAGATCTTTGAAGATGAGCAGAGCGTCCTGGAGGTCGGCCTGGACGACATGGACGTCACTACCGGCACCATCAACGTTAACCCTTCTGGAGAAATGGAGGTCGACGATTCCGTGTGCCCTGACGATACAGCGATCAGTACCTTCAGTACCTTCTCGGCTGTGCCCAACCTAACCATGTTTGCCAAACTCGGTCAAAGTCCCACCAAGCTGTCCGACATGGGTGGTCTCACGCCTCGGGCAAGCACACGAGCTGATCCCTCCCCATCACGAACGTCGCGAGCCAGACCGAGACACGACTCAGGAAACACAACGAATCTTCTGGACTTCACAGAGCAGCTGCGTTTTCCTCAGAGATCACCCCAAAAGTCACCGGCCAAGGGCGGGCTTTCTCCATCTCGCACAGCACCTGATGTAACTGCGACGCCTTCTCGTGGCGGATTTGCCAACCTCATCGACTTTGATATCCCCCCTATGCCTACACCTCGAAGCGTTCCCAGCATCACCGCGAGAGAACTCGAGTCTCTCAAATCAAACTTTCTGTCAGAGATCAGCTCACTCAAAGCTTCATTGAGTGGTAAGGAAGCCGAAGTGCAATCGCTCAAGGCCGCAGTTGGTGATGCAGAGAAGCGAGTGGGTGAGTCCCAGGAGCAGCTCCGCGAGGAACGCTCTATCAAAGAGCAACTTACTGCTGAGAAAGAGGGTTGGGAGAACCGTGGTCGTGAGATGGAACATGTCTTGCGGAAGGCCAAAGAAGAAATTGTGGAGAGCCAAAGAGAACAGGAAGAGCTCGAACAGAAGTTGGAAGAAAGTGAGAAGCGACGTGAGGCAGCCGAGATGTTGCACCAAGAGGCGGAGAGTAAGATGGCGGGTATGCGTGCCGGGAAAGACACCGACAAGTCGTCGCCCGAAAAACCCAAGAGCCCAGACACCAATCACGAAGTTGAGATTGCAGTCGAACGGGTGGCTCGTGAGCTTCATGCTCTTTATAAGAGCAAGCACGAATCTAAGGTTACTGCCCTGAAGAAGTCATACGAAACTCGGTGGGAGAAGCGTGTCCATGAGCTTGAAAGCAAGATCAGAGAACTTGTCGAAGAGAACGAACGTCTGCGCGTCTGCCGAGATACAACAATGACCAGAGTCGAGCCTGACAGCATTGAGGCCGATGAGCGCAAGGCCCAAGCAGTCCGAGACAGCGCAGCAATCAAGGAGTTGAACGCCGATATCCAACGACTTGAGGCAGTTGTCCATACAGTACAGCTCGACAACGAGTCACTGCGCAGTATGCTGGAGAAGGAGCGCGTAGAGAAGGGAGAGCTTGTGCAACTTGCCGAGGAGATGATGAGCATGCAGAGCTTTGTTGCGCAGACACCAAAGCCTCAGCCACAGCAAGCTCAACAGCCTCCGTCTGCGTCTCGTTACCCTCATGAGAAACAACATGACCGAGAGCCTGAGACTAAGACGCCAAAACGAAGTGCAGATCACTTTAGAAGCAGTGTCAGTCGTGCGTCGGGACTACGCGCGCCAGGTTCAGGACTCCGAGCACCTCACGAGCGAACAAAGAGCGCAGGTGGCTTGCCTCGTCCAGGCGGTATGGCCCGTAGCGGCATTATGAACTCCATTGAGAAGATGGGCAACTACCGAGGACGTGGAGCAGAGTAGTATTGGACGGGGAGAAACACAATGAGCCTCAAAGGGGCAGATGAACGCGAAAACTAATGACACATAAAACTGTATGACTGGGGCCTGTTTTTCTGCATGGTATATGCTCGGGGGATGTCCTGAGCTTACTCTAGAGCCCTGGCATGACATTGTTTATTGACGTTTTCTACGACTGATGGTCATGGGAGCCCGGAGTTGCATTTTACAATGGATGTTAGTTGTAGATTGGAGTTTCTCGAACATAGTTGATTTTCTTTTTCTTCCTGAGATTTGGAGCTTCTATCAAAAGGCCGGATATAAAGTCGTCCCTGAGGTAAATCACGAGATCCGTTCATACCAAGGGTTACGATTATTTTGTTATGGGATTTTCTGTTCATTTACACTCATGTATCTCATTAAGGAAGCTTTCTTTAGGCTTATATATATATATAATATTTGCCCTGATAATGCCGTTCCTCGGCTCAGAGGTCATAAGCCTTCTTGGCCGTACCACCAAAGATCATTGCGCGCTCTTCATCACTCAGCGTAGCCATCCAACACATGCGTTCAACGATGCTGCGCCATCTGGGCCAGGCATTGTCGGTGTTGACAGTGCAGACAGGCCAGTCGCTCCCAAACATGATACGGCTGGGGCCAAAGGTGGCGAGGACAATACCGAGCCAACCGAGAGTAGCCTCGAAGATGTGGTTGGGGTCCTGGTTTCGTAGGGAGTCAGGCATCTCGGAGAAGCCACCGGAGAGCTTCATATAGACATGAGAGTCTTTGCTGAGGGTGTAGACGGCAGTACGCCAGGCGTGGAAGCTGGGGTCTGATGTAAGGTTATAGATGCTGAAGTCGGGTTTGCAGAGGTGGTCTAAGGAGACACTGTTAGAATGAAGTAGGGGGAAAAGAAGGGCTGCACGAACTTAGCACCAATGTGACCTTCTCCTCCTCCGGAACACCATCGTGAACACGGTCAACAAACTCGATCACCTCATCGAGCTGCTTCTTTCCACGTCGATGCTGATCAATGCCAACATCGAAGGTGAATCCTCGTCGACCAAGAAGCTTGACCCCCTCGATGAATTTATCGTTCAGCATAGTGCCATGAGGCTTGTCCTGCAGCAAGTAGCGGAACCCTTTGATCTTGGGCCAAGCATCGCCGGCCTCCTCTTTCACTCGGTCAAGATAGCGCTCTAGAACCTCAGGACCACTTGGCAGCGGCGCCCAGGGCACAATACCAAGGCACAGCTTTGCGTCCTCAGGGCTGTGTCCCTCTCCTTCGCGCGGCTGGCCAAGCGCAACACGCTTGAGCCATGAGACCTCCGCCAAAGGCTGCTCCCAGCCGGAGCCATCGGCTGCGCCAGACTCAACATCATTCTTGCGGTCTGTTTCGACAAAGACGAAGCCTAAGAGAGACGGTGCCGAAGAGGTAGCTTCGCGGTATTCTTCCAGGGAATGTTGGCCGGCAAGAGGGCCATCGGGTGTGTACCAAGCGAGGGAGTCGGTTTCGGCCGCTGGGTAGAGGTGAATGTGGGAGTCGATGATGGGGAGTATGATTTGCTCGTCGGACATATTGGCAGTTGGGTGACGGTACACTCGAGATCGAAGCACGACGAATGAACGAAGGAGGTGGAGCGTGGTTGAGGAAGAAATTGGCACGCACTCGATTGAATTTGAGACTAATCACAGGTGACCTCAGGCCTCGTCTTACATAAACCACATATATCAATGCAATGTTATATGTAGAAAAGACGGTACAAGTACGGTGAAGATGAGTTTGTGATACTACAGCCGGGCAATACATGAATGTCCAATAGATGATAGGGAGTTACCCCGCCATAAGATTGGATCCCCGCCTCCTGAAGGCCCTCCTGTTAGAAGCGCACTATGATGAGGTGGGGAGTAACATTGAACCGAAAGACCGAAATCGATAGCTTTGCATCATCACGTTGCTCTACTGCTCAAGGCCTCTTATCTCGTTTCATGAATAGATTCAATCGTCATCTATCCTAGACAGCTAAGCTATTTCATTCATTAAATCGTTGCTCATGACTGTCCTTCATCATCCACCTCATACTTCGTAATGGCTAGTCTAGACCTTCGTCAATCGCCAGGCCCTGAACCACATCCAGGTATTGTCTGCAAGAGACGGGATCCCATCATCAGGACAGATGGGATACTCATGCGTTAACATTGTTTGCTTCTGGGGCAGCCTCTTTCGAGAACTCCCAGCTCACTCAAGAACCAACAGAGTGAGGAAGAAAAATTACGTCTGCGCATCCACGAGAGGACTACGCCAAACGGCCGCAGCATCGACCTAGCTAACGATCAACGCATCGGCGCGGTGGAACGTACGAGACCAGCTCGGCGTACCATCCACGTCTGACAGCGTGACGCAGGTCGGAACAGAAAAAATGATTGCTGATATTACCACAACAACATAGGTCGAGTCATCCCGGCGCGAGTGTGCTGCCAGGGGATGCCCGATTTAAAGAATGAACGGCTAGAGGTTCTCTCAACCTGTTGCCACAGAGCCCTCCGCACACTGGTGCGTTTATGCGACCACGCCGTGGCGGCGAGAGCTGGTGCGCGAGACGGAGGCTTCATACTCATACTCGTCTTCACTGCCACTAGAGCAGATGGAATCACTATCGTCATCGTAGCCACAGCGGGATCCGCCGCAGTCGAGCTTGACACGCTCGCCCTTGCGAGTAATACCATAGCGCTCGCAAGTGCAAGAGCTGACGTCGGATCCGGGAGTGCTGTAGCCAGAGAGGGACGAGTTGGGTGAAGAGCTGTCGGAGCGGTAGGACAAAGAAGAACCACTGGAGGAGATTGGCGATGTGCTAAAGTCAGTGATGAACTCGTCCTCGATGTTGGCGCTGCCGAAGCGGTCGGCAAGCTCCTCAAGTTCCTCGTTGTCGTAGTAGGAAGCATCCAGGATGTGCTTAGTCGCATGGGGAGACATGGGCTTGGGGGCCTGGATCTGGGAGATTGACAGGGGGCGACCCTTGGGGATGTCAACTGAGAGCTTAGAGCTGTGGCGTGAGGATCGCGAAGATCGCGATTCCTTGTCCTTGGAGGAGTGAGAAGAGCTCTTGCTGCTAGAGGAAGACTTGTGCGACGATGACTTGGATGAGGACTTTGAGGAGGAAGACTTGGAGGAAGACTTGGAAGATGAAGAGCGGTGGGATGAAGACTTGTGAGAGTCGGTGGGAACGTCAAGAACGTTCAGCTCACGGCCAGTGGTAGGCTCGATGGTTGAGGTGACGCTGGGGTTGTGGGCAACATGGTAGCCATCGATGATGTAGTAGTACCAGTATCGTTGGCCAGCCTCAAGAGTTGAGTTCTGGAATCGAAAGGTGCCCTTCCAGGAGCCAGACTTGGAGGAGGACTTGTCCTTGGAGAGAGGGAGCTGACCGACGTAACCGTCCCAAGAGCCGAGAAGATGGACAGTCTTAACGCCAGAGGAGACGCGGAGAGAGAAAGAAAGTTGAACAGCCGACATTTTACTTTGATTTGCTTTGCTTTGATTTGATTCAATTATGTGTTTGAGTTGTTTGGTGAGTCGATGATGCGAACAATGAAAGTTTGATCAATGCAATATTGTTTGATAGTTGGCGCGAGCAAGTGAAATCCGTGATTTCTGTAATTAGATGATTATAACAGGCGGGACGAGCAAAAAAAGAACAGGATAATCGTTAAAAGGTTGATGTCTCTAAGCTGGCCAGCAACTTATTGAGTAGGCTTTGGAGTTGGCGGATATCTTTGATTAGAGACAACGAAAATTAGAAAGATAGTAGTAGAGACCGGCTCCACGGTGAACAACGAAAACACAAAGGGGGGAGGGTAAGAGACCCAAGAACAAAAACAGGATTTGCGATTGAAAAGGACTTGCTGAAGAAGAAGAGAAAAAGAAGAAGAGAGGCTTTGGGGGTGGGTGTTGGTCCTGTTTATAAGGAACGACCGTGTATAGCGGCCACAGCCATTTTGCATGGATGGATCCATGGATCCAATATCCATCATCATGTGGATGGATAGATAATTGTGATGGACCCAATGTATTGACAATAACATCTGTTGCCGTGTGAATTACGAATTACGCACACACATACACATACACACGCGCACAGATTTACAAGAAACAAGGACTCTTCAGCTACAGAAACAACCAATCACGGACTGCAGACAAGGAAATGCCGAGTTCATGTCATCTACTATCACTCGACCCATCACAATTGAACGGTTCCCTCTTCCCTCCCGGGACAAGCGTGGGCGGTTAAGCAAGTGTGGATCAAGTAAGTGCGTGCATCAAAAGTGGAGCACGACCCATGCTAAATGCTGCGATATTTAGAAGCAGCCCCAGAGCGGGGAGAAACACTGCGCCAATCAGAAGCCCTTTACCGCTAAACAGGCCCAAAGAGCGGCCCCCGTCGAGCGTCTATTCCAACGTCGTCATTGGCTTGTGGCACAGTTAGATTCAACCTCTCGTCACGCTGCAGCCCGGCCAATTGCCAACAGTCGTCAACCACATCTCACATCAACCACTTGCATTTCAGCCATGCAAGGACGCAACATCAGTGTCATTTCTTGTACGGTCTAGACACCAGATTTGTCGGCTCTCGTGGCCTCAGCAGCACATTGAAATCTATGGATCATGCAAGGCCTAAGCTCATCGCACATCGCATCGCCTTGCCTTGCCTCGCATCTGCCGTAATGTTCTGCCTTTGACTTGCACTGCACCGCTTGACACCTCTGGCCGTTATTGGGCCGCTCTCTAGTCGGGCGAACTGTAGTGCAACCCTCGAGTTCATGCGGCCGGCTTGAAGAATTGGACGAGTCAAGAATTGACTCACTAGATGGATTTGCTCTCAGAATCACGGCGGAACTGTATGCTCCGCTGTTGTCGTATTGGCGGTAGTATGTACGCCATATCACGCTTCAGATGCAAGTCGACAATGGTAGTGTGTGGGTTTGCCGCGTCTGCGCTACGCTTACAGCGTACATAGCCCAGAAGAGAGACATGCGAATTGGCGGTGGCCTTCACCTACAAGGTACATACATATCGAGGCCTCGTCTATCTGTATCCCCCTATCCAGCCACCTCTGCTCACTTCCCCGAAAGGCTCCTCATTCCTATGCAGACTGAAATCTCTGATAACAAGCCACGGCCATCATTGAGATGACATTGTCTCACAGACAAAATAAAATATGCCAAGCCAGGTGCCCGTTCGATAAGCATAATGGGTCTAAGCGTACTATCTCCATCTCCCCCTCTACGGCCCGTCCGCGTGTGCCCGATGCCTTCTACCTTCCCGGGTCTAGCATCTGTAGCATCGGTCCTCTCTAATCCATCTCTATGCATGCTATGCCTTTTAGCTTCGGCGGGTATGTGAGGTCGGTCACACTTACACGAAGTGGCCCACCACCACTCTATTTACCAGGTTAGGTAGGGAACCGGCAGAAAACTAAGGGTTGAAGTCCTAAACGACAAAAAGGCTCAGATTGTATTAATACAATTCATTATGAAGTTAGCAGGCACTTTGGTCAGTTTATTTTTACCCCCTGATATAATTACCAAGGTACTTATGTAAGTCTTCTGACACCGCGAGAGGCCAGGGCAACGAAGTTGTTCCCCGTGATGGCTGCCTTTTGAAAGAGGGGGACTCCACGATACGGATGAAAGTTCCCCGTTGCGGAACCTCGGTCAGAGCGTGACCTTTCCTCTGCTTGGTCGAATGGGTAATCGGTATGTCGAGCAGTGAGTCCGGGCTTTTCATTCTCATTGATACTGTATCGACAGTATAGCACACGGCTTTCCCACAGCGCGTGCCAATCACTTGACAAAAGGTTACACTCAGATGGTCTTGCATGCCACGAACTTTTCCTCAGATGACACTTTTTCGCTCGTATCGATATGTTTTTGTCTTGAGGTGCATGAAGAATAATACCTACCATCGATATGCTGCATGGCATAAATCAAGTAGTGTATCTAGCATAACCATAGCAGCCTACAAGTGACGAGTAATGTTAGACTTTGACAGTATAATGGAATATCTATTATTAGACATTTGAATCATGTTTCATCTCAGTCAATGCCTATACTGTGGCACAAGTTGATAATCATGCACTCATATACAGTACCCTGACTAGGTACATAGATACTTAGGTAGGCGGGCAAGCGGTGAAATGTGGGCAAAGGGCTGCAACTCCAGGCAAAAATGTTGTGTTCCCTTTGAATCATATTTCTCAAGAGAAATAAAAGAAAGAATGGAGGTGCTAGCAATCATCAGATGAGAGACCATAGTTGAGAATCACGAGGTTTATTCAAGACCTCTGTCGAATGTTTTATCTGAAAGAAATGAAACACAGATGACTCCATTTATGAGGTATATCAGAGAACTTCTCAATGCAAAAATGAGTCCTAATTGGGAATCCAGTGGCCTGTCACGTGGGGACCCGTTTTGTTTCCAGATTATCCTTCATTCAACACGTCGGGCCGTCACGTCTCACATTCTCTGGACAAGCGTCATATATTCGACCTCAGGTATCTGTTTGGAGTTTCCTCCTAAAGATTGCATAATATGATCCTTGCAGTGGATACTCAAATCAGACTGCTGGGTTACAAAGGCTGGTAGAAGTCCCATATCGTGTCTAGAGTCAGTTTTCATGGCATAGGATTTTAGGGTCTCCATTTCGATCCCCCACTATTCCGTGCTTCAGTCATCCTCAGGACAATTTCAGGTTACCGTGAGATATAGAGAAATACGTTTCCTCTATCGAAACGCCAAATCTGCCTTCCTGTTTCCAAACATAGCCATCTCAGGTCGCAGACTTCACGGAATGACTATCCAAGACTGGTCAGTTGATGACGCCCTTGTTGGCAAAGTGACAAAGTACGTTGAGGAATATATGTCCAAGTATGACGCATCGCACGACTTCAACCACATCAAGCGTGTCCTCCGTCTCTCGCAGCATATCCAGGCTCATACCCCTTCAGCACGCCAAGATTTGGTCACGCTGGCCGCACTGCTCCACGACGTTGGCGACAAGAAGTACCTCCGCCCCGGCGAGGACCCTTCTCGCATGGTAGCATCCGTGCTCGTGTCCTTTGGTGCACCGCAGACCCTTGCCGACACTGTCCAGGCCATCTGCCTCGGCGTCAGCTACTCCTCCGAAGTTAAGGACCCGGCGCGGGCGCGGGCTCTTGTGGGCAAGTATCCGGAGCTGGCCGTTGTTCAGGATGCCGACCGCCTAGATGCCATTGGCGCCGTAGGTATTGCGAGGACGTTCGCATTTGGAGGTGCCAAGAGTCGGACATTGGAGAACACTATGGAGCATTTTGATGACAAACTCCTGTTGCTTGAGGGTATGATGAAAACAGAGGAAGGGAGGAGGATGGCTAAGGAGAGGACGGAGAGGTTACGTTTGATGAAGGCATGGTGGCAAGAGGAGACTAGCGAGTAAAGTGGTCTTTTGAAGAAGTCATGAATATAACCCGAAGTCAAGGAAACAAAACACCTCCTTAGTCGAGTACAGTTAAATATGGCATCCTGCAATTCCCATACCGATAGACTAAAAGCACAGTCAGTCTGGTCGGCTTACGGTCCCCGCAAGCCTCACGAGAACCCTTACGAGCCAATTGGCTCTCTTGTACTTGACCAAATCGGTGGATCTACGTTGACTGTGTTGGCTGTCTCACATGAGAACCTTTACCGGTTGGGAGTTGTAGGATGGGCAAGATATCAGGTCGGAAGATTATTCGCAAATAGTGAGGTACATAGAGCAAGACATAGCCATTCGTATCGTGAAGGCCGGCGCTTCTATTTTTCATTATCCTCGTCTTCACTCACTCCGCGTACTTGACGACACAGCACTGAACCTTTTACGATGGCTCCCTTGCAGCCCGTTACAATGGAAACGCTCCCCACAGAAATCGTTATCCAGATCCTTGACAACCTCCAAGCCCCGGCTATTAAGCAAGTCCGTCTGACGTCCCGGCTCTTCAACACCATACTTGCAAAGCGAACTTTTGGAGTACTTGTATCATTTCTTGATCCGGTCGTTGCTCAAGACACTCTTATGACGATCGCGCGAGACCCAGAACGACGCCGTCGACGACCGTCTATCTGGTCACCAAGATGCAGCGTGCCACAGAACCTACACATTGACGAATCGTTCCTAATGGCGCTGTGGGCTGGTTTGCGTGGGCAGTCATGGGCTGTGGAAATGGGCGCAAATGGTGTCAAGTTGGATATAGATAACTGGCAGATCGGAGTGGGGAGAAGCATACGCAAAGAGAAGTTGAGGGAGGTTCTGTTTCGATATGCACTTTATTTGAGTTACATGAGCGAGTGTGAAAACGAAGAAGACGCACCACAGGCCTGGGTTTTCAATGCGATCTGCAGCAAAGCATAGCACTGAGCCGTTTGCGCTATAGATTTCATATTTACCCGAATTCTTGGACATCGGACCAAAATACGAGACAGTATTCCATATCTTCAAACCTAGTAATGATTTTATGTTTCAGAGAATAAGGGTCATGATAAGTCTTGCTTTAGGTGCAGTAAATCGAGATCAATGGAACTGTGGAATAGTGTATGTGTCTTAGCAACCGTCTATATTTTAAAAAGCACCCTTTTAGGTATAATGTGAATCAAAGTCTAGTCTAAATGAATGGTCGCTAGTATTAAATGTAGAAATTAGTATATAAGTCGTGTGCATGTGCTTTCGGATCTCATATAATGCATCCCCAATCCCGTCATCGCTAGGCCCAATCCATTGGTATCCGTAGCGGAAATCACCCCTGTTTGTTAACGCCGTTCGCTTTCGCAAACAAAATCAAATCATGCCCAAATGCTATGCTTTCATGCATCATGTAAGGATCGTAAGAAGTTTGTAAGAAAAGAAAAAAAAAATGTGTTGTGGTCAGTGCCCATCTTAGATCAGATAGGCGGCGGCGAAGCCAACGATGGCGAGCAGGCCAGTGACGGCGTTCATGTGAGCTCCAGCAGTTTGAACAGTCTCGGGAACATCAGAGGATGTCGAAGGCTCGTGGTCCTCTGATTCAGACCCACCGTTGCCTCCCTTGCTGCCGCTGCTGCTGCCACCATGGGATCCGTTGTCAGTGCCATCATCGTTGCCGCTCTCTTCACCCTGAGGAGTCTTTCCACCATGGTTACCGGGATAACCGGGTGTGGTTCCATTATGATAGACGGGAGCACCACCAGTAGGAACAGGGTGATAGGTATGAGGAGGAGGGTTGACAGCAGTAACGTTGTGACCATGATCCTTGGGGACGGTGTAAGTGATGGTCTTGGTCACGCTTTGGCCAGGGTTGGTAGGATGAGGGTAGGCGTATGTCTGAGTCTTGGTGATAACATCCTGACCCGGGTGAGTAGGTACAGGCTCATGAGGCTTGGGCTCAGTAGGGTTGGGGTAAACAGGCTCATGAGGCTTGCTGGGCTCAGTAGGGACCTCAGTGACAGGGCAGACAGTTGTGGAAACGGCGATGGTCTCGGTAGTGACATGGCCCACGGGGCAGTCGACAACAGTAGGGGGGCACTGAGTGATGGTATAGGTGTTGGTGCTGTAGATCGTGCTGGTAGTGTACTCAGTAGGCTTGGTGACGTTGGCTGGATGGGTGTAGACAGTAGTGAAGCCAACAGAAGGCTAAGTTAATGTAAGTCAGTACAAGTTTCGAAACATGAATAGTATCCATTGCAACTTACGTTCTCGTAGTGAGCGTTGGCGACAGCAGCCGCAGCAGCGACGATGATTCCTGAAGACCTCATGATAGTGGTTGGTGTTTAGTGGTTGTGCTTATTTAAACGAATGTACTTTGTCAAGGTATCTAGATCCTAGATCGACAGAGCTAATCTTTTGAACGAAAGACGATGGTGTATAAGATGATGGGAGAAGGGGCTGAAGGCGAGGTAGAGCATTTCTTATATCTCGTCGACCTGGTGGCCTAATTTGTTGGGTAGGTAAGCGAGATAGAGCGGAGCCGACTAACTCTTCGTCAATTCGATTCTATTCCAAGCCAATGACGGGACTAGCTCTTGTGAGCAGGGCTGATGATAAGCCCATGGCGAAGTGGCTGTTGAAAATGGCGATATGGATACGAGGTGTGGGTTGTCCGGTGCCAAGACCCTGGATCTCCGTATTGCTGACAACTGTAAACCACCATTCACGGCACTCCGCCCATGTCCCAAAGAGGAAGAGAGACCCAAAAGAGCCATGTTGCTTCCTTGGCTCTCGTTATCGTCAACCAGCAACGGGCCATGCCATGTCCACAGCTGCTGCACCTAGCAAAGTCTAGAGCAAATCTCTGCATAGAGGACCCACGGTGACAGCTGTTGGGCTCACCAAGCTTACAATTTCAAATTCTGTCTTGACCTGACCGTCAAGAGCAATCCCAAGACTTGGCAATGCACCCCTGTTGGAGAATTTCGTATGTAAAGCGACTGGAGGATCCAGAACGGAGTGGCATAATCAGAACCCTACGCGCATGAGTGGCTATGTCAGTATGTAACGATTCGATCTCGTGAGAAAGCTTAAACATCCAGTTGACGATGGCGGACGTAACGTCGGGTCAATCAGATGTGTAAGGCTGCCATCAAGAATTGACAAGGGCTATTCTTGGAAAATGGCGTTCTTTGCCCAAGCTAGCGGTCCGCCACATGCCCTATACCCAGCGCCGGGGTTGCCGGGCCACGAGCATGGAGTCCGCCCATCTGAGCTGAGCCTCAGAGCAGGTCCCCGGATTGCTGGTAGAAACAACCGAAATAGCTGGAATGTTTCAACGGCCTCCAGTGTCCGATGACTTCATCGTGGTTTAACTTCCGAATCTCGTGCTCCAAATCCAAATTTGGATTTTGGATCCCCCAAACAGATCTCCATGGGCGACCTAGGTATAATCGGGCGATTGAGTGACACAGTCTGGAGATGCATCGGTTTTTGTCATTATCCATGCAAATCGACAACACGACCAATTGCTGAGTGATTGTGACTCAGTGGGCAAGTGACCATTACCAATAGCCCAATAGCCAATAGCCCTCTCTTTGTAACCTCTCTTTGCCATTCCCTTTTACATGGTGCGGCCGTCTGTTCCATCTCCATTCGGACATCAATTCGATATCAGTTTGCTGATTCGTATTGATCACACCCTTTCTTTCCCTTGCAGTATCTTTAGAAAAAGAAGAAAACCGGCGACAGTCACTAGGTAGCTCGGCAACTCTCATTGGCAGGGGTGCGTAATATGCTAGCAAAAACTTTCTCAACGTAACGTTGCCAAGGTTGTGCAAACTTACCAGCTTCAAAGTTACCCGTCGGGACCTAGGGTTTTGTGGCTTGCCCTTAGCATCATAGCCACAGCCTCATCGGAACTCAGCCTCAGATTCTAGCGTCAGGCCCCATCTACCAGTAAGCTTCAGAGAACTGGACCTGGCGACGTTGATAAATATAACGTGAAGCCTCCGTTCGGATTCGCAACAGGGCCTCCGGCTCTATTGTGGGAATCGGCCATGGAGAAGTCCGTGAATGAACAGTATGTTTGACTTCACCATCGGTTCGCAAACGCCACATAGCGTGAGCTGTTCGTCTAGCCTTTATTCAGGTGACATCGGCGCGTCAACGTTCTGCGGGTATGGCCAGGACAGAACTAGACAGCAACAAGGCACAATACTCAAGTTGAGGGAATTAACAAGGCTGGCCATACAAATCTGACGGCGGCTCGTATCTTTGTCGCCATCAGCGCACCTCATCCCCGCACGCAGTTACTGCAAGATCAGGCTGAATGACCACTCACCTCGATTCTTGCGAAAATCGGCCCATTGCGGGCAAGAACAGATAACGAACGCGATGGTGGCCAACACAGTGGTCGGTGACCCTTCTGGATCTCAAGATCTCGTGGGAGCGAAATCCTGGCCAGAGCCCTTCGTTGCGGGGATTTCCTGTTGAGTCCAACGACTGGAAAAGCTCTGCATGTTTGCACTCTATGTAAGCTTATCGAGCTGCCCTGTCGATTTGGCCCAGGCTGCATCAGTGAGTGGGGGTCTATCAACCCGAGCAGCCCTTTCGGCGTACTGCCATGACGCTCGAGCCTTGCAAATAGTGGGTGGTCTGAGAGTTGGAGCAAGGAAGCGTTTGGTTCAAGTGTCGATCTACGGTGCTGCAGAAAATTGTGCCGCTACTCTATGGTGAGATGGGGTTCGTGATAACAATGATTTTCTCATTCTCGCACGTGGTTTATCAGCAAGTTTACAGTCGGCAAACCTGGCAGATCATTTCTCATCACAACCTATGGGGTTTTGTAGACTGTCACATGGATGCGGTGTGAAGGCTGGTAGGTCGTCTTCTGGTGTTCAAATACGGTAAACTGGAGGCAGTTCTCCTTGTTTCGTTTCATACACCGAGGGTCTATTGCTCATACAAAATACAGCGATTTCCATCTGCTTGTTTTATCAGTGACTGCTCAGTCCAGAAACCTCCCGGGCTTGTTGGATATTCCAACAGGGCGATCGCTCAATTACAAGTATACGACTACACATGCAAACTTACAGGTTGTCGGATATCTCGCCTACTACGTCGTGGTGCTGAGTATACGCTTCATATATATTGAGACCTTTGCAAGCTTCCAGGGAAAAGCGGAGGATCTAGGAATAGCTGCAGGGTAGTCCGCTCGATTGCCAAAATGACAAAAAATGCACTGCTAGAATAATCATAATTATCATAGACAATGTTGGAAGTTATATCCATCCTATGATATTACACTGTTCAACCTCTGGGAACAGCTAAGATCACTTATGTCTTTCAGTAAGGCTGTATGCTTTATGCACTGACTACCTATTCATAGGCAAGTACCTATGACTTTTCAATAATCTCCTTCCAGTACCTACCTTACTTAAGGTCTATTGGCTGCCGTGACGCATTATCTTGGCTCCCTACATAGTAGTCAGTATTGCATTTATAGGCATGAAACGACGACTTTATATGATGACTACTTACTGTTTTTGGGTATATTTGGATGCCGCCCTACACACACAAACTACTGTACCATCTCATCCTATCGTGACGTTGTGTTCTTAATGTATCAAGAACAAAGCTTCGTATGCCAGAGGTAATATCGCTCTTATATGTTCCAGGGTAACCGCCTCTCATAGTAGTCATCCACCCAAGGCCATAGGGGTTTTGATCACAATAAACACCGCTTGCAAGACGCAGGGGCAGGAACTAGTCAGGCAAAGAGAGTCCTTGTGATATCATATCGGTCAAAATCATTTGCATGCGCTCATCAATCAGCTACGCCGACGTCCACTTGCAGGGCTGAATCTGAGACGTGTGAGGCCAACGTCTTGAAACCCGTCGAGACTGTTTGTTAGAGCCTGCACTCCTAAGGGGTGCATCGAGCATGTCTGGGCCCTGTTAATAAAATGGTAACTTGGTCACGGCGAGTTGACTGAGCATCAGTTATTCGTCCAAGTTCACGTGTAGAATCAAGTGCAGGCTCAGACATTTGACAATCTACCCAAGCGAGAGATGGATATACGCAGTAAGCCGACCGGCCTAGGTATCTTATTAGCCCCTGATAAGAAAGACTGAAAAAAGAAGAAGAGAAAAAAAAAGGCTGGTAATCGCTCTAGTTGCACGATTTGTAGCAAATGATTCTGATTCGATTATTCAGACATGCAAAGGCAGGTGAGTGAACGGGGTGGGAGAGGTGCTTTCGATCCTGAATGGCTGGTCAAGGCAACACTTATGCTGGTGTGCAGAAACTCAAGCTGGGCTGCCATTCATTCATGGTGGCTTTGTCACAAACCCGGCAGGGGTACGCTTCAACACGGCGGATTTGTCCCCGAAAGCATGAGAAACTTGATGATGGTGTCATGCGAAGCACTTGAGTTGACTTCCAGAACTGCGATTCAGGTGGCATGGTCCGTTGAAAGGAACATATAGAGGACAAACACACGAATGCTAGAGGCAACCGACCTGAGGATACCCAATAGCATTGGATCGCCATTGAATCCCAATCAAGACTTGTAACATTGTCAAAGAGACATTCAGCCAGCCATCAATCGATCTGGACAACCTTGATTGGGGCTACTTATTCCACCACACAAACGATATGAGCGGGGCACTTTGCCATTCTTCCAGCACTCTTGATCAGGCTATGATCCTTGCATTTTTCGTTATTCGGCAATCAAGGAAAGGCGTGTGAAAACCACTGGACCTCTTCTAACTAACGACAAACATCGGCCTCAAGAAATATGTAGTATCCAATGTCTGAACTGTTCGTTTCACCGCAAAAGGATACTATTCCTTCATGGTCCCCTCCGTACCACAGGCCAGTAAGGTTATTTAGAAGTACTATTCTATATATTAATATTTTCAGGCCCACGATGCGTTCTAACGTTTTTTTGGGCCCCCAAGGTTCAGCCAGTCTCGCCTCTGAGCTCTGAGGCTGCATACCATACCTACAGAATTGAAAGTATTTGCCCAAAGTTCACCTTCGCGACATCCATTCAAAACTCATCGCACTGTCTCACAGTATGAGGAAACGCCTCAAGTTCTAGGCTTTGACTGAGACGCCTGACTCTGTCCAATAGAACGTTCATAACGACACAATCCAGCTTTGCCTAGCTACAGACAAAGAACTCAATACCATCCCTTGCGTATATGGAAGCGCCCTTGAACATCTAGACGCTTTAGCATGATCCTGTCCGCTTATTCAGTTGGCCCCTCGTAAGACTCGGCATTTGCGCTACGACAATGTGGACAGTACAGCCCTGACACGTCTATTATCGCATTGAATTTCCCTGCGCACGAAGCAGTAAGCTAAGGGACTGCAACTCGAAATAGAGATCCAGATTTAGCACTCAGAAAACGAATTGGATCAATCCAATGGCACCTCAAACTTGAACAATGGCCCCCAGGGCAGCTTGTGGTTGCGTCAGTGGTCCAGTGTCAGAAACCAGAACCGCCAATCCTCACTGAGAATGGAAGGACTCGACGACTCGCTCCTTCCTGCACTGGGTGACTCGACCTCATTGAATGTGGAGTGGAGTGGAGTGGAGAGAGGGAAGGAAGCGCGCCTGTTGGCCCGAGCCGCTGGGCCACTGCAGGTCGTGAAATGCATCACTGGGGCCACTGAATATGTCTTCGAGACCACTGAGGGCTGCTGGAAACTGGCTGCCCCCCCCTCCTTCTCGATCCTTGACAGGCTACCAGACAGGACTTGCTTCTTCTGGGCTTCCATGGCTGGGTTCCTCCACTCTCCCGTCATCTAGGTTAGTGGGTAAGGTCCTCTAGGCTCTAGGTGCTCTTGTTCCTCAAGCAGTGCCTCTCCAATTCTCTCGTTATCTCACCTCACCCTCATTTCCTCGTCCCTGTTCCATCTCTGGCATTCGTCCTTTGATCTCCGCCAGTAGTGACTGGAAGCTAAGATCATCCGTCATCTCATGTGCCGACTTTGACGTGATTCCAACTCGAGATTTCTTACTGCGCCCATCTCGTCCCAGTATGCGCAGTCGACTGTCGCGCTCGACATTAAACGCAACTCTGTAAGCCACGTTTGCGATTATGTTCGGGTGCTAGTTCGCGTTCGAAGCTGCTCCTAACTCTCGCTCTGCTTAAGACCCGTCATTCTTCAAGCGCGTCGCCTCCCTACTTGCATGTCTCGGACTACCGTCTGACCTGTTCCTGTTGTGTTCCGCAACTGTTCCAAAACCCTGCTTCCTGTCCGATGGCAGCCAGCATGCCAACACCAAACCGTTCCAACATCGTTGCCGCGAAGCAAAAGTTCTAAAAAACTTTTATCTAATAAAAGCCATGCTATCAGCACACTCTATTCCATCGCCAGTTATGATGGCACCTCCTGCTGATTATCCGCTCCAAACACAACATGAGACCAGCCCAACCAGTCAATTACAATTCAAAAAGCACAAGATTCTTCCACGACCTCGATCCGAAAGGACCTCCGAATTACCGATTCGAGTTTCTACCCCTTTAATTAGACATGACCTGGCTACCAACACTTCTGTTCCCGGCAATGGAAAGCATCCATCGAGCCCACGAACTCTCAAACATCAGTCGCGAAGGATAAGTAGTGGCCCAGATCTACCACCAACCCCGCCGAGACATTCACGCCAGCCCTCGGAGAACTCCTCTGGCAAGACAAATAGTCCAGCTGCTACCGATATCGCATTACGAACTCCCCAGCCATCACATCTGCGTCCACCCACCACCCCTCCTAATCAGAAGAGCCCGCCTACGCCTGATGTGACGCCGCCTCATTCCACAAGTCGCCCGCAATTACTAAGGCCCATTGCTAGTGACCGTGCTGGTTCAAGTACTACAGCTGGTGAATCCCAATCTGGTTCCTTCACAACTGCGCGAGAAGAGCCTTTATCATCCGAAGACGAAGACAAGCCTGTTGTCAATCAGAACTCACGACCAACTGTACGCAAGATCTTTGACCCAAATTCTCGTATTGACAGGCCTGAAAACCTCGGTTTGGCTTTGGGCAACCCGGCACCTCACTCGGAAGGGAGCAGTACGTCCAGGTCACCAGCAGGGGATTGGGCTCATAACGACAGCGATTGGGGCTCTGTCAGTGAGGTAGAGCAGGAATGGGACCACAATTTGCAAAGACTGGTGACTGTGAAGAAGCGGCCTGAAGCACTTATTATGCCTCGTTCAAGCCCAAACAGGGCGAGAGTCGTCGAGCCCAACACAATCATACCGACACAAGCAGCCAAAGCTGTACGCGGTATGCCTTTGTACCAAACGACAGAGATACTGACGGAGACACTTCCGCGAGGCACCCCGAGCCGTGATATCCACCCCTCGGCTACATCGACCACAATCGCAGCTTCTGACCCACGTAGGATGTCGGCCATCTCTACTAAATCCACTGTCTCGACTGTTGTGGAGGCTTATCTTTTGGACACAGTCCCCAAGAGGCAGAGGACACTGCGTCATGTGCGAAAACAGACCATTCTGAGAGACTCGACCAATGAGTCCTCCACCTCAACCGCAAACTCTCTAAAGTCGGACAGATCGCATACTGATTCATGCGGTCGAAATCGCTCAACAGCTCCGAAGTCAGAAAGTCAATACTCTAACGCGACACTTAATTCTATCTCTAGCAGTAGGGCTCGACGCGAAGTCTGGAAAGCAGGGGGCATACCTGTGGTGGTTGTTCCTAGTCGACTATCATCACACAAAACCAAGTCCAGAGAGCCGTCACTGAGGTCGCACTCTAGCCGAAAGTCGAGCTGCACCACCAGCGCCAGCCCTACGCTGAACGATCGATCAACGAAAGATGAGCCTCCCATTGTGCGGCGTCAATTGAGAGGTCGATCTTACTCAATGTCCGAAAGCTCTGATGAGAGAACCATGGACTACCCACCTATCGTGCCTGCTCGTTCGTCCTCTCTATCTGCTCCTACCAGCCGTAACGGTTCAAGAGCCAGTTCCCTGACAACTGAGAGTATGAAGCTTCATAACGCCTTGCAGGAATACCTCAACAAGAAGAAGGACACACCCAGAGTGCCCGACCTTCGCTTCTCAGAAGACACGCCAGGAGCACAAACGTTTTCCAATGCCTCAGAAAGTCACCGTCGGTCAGGTTCTGAACGCCATGACGACTTCTTGAACGCAAAGGGATATGGCTCACAAAACACTCCATTTTCGTTAGCTTCAGTCGACACAAATGGGACCAATCCAGTGGTATCAGAAGCGCTCGCAGTGCAGATGTACCCACACCAGAACTCGTCCCTATTGATGATAGATCATTCGACGAAACCCTCCGAGTCGCCAGACGAGACTCAATCGGAGGCGGAGGAAGATCTGGATGTGCCAATGCCGACTGATTCCTCGGAGGACATTCCAACCACACCTCCTCAGCCAAAGTTTTCTCTTGACGATGTCGACTCTCCTCTCCGAAATCCACGAGCGCCTCCCGAGCCACCTAATCACCCACCAGTTATCAACTTCATCCCTGCCACCCCATCAGGAACGACTCCAGCTCATGAGAAAATGGCCCAAATGGGCAACTACTTCGAGTCAATGAACGAAAAACCCCCTCGTCGTCCTTCTGTGGTACGCCGTGCTTTCAATCGTACACGACGCCACTCGGTTGATTATACACCGTCAACTCGAAGACCTTCGAGCTTCTTGTCGCGCACTCTGTCCCTTTCGCGCACTGGGAGGATCAGAGGAATGCCCACTATGGAACGCGAACCAGCGTATCTTGGCTCCGACGACAGCCCAGTGGAAGAAAACAAATTGCACCCTTTTTGGCGCCCTCAGTGGTCTAGTGAGGGCTCAGACGAGTGCGATGGATACTGTGACGATGACTGTGATCTGCATTGGTCGGATGAACTCGGGGATCAGACCTACCAATATCCTCCGGTAGACAACCGACCAAAAGGACCTCAGAGAAGCTTCAGTTCCAGGATGAAGCGCACATTTGCCGTCCTCCCACCTCGTGATGGTTCCTACTACATCAGCTATGATTGGCCCACTACTGAGCGTCGCACTATTGGGCGAACTCCAAGTGGTAACCTCCGAGTCATGAGGCATCGGTCTAGTCTTGAATCTCTACGACGAAACTATAACGACGACGAGAGGCCACATTCGGCGGATGGCGAAGTCAAGAGATCATTCTGGCGAGCCAATAACATCCACAGGCGTGCTAATAAAGAAAAGAGAAGGCTTTCCCTGGGAAGCAAATTAGAGGAGTTGCAGAACCTCCCGCGCAAATTCAGCGAGAGACGGCGTGAGAAGCGATCACAAGAGCTTCGCAAGAAGATAAGCGGGCCAAAGGAAGTTCGTGATGGGGTTGGAGAAGTCATCAGATCGAGCGCAGCTCGCGATCATTACAAGCCCCTCGATAGGACCCCATCACGCTGAGAAACTGATTGGGTTTACTGGTGCAGATGGCATTCTTGGTGTATCAGGGGAGGTAAACAATTTCCACTGCTCGTTACAGGAGATATAAGACAAAAGGTTCATGACTGATGATTCACGCTTTACGACACGAATGATGGAGGTTATGAAAATGATATTGCTTATGATTTGCTATCTGGGATTTGTTTTTGAAGAGATTATATATGGGAGCTGGTTGGAGGATACTTTGACATTAAAGAGAGTAGCTCTCATGTATGATACTTACCAGTACACACGCACACACATGAATATACACACACAATATTTGCCTGACTAATGCGGCAGTAACAGGACCATGTCTTCCTGTAACTATCAAATAAACCTAAATTGATAGACGCCCGGTGCTCATTTCGTACTCGGGAGCCCACCTCTTATTAAAGAAAACATTTACCTCGCAGTATCTCCAACTGGGAATAATTTCCATTTTCCCAGTTCTTGTCTAACGCCCAATTCGCCAATGATGCTATGGTTATAATCAGCCCAAACCTCATCCTTGCCATAGAAATAACACTCATCGCTTCTCATGTCCAGGAGCTCCGGCTCCGGGAGGAGCAAATCCGTGTGGTGGAAATCCTTGGCCGGGCGGAGGCATGCCAGGCATGCCAGGAAAAGGAGGAGGGGCACCGCCGGAAGCACCAGGTCCTCCTGGAGCGCTCGGAGGAGGGAACGGGAAGCCGCCTGGAGGAGGAGGGAATGGAAGACCGTTAGGAGGTACGGGCATGCCATTGGGCCCAGGGAATGGGGGCATGGGGGGCATGCCTCGACCACCGCCAGGAGGGGCTGGATTTTGTCAGAAATGATTTTGTCCTTGAGGGGGGAAGATGTTCTTACGAGGTAGTCCTTGAGGGAATTGTCCAGGAGGCGCACCTGGCATCCCCGGGAAAGGCGGAGGAGGGATACCTATTCATGTGTAAGTACTCCTGATGCCTAATTATCATGGGATCTTGTTTCTTACCACCTGGGAACGCGAAGGGAGGGGGAGGAAAGCCCTGTCCAGGTTGATTTTGAGGAAGCATAGGATTTGCGTGTGCTTGGCCTTCAGCAGCATAAGAGGAGGTGATGGAGTCGATGACGGATTGAGCCTTCTCGTGGCCGATTTCTGTGAAGGACGTCAGTTTCATACTATAATATGACCTCCAGACTGGACACACGTTGGTAATAGTCAACTACGTTTCGCAAATGGTTTCGACCACTGTTGTGAGCCTTACGCACGCTCATGGAATCGTGCGTGAGGTAGACATCGCAATAATCGCCTGGGAGCAAGTTGTCAGTTGGAGGGGCCTTTGTTGATTCGGGCGCACGAGGGACGGGGCTCACAGAAGACTGTAATATGAGTTAGCGAGTGTTTTCTCTTGGAGATATGTCGTTGTTTAGGAGGTAGGCTTACACTTGGGCATCTTGGAAACCTTTGCGATCGCTCTTGTTGAGGTAATCAGCCGGTGATAGTGCTGGTTTGTGTTTAGACTGTGATGTTCAGGCGCGAAAACGGACTGAAGTTGACGAGGCTGGACCCACACGTGATGGAGGCTACAAGGCAAGTGCCAAATTCATATAATTGGTCGCAAGTTAAACTTAGGGGGTGTCTCCCGCATGTGGGGCACAGCTCAACTGGGACACCTTTCAGTTAGACCCAAGTTCAGGTGGAAGCCCCTTGTCTGTCTTCAAGAACTACTTTACGTAGCCTTTCCTCTCCGACTTGCCATCCACGATACGATAGAATACGATTATTGGAGAGGGAGATCAACTTCTACTACAAAGTGTTTGACCACGGCAATGGCTCTCCAACAGAAATTGGTGCAGTATATCTGCAGCGTTCTGCTGCTTGTTAGCGCTGCCAGCGCTCTGAAGTTCGACCTGATCGCACAAGCAGAGAGCTCAAAGAGGGAACGCTGTGTGCGCAACTTTGTCGGAAAAGACACACTTGTCGTGGTGACAGCGACTGTCGATGGCTACAAGGGCGATGGCATGGTGGTGAATCTCTACGTACGTTGCGCACAGATGCATGCGAGTTACAAAGCAAAACTGACATAGTTTACAGATTCGAGATGCCGTTGGCAACGAGTACGGTCGACCCAGAGACGTTGTCGGGGAATCCAGGACCGTCTTTACATCACATGCTGACGCTGCCTTTGATGTTTGTTTTGAAAATATTGTTACTGGTTGTATGTGATGGTTCCTGATCGTAGCATGTTTGATGGTTTCGTTGCATGCTCCGCTCTAATCTATTGTTTAACATGTTGACAATTCTTCAGCCCAGCGAATCAACAACCCTACCCGCCATGTTGAGCTCGATATCGACATCGGCGCCGACGCCAAGGACTGGTCCGCCATCCAGGCCACCGAGAAGCTCAAGCCTGTTGAGGCTGAGCTCCGCCGCATCGAGGAAATCACTGGCGAGCTTGTCACCGAGATGGAGTACCTCCGCGCCCGAGAGCAAAAGCTTCGAGACACCAACGAGAGCACCAACAACCGTGTTAAGTGGTTCGGCATCGCCACCACTTGGTTGCTTATTGGTCTCTGGGCCTGGCAGATCATGTATCTCCGTGCCTATTTTCGATCAAAGCATCTTATTTAAGAGACTGGTTTTGTATGCGTGTCATCTATTGGGTCGGGAGCCTCCTTCGAGCCTCGAACAGTCGGCCATTCCGGTCCTGAAGACCTGTATAGGGCGTTGGAGCTACCTATATGATCGTGTCCCTCCGTCTTGATTTCGATTGGCCATGCCAGTGATTTCCGGGCATGCTTGCGTTGGAATCCGTAGCATGTAGGATTGGGACTGGGAAGGCAAGGTTTGGGCCTTGGCAATTTGGGGTCTTTGTGTTTTGAAGAGTCATGTGTAACAAAAGTCATGGAAAGAGCAATAATTTTACGTACGTACATGAGGTATTGAGCCAACAGAACTGCACGCGACTCAATGACTCAATGTTGTGAGGTCTGTTTAGTCGAGTAAACCCTATCAATATGTCGGCCAGACAGATCTACCCTAGGCAACACAGTAACAAGCTTTCAGGCACCATGAAAACTGAGCCTGTGATGAATGCATGCTTCTCAGCGTTTACGCCATTAATAATATACTTTTACCAAGGCTTTTCAGCTGGCATGTGTGCAGCTAGTTTCAAGCTGCAATTAAGACAGCCAACTGCAATAATTCAACCTTATAAAGCTTTGCCCGCTATAGGAGTCATATCTGTTTAAACTCCTTTAAGCTCTGGAGATGTTTTGATATATCTTTCGAGGCTAACTTATACTTTTTTTTTTTTAAAAAAAAAAAAAAATTACCATTGAAAATTAACACATCTATTTTAGTCACCTATATTAGATAGCTGTATTTCCTTGAGTAACTGTGATAGACGACTAAAACGTCTTATCTTCCCATATCTCAAAGTCTCAAAACAATAAAAATGGTCGTCTCATTTGCGACATGTACGAGGTACCTGTCTGGGGCATCATTCTGATTGGTGCGCTGTCATTTATCCCACATCTGAGGAAGGTGCCCCTCCAGACCCACTCCTGCCATTGTCAATTGCAAGACCCCGCGGTGCCTCAACTTGACAAAGAAACCAGCTCGAAACTGTACAACATGGCGGACCTCAACCCTCCCAAAACCGCCGTTCAGGACCAGGATATCAATCCTTGGTCAGTCGAGGGAGCTCAGGGTGAGAATGGTGAAGTTGCTGCCATCGACTACGACGCCATCTGCTCGTACGTGCTACCCCCCTTAGACTTGACTATGATGTGACTAACACTTTGGAAACAGGAAGTGGAATACCTCAAAGATCGACCACGCGCTTCTCGAGAGATTCGAACAGGTGACTGGCAAGAAGCCTCATCGCTGGTTACGACGCGGCCTCTTTTTCAGCCACCGCGACTTCGACAAGATCCTAACAAAGTATGAGCACGGCGAGCCCTTCTTCCTCTACACTGGCCGAGGACCTAGCACTGGCAGTCTTCACCTTGGTCACACAATTCCTCTCGAGTTCACAAAGTGGTTGCAGGATGTTTTTGACGTTCCATTGGTTTTCATGTTGACGGATGACGAGAAGGCTTTATTCAAGGATGGCTTGTCATTCGAGGACACCCACAAATACGCTCTGGAGAACGCCAAAGATATCATTGCCCTTGGCTTTGATGAAAAGAAGACCTTCATTTATAGTGATCTCGAGTACCTGGGCCATCACTTCCTCACCAACGCCTATGAGTTTTCCAAGCTGGTAACTTTCAACCAGGTCCGTGGAGCCTTTGGCTTCGACGGGAGGTGCGTCAAATCGTCCACGTATCTACTTACCGCAGCCCTAACTGAATACAGCGCCAACATCGGCAAGATCTTCTTTCCAGCAGTGCAATGCAGCGCTGCTTTCGCTACATCCTACCCCGAGATCTGGTCTGATGACCCTTCTCCCGTTCGCACCAAGGCACTGGGCAAGATCCAGTGCCTCATCCCCATGGGCATTGACCAGGACCCCTATTTCAGGCTCATCCGTGACAACGCCCACAGGATGAAGAACCCGTCGCCAAAGCCTGCTTTGATACATTCCAAGTTTCTCACCGCGCTGCAGGGTGCCGGTGGCAAGATGTCATCTTCAAACCCCAACTCGGCCATTTTTATGACCGATACAGCGAAGCAGATTAAGGTAAGGCTGCATACCATACAATTGAGATGCAAAAGCTAAATTTATTTACTACAGAACAAGATCAACAAGTTTGCCTTCAGTGGTGGCCGCGAGACGCTCGAAGAGCATCGTGAGAAGGGAGGAAACCCCGACGTAGATGTGGCCTACATCTACCTCACTTATTTCGAGGATGACGACGAGAAGCTACAAAAGATCTACGACGACTACAAGAGCGGGACTCTTCTCACTGGAGAGTTGAAGAAGATGGCAATTGAGGCCCTGCAGTCTGTTGTAGAGACCTTCCAAGACCGAAGGAAAGCCGTCACCGACGAGGTCCTCAGGTCGTACATGAAGCCTCGAAAACTTCAGTGGGGTGGAAACCCAAGCCCCAAGCCTAAAGAGTCGAAGCCGAAGGGGGAAAAGAAGAAAGAGAATGACGAGAAGAAGACCGAGTTGCCTGACCGTACTGTGGAGAAGTAAGTCTAGACATTGTGCCCATGACAGGTGATTGTCCGTTGTAGAAGAAAGCAAGATAGCATGGTTTATGGATAAAATGGAGTTACTTCTCTCTGTGTATATGAATATTAAGTTATCGTTTTTGCTGTGAAAATTCTTGTTAGTCATTTCTTCATGAAGGTATTCCCTGTGTAAGTCAACTACCGGACCCACCCGCCCCGGGGTAGAAATTATCATTCGGCCGCGGCTCTTGAAAGTCTCGGAACCTCGACGTCAACGACAGACAAGCGCTTCTTATTTGCCACTACTCTCCCGATTTGCAGCCTTTTGCCGACTTCACAAGACAGCATCACTCTGCTATATTTCCATCGCCTGACAAAACTCTCTCGCAAAAGACCGCCATGACCTCCCTCATTTCGCGCATTATGCGCCCAGTCGCCCTACGCCGCATTGTCTCCATGCCCGTTAGACCACTCACTACAACAGTCTCACGGCGATCTGATAATGTCTCATCCTCGGAGCTCAAGGTGGGCGAACTTCAGGGTGCCAAGTTCAGAGTCGAACCTCTACGCCGGGTGGGTGAGGATGACGCTACCAAGCGGGCTCGCCTCGTCTGTACGTTTTCAACTGTCAGTTGATCAAAAGGAACTATTGCTGATTCCATCCAATAGACCAGTCGCGAAAACGAGGTACCTTAGAGTCTGATCTTCTTCTATCCACCTTCGCAGCCGCCCATCTGCCCACGTTGTCCCCCGAACTTCTCGACCAGTACGACTTACTCCTCGACGAGAACGACTGGGATATTTACTATTGGGCGACGCAAAAGGAGCAACTGTCCACGACGAACCCTTCGTCCGCCCAGTCACCATCTACCGTTGACATCGAAGCAAAGCCTGAGAGCGATCAGATTACCCGGCATCCCCCTTCGGGCGAATGGGCGCAGACTGTGGGCAATTTCAAGCCCGCCTACAGGCCCGTGCCTGCGCGCTGGAAGGACAGTGAAATCCTTGAGAAGTTGAGGGCCCATGTGAGAAGCCGGAGTGTTGACGGTGGCGAGGGTGGTGGTATGGGTTTCATGCCTCCTCTTGAGCCCCCTGAGGTCAAGAACTAGAACTTAAATGGGACGCTCAAGGAGTTGTCGAGAACTGTATTTCAAAGAATATCACGCAAAGTCATTGTACTATACGTCTAGCATTATGTATTATCATGGCCATGGGGCCTAGAGTTTTAAATCTCAAGATAGGACCTCCATGTCGCTTGGAGGAGCACTGAATACAAGCAGGGAACGAAATAAGGACTGTGAATTCGAGTAAATTTTCAATCCGCTGAACCACGTACGTGTGGGATCTCCTCTGCATGCTGGCAACTAATAAAGCTAGTATAACCAATCCTTCCAAACTCCTCATGCCTCCAACCTGGTTCGCAAACTCCGTGGGACATCGCCTCATGACCTCAGCCCTAGAACAAATGCAAAAAAGAATGAAAACACCAAACAAGAATGAAAAACGGCGCAACAATTACCTGAGGGCCATGGCAAGAAAGCAACGGGAATGAAGAAGCGGGCTCAGAAGAAGAAGGGGGCGCATAATCTTGTCTTTTCTTGTCTCGTCTCGTCATCAATATCATAGGCTGAAGAAAAGGGGGTCATGAATAAAAACAGAGGGTATCAAGCCATTCGTTCCAAATTCAAGGTGTTGCGCCTTCACCCACCTCCTTCAGGCAGAATGTTCCCTAGACTCCTCAGAACTTCAATAACCGGCATGTCCCTTGTTCCCACACTCGCCTTCTCTCGCTCCTCACGTTGTCGAAGACGAAGGGCGCTCACACTGAGAACCTTGTCCGCTTCTTTGCCCGCGACCACAACCCGCTGCTCGAGCTTGTGAACGTTATCGGCAAGTTCGTCAATCTGAAACTCGAGTGATGACTGGATACGGCGCAATCTTGATTCTGTCTGTAACCTAACAGCATCGAACGATGCTTTCTCATCTGCAAGAAAGCCTCTGATTTTGCCCTCTTCTGAGTCCAAGAGATCAAAATCGGGCAGAACAATGGGTCCGATCTCGTCTTCAGGGAAAAGAGGTGGTTGTTCCGGCGGAGGTTTCCGTATTGCTTGCCACGCTCTCTTCTCATCTTGTAATCTATGAAGGAGGTTAGTCTGGAGTCCAGTCAGTTGCCTAAATAGATATACCTCTTAATGTTGATTTCAAGCTGAGCCAATTTCTCGTCCAACTCCATGTTTCTGGGATTGGGTTTCAGCACAATAGGCGCTTTTGGGGCATCGTCCTCTCGGCTAAACCAGTCCGAGAATTCGGATCTGGCCGCAAAGTCTTTCAATAGTTGATCCTGAATGGCACGAGCTATTTATAGTCAGTATTCAAGCATGATATGCATTATCTCAAAACGGTACTCACCACCGAGAATGGCGTTAGAATTCGGTGTGCCATGAGGAGGCTTCCCTGACAGCGCGCGCTCGCCACACCATGTTAACAACTGCTTCATACGTCGAGGTTCTGTCAGGCCTTCGGCTTCAATGTGTTTATAGAAATCCGCGGGGTTGACCTCTCGATGAGGTATTGCTGTTTGTCCACTCTCGATCAAAGAGCTCGCCCTTCTTCCACGGTTACCAAGGCTGCTCCGCCTGTTGGAACTGCCCCCTTTCTTTCGCATCTCTTTATTCCGGTTAATTATGGGCGTGTCGCTCATAGGCAGGGCGATCGTGGCCGACTGCGCAGGCAGTTCGCGTTGCGGTGACTTGTCCCAATCCGGGGGCGGTCGAGTAGACTTTGCACGGGTCCCCCGTTTCTTGGATGCTCCGTTGACACGGGGAGCTGGTGCCGGTTCAGGTACTACCTCTGGATCGGGTTCTGGTGCTGACGCTGCTTGAGGAACGACTTCATCCTGGGTGTCCCCCGACCTTCGTGTGCTCCTCCTAGTCGATGGTCTTTTAGGGACATTGGTTTGTCGCCCTTCTGACGCGTCAACACTCGCTTTTCGTCTACTATTCTTACTTGTCGCAGGTTTCGTCGTAGCATTCATTTCGCTCTCTGTAGGCACCTCCTCCGCAATGGTTCCATTTGTTGTCGGCACCTTAGCAGCGCGTTGCTTCGGAGGTCGTCCCTTGGCATTTTTCTTGACCGGCTCCGCCTTTGGCTCTGGCTCTGGCTCTGGCTCTGGCTTTGATTCATCTGACTTATCCGTCTTGAGTCGTTTCGATTTTCGAACAAATGCGAAATCATCGTCATGCTCATAATCTGTCGCCGCCGCTACATTTCGACGGTCAGCGGGTCGTCTCTTGTGGGTGCCATCGCCTTCGTCATCAATGAACTTACCAGCGAGACGCTTGCTCAATCGTCGCCCGTGCTCGTTGCTCATGCTAATTACTTGAAGCGGCCGCCGAGTCGTTACCAGAGTCGTCATGGGTGGCGCATTCGGGACCGTCGACGATGCGATTTTTTTTATTCTGGGGTCGTGATGCTGGGAAGTTGTCGGTGCGGTGCGGCACTGATGGAGATGCTGAGACTGGCGCGCAGGGTCAAAGAGGCGCGTCGCGTCGCGATTCACGTGTACTGGCTGCTGAAAAACGCTGTATAAAAGGCTCAGTTACTATCGAAATGCAATTCGTGACGGTTTGATCCGTTTATGGCTTCATTGATGGTGATGGGTGGTTCGCGACGTGGATGTGACTGTTTAAGCGCATCGCCTTGTTTACATGAGAGATGATTTGGTTGTTCAACGCTAGACCCAATTGGACTGCTACCAAACCCCACCTTGAAATCCTCTTACCCAGAGGTTCACGATGAGCCAGTGGAGCAACTTCAAATAACGTCAATGCTAACTCGAACAGCTTGGTACGACGGCTCTGAATTATCAAGCTGGCTCTATGTTCCAAATCTGGATGAAAAACAAGACATCTCAAAAATGGCCGTGCCGCCACTAATAACATCTTCAGTAATAGTCTCACGTCTCAATTAGCTTCTAGAAGCTACCTCTTAGGTGATGCTGCTACCTACGTGTAAAGCAATTTATGAATATACCAAATCACTGGTGAAACGACATCATAGTATATACTCTTCGTGTTTCATAGTGCAACTATCGTTCATCTCAATCGTAGCTTGTGTTGCTTGCAGCTACATATAAAATCACAAAACCAAAACACCAAAGAATCTGATCTCCAGGAGCCGAATTCCCCAAAACGCCCTCCACCCAAGTTGGCAAAAGGTCAACCTGGCCAAACACCTTTTTGAACTGCGCGTTCCGCGTACCTTGCTGGGAAATACTTTACGTACAAGTTAAAAGTTGTAACGGCGCTGCCTCTAGTAAGAAACGCTCAAGAGAGAGCGGCCTCCTCGCGCAAAACAAGAGCGTCAAGTGATCTCCAAGTGAAGCTCGACAAACTCCTGGTCTCAGACATCGCCTCCGTCTGGATGCTATGTTGCCTCCGATCAAATGTTGTACAGCTCAAATGTGAAATGAAGTTGTGAGCCATAGGCCTCCGGTGGAATAAACCTAAACCTTGTATATGCATATAATAAATAATTACCTCGGTGAGGTCGAATGGTGTCGTGATTGAGGAAAGAAAGGGTCGTCAAGTCCATGCATTATGTGGTTCGATGGAGAAGCGTGGTTAAGTTGCTCAACCTTGACAAACTGTCCTAACTGGGGCTGTAACTCGTTCTATGAGAAACGCCGCTGGACACCCTGGCCAGCCATAACTTGCTGGTTTGGCATGGGTGCTGCCATGCCATAAGGGTTAATCTGAGGGTTGTAAGGCTCAACAACCTGTGACAAAAAAGCACCGTGTATCCCCTGCTGCTGAGTAACTGGGCAGTCCTTGTGGGCAAGAAGAAGAGTCTTCAAATTGACGACTTCTTCTCTGAGTTGTGTTATCTGCGCCGTCAAGGCGTCGTTCTCAGTACTGAACATTTCGACCTTGGTCTGTAAGTTGGCCAACCATTGTTTCTTTCTCTGGCGGCATTTAAGAGCAGCGACACTGTACAAAAATTAGTGACAAATAATAAATGATACCATCATATACATACCGGTTACGTTCAAGGAAGTTCTTGCGTTTCTCCTCGTCAGTCATCTTGGACTTGGAACCACCATCTTCATACTTCATCTTGGATTCGTCATCAGACATATCCATATCCATAGGCATGGAATTGTTAGCCTTGGACTTCTTATTAGCAGGAGCCTTTGCGGGAGGCTCATCCGCCTTCCTGCGACCGTTCGTCGCGGGGGGGTTCTTCTTGCCCCGGCCACGGGTATTAGGTCGTGCCTGTTCACTCTCATCCGACATCATGCTTCCTTCACTCATACCACGAGCTGAGCCAATAGAGCCGCCGTTAACACTGGACATTTGAGGTGAGGTATTCATATTCTGAGGCGCGACAGAGGCAGGATGGGCGTGGCCAGGTGCACCTGACGTCACTGCGAATTGGTTCGCGTTTTGAGCTCCGTTTCGACCTTGGGCTAGCATAAAAAGGCCGTTGGCAGCGTCGTTATCGTGAGGGTCGAAGGGCCCGGACGCGGGCTTCGCTTCGGACTTATTGGTTGAAGCACCGTTGGGCATTTCTTGGGGTTGGGAAGTGACAGAAGGTTGTTGGGGTTGCTGTGCTTGGGAAGTTTGCTGGGCTTGAGGACGTGGAGCAGTGCCGTTTTGATCACGTTTGGCCGCAGCACTCATTGCAGTGCGATGGAAATCGAGAGTGCTGGGTGTTGCTCCGCCGCTAGCAAGCTGAGCGAAGAGTGCTTGGGAGTTAGGGCTGGGAGCAGGGAACATAGAACCACTGCCACCTGGTGTCAAACCCGTCCTCAAGGAGGATTCGTTAGGAGTAGGAAATCCGCCACGAAGATGATGTGTATCGCCAAAATAATCATTAGCCGGACCAGAAAGCATTGCCGGACTCAGAGGGCCGGTACGTAAGGAGCCTCCTCCCCAATTGAATGGTGTCGCGTTGCTACCAGGCAGAAGAGAGGACGGTGATGTCAATGCAGCAACTGAAGGTAGTTTTGTTCCCCCTGGTGTCTCTGGAGCGCCCCCGAAGGATTGCTCGAATGGATTGGGCTCCAGACTGAGAGATCCGCCGGCCTGAACCGCGAAGTAGTCGGGGGTGTTGCCTTGTTGTTGACCAGGTCGAGGAGGAGGGGCAAGAGGTTTGGCTTGTTCGGCATTGGCAGCCTCTAATTTCACAGGAGGATCGGCTGCCTTCGGGTCGGTCGTAGTTTCTGCGACAAGGCAAGATGTAAGCAAGCGTTACAGTCAATCGAACGAAGGGGCCTTGGTTTGACGATGACGGAGGACAAGAGACGGAGAAGGAAAGCGATGACGGAAGTGGACAGAGATGAGGATAGAGAGGGATAATCGATGCCAATGACAAGCATACGTCATGCAACAGGATAGGATAAGGCACAAGGCATGTAGGTGTAAAGTCGACGTTGTGATAAACAAGAGGAGGGGAAATTGAAGAACATACCAGGCCGAGCAGGAGAGCTGTTGGATTGCTTGGGGGACTTCGACTCACCTCCAGCAGAGGCTTCAGTTGTAGTCCCCATGATGACGATGATGTATTATATCTGGGGCTGGCAGGTTGAACAGTGCTGGCTGGATTGGAAGTGTGGGGTGGGTGGCAGTAGAGTAGCAAAGATGGAGGAAGACGAAAAAGTCAAATGAGGTCAGAGGCGAAGAAGAACAGAATAGCAGCGCGGCAGCCGTCTGAGACTCTACTATAGGACGGCACGGTTTTAAGAGTTGGACCAGGGGCGATGGCCGCTTTTCGACAAGTCAATAGCGCAGACAGCGCACAGCATACGCTCTGAAACCTCTTCAACCAAGGGAATGCGTCCTAAAAGCTCGAGCGTGGATGTGAAAGGGATATTTGCTTATACTCGGCACTCGGCGTCAACGAGACAGAAGCAGGAGTGAAGAGGCGCGCGTGTCTCTTCTGTAGACAGGGACAGACGATGTGCTAAGCGAAAGATTGGTTAAGAAGGGGGATAAGGATAAACAGGCGCGAAAGGCGTTCGTGGTGGAGTTGAGGCTCGTGCCTCTCGAAGCAAACACACACACAAAAAAGGTTACGATAGATTTGCGCCGTGTTTCGAGGAGCGACAAAGCGGGCGTTGCTTTGCTTGCGGGATTGCGTCGTTGGACGAGGATTGTGAAAGGATTAGATTGAGAAAAGACGTCAGAGATGACGTTGTGGGCAGCGAGGAAAAGAAGGCGCAGAAAAAAAAAGACGGCGGCGGCTGGGCTCCTGAAAGAAGGGCCTGGGGGGCGAAAAAATAAGGGAAAGGACTTGACTTGACTGAGGGGGACACTAGGCCGGCTGACAAAACCGACAGGCACTGGCCTCGCGCCTGGATACTGGATACACCCTAGGCATCCTGGCTTCACACTGTAGGCACTGTTTGATTGCATCGTTCGATCCTCCCCTCCAAAAAGGTCCGGGGAACCAACCAGACGATTGTGTTTTGGGCGAATCACTTTAGTTGAGTTGCAAGGGGGACAGGGGGGCAACGTTTCACTGATTATGTAGAAACGCAGCATTGAATCTGTAAAAAGAAGTGCCATAGAAGGAACCCAGAATGAAAGAAAATCGATCGTGATGGCCGAGCATCATCATCCCACGAATCGGTGATTACAGCTTAATGCCGCCGAGCTCTCTCCGTATCATGTGGTTAAGCCATAAGTTATAATGGTATTCTACAGGTAAATTGTCTTTGTTTCTCCTCATGGCTTGGAAATGTCGGCAAAACAATCTCTCAAATAGACTCAACGTTGGAAGTCGCAATTGATTACATACTTTCTCCAAGGATCCAAATGGGTCCAAATCATGAAATGAGATAACCAGCTTCCAATACTGACACTGTGCGGATGCCAGACGTGCTAGCATTTTCTCTGTCTCCACACCCCATTTCCAGCAGGCCAGTAAAGCAAGTGGGCACTTGGACCGGAGCATCACCGTCATTCCCACTTCATCCAATCCAATTGGCGCATCTTTCCTGTGATGACGCAAGGAGTGGCCTCGTCAAGCTCATCTTGACAACAGCAATAATTCCTTCACCACCCTCAATCTTGGAAATCTCGCGACTGGATCCGTTTTCAGTTCCCTGACTAAACCCGAATACTGTCTCAATCTTGATTGATATTTTAGATATATTAGATTTAAGCTGAGATTGGATACAAGAGCCAAGCTTGAAGCCCCATGCTGCTGGTTGAAAAGCTCCGTGCTCTTGGAACTCTGTGTTCCAGTCTGGGGGCACGCTCCCGAGGCCCGCCCTCTGTCTGGTCTTTCATTCTGGAAACCAAGGTTCTAAAGTCACGTTTCTGTATCAGACTCTTTGCTCTTGGCTGGTACTAACCCCACGAGTCTCTCATTTCTGCAACTTTCTACTTTTTGAGTACTTCAAAACCCCTCCCGGCTTTCATGGATTTATAAGTCGGAGGCGTCGTTGAGGGATCGACGTTGGTTGCAACACACCCCCTGAACTCTACTACACACACCTAACTCACGAAGAGGACTGGCTGTCGCGAGCCTCTTCTGATCAGACGCGCTCTTGTTCATGTCCTTGTCTATCTCGATCAGCACCCAGCTTACAGGACCATTGTCTTTCATCCGCTCTGAAGCAAAGCCCCCTTTCTTTGCCAGGGGCGAATTAGCAATAAGGAACCTGGACATTCAGATTGACACACTGAAGCTTTCACCAGGCGACGTTCCACCTTAGAAATCAAGGCTGCACGCTAATGGCATGACCCCCTGGACTGGGTTGGGTCCTCAATCCACTCTGGCCATTCACAAGCAATATCGCATTGTGTTCGCGCACGAGTGTGCGTTGTCCTGTGAAATCGTCTGTGTCTAGTGGTATTCTCGCATCGCGTCAAACTCTGATGGCGTTCGAGTTTTCGGGGAGATGCAAGAAGTGCCTTCGGCATTTTTGTGAGGGGTACGTGAGTGAGTGAACACTTGGCTGGTGATAGGCTCCAACGAGACAAGAGCATGCGTGATAACAAATCCCATCATGCAAAACCTGGCGTACTGAGGGGAAGGAAGATACACTGTGTCACCCTGAAGTCAGACATGCTCGAGGACAAAACACTGTGTCAGGAACTCGTACCGCAGTTATTCGGGCGCCATATGACTTGTCCATGACGTCAGCTCTTTCAGCCAGTCACAATTCAGATACGCGAGTTATCAGATACTCAACGGCTTCGTTCCTATCAGTGTTAGTTGCATTGACGCACGCATCAAAGTCAACAGATTCTTTAGGCAAAACAACAGGCACTGGACATCTGCTTCGTCAATAAGCTGGAGCACGCTGGAGCACTGACTTACTTCTACAGACTTGTCCACGGTCTTATTTGACAACAGGAGGTATGTTAGTCTGTTCCCTGCTCACCCGCAGTTAGACCACCATGTTGAACATATTAAGGAATGCTTCGTAAGCCTCCATTACCGTTCAGTTTCAGTTGAACTTCCTCCTATCCTGTTCAAGATTGGTTGTTCTAAGACCTGGATTTCGTTGAAGCCTGGCGGCCAGGTGCTACCTTGCATTTCTCGACATCCATTTCCAAGCTTTTCCACAGTCGTCCCCAACACTAATAAAGTTCCAGTCGCCTCCATAAGCTAGCACTGGCACCGATGCGCCTACTGGGGTCAGAGATACCACGGATCAGAACAGCGTGTACTTGCTTCTCGTTCTCTACTGGCCTGCAATACTTGTAGAGGCAACGAACAGACAGATTTGGTTTATCCATATACAACGGGAATACCCTCATGCCTTACATGCAATTCATCGGCCCATGCAAGGGCCAGGGAAAGACTTGTAAGTCTTGAGTTATGACGCAAACGCAGCCTGGATGAGTTCACTCGTATGTGAAGTGCAGTTAACCAAGACAGCCCCATTACTTCGGAAACTTGAATCTGGGCCAGTAATTGATATTGTGTACGGAGGTGTCTCAAAATGGATCTGTACTCTAACCAAGATTCCGGTAAAGATTGAGGTTGGAAACTCCGGGTACCCAGCAGAGCCGCTTCACAACTCTAATTTGATGCCCCGTGTCCTAGCATGACGTTTAAGTGGACTCGGCCGAGCCAAGTACCAACCATTTCAGTAACACAACAGCATCTCCTGCTTCGCCAACTCTCAAGGTCTTCGTCTCAGATCAACATAGCTTCGCGAATTGTCATTTCTCTAATAATTCTACAACTACGAGCGAGGTGGCCATGGAATGAATGTTCCGTCGTTACGCTCTGCCCCGTCAGACCGTCAGGTACTGAGTCTACTGACCGCCCTTGGAGTAATTCCGTTTCACAAAGCGATCGACAATTTGGTGATAATCGAGATCCGGATGGACTGTTGAGATATGATCGAGATTGGGCCTTGCATTCAATGTTGGGGGTTGTCTCCTATTTGCCAAGCCTCGTAGGTATGTTGCTTAACGTACATACGACGTCCATATGTAGTAACTCTGCTGTGATTCTGACGTATAGCAGCCGTCACGATAGGTCACAACGGCGGGAATTTCATACAGATCTGCTGCCCTAGGATGACTCGGATTTTTTTTTTACCTACCTACCCAGGCTACCTTAGTTTGATCCAAGACCTCGGACCCTGGACTAGATATACTATGAGTTGGTTACCCTATATGATAACTTTTCAATATGAATTAGCAACCATAAGGTAGGAGGCAGGAGACTAAATAGCTGCTATGTCATATATTAGCTTCAGCCTAATGGTTTAATTTCTTGCCCGTCGTCAATATGCGCTTTCCCAGGCATCTTCAGGGGAAGTAAGATGCAAAAGACATCCTCTTACATACTATGTGGATTGCAATACAGCACATAATTCCGGGACTCAGGTGTAAAAGCCGATCGATGAACAAAGAGAACAGTTCTCCCTGCGATACTGGCCTACCTGACATAGAGTTGATTATTCAATTTGTATTTTAACCAGAGGGTACAGGCAGTCACAATCTATATGTAGTTGGATTTCCATATTTAGTAACAGGCATAGAACACACTCCCGAGACGGTTATGACATGTTGTCTTGAAACATTAGTAGATCTTCAGCGGTAGGGCTGAGGTACGCCACGTCTTTATTATCGTGTTATTTCCTACCACAATTCACAACCGCTGTCCTCCATTAGTCAACTCAGCCATAACTATCAAATCGCCGAGTCCTCCAAATGACAAGCTCGCCAGGTATTGCCACAGCTGGGCTGTATTCATACCCATGCCGAGCCCTAGACAACACATTTGTCATCAATATCCACGTAACCATCAAACAACTGGAAAACAGACACTGGTACCAGCTATTTTCCCAAGGAAGCTGGAGGGATGCATTGATAGCCTCCATTACCGGGGCCCATGAGGCATCATTGCTACCAACAACACCGTAAAATACGAGCTGCCACACAGTTTCAAACTGAATATGAGAACACATCGCAGCAAGATTGTATCATCGGAATTTACACAATGTCGCGATCAGAAGCGATTGTTCCCAGTCTCCATCGCAGCCTTGGCTGAACTATTATATCTGAGTAATGAATACCTAACACAACAAAGTATGTCCGACTTACAGCCCTCCCGCAGCATGATACAGACCAACAACTTGAAATCCTTTGTTGCACTCGGGAATACTGGGAATATCTCCTAATGGACACAATCCTAATACCCTAAATGGGTCTCCATGATTTGATGATCCCTGATCTCACCACATTGTAACCATTTCAAGCATGTCACGAAAACCTCCGCTGAGTGGTCAAGGCGGCTAATATTAACGATTGCGACCGCTCGATTGATTAGGCATTTATGTGGGTGCATGGATTAATTACTTCCAACGGCCAACCTCTGACGAAATCGCTTCCAACATCACCCCTTTTTTACTACTTCGTTTCGTCCGTTAAATGCCGTCCACCGACTATACGCATCAAAATCGCAGAAGAGACTGTCTTTCAGGACAGGTTCATGCCATGAATGGTGTTTACCACCCGTCGTTGCCACCAGTGTTCTGGTTGCTGTAGCCATCACCACCTCCCACGGCATCAGCGTTGGACCATCCACCGTCCCCGTCACCAGCAACGCCAAAGCCGTCAGCTTCATCGACGGGAGGGGCCTTGCATCGAACTTTGGTGTGGCCGTACTCCTGACAGTTGGAGCACTGAACTTTACTCCCTGGACACTGGTCAGTCACGATTACGACAATAAGCAACGCAAGTAACTCACAATCCTTCGGCTCAGGGCACTCCTTGCTGAAGTGTCCTTGCTTCTCACAGTTGCGGCAAGTCACAGTCGACATGTCGCGAGGTTGGTCACAGTCTTTCGAGATATGGCCCTCCTGGCCACAGTTGCGGCAAGCACGGCTGCCACCGCCTTGAGGACAATCTTTGGCAAAGTGACCCACTACAACAGTTAGAACAATACCAGTGAAAACGTATCATATAGACTCACTTTCGTTGCACTTGCGGCATTCGACATTGGCGGGGTTGGGGGGCTCCTCACAGTCAGCGGCCCGGTGACCAGATTTGCTAGTGCTGTCAGTTCACAGTTCCAGATTCTTTGTTCAAAGCTTACCTGCAATTCTTGCAAGCATTCTTGTCCACACGGGGCTCAGGACCTAATGAATTAGTATCATGTTCGGTTGACGGACTACCAATAGGTTGACTCACAGTCTCTGACGCGGTGGCCATCCGCACCGCAGTTGAAGCAAGAGATCTTGACCGCATCAGTACGTTCCGTCTTCTCCTGAGTACAAAACTTGGATATATGTCCAAGTTCCTTGCAGTTCAGGCAAAGAGGAACACCTCGATCCACGACTTCGCCAGCGTCGTCCAGACGAGAGAGGAGTTCGTCGCGACTCTTGGGCCACCCTTCAAGCTCGCGAGGACGATCTGCCTGCTCGACAAAGCGGTAAGAAATGGTGTATTTCTTGTCGACATGGCCCTGGAGATCCATGTTGGTGAAAACTTGGACGAGAGTTCGCTCAGTAGGAATGAGCCAGAGGCCAATGTCTTGATGGATCAAGGCTTCCTGGAGCTGGCGATAGGTAATGTCACCATCTACGGCCTTTATGTACTCCTGAACAGCCTCCTTGGCGTCGTCGACGTCTCGGCCAATGACGGCCTGTTTGATTTTGTTCCAGGCGTCATCGGCGCTGACATCAGCGATGTGGTCGCGGTTAATCTTGCGAGGCTTTTCGCAATTCTTGCGCATGTGGCCTGAAAATATGAGCCTAGAGAACCACGCAGCAAGGGATGAGACTGACCTTCATCACCACAGTTCTCGCAGATCATGGGGGGCTTATCGGGACACTCCTTGATCATATGACCAGGCTGCTTACAGAAGCGGCAGGTCATCTCCTGAGGGTTGGGACACTCGGCACGGCGGTGACTGAACCTGTTAGATAATGTGGTTCCCCAGAAAGTTGGTTCTTACCCAGTCTCGCCACAGCCGAAACACTTCTCATCACCAGCGGGCAGTTCGCCTACGAAACCATCGTCACCGCCAAAACCATCGTTACCGAAGCCGGCGTTGTTGGTGGATGTGTTTCTATGAAGGTCAATATATCGGGTTCCAGAAAAACACAATTGAGAGCACATACTCAGCTTGGCCACCGCTGGTCCAGTTCTCTTGCTCAAATGTGTTCGGATGGGCCGAACCACCCTGATCGTTATTCCAGTCCGACATGATGGAAGTAGATCGTCAGCCGAGTCTAAACGCGGTCGTTACTATATGTGAGCAGAGATGAAATGAGTGTTTAGTAACGACAAATGCAGGAGGGAATGAAGTAATAAAGGCTCCCTGGCTTCCGAGAAGAGAAAATAACTCTGGAAACGGATGCCAACAGCAAGAAGCTGAAAATATGTCTCGAGATGAGAAGGAGAACGCGGAAAAGTGGCTGACGAGTACTGTGAAACGTGAAATAGCCAAAGCCAAGCAGCAGAACTTCTCACGACGGTTCCACGACGACAGGGAATTTTGATGGATAGAAGACATATGAGACGAGATAGATGTCGAGCTTCTACGTACCTTGAGGATTGAGTATTGTCTGACTACCAACAGAAGCGTCGACTGGCAAAGACAACAGCAAGTTGTTTCTCAGCACGAGGGCACTCAAAGTTGAAAAGAGTAGAAATAAAACAGAGCCTTATCTCAGAGATGACTCTCGAAGACAGGCGCAAAGATCCTGTGCCTTCTTGTGCCGATGAGAGATGTTGAGGAATGCAAGTGTGGTTGAGGAAGGAGAAGACGAAGAGAAGAGGGAGGAGAAAGAAAGAGAGAGCAGGATGGAAGAAGGCAGTGAATCACTGTTGCCTGGGGCAAGCATTTATCAGAAACACATATGCGTTTGTTTATTCCATAATTCGGCGAAATCAAGAAGGAGAAATAAAATATGACGGCCACTGACAGCTGCACAGCACTGGCAATCACTTGGCTGCAGTAAAGGCATCGAAGCACCGGAATATTGCAGACCTTGAAATAGACTATTGATACAAGAATAGAAGAGGAGCAGGAGGAAGAGCATGCGATGATGATAATATGAAGAATGTTCTCTTGTCAATATAATATTACCTAGTAAGGTAGTTAGACCTACTCAACAACGCCTGTCACTCATATATAGTTTATAGGAACCGAGTGAGATTCAGAGAAATACCGGCGACGCACAAATACTGATTGACTGATACTACTAAAGAGAGTCGAGTTGCCTTCTTCTTGCTGCTCTAATATGAAATCAAAAGCTAGAAATCAAGACATTGTCACACCCAGATTGCGTTACACGAGATCAAATCAAGTTGTATATTCAACCAATAAATCGTCACCAACGACCTAGATACTGTACGGGACTGAAAAACATAACTCAGAACGCTTCGAGTACGAAAGATCAGGTGAGGTTTGCGCTGCATCAAGATTGTTGTGCAACACCAGTCAGTCACTTTAAGCCTCACAATTACGAAGGGGGATAACTTCATAAGCACTCCAACGTTTAATACCCCAGAAAAAAGACTCTCCACAATTCCACATGAAATGGGAGGCCACAAGCTGAGGGCCGGGATCGCGGCTCCCATGCCCGTGTCATCCGCTCACGAGATTGAGCCCAAGAGCATTAGGAGAGCCCATCATATTGAGAATGGCTTTGCAATCATGCAGTCACAATCAGTCGTCGCTGATAAGTTGATAACGAAGTAACCTCTAAGAATTGGTGTTTGGTGTTTCCGTTTGCATTTCCCGGAGATGCAAGAAATTTGTGGTCTTTGAGGGCTAAGAGTTACCTGTCAAACCATACGACTTGGCCTTTCTCACCTCTGTTTGGTTTCGAGCTCTTCTTTTCTTCACACTTCAATTCTAGGTACCTGAACTGTCCTGAGAAATGGGTAGCTGACATATGATCATTGGTAATCCGAGCCAAGGGTGGGGGGAAACAACGGCTCGGAACCACCTACCGTAGATATTGCAGTACGGGTCGGGAACGGGCGGTGGGCGATGTCGGACCAATCCCGAACAGTACGATTGCTGTTTGGTTTCAATATACGCCATTACCATAGGTTGTCACTCTCGGCGTCTCCGCAGTCGGAATAAGGGCCCCTTCGAAGAAGCCAAAAGCCCCCCCGCCGTGGAAAAGCAAAAAAATGACCCCGCAACCCTGATATCAGATGCAGTACCGTTCATCTGATAGTCAGGCCACACGGTACAGTCCCTTGTATGCTAGGGCATGTTGCACAGTTCATGTTGGCCGTGCACGGTACTGTCGTTCCTTGACTAATCCAGAACACCAGCGACCGCCGAGTCAAAAAGTCCGGGTCTAACATCACCTACCTTGGAGATCTTAAAAACGTCCTGTTCCCTCATCTTTCCCTACCCTCTTGTTCCCACCCCCCTCATTGATTTTGCCCTTCTGCTGTCTATTCACTCGCCATGGCGCCCGCGACCCTCATGATCGATCCCAGTGACGACTTCGTCATGCCTGTCACGAAGTCTGTACAATCTACCTCGCCACCCAAGCGAACCCTTCTTTTGGCGCCTCCTTCTCTTGCTTCCAATTCCGACGCCCTCACATCTGTCCTCGCCGATTATGATCGCTCCGTCACCGATCTCCAGATGCTTGACCGACTCTCCTTAGGATTGGTCACACTACCTCCTTCCACCTACGACCTTGTCTTGGTCCTATCCGATGCCTCTTCTATGCTGGGCGAATCTCTCGCTTTGATGAACCGAACTGTCCTTAGTCCTCTCGCCGAATCCCTCAAGCCTAGCGGTCGCCTACAGTCTCAAGATGGCAACAGCCTGGAGGAGTCCACTTTGTCAAAGGAAGCAGTTTTGGCTGGGTTGGTACCATCGCGGGGTGGTTTTGAGAAACCCGACTACGGTGAGAATGACGGAGCCATTACTCTGAAGTTTGGCAAGAAGAAATCCCAGCCCGCCCCTCTCGCAGACGGCTCTGTTCCTCTAAACCTGAAGAGGAAGCCCACTGAGGCGACATCGAAACCAGTGATCCCCGCCGGCGTCGGCTTCATTGATCTTGAGGACGACCTTGAGGATGACGATCTAATTGATGAGGATACTCTCATGACTGAAGCGGATCTCGCGAGACCCATCAATATCCGTAGGTAACCCCTGCAAGTGCTTCCGTAGTCGAATACGATCCTAACAACATACTAGCTGCCGAATGTCAACCCAAGGCTGGCAAACGTCGTCGGGCCTGCAAGGACTGCACATGTGGTTTGGCCGAACGCCTTGCTGCCGAAGACGCCGACAAACGCGCAACCGCCGACAAGAAACTTGAGAGCATTAAGCTGGCAACAGACGACCTGGCCGAGATCGACTTCACCGTACAAGGTAAGGTCGGCTCATGCGGCAACTGTTCCCTTGGCGACGCTTTCCGTTGTGACGGATGTCCTTATATTGGGCTTCCTCCCTTCAAGCCAGGTGAAGAAGTTCGCCTGCTCAATAACGATGTGCAACTCTAAGCTTTGACTTATACAATCTTTCTTTCTTCATGGGCAACGATGGCGCAGCACTGCAGGCGTAAATACAAGCTTTGATAGGTGGATTGTTTGCTTTGGAACATGGAACACGATACACAGGCTGCAAGTCACATAAGGATCTCGGGGCAAGGTTTCACGGAGGGCTCAGATCTAGATAAGGAGTTTGTCGGCGTAGGATTACCAACTTAGATGATGACAAAATTGATTTGATTCGCGATATGAATGAGGAAAACGCCAGACCTCCCAATTGTGACAGAACCAACCACTTTATGCAAAAGAACCAGGGCGCCAGCTAAATTATACAACCAGAAGAATCTTATCCAGGTGGAAACGAGGCCCATTCATGACCTTGGCTTTCCATTATTCGGCGTACTTGGTGACAAACTTTTCGCTACTGTCATGATTCGCTGGAAACCTAGCATTGTTGCTAGTTCCCGGTGTTGTTACATGCAAATCGTCTAGTTCGCTTTCATCAAAAGCCGCCGACTCAAGATCGCCAGGCTGTGACTTGGCTCGGTGGCCGTTAGGTCCGCTGGAAAGATCGTGATCAGCCAAAGCAGAATAGGCAGCGCCCCTGCGACGTTCACGCCAGATCCAGTATCCCCAGACGATGACACCAATGATAACGATGATCAGAACAATTTCGCCAGACTTGTAGTATGCTGCCCACTTGGCCTCGTCCAACTGCTTTTGGTGTTCCTCGTCAGCGGTCTTAGTACTATTCTTAGCATCGCCAACGCTGGTCTTTGGCCCCTTCTCGCCATCAATGCGACTGTCAGCAGGGGCGCCACCAACCCTGCTGATATCAACGCCCATGAAGCGGTCCAGCATATCTCGGCTTCGTCGTGGAAGGTCGAAAGGGACCATGTGGGAAGAGTTATAGACAAGAACATATGTTAAGTTCCTAGCCTCTTGCCAGAAACCAGCTGTCTCGTCCTCAAAAGTCCAGTCACGCCGAGGAGCCCAATTGCCGGGTGTTACTTCGAAACCCTTCCCACCATTCCACTCCATCTTGCTAATCATGTTTTCGGTTCCAATGTGGTTGCAAATGAGATCTTCAGCTCCAGAGAAGAGCATGATAGGAACTTCCTTAAGGAGAGCGGGCAGGAGATCAACCGAAGGTTTAGACTTCCTTGCGTTGAAGGCACCTCCAACAGCACCGTTACACTCGGTCCAACCAACAGATTTCTTAATGCCATCGACATGAAGGGCTTTCGTAACCTCGGGCTTTCTCAAGTAAGGAGTTAGGTGTACCAGATCCGGAGGCCAGTTCATGCCACAGCTAGGGTATGAATCTTTCAGTCGCACATCGTACATGTTAACGCATGCATTATCGCCGTCACCGTTCTTGGTTAGTCTGAGCATGTTTGACAAGATAGCCTCGCATTCGCCGTAATCAACATGGCCAACATCCGAGGCCATCATTCTTTGGCAATTGCGCAGATCGCCGCGCAGTTGCTTGTGCTCGTCGGAGTCCTTCTTGATCAGGCCCTTCTGAAGGGCATATGTAATGTAAGCGGGATACTGTTCGATTGGGTCGATCCAGCCATTGCCGATCAATAGCCCTTTCAGGTTCCATCCGGTTACAGGATTCTTCATATTGCGATCGAGAATAGCCCTGGCGATGTATGGGATATGCTGTCCGGCATAAGACTCGCCTGCGATGTATATCTGCGTTGTTCTTAGCAAATTGAAATGCCCAAAAGGAAGAAGTTGCTCACATCATCGCGATCATACTGGGGAAAGAGAGCGAACCACTTCTCAAGGAATTTGACAAATTGATCCGCCATTTCCTTAAGTTCGTGTATATAGTTATTGGTGTCGACCGAGCTGAAGCCGGTGCCTACAGGGTTATCGACGAACAGCAGGTTGGCGAATTCGTTCCACGAGCCATTGTTGTAGACCAAATGGTCTTGATCCTTGAGCCGATAGGGGCCAATTTCCATCATGGAGCCATCTTCTGAACTGCAGCCTGGTCCACCATTGATCCAAATAACAGTCCGTTGTCTATCGGCGATGTGTTGGTTCTCAAAATGCCAAAAGAACAAGTTCCCATGCGTATCTGGGGTGACTTCGATATGACTAGAAGGCACGCGGATGCGTCAGTAAGCCTGGAGCAAAGGGAGGAAACAGTTTGTCTAACCCAGCGTGCATCTTGACATCGGGCCCATCGGTGGGCAACCCCGGAAGGTCGCGAACGTAGTAGTCGGCAGCTGCAGCCTTTGTTGCGGTCGCATCGTTTACAGCGATGGCTAAAGTTGGTGCGAGGCAGAAGGAGACAAGGGCAGCCCATCGTCTCGGGGACGGAATCATGGATTTGAGAACCATGATGAAGTTGCGGACGAAGGACGCCGCGGGTAATGTTAAAAGAACACAGAAAGGAAGGGCGAGTACTTATAAGACGACGGAATCTGAAGATTAAACAGACAAAGGATTGGAGGTCCTCCTCGTCGACGACATGGAAAGCAATCAGAGTTGCTGTTGGAATGAAGGTGCCTTGGTTGATAAAGGGACAATCGAGCCAGTACTTGAGACCTAGTCCAGGAGAGATGAGGTGGCCCCTCGGGACCCCGGGACGGGTTCTAGTGGGGGCGATGCTGTAGCTTCCGTACTGTCGCTGGTCGCTGGTCGCTGGTCGCTGCTGTGGCTTGGCGCTTTATTAATTCTGGTTGCAGTGGATGAGGCAGGGAGGTAATTCCTCCGGGCAAGGGTCCACTGGGCATTTGCCTCTAATCTGGGCTACCTACGGAGTACTATTACTTTGGTGTCCATAGGTACCACGCATTTTCTTCTTCTTCTTCTTTTATTTTACTCCGACGTAATCAATAATACATAGCCTTTAATTTCTTTATGCCGGTTCGTGTTAGCGGGCTTGTTCATGTTTGCCTTTTTAGTATCGTGGCGCTGTTGACTTTGCTCCTACTGGTACTCAATAAGAAATAGCTTCGTGAACGTCGGACATAACAGCACCAATAAGTGACACGGTACTCACGTTAGTAAACGGTATGCATTAGCAATGTATCGACTGCATGACCTCCAATGATCAATCATCACTGGCTTCCTCTGTTGTTTTTATTTTCCGACATTCTTTCACATTTATCATCAAGTTCGAAATCAATAAGAAGTAGCGACATTCAATATTGGAAAGGCGAGAAGAATGGATTAAAAATCTTGGTGCATCTACTGATGATCACTATTGCTTCAGGCTACCTACGAACTAACTTTCAAGCTAGACAGATGGATGAGGTACCCATAGGTAGGGAGTTTCAAAACCCTCTCCAACTAAACCAATCAGAGTCTCCACCACATTCACTTTTGTAAAGTCTCATATTCAAGGTGCAACTGAACGTCTATCAATATCAGAAGACATCGATCAATACTAAGCTTTCAGTATTTAACACCATTACTTGCCTAGTGTACGCGCCACTGACCTTTACGCAGCATTGCTCCTCGCCAGAGAACAAAGAAGAAATGGCAGCCTCTGGGAAGACTTTTATTGTCGAGCATCTCGACCCAGAGCTAGGCCCTTGGTCCGAACTCGAATATCTGGCCATTGCACGCGAGACACAAGCGACTCATGGTTCTTTCATCCTCTCCAGTTTGCCTTCTGCGTTCCAGGTTCCAACAGACCTGGCCAGCAACCCCGCCTTCACTGCTGAGCAGCGTGGTGTTGAGGAGCTCTACGCCGCCAACAAGCCGCGAGTTTGCCTGCTAGATCCATCAGCCGCCAAGGATCTCTCTCCTGAGGACGGTGAGAACTTTGATGCCTTCTTGTTTGGAGGTATTCTTGGTACGTAAAAAGCATGAGGAACGGCAGATGTACTGTTACTAACGTTTCATGTTTGTGTGATAGGCGATGATCCTCCTCGAGGTTTGTGACTCTCACAAAATACCTTTTTTTTTTTTTTTTTTTACATTCTGACCGAGATCTTAGACCGTACTTCAGAGCTTCGAAAGAAGGGCTTCGAAGGTCGCAGACTCGGCCCCAAGCAGATGACAACAGATACGGCCGTCCGGGTTACTCGTATTGTTGTTCAAGACAAGGGTTCGTTATCCGCCTATTGGACCCCTGCAGCTCGGAAGCTTATGATAACCACCAGTGCCACTTGATCAGGTACCCTATCTGGACTTCCCTGAGCTCAAATTCAACGAACACGAGAGCACCGAGATGCCCTTCCGATATGTACAAGGTGAAGACGGCAAGCCTATCATGCCCAAGGTTTGTGGACCCGTTTAGCCATGCTCACCAGAACCTAACAGTCTACTCTAGGGCATGGTCGAATTGATCCAAAAAGATGCTGACAAGGCCGTGGATGACCTCTTCTAAACAAATCAAAATAAACCATGCTATCCACTGTCTGAACCCAGTTGCTGGGTATAAGACTTAACTATTCTTTGCCATCGCCAGGGGCTACCTAAACGTCGCTTCCACAAGTGTGATTCTTCATAACAATGCAGTTGAACTGTCAACTAAAGTCTTATGTAATGAATTGTTAGCCAGATAACTATGTTTACATGCGGGTGAAGATAGCAATAAGACTCAATATATAGCCTATGAACCTTGTACATTACCTTTGGACGGTCTTGAGTTTTGGTTCGCAGTTCACAGCCACTTAATAATCCCAGGTCCTTCCAGCTCCTGCCTGCTATCTATTGAGTTGTCAAATACATAATAGCCTATCAGTTCTTTGCTCGCTTCCAAAAGTGCCCGTATACAGTAAACACATTTATATGGCGTAATGGCTTTGCTCCATAACAGTCTATTTGGCAAACTGAACAAATGAAGAGCAAATAAAGCACAGAAACAATTTGATATAATTTCCAGGTTTTATGGCAAGGGTTGTTGTATGATGTAAAGTTCCTTCTCAACCGTTCTCAGGCTCTGCTCGGTTCAAGCGAGGGAGAGAGGTCTTCCTTCATGCCAAAAAAGTCAATGCAAATAAGCGGAGATGCAACAAACGCGACTGTTTTAATAGTCACTTCAGGCTGCCAACCTCTATTGATACGCCGACAAATTACGAACAGATCCAAGTGGCTCAATACTAAACTGAGAGCATGATTCTGTTTACCGTTGCCAGATCTAGATCATTGCTCGATGTGCGAATTCCTCAATGGCGAAGGCTCTTCTCGCAAAGTGTGACTCGAAACTCGCCAGACCCGCTGCGCATTCTCTTCTGCGGATCCGATGAGTTCAGTTGCGCATCTCTGAAAGCTCTTCATGAAGAGCATCGCTACAATAAGAACCTTGTAGAGTCGTTGGATGTTATGGTTTTGCCGCCACGACGCATGGGAAGAGGTTTCAAAACACTGAGAGAAGGTACGCCAAATCAATGAGAAAACCACGATGTTGAACTTATATATCGATTTAGTACCTTGTAAGTTGCTGGCAGAAAATTTGAGATTGAATATTCACCAGCGCAAAACCTTCACAGGGTGGGATGTAAGTTTGCGTGCTTCCTTGCTGAGCACTTCCTGGGAACTTAGTGACTAAAAACCGTAGCTCCCTGAAGGAACAAATCTTGTGATAGCAGTGTCCTTCGGACTATTCGTCCCGCCCAGGATCTTAACTTCGGCCAAATATGGCGGACTCAACGTGCATCCTTCTCTGCTACCTGAGTAAGTCTCTTGCCGCATAATTCCGCCAGAACCCTAAACAAAAAGTAGTCTTCGTGGGCCTGCTCCCATCCACCATGCGATTCTCCAAGGATATGACTACACGGGAGTCTCATTACAAACACTAGACCACAGAACCTTCGATCATGGAGCTGTCCTGTCTCAAACCTCTCGTCCCGGAATATCAATACCTCCAGGCTGCACCGTCCAAGAACTGACAAGCATCCTGGCACCAATTGGAGCGCAAATGTTAATTCAAGGTCTACGAGATGGAGTCTATGAGCCGCCTCGCCAGAATACAGGATGGAGAGCAGAAGAGCTGAGCGACGAGCAGCTCGTACACGCGCCGAAGGTCACAAAGGCTGATGGACGTATAAAATGGACTCAGTGGACAGGGGACGACATGGTGCGAAGGATACGGGCTCTTGGGTCTGTATGGACTCATGCTGTCAACAAGAAGGGAGATAAAAAGCGTTTGATTTTCCAAAATGTCGAGACTATATCCTCAAAGGATATCGGGAATCATGGAGCAAAAGTCCGCCTCCTTGAGGACACTGGGGTTGTCTTGGAGACTCCGATTTGGGATCAAGGCGATGGCAGCTGTGCCATACGCACTGTGGACGACAGCGTAATTCGTGTGAAGAAGATTAAGGAGGAAGGGAAGTCGCAGCGTGATGCAATGTCGGGACTGAGGGGCTACATCGCTGATGACTAAATCTAGGCCTAGGTAGGCTTTGAGATCTATTATGTTTATCAACATCGTGTCATGAGGAAAGGTATGGTTCATACCATGGTAGCATAAGTCGTTTAGTTTTCTCCACCTATCCACTTTGTATGACACTTAGAGAGTATCGTTCAACTCCTAGTTCCTGTCCAACCACCATATCAAGTCTCAACGATTCATGCAAGTCTTGTCCGAATCCATTCTGCCCATTTGCAAAGATCCTCCATATATTCTAGCAGCGTTCCCAAATCTGCCCGCGTGAGTTCTTTGCTCTTTATTCTACTATCATCGCCACGAGGAATGACATTCTCCTCGACGACTTCCACAATTCCGTCCTCGAGTACCTTTAAGGTAATATTGGCAGTGGAATCTCGGAATGGGAAGACAACTTGAAGGTGTGGAATCGGATGAACCCACAGGGTAACGTCAAGCTTGACCTCCGGCGCAGCAGAGCGATGCTCGTCAGTCACAGAAGCTGAGTTCATAAACTCCGCCAACTCATCTCTGGTAGTTAGATTGGATTTCGGCACCGGCGATGCGGTGTTTCCTTGTTTGGGTAATCTCTCCACTTCGTTTGTCTGCGATCCAAAGCTATTCTCTAGCAGAGTTGCGACAAAAGCATACTGTCGAAGCAGGGGGAGCATTTCGATGAGCTGCTGAGGATGAGAGAATGGAATTTCAGTCACCACTTGTGAATATATTTGCTTATAGATATACAATGTGTTCTGATGAGGCTTAATGATAGCTTTCTGATCTTTGTTGTAGATGCGGACATCACGGCTGCGAGAGATTGCCCGGAGCTCGCTAGGATCCTGAGCACTTCCGGGGGGGATAGGGAAGAAAAGACTGTCAAAAGTTGGGGAGTACCCAAACAATGGGTTTGCGTTAACATTGGCGTATGAGTGCAGCCGGAGCCAGTCATTCTGGGGTAGGATGACAGGAGGGTCAAAGGTGGCGACGAACATAACCTGTGGCACCCTGGCTGTTGAGAGATCTGGCTGGAGCATCTCCATGCTGGCATCCTTGTTTTCTTCTGAGTGCGGAAGCACGACGTTATCGGGTTCCTGCCAATCCAGATTGGGACGCTTGGGGTCCATCGAGGGCTCTGCCTTCACAACATCCTTGGAGATCCAGTCCTCAGAGACTCGAACAGGCATGTGTCCCATGCCTCCTGTTGAAGCACACCCAATAAGAAGAGACCAGACCGGTTCATGAGAAGAAGCGAATGAAGCCAACTTGGTGTTGGTTGGCTGTACGAGGCGAAGGGCCTTCCAGTACTGGAGTGCGAGGCCCACCCGGTCTTTTGAATGCATAACGGGGTAGCCATGTCGCGTGCACATCGCCATGGTAGACAGTTCACTGTCCGGCTTGCCACCCATTCCGGGTTCATCACGAAGCCGAGCAACATCCCATTGGTGAAGCCTTTCTAAGCTCACATAAATACCAGCCAATGCCTCATGACAATCGAGACCAGGGATGATGCTAAGCTTATCAAGGACGGCTAGTCGCTCAAGATTGGCCGCGAACTTGTCAAGAGTTTTTGTCAGTGGGCTCTGGTTGGGAAGAAGTTGCAAGTCCCTCAAGAGAATCTCGCTTGCTCGGGTGACATGGTCGGTGACTGAGCGAGCAGATTCTGGGAAGGCTAGTGATATATTCTCGACAATATTATTGTGCAGGGTGATTTCCAGCTGAATGGCTGAGCCCGCTATCACAAGAGTTCTTTGCTTTCGGCCGTCGGGTGCTGTATGATCCTCCGAAAGGCAGTCAAGCCCTATTCGCTGCGCCAGGCGCTCCAGTCCTGCCTCGCTCACAAGTCCCTTCTTCTGCTACATTGAATTAGCAACACGCCCGATAACATAGGGAACAATACGATTACATCCAAGGTGGCTATGATCGTTTCCAGCCGCTTCAACTTATCGTCCTCACTCGCCAGAGCACCCAAAGAGCCCAGGCCACCAACACCGACATTATCGAGACCCATATCGAGCCCACTAGGAATTCCAAGGGCGCCCATTGCGGCAGCTGTGGAAGGGCTGTCGAAGTTGAGAGGAGCGTTGGAGGCGTGCGCCATCAAGGTTGATGCGGCAGGCGACTTCTTGAATTGTTGAGGGGATGATCGTGGCCCCCTGGGCGAAAAGACAACATGGGCGGGATTGGAGAAGGGAGTTGATACAGGAGGAGTCGCGGCGGCGAGTTGCGAGGGGGTCCGGCCCTGCTGCGAAGCATGCTTTGCGGCTGTTGGTGTCGCCATCGCGAAAGTGATGATGCCCTCCTGTGAGGGCGCGAATAGAGTTGTATCTCTTATGTGAGGAGGATGTAAAATGCGGCGTGTCAACAGGCAAGTCACACTTCTAGCAATGACTTCAAGACGTGGCAAGGAATCTGGGGATTAACAACAGGTCGCTCTGGTTCGGTTCGAAATGTTTGGAGCTCCAGGTTGAAAGCAACAAAGATGGATCCAATAGGTGAAGAGCTCTGGCCGTACCTGAGTTGGAGTCCGGCCCCACTGAAGCCGAGCCGATAGTGGAGGAAAAGTCGAGCTACAAATTGAATATGGAATGTAGCCCAGTGGATCGTTTCCTTAACATTGAATTCTTCACTTCACCAACTCTGAGGACCACATCAACATGTCTGCTTCGGAAACCTACAGAGCAGCCCAATTAGCCGCGAAAGCTGAGCGTATGGCTACAAGTCATCTCAAGAATATAGAAATCGGGAGGCGCTCTATACGTCTCTACGTCTCGCCCGCGCCAGTCAATTTTGCTGAAAGACGCTCTGTTCTGCGAGCGCTTGAACAATATGGCCCAGTAGAGTTCTTCAAACTCATGCCGGTATGGCTGATTTCGAACTGTGCGGACACTAGCTGTTTTCGCTGACTAATTTAACTGTAGGGTCAAGGTTCTGCCTTCATATCACTGATGAAAGAAAGTGAAGCTGCCACCAAAGCCGTCTCTTCAAGCCCAGTCAACATTACTGTTCCTTCATCCCGCAAGGAACCAAGGTCTGTTGTGAAAGTAGACGGGCTAAAACCGCGTTTTGAAAAGCAGCCTTCGCTGTCTTCCAACCCAGAAGACAACAAATTTGTCATCGAAATAACGGAGTCTCCCGCATATAATCATAAGGGCAGCTCCAGCTCGTTTCTCGCGAGAGTCTGGCCAGACTTTGTCACAGAAAATAAGACTCTTGCTTCAAAAACTCTGCAACAGTCGCTCCCTAATAGTATCGCAGCCAGGGGCTTGAGCCATTGGGCCGTTGATTTCGGAAACGAACCAACAATGGATTCTAGAAAGATTGACAGAGTACAAACCCGCAATTGGATTCCAACGAAGATAAAAACACCGCCTAGAGAGCCAGTATCACAGGCAGTGGGAGAATGGGAGCGTCGAAAACATATGCAGCGCCGCAGGCAATCAAAATCAAAGGTGGATGAGCAAGAGACGCGTACCACTTCTGAAGACCAAGACCTTTGAATCTCAGCTTCATTGCCCAAGGCTTAGGCGGCACTTGCGCAACACATTTCTACGATTCTCCACCTTATTAACTCAGCCATATTGCTTCTTTCTCTGCATAGCGCAGATCTTGACTAGTTATCGCAATATGCAGCGCACGACAGGGAGAAAAGATTACACATGCACCCAGACACAGAGTACACAATCAATGCATGCACAGGCAGCTAGACACAGAACGTGGTTCACCAAGTAGTCTAACAAGCAATTTCTCCTCGTCGTATTGATGTTTGGTATTCGCCCACCAGCTTTTCTGAACCACATTACAGTTCACACTAAGATAAGTGTGACGCTGATTGGGAAAAGAAACAAGCAAAGCTTCCAAACAAGGATCTTGGTATGGTCTGACCCAGGTGGGTTAGTCTTGTCTGAAATGTAGGGTCAGAGGGCCAAGATTGATCTAAATCATCTAATTGACACAAAAGAGACACCCGAATCAAGAAATTCGGGGCGGCCCACACCCCGGTAGATGAGCCACGATTCGGCCAAAGCCACCAACTCTACGTCACTACGTAGCAGAGACGGCTTCTTGCGACGAGGATGCTATACCACGATATAGCCTGTCTTGGCTTTGATCATGCCGGATTTCGGCACACACGAGACCTGGAACAGGGCTTAGTGATGACGTCTCACGTAACGACTCTGCACAGTGTTGGTTCCTGGCGTTGGCTCCATGAATCCATGGCACCGAAACCCTCATACGACCGAGTGACTATATATCTTGGCCTGCTTCTCTCGGTTTCTTGCCATTTATTTTCGTATTGTCTTACATTACTTCCAATCGGCAAGCGGATTCGTTTCCTGTTAATAACTACATAATTTCCTGCAATCTTTAAGTAGCAGACGCTCAACACTACCACTACTTCCAAACCATACCATAACCATCAAAATGGGTCTGGGACGATTCATTCACCATATTGGTGCCTTTTTTCTCTTAGCAGCAACAGTCATGCTCATTGTCGTGAGCATTACAGCTCCTGTTGTCAATGACATAGCCCTCCTCAAGGTCAACTTGAACGGCAACTCTGGAGGAGGAAATGGTGTGAATTTTGGAACTTTTGGGTATTGTGTCACAAGAAGCAGCGGGAGGTAAATCACTTGAACACACCGTGTCTGATTTCGTCGTCTAACAACCTGCAGCGATAGTTGTACAAGCGCTCGCATTGGCTACGACCCTTCCAATGCTGTCGCCGGCACCAACTTCTCCAATGCTGGCTCGGACACTGCAAAGGCCCTAACATATGTCATGGTCCTGCATCCTATTGGTGCTGGACTTTGCTTCATTGCCTTCCTTCTGGCTCTTGGTGCCGGCGTCTTTGGTTCCCTCATGTCCACGCTCGTTTCACTCCTGGCCTTCTTTGTTACTATCATTGCCCTGGCTTGTGACTTCGCTGGATTTTCTATTGTTAGACGACGTATCAACCGAGACACCTCTGCCAGTGCTCGCTGGTCTGTCGGTATCTGGCTCGTCCTCGCCGCAGCTATTCTCTGTCTTATTGGCACTATCGCCGTCTTTGTCACCTGCTGTTCTGGCCGCCGTCGCCGCAACCGCGAGAACAAGAAGGTCGCAGCCTACAACTCTTCTCCCACCCGCTACTAATTAATCAATTTACGTTTCGGTAGTGTTTGTCCAATCAATCACTTACTGCAATCAGAGGAAGGGGGTATAATAACGACATTTGGAATATAGCAATGCCCAGACATGGTTTTCCAAATACGAGATCATGAAGTGTGAATATCAATGGAGATGATACCAGCCTAGGATGTGTCACGACGATTTTTTTTCTTGTCTTTGTATTTATTTAGCCCTTATATATATCTAACCATATGCCATCCTGATCGTCCTCCAGTTGAGACAGTGCTACCACTAATCAAGAAGGCGGGAAACATTGACGCCATCCCACAATGGCAGAACAAATGTCTCAAGTCGTGGGCTCTGCAGTGCCAAATCATTGAACTGTCTTACAGCTAAAAGGTTCTTCAATTGATCGCCTTTGAGCTCGTCGTCACCGAGCGCTTTGTCGTCCGCAACCAACCCTCGGCGCAGCACATTATCTGAAACGATGAGAGCGCCTGGTCGAAGGATTCTGCTCGAGTTACCAGGCTCCGACAACTCGAGCAGTTGCTTCAAGTATCCCGGATAACCAGTCTTATCTGCATCGATGAAAACAAGATCATAGGGCTCAGTGGGGTTGAGTTTGGGTAAACTATTCGAGCATCAGTAATTTGGGGTGTAAAATGATACATATATGAATAACTCACGACTCAGAAGCAGGGCCGACGATGATCTCAACATTATCGACTCCATTTGCTGCGAAAGCCTTCTTGGATAATTCAGCGTACTCAGACTCGAACTCCAAGCCAGTCACAAGTCCACTCGGTCCCACAGCGTCAGCCCATACGAGGGCAGAGAAGCCAACATAGACACCGATTTCTAGAACTATTGGATGGTGATCAGTATTGCTCTCCTGGCTGATGAGAAAAGCCTCGGGGAATCTAGTTCCATGTTAAGGTATCTTGACCTACCCCTTGTAGCACGAATAGACTTTGCAAGAAAGGTATTATATTGAGACTGAAAAACAGAGCTCATGTAGTAAGAATCATCTCTGTTGGCAGAGATATCCGCATGGTAATCACTAATGTGCTTGGGTAACGGGGTCGAGTGTTGCTCTGCGTAGTCAGTGACTTTTTGGCCCAGCTGGGGCGAAGTATAAAGAGGAATGCTGTTGTCTTTCATCTTGGCTTATTTACGAGTAGAATGTTTTCTGAAGGCCTTGGATGTCAGAAGAAATAAATGAAGCCTGAAGGCGTCGTTTTATACCTTTGTCTTCGGTACTGTAGCTCGGAGATAAAGAGGTCCACGAAGGAGGGGGTTCTGCCAGATGTACAGAGTGCAGCAAGACCTCAAAATACAGCCAACCGGGAAATGAAGGCCAAGGTAACAGGAGAATGACTTGACGGTTTAACAGCTTTTATATTATCTAGGTAGTTCATAATATTTGGAGGCCATGTCTCCAATAAAGATTCTATGTCAGATTCTATGATTCCTACCATCGATGAGATGGTCAAAATCGTGCTTTTCCTTAAGGGGAATATGCCACAACTAGTAGTATAGTTAGGTATCGAGTCGCCATCTCCAGGGCATCCAGGAGATCCTGCCCCGCACTGTTAGGTAAGGACATTGACGTCAGCTTGGAATGACAAAGCATCAGGTCGGCGGTATGCCTCTCGATCCGATCCTTACTCCGACTAAATTCCCGGTGGTAAACGGGCATTCGATGGGTGTGGTTCTCTTCATTATGTGAGAAGTGAAACAAAAGGAGAGGACGATCAATTGAAAGCTACTAGTCATCTATGAATCCAAAGATAATCTCAAAGGCCCTATTCCAAAGATCTTGCGGATATATCACCAAATTTTTATAAACACCATCTTCCCGCTTCCAACGTATCCCTTTCAGTGGTGCTTCGTTCAGCGCACTTCCATACAAGACTAAATTTGAAGCTCAAAGAAGCATCATGCTGGCAATACCTGCAAAGACGGCGATGCCAACAGAGACGCGGTTGTAGGTGGCTCCGGACTTAGGCACTGTTACAGGAACTGAGGGAGCATTGCCGTGCTTGCCCTCTTCAGGCTTGGCTCCTTCGGGCTGAGCAGGGGCTGGGACCGGAGCCGGAGCCGGCTGGACCTCTCCGGGCTTCTGCTCAGGCTGTTGGGGAGCTGGAGCAGGGATAGGGACAGGCTGAATCTCAGGCTTCTGCTCGGGGTGATGAGGAGCCGGGACGGGAGCGGGGGCAGGAGCAGGAGCAGGGGCAGGGGCAGGCTTCACCTCATGGTGAGGAGCGGGAGCGGGAGCCTGATGGGGATGGCAGTCCTTGGGCTTCGAACAGATGTCCTCCTTCTTAGGCTCGTCAACCTTGTGGTGCTGATGCTTGATCTTGTCACATATGCTAGGCTGGCCATGGTGATGGACCTTGTCACAGATGTCCTCCTTCTTGGGCTCCTCCTTGGGGTACTCATGCTTAGACTTCTCATCAGGGTACTTTTCTTTCTCCTCTTTCTCCTCTTCGGACTTCTTCTCCTCCTCAGGCTTCTTCTTGGGCTCCTCGATGACGATGACCTTAGGGCCCTCTTTATGAGGTTGTTCAATCTGGGGAGCTTCAGGCCGAGTAGCTTCAGGGGCCTTGGTCTCCTTAGGAACAATGACAGTCTTGTCTCCATGCGTGTATGTCTTTGCGTGAGGATCCTTCTCCTTTTTCTCCTCCTCCTCCTCCTCTTTGGCCTTGGTTTCTTTAGGAGCATGCTTGGTGGTTTTCGCTGCCTGTTCAGCAACCTCCTCACCAGTGGCTCCATGGGCCTTGCAGTGCCAGCATCCAGGCTGTGCCCAGTTGCCATGGCATTCCTTACAAGGCTTACGAGAACACTTGTCACCGACACATCCAGGACTGAGAGTAGGTGCGTGGGTAGTGTAAGAGGTGTGGAAGTGGACCTTTGGTTTATGGATATAGTCGTATTTCTCTCCATCCAGCGTGTAGGGGCCTTTTTGGAGGTGGCCTGAGTGATGGTGATGATATCCAGTAGTTTTTGTGACAGGATCGTAGGTAGGATCAGGGGAGTATGAGGAGTGGCTGTGGTGGTGATGGCGGTTCCCTCCAGCCTGTGCAGCCTTGAGCTCAAGCTCATCCTCTTTCTTCTGCAGCTTCTCCTCCAGCTTCTTGGCCTCTTCCTCAGCTTTCTCCCCCTCCTTCTTTAATTTCCCAGCCTCAAGTTGACCCTCGTTCACCTCCACCTTAAAGACAGGGTCGGCAGCGTTCTTGTGCTCATGCTTGGCAACATCAGCCTTGGACTCGCTCTGCCAGTCGAAACGATTGGCCTGAGTGAGGCCGTTGACCAGGGCCATGAAGGCCAAAGCGTTGTATCTCATGCTTGATGTTGATGTAATGCAATGTTTTGAAACAAAAAAGTTGACGCAAAGGAGAGCGGAGAACTTTCCTTGGTGTGTGCTTTAATAACTAAGGAAGCTGGAGAACTCCAAGTAAGATGAAAGCAGCCGGGATCAGGTCCTTGATTTATACTTGGTATGCTGTCAATGAACTTTCCAAAGAGGGGAACTTGGGTTTTTTTACTCGACTGCAAATATGACTCCGGAATACGGCAGGAGAAGCCAATTGCCTGGGTGACGGAACGCCATGTCGCCATGGAATCATCTCTGGGCTTGTCTCCTCGTACGATCAAGACTCCATGAGGCGGTAAGCGCTCGTTTATGCTTGAGAACAGTCCAATGACTTCTTATTTATGAGCATTCCCAGTCAACACGGAGGAGCCGATCGACATCCTGCCAGTGTAAGAGGCGGATCAATCGAAGGGTAATAGATGAGGAGTGGACATCGAGTGGAACAAGGGATGGCAAACTGTTGAGAAATATGCCGATTCCAAAGCCAATTGCTGTTTTGAAGCTACCGCTGAACGACCGAACACTCCGCCCACCAGCCGCGTTGTAAATACTGCTCGCTATCAACTTGCACAATCTCGACCTCTTCTTATTTTTCGCAATCCCCCAATTCTCTTTCTCGCCAAAGATAATCTTACCCTAACGCCCCTGATACTAATGCAACAAATCGGTCCCACGGTAGTTATTTTGCTTCTGCTTCTGTTTCTGCTCCCCTATTCGGTCTCCTATTCCTCTGGTAGACCTGAGAACAGCCCAAATCGCATTCGGTGGCTCTGAGCTTGTGTTAGCATATGATGACAATGAGAAAGTATGTTGTGTAAACAAAACGAAGAGGACATGTCATAGATGCAGAGACGTAAACAAATAGAGGGGTGGCATAGCAACATACGAAGGGTAGCTTGGGGATGACGACTCCCAGGACAGCCAATAAGTTAATAGTAAAGTATGTCAAGTCGTAATGCGTATAATGGGTGCTGACGAGAAACAGTGCAATCGGAACACCAAGAAGAAACTTCTTGGTGGGCGTGTACTGCGCCCCATTGTCAATTTGCTCCCACATATTGAGATTGTCAAAAGCGCCACTGTTGAAATCGAAGGGAACGCCACGAACATGGTGGAACATGATGTAGGAGCCAAACATGTATGACATGTTGACAAGCGTCCACGAAGTCTCCTGCGAGACACCAGGGATGGCGTCAAATATGATTTTGGCGCACACGATCAGGACGAAATGAATGGTCCAGGCACCTAAGGGGCACTACATGTTAGCATGTGGCTCTCGGGGATTATTGTGCAAGTGAAGATACAGATGCGCGGCAAAATGGGCCAGGCATACCTTTAGCATTTGTCCAGTTGGCGTTGAGGTTAGGCAGGGAAGCTTGGTCGCTGATCTGCTCGAGAGTCTCGGGAGGCTCATGGTAAACTTGGAGGATACTGCTAGATCTCCTCCTTCGGGCTCCAGCCCCTCCCGCTGCGTTTCGTTCGGGCATGTTGAGATAGATGCTGCCTCGGCGCGGAGGCTTGTTCGCCGCGTCGTAGGAGACGGTGCGCTGGAGTAAGATTGGGGAAGACAGCTTGGCGGTATTGACGGGGTCAATTTGCAGAAAGCGTAAGTCGAGTGGGAGGAGGGGAGAATCGGCGGAGAACAGCACGGGTGCAGAGTTTGCGTCGTCGATAAAGGATGGATCGGTTTGAGTTGAGAGATAAGTAACTGTAGATGCTCCCCCTAATGATGTCACGGCGAAGGCGGGCGAAAGAGAGCAGCCGTGTATGATTGATGCTGGAGATAACGAGAACGGATGTAGTCGGCCAAACACAATAATAGAGCCAAGTAAGAAGATGTAACGCGCGGAATAGAATAGTTGACAATAGCAGACAGTAGAAAGTAGTTGGATCAAGGGAATGGATATGGAAGGACTGGACGAGATGAGAGGGGCCGCCGAACCGGAATATTCAATGTCCCCCGTATGATGGTGGACAAGGTAGGAGGAGCCACTCTCATGAGATGGAAAGGAGCAACAGCCTATCGGCCAGCAAGAGAAAGGGACACGCAATGCAACCAGAACGAGGACGGGGCTACTTCGCAGGGTAGGTCGGGTTAGGCGGAACAGTGGAGCCAATGCTGAAATTAGTGATCATAGTGGGTGAGCTTGCAGCAGTAGTTCACTGGAGCATGGCTGCATGGTTAGTCCGGGGGTTTTTTTTTTATTCAGGACCTCCAATAAAACGTTCGGGCCTAGGAACCCGCGGGTTTTCTTCAGGGGATTTGAATGTCAATACGACGTGTGATGGCAGTCCTCCAGAGCAGTCTAGGTGTCTTAAAAGAGCAACTGGGCGTTAATAACCGGGATCAAGAGTGTTATTTCTAAGTGATATAGGTTTGCCCAGTTACCTCATTTGCGAGGTTTGCTAGGACAATCACTTTTTTCTCTCGTGAACTGTAAAAACGATGCAACATAAGCGAGATCTGGCAAAGCCCCATGGGTATCAGATTTACCAGCGAGATTGCAGTGCAATATATAGCACTTGTCTTACCCGAGATGAGGAAAATCACTATTCATTATCCGGGGCTGGCGTGTGGAATGATGTGTCAATATTGCAGAAAACGTGACGCTGGCATGAACTATACTCTGACCGACTGATGGTCCTCGGCGCCATAAGAACTACAAGTATGACCACGAAGCAGAGGGCAAGACAGCTGACAAAGTCCCACGATATCTCGATCGGTGTGTGTGCATCTTTGGAAATCGGCTGATATCGAACGTCTCTCAGAACATCCAGGCGTTCATGGTACTTCATCTAATAACCCAAGGCTAGTCGTGGCGGAGTGGTTACCCTGGAGGCCTGGATAATCCTCGGGGTTTAAAAAATACCTTAGCCACGAAACTTGAGACATCTTTCGCTTGTGGGCCTGCATCTCCCATAGGCTGGCAGCGGAATTTTCTCCCAACTGGGATCTAACTTAACCCAGCAGGCTTATCGATATCATCACAGCTTTCATTTCACATCTCCCTGACACCGTCAAATAACCTCTTCGCACCTTGCCTTTGCGAAACTTGAACTCTCAGTCACGATACCATCACAAGTTGCAGAAGCCGTGCACAAACGATTTTTTGTTGCTGGCAAACTCTTTTCGGAAGTGATTTTTCACTCGCGACGCTCAGGTATGTTCATAGTTGCATTCGTTGAAAGCCCCTAGCTTTCATCAAGCCAAATGGGAGGTTGTGTATGATCAATCATCGCGCCACCTTATGGCTAGAGTTTATTCAGATGCATTCGCGCTCCCTGTGCTCGTCGGTGAGCAGTATCGATTAAGTTTCTCTGACCAGGATAGTCACGAATAATTTCGAGGAAGCCAAGTGACCCTGAGAAATTTGCTTGAGGTTGAGCTTCACGTTAAGTCGGATGCGCCAAGGTCCGAAACACACAGATTCAGATTCGATACTGCGCTCAAGCTGGCACGTCTCTCAGCTTCGATAAGGACTGCCGGTACCGCATAAGTGTCGCGCTGAACTTTGTTGCGCATCGGCATGGCAGATGAAGAATTTGACCCAGGTGAGGTCATTTACTTGTCCAGTGGAGACGAAGCAGCGGCAGCTGCCAAGAAAAGGCCTCTCGAGGATGATTCAACACCTGAGCCCAAGCGCTTGAGGAGTCATGCGCGTGCGGCCAAAGTCCCCAGAATCGAGGAGCAATCTGTAAAAGGACCGAAGCCCACAGAGGAGTCGACAGCCGTTGGCAAGTCCTCAGCGCAGTCAATCACATCAGGTGACTCCGCACCCGAAGATTCTGGCGAAATCCCTGACTACAAGCAAGGTAGTGCCAGCTTCAAAATACCCAACCTCGTGGATAAGAAAGGCGGCTCCTGGCTTAAAAGGTTTAAGGACTGGGTCAAGGCATTCCATGCCCAAAATCCGGGAAAATGTGATGCCATTACCTCATCATTAACTTACTCTGCTTATGGCTACTATATTGACCACCACGCTGGCTTGAAGCCCAAGAAGAGAAAGAACGCAAAGCAAGTTGCAAAGGAGCTTGAAAGCACTGGCGAACTTCAAGCTCTTATTGGAAATCTCCATTCTTTGGGCGGTTGTGGGCCTAATCAGCCAACTCTCGACAGCTGGGTGACAAGGCAACCCCGACAGGAACCTGTCAAGAAAAGTAAAAACTCACGCGCTTCTAGCGTAAGCGAGGGAGAAATTGACGAAAGGGACGAGGATGGCTCCGAAAGCGAAGCTGAGTACGAACCAACCTTAAACAAGAGTGAGAGGACTGGAGAAGATGGCAGGGAAGAGTACGCATCAGGCATGAAGATACCTGCAAATGGCAACTCAACATCCAAAGTTTCAGATTCCCAGAGCTTACCACCGATTAACACTCACCGGAATGTTCCCACCGGTGATAATGCATTAGAACAACAGCGCAGATACTTCCCGTCGGCCATGGATCCTGCCCAGATGTGTCTTCTCTGTGGACTGAATACACATCTGGCACCTAGCTGCCCATCCCTTATCTGCTCTTCATGTGGAAGTTTGGAACACTCAAGAATCTGTTGCCCTGGAAAGGAACGATGCAACAAATGCCGCCAACTTGGCCACCAAGCAGGCCAATGCACTGAGAAACTGGCTTTGACCAAGGAAGAAGGTCTTGTATGTGTCTTTTGCAGCTCAATGGATCACCTTGAGGAGCAGTGTACACAGGTGTGGCGATCGTTTTACCCGGATGTATCTACAGTCAGAAAAGTTGCGTTTATTCCTGCATCGTGCGCTGTGTGCGGTAGTGATAGGCACTTTTCTTCGGACTGCAATGCGCACCGCAATGCCGTCTCTAACCCTACATGGTCTGTAAAGAACCGCGATCAATATATTGACCCGGATTGTGGCTCAGTGCCGATCGAAGGGGAGGCGGGAGGGCAGCAAAATGCCAGGACCACCAGAGCCCCCGACCTTAAGATTCGCGGTCACGCTGCGCGAACGACCAACATTCACTACTCAGAGAGCGACGACTCGGAAGTGGAGTTTCTAGGCCACAAACGCGTTCAGAAGCCAGCGATCGGCCAAATTCGAATGGCCAGTAACATCCAGATGCCAAACATGCAAAATGGAGGGTCGAGACGAAACAACGGACAGAATGGCGTGCCAGTCCAACCCCCTCTCCCTCCTGGACCGCCTCCCGGACTACCGCCCATGCGAGGTTCCTTTGGACACCCGCCTCCACCGGGTGCTCCGCCTGGACAATTTTCATCGCTACCCAGGAAGCCTCCTATCCAAGACTATAGGAACGTCCCCCCGCCATCTCACCACGGCTCTCAGGGACCCGGAAGGTCGCATGCTAGCAACGGGCCACAAGGGTCCAAGCCTAGAGGAGGTGGACGTGGAGGTCGTGGCGGTCGTGGACGGGGCAGGGGCAGAGGGAGGGGCAGATGACTGCTTGTGGTTTGAACGAAGCACCAGCACATATGCATTGGTTGGAATCGTACTAGAGATGATGGAGAGTTGTGATGCCTTCGGAGCAGGGCATCCTACGAGTTGGTTGGCGCACAAAAGCCGAGCTGTCCGCCCACAGGGGGGACTTGTCCAGACTTGGCGAACGGGCTTTTCGATTATGATACCCACCAGCATGTGCTTCATTAGTAGCACCTGGTACTCATATTGGCCGTTTCTCTTTGAAACAAAATGGGAAACGACGAGACTGAAACAACTGTGAACCACGAATACCAATAGTTTTCAAGCTATGAATAAACATATGGAACGAAAGAGGGCTTGGACATGCCAATAAACTCAAATGGCGACGCGAGTCGAAAATATCTTGAATTCATAGGCTTGATCACACAGTTTCTTGTCAATTCAAATATGGACAAGGGTCATGCACAGGTAGGGCCGGCTACTGGTTGTAATTTGTAGACACCACAAGTCATTTTTTTAACAAGAGGTTTTGCGCCTGACCGAATAAATCACTTCTTCTAAGGACCAGGAAGTGTCCGAGATAATACCCAACTGGGTATCTTGCCGAAGACCCTCAGAAGTGAAACTGCATCTTCAGATAGTTAGTCAGGGATAGCACCCAATTAAATGATGTCCTCTCAAGGAAAAGACGGTCGGTTGTTTGTGTGACAAGAGCTCGCGACAATGCAGCATCACATTCGCGAAGCATAATCACTCACAGTGCCCCGAGTGGAGTCAGCGATCTATTGCCACGAGTCTGGACGCGACAGGATTGTGTCGTTTACTAGTCTCGTGTTAAGATGTAGTCATCTCGAGGACCCATTCATACAGGGCTGTGCTGAGGAATGGGTGGGGAGAGAGCAAGAAGCTTAATGGAGATGCATGTTTTAGGGTTGGGGCTTTCTCGACCTTTCCTTTCAATGGATCTTTTTGAGAGCAAGGTTGTACCAACAAGGATGTGATGGGCTGGGATGTATGGCAACGAATGGATGACATGCTAGCAGAATGATGTGGTGTATGCATTTTATGTGTGTTGCGCATCTAAGTCTCGCCTGCGAGGAAATCCTGCATGATTCGTCCTTGGATGAGTTTAGGGCAGAGATGCGAGTTTCGGCGATGAATAGTTGATATCCTGTAATGACACGATTCATACTCAAATGCTAGATTGGGCGAAGTTAGACTCTGACAGTTTCCAGATTGAGATCTTGCAGTCCAGGAACCCGCAGAACAGCGCAGAACTTGACTCCCACGTCCCGTCCCGCTTTGCTTGAGAGTCAAGATATTAACCTGCCGCCGATGACTTACATCGCGATGGATGGAAGTTGAGTGTTGTCAGAATAGCCAATCATGGCGCGACAGGCATGGTTGAAACAACGCGACTACCGCGTTCTTGGACACGCAATTGATTGGTTGAAGGATATATGCATGTTTCCAAGGTGGCAGAGGGACCTCTCCACAATCTAGAAGCGCTATCGATAAACACCCGAGGCATGGGATGTACTTCTAAGATACTTGTGTTCAAAATGTGGGAGGCCTGAACTGAAGGAATAACCGAACATTGAAGGAGTGGAAGGGTGTAGGAGTGGACCTGATGCACGTGGCAAGATTCAAAATAGGAAGCATCTGCATTGAAAGAGTTTGCAGCTGGCCTCGCGAGTGGTCATTGATCCAGAGGCCAGCAAAGTACTCTCGAAGTAGGATGCCATCGTGCCCTCGCGGCAGATCTGCAGCAACAAGGATAGCGGCAGAACAGACCACGGTGAGCCAACCAATCATGAAGCGATCGCAACGCGTTGTCGGTCAGTCATACAACGTCCAGTCCAACGCGAACAAGTATGGATACCTCGATCTAGACACGACCAGGGTGATTTGAGTTCTGAGTCACCGACAGCCAGTCGTCGCTGGCAGAGGGTGACCATCTCGCGATAGGACCAATGCACGAACCTGCAGCCGGCAGAGACGCTAGAGCAAGAGAATGGAGTGGGAGAAAGGGGAATTTCCATTTTTCTCTTTTCCTTTGAAGCCAAAAAAGAACGAGGCTGATCTCAGGGACCGTAGAGAGACAGACAGAGACGGAGACAGATATATCTTGACCACCCGGGCCCGGCGCTCATGGTCTGACCCGATCCTTTTGTCCTTTTGATTCACTAACAAATCTGCCGGGTATCATTCTATGAATTGTTGACTTTCCAGACCATTATCATTGACTACTATCCTCATTTACTATCTCTTTTCTCTATTGACTGTTGTTGTTTGAATAACACTCATCTCCTCATCTCAACTTACAACAAAGACTCAACCTCATCTTGGATTAGAATATTGATATCACACCGTTTTGCATCATCATCAATATTGATTACGCCGGCACTTGACAGCACCAGCAGTTATCAAATATCAGAGACGGATCTACGAGGCTAAAGTCCTCCGCGACATGCGATTACAATGGCGTCCTCAACAGAACAATTATTTCTCGCCATCTTGAGAAGTGACCACATTAAGGACTCTCTTCTTCCTCACCTCTCATCCAATGATCTCTGCAACATCCGTCAATCCTCGTCGGCTTGCTGCAACCTCCTTACTAAGCGTATCTTCACCCGCCTACACGTCTCCTTCTCAGCCTCGACATTTACCAAGTCAGCTCGAGTGGCTGCTCTCGCTCGTATCGGTCATCATATTGAGCATCTTACCTTCTACTTTCCCCATTCTGAGGCTACTTTCCTTCCTCCTCTCATTCATCCAGTTTCTGGTAACGAGATATGCTTCCTATATACTCCTCACACGAGCATGGGTTCTGTTCTCTCTCGGCCCAAGTACGCCAACGCTGAGCTTGGTGACATCCTTACGCAACAATACCCTCCTCTCTTCCATGCCGCCACCAATGTCCCTAGCTTTATCAACGCCATGCACAGTCTGACCAACATGCGCCATCTTACTATCAGATGTCCTGGCCAGGATCCTAGAGAGCGGTATCGCCGTGACATTGTCGACTATGCTCTCATCAGCTTGCGTATCTCCCTTGAGCGTGCTCCTCTAGAGAAGCTTCACAAGCTGTCCCTTTCTCAACTGCACCCTGCGGCTTTCAACTACCTTCGTCACGTCAACGGCTTTGGAACAGTCCCATCAGCTGGAAGACGCTGGCGCCAGATCAACAAGCTCTCTATCTCGGTAGATGCTTGGGACTTTTATGGAACATCGCCAGGTCGTGACCATTTGAAGATCTTGGACGAATACGTCCGCACATTTGCCCCCAACCTAGAGAAGTTCGCCTTCACATGGCTTGGTCGCAAAGGGCCTTGCCCAGTTGCTCTAGCTTCTGACCCCCTCTTCTCACCGCCCCGCGCCTCCAAGAAACTTTTCCACGAGGTTACATCTCCTATGTCTCCCTTACCCGAGACTCCTGGAAAGGGGGCTATTTACTTCCCGAAATTGCGATACCTTCAAGTTCGCAACACTGTTATGAACGCCCCTCAGCTCAGCAACTTGATCAACTCACACCGCCCAACAGTCAAAGAATTCGACTTCGAGAGCGTCGTTCTTGCTGATAACGGTAACTGGGACGATGTCCTTGCGCCCATCGACACTGATGATTCCTGGTCTCGAAGCAACAGCATGGCCGCCCAATCAGAATACAGTCTTGTCACAAGCCCCAGCTCAGAACATCTTCCTAGCCCAAGTGCTGCTGTAACTGCCGCTAGTCGTGAGCTCTTCGACATGGACCTCGGTGGTTTCCCCTTCGGTGACATTGAAAACGAAGTCGTTGATGACCCTACTGAAGAGATCACTGCCAATGAACAGTTTTCTGCCCTTGTATATGAATCAGATGCTGGATTCAGCACAAAACTTAGAAAGAAACGCTCTCGTCGCCGCAGACGCAAGCATCGCAGCAGTGTTGAGGATGCCCCTGAAACACCATCTCCTTCACCCAAGTCCTCCCAACACTCCCTATCACGCCGCCACAAGACCTCTCGCCCTCGACTCCAACCTTTTGTGGAGGAACAAATCCTCCGCCCCTCAACTCCTGTCCCCAACATCACCGCCCCCATCTTGATCAGTGATCCCCAGCCTGTGCTGCTACAACCCACAACTTATGACCCAACCGCAAGGAAGAATCCCAGTCGAGACCCGGATGAAGGCATTTCTCCAGTTCAGCGCAACATAGAGCAGGAAGAGGCCCACCGTCTTCTAGCTGAAGATGCTGTCGCGAGAGTGAGCGCCTTGCAAAAGGCCAAGGCCGCTGTCCTGTCCAAGCTGAGCCGCGAATTCTGCCATAGCAAGAAACCTCGCGTCGGTGAAGCTAACGCATGTCGCTTTCTGGCAGGCCGGGATATTGGTACGGCATTTGGGCCCAGCATGGTCATGGAGGATCGAAGAGCACTGGAGAGTCGGAGTGTATTAGTACCCCTGATGTTCAGTCGCTCATGAATTGAACGCAGTACGAGAAATATGAATGAAATGATGGCGAGCTCCTGGAAATAGTGGGAACACTCTTGTAATAACGATACCATGTCCTTCGTTTCTTGATGTATTTACTATTAGTATTTCTTTCCACTGAAAACGAATATTATGTTATGACCAATGTCTTCGTTGCCTCTCATCATAAGCATGCTTAATTATGAACTTTCCTTCCTTATTGTCTCCATGGCCTTAATATACTCCGAGACTTCTTTCAGGCCTGTGAGCGTCAAGTCCCTCCTTCGCCCTTCAATGACTACAGTTGGCACGGCATCGATGTCCATACCTGTACTTCTGATCTTTTCTTTGGTATCCCTTTCACCTCTGGACTTATCTTCCACCAAGCTCTTTGCCATTCCCTCATCTATACCAGCCTCAACACATGCCTCGATCAACATATCGTCAGAACCGGGATGTCTGCCTTCCGCAAAGTACAACCTAAACACCGCGTCCACGAGCTTGTTCGTTACTTTAGCTCCCTGGGACTCCTGAACTTGTTGGATGACCCGATGCCCAGGAAATGAGTTACCGGTTGATCCCGTAAAGGCTATGGGAAGTTTCAGTGGCTGCGCAAGTGAGAGCATATGCTCTTCGAAGATTTTCTGGGCCTCTCGATTGTCATTATGCTTCTTGTGTAGAGCATATGCAGCTCGGTCAGGGATGGTTTCAGCACGGTTTGGATTAGGCTGATAAGATGCGAAATGGAGCTTGAAGGAGATGGAGGATGAAGAATTCGAGGAGCGGAACTGAGCCAGAGCCTCATCGAGACTGTAGTAGAAACGTCAAACGGTTATTAAAGTCAAGGTGAGCCAATAAAGATGGGAGATGTTACCTCCTCTTTCCAAGGTATGTCCTGAGATGCATTAGCCATGTTTCTGCTTCTCTTCGACAAGCTATCATACCAAGGACAAATGGTGTCCATGACGAAAGTGATTTGAGACTGGTACATAATGAAATGCGATAGGAGGCGAATGAATATTGTATCTCTAGTATCTGGCACTCATTGAATGACTGAGATCGCTGAATATAAATGCGGGGAAATTGCACCAAGCCTCCGGATCTATAACGGAACGGAACGACTAATTCGAAAGAGACCCCACGCGTAAGGATAAGTTTCATTCAGGATGTATACATCTTTTCACATCGGATATAAGGAACCATTGGAACTATAAATGGGTATCTCGGAACATGGAATGTATATCGCTGTACTTAGTCAAACGTCATCTTCGTACCCGTATGCTTCACAACCGCGCCCGTCAGTCTCGCAACAGATATATCCTCAGCCTCCTTGAGCGGTTTCGCAACCTCCCCATGAGCATAATTACTCTCACGCACTGCGCCATTCGTTTGATCATACTTGCGCGGCGGAGGTCGACCTCGTGGGTTACTGTCCTTGTCGGGAAGTGCCTTACGATCCTTGCCGAACCGCTTCTTGTACCGTACTTGGTCATCCTCGGCCAACTCCACCTTGAGCTCGCGACCCAGCATTCGGTTTACCCACCACTTGCGTGTCTTGAACTGCTTCTGCTGCGACTTGTCCTTCTCCTCATCGTCCTTGAAATCGTCCTCTGTATCGACTGCCTCTTTAATTTTGACGAAACCTTTGACGGCCCATGCAGCAGCATTGGGGTTCTGGAACTTAACCCAACCAAAGCCCTTGCACTTCCCAGTATCCTCGAAGGTCGCAACCTTGGCCCATTCGATCTCGCCGCACTTCTCAAAGTTTCTGTATAGGTCGTCCTCAGTTGTTTTGAAGCTCATATTGCCCACGAAAATCTTGCGACTGGCATTGACATCTTGCTTTTGCTCCTTGCTGGTCTTTCCCTCATTGGCGATCTCTTCTGTGGACTCAGGCTCCTTTTTGGGCCGACCCTCAAACGATGTCGCATCCTTGATGAGAAGTTTTCGACCATCAAGGTCACTCTCGGTCAGAGAGATAGCGGAGACTTTAGGACCGATTTCCGTAAAATCGACGTAGGCAAACCCCTTGTTTGCTGGCTTGACGCTCTTATCCCGGCCAGGTTCCTTGTTGGTTGGTAGCTTGACCCGAGTGATCATCTCTTCAGTGATGACGCCTCCGGAGTTATCGACGAGCCACTTGCGCAGCTCCGTAGCCGTGACATGAAATGGCAAGTTGCCGATCCAGACGCTGTGCTCTGACCGAGCGGCTTTCTTATCCTTGCCATCTTTATCGCCCTTTTTCTCGTCATCGCTATCCTGTTTCGAGGGCAATGACTTCCCCTTTTTGAGCGCACGCTTTGCACGCTTGGACGGGGGCTCGGGTGCGTCTACGTCGACTTCGATTTCTTCGAGTTCGATCTTGCGCTTAGAAGAGGATGTGGCGGCTTCAGTCTCTGCCATCTCGGCAGCTTCTGTCGATTCGACCCGTTCAATTTCGATAGTCTTCTCGGGGTTCTCGGTCTTTAATTCCGACCTAGAAGTTTTGGGCTTCTTCTCTTTCTTTTCCTTTGTCGCCATTGTGGTGGTGATGGCTGATAGACGAGTCTAAGGATAAAGTCGCTAGAAATTTTCTGCCTGTTCTATTGCGATAAGAGATAAGAAACTCGGAGATGTGGGTCCGCCGCGCCGGACCCTTGAAAATCTGATTTCCTCCGATGGTGGGCCTGCCAAGTACCGATTATATGCGTTGTCCGTTGTCCGCTGCATTGAAAAGAACCAGCCCCTGGAATTAGGGAGAAGTTTACAGATTGTTTAACATGGGAAAGACTTTATTAGTGAAATTCTGGTGAGCGTTGACCGGGGAATCAACTTCTCAGCGTTATCCCGACTCCAAGCACCTTACCTCATTCAACCTCTGAAAAAATGATGAGAAGGGCATACAAGGGCAGTTATTGAACTGTGCTGAAACGCGAGACTGGCAGTGAGATGAATAGCCATCTTACCAGGGGTCGACAATTTTCGGGTATCGATGCTTGCGGATGGGCGCAGTGGCATTTGGTGCCTGTACACTATTGGGAAGTACAAAGGCAGCGATCTTCCTGGCTGATGCCATTACAGAGGATCCATAGTTTGCTAACTTGCCTGGTAATAATAGTATAGAAGGGAAAATAATTAAGGCTGGTGTCAAATATAAGAATTTACTGTCAGTCACATCTTGACAACCAAGACGAACAAACTGGTAATCATCCAATATCATTCACCGCCTGGACGGCACTAGTCGTCCAATATACCCGTAACAGGGGTTTCGCTGTCTCAGAAACATCCCAAACATCCAATGGCAGAATTTACCAAGCAAAGTTGTGAGTGAATCTTACCACAGGTACGGCCTTGTATAGGAACTATGCCATCCATTCCGTGGCTTCATTATAATTAGTATCATTTACCTGCGGCTCAACCACAAGCTATCACGATCATGCCTATCTATCGACATCGTTGATAAGGAGGTGATTGATGAGAACATTCACACCCGTAACTTGTTGTTCCGGGGCCTGAGAGATACAGGCCCGACATACATCGCCGAGGCCGTCGCCGGCCGAAGCCTGGTGTTGGTGGCCGAATTAGGGAAAGGACCCGTTCCGGCTCCATGAAGACGGCCCGGGCTTAGTTAATCTTAACTTTGCCGTGGTGTTGATTGGTGGGTATGCCATGAAGACCCCCGGCGGATTTCTAATCCTATACCGCTTCTGACATATAAGCTGTGAAGAAAATACTTGAATTGACGCTTAAAGAAAATTTGCGAGAGTCATGACATAGAATTGTAGACCCGGCCAACGCGGTGAAGGAAAATTGAAACCAACCAGCAGCCACTTGAGCCCAAAAAGGTGCTAAATTAATACTGGGGACCATGAAGATGCCCCTCAATCGGTCCCTGTTCACGTGTGGCTACCAGGCCTGGGCGGCTTGCGACGGGGGCCTCAGGTGTGGCCAGAGCGAATGAGATGCCTCGTGACCCCCCGTCGACCTAGGCCCAGGCAAAATTCACTAGCCCCAGACAACGGACCAAAAACACTGGAACCTTGGAACTCTCCCTCATTCAAAGCCTGACCAACCCCAACTTCACCAGTCCCGTCCACCTCTTCATCCTCCTCCACCATTTTAAAAACCCTCTTCTACGCCATTCACCCTCCGCCACGATTCCTTTATTTCACTCGACATATCGTATCGCTCGGGATAGCAATTCTGCCAAGCAAACGCTTCCATCATATATTCACAGTGCTTAACGCTGACTCCCGACCCATTTGTATTCACGCAACCGGCGATAGAATTTGGAACTTTGGTTCTTGACGTCCAGCACTACGAGACCACCGCTGGTGTCTTAACGGCCAACACACAAACCATCTTTGTCGGCAAACACATTCGTCACCAATTTTGGCTTAGCCAGCTTGCACTGTCTTTGAGCGATTTATTCATTCATTGATTGTTGAACAAGGATCGTTCCCGAGTCCCATCGGATGCTTTTGGAACTTGCGACAAAATGAACGTTCTGCTCTCGCCTCAGCCTCCTGTCTTCCCTCATCAACACGAAAACCCTCGTCTCTCCCCTCAGCGATCCCGTAAGTGCTATCGTGCCTCGATCATTCCCCATTCGAGATGCGATAACTCGCTCAACTCTTCTACCTAACTGCTCTTCGCCACTAACACACTCAGTGCCTCCCTTTCACAGTATGGCCTCTCGAAAGCGCAAAGCTGACGAGGATGGTGATGAAACCATGTCACCCAGGAGTTCTCCTACCATCTCTGCTCGGCCTCTAGCTCGACCATCGAAGAAAGTTCGATCCAACGAAGTCATCGGTCGACCTCTTGCACTTCCACGACTTCTCGAGACTCTCGATACTTCTCAACTAAGAACCGTTCTTGAGCGTATATGCGAAACCCATCCCGATATTGGCCATGAGGTTGTCTCACAAGCTCCTCGACCTTCCGTTCCGTCTGCCCTGCAAGTTTTGCAAGGTTACGAGGCGAAGTTGAAGGATGCTATTCCATACGGCGAAACCAGCCCGGAATACACCTACTATCGGATCAAAGAGCCGCTGGTTGCTTTGATTGACGCACTATCTGACTTCACCCCTCAATTTCTCCCACCAAATGAAACCCAGCCTACCAAATCACTTGAATTCTTGGACGAGGCCACAAACATTATTCATAGACTTCCCAATTGGGAACCGCAGACATACCGACACCATAAGGAAACTGCATATGAAGAAATATCGAAGGCATGGGCACTCGTTATCAACGAGGCTGGCAAGAGGGCTGGTGGTCTTAATTTACATACTGGAGGATGGGACCAAATTTTGTCTCGACACAATGAACAATCAGGTGATCGTCTTGCCTCAGCAATCAACGCCATGTCCACGAGTGTTGGATGGATAGGCGCCAATGCAAACCCAGGAGCTGGAGGGCCCTCTGACCCTAATTCTATTCTCAACCAGCTCATGTCTGGTACCTATGGAGCTCCCGTTAGAGTTGGACCCTGGTAGGGACAGTTGTGACCTGGAGCTCTCCAAGATAATGATTGCATATCGCGGCGCACCGGACGGGTCATCTTCGCACATATTATGACCAAATCATTACGACGACTTTCATTTGGCAGCATTGGCGGCATAGACTTGAGGCACCCATTTCTTTATTTTACGGCAGGGTGGTTGGCGTTTTGCGTGCGTTTTTTTTATATCCCTTTCCTTCACTTATGAACCAGTAGGGATTACTGTTATACGGATTGGTTGATTTCCCAAGCAACCCCGACAGCGCAGACAGACTGCGTGTGCCTGTATGTAGAAATTTGATATATATCGTTTGTTATCTTCACAGTCTTGGCAGAAAGCTTGCAGGCAGTTCTCCGCGAACCTCATTTAATTGGTCCTTGTGATGACCACCACTGGATATGTGTCGATACAACCTGTTGATATGCCTGCATGTACTTTTTTCTGCCAGCCAAATATGTCACCCTGACCAGGATATATCGTGGAGTGAATAGTATCCGTCTTTCAGATCTCATGGAGTTATCCAGACGATCCGGCTCTATTCCGTCCATATCATTAAACTGAAAGGGAGAGACTGATAGCCGCATCTAGGCGACCTCAATGCATTGAATGTTTGTCAGATAAAAAAGTTGTTGAAACTAGCTTATTCAAGCTACATTATCCTCAAGTAGAAACATCTATAGCTAAAAAGGTCCAAGACAAACACTATGTTATGTAAAGTAGGTAAGCCCTCATGGGTATTTGTACCCCAATTGCGTCTTGAGCTTCGTGTACTTATAACCCTCCACTTTCAAGAAATGGCATTCCTCTTTGAGATGTTCTCCCTGTCATCGAGATCTTTTCTTGAGCTTGAAGCCGATAACCTTGGTATTAAAACTACTGTCACATGCCTTAGGGAGCAAGAAAACTTCTGACCTGAACTGAAGATGCCAAAATTATCAGCCATCTAATTCAAAAGCCACTGATTATCTATACAAAATTTACGGTAATCCTTTTGTTATCATGTAGGATAGAAGCCTTGAGTTCTCTCGCCTCCCAAAGACAAGGTATCGAATCCATGATGGAGGTACGGAGGTCTAGGAACAAAAAGTTGCCTAAGTCATTTAATTTGAAGAGGTAAATTCAAGGCAGCTCGAGACATGAGGGGCAATCGTGGACCCTCGATGGTTACAGTTGCACAACAGGAATTCCGTACTAGGTTAGTCCTTCTGACGGGCTACCTTACCGACGAAGGTGCTCCCCGAGTGGTCTTGCCTAAGCAGTGTCACGTGCTCTCCCGTCACTCTGAAGTGGAGGCGCGACTGCCTGGGATTGAACGTTAACGCGCTCTTGCTCATTTATCAATATCAAGCCCGCCACTGCTGGCGAAGTTTTGCCCTCAACTCTATACTGTCTCAATTTTGATCTATTACTACGAACCCTCATTGCTGACACTTTCCGAGTTCTTCATGTGTACATAAATTTTGTTCTGTGTTCAAGCATTCACCATGCCTGCGTATGTCCCCAGACGTGCCGCGTTTAACGTTCTTAGCACTAACGGTTTCCCCAGCCCAGGCGATCAGCACACTGCAGTGACGAATCCCTTCGAGGAGCCGCGTATACGAGTCGCCGAATGGGCTGCCAAGGACATTGCAACTATCTCAGCGAAACTGGATAAACAACTTGGCCCCGAGTACATTTCTGCCCGTGCAGGTCCTGGTGGTACCAAAGTCCATTACCTAACTGCTGAGAAGTGTATCACCTTAGCGAATGAAGTATTTGGCTTTAACGGATGGTCGTCCTCCATTCAAAACATTCAGGTTGACTTCGCCGACGAAAACCCTCAAACACAGCGCGTCAGTATCGGTTTATCGGTCATCGTCCGAATTACACTACGCGATGGCACCTACCATGAGGATATTGGATACGGATCCATCGAGAACGCAAAAGGAAAGGCAATGGCTTTCGAAAAGGCTAAGAAGGAGGGCACTACCGACGGACTGAAACGCGCCTTGAGGAGCTTTGGTAACGTCTTGGGCAATTGCATATACGACAAAGACTACGTGAAACAAGTCACCAAAATGAAAGCCGAGCCCGTTAAAAAGTTCGATCAAGACAATCTCCACCGCCACGCCGACTTCATCAAGCGTGATGTTATAAGACAAGAACCCGCCGCGCCCGCTACTTCTGCCGCGCCCGCTACTTCTGCCGCGCCCGCTGCGCCTGTGGTCAAGACAGAGCCGGTGCCGCCACTCCCTGTTGCAGAGTCATTTGACGATTATCTTGGAGGTATCTTGTCCTCCGATGGATTTGAGGAAATCGAGGCTGAATATCTGTAGAGCTCGACGAGGCAGACTTCTGTGTTCCAGAAGATGGCCACCCGGACGAAATTATGCTTTCAACATCAATCTTGGGCCAATCTGCAAATGAGAAACCCGCCAACAGAACAGCAGCCCAACAAATTCAGCAACAAACTGGCAGGCCGAATTCTACTGGACCTCCGAATCGAGCACCGCAAACTCCGATACATGGACAGCAACGTCCAGCCCCCCCAAATGGTGCAGCCACACTTTCCAATCGCCCACAAGGTGGGCCTTCCGGACGAACAACTCCAAACCAGATCGGCAACCCTCGTCCGCCACCCAATGGACCTCAAAACATGCCCGAAACCGTAGGGTTCTTCTCTGCAAAGGCCGTGAATCAACTACCGGAATCCACTCTAGAAGGTTCGAGTAATGCTCGTCTTGCTTTGCCACAGGGGCAGCAGGCCTTCAACCCCAAGGCAGAAAGTCCATCTATTCGAAAAACCCCTGGCATCGACCACACTTCATCCAAACCTGTTGCAAAGAATGGCCAACATGTTGCCCCGACTAATAGCCAAGTAACAGTGGCACCTGCTACACGCTCTAACACGAATAGCTTTACCCCAGTGCGACCATCCATGTCCAGCTCCCAGAGCGCACGTGGAAATGTCATAAACCCTTCGCTCGATCAAACTCGTCGAATTGGCGCCCCTTCTGGTCCAGGCAGTCCACTCGCAAATAGGGGCAGCTATCGACCCCCAGCAATGAAACGACCTCCTCCAGTGGATGGTAGAACTGCACTAGCCGACCTCCCTGCTAACGGAAATGGAGGGACAGCACCAACTGTGGCAAGCGGATTGGAAGCAAAGCGACAGAAGACGGGATAGGCCTTTTAGGTCGAATTTTGGGTTCAGACAGGCAATGAATGGCATGATCGCTAGGCGTAACGGTGTTTGCAAGATTTGTATTTGTTAGGAGCTCAGGTCTGGGATATTTTTTTAAGGAATCAAATAATGATCGGAATGCAACTTGGGCTCTCGAGTTAAACGTCAGATACCATTTCCTGTCTGTAAATTACGATCTGACTTGGTGTGTTGTAAATAAGTATAAATGTCGAGTTATGTCCTTGAGAATGATATGGCAATCAATAGATGCTGCTGCTCTGTGGAGTTTCTGGTACAGATGTCTCTGATCATCATTGGTGCGTTGTTATTTCATCTATCATCCTATTATTACATGGCAGCATGGCAGCATGGCTAAGCCTAGTTGATGTACATGTGCTTCATCCCGAAGACATTCGAGATGCTCTCTTCAGGGTGGAGAAAGTGTTTCATATGTCTTCTTGTTGCTTTCAGACAAGCTTAGCAAGTCCTGATTGAGCCTGTTTCACTGCATGTGGAAAACCAAGCTTGCCCGCCATTTCGATACACTGCTTGTACTTCTTGCGAGCTAAGTCATTGTTGCCCAGCATGGCTGCGACATCGCCCCAGTTACACAAAGCAACAGCGCAAGCCTCGTCGCATTCCTCTGTACGCTCGTCGCCAGTAACATCCTTTGCATGCTTGTAAGCGTTCTTGGCCCAGTTCTGCGCAGCTTCTAAGCACTCTTTTCGAGTCGCGGGCATGGCAGGGTCATGCAGCTCCTTAATCATCTCGGAGGGCTCGCTGGTAGGCGGAACAAATATGGGATGTTGGGCGAAACTTGCAGCGAGGTTGTTCATAATGATGGGGCGGTGGCAGGGCGTTTCGCAAAGACGAAGAGCTTGGAAGAAGAGAGGGATCGCGAGGTGGAACTGGTTCTTGCGCTCGTAGTCACGACCCAAAGATTCCATAGCGCCACCCATTTGTTCAGGGTTTAGCCAGTCACCCTCTCCAGGCTTGATACCCTCCTCCTTGCGGCGACGGAATTCTTTTAAAGCGGTTTCAACAGCCCAAATGAGGTGCTTCTGAGAGCTGTCAGGGTCAAGAACGTGTTCGTCTGCGTATAGCTCTCCAAGTTTGATAGCAATCCCAACAGTCTTAGTAAGAAGACGTTGCCTCTTATGCCATAAGCTTTCGGGTACGAAGTCCCCGTCAGTCGCTTCTTGCTCATTGGGAGAAGTGGCATCGTTCGCAACATGGGTTGAAGAGGCCTCAGACGTCTCGGATGCAGGCTTGACAAGTCTGCCGTCATCGTTGACTTTGCCTTCCTTGACGGAGTGCTCCATAACCCGAATCCACCTGTTACAATCGGCAAGGATGCCCTCAAGAACCTGCAAGCAGCCGCTGTAATTTCCGATCTTCTGCAGCCAGTGTGAAGTCTGGATACGAATACCAAGAACTTCGTCAGAGTAGGGATCTAGGCCATGCTCTGCGCATTGATCCATGGCGCGCTTATAGTACTTGAGAGCGAGTTCGGAATCGGGACTGATGTTGGTATAGTATAGAGCTCGTCGTAGAGAGTTTGCGATGGGCTTTGGGTATCGTGTGAACTGGTAGTGGTAGAAGTAGTTGAAGTAGAGGTAGACGGTGTATGCGCCAATGACTGACACCACGCCGAGGCTGATATCGTTACCATAAGGAAATGGCCAAGGGTGCGCTCTGGGACTCACATGAAGATTCCTAGTGTTGTTGCGCCTGGGCTCTGTCGGAACGCTGTCTTGATACCGGTTGGACTCATGGCGACTACAAGACTACGTAGGCCAGCAGCAAGAGCACGACCAGCGAATTGGCGGAATGTGATCTGTGGTGGTGTCGGTTGACTTTTCTTGGGTAACTGGTTCTTTCTGGCTTCAAGATCTCCATCATGGCGATTATTTGACGAATTGCTTGTTTGGAATCGACGCTGGTCCGGCCGGAGGCCAACAATAGTGTAGAAGTTGACCGTGGCTGTTCGTGAACGTAATTGGACGGATAACAGGCCGGAAGCTGGATGCTGCCAGCATCTCCGACGGAGGGGTCTCAGCGATGCAACTGCTGATACCGACATGGTAAGCCGGTTGACGAGTCCCTCGGCGAGCGATGGCCGGGGGTTCTTTTTGTATGGTTGTGGTGGTGATGACAAGCGTAGAGATTGAAAAGCTGTAAGTGGATGCTAAGATGGAGCTCATCATGATTGCGCACAGACCTTTTCTCGGACGACTACTGGCCTGGGCGTTTCCAATCAATGAGATTCTTTAGTGGAGGAGGGCAGCGTCGGAATCCGCTAATAGCTGACTTGGCCGAGGCTTTCTGGGCGGGAAAGTTCAGGGTCATCTTTGGTTTTGGCGGGGGAGGGGAGAGATTGCATATGACGGAATCTGGAGAAACGTCCTAAAACCATTCAAACCTATTCCCTTGCTACTCAATCTTACACGATAATCACAAGTACAACCACAATAATGGCTGGAAAGTTCGAACCTAAGGTTCCTGTGAACCTCGATCCCCCAAAGGACGACATCATCTCTCGAGAAGAGCTCGCTAAAGCCAACGGTACGGCCCGCCCCTCATGATGCTCAGTAAGGCATCATGTTGGCTTTGACTTAATCTTGTATCTGGGACTTTGAATTGGACATTGCTAATCTGAAAAAGGTGCGGATGGAAACAAATGTTACGTAGCCATCAAGGTATGATCTCCCATAGCAAGCAACTTGCTGCATGATCCATCTGATGTGAGCACGACTGATCGCGTCAAACACAGGGCAAGGTTTACGACGTTACTGGAAACAAGGCTTACCTTCCTGGAGCTTCCTACAATGGTAAATCTTCTAATTGCATATACTACAACACTGGATACCTAACTGCTACGACTAGTCTTTGCCGGTAAGGATGCCTCGAGAGCGCTCGGCAAGACTTCGACCAAGCCAGAGGATGCACGGCCAGAGTGGCAGGATTTGGATGAGAAGGAAAAAGGCGTGTTGAATGATTGGATCACTTTCTTTTCAAAGCGGTACAACGTCGTTGGTGTTGTTGAAGGTGCCACGAACTTGGACTGACTAGCCGAGTGCCCTCCGAGTACTCAAGCCAAGTTATAAAACCCCCATCTTCATTCTAATCTGTCTTTTTTGTGGAAAATAAGCAGTGATTCGAATTTCTGATTCTCCGCCGTCATAGGCCCATGGAAACTCGAAGGATCTAAGATGCAGTATCTCGCTCAACGACTGGTCCTATACTTTAGCCGACATGCTGAGAGACTATCTCAAGACCGATCACACAAACACTCACTTCTCTCGTTCAAGCCACAGTGTGCCCTTGTATACTCAACCGAGACAAACCTGATCTTGGGTAGTAGATCCTCCGCTTTAAGTCCACCCCCTCCCAACTTTCATGTTTTGTCAACTTAGTGCTCTCACACAAGCAGCGTTGCACAAAACGGGACCGCAGCGCTTCTATCTTATCCTTACCATTTCGACCCATCCTTCCGTCTGTGGCGCTGTTTGGGTCCGGTTTGTAGCCTGTCTCTGGTCGGAGAAAAGCCAGGGGTAGCATCTACGCCTGACAGCCCAGTTTCACACGAGTGTTAGTTTCTGGACAGATAGACTTGGACGGCGAAGCTTGAGCACTACGTGTCACGTATGAGATCTTTGGTGACCAAAAAGAGGTTCATGCATGCTTGATTCACACGTGTGATGGGCCTATAATTATCTCGGCGGTGATTTCTACTCATGTATACGAACTGATTGACAAAAATAGAGGTAATGGCGTTTAAGATCACAGAAGGGGTTGAACAAGATGAAATCCTTAGCCAACAGCACTAATAAGATATTCATAACCCAAACTCATAACTCATCGAAAGCCTCCAGACTTATCCGCCATGTCTTTGCAACGACTGTTCCTGATCGTAGTTAGGCTGTGTCTGAGATTCACTTGCCCGGCAAGCAATAGCACAGTTGTCGCAAGGAACGCATTGTCTCCATGACTTGCGAAGGACCTTTACGCCAAAGCATTGATGATAAGGGTCGTTGCGAGCAAAGTGGCAGTATGACTTGAGGCGGAGGGTCGAGTGATTGCATGCGAAGAGAAACTCTTCCCAATCGCACATTATTGTTGTTATGGCAATTGCCTTTGACTTGAATGATCCTGATATGATTTAGTTATTTAGGCGAGCTTCGATAATAGGCAGTAAATTCTTACAAGAGCTTCCTAAGTCGCAGCAAGGAGTCTGAGTTGTGAAATCCAACGTATGAGTAAGTGGATAATAAACTGAAACCGTAAATGGTAGCGAACAGACTTAGTGATAACGACTGATCAGTGGCAAAGGCTGCACGTTTTATAGCAATAGAGCCGACGCCGGCTTCAGAGTTTGTTCATTGAAGTATACTCTCTTATCGTTTCCTCGTTTCCCCAGTTGCTGGGATCACCCAGTTGTCGGGCAAGAGACAAGGGTTCTAGTCTTCATCGTCCAATCGACTTCCAAGATATTCAAGGAACCGACCTATGCGATGGACTATCTGCAACCCAGGATGACATTAGCTGCACATTTTCCTTGCAGCGCTGAAAAGAGCTGGCTGCATAGACAAAAAGTGATTATCCGAACGAGGGGTCAGCGAGGATTCGAGTCTCGTGTTACCCAGTGCGTCTCATGGGAGTTTGTTGACGGAGTTTTCATCGCGTTTCTTCTGTTTCTTTTTTTAATGTTCAAATTGAGCTGGATAGCGTCTTTGGCGATATCTGGAATGCCGTATCAATGAAGAAGCACCGTAATCTAAACATCGAACGAGAACACGAATGCCACCTCTCACTTGGGACCCGTGGGGTATTGGAGTTTCGAATTGATCGAGGGTTCAAGTTGAGAGGGACGGGCATACGTAATAGCCACTGTTGCTGCTGTTGTCTTTCTCAACCCAACGGGTCTCCACATGAGCTGAAGTATGGCCGATGATCCTCGCACGATATACATTCATCCTCCAACAGGCTATTGCCGCCACTTACATTTGAGCCAGACTATGAATAGATATCTTGAATCGTTTTCGTTCAGCCACATTCGGCCTCGAGAATTTTGATCCAGGATAAATAGTGGGATTTTCGGCAAGATGCAGATATTACCAAGGCTAATGAAGAACCGCACGAACGCATGTGGCCAAATCGAGCTGGACCAAAAGGAGTAGATGAGAGAAGAGACAACGGACCACATCATCAAGTTAGGAAGAATGGTGCTTTCCATAGGTAGATAAAGGCGTGGGCCATGTGCTGTTGAGTATAGTGCTGTTGGGTATTCTAGGGACTATCCTAGAGAGGGATATGATTGTGATAAGCTCAGTATTCCATAATAGAATGTATCAACAATTGAGAATAACTGCCAAGTTTTTGATGTGAAAAAGAGCTTGGCGCGCTTGCAATAAGGGACGCTTTCCATAGGCTGACTATGAGCAACAACATACATCTTGAGAATCAATGCTGTGTCGGGAAACTGTAGGCTGAGCTTTTATTCTTTGATTTTTCTTGTGAATTAGGACAGTCAGTCGTATAGTAAGCCGTATGCTCTAATTGTTGATGATAATACAAAATGACGGCAATAGTCGTGATCGTTTGTTTAGTCCTGATGATCGTGGGCGACACGGTAAGTAAACAGATACTGGTTCGAAGCGCCGAATTGTGAAAAAGAACACCGAATGTTCTTATACGGAGACGTTCTAATCATATGCTGGTGACGTATGTAGACACATTATGATCCGTTGCAAATTCAGCCGCATCATTAATAATTGATGGTTCGCAAAAACGCACTTTCAACTAAGTTTCGTCAGCGGGCGAACGCAGGTTGCCTCGCTGGATGCCTAGTATCTTGGGGGTTGAAAGAAGAATGCTGATTGGTTCAAATACATCGCAAAGCCTCAAAGTGAGGCGGTTTGGGGAAGACAGAGTCGCTCATATCTCACTCAGAATTGTACTTTGCCAAATACAATACCTCCGGTCCCATTACTTTACTTTAGTACTTTATTTCATCACAGCGACTCTTCCCTCCTCTATTTCCCCATCGTCTCCCCGCCACTTTCATCTTCATTTGCGCTTCTGCATCCATCCTCCTTTGCCTTCTGCCTTATTCTAAGCCAACCCATAGATCTCAATGCCTACCTACTAACCCATGGCTCATACTACTTTGGCAGTGACACCCTGACGCGGAGCACAACACAACACAACACAACATATACCTAATAGGTAATCGACCATCACTGGTGTAGCTACCAACCAGCTCGCTCAACCACTTGGAGATCTCTTTGGATTCGACCTGTCTCCTTCAGACTCGGTGTTGACTTGACAAAGACCTCACGCTAGTATCTGTCATCAGTCGTCCGACCTGGATCCCTTGTTGGACCCTGGACTCAACGCTTGTTTGCGCTGGACCCAGCTATTAACCTCAGCCCAATGTATGCTTCTTGATTCCTTTGATTCTTCTGATTGCTGTGTCTCTCCTCTGTGTCTCTCCTCTGTGTCCTACCCAGTTCGATCACCAGTGTTGGGTCGAGAACCTTGTTGTCCCTTCCAAAGTCGAATGACCTTTAGCCCTCCTGTCTATCAACTCGGACAGAACATGATGTACTGCTACAATACAACGGCTAACTCGAGGCCCTAGCCGCTCTTGAATCGCTGTGGCGTCTATTGTTCATCTACTCGATCATACCTGGGCTTCCCATCATTGCCACCATTGGTGCTGCTCAGATATACAGTACGGCTCCACATCATCTATATTTATCGCATCCGTTCAATCTGATAGCAACATCGACACTCTGCCCGCAGAATGGACTCCTTTAGCTCTCCACAAGAACAGCGAGACGGCGCCAATGTATCCCCGCACGCGGCTCAACAGCAGAGCTCGAACTTGGCTGCTCTGGGTCAGCAGAGACATCAGACCACGAACCCTTTTTGGCAAAACTGGGCTGGAGATGATCCCTGGAATCCTCTTGCCTTCGGTGCACCCAATGATGGCCAGACCCGTTCGCAACTTATTGGATCCGCCAACTTCCAAACTTCATATCAAGACTATCGGAGCAAACCACTTTTATCAGAATGTGATACCAACCCAGAGGATTCGGCTTACGGCAGCCGCTTGACTCATAGCGTTGGAAACCCTTCTGCATATGGCGAAGATATGGACCCTGATGTCCAAAATTTGGAACCTCAAAATTCGGATGCGCAGCTTGTCAACAGAAACTTAGAAACCCTTCAACTGCAGTGTCAACCAGCCGCCAACGATGCTCACTTATATCAAGACCAATGGGTCCGACCTTATCCCCCCGCAAGCGTTGCAACGGCCCCGGTTGGTGGAGAACGACGTTGGATTTGTGGTGAATGCCAGAAACGATGCCGTACACGTTCCGAGCTAAGGTGAGCACATGGGTTTGACCTCTATTGACCACCCCTTTGCTAATAGAGTCTAGAAAACACGAATTGAAACATTCTCTTCCTTGGCACTGTGACGTTACAGGCTGCTCGCGTGAGAAAGGCTTCACTTCCAAGAACGATCTTGACAGACATAAGAGAACTGTACATAGCGACCGCACTGTTTCTGGTCGCACCTTTGTGTGTAATATTGGCAATTGTGCGAAGAAAAGTAAAATCTGGCCAAGGGCAGACAACTTCCGGTCACATTTGCAGAGAATTCATGCAAAGACATATTCAGCCAATGACGATCTCTCTGAATATGTGCATCGGTATGCCTTTTCTCCCCCTTTCCTTTTTAGCCTCATACTTTGCCCTGGTACCCAGAAGTTAGCTAATAAACTACAGTCCAGTGCCGTCACAAGATCTCGAGGGTGTGGGAGGGAGTGCTATGGCATATCTCCAGGCCCAAGAACAGTTACCTGGTTTGGCCCATCCCTCAACAATTCTATCCTTCCGTGTGTCGTATGGTGAACGACGGGCTTCACAACCCCAATCCGGTACCAATAATCCTCCTCGAGGACCACCCTCTTTATCTTTTGATCGAGATGCATCAAGCCTTGCAACGGTACGAGAAGGTGACGAGAGCTTCGTTCACCCTGACATTGTCCATGGGCGCAGTGCTCTGCCATCGAATCAATGGCCGGTATCCGCTGAGGAGGATGCGCCGGGTGACGATGTCACCGCTTCTGAAGCCGAACAGCCTGAGGATGATGCACTAGAAACTATGGACGGCGTGCAGCAAGGTGAAGGAACAACTACAGACGTCTCTCGTAACAGTGGGGACTCAGGAAGCCAACAGGCTGATGTCAGAATGGTTGATGCTGACGAAGCCCAACGGACTCCTAAAGCAATTCCCCCACACGAGAAAGAAAGTGAAACACCGTCCGATGTGAACCCAGAATCAGCATACGATGACCTTCTTGATAAAATACCAAAAGAACTTATCGCAAGCTATCTGAAGAAGCGGTTCGCAGGCCTCGGAGAGGAGGCTTCAAAACTAGATACAGCGAGCAGCAAGAGCCAAACACACCCTCACAAATGCCAGGAGTGTGACAAAGTATTTCCTCGTCTGTGCGAGCTGAAGTAAGTGTTATTGTCCAACACGCTGAATACCTTGGCTAACAATTTCTATAGGAAACACCAGAAGAGGCATTCAAAGCCATACGGTTGCACTTTTGCCGATTGTAAAAAGACATTTGGAAGCAAGAACGATTGGAAGAGACATGAATCCATTCAGCATTATCAGCTTGAGACATGGATATGTGACTGCACCAAGTCTGATTCTGCTGAGCCTTGTGGCAAGGTTTGCTACCGCCGCGAGAGCTTCCGGAACCATCTTTCGAAGGAGCATGAGATTACAGACACCAGCAAGCTCGAAGAGAAAGTTGAAGGTTGTCGAAAGGGTCGTCACTGCGATGCTCACTTTTGGTGCGGATTCTGTCAGGAAACTGTTGAGATTAAAGAGACGGACAACACCTGGGCGAAACGTTGCGACCACATCGACGACCATTTCTCTGGCCGTCGTGTACCCAAGAGAGACATCAGCGAGTGGATACATGAGAAAGACCACAGAATTGTCCCCTCGGCCCCCAAGGTTGATGAGTCTGGATCCTCATCTGGATCATCCCCATGTGACCCGATATCTCCTCAGAGCACTGTTTCTACAGAAAACAGTGGTGAAGATCGCCGAGGTAGAAAGAAGGATATGTATATGTGGACATGTGTGAGTAGAGCTCCGGCCCAAATTCCAATCACAACTAGACTGACACACTCAAATAGTGTAATTGTGCTGTTGAAAACAGTTTCAGCAACAACACGTTGTGCTGCGAGTGCAACCAACGTTCGTGCAAGAACTGTACTTGGCACGCCATTCCATCTACAAGCGACAGTTAGCTTATTGTGTTCAGTGCGTCAATGTTATACTATTATCTACGGATATTCCTTTTCCTGACTTAGGATGCGAATGATATACCCCCGTCATGTGGCATGTTTGGATATTTACAATTTACAAGAGTCAGAGGGTCATTTTTGCCTGGGAAACACTTGCATTTATAATAGAATCAGTTCGATCTTATCATCGCCTTCCGCAGCTTCCAACAAGGCTAGGATGTGCAGAAATCAAGAGCATGTTGATGCTTTAATGCGCGCCCCAGTCATACCACTGCTATAGGCCCGGCAGTGGTTAGGGCAATTGCAAGCTGCTGAGCAACTTTACTCCTGACATATCACGAATTACTAGTGAAAGTCTGCTCCGGGGTATTACCAAACAGTCCCTGTAGGATCAACAAAGTCAAGAAGAGAGGGGCATCGGCCAACTTCGAGTGCCGTCCGCATGCTCGAATAGTGCCCTAGTGTATACGACGTATTTCCACTTTAGTTGACCACCGACTGGGATGGCGCGGACTATTGTCTCAGTTTCAAGCCACTCCAACAGGCGCCGCGGATAAGCTCCCGCGGCGTGATCAAGAGCAGCCATGAGGCCCATGTGGATGAGATGCTTCAGAGCTGAACCCAACCCACGAGTTGCCTCGCCGGGCATCTATTCCATGTGTGTCGCAGGCGCATAGTGATTCATTGGCGACAAAAGGAACTATTGGTATCGGAGGGGTCAGCCAAGGCACCGCTGTGAGTTTCTGGTAGTTGCTCATTTCCCCAGGAGCCGCGTTGGGTAGTCTACATCACTTGTCATGTTACACAAGGGACCACTAACATGGCCCATGCTCCCCCAACAGGGGCATGGGGTTGAAGAAAGTACAACAGAGTACTGCAGATAGGCTATCTCGCAGGGGTTACCCACGGAAGATAAGATCTGCACCACATTTGGGGAAGAGACCGATCCTCCCGACACTCGAGTGAGCCCAGACATACATCCTAGACATCTCAACGAGTATCATCAAGTGTAATACAGGGGCCAAAGGTCTCTGCACCATCTTAAACATCCCATGAAGAGGGATCGCCATGAGATGGGTCCATCTCGATGGTTGTGGAATGGACCAGCCGAACGACCGAGAGTTTTGGTTCCCCTTACACTTGAGATAGATTTCAAAAGGCTGCTGTATCACTGGGGACAAGTGATTTCAAGCCTACAACGGCGGCTAATGGTTCCGCTTGACATCTAACCCTGACAAGTTGCATTTCCTAATTACATAGTAGTTGAGAGTGGTGCAGCGCTGACTCTGACTCGAGCCAGGTTGTAAAGAGTCTGAAGAGGCTGTGTGCATTGAAGTTTACCTGAATCCACGCACTCGGTTCATCCAGTCAGATCAAGATACCGAGATGGCAGACGTAAGTTTACGTATTCGTACATACAATGGCTCAAAATAGATGAATCCAACATCCAGCTCGCTTCAGCTGAAGCGTAGTACTCGATACTCATTTGGCATACAATATTACGGGACAGTCCCAAGGCTCATATTGCTTCATCCATGTAACATCGCCTTGCAGACATTAACCTTTGACCTAGACAACCCCCATGGCGCGTGCATGCGAATGGAGGTGTAGCTATGGACTAAGCCCTGCTGCCGTATTGTGATGATTCATAATTGATATCCGTCATGAAGAACAAGGCCCGTACCCCCAACCTGCTCCCCGGATCAATAGTGAATTACACAGGTGTCTTCTTCCAAGTCCAGAACTGGATGATGACCCAATTGCTTGTTCAAATTGCTTTATTCTTTCAACTTCCGGTGATAAATACACCAGCTGCAGAGAATCTGCTCTCCATTGAGGGACGAACGTGCTCCCTTATTCTCTCATGACATAACATACATAGGCTAGTACCGACTAGGCGCTGAAGGGATGAGTACCTGGACAGGCATTCTCGAGATTCTGTTGTTGGACTCTTGATTATCAGACTGGAGACTGGGTGTCATTGAGGATCGATATTGACAAGGGCCTTTGTGCCAATAGAATGAGAGCTGAAAGCCAAACCCGTGCGATAAATCAGATTTACCTGCCTCTGTCCTCATCAGTTGCATCGTACGGTGTACACCAAGGTAACGTTCGTGTCAGACGGGATGGGATGGCATGGGGCGGGAACTCACAAACAGTGGAGTGACAGCGAAGACCCAGGTAGCCAGGCCGGGCGAGGTAATGCTTGTAAGTCTGTTGGCTCTAGCAAGCCACTAGCCTCCATTGCAGTATTCATGATTGGTCAAGATCTAGGCGATGGCCGCCTACTTTTTAAAGCTGCTCATCTGTGTAGACTTAGCCGACAAAGGTTTAGTGCGGTAAAGATATTTCCTTGTCTTAAATTAACTAACGTTTAACGCCTGTCGTCGATCCTCCAGCTCCAACTCCAGCTCCAGCTCCAGCTCGCGCTGGAGGAACTCAACCGTGAGTGATTTCGTTTCTTGGAGATAAGGAGGAGTTCGTCAAAACTACCATTGGAAGGAATGTTTCACATTCTCATCTAGTTCTCCAAATTGTCAGCATCTCCGGCCCTGACTAGGTAGGTAGACACACATGATACAGCACGTACTCGTCATGATACGCTTCAAGGGTCATTCTTGGAAAATATTAGCCGCCACTAATCGCGATCCTAACCCACTGACGCGGATTTTACTGGGTTTAACATGCTACAGGCTCTCTCTGACTTGGCGGCTATCCACGCTCACGCAATGATGGCCCTAATCAGAGGTGACCGTCACCAGGAAGAGACGTCTTGCATCAAACTGTTTTAGGCCAACCATCAGCATCAACCTGCCGGAGGATTGTGCTTTGCTTTGCTCCGCTCCGCTCATCCCTGGCCTACCCATTCTCGGGCACAGACATAGTTCCTGCTCTCTAGGCTTATCAACATTCAACGCCAGCAACGCATCGCCATCGCATCACCGTTGCGGCTGCAAGGAATGCTTGGACTTACTCACACTGGCACGTATCCACATTGGTGCAATACTGACATGGCGGCTGAACGGGCCTTGCCGTCCTGTTGCGTGGCGTTAAGCTCACTCACCCCCGTGTGCCTTGGACTAACATTAGCGGCCATGGACATGACCGCCAATGACCGAAGACAATGTCAATATGACTTCTCCCAACGATGTATACCCGTTGTCAATTCGAAAATGTCTGATAGTTATTCGGATTCGAGTGCATCCCACCTGGGACAGAGCCTAGGGGATAACTTCCACCTCACTTAGCAGCTATAGCTCACAAAGTCATCAATCTCCAGTCTCGGCCACCAGACTGGAATTTGGGAACTGTCACTACCTACATCAAGGTACCCTTCAACTTGACGACTCCGTCCCGGCTCGCACACCACCTTCTCCCAAGGATGACAGGGCGAGGCCGCCAGGGTCAGGTCTGGAGTCCCATGCTGCTGCAGGTCGTCCTGAAGAGTAATAGATGGGATCAGCGCAGCGCTCCACTCCCACCGATGCCTCTTCAGGCTGAGGTACGTACTTGAGGCTCTGCTCGACCAACTCAGGGAGTGCCCAATGCCCGCGTCGGCGGGACTCTCCAGATAGGCTGGCGAGACCTTCTGGCCATACAAATCTTGGGGTCTTTATAATCTATTAAGATGCCTGCCCTCGCCCTCCAATATGGCGACTCCTCTCTATTATGGTCAACAGTTCGAGCAATCCTTTTCTGGTCAACACTTTGTGAATTTCGCTTTTTTCCCATTCCTACTTACACCAAGCCTCCCACTCGCCTTGGTTCCCCGAGCTTGCGCTACGGGTGACTTACACGTTCAGCGTCTTGCGTTACCAACTCGCACATTTTGCACTCATTATATACATGCCCATTCACCATTTCAGAGCTGATGGTTCTTAACTTCGGTGCTAGAACTTGAACAGCTCAGTGACACTTTCTCCCGGATTTCTTCGCTCTGAAAGCTTTGGCATACCGTGCTCTTGTTCTTCTTTTCTTTCGCCGCAAGGAGCCTTGCTTACAGTGCCTCTCTAAAAAAGGGGATCTGCTAACATCATGACTTTCCAACCACCCTATGAGAGGAACAACGGAGCTAGGTGTTTATCTAACACACGTTATTCCTCCTATTCCAGCCCTGACTCAATCAACCACGAAGACTTCACCTGCCAAATTGATCCCCTTCTTCAACATATGGCACCCTATCCCAGCCACGAAGGTACCTACTATGGCACCAACAGCATGCAGAGGTATCTGCAGGAGCCTCAGAGCAGCTACTTCATCGCATCATCAAATATTGATATCCCAGGCACTCGATATACCGGAATTTACCCTGATATGAGTTGTCCTGCTCATCAAAGTTCACAAGTCCGTCAGGGCTCTCCAATGTCCTACCAACCATCATCGGCTGCGAGTGGACCGCAAAGTCCCAATTGGACAGATAATGATGCACATGTCAGCACTCTGGGCCCTTCTACGCCGTCCGATGTTGCAGTCTTGTCTCCGAACATCGTTGGTTCGGGGTCTCTGTCCCCTAGTGTCTCCCTTTACGGATTATCGAGTGGTCCACAAGGATGTGTGAACCCGGCCGTCATTGAACCAAGTCAACCCTTTTCTGGAATCAAAGAGGAGCAAGAGATCAATGCTTTCACCCTCGACATGAATGCTGAGTTTGACGGCGTCACTCCCAATTCCATTTACCAAGGTGACGGCTCGAGTTCTCCATCGACTTTCGACCCTTCACCTCCAGAGTTATATCCTCAACCCGATACGAAGGCGGCCTACCCTGATCCTGACAACACGGATCTGGACGTAAAACTCGAAAACGAAGCTGAGACTATCGATTGCGATGATGGTGATGATGAATACAGACCCAACTGTAGAACCAAGTCATCTCGAAATGCCAAAGGTGGCAGTCGACGTGGCCGCACCAGACGACTAAGTTCCAGTACCAATGCTAGCAGAGGAAAGGTTACCAAATCACGACCTGTTACCCACGGTACTCCAGCGCGGAAATTACTCTCTTCGTGTGAAAGCATATTGTGCATACATTGCCAGAAAGTGTTCAACGACGACGTATCATTGCAGAAACACATCAATGCCATGCATAGTCGCCCTTTCATCTGCGTCTTCCATTTTGCGGGCTGTAACCACGCTTTTGCAAACAAAAATGAATGGAAAAGACATGTTTCGGCTCAGCATTTGAACCTACACTACTGGCTCTGTACAACTGGTGCCTGCGGATATTCTTCAACCCCACTGAAATGTGTTTTGGGCACCGCTACGCATTGCAGGGTCTTTAAAAGAAAAGACCTCTACACGCAACACATACGCCGGATGCACGCACCTGAAGAGGTTGCCAAGGCTGACAAGAAAAACAAGACCTTCCCTCCTGACTGGTTAGCTCAAGAGAAGAAGTTACAGGAGGAAGCGTTCCGACAGCGTTGTAAATTGCCAGACTACATGAATTGCCCAGCTCAGGGCTGCACAGCAGTATTCAATAACGGCCACAAGACTTGGGATGACCGAATGGAGCATGTCGCTGTTCATCTTGAGCGTGCCGCCAAGAACGAGGAGCCACATGTCGTTTTCGGGGGTACAAACGACGAGGCTCTCACGGAATGGGCTTCTCACCCCAACGTCCGTGTCATTGTGTCCACTAGCGGAGGTTGGGAGACCTGTCAACCGCTTAAGGCGGCTAAGACCGAGTTATCAAGGCTAACCAGCGTTCATGACGAGGGCCTGGATGAGGACGCAGAAGGTGAGGAATGCTAGAAGTCATGCGATTGGCTTCATACAACCACTACATCATTTCTCAATCTTTGCAAGTTTTGCATTTCACGAACTGATGTCGCAACTGCGTTTTGGTATATCTGCAAATTGGGGTCGTAATGCTGAAGGGTCGCGAACAATGTATTGGGTATGTAAGGGTGTCTCTCGGCATTTCTTTAATTATTATACCACCATCGTATATATACAAGTTCCTAACTATGATAATTTTTGATAAGAATGGATTCATGTTCTACCTTACACAGGCAATGGATACAAGAAGGGAATGAATGCGAGAATTAATAGTTTGGTCTGGTCGTGCTTGGTTTGCACAACGACAGAGTTGCTGATGTCATAACATTTTCTTTTCTTCTCCAAGTTTCTCTCCATATTCCATCATCCAAACTAGTCACTGAACCATTTGTGCTTCTTCGCACGAAGCGTGATGCATTGATACAGGTTGCGTTGCTAAACCACGTTGGGCACGGCGTTGTTGCCGACCTTTGCATGCAAGTGCGTATCCAGGCTCATGAGCTTTACGCCATTCAATGTATTCTTCATATTTTTGTTGCTGAATTGGGTCAGGGTTTGTCGGTTTGGGAACAGGGTGTGGGCGAGGTTGATAACTACTTCCCAGCGTTGAGTTAAAGAGAATCTGAGGCGCTGCAGAAGTGCTCATAAAGTGACCTGATGCAACAGGATACTGTTGCAGAAGAGGACTAAACATTGCTAGGCTCGGCGTATTGCCGAACGTGGCAGGCGTTGGCAGGATTCCAAGTCCAAGACCAGGTAGCACTCCAGGGGTGAGAATATTTCGCACTGGAGGGCCACAATCACCCCCTGGGGATCCATATTTGGCGGGCGGCGATATCTTTGATGAGTAGTTGACCTCTCCTGGATCCTGTTCGGTTGAATTGGCTGTACTTACCACTGGAACAGATGTACTCTCCGTACTGTTGGCACCAATGTCTGGCTGTAGTACGGGAACAGAAATGTCGTCCATGTTATGGGGTGCAGTCATAATGGTGTTTCTAACGGCGTCTTCGTTTCCATTCTCAGTTTGACTTAGCACCATACTCTTCAAAATCTCGTCTTCTGGAAAGTTCATAATTCCCAGGGTTTGCGGTGCTGCCGGGAAACTTCTTTTGAATGACAGGAATTCCCTTGCCCTAGGGTTCAGCCCATGTGTGAGGATATCAGAATCAATTCGGATTCCGGAGTCATTAGATGAGTCCTTATTTCTCGGGGGGTCGCTATAAAGAGAGCCAATACCGGAATCAGAGCTTTGTTGTTTAGATTGGCTCGGCTGCTGGCTTGATTTTGGGCCCCAAGGACAACCATGGCCGATAAAATGCCTGTTTGTATTTCTCTTGGTGTTTTCAGTCTCATTTTTTGACCCTTTCTGAAGCTTCTGCAGAATCTTCATGAAAGCGGCTTTTCTGCGGTCGAGTTCTTCACTCTTTCTGGTTTGCTCAGCTGGCGATGACAAGCCACTGAGTACCTTTGGTTGGGATTTTGCATGCGTGCTACCGATGTTGGCAACAGCTGGGTCCTTCAGCACAGCTGTCCTGGCCTTGCCGGTCCTTTCTTTGTCGAGTTCACTCTCGTTTCCGGCCTCTGGTGGGAAAATATGGCGAGGAGTTCGGCATCTTTCCGCATTGGAGTTATCAGTTCCTTGCATAGTGCTTCGCTGTTTTCTGACCACACGTTGCACGTAGGCAATAGGAGCCTCTCTATCAATGTTAGGGACTGCCGTTCTATGCTCCTGTGGGCTAGCAGCGTACGAAGGAAGGGGTGAGACTTGAAGAACGCGGAGTTGGCGGTCCTTGCTGTGGCCACCGGCCAGGTCGACGTTAAGCCGGATAGTACAGAGTCCACTCATGGCATCAGATGCCTGCACATTATCATGTTCTATACCTCCATGTGCTTGGTTGGTAGAAGACACGTTTGAGACCTTGATATCAGTCTCAGAACCGCAGAGACAAGGTTGGAATTGATTGGAATTGTCAATGAAAGTCCACGGAGATATGTTTCCATTCCTCATATGGGAGATATACCCTCCTTCTGTACCGTTGTTGGGAACCTCGCGACTATGTGGGCTGGCTTGATTTGTGCTGTTGGTTGTGTCAGTAAGGTCAGAAGCACTGAATCCATCGCGTCGACGACGCCAGTCTGGGTTGTTCATTGCTTCAGCAAACTTTGAACTCGCGAGGTTCTCTTCCGAGTATTCCCTCCGCGAAAGAGACGGTGCCGAAGACAGTTCCTCAAAAGAATCATCAGTGGTTGTGTCAGTTGACATCACGGATTGAGCCATTCGGCTTCGAATCCTCTTTTCGTAGGCCATGCCGAAATTTAAATCTTGAGCGCCTCAATGCGTTGACCGGGGGTTGTCAGATGCACCACGAATCCTAATCAAATTGGATCATGAGAAGATAGTCTGCCAATGGTTGCCAGTGTTAGAAATGCCGTATGCTTCTATATAAACACAGAACAAGTGCTTGGTGTAGTATGCTAGTGACTCTTCTGCGTCTTTTCTTGACGGTCAGCAGTGCATACGTCTCGAGTTTAAAGTTTTTAGCCTGCTGATTCTATTTGTCGTAAGGCATTTCTTTCAATTCATCAGAAAACCAAGGTGAGCCTCTAACCCAAACTTGTAGTCTCGGCAGAGGAAATGTTGAGTGGTGCCTACATCGGGTGTCAGTCTCGATTCTTGTATCAGACAACCAAGATCCCAAGTCATTAAAGTGAACCGGTCGGTAACTTTCAGGGCAACATACTGATAGGTAGATACGAGTAATTCAATCGAAACTCGTAAAAGGGAAACTGCGTGGCCAGGCGCTTCGCGGCAAAGGTGCTAAGCTTGCCTCAGAGATGGGGTGCCAAAAAGGGGAACTTGATAAGCTTCGGGGACGATCGCTGACAAGTGAATTCGCTTTTGCTCGGGCGTCTTTGCCAGAGACAATTTGTCTTAATGCTGCGTATAGCGGGATAGATTGTCCAAAAAGGGGCGTTTGGCTGTCTTGCAAATGAAGGCCAAGCTACCTATGGTGGTGAAGATGGAAAACAGCAAATACGTGAGGGGGATCGTGAAATAACTACTTTGATAGCAATGCTGAGAATGTGGAAGGCGCGATTAGAGCAATCATACATAACGGAGAAAGAGCTTAAGTGCAATGACTTTGTCTGTTCTTGCCCCCCAGAAGGACTCTTTCCCTCAGACTCAAAATTCAACTGGGCGACAGAACTGATTCAAGAAGGAGGGAACATCGAGCTCCGACACGGGCAGAAAGGTACAAAGCCTTCGTAACATAGTAGAAATCTGGAACATACTATGGGAAAATCTGATAGACACGTGTTTATGAGCGGAACCAGGCAAGGTGCTTAGATACTTTGGTATTTAGGTAATTAGAGGTATCCAGAGACGGCCAGTAACCCAGTGAAAATTTGAAAGCCCAAAATATTTCAAGAAGAATAAACACTACACAAATAATAGGTAGGCACTCGCTTTCACATGCTCTTCATGGTTCCACAAAACAACTATCCCTGATACTGCTGCCCACCCATGAAAGCAGCAAACGCCCTCTATGACATTGTTAGTGACAGAAAGGACCACAGACAGAAAAATCACTCACTGAGTTCCGGGTTTGCATGTAGACCGTTCCGGGACCACTAAATTTACAAACCAAACCCTCTGCTGAAGCAATGCCTGAGATGATACCTCCAGAGGCAACACGCTCCATTACATACTTGCAGTTCCAGGCAATCAGATGTCCGTTATCCACAATGTACTTCTCCCCCTCGACAAGCTAGTCCATATGTTAGCCCCTGAAAGCAAAAGAAAACGCGTTCAAGAAACCTACTGTTTTGTGAATGATGGCACCGAAACTCGAAACCCACAACAACCCTACACCACTGATCTTATAAACCCAGAGACCCTCGCCACTGAACATAGCCTTGCCCAATCCTTGTCTCTTGAAGTCTTTTATAACACCCTGGGTACAAGCTAGAAATGCATCGTGGCCTACGGACCAGGCTTCCTTGCCTGTAAGACGAAGGGTAGTGATATCACCAAGGCTGTGGGGCGCAAGAAGAATCTCTCCTGGACCAATATATGTCGAACTTGACATGTCACTTCCGGTGATCATCTTCTTCATGCTGAACTTGATTTGGCCTTTCAGAGTAACCGAGGGAGACATGGCGATCATTGCACCTGGCTTGCCAGTCATGGGGCAGCCCATTGCGAGCTGGATAGTGAGAACCGTGTTGGTATCACGGTGGCTAATACGGTAGCTGCCACCATTGAATGTTCCAACGTCATCAGACGTGGCCCCTGCCCCAACGAATTGACCTGCTTCGGGTGCTCCAGACACAGTCATTGCAACTGCTGTTCCAGGCTGCTGTTCAGGTTCCTGCTTGGGCTTCTCAATGGGATATTGGTTATCATCCAAAGGGGATACTGGCGGGGGCGGTTCAAAGTTCTGCTGAGTAGACTGGGGAGTCGCTGCCGGAGGAGTCGCTACTGGAGGAGTTGGCCCAGGCCTCATGGCCAAATTGCTCTGTTGGCCCGGCGCATGATACTGATTTTGCGGGGGCGGAGGTGTCGCCTGAGGCAGGTTGTGCTGAAAGTGCTGTTGATACGCTGGTGCCGAAGTTGGAGGAGGAGGATAGTAGCCCTGAGAGGAACTATGAGAGTGATGCTTGGCTTGTGGAGAGGGAGTCTGATGCTGAGCCTGGGGAGGAGCCGGATAGTGAATCGGCGTCGGCTGGTGGGGAACTTGGGGAGATGGTGTATGTTGAGGAGGAGGAGGATAGTTCACAGCCTGTCCGGGCTGAGGTTGAGGCTGAGGTGGAGGAGGATAGAATTGTGTGCGACTAGCTGGAGGAGAGGTCGGTGGCAGCGCATATTGATGTTGCTGTTGCTGCGGTTGAGGAGCTATCCAGAGATCGTATGGTCAGCTTTGCTAAATGGTCTTTGTGGAGAGTTTTGCGAACCTGGTGAGCTCTGTGTCGCGCCGGGCGGAGCTATTGAGGTGTCATGATCAGTTTCGTTGTCATGATATAATACTCGATGTGGACCTACGAGGATAGTAGTGCTGCTGGCTGGCCATAACTTATAGGAACAATACTACAATGAGTTAAAGAATACAAGAGCTTCTGGACTGGAAGATAAAATGAAGAAGGGAAGAAAATGTTCAGACCCTGAGAGAGCCAGCCCTCTTACGACAAGCTGGACTCTGCTTCCTTTAGCCGCCCGTAACATGTGCCAAGCTAGGGTAGCCCCGCATTGATATCGGGTTCCATCTACCACGATACTTGAGTCTTGGAGTTTGATGATGGAGATACCCGGACGGAAAAAGCTACAGCACTTTGGAGAACATCCTATCATCTACATGTTTCTTGCCAAATGCCTTTCAATATTGTTTCCGCATTTGCTTGTCTCACCATCGAGACGAAACGGCCGCGTCCCAAAAGACCAAGTTCCCGCTACTCATACAACAAATGCAACACAAGCTGCAGCATGCAGGCTGTTTCATTCAAGATCATGCCCAATCACCGAGTGCCATCAAGTCATTGGCCCCTGGCTCAATGAGCTCTGTGGCCATTTTAACGTAAGCGCCTACGCGGGGCACATAGTCAGCGCGTAGCTAGCATCCCCATGAGCCTATTGGTTTGGGAGAAAATTAGCCCGCGACGTTCTCCTCCATTCGGAAGCTCTGGGTCAAGTGCTGTGAATCTATGGAAAAGAACCTAACCTCAGGCTTATAGATTCACCATTAGGTATTCCATCTCATCACGTGGTAAACCAATGAATTTCCTGTTCTTGGCGTGCGGTAGCGACGTTTTACACGTGATGTGATTAGATACTGTTTTTTTTTTTTTGACAAGAGAACGTGAGACCTCAGTTTTACATAGTAACTACCTAGATAATGGAAATCCTGGACCAGCTTTAGCTGAGCAAGTCCTTTAACTGTTTGTTTTTTTGTATCCTAACCAGAGGCGCCAAGTCTCTTTTGCATACCGATCACGAAGACCTTACCCTAAGTTCCATTTGTTTACAACATGCCAAGGCTCGTTACCCATGGTGCCCTCATTCCATCGACATGGCCATTTCCTGGTAGTTTCTGGGTATGTGTTTATTCCCATTGCCAAGGATATGATATGGCGGTTTCAGCTCTTATGCATCGTAAAGTTTAATAACAAGTATTTCCAGAGGTCAACCCCGCCGTTCACGCCCATACAAACGTGTTTGGCTTAGAGCCACAATTCATCTAACATGCGTAGCCAGGCGTCTATGTACGATGAGTATTTCATCTTGCTCTTAGGGCCCGAGAGGCAGTCTGTAAAGAATTTAATTTAGAGAATGCTATCTCCAAAGGAGCGAGATATCAGCCATGAAGCTCCACAAGTTTAGGCATGCAGCACAACAAGCCACTTATGAGAGCCTTCAGCTTGATAAGCGACCATGTTAAGGGTGCCAACTGATGAAATCATCTTGAACCTAAAAGTTAATGGTCAGGGTATTGACCGGCCATACCAGATCTGACAGAGGAGCGTGGATTACTGGAGGCACGATCTAAGATCGACATCGTGGAACATGCTGAAAGTTGACTCACCCGATGACACCGAGATGGTCCATGCTTGTGACGTTGATATGGCTCCATGGCCCGGGAATACCACACCCCGGTAGTTGCGTCCATACCTAATATGGAATTCCTCTTGTGCTTCCCGTGAACAGTTATCTTTTGGCTGACCTATAATAGACTGCTTTTTGAATATGGCTCTTTCTCCTTCTGCCCTTCTACCATGGCCGAACCACCTCCGTGGGCCCCATGATGGCACTCCAGGTGCCACAATGCAGTGATTCCTACAGATTGGATGGACGCTCCGTTCCGTTCCGCTTTGTTGTGCAGGACATGCTCTCCTGCGGTAGCTGAAGAAGCACCATGGGCCTCTTTGGTTGCCACAACAGCCTGGGGCGATTCAAAGGGACCTATGTATTTCCCTAGTCCTAGAGTGCAGCAAGGATCCTCCAGACATTTGAACAACATGGCCCTCGCGTCACAAACCAACACTACCGTTGATTCTTTACGCCGCTCAACCTCGTGGCCGTTGGCTTCGACATACCAAGGCGAGGCTGGCCAATACGGCCGTAGGTAAACTTACGAGATACCCGAAAGAGAACCAAGGCGTCGTAGATGTATTTTAAAGTTTGACTATTGAAAGCAGGGGAGATTTTGTCCCTAACTGACAGGTTTGATAACCGAAGCCCAGACGCCACTTGTGCACAAGGATGGTATTTATGGCTGGTGGTGTTTCAATAGCAGCCTAGACGTTCAAGTTCGCCGAACCACCTCTCTGGCGCTGTGGATGTTAAGCTGCGGCTACTGTTGATGATAACGCTTACCAAAGTTTGGGTGCGAGGACCACTGGAAAAGCTTGAACTAGAGAATGAACACCAGTGTACATATTATCAGATCGTATTACAACCTGTCAAATGAACGGCTTTCAGCCTCATGCAGGAACATCCACAAATGATCAACATCATAGCGCAAAAGCCATGTAATCTCCGTCGAGGCGAGAAGCATGCTTTGCCGTGACGTCGAAAGATCAGCAGTGTTCTCGCATAGAGGTTTAGCATGTCATCACCAGGGGTCCAACAATAGCGTCTTTGGACAGAGAGTCCATCTCACACTCCCCGAAGAATAAAGTGTGCATCTTTCAAGGAATCAACACGTCACAGGAATTTCATCGTCAGGGTGGAACGAAAGCTCCGAAATATCTCCATCAAGCCAGCGATGACTCTTCCCAAAGAAGATGACCAATATGATATGTCATAAGGATAGCTGGTAAGGTTCTTTCAGCAATGTAAGCTGAGGTCCTGGCATGATTAATAAGAATCGTATAAAAAACCGTTAATAGTTTGGCCAGCACTAAATTCAACAAATTGGCTTGCCTTCCTGAGTCGAGAAGCACCATTTTTAGAGCCATCATGGCGATCGAGATGCCAATTCCGAAAGGCTTATGACTACCTGCTAGATAATGGACGAATGGCGCTTTTCACAAAAACAAGCTCTCATCGAACAGAAAATTCTACTAAGTCTCCGAATCAAACATTTGCATGGCATTTGCGCCCGCTATACTTCAGCCAGGTCTTCCCGTGCGTCGCATCGTTATACCTGGGTACTCGACTGCTCTCCGCAGAACAGCCTAGCCTCGAGATTCATGCTAATAAGCGTAGGTGGCCTAGAACTTCCCGAGAGAGATCAGCGGGCTAAAGTGGATAGCAGATCGTAGATGAATTTCTTCCAGATTAGCTCAGTGGTTGATAACTTTATTACTTTACTTCCTAGTACCTGTGATCTTACCCTCTAGAGGACAGAAATCGTAGGACTGGCCTCCACTAAGATCTAGCTACCTGCCATCAATCTGAGTCTTAAGTTTTGTGTCCCCTCCTTGCTTTCGCCTTGCGCATCATCCTCCCACCCCTGTCAGACGAACGCCTCTGGTCTTAAGAAGCCTGAAAAATCAATCCTGGGTGATACATGATCGGGCATCTTAGTCCGTGGGTTAATAGCCGAAGCGAACTGATTTCCTTTTCCAGATGAATTGTCTAGCATTTCTTATTACCGGCCTAGGGGAGGAAAGAAAGTTCGGGACCTCGATCCTAAAGTGACAAAAAGACTTTGGTAACTTAGCATAAGTTTAGGATACCTTTTACTGAGTTTATCACACCTTATATCAAGGTCTGATGTTTGAGGCAGGCCAGCTCATGCTGGCTCGTGGCCGTATGAGAAGCTAATCTTTTTGGGTCCGAGTAACACAAAAACCCGTATACCAGTGACAGTGACAGCAGCACGTGGAGTCAGTACGTCGAATCAGGAACATTGATTGCGACAGCGGCCGCTCACTTACTGTCCCTTAAGTTGGGCGAGAGGCCCAGACCTACAACCAGTTCAGAGAATTAAGGGCGAGAGAATAGCCTAGCTCCTTGCGGGCTCATTCTAAATGTCATCTATGCTCTTGATTATTACTACACAGAATCTTTCGTATCATTGGCACACCACAATCCGACCCTTTGGGTCGGGTTTGTCTATAACGACAGCATTACCAACACCGTGGTCCGGAGATGGAGCCTATTGTGAGTGTGTCGGTCGACGATACAGTGGGGCTCCAGGACCATGTCATTGGATTCTGTCCTAGAACGCTGAAACTGGCATTGGTGTTGGTTGGTTCACAAAGGGCAGAAATAGGTCCTGTCATTCTGGTGCCGAAGAGCGCTCTAGAAACCGCTTCATGCGTTTCGAAATGCTGACCTGCGTAGACTGACAAGGCACCGCCTCGTGAGGCCCCATTTGAACCTATAAGCACGTGTTCGAGGATCTCAACCAACATTCTTTGAGTCGTCTTGTAGAAAATGTTTGTCCTTTGGCCAGAAACCCATCCATATGTAGATATAAACTGATCAGCATACAGATACCGATCGTCATCGGTATCTAGTCATTGCGGCGTATGCAAACAGGGAGTCAGCTCCTTCAAAGTGCGGTCAGTTAAGCGTACGATTTGATCCTGCTACAGTAGCGGGTTGCCAAGTTTGATCCCAATCGAAGTTGGTTCCTGCTCCGTCACAGGCCTTCATGCGATCGGATGGCTGATTATCAGCACGCCAATTCCGACTTGCAAATTTATGAGCCAGAGCCACGGATTTAGAAGCTAATTTAAGCCTCTACAACCCTAATTCATTTTGAACTCTGGGAATCTTGCGAGTCTTGACGAATAGCTGCTGTGTGGTCGCTGCTCTTCTCCTGACTCATTGTTTAACACTCGGCACCGAGACGATTTATGGCTTCGGAGGTTCAGCTCACAAGGGTTTAGCGCTCAGTGCTAATGGAAGCCAAGAGCCAGGCTCTTCCCTGGTTCTTCCTGTTCAGGGACGTGCTACAGAGTAGAACTTGGGCTAATAAGCCTAATAGACACTGGATAGCACATCACTGTTTCAGGTAACTTATTAGTGAAGTTGCCTAGGGAGATGGGTATTACTAAAAGTTTTTGAGGTTATCTTGGTTTTTAATAAAAGCGGATGATCTGTTAAGGGAACTGCGGAAGGCTGAAGATCTTGGCGGGGGTGGACCCAAGGAAATGGAAAGATGCGATTGGACGTGGAATCGAACATTTAGTGTCTGTGTCTGCCCTACGAGGACGATGGATCTGTTGGTTATGTTAGATCGTGAGCAGAAGACGCTGGGTGTTATAGCAATTGCAACTAACAATATGCATCGGACGCCTGAGCACATGGGATCATGGACGTCTGTGCATCTCAGTGCCGTATCATGTAGCACGTAGCTGCTGTCAGATAATGTACTGTTTCTGTTGTGTCATAAGCGATAACTGCTCACAGCGCAAACATTCCAAGACCTTGTCAATGGAAATAGCAACTCCAACTGCCAGCTTTACCGTATGGGGATATGGTTGAGATGGCCTTGTTGAAACATGATCCGAGTCTCTACAACTGAAATGTCAGAATCACCAGCCCAAGCCAAAGGCCTTGGAAGGGGGTGGCACTAGGCTTTGAGATAGTTGAATTGCTAGACAACGCCGAGAAATAAACCCTTTTCCCGCTGAGATGATGGCGAAGGGGAGACGCGGGGTGGTATGAATGGAAACAGCTACAGTAGCAAACACAGGCGGTATTAAGGACTCTCCTTGGGTCAAATCCCGCGTCGTGGTGCAGACGCTAACGCCAGTGGGCGGTCAATACTTGAGCTGACAACCCTCCAAGACGGTCAGCCCTTGTTCATGTATGATTTCAGGGGTGAGATTGAGATCGGACTGTGCAGTTAGCTGGACTAGCAAGATCTGCAGTACAATTCATATGTGAACGAATCATATCTACTATTTCCGACAGACTGGACAATGATATTACCGGACAAACCGATTGACATTCAATTGCGAGGGCTGATTTGACTTGATTCGACTTGAGCGTGAACTGCATCGAGGCGTGCAGAGACTTCTGATAGGCTCACCCTTGGCAAAAACGACATAAACATGGGCTGATGTGCATTTGCATCCATGTCAACTCGCTCCAACAGTGAGAGCGCCAAGAAATCACCAAGGCTAAGATGAGCCAATCGCACTTGTACAAAAGACCGGAGCTCCACTTGCACCGCAACTGGGACCACCCTAGGACACGCTGTCGGGTTTAAAGACCTGGCTGTCGGTACAACCTAGAGCAGTGGAGGAGGCTTGATTGCTCCGGCAGGACGGTCACTGGACGGGCGTGACACCTATGCCTTCGGTAGAGACATCCATGGATGCAGACAATCTGCCAGAAACAAAGAAATACACGTACGCTACAATATGTTGACAGCCCGAGTTACATGCAGTACCCAAGGTCGTTTGTCCAGTGATATCCAATGGGCTGTGCAGTCTAATAAAAACCCCTACCATCCTGTCGGATCATTAAGCTAAATCCAGTAAAACATGACCTACACAGAGTTAGCAACTCAGATAGCTTACTAACCTCCACAACCATAACAAGTACTGTACCAAGGCTAACCTTAAGGTACTAAGTCTACTACCACCACCATAGAGTAGTCCGCTCCATGGCCCACCCCAGCAATGAAGCGGCGTCAACGCCGCCTGTTCTTCTAGCGCAACGAGGATATCTTCATATTACCTGCCCTGCCCTGGTTCCCTTTCCGTTTCTGTTCCCTCTGATCTTTCATTCATCCATTCCCGTCTCAAATCTCGTCTTTCATCTCTCAAGTTCTAGCCACTTTATCTTCTCTTTCACTCAAACTCCATGGGGCAAGTCATCATCCCCAGCTGCCTCTAGCGATGTGCGAGCCTCACACAGGAAACCAGTGGAGAGACTCGCCTTCAGAGGCACCCCAACACCAACATCAGCAGGGCATCAATATCACTGCTTCATGCCCAAGTACAACTACAATAATGTCACCTGAAAACGCGCGAATAGCCCGAGAAGCATTATCACCCCCGAGTTCACCACCCGCCTCGTCATTGATATCATTGTCAGCTCCTGGATGTCAGTCTACTCGGCCTCTTCAATCTCAATCAATTGATGTCCTTGCTTCACAACTTGGCAGCTCTTCTTTGGAACATTTCCATTACGACTCTTCCCGCTCGACTACACGACTTCCGGAAACCGCTCTCTCGCCTATTTCATTATCCGATGATGACTGCATTAATGTACAGTCGATACTCAGCCACCAGGGTTCCGACTCCATGGAGCTTGATCCCCACAAAGACATGAATACTACGAAATCTCGTAATCGTCATCCGAGAAACGTCCAAGAGGATTTTGCTTGTGCTCTTAATGGACCTTTCAATCCATTTATGCCCATTGCTGTTGATCCGACAACTCTTAGTGAAGGTCCGGGGGATACCTCAAGATCAATGTACAGGCCCAATGCAAATGGCGGCTTTCAAGTGGATGAAGGATACTGTGAAGACCAGGATGATTTCTCTTGGCTTCAACCACTTGTACCGCGAAGGACGAATGGTACGCCCGACGGAATTAAGAAGCGCTACGAGCTTGGGTATCGAAGATCCGCTGATGCTGCAAGTCGTTGTCGCAACACGATTCACAGTGTACCTCGAATGCGACGACGCGACAAGAAGAGAAGCAGGCAATCGCAAACCCACTCTACGGCAAGCTCCGTCAGAGGCCGCTCGGATTCACAAACTTCGCAGATGGTTATTTCAACACAGTGAAGTGCCCAAATTTCTGCGGTGCTTTTTCAACATATTTTTTCAACTGCATACATGGTGGGCGCAAGCTTCATGTTACAGAGTAGTTCTTTCAAGGACGACTGACTCACGCATCACGGAGTTACACGGATGGAGCATTTACAAGACCGAAGCATCTGCCTTCTGAAACAAGGCCATGGATGACTGGGCAAAGGCGTTGCAATATTTTTGAGGTCAGACAGCTTGGGATTTGTATTTTTTTTTTTTTTTTTTTTTTTATCACAGCCTGGAGTTTTGGTATCACGACCGGGGGGATATTTTGTTCTTTTATGGGCCATGTAAGAGGCGTTCAGGGTTTATATGCTTGGAAGACAGGACCAGCATGCGGCGCATTATCATCTGGGGAGCTCATGACCAAAAGGTTCAAAAGGTTATGGCAAGGGAAGCAAGACAAGACTGTTGCATAGTATTGTACGATGGACAAAGTCGATATCGGTATTTAGTACTATTGTACGTTAGTAGAGCATCACACGACGTCTGGTCTCGATGAGCAGACGAAACTGTACTCCGTAGGATACCACGAGAGAAATGAAACAAATCGTGTACAGTTTACACTAAACAAGGTGTTAGGCAGGGCGTTACTTTTGTGTGAACCTCTGAACCCATGGGGGTCGCTTTGATGAAGAGTGGATGAATGGCAAGAAATACAAGTCAATTGTGGGCCAGGCTTCAATCGGACGACTTGTGAACTCTATCGAGCACGGCTGGTGAAGCCATCACCAACTGGGCTGGGTAACTATGACGCCGGCCCCGCAAGGCCATGAGCGTCCACTGACAAATCGTCAAGATGCGTAAGCAATGTCTAGCGTGTCAGTCGGCAAAGGCGTCTTCATTTCCCACGCATCACAGTGAGGGATCTCTGCCTATCGTATGAGCGACTGTCGCATATGAATCGATTCATCGGTGCCGTCGAGAGCCGCACGCCAGATCAGCGCAAGCCTCTAGAAAGAGTTTCATCGGTCTGGGCTCGCCAATGACGCGGGTAAACGGGGGAGGGAACCATTTCACCTAGGTACAGCGATTCCGTAATCTAAGAAGCTTCAGACGAAACAGAAAGTTCATTTGTTTACTATTGAGAGTCATGAGGACTGGGGCGTTGATGAGGCGACGAGGTCAGACAGGCTGAAGGAGCATTCTTGACATGAGACATGAGACATTCACGGAAGAAAGATCCATGATGAAGATGTATTTGTTTTAATTGAATGTGTCGGGTGAGGGCGATGATCGATCGGAGGGGGGGACTGAATGACAATCATAGTGGAGGGGAAATGGGCCTAGGGGGCCTAGAGCCTGTCAGATCTGATCAACCCCCCTGTATTGGATGTCATGTCAGATGCAACTATGCAATGCAACCAATTTATTTTGCCCGGGCTGCAAGGTACAGTACACGAAGCCAGGATCAGGGCCAGGACCAGGGGCACTAGAAAGCAACCAGGGGCTTTGTTAGTCTGAACGAGGATGAAAATCAGAAACTAAAACCAAGATAGATGCGATGTGCTGCAAGAGACGTAATGTGATGCGATACTCTCGTGGGGAGATCATCGCTGGACGTCATACCGTCAATCTTTGATCGATTCGAACGAGCTCTTAAACTCTACACTTCTGTACCAGTGTCCAGTCGAAAGCAACGCTCCGCTCATGATCAGCCGGCCCAACTCAAACTTTCGCACGCTCTCTTCCCATTAACGCTCTCCTCTCTCCTCTCGCCTCTCGCCTCTCGCCTTCACCCTTCCCGCCCATAAATACTAATACTAATGCTAGGCTAACGTAGGTACACCCGTAAACTCTACTTTAGCCCATCCCAGCGCCTCTACCACTTAGTCTTGGGTGGCTTCGGGCGTCCAGAGCATCACCACTTGCCGTCTCAGGAGAGTCATGTCAGTCATGACTCTTCACTCACGCTCAATCGTCAACCCATGGCGAATGTCATTTATTTCCTCAAAACTGATTTCAATTATATATAAACATATCACTCGTTCGATTAATTAACATTTGCAACACGGAAGAGATCATCCTCTTTAAATTCCCATTTGGAACAGACAAAGGGGGGTCAATCATCTGTCAATGACACGAGAATCTTTCTCAATGGAATGCTCCCTCATAGCCCCGTGCATTCCTCCCACTGTCGCACTCAAATCGCCCTCATCCAAGTAGCAACCCGACCAAACGGTCTCGTTGCTGCGCCAGAGTGAATTCGTAGTCCTCTCTTTCTTACTCTCATAACCCTGATTCTGACCCTGTTCATCAATATCTTGCTACTATTCTCAGCGAAGACCAACCTTGATTTTTGTCCTGTCTTGCCCGTTTCTCTGGTACCCGTTGCTAGCTTGTCCGTTGCTCCATTGACTTGACTTCGGCCATCTCCACGCCTTACCAGGTCTCGTTCGCTTACCGGCCGAGTCCCTTGTTGCTCGTCTTGAACTTTGTTTTGCTGCCTCTGACTGGCCCAGGCCTCTCGCCTCTCTTCTCACTATCGCTCAAAGACTCCTCAGGCTCCGGGTCTGGCTCCTTCTTTTCATTCCCTCCGTTGCCATTCTTTTGGCTCTCACCTCATTCATGCCATCAACCTTCACTTCCACTTCGACATCTTCGTCGTCTTCCGTAACTCTCTCAGCCAGCCCTAGGTGACTCGCTTGGCTGACCACGCCTCCATTGCATCCTCACCCATCAGCTTCAACTACTATTGCAGAACAGTCCAGTATCCCAATGGCCTCTTGGACCTTGCCCTATCGGGTTGAAGCTGTCGACCGCGACCCAGGCTTCTACTGGCAAGATATCGACAATGGACCTAACGATGGATCAAACGACTTCTTTGGTCAGTTTCTCAACTTTGATGGTGAAATCCCATCTTCTATGGCGGATCCACACGGTCACAACCCATCAATGCCGGCCCTAGCCAATGGCCTTATCCTCGACCATCCCGCCGAGTCCACTGCGTCTGCCTCATCAGGCGTTTCAACAACTGAAGATGAGTTCGACTTCTTCTCCTGTAGTTCTCAGGTCGACGCGACAATCCCCTCTCAGCCAGCCCCATCCACTGTCACAAGTGCATCGCATGAGGTCGATCCTCGAAGCCTCGCACTTGCGAGTGCCGTTGGACTGACGGACGAGAAGCCTCCCCTGGTGCCTCGAGTTTCCATGTCAGACCCAGAGCTGCCCCGAGTTGATGGTATTTCATTACACTCTTCACCTGGAAAGCGTGTGCCTATTTCACAACCATCATCGCCAACCCCACCCAACACAATGGCCAGGAAACCCAACAAATTCGTCGAGGCACTCTCATCCACGATTCGTAAAGCCAGTAAACTTCGCAAACCCAAGAAGCTCGTTGCCATGGACCGTCCAGGCTCTCCGACTATGGACAATCCTCCTCGGGCCTTGCGACTGCAGCATCATGAATATAGCAACGGTAATGACGCATTCCCCCCATCGCCGACATGCGGGCCGGATAGCACCAACTTTGTTCATGGGTTTTGTGACGATCCCTTTAGTGAAATACCTCAGCCGCCTCCGAACAACTCTCTCCGCTTTTTCAGCACCAACGGAATCCACACACCAGCAGAATCCCCAGGAGTCAAAACTGAACCTGGCCTTTACCATCCCGACATGGCAGGACAAGTTCCTCAATCAGCTTGGCAGCATCAGCAACACCCGCACTCACAACCTCATCCACACCAGCATCCCCATTCACATCCACATCCCCATCCCCATCCACATCCACATCCACACCCACAGGCCCATGTTCATCCTCACCCACACCAGCAACCTGTTACTGTTGTGGGTGCTGCACCCGAGACATGGCCGGGGCAAGAGTATATGGCTCAAAATCCTCATCAAAGCGGGTGGTGGGATCTAAATCTTTTAAACCAGAATGGCGAATATGTTGTAGCCGATCCGCAACAACAGAAAAACGCCAGCCTCAACCTTGCCATGCATACCCAGCATGCGGAGTTGCCGTACGAGTATCAGGTTCACGATCCCAATTCGGCTGGCCTCATGATCCATATGCCACAACCGCGAAACGCCTCGGCTCTCAGTCACGACCTTTCGTTGAACACCCAGACTTACCTCCCTCCACCGCCTATCCCTCCAACATCAGAACGCCATCGTCCGCCACGAGCCCCGTCTTCTGGAGCACGACACTTGTCTTGCTCTCCAATCCGTAAGACACGCCAGCCGTCCATTCCACCCACACCCGCCACAGCACACTCGCGCCACAGCTCCAATGGGTCCGTCGCATCAGCTCGCAGCGCCTCGGGTCGTGGTATAGTACCTGGGACTCCCACAGCAATGCGCAAGCAACGACGATCTCGAGATGCAAGCGGCAGCAGTGGAGGCGGCAGCGACATAGGGTTCGTCAATTTTACTCCCAGCGACGGCGGTCTCCTAATGACAGGTGTTGCGCCGAGCGGCAGTTCTAAGACCAAAGCGCGAAGAGAGCGTGAGGCGATGGAACGGAGGCGACGATTGAGTGAGGCGGCCATGAAAGCGGTGCAAGCAGCAGGTGGTGATGTCGACAAGCTGATGGAACAGGGCTTTGCATTTTAACCCCTCAAATTCAATCCAAATCGGGTCTATCGAATTTTGGTTCCTGGTTCCTGCATGAGGCCACGTATGTGGCTGTCGGGACTTGCCGCAGCGTTTTTCAAATGCGACTTCACATTTTATGCCATCAACAAAGAGTTGATGATGCAGATGTGAAAGAAGGGTGAGGGGAAGAATATGAAATGACATGGGAGGACTAAGAAATCAAGTGGCAGGTGTTGGTGTTGGTGTTGGCGGTGAGACAATCCCAATTTGCATCGGAGCTAAATGAAGGGTGGGCGTTGAAAGGGAAATGGAAAGGGGGTATGGAGGGAGCTGGAGCTTTACCTCTACGAGGTTAACAAACATTTATCACGACAACAAACGACATCTGTCGCCAACCGCGGCAGGCACTGACCTTTTCATTATCATAACTCGACGACGGTGTTTCTCGATAATCTTCTATCTCTCTTTTTTCTCCCATTATCTCAAGCCTTTGCGCAATTTTTTATCGGACTTGAATCGAACACGAGAGATCCTCACTCACCCTCATTCGTCCATCGACTATATCTAGGTATCTACCTAGGTCTTCCCTTTGACAAAATTCCCGTCGACAAGTCTTGCTACTTTCAAAGCCTACTAGTCCAGAGACATTCGTGGTCTCACAGAATTCCATTTCTTTGAATTTGATCTTTTCTGCCTCGCTTGTTTGCTTGCTTACCTTATATACCATTCGTCATGTACCAATAGTCATACCACAGGACTTAGAGTAGTCTTGTTTTGCCACTTCCTCACTATATCTTAAAGCCTCTCGTTTAGACGCAAAGCCTTACTGTTCCGCTCAGATATGGAATAATCATTGTATTTGTATGGATGGTTGGGGAGGCTGGGTATTTGGTGTTTCCCTCTTCAAGGTCCGAGGTGTTTCATGGAAGTGTGGATGAGTATTCAAGGCTTTCAATCCCTACGATGGCTGGTGTTGCATCGTCCATACCGAGCACTGAGCTTAGATACATTGGATACAGTCTCCATGGATAATTACTTCTCCGTTAGCCACGGAAGTCCCAGTCTCTAGAAAGACCTTTTTCAATAGATAAATAAAGCAACGCACTTTTCATGGAGTGTTTGAACTTGAACCTCAAGCTGACTTAGTAGGCTATTTCAGACCACTGTCATTCACCTGGACAACAATCCGGTTATTGGAATTTTTTTGTTTCTGATTTGGGTACAAGTAATGGGAAGTCAAGCTCCCCACTGCCACATCTTCTAAGCTGTGGCGTACTACCTCGGATATCGAACGTGAACTGGTGTCTGAGCCATCCCAATCCAGTGAAAAAGTGCATTCCTCATCCCTTCCCGATACTGTTTATATATACAAAGCAAATACTCGTAAGAGCACTAGGGTTTCGATAATCGCCAACGCCAGGTCTCATCGCAGACGCCGTCGTCATGCTTTCGACAAACCATCCAAAAAAAAAAAAAAAAAAAAAGACGAGTAGGGCGAAACAAACAAGGAAAAAGAAAACACGGTCTTGGCGTGGTCAGTGTCGATTAACGGCTTAAGTAGAGAGCTAACTCTACTCGTCCACAGCAGAAAATTCGATGTGGTTAATGCTGTTGAACCGGCTCGCTTTTGACAAAAAGTCATCAAAGCCGAAGCCTTCGCCGATGATAAAGGTCTCGGAGGCAAGCTTGTCATAAGATAAATGGATAGATCCTCGGTTACAACAATTAGTGCTCGTAACCAGCACCACGCTGCCAAGGGCTAAAGAGGGGTCAGCATGTACATCACTCTTCTCGTCAAGCGTGAAAGCTTACCTGGCATTGTTCTGTGATCTGTAACCACCTGGGCTACTGTCACCTGCCGACCGTTGTTGGGAGAGATTGGATGTCGACTGTTGGTATGGGCTTGGTGACGCATCGCGGAACGGGCTTGCCGGTCGCTGTCCGTCAGCAGGGAAAAGTGGCATGGCGGGGTTCACAGGAGACCGGGGAGGAACATCGCCCCGTTGAAATGATGTTTGGGACTGGTTGTTCATCTCTGCTCGCCTTCTCAAGCTCTCTGACGACACCGAGTCCTCCTCATCGAGATCGAGGTGCTTGTTGCTATAACCAGCCTTGTCACCTCGGGCAGTAGCGGCAAGAGCATCAAGCTCGGTTGTGGCGTTGACCTGGGTTTGAGACTTCATGAAAGAGGCACGATCATCGGCCATGAACTGGTATCGTGCATCAGGGTTCTTGCGGAAAAAGACCAAGGCCGTTGAGACGATAAGCATGAGAAGAAGAATGAGGGCGAATGCAGCATTCAAAACGAACAACACGACACCAACGACACCAACGACAATCTTAGGCAGCCCAAATACATTAGAAAAGATGAGAAGAAAGATGGCGTTAATGAAGTTGATGGCAGCAATAGCGATGTTGAACGAGTTGGTGGGTTTATCCATCCAGGGTCGAAGAACCGAGGCGGCAATTAAGAAACCGACCTCAATGATGATAAATCCAACTGCCTGTGCTACATGGTTCTTCTGAGCCAATGCAACAAACATGGCTTTGACCAAAGTGTAGACAAGGACGGGAACAATGAAGTAGTAAGCAGAAGCTCGGAATTGAACGTAGAGGAAACCCCACTTGTTGAGGGCCTGGGGATCCGAGAAGAGGATGTAGGCTGGGTTGCGGTGCATGGCAACAGAACGGCGAGCGATGCGGATGACCTTGCTGGCGCCCCAAGCGAGTGTGAAGGTCATTCCCAAGAGGAAGAAGACAGCGAGAACGACCTCAGCGGGCGAATCCTGTTGAGTGAATTCCCACAAACAAAGGATGGCCATCTGAGGGAAGCCGATGAGTGTCAGACGGAAGAGGATGCCCTTGAGGACAGTCATCCAACCGTTTCGAAATTCCAAAAATTTGTCTGGGGCCATCCACTTCTGACGAACGCACAGTTCGCATACACCCTTGAAAGCAGCAATAGCCAGACATGTGATGACCACGAAGATGCAAAAGAAAGTGAGGCCGGTCATGAACAGGTTGGTGGATTCAATCCTAGACTTGAAAGCAACTCGCTGAATACCGTACACGATATAAGTGCCATCCTCGGTTTGGATGTTGGCGCGCTTGGCGAGTGCCCCAGCAGCATGGCCGATGGGCTCCGTGATGCTTCGAGGCATCATGGCGGCACTACGTTTGAAAAGATCGATACTAGTAGAAGCAGCCTGCAAACTTCGCTTCTGAACCTCAACCGACACTTGGCGAACATTGTACAGAATCGACTCGGGTGTGCCGCCGGTTGCTCGTTGGTACCACGTAAAAATGTCCTGCATGAAGCCAACGCGGATGATTCCCATTGACCACTGGAAATCCTGAGTCCAAGAGGAAACGATTGGGGGGAGTCCGACGCTGGTGAGACCAAGAATGGCCTGTGCCTGGAAATAGCCAAACAAGGAAAGCGAGTTAGAAGCGACATGCGCAGCTGTGTTGGCGTGACCGACCCCGGAAACAACGGCAGAAGAAACCAGACCGAGGCCGGCAATGATGGCAGTAGCCCACTTGACACCTTTGAGATCAACTGTTTTTCCGTTGGAAAAATCAGCTTCGACACAAGCGACGCTCTCGCCAGTGCTGGACATATTGACATAAACACGGACGGTAGCGTCGAGATCGGGAACAGTGTAGGCGATTCCGGGTACTTGTTTGAGATTTTCTTTGCCGACTGCCAAGTTGAACTTGAATGGAATTTTTCCAGAAACCATAGGACAGAGACCAGCAAGATTAATTGTACAAGGGTCTACGGTCTGTTGAAGGAACTGGTAGCCGTATGCCGACAGTCGAATGTCAAAGACAACCTTGCCCTGGATGGATGAGGTTGCCACAGCTTTGACAAAGGCAGAGCCATTGTTTGGCGTCAGGGCGACGTTGAAAAGCGTAGCTTTGAAACCATTATCCTTCTGGCAACTGTTGAGCGAGTTGGAGTAAAGAATCTTCTCTCCAGAGACGGGTGAGGCCAAGGCAGCCACTGAGGCGAGGACTGCCAGTGGTTTCATAATACAAGACCACATCGTGACCACGTATTCCAGTGATGATCGGATTCCTTGTCGATCGAGTCGTTTCGTTCGGTCGAAAGTTGGTTGTCGTCGTTTTAAGTCCAGGGTTGTCGACAGTGCACTTCCAATCCTTCCAATAGTCCAAGATTACTAGTATGAGTCAAAGCAAAGCCCACGGCGGAGGTGGTCGACAAAGTATCGGCGATGGCGACGGATTATGGCCTTCCAAAGACTTGAATTTTTTCCGGATTGACTTTGGATAGATGAATAGCGAGAGTGAGGCTGCGGCAATTGGCGTAGAATTAGGAACGGAGTAAGGCGATAATAAAGAAAGAAGTAAAGTTAATTAGCGAAAGGCCGAGGCGAGAAATCGTCTCCGCGACGAGGCGTGGCTGAAAGAGACAGCGTTTGATCGTCTCGTCGTCGTCGATATGGGTTGGTTTTTCCCGTTGTCGCGGACGATGAATGAAATGGATTTGTTGTGTGGGGGAAGACGAGAGGGAAAAGGAAGACCAGCGGCAACAGCCAAGGAGAGGAGTGAGGTGGAAGGGAGGGAGGGAGGGAGGGATCTGGAACCTGGGTAGCAATGGCAGCGGCAACAGGAAAGCAGGTACGACCTGGCCTGGTCGGCGCTCGTAATAGCGGCAAGTACCTTACCTAGCGAGTAAATTGATACGTACGCGGTGCAATGGAAGGGGGACAGGGGGGCGGGTGGCCCTTCACGAGTGCGGTGAAGCGGGGCCTGGAGGGACAGGTTTGGTTTAGTTTGGTCTTGGGTCCTGCGTGTGATGTGTGATAGGGGAGTCTTTTGTACAGAGACACGGCTTTGTCTCTGAAGAACCAGTTCTTCTGATGAGGGTTTCCTTTACTTTGCTGGCAGCAATAGTGAAAGTGGTTTGGCAGTGCTCAGCCGTCGCAAGGGCAAAGACAAAGGTAAGAAATAATAAGTTTTGTCGTATTCACATTCGTTGCGTCGTATTCAACATCACACGCGGTGTATCAATGCTAGCACGTCTCAGACGCAAGCCCCTAGGTCAAGAATCTGGAGGCTGTGCAGGTACTTGGAATGTAGGCCAAGCGCTGGGCCAAGTGAAAGTCAATAACACGGATGCATGCGCGGGTATGGGGTGACGATCTCGTATCGACTCTAACAGTATATACTTTGTGGGTACACACTTTGTTCCCCATCAGCAACAAGGCCTTACCCCTGGAAGACGAAGTCCAAATTTGTCTGTTCACTCCGTGTATAAAGTGATATGCTATACGTACCAAGGACGGATGTTTCGGGTTGGCCAAAACGTCGATTGAATGAAATGTGAGTAACGACTAACGACCCATTGTTGCCGTAGATCTTGATTGCGTTGTCCCCTACAAACGCAATCAACAAATGTTGGCAATCAAGAGGCTGGCAAGGCTGGTTAGTTGCTATAGTAGAGGCGGCATCACGCTGCATAAGATAAACAAGGTCAGCAGGCGTTCCTCGGTCTTTCGATGCATGATCCACGATTTGGGCATTGAAAAACATCAGCGTTTCCGGTTTTTGTGCCATAACATGCAGTTGCGTAGCTAACTTTTATGTCAACGACTCTGAAAGGTCGCGTGGTTGGTCTGTAGCAGGCTTGTCAACAAAGCCGTCAAAAGCCAAGACCTGGGCGATTCCCCATGCCCTCAGAGGAATACGAACAATAAAAGTTGTAACAATAAGGTAAGCCAAAATTGTCATGATACGGATGCCACCTCCGGTAACCACGAGCCAGCTCGCATTGTTACAGGATGGGTTTAATTAACTGAGGCTTGCACAGCCTCAGGGCCTCCTTACAGGCAGTCTCTGTAACTTTGCCGATGCCCGAAGGGGTGGCCCTTGCTCCAAAGCCTTGCGTATCCTACTTCGTTCCCTTCAGGTGTGCCAATTCAGGTGTCAGGCCTTTCAAGACGCACCGATTTCAGAAAAGCACGCACAGGTGATAGCAATGGCGAGCGAATTGTGATAGTCGGGCGTGAAGAGGCTGTGTACTCAGGTGCTGTCGCGTCCTGTCTTGGTTGTTCTTGGGCTAATATCGTCTTTTTCTTGGAAACAGTACTTTCGGCATCTCCGTCTCTCTACAGAGAAAATCTTGCATGAATGTAAGGCACTCACTATTACGAGTGGGGGAATGTGGTCAATATCTGTACTGAGACAGTTAAATTTTGCCCCTACCAGAGTCATGCGCCCATCTGATTCTGACCTCGACTGAAGAAATGTCGAAATCAAGCTCAGCTTTTGAGTTATCGATAGACTTTGATGAAACCAATCTCAATGATGATGCCAAGACTCGCGTTCTTCTCACCTGCAAATCGTTTGGAACTCCGCTTCAGTAGAGTAAGTTCATTGGCAGATGAGATTGGCGGCTATCATCCTTCAAGGGAACACCACGCAAATGGAGGACGAGCAACGCTCCTGGCAATTGTCTACCTAGCCAGTGTCAACTTCTCTATGTTCGGAGAATATCTGATCAGAATTATCAGATGAATCTCAAACTCGACAACGATGCCGTGCCTCCCATTCTATTTCCAGTCCAATAATTATTTAACTACAATTGAGTTTTAGACAGTCAACGTCCACCGTTCCCACACCATCGTAGTCAGTTTCAACAGTGGAAATTCTGCTCATCAAACCCAGAATCGTCTACTCTCTTTCCCTATTGGATATCTCACATTCCAGATCTCCAACCCCTCGCAGCCCCGATATTCAGGGGTACGCATTCCAGAGGCCAATAGTATTCGATGATGTGCCACTGTAATAAACGCTGTACAGAGAAATTGAGATTAAAGAGAAGGAGATCCATTACGCGTGGAAAGGCCGGCATTAATCCACTGGGGAATGTCACAGGTCCTGTTACTGGGCAGACGACACATTTCTCAAACATAAGCGTCAAAAACTACTAATATGGAGCATGGACGCGTCAACTCGAAACCTTCTCACATGAAGAAAGCATGATCGACCTGTTTATCCATTCAAAATTCGTGCCCAGCACGTGTTAGACCACAGAGCATCACACTAAGCGAGAATATGAATCGTAGCCATTCCGGTTCATCTTCATCCGAGTCTCATTACATGTTTCGCTCGTCGCATTCCTAACAAAAGCTATGCCTTGATCTTGATGCTTCTATTTCGAGAGATCCTCAAACTCCAGCGACGTAGGCCTCAGATAAGAAATGGATAAAACGGAACCATAGAATTCATCGCCAAAATGCCCAATGTCTAATTTACCAAACTCCAGCCTTGAGCCGTCCAAATGTTGTGTATACCTGCCGAACTATGGCCATACACAGATCTGGTTCCATAATCATAACATATATTGCGCATTCTACAGCACATCCCACTGTGCATTCCACGGGTTGTTCATCGTTGTATAGTCGACACCATGCTTGTAAGAACTAGTCAGTTCCTCCTGGTCCACTCCGCAGTGTGTTTGTCCATCTCTTCCGGTAAACCATCCTAGTCCATACGTCTTACCGTCATCAAGTTTCTTCGCCATCTCTGCGTTATTTAGCTTCGAGGTTCCCACAAAGTTGTACAGCATCTTGCTCTGGTGGATAAAAGCCAGAATTGACGCAATAGTGTTGGGCTGACGCGGCAGGAAAGGATGGCGTCGACGGAAGAACACCATGTTTGAGACAACAAACATGTAGATCAGTATGAATAATGTGGCGCCGAGGGTGATATAGAATGAGCGTATCGTCTCCTGTCCAGAGTTGAGTAATTCACTATTCTCCTTATCATCCTTCCACTTCCCTTTATTCATTCCATATCCTGTGATAAAGCCTTGCCCGTCCACCGTTGCAAGGCTGGTTACAAGGATCGTCAGGAATTCAGCCATGACACTACCGAACCCAACAAGAAACACTAGAAAGTGGCCGTTCAAGAGCGCTCGCAGCGGCATATAAGCAAACGGCAGTGCGGTGTAATCAAGGGTGAGAACTTTTGAGTGCGCATGTCGCTTTGAAAGGATATAGTAAGGCTCCATCATACGAACGGATGTCTCCATCGCGCCCCAGCATAGCTTGAGGATGACAGCCAACGCTGTGACGACCCAGGCAGCCTTGTCTGTGATTATCTGGGCGGGAGTGAAGAGAAACGTTGGGATCAATGCTACAAAGAGGATCAACCCAATGATGAAAGGGATACATCCCATTGGACGTAGCATCAGGGGATGCGGGTGCTCCGAGAGATGGGCGCCGTCATCCTGTTCGTTGTCCGTTTCCACCTTTGTGCTTGTGCCCTCGTAAGGTGCAAGCGAAGAATTTCTCAGCATGTATCGACGACGCTTCAACTTTTGGTGAATGTCTTTATGCTTGGCTGTGTCCATATCTTTAAAGTCCATCAAGACATGGCTCACTACAGCCATGCTGGCAAGACCAGCAATGCCTCTGACATCAGAGAGTAGGCCTGATCGTCGAGTTTGTAAAACATATAGCAAGCCGCATCCCATGGCTGCACATAACACCAAAGTAACCGTCAAAAGTCGCGACCAGACCGAGGCCACGAAGATCTCCTTCATGTCACTGGGGTTTTCCATGCGCTCCTTGCGGCTTGGTGTGAGTATGATGGACGCAGCTGCACAGGTTGGTACGAGGGAAACGGCAAGTGTTGAGGCGAAAGAAGACAAAGCCACCGCATAGTGGCCAAGCTTGATTGCTCGAAAAGGTCGCCAGAAGCTGTAGCTTGTGACATAGTCGGCATTGATTGACTTGGAAGCCAGGGCACCCTGCTGTCTGGATAGCTGGTAGAAAGCCTCCAGGCGACGGACTTCGAAGTCAGTAAACTGCCAGAACACGCCGAAAGTAACCGCAACTACTGTCGGTAAGAATTTGATTGCAAAATAGACAAAGGTGTCTATATCTTTAGGTGACCGGAATTTTACTATGGGCTTTTCGTGAAATCGTTGGAAAAGGTATTCCTGCGCAATAGCCAACCCGACCGATATTATAATCAGCAATGTGAGGTACGGCCATCGCATTGTTGGAGGCTTCCAATTCGGTTGAGGATAGAATATTTCCGTCTTGCCCTCCTTAGTCGGGAAAGTTGATCGGCGGAAATCATTAGACGCAACCGTGCTGAGTCCCTCGATGCTGCTCAGGTCGGCGCCTGGTCCCTCCTCTAATATCACTTCAATGACTTCTCCTTTCCGATTAGCTTCGTCCTGTCCTCTTTGTCGGCTCGTCTCAAATCGGCCAAGATGCTCAGGCGGCTTGCGGGGCGAAAAGGACCGCGATAGACTCCTCTGAACAGATAGGGTCGACGACAGAAGTTCGGCATCACGCATCTTGACGTCCGCATGAAACCCTTGGCCCAAACCTCCTGTCAACATCCCGCTAGCCTCCTGCGCCTGAAGCTTCTTCACGAAAATCTCATCGTGCGAGGTCATTGGCCCTAGCGCGGCGCTCAAGTCGAAGCCAGGAGACACATCATCCTCATCCTCCTTTATGGGATCATAGCGGCCAGCGTGGGCCATGGGCGCTGCACCACCAAGCAATGACAGATCGTATGCTTCGTCTTCTATGCTTTCCTCGTGAATGGTTCTTCCGAGAGATGAGCCGTATGCACGCTTGGCTCGAGATGGAAACCGTGAAGGGGGGGGGCCAGCTGCAGACACAGGCGCATACGATCCCCCCGCTCCATTGTAGCCAAATGATGCAGACCATCCAGACCCAGCAGCGTACGAATGTCCGTCGTATTCCTGTTGGGGGGGACTCGAGTTCCCCGCATAGGAGTCGAGAGATACCATAGATTCGCGGCCGTGAAGCTGAGGGTAAGAATTATCGTCGGAATATATTGTCATGGCAGAGACGCGATGGCTCAGATGTGGTTGGCTTGTTGCGGGCCTTTGCGATGCGGTTGCAAAGCCAGCAGGATGATATGGCTCGTAAGTTTGAAAGGGCTTTTCAGCCCGGTCATCTCGGTGTGCCATATTGCGCAGCTCTTGTCATTATTGGGTATTGTTTGTGACTTTAGACAATGGCTCGAAGCCCGGGATAACAGTTCCAGCAGTACGCTATGGTATGGATCGATCGCTCGCGGTATGGTGGGCGGGGCACGACGCGCAAAAAGAGGGACGGCTGATCAGACAACGAAGGATTTGACGGTGCTAATAGTTCGTCGGTTATCGAGAGGGAACGAGCGATAGATAAACGAGAACTACACAAGGCAGAAGGGATGAGAAGAGAGGATATGATATGGAATGGACAAGCCTCCCCCTTGCTGAGCAGCTTCAGCCGTTCAGCCATGAACGGTAATGAACGTCCTATTAACTTAGGTTCCATTAGTAGTACCTAATCCATGGTGACCTACCTTAGTACTTTAGATGGGTCAAACTAACACCGGCTAGGCACGCCTTAGGCTTCCCCGTCCAACCTCTGAAGGGATCGGGTGGATCATTAGCCTCTATAAGGCTGGGGCTGGACCTGTTTTCTGGGTCTTCCCTCCACGAAAGACCATGCGAGATCTCATATTTTGTCCAAGTGCCGTAAAAACCCTCTTCGACCTCTGTCTCGTGTGTTGCAACGTAACGCGATAATCAAGCAGTGCTATTTCTCGAGTCGCTTATTGACCCTTACTTAAGCGCTTGAGAAGTGGCTATCTTATATGAGCCCATGGAGGCGAAAACAATCCTTCGGACCTTGGGGGTTTTCCTTTCTTCGATCGAACCTTAGATGCATAGCTGCACTCTCTCTTGGATTCGATTCGATCCAAACCCTTGCAGTAGTCATCTATCCAATCGACACTTGCCATAGGCGGCCTCCGCCCTTGGCTCTCCTAAACAATCCTACTGCCTTTATCGCACAAATACGGATACTGTGTCCAAGACATCGGGGTGTCATTCAACTTCAGCTTCAAGCCTCAGAGGCGCAACTAGGTTGAGTCTAGCTAAACAGCCTTGTCATCAGCTACTGGAGATTTCCACAATACTTGTGTTCTTCTTGGCAAAGCTGAAAGGGGCCCTTTCCTCTTCCCTCTTGTCTGTGCTTAAGCACTGAGGGCAGCGGGGAGAAAGAGGATGAGGTTTTTCACGCTCAATGTACAGCAGATGTTGCGCAGCTGAGTTGCTTTGTCGTCGATGGTGTAATGCAACCCTACACAATGTATCTTTTTGTGTACCCCCTCTCCCGCTGTTGCGGTACCTGTCTTATTCACGGCATGTTACCTCTGTCGCATTCGTTTATTATGTACAAGCCAGGCTTTTGGGTCTTTCCCCTCCTGCCGCCTTCGTTGTGAGTTGACCGATGCAAGCCACAAGAAGTGCATGCATGACCAGTTGTCTTGAATGGTGGGCTGTCGGCGGCTGTCTTCAGACACCTTGGTTTATCGACGACGCTTGTCTGGCTAAGGTATAAATAGAACTGATCTGACCAATCACTGCATACTCCAGGTAGGTCCCGTACTGCCAGTCTTTGCGCAATGGTATCTGTAACGGGCTCTAGCGTCGACACCTCCTCCATTTAAGACCCTCAACCAGAGCAGAGGACAACAACAGAGCACACTTCACTCGCCGGCATTCTTCCATTGCTTTGGGGTAATTATGGTATAGGGCTTGTGAGTATCGATTTATCAACTAATAGTTATATAAAGGGTGCATTTTGTATTGCAGGTCTGGATAACCTCAAGACTTGTTTCGCGGAATATACACAACCCTATACCCATTCTGCGATTTGGTATCAAAACAGTTACACGGACAAAGTAAACGCTGCCATACAAATGTGGCGTTTGCCATGAACTGACTTCGCATGTGAGTATCGCACATGATCTTGCGCACCGATTACAATGCGCTACACCGGTGCAAAACTCATATTGCCTGCCTGTTGATGTGCATGGTGGGCACATTTGAACGTAAATTTGAATGCAACATTCGAATGCCACACCGAATTTACATAGTATCTCACCAGAAGAGCAGACGATTTACCCCTGAAAGACGAGACTATGCTTCAAGGGAATTGTATCTGGAAAAGAGAGAATGCCTATCGAAGTTGACTAGATATTCATGCTGGCTTAGACCGTTTCCAAAGTTGAACAGGGCGAGCTACACGGTAAATCAACTTGATCTAAAACAAGAATTTCTATTCAGAAAACGAGAACTTGATTCACACCTGAGAGCCCCATCCTCAATTATAAGTTTGTGATGAGTACTGAACCTGCCCATATGTCTTTTATCCCAAAACTTCTAGTCTATGCAAAACAAAAATCAATACGCTTCTATCGCTATGCGAACAGAACCAGTAAGAATGCGGTCATGTATCCCATGCGCACATCTAGAACATGAGGTATGCTGACATCAATGCAGCCAGCAAAGCTGTTATAGACGCAGCTTGATATGTATGTGGAGCTAGGCTCGCGGTACCGCAACAACTGTCACGGTTGTATGTCACGTTATTCATCTGCGCAGCAACCTCAAAGACAGAGCCAGGGAAGCCACCGTAATTGTAATAGTCCACGTTGAGAATATTGGGAGCCCGGCCCCAGTCAGAGCGGCAGTTGTTGGCCGCAACACCCAGGCTGCCATAGCCCGTGACGTTATTAGTCTCGTTGAGTAGTGCCACAGCGGGGACCAGAATTTCGGCACCAAAGACGTTGAACTCGGCGTTGAGGTTGTGGTTCATGAGGTACAGGCGGTTCTTCGCTGATTTCTTGCTCAGGTCGGGAGGTCGCTGGACAGTGCAGGGAAAGTCGCGATCCAGAGGATCAAAAGGAGTCTCCCACATCTGCGTGAATTCATCGAGAAGCCAGGGGTACTTCTTCTGGTCCGACACGTAGTCGATGAACATGATGACTCGCTTGCCACGAATGATCAGGTCTTCCAGAGTGGGCCAGTCTTCAAGGGCCATTGGGAGGTAAGGCGCTTGATAGACATACTTCAAAATGCCGGTCTCTCTGATATACGGTACGTAAAGATCGGGGTGGGAGTAGTTTCCATTTCCAAGAAGAATAGTGACAACATCGTATGGGTGGTCGTCAACCCACTTTCGTACTCTGGTTAGCCAGTCGGTAATGGGACCGGCGTCAAGAAGATCACAGGTCGAATGACAAAAATGTGGCACTGATGAGTTGCTAGGGAACTGGATCTGAGCCTGAAGAAAGCGAATGCCATCATTAAGTTGTGTCTCAACCTCAAGCTCCTGGTTAGAGCCAGAGTTACCCGGTCTTACGAAGGGTGAGTTGTGGCAGCCAACCATCGTGATATTGCCGTACTTGCGCTTGCAAAGCTCGACATACTTGTTACAGGGCTGTGTGTTTGTAGGCTTTGCTTTCGTCGTGGCAGTCGAGGTACCATTTGCTGTGGCGGTTCCTGTGCCAGTCTCTGTCAGGTTGCTGGTAATGGTAGTGCTATCTGTGACATCTGTAGGGAAAAGGCCTGTGAGGGTGCTCGTGAGTTGGTCTGATTCGGTGTCGCTGGAGCCCTGCAGTGTGATCTTAGAGGCGTAGGAAGAATATGCGCCTGTGGGAGGACCGGTTTGTCGTGTAATTTTCTGTGTTCGTGTACCTCCAATGAAAGTGAGGTCTGAAGACGCTGATAAATCGACCGTCTGAGCTGCTACTTGACTGGAAGTCAAAGCCAGAGCCGTAAGTACTGAGCCCCAGAGCTTCATGACGGAAAACTGATCCTGAAAGAATTCGTGACAGGAGAGAATATCTCTGGTAAGGCGCAGGATAAGTTGGAAGGGCGATAGGAGGGAGCTCGCTAGTCGCAACAAGCTTTACAAACTGGAGCTCGAGGTCCACCTATTGCAGCCGGGCCCGCGTCGATTTAAAGTGGTACAAGATCAAGGGAGTTCCTGTAGGCAAAGCAGGCCGAAGAAAAAGAAGAAACAAAACTGAGCTGTGCTCTTGATGAGGTAGAACAAGATCCAACCTAGTGCGATCTGCGACGACTCGCGCAGTCCTGCCTTTGATCCCTGCTTGAGAAACACCAGACCAGTATCAAGAGAGCCCACTTTTGCGAACAACGACAGGTCGGCGAGATGAGGTGGGTATAATACGTATTGTAGGAGGAGAAACCTCAAGTAGTCACTGTAGAGACCAGTGGAAGGATGTGATACGTGCGGCGGTTGGAAAACCTTCTTTTGTGCACTGCCTTGCTTGGCTTTTTAGTCAAGAGTACCTATCCCAATCTTAGACGAGATTAGGTACGAATAGAAAGAGATGAAAATGAAGGACCCAAGGAAAAAGGAGAGCGACTGCGTGATAGTTGCTTTTGGCGACTTGGCAAAGAGAGCAAAAATAAAAATGAAAATACTGAACAATTGGCTAAGGTTAGTAGGTATTAGTGCTTTATTTGATGATGCGGCCTCATCCGCTGTGACATAATGACATGTGTCTATGAATAAACAGTTAGTTCTCACTCTCTTAGCGGTAATAACGGCAGGAATTGACAGTGTCAATTGGCCAATGTTGAGCCGCAAAAATAGACGCACAAGTCATGTTGAGTTTCTGACTGTTTCCGTAGCGCTAAGAGAGTGCCAAATACCCGAAAATCCGAGCGTAGTCGTTACCACAGCGCTTGTTGTTCATAGAATTTTGCTGGATGGTGTTGAAACGCGTCATCATATTGGGCCGCAGCTAAGACTTAGCCAGTAACGCGGCACATCACTTCCTTTTCTTCACCTGAGGCTCGGTAGTTTGGGGCTAGAGTAGAAATGGATCGGATTGGATACCAGAAGACAAAAGCGAAAGCCAAGCACCAATAACCAGGTTTATGATAGTGGCATGGCACGTCATGTTTTTCTTGCAAGTCGTAAAGCCAAGAACTTTTCTTAGGCGCCTATTCGAAATGTTCTCATCCTTTTTGACCTGCTACTTAATATGTACTATACTTAGGCTTTTACCAACTGTGTGTATCATAATACGGGCGGCTGTCCAGGTTCTTCCTCTAGCTTCAATAGACAAATAGAGATCTATTCGCTCAGCTTTCCCAGGTTCTAATGCCCCCTTACCCACGGACCCTAGGTAGGTATGTATAGGCCTTCCCTTTGCCGCTGCATTGTCGCTCCCTAGGCTCCCCAGGGATGCTATATTGCAGGGGACATTCCACCAAAAGCACATTAAGCTCTCCACTGATGGAGGTCGTCCATCCCTTTTAGGTCAAGGTTTCGGAAGGGCCCACGACCCTTTTGGCGCCTCTTCGATCATGGATTTGCATGGGTCCATGTCGTCTGGCAAGATCCTTGGAATTGGGATTTTCCCTTCATCATGACGATTGGTCCACTATCTCTATGAAAGCTGTCGCTCCTTGCTCGCTCCTCCAAGTACCTTGCAGCTAGAGTTGACCATTTGGCTGGCCCACTTCGCAACGCATTTCTCTACTGCATACAACTTCTTCACTACCTTATCCTGTCGCTACCTTTCTTTTGTTCTCCGGATTACGAAGCCTCTCGTAACCCTATTTGTTTCTTACGTTCTGTTTGTGGACAGTATTGACATTCAACCGCACACCACTTCGCGATTATCCTTTCCTTTCATCTTTCTTGTTCTGTTCGTTATTTGTTTCACCACCGGTATTTTGCAGCACATCACGCAATTAGAAGGCATCACCAACAAACGAAAGAGCCCTTTGGAAGCTCACTCCGATACCGCAGTGCCTACCTAGCTACCTTACCATGGCGAACGTGCATAGGCGAAACACAGCCTTCGCTGCTAGCACGCTATACTTTCTGTCGATACCCTTCTTGATTCTCGTTATAATCGGTAATACCCATATCAATTCGACATTGAACGACATATACTTCTTTAAACTTGATGTTTCTCAAGTTATACCAATCTCGGTCGATAATTCGAAACTGCTTAATTCTGTTGCTCGGAGTTTAGGTCTGCATGATTTCTACCAGTTTGGACTATGGAACTTTTGCGAAGGTTACAATGATGAGTATGTTTCCAAGTATCATATATGGCGTACGGTAGCTAATAACACAACTCAGGGGCGTTACCTACTGCTCTAACCCCAAACAATGGTACTGGTTCAACCCTGTCGAGATTCTTGTCAGCGAACTACTCGCCGGAGCTCGGATCGCACTCCCTGCTGAAGCCGTCACCGTCCTCAACTTGCTCAAGATAGGCTCTAGAATCATGTATGGATGTTTCATGGCCGGCATATGCATCGACTTTGTCCTTATTCCGCTAAGCCTCCTCGTTATTCGCACCCGTTGGTGGAGTTTGGTTATAACAGTTCTTGCTTTCTGCACAGCGGTTCTTATTTCGGTCGCAGCTATCATTGCAACTGTCATAAGTGTTGCTGCTAAGGTCGCACTCACGGCGCAGGATCAACTCAATATCAAGGCAAAAATTGGCATCAAGATGTTTGTCTTCATGTGGCTGGCTGCTATTTTCACCGATGTGGCATTCCTGCTACATGCTGCCATGAGTTGCTGTTGTAGACCTAATAGGGATAAGCCGCAGAGTCCCCAACAAGAGATGAGGGCAGCGCATCCAAGCCTTCGTCATAGAAGAGGGCATAGGTCTTCATCACATTCGTCATAGGAAGTTATGCGGATCTATCTTCAACTTCGAGGCCCTGCTGATGAACAAATTTGGTGTGGAAAGAACACCTTTGGCCCAGAATTCCAAGATGGTCCAGAAGCTAGACCTCTTGAAGTTCTGGGACCCAGACATGAAATCAAAAACCTGCGCAATAACCAGGATTGCGCGCTTATTTAGGCTGTTTGACTCATTGCATTACACAGGGCAGGGAATAATTACCTAAAGCATACACAATTCAGGTGTTTTTCGCCTTGAGCACAAGGGATGCATAGTACATAGGATTTCACGGTATAGACGGGCGAGCGAGGTCAGGGAACAGACCATCCAAAATGACTGTGTTGGGCTGTTTCCCACGCAGATGACATTCTTCCACGGCGCTAAGGCTCAAATAATAGAATATATACTGAAGAAAACATAGCGTCGTAATAATCGTTTCTGGATCCAACTGATCCTTTTATCATGTGAGGATCTCTATTTCAATACTTGATGGTCTCATTAGAGTGCCTCAGAGAACTGTTGACACTATCTTGAGCTCGAGACACTCAACCTCAAGTTATCATGGTACTTATATTTCAGCACGAAGATTGACAAACAAATGGTCATGTCTCGTGCACCTGATTATTGCTTTGAAGAGAAATTCACACCCACAAGATGAAACTTGTTCAAGAACCCGAATCTTCCGCAGAGAGGATACTGGGGCGATAGGCAACTATTGGAGAAGCGCTCTCGAGGCACTGCGCACAGAATGAGAACAAAAGACATCATCAAAACCACGGCAGAAGGGCCAATGAAGGGAAATGGGAGAGATACACGACCTGAGCCTATGATTCTGTCCAAGACTGGCAGGCAATGACAAATTGAAGCTCCAGGAAAACCAAGAGCTTACCATGCGCAAGATAATACATTACGACCACTACGTCGTCCTAGCGAGGGTACATTCGGTAACAAGATACATAGGAATATTAGAGAAACGACTTTCGAGACCAGTGGGAGAATTGGCAAACCAGAAGCCGTTTCATAAAGGAGGCATAATTGTCACTTGTCCCACACTCCATGATGGGTCCAGGATACGCAGAAAGAAATATGAATAATAGTGACAAATGGTAAATTGAGCTCAAGGCATGTCCTTCAAAGTTGAGAAATTCGAACAAAAAGAGGAAGAGATAATCAGGTGCAGAAGACGGAATCCGGGGGTAGGAGACCCTCATCAACTGGTGTTTAACCACAGCCAGTCATCATTTGATTGACTATCTAATGAATACAAAGTAATACGCCGCGTCTTCATCTACCGTAACCCTTGTGAGCAGCATTGTTGCCCAACTATCAATGAATTTGTCGCGTCCAGTGATGAGACGGTGAACTGTGTATGGCTGCTTTTCAGATTAATAAGCTCATACTGCTGACCATAAGTTATGGCCGTGTGAACATGCCTGTTTCTGAGCGATCGACTTAGGCAGTTGGTGTGATGCCTGTCATAAGGTCCTCATCTTCTATTAGAGAATCGAAGCCCACCCCAGGATCTGCAGGGTCCTTATCTGCCCGCTTCTGCTCCCTAACAGCGTGCTTTACGTACTCCTTGCTATTACCCAGCCGTTCGTTGGCTGCCTTGTACTGGTTTCCAAGACTTTCGATGTTATGGTAACGCTGGGCAATCTGCTGGGCAAACTTTGCCTCTGTCATCGCCTCATTGTCGTCGTGGAAGTGCAGATAGAGTTCCCCGCCATTGTTGCCCGGCTGCAGCTCGCCTTTTAGTAGACCGGAATCAATCATATCTTGAACTAAGCGTGTGGTAGCATCGTCATTTGTGAGGATTTCGCCTGTCTCGGCACTGAGTGTCGAGAGACGCACTTGAGAAATGGACACCCGTACATATATGTCGCGGAGGTTGATGATTTGCCATTTTGGGTACGCCGCCACTACCTCGGCAATCAACGATGAGGTGCCGTCTTCCTCCCAGACCTGTCGGTTGGCCTCAATGTCCGCTTTGAGCTGCGCTGCATTCGTTGTTGTGAACCAAGTGGTGATATTCTTGTATGGCGTACTTAGTGTGGAGAAGGTATTCTTGGCTATCATGGCAGTGTATGATGGAATACTTGGCTCTTTTCCATCCTTGAGTAGCCCGACCAGCAACCATCGCTTGTACGCTTCATCCATGACCTTACTGACGCCTTTGTCTTTTGCTGGGTGTGTAATGACGCGCTCGAGAGCTCGGTAGGCTTTGTTCCAGTCTCGTCGTGACATGTAGCATTGAGCCGCAAGGTGATTATACTCCAAGACGGCAGAGCTCTTCACATCCCCAGTAAGACCTGTATCAACTGAAATGAAGGAGGCGGGATGCAGACTACTATCACACAAGACTTTGGCGTCCTTCTGGCCCGCCATACCAGGGTAGAACTTAAGATCGCAATCGAGAACCTTGAGAGCGGGCTCAATCCAGGAAGTTGAATAAGCGATCTTGGCCAGTGTAAGGTGGGTAGATGTGAACATGCTTCCTGTGGGATCGAGTCGCAGTATAGCAGCAGCCAAAGCCTCTACAGTAACCCTTGTCTAGTTGCAGGATAGTTAGCGCCTTGCGAAGTCATGGAGGGGTGGCGCGTACCGTAAATAGCGTGCCTGCTGCGATGTATTCAAGAAGCTTTCGGAATTCAGAGCCCACATATCGTATCTGGAGAGGGTTGAAGTTGAGAAGGAATCGGAGGGTCTCGTCTAAGAGTGTGCTTCGTTCGCTACCATGTGCAGGGTTCGATGTTTGTAGTGAGAGAAGGAGGATGGCTTGAAATGTGATAGAGTCGATCGAGGGGTCAATGTTCTGGGAGCGTTAGCTAGGATTAACAAAGATACTGTGAGATTTACTTGTAGGATTTGGCTAGCATTGGCACTGATGACTTCCCGTTGGTTCGCAAACAGCGACGTCACAGCTGCGACATGGTCCCGAATAGCAGCATCATACTTCTTGACGGAATGAGCGACTGCCTGGGTTGGCGTGAAGGCAGCTAGAACGGCCGCAACGGTGTCCATCATCAGCTGGGCTCTGAATACTCAGGCTGATTCTCAATGTAGGTGCTGGTTATGTGAAGTGTGGAGTTTGAATTGATGAAACTGTTACACTGATCATCTCCCTATCATGCTCGTCAAAAACTCAAAGTGATGACGAAGAACTTTGTATTGTAAGGTCCCGGTCCGTATTGAGGTACGAAGAATCAGATGATATGAAAGTTTGTTGTTGCTCTCCAAGCTCACAGGCAACACTCATGAGCACAGCTCTCGCATTGGAGGGGTGGTGACGTTGTAGGTCCGGGAATTAGCCGACTGAGCTTATCGTCTAGCGGATTTCGATAAGGAGCTGCCCCACCACCACCAAAGGTTTACTCTAGACTAGTAGGTGGTGGTGGGCTGGGGATAGCTTCATTTGTTCGTCTTGCAGTCTGTTTTTCAAAATTTTGGTCGCCAGACAAGCATGAAAATTGACGGGACCTTTACAGGAATAGATCTTGGTCTAGAAGTCGCTTGTTTTCCTCCTACATGCTGTTCTAGCCCATTTGTCCAATACTCCTGTACTAGACCTGGCATCGCACAAACTCTAGCATAGCGTGGCAAGGTACAACTTTAACATAAGCGTAACAATAGAAATATATCTAACTTGCCTCACCTAAATCCTGCCTAAGACCTGAATCGCATGGTCAGCTCGCTAAAGCCTATGTAACCCCATCAGAGTGATTTCTCGAGAAACATGGTTGGCTAATGACGAAAAAAAACCAGAGATCAATCAGTTATCTACGAAGCAAGCCCCAGCGACGCGTCCCAGAGATTGCTTTTCGGAGATTATACTAAAGATTGGGTTCGTATCTAATATGAAATGATCAAACAGAAAAGAGAGTAATATCTAAGTTGCTGGACAACGCATCAATCGAACAGCCTTGGGGACCGAGCTTCAACGAATTTCCAGCAGGTACATAAAAACGGAGGAGTCATTCCCATTGCTTGTCTTTCTAATACATCAACTTGTCGAGAGTCTAGTCGGTGTGTTCCTTTTTCTTTGTTTTCGTATAGGTAGCTTGTTTGCCCAACACACAGTCACTAGCGAATATAATGACCAGCTGAGACCGAAGAGCGGCGAGGCGAAGATCCGTTCCAGTTCTGGATTGCTGGCGAAGCCATGAACCATTCAGTCTCTGACCCTGTTAGTGAGCGCTTCTCAGATGCCGGAGCAGTAAGCAGCCCCTCGCGAGTCTGAGAGAGGCGATTTTTCTTGCTTGATTTCTGATTTCTCTCCGGGCCAATGGGAGCCAGGACTGTCGCGGTCTGAGGGACATCCTCAATGCCATCATCTCGCCAGCCAGACTGAAGGATGGTTTGGCTGCTACCAACAGGCAAGTCTCGATTGCGGTGCTTCTGAAGCTCTTCCTGGTGATCTCGCCACCACTTGGGGAACCCATGAAACAGGCCCAGAGATTGCTGCGTAGCCTTGTCGAAGGGCATCTCGTGTTTGTATTTGCAGCCCTGCTGAGTAAAGGCGCAGGTGCCGTCGTGGATCCATTTGTCACAATAGATCTTGGTTCTGCGTTGCTGAGTAGGTGATGTTGCAACAATGCGATCAATCCTGGTCTATAAAACGACATTAGTATTGCACCAGGAAAGAAGAAAAAGCACAAGGGAGGTAGCGAAATACTGCCAGAGGCTGATTACCTGGAGGATATCAGATGCTGGGCCAGTTGGAGCCTATACGCTCAGCATCTTTTACTATGTGCGCCGTATTCAATTCACGTACCTTGAATGTGACAGGCTGATTCATCCCAGGAACCCCTTGTGGTGGTTGCATGTGCAAGTCCGGAAGCAGTACCATTCCTTGGGCGCTTGTCTGGGTAGCAGGCAGCTCGATGAGGGTTGGGACCATGTCTGCCGGAATCAGTCTTGTGTACAGCCCGTCAGGTCGCTTTACACAGTATGCATAACCGTTGAGGCAATCAGAGATGCTCACAGGCCCGCCGTCGTTGTTGGAAGGAGAGGGATGAGTTGGAGAACTCATAAGCGAGTGCTTAGGACCGGGGACAGCGCTATTCATGGGGTTTGCAGATGGCTGAGAACCTCTCCAGTTGCCAGATGTCATGCCTCGTGGAGCAGAAAGCTGGGAGACTTGAGTGTTCTGCTGCCAGCCTCCATAAGACACTTGAACGGGATAACCGTTACCGCCAACCACATGAAAGTGATTGTTGGAGGAAGGCTGAGAAAGATCCATAGAACTTGGTCGATTCATAATGTTGAGAGCTGAGACGGTGTTGGGATGAAGTTTAAGCCCGGCGATAAACACGAGATCTTTTGATAATGTATTGAAGAGAAGGGTTATTTCTGATTCGGTGAGAAGGCCAAGGAGGCTAGTTCTTCACCCGGGGATGATCGAAGTTAGGGTTGGTATTGGTAGAGACAGTCTTTTCCTAGACGATTTAATAAGTGTAGCATCCGATGACTATAAGAAGTCTTGGTCTCAGGAGCATCCACACACGGCCTATCAAACGGCTAGGAACTGGGACGCGGGTAACGGAAGACGGGTTATAACTTCGAGACATGCGCTGGCAAACAGCAAACGGAAGACAGCGTCTATGTTTAACAATACTGTGTGGAAGTCTACCAGGGTGGCTCGAGGACACGGTATAGGCAAGAGGATGGGGATAAGTGCTTAACTCTAGGTGGGCGGTCCATAAGGCGTGACCTTATCTTATACTTGAGAATACGGTCATCAACCACTATGGCATGTTTGCTTGACATTTAGGCGTACTCTACAAAACACATGCCACGACTGCGGTTACCTGCAGCGACAGTTTGCCGGCACTTACCTTCAAACACTTGACCTAAAATATCAACAAGGCTCATGTGTTCATTCATGAAAGTTTTCATTCCAAGATCCTTCGTCTGTGCTATGCTGTCTATCATCTTGCCTCCCTATACTGAGGACGTTGGCCATGTCACCAGCTTCCAAGGTTGCTTGCTTGTCAGCTTGCCGTCCTCCTTCACTGGGTACCCAGTTCCGCGTGCATGATGCCGCCTGGCATGCAAACAAGCATAAATCAAAATATCTAGCAAAGCAAAGGGTTTGTTGTCCACCTTTAATTCACACCAAATGTGGGGGAATTATTGTATCAGCGCGGCTGCTTGCGCTGAGCAACCACTTTTTCTTTATGTCCAAAGTAACATCATTTGTGCTGCGTTCCGCTTTTACCGGTAAACGACCTTAGACGGCTTAGCAGAACTGCCTTGTGTTGTTTCCTGACCTCAGTCTCAGGTTCCGAACGTTGGACCCAATCAAGGGCTACTCTAACTTCGGCTTCTGAGCGGAGGCGAATGTTTCTGTAATCAACTATTTGGTTATTAGGAGCATGGGGTTGGGTGGGAATCACACGCTCAGGTGGTACAGGGTCTGTAGATTTGCTCCGGTAGAGGTAATTACCCTTGATATATCGGGTGAAGTCAATGGGCATTCCGGTATTTACTGGTCCACTCCCTTGACGGTAGGAGTTTTGCATGCGGTAGCCGGGGGTCGCTGTGCGATTGTTTTGGATACTCCCTTGCTGCTTGGGGTTTTGGGTGTTCCCGATTTGCCACGTTGGCTGCTGCTTTTGCTGTTTGGTGTGGTTGTTTGGTGTTTCTTGCCGGCTCCTGCGACTGGCTTTTTGCTGTTCGCCAATGACTTGCTGCGGTCTGGCGTCACGGGCGTTCGATGCTTGGAGGGTTTGGAGGTCTGCTTCGGCGTCTGTGTTGCAGTCTTGTTAATTTTACTTTTGCGGCTTGAATCTTTCACTGGTGTCGTGGACGGGGTTGTTTGTTTAACAGATGGGATCTTTTGGCGTTTACCTTTTGCCAGTGACGGATCTTCCTCCTCAGACTCTTCTCCAGAGTCACCGCCAGCAAAGTCATCAGAGGAGTCTGACGGCTCAGCTTCGGCATCGCCAGGGATAGGGTTATCTAGGGTGTTCGTCTTGTAGTTGATAGCCTGTGAGGTGGTCAGCTGCTGATATATAGAACTTTACAAACCAATAGCCTACCTGTCGACGTCGACCACCGCGACCCAGAACCTCCCGATTTACTTCAGCTTGACGCTGTGCTTCTGCCTCACGTTGAGCCAGAATACGATCCCAGACGCTTGAGTTTATAGCTTCTGGCTCGGCCGTCTCTTCGGTAGCGAGTCCAGCGTCGAAGCCGGACTTATCGTTGGACCACACCTTGGCGTAAGAGAACGATGCCCCATCATCAGGTTTGCTTTCTGTGTCGTCTGTTCGATCTAGAAGTGCATCAACAGCAGCAGAATCATAGTGGATAGACTTCTTTTCATAGTCATCGTTAAACAAGGCTTGGGCGCCGTGTTTCAATATTGACTCTAGGTCATCACCGGCAAGTTCGTCGTCGTCCATGCTTTCGATCAGAGCATGATCCAAGGCCATCTTCTTCTTACCGATTTGCATAATTCTTTCTTCGACTGAGTCTACAGTCATAAGCTGGAAACAAAGGACCTTCTTCTTCTGTCCAATACGATGAGCACGGGACAATGCCTGGACATCCTGGTGTGGATTGAAATCAGGATCCAGGATGATGACTGTATCCGCAGTGGCGAGATTGATACCAACACCGCCAGCTCTTGTCGAAAGCAGAAACGCAAAGATGGGCGAGTCAGGGGCGTTGAAGGCATCAATGCGGCGTTGTTTTTCCAGACTACTGATACTGCCATCGAGACGGCGAAAATCGTAGCCTAGGCCACTGAGAAAATCCTCAATAATAGTTAATTGCTGTAAAAACTGGCTGAAGATCAACACGCGATGCCCCCTTTCCTGGAGTTTTGGAAGCATGACTCGGAGAAGTAGGAGCTTGGCCGATGCCTCGACCAGGTTGCGTTGAATTACTGTTTGATCATGGTGAAGCTCCTCAATAGCTTCGGAGTACATGAAAGGGTGGCAGAGGCATTTTCGCAGCTGCATTAAAATGTTGTTGAGAGATCCACGTTCCTTCTTGTTCATCTTGCTGTTGGAGAACATGGCCCTGATGAGCTCGGGATTTTTGGCCATGATACTCTTCGAAAGCTTCTCCTGAATCACAGTCATTGTGACCGGCAGAATGATTTGCGTCATGGGAGGCAAAAATTTGAGAACCCCTGCTTTGGTTCGGCGGAGGAAGTATGGTCGAATCTTGTTGTGCAACTTGGGTAGCGTCTCCTTATCAAGAACCGCATATTCTGCGTCCAGTTCTTCGGCATTCTGCTTATCATCAATGAACTGTAAAAGATTGAACAGCTCCCTCTTGTTGTTCTGGAGTGGTGTGCCAGTAAGTAGAAGTCGAAAAGGAATTCGCATTGAGCGAAGAGCTCCATACAAAATGTTCTGGTCGTTCTTCAGGCGCTGGCCCTCGTCAACCACAAGCCCTGCCCAATTGATAGACTTGAAGAGAGCCTTTGTAGCGGGGTCCTGTGCTGAATCATAGGACATGATCACAACGTGTGCCTTCATGTCAGTAGATCCGTTGGGGAACAGCTCGTACTTGTAAGCAAGTGCTTGTGGTTCTCTTCCGCCATGATAAGCAACCACTCGGAGCTCTGGCACCCACTGCTTGAACTCACGGCGCCAATTCGGACATGTGGCATTTGGAACAACGACAAGAAAAGGCCAGCACTATTGTTAAGTCAGTATAACTGCCGTCGGCTTCTTAGACGCCGGTGCCTTACCTTAGGGCTGTCTTGGACTAATGAAGTCACAAGGCCTACAACCTGGACAGTCTTTCCTAAGCCCATCTCATCTGCCAGAACCACACTGCGACCTGAGTGGTAGTTCCCCAACAACCAATTAACTCCTTCAATCTGGTATCCCATGAGCTTTCCACGTTTGAGGCCAGCAGGTTGCTCCTTCAACTCCTCGAACGGCTCGGCTTTGTAAGCCTTGGCTCGTTCTCTGATCTTGTGCTGAGATTCACTCTTGAAGTATTTGCCCTCAATATACTCGTAGTAAGCCTCCACAAAGGAGGCATAAATATCGCCTGCATCCTCTGATGGTGGTGTGTCCCACACAACGTCGTCGTAACCAAGACCTTGAAACTTGACAAAGATTTTGCTGACGTTGGCCAAGTTCTCCATTTCGTCTTTTTTTGTCTTTGGTCTTGGGACCGATGGGTCCAATCTGGTGTTGAGAACTATGTCCGGCATAAGAAACTCATCTGGAATAGCCTCTCGCTCGCTGAGTTTCATCAAATCCTGCTCGAGGTCTCTTTTGCCGAAGGAAGTACGCATCGTGGGCGCTGCTACACCGTACACCCACGCACCCGGCTTCCAGTCACAGTGAGCATAAGATCGACTTTCCCACTTGATCAGATATTCCTTGTCGTCCTCTCGAACCTCAGCATACATTGGTCGAGGGTCTTGTTTGGCAAGCTCTGTTGGTATCGGACGCCATGCCACGAGCCGATGAATCTTGTGCCTGGTATTTGCACACTCTTTGCATTGCCAGTCAATGGAATGGTCTTTCAGGCGCTCGGACTTAAGATCTGTTCCGATTGTTCCGCCTCTAGCGCCCGGAAGATGATCAACGTGCCAGCCTCGATGACATGAAGTACATCGGAAGAGGACTGCATCAGCATTGTTAAGAAGGTCCGGAGGAACCTGAGTGATTGGGTCAACGCCACCGTTCTGTTCACGAAGCTTCTCCTCCTGTCGAGATGTCTTCTTTTCGGAAAAGGCAGCGCAGCTGCGACCTGGAGATTTGCATGCCTGACACATGCTATGCCTGGGAGCACTGTCATCCTTTTTATTCGGGACGCCAATACAGAACCTGCACTGCATGATAAAGTCATCCTGACCGACCTTGGTAACCATATGCTCGCGAGCACTGCGGTATCCCAGGCAGTTCTTGTGGTAAGACAATGTGCAACCCTGACAGTGAATCATTTGCCCCCGTTGTCGTGAGCCTCCGCAGGTGTGGCAGGTATCCATGTGCATCGAAGCAAATTCTGAGTCGGCAGGAAGAGGTTGAAAAACCTCTCTGATTGAGATAATCTTCGGAGCGCCTGGGGCCCTGTCATCGGCAATATAGAAGGATTCCTCATCCATTTGGGCATCATCTCGCATGTTCAGGGTACTCCTTGTGGCTCTGGAGGAACGTCGAGGTGCTTCGAACTCAATATCTGAGTCAGGGGACTTCTGGCGCAATTGAGACCGAGCCTTTTGTCGCATACTCGCAGTGTTAAGACGCTTCGACTTTTGTCGCGACCTAGTAGGACGTCCTTTCTTGGGGGCAAGATCGGAGACAACCATAGGCATGAAATCATCATCTTCCTCGCCCGACGAAACAAGGGGGGCATCTCCGAGCAGTTCGTCCTGGTCTTGACTATTGATGCCGTTCTTAAAGGACATACGATTCAGTTGTCTTGGATGTCGAGTTCTCAACAATCTGGTGGCCCCTAAAGGCTCTGGCTGTAGATCGTCCAGATCATCTTCGTCAACCACCAGAGCAGGACTACGGGAAAGTTGCTTGGTGTTCTCTCTAGAGCGTAGGCGTCGGGATACGCTTCGAGACGAACGTTTTCTCTGGACGGGCTCTTCGTCATCATCCTCCACCTCCTCGTCAATGTCCATACGGTCAGAAACAGCAGACTCCTGTCCAGAGTCCCACTCATCGTCATGCATGTATTTTCGCTTGCGGGCAGACATGTCGTCAAGTTCGTGTGACCATAGGCCTTGGCTGAATCGGGCCAATGCAACTCTTCCGTTCTCAAGGGTAACGAGTTCAGCTGTAGATATCTTGAGATAAAATCAGTGCTCTGCGGTGGAAATGAAACAGAGGATATTGAGAGGGAGTGTGTGCAAGTGTGTTGTAGGCAAAGAAACGAAACGTAAAAAAAGTCGTGATGAAGGAGGAGCTGCAGCTGTGGGGGCACAATAGAGAAGAATAGGTTTGCGAGCTAGGCAGTGAATAAGGCATATTATGAACAAGAGCTCGCATATTATATTTGCGACCCCAGCTTTGATGCTGCAGACTAATAGTTTGAACGGGCTTCAAGCATATAGATAACAGCGTTTCTAGGTCATGCAGGAAAGCAGCCTGGCATCTCCTTATGAATTAATGAAAGAATGTCCACCTACCAACTCTTGTCGCCCATCTGTAAACTCGACATGATACTTGATGATGCCACGACTTGGCGGGAGCTCCCCAGATATAAACTCGACGATATTGCTATGAACGGTCGAGTACTCGTTACGCTTCTCAATAGGCATTTCCGGAATCGCAACCTCAAACCTGTAGTTAGGCTGAGAAAGTCCGAAGATTCTTGATCCATCGTCTTCAATTCGGGGAATGTCTTGTTCCTTATCCTCGCCTCGAGCATTCATATTCCCATGCGCCGTTGGCTGCCGTCCCGTATCCATATCAGCGTTAGCAGGCAGAGAGCCATTGTTTCCATTGAGGCCCGCCAGAAGCCACTCTAGCGAGCGCTCAATAGCGTTATCATCTTGGTCAACAAGGTCCTCGAGGGGCTCGTAGGGAGAGTTCTCAGTGTCCATCTAGCAGCTAGCGAGCGCGTCGCATTAATCGCAAAGGAGATATTCGTAAACCGGTCGAGACCTGGCGGGGTGAATGGCCCTTGGGGGATACGGTACCGTTCGTCAGAATCACTAGATATACAAATTGTTTAGTTTAGTTTGACAAGCTGGATCGTAACTTGGTAAGTTTGGCGGCATGGCTGAAGCTTCATAACGGAGAATTTGGTTATTGCCCTAGGTTAGTCAAGGTTAAATTCATCGGTATCAGGAAACGCGACAGTCGCATTCAAACGCGTTAAAGTTATGGCCCAATTAGCAATGGCCCCGGCCATAATTAATGCGCTCCCATCGAGTCTCATGCCCAGCCCCAGCTGGACCCGCTAAGAAGCCCAGTCGATTAGCTAGCAGGGGACGGCAGAAAAATAATTTAGCGGGGCCGCCGATATCGAAACTTCTATCTCAGTCTAGAATTTTTGAACAAATTGGACTCAACCTGCAATCCGGCAGGCAGGACAACCGCAAACATAAAAAGGGAAATTATTGTATAGCGATATATAGCCACATTATGCAATGCTTATCCCTACACAACTGAGGATTGTTGCTCTAAGCCGCCCATTGGCAAGGCTTCATCCCGCTACCAGGAGTTTCGCCCCCATCTTTGTTCGCGCAAAAGGTCTCTCAGCCATCATCCGGGGAGCGATCAAATCTGAACGAATTCAAAACGGCCCAGACAGCTTCGACAGCCGCAATGCCTATCATGATACTAGTCGACGAAAAGTAGGAGGCGGGCGCCTCACTCGTCCTAAAGAGCCCCCCCACCGACCCCGAGACGATTTTTTCGCAAAGTTCAGTGCAAGAGCCGTTGACTCCGGTGGCACACGAAATTGGCGTCAGGAACAGAAGCTGAAAAAGAAACTGAGGAAAAAAGAGGAGGAAAAGAAGGAACGAGAAGAGAGAGAAGAACTAGGCATAGGCCGCCGAACCAGGAGGAGACGATTCGCCGATCCTGAAAACGAATTCGGAAATCGCAGCTTCGTACACCGAATGAAGTATGGCGACCTCAAAGAGGTGGCCGACAATTTGAACGTAAAGCAGCCTGTTCGACCGCGATCATTCCCTGAAGCTCAAAAGGAGCGCACGTTTGGGTCCAGAAATGGGGATAATGATGTTGCACGACACGAACGACGAGAGCCATCGAACGAGAAGGTCGAAAAGTTAAATCAGCAATTCAATCGCTCAATACGACGCCCTGAAGATCTACAACAAAGTTTTGGCCGGTTCGACCGTCAAGATCGCCAGTCAAATATCTCTGGTGGATGGTCCAACGATGAATTTAACGGATCACAGCGGAGATTCGATCGTTCACAGCCTAGCGACTTTCGCCATGACAACGCTCGAGAAGACCGACAGAATGACCAAGGAGATAATTCTGTCGATATCAAGCGTGGAAAGAAGAAGGAGATGATGGCCATGACCCTCAAATACACTACCGCTGCTTCACAGTTCTTATACGGTCGATCAGTTGTCAAAGCAGCACTGCAGCAGAACCGACGAAGGTTGTATAACCTCTACATCCATGCCAATGAGAACCGAAAATATAATACGGATACTGTTACCTTGACGCGAATGGCGAAGAAACTCAACGTGCCCATAAAAATCGTGCCTCCTGAAGAGCAACGAATCATGGATAAGATGAGCATGGGGCGACCTCACAACGGCTTCGTGCTTGAAGCCTCCCCTCTACCCCAGATCCCCATCAAATCTCTTGGCAAGTTAGAGGAAAGTCCTGGTCGCCTGGGCTTTCACGTGGACCTTGATCATCAAACCAAGGAAGAGGCAACGATCAATGGCACCGACACATTTATTCGACGGTCCAATGATGTGATGCCCAAGCCCTTTGTCTTGCTGCTCAATGAGATTCTTGACCCGGGGAACCTAGGCGGTATCATCCGCACTGCGAGCTATCTCGGCGTTGACGCTGTCGGCATCACGAACCGGGGATCTTCCACACTCACACCGGTTGTTCTCAAGTCCGCTGCCGGTGCAGTGGAGGAAGTTTCATTATTCGCGGTGGATGATCCTGTGAAGTTCATCCAAGACTCCCAGAAAGCTGGCTGGAAATCATACGCTGCGGTGGCGCCGCCTGATCGAAAGCTTGTTCGAAAGCATGGGAGCAAGTTCGTGTCAACAGATACGATCGAGGCACAAAGCCCACTAAACGAACATCCATGTCTACTAATTCTTGGTAATGAGGGCTATGGACTTTCGAAACCTATCAAGGTTGCTGCCGACTATGAGCTATCAGTACCTCGGTTTGTTCAAGGAAGCTGCGTGGATAGTTTGAACGTCAGTGTTGCGGCAGGCCTCTTGTGTCATTCCTTCGTTAAGGAACCTGTGACTGTTGCATCAGGGCCAGTTGAGCCCACGGCCAGACTGGCTGATTCGGAGGCCAGTTCTGACGATGCAGAGAGCAGGGCCATAGCAACGAAGACTGGGGCGAAGCTCATTGAAGCTGGAAGTGATGATTCTTATGAAGTAAAGACCACTGGTGAGGAATCTGAAGTTGATGCTGCTACGGAGGCAGAGCAAAAGCAGCCTGACGATCAAAAGCTCGATGAATCTGACGACTTGGTGTTCTAAGAGCATTGGACTAGGCCTGAGTGCCGCTATTGTAATAACTTGGATATGTATAACATGATGGTTGGGTGGCGCTTGGGTGTTAGGCATTGGGGGCATAGAAAATCATGTACGATAACGATGTATACTATATGAAACACATGGGGAAAACAATATCTAACTTATTGAGTACTAAGCAATTATGGAGAACTTACTGGATTAATTACTGTAGTTGCTGGAGTACGTCTCATGAGGCTAGCTTGGGAGACCTTGCATGACGATGCACGCAACGCCGCCCGCCATCATGACTCCTCCTTTGCCATACAGACGACTCTCCTACAACTCTCAGTCTGATACGTATAACTTGCAGCGCTACGTACGGCCTATTCGTAGGATTGATGTCCTCACTGTAACTGAACCGAGTGATGGAGCACGCATTTGGGTCAGTCTAGGTAGCGACAGAGCCATCTTGTGGCCCCATCATATCTTCACCTAACCGTCGCCCAGCCACCCAATTAATTATTTACAAGTCACCTAAAAAACGCCGAGTTGTCGTTGTCATACCCCATCGGCAGCATGATGCCCTGTCTCGTTCAACGTGGACCATATAACCTGAACAATAGCCCAGTGGCATTTCCTGACATTCGTTAACCTGTGTCTGGCAACAGCATTTGGCTCGTACTGTGTGGCGGTGTAAGCATTCATATCACCCATCACACATTTATTAGTTCACCGCTGTCGCTTGAAATTCTATGAGCCCAACGAGAGTTCAACGCAAGACAAGTTGAGCCTGAGCTTTCCACAACTTACTCAGTATACGGCAATGCGATCCATATCGGCTTTTCTGTTGTGTCTCGCTACATTACTTCCTCCTCAGGCCCTCGCTGAATCGGGTTCACCAATAGCTATTCGGAAGGTCACCCCTGGTTCGCACGACAAGCTCCTTAGGGAGCATCTCGCATTCGCACCACTACGCGATCTTACTCCGCGCGAAGCTGCCGCTGCTGCCATATCATTTCTTGACGAGCAAGATGACAAACTTCTGAGCCTCAATGGCACAGAGCGCTTCTACCGTCCAGCGTTTGCTCCTCACAGTGAAGAGTCCCACGAGAGCCTGCTGCGCCGAGCCGCAGAGGCACTGGCGTTACTACAGAGGAGGTCGTCTTGTCCTAAGGGGATGAACAGCTGCTCTGACATTGATTCCGAAGTCAAATGCTGCCAGGAGGGAACGTATTGTGTGAATGTTGGCAATACTGTGGCGGGAGGCATCGCGTGCTGCCCTGACGGTGCGTCTTGTGGTGGAGGTGTCGGAGCATGCCCTGATGGAGCTACGAGTTGCTCTGCGGAACTTGGCGGAGGATGCTGTATTCCGGGATATGTTTGCCAAGGATTGGGCTGTGAGTGAATACCTGCAATGCTTCGTAGACCAATATTGACTTTAATCAGGCGTCCCAAGTGCTGTTGCTACACAGACGAGAACCGCAACTCAAGATCAAACGACAGTTCTCACAACTTCTCAAGAAACAACTTCAGAGGGATCCACAGTCGAACCTACTACCAAGACAGAAACAGAGGTTGAGACCACTGGAGAGCCTACGACGACTTCCGAAGCTGGAACTACAACCGAGTCCGAAACTGGAATCGAGTCTGGGACAGAAGATAGTACTGTGACCGCGACTCCTACAGCTACAGGCTCAGCCACTGGAATCGCTCCATATCGCCCAACTGGCACCTCGGTAACATCAAGCGACGATGGAGAGACCCAAACAGGCTGTCCCACAGGCTTCTACGGCTGTCTCGCCACTCACGGCGGCGGGTGTTGTCGAACAGGTCGAAACTGTGATGTTCATGATTGCCCTGCTCCTTCGACAACCATCGTCTCAAACGGCGCGACTGTGGTCGTCCTTGCAACCGATGCTCCACCTGCCCCAGGACCCTCATCAACTTGCGCAGACGGCTGGTTCCTTTGTGGTCGAGATGCCGGCCCAGTAGCTGGATGCTGTCCAAACGGATATGATTGCGGCACAGCGAGTTGTTTCACAGCACAGGCCAGTGTAACCGGCCGTGTACAGAAGGAATTTCCTAAGGCCGATGCAGCCGCGTATGAGAAGCCCGCTATCACAGTGATGATGATGGTGGTGCTGTGTGTTGCGCTTGTATGAGGGTGTAGACTTACTATCATGATTTAATGTTGGATGATTTCTGGGTGAATAAAAAAGCATTTGCTCAATTCGATCGCACATAGACTATCTAGAGACTGAATTATTAGATATACTTGTGATAACCACATCAATCCTTATTTTACAGGCTTGTGAAGATGCTCAGATTTTGTATTTTTGTGAACTATTTGCAGGCATGTAGCATTTCTTTACAACTTGCTAACTCTTCCTTGTCATATCCTTCCAGTGTCCTGTTTTTACTCGGGCATGTGGGAGAAGGGCTTAGCAAGGTGTTCCTGGCAGAAGGGCAGCTTGCTGACGGTCCAGATCTCGGTGTCCTACGGTCAATGTCAGTTACCAGTAGCATCGACATGGGCGATTTATACTCACAGGCTTTAAGTTCTTCTTGATCTCAGTGTCGAGAGTACCGGCCTTGAGCGCAATGATCTCAGGAGCAGCATCGGGGTCATGGGCGATGGGAGAGCCGCACTCGGGGCAGAAGAGACGGTGGACAATGTTGCCTGAAGAGCCCTTACTGCCAGAGTAGGTCTTGACGGGGCCACTGATTGTGAGCTTGTCCTTCTTGACAACAGCCACGAGAGCTAAAGTAACAGATGTCAGTCTGACCTATTCAAGGATTGTTGGCTCGTGGAGCTGGGACATACAGTAAGTAGAACCACTCTGGCGCTGGCAATCGTCACAGTGATCGTAGCCAACCAGAAGAGGCTCGTCGTCGACCTTGTAGGTGACGGCTTTGCAAAGGCAGTGTCCAGAGAGAGGCATTGTGATTGTTCGAGAGAGTGTTGATAAGCTGTTATACGAAGTCGTGGATTGATGTCTGAACTAAAAGGTACCCTTTAGAACGGGGAACAGAGAGCTTTTAAAGTATTTAGAGAAGCTCTCGAAAGCTCCATGAGGGGCCATAGCGGGGTAAAGGGAAATCCCGAACTCTTGTCAGTGATGGGGAGTGTTGGGAGTAACGGTACAGTATGATGAACGAAGACCCGGAATTTGGTGGTGGGGCGGTGATTGGATGACGTTGAGAATGATCTTCAGGTTAATGAAGGATGAGTTGTCGAACTAGAAACGACGGGCGTAGACTGGAGCTGCATGCTTCGATCATTCGTGTACAGCTTCGTGTTGGTAATAAGGCTTGACATGAGCGCTAGCCTATTAAGCGGCGTTGCATCCTTCGTCTGACACTCCCAAATACTCAAATTCTGTCCAAACCATCGTTCAATTCCAGATACTCAGGTCGTTGGGATACTGTTACCGGTACGCAACCATATCCCATTGGCGAGTCCTATCGTCAGCCTTAGTTCATCGGGCCCCCCTGGCACTCTTACCAAGTGCTGTGTGACGTTGACAGAGATATTTGTCATTATTCAGGGAGTTCGGTAGTCTCAATGGAGAACGAAGCATGAAGCGGGGCTTCATGCGTATAGTATTTGGAATTGAGACAATTTGAAATACCTATGCCCAACATATGCAGGGGTAGTTAAGCTATGGTTATTGTATAGTTGGTGTTGCAATGGCATTCTGGCAGTAGACTACTGTCGCTCAAGCAACCCCTAGAGCTTTGAGAAGCTCTTGATTTCAAATTCGAGACAGCAAGCTCACATCAGTGAGAGCTTGATCAGAACGATGATAAGATTCGCGGGGCAGGTGGAGACCCAAACGCCTGGGCTTTATGGTTCGTGGTGCTGGTTGGTCAGCGAATGGTCTTAGATCGTCGTTGGTTTATAGCCTGTTCTGAAATCGTCTCTTAATTAATCGTATCAATATCGGTTGACCCGGACGGATGGTGTAAGCAGGATATTGACCCGCGAAAATCGATGGGCTTTTTATCCAGAATTTCTGTTCTTCGACTCATCAATAAGGGATGGGCGCTTCCCATGCTTCTGTCCATGAAAATTATGAGTATCATGAGAAGCCCAGGATGGTCTGCGTAATGAGCAATGCCAGCACCTATGAGACACCCACTCTTCCTAACTCATAGCAATGCGATCAGCCACAAAGAGGCGAGCCACAGACCTCAAATACGCGTTTTTGAGTTCTTTATCTCCATGTTCAAGAATAAAGACGTCCATTGATGAAATTCGAAACTCCCGGATATCAATGCCCTTCACTGAGGACGGATGTCCATTGGTAGACGCCAATGGTCTCTCAATCTTATCAGGCCGGCGTCTGAGGTTTTTGATGAGCTGAAAGTGCATATAATCAAGCAGATTGGAAGTATGAATAGGTGGAGAACCCTTCTTCAAAAAGAACCCTTGTCAGTTGTTCCGGCTTGTCAGTCCAAAGGGTACAGCTTTCAGCCGCCTCGCAGAAGATGGCCTCAGAATCATGCGCATAGTAAACGAAGCGTGAATAGAATATGGACGTCAACACCTTGATCTTGATCTCGCAAGTAGAGTCTCCGGGGCCGCACGTGGAGGGTGAGATGAATGTCTCCTCGGACGCTTCAGCAACTCCCCCTGGCATGTATAGAATAGTGACAGGGGCGGTTGATCGTTGGGTAAGATACTTCAAGTATTCACGACATACTTGTTCGAGGATTTGCTCGATCCAATTAGCTGAACATCCTATGCTTTCCTTAAAGGGTTCGGGTCGATACCAGAAATGAAGATTATGCTTGAAGAAGAGGATGGTTGATTGCATCATGAATCGAGGAAGAATGGTCAGAACCGAACCGAACCAGCTTGAGACGAAACCAACCTTCCCTAAAATGCTTATTCTGTAGGGGTCAATAGCTTCGCCTTCAGAGAACAAATTTGCAAAAAGTTTCAGCTGGTCTTTTGACGACGAGAGGGTGATAGAGATATCGAGTCCTCGAAATCCTTGCATTCCAGGCCTAAGGGGATTTTTGGCAAGCATAGAGTATGATTCCTTTCGCGAGTTGAAAGGCGAAACATGAAACCTCTTTCGCCATGTCGTTTTTATCTGAGCGCACTGAAGTCCTTGGTCGTTCTGGGTCATGTTATGAACATGCTCATCTTCTTTCTGTAATTCTCTCGTGACAAGATAGGGATGCCTTTCCCCGAAGACATTGTTCATCTCCAGAATGATTGCCTGAAGTACCTTGTCTGGTGAGTAAAGGAACCAGAAGGTTGCTGGATTAAAGCGAAAGCCTGGGAACTGTGCGGCAGTCACGAGATAGGCATACGGATATCGCGAGGCATCAATACCTTACGCCTGTCAGTTTGAGTTCGACTGGAAGATGGCGTAACAAACCTCAGACCCCAGATATGCATCCAATTTTCCACGCAAGCCATTGTCGGAGCGTATGCGTTGTAGGTGATCAGCCGGACAAACCTCAAACAAGGCTGTCAATCCGAACAATTGTGTGAACCAAGACCATGGACCGTGAACATTTGCAAATATAATTCCATTGGCGTTATCCGAGACTCTATCGGGACGCCAAGCATGAGGTATGGATAAGAAAAAGAATGCTTCTGGGGATATAACCAATGGTGAGTTATTCGACCAGGAATCAACAGTGGATGAGCAGTACTAGCAGTGGGATTGACCCTGCGATTGATAATCCTCCTTGAGACATAGTAACCAACTAGAAATATTCCGCATATTCCAAAGGCGGCATCAGTGATGTACCGTGATTTGACGTGGCTTACAAGCGAGGTCATCACAGAAGCAAGCTTCCAAGCGACAAAGCCTAGGGTAAGCAGAATATCGAGTCTCCTTGCAAGTACAAAATATACTCAAGCTGTAGCCAAGATGGTAAAAAGATCCCACCGTCTCTTCAAGAGTCCATCAACGAAGTCTGTAGCGAGGACGGCCGATAGAAGCGGCGAGCCATCAAACAAGCCGTCCATCGGCAAGCCAGGGGTCGATGATGCATCTCTGTTTGAAAAGCCGTGAAGATGAAAATCCCTCAGCTTCGCGGGTGAGTGATGCAAGAGAAAAGGCAAATGAGGACTGAAGCACCAGACCTTGAAGGTCTTTTGTTCAAATATCTACTAAGAAGTCCGAGGTTAAAACCTGTCCATCAAGGTACTGTAGTTGGCATTACGGAATGGACATTTTATCGACACATGAGCCAGTAAGCAGTTGAGTTCCAAGGATTGTCTGTCATTAGTCATCATCTCAGGAACGATAGAATATTTACGAGTTATCCATAGTTAGTGTAAGATAAATGAGCACGAGAGCACGAGAGCACGTCAGTTTGTCAGGCACGTCAGGGTTCCGATTCATCGTTATTAATAGTCTTTTCACTCAGTCAGACCGGACCCATCTTGCATCAGCACCGACATAGGCGTCTCCGTGCCCCGGTCCCTAGCCCCGTCTCAAAAAAGGATTCCCGTCCAGAAAGTCTAGCACCTTCTATGGGCTGAGAAGCGGCGACACATGGGCCACCAGTGGTGGTGCGAATGAAAATTAACACACAGACGTCTGGCCGCACTGTTATCTCCAGGGCTTGGTAACCAAATCCGAGGCAGCCTTACCACGGGAGTAACAAGGCGCATGCAAAGAGAGGCCACCGATGCACGGTGCCAATTATAGTCCCCCGCCGATTGACTCAGTGACCCAAGGCCAGGCCTAAACCCCTCCGCCCATTCCATCACCATCCCCATAAATTCTTTGTCGCCCAGAACTTCAGCTTGATCTATATTCCATTCTTACATACCCAACAAACAACACATCTTCCACATCATCACATCGAGTCAAACCTCGCTCTAAAACACACATATTCTTCCGACAAAACGTCATATTCAAAATGGATGACTGGGATACCACCACCAAGATTGGTAGCCGCACCCGTGGCTCTGGCGCCGCCCAGCGAGAGACTGTTGTTCGAGGAAAGGCTGCTCTGAACGCTGCCCAACGAGCTGGCGGCCTCACTACCGAGAAGAAGTACTCTTCTGCCAATGCCGTACGTACAGCCATCGTGTCTCTGTAGCACACACTAACCATTTGCAGGGTTCTGCACCAGAGGGTCAGCGTATGACAAAGGTCGATCGATCCGACGACATCATCAAGCCCAACACCATCGGCAAGACTGTTGGGGATGTTATCTCCAAGGCTCGTCAGCAAGTTGAGCCTAAGATGACACAGAAGGATCTAGCTACCCGATGCAACACCACCCAGGCTATCGTCGCCGACTTCGAGCGAGGCACTGCCGCCCCCGATCAGAAGGTGCTTGGCGCCATGGAGCGAGTGCTCAATGTCAAGCTGCGAGGCAGCGACATTGGCGCTCCCAAGTTCCCTAACAAGAAGAAATGAACAATTGCGTCCAATGCTTAGACAAAAGATTTTGTAAGAGGGCTTCAGTGCCGAGTCGAGCGTTAGCGAATGATGATGACATCTTGGTTGGGAAATTCGGGAGTTTCGTGTGGGCCCTCATGATGCTTTATGACATGGGTACATGAGACTTGTTCTCTTTTCATCACGGGGTTTAGGATTGACAGCATAGAAAGAATGGACGGGCTCTTTTATGATATGGATGCTCTAGTCTCTGAACTTTTGAGCGAGGTAACACACCTGCTCACCGAATAAATTATCCCTTTGTGCATTCTGAGCCTGTTCAGCAACGCATCCTGTTCCTGGATGCGACCAACGAAGCAGGATCTAGCAATGTGGACTCCTAACTAATAGGTATCCAAACTTGTGTCTCGTGACAATATCATGGATAATATATGTTTTGGAGATTCAGTGGCTTAAGAACATTCGGTGATCATTCGCCTCATGGCTCCGTACTTTAGTCAATGGATGAAAGGTCAGTCTATCTCGACAAAAGTGGCCTTCAGAATCAAGCCAGATCTTACAATTCTAGCTTACCCCATATCCAGGAAACACCCCTCATTCAGAAGGTTAAGAATTACAAGTCCACACACAAGTGGTTGTATATACCCTTGCCAGTGTTAAATCTAATTCTTTGCAGTAATAGGCCCTGATATATTTTGATGATCCTCGCTTTCCCGTTGTTGCTTTTCTGACTCGAACGTGCTGTCGCTCAACATGGTAGAATACGTTCAAGATCTCAATAATCATTGCCAAGGGGGTCCAATCCTCTATGAATAATGCGCCCGCCATTAATTTTAGCAATTGATACGCCTAGTCCAAATCATGCTGACACCTTGGGGCTATACTTCGTGGCAGCCTTATCAAAAAGAGCGCTCTTCTCCTCCAAGTCGGCCAAGAATTGATGGTCAGGCTTGACGCTCTTCAATTTCCTATAGTACATATAAGTATAAGTCTTGTTTAAAGATTGGAATTAGACAACGGGACTGACTGTGCGAACTCATCGGACTGGTTGCCGGAAATAACGTTGAGAACCAGCAGATTGGCAATCGCGTCGGCGTTATTAGCGTCCTTCTCCAGGGCCTGTTCGAGAGCAGCTTGGGCTTCCTCTGTTCGGCCTAGGTGCAGTTCGCAGACAGCTTGCGAGACAAGACTTCGAACTGACGAGGTCGAGGGAGCTTGGGCGAGCTCCTCAAAGACGTAGAACGCCTGCTGGTACTTCTCACCGCCCTGCACCTTCTCAGTGAATGTACTTCCCGAACATGTAGAACACTTACGACTCTTAATCCAACCCACGACTCGGCCAAGTTGACCAAGAGACTATCTTGGGCCCATCGCCTTGCGGCGGATACTTCCTTGAGGGCGAGGTCGGTTCGGTTTTGTTGCAGATGGATCTGGACGATAAGAGAGACAGCATCGACTGAATAATAGCGGTCAGCGGCATTCTAAGTATCATCCAACCTCCGGGTGATCTTACGGCTTCCCTGATGTTGAGTGAGAAGAGCAAGAGCCTCTTCAGATTTTCCAGCAGCTTGGAGAACCGTTCCTCCGATAACCTGGACCGTTGTGTTGTCGGCAGCTGAAGAGGCCAGCTTCTCGATCGTCTCCACCGCAGAATCGGCCTTGCCCAAGTTGAACTCAGCAAGAGCACCCAGAGCCTGGAGTTCAGGCTGAGAATCGCCCTTCACATCATCGAGAACATCTTCTGCCTGTCCGAGAGCCAATCGAGCTCGGAGGACAAGAATGCGCGCGGGCAGAGCGTTGTCAGGGGAGAAGGAAGAGGTATCAAAGTCAATGACTTCCTGATACTGGCCCTGGTGGAAATGGTTGTGAATGTTGATTAACTCGCCTTCGGTCGAGTAGGGGTCCATTTTGGTTAACGCTTTGGAAACGTCTTTTGTATGCGGATAACTGTTGTCCCTGAAAACGTCCCTTGAGAACACCTTGGATGCGCTCAAGATCCCGATGGAATGGTGGGGCCGGTCGTAGTCTGTCCTTTCCATCAACGTGGGGTGAGACCCACGGTACGTACCTTCACCTTCGCCTCACCGAGATGAGGCGCCAATCATGGTTGCCCTGTATTTCAGGCGTCTAAATGTGGCTCATGCAAGCGAGTGCCACACCGCCCGATGGGGCTAGGTAGGGTCGACTGGCTGCCCACAAAGTGAGAAATCACACCAAAACCTCAATTTAGCCAGTCTTTGGAACTTGCATCACCAAACACACCCAAAGAACGGCACCGTACATCGTCGTCAAAATGGTACGTCGCTGCAGCCCAAGACCTCATTACCAGCATCAACAATATCACCATCGTATTGTTGAGAATGCAATGCCGTTATCTCAAGCCATTCGACCACGCGCGCACCATGACAGTCCCTGGGAGAAAGTGGGATGAATTTTCGGAGCAACATGAAGGGACACGAACTCGAAACGACCACCTTCAACCTCGAACCGACGATACTTCTTGAAGGTGTCACTTTTTCCGCCCTTGAAGCCCTCTCCGACGATTCAGTCTTTTCTCTCAAACTGTCTGGGGGGCGTGCGACTCGATATGCTGAGATCTGGACAGAGGTCTTGATCCTCGAACATCACCAGATGGCTAACATTCTGGCTCCTACAGGTCAACATTCCCAAGACCCGCAACACCTACTGCAAGGGCAAGGAGTGCCGCAAGCACACCCAGCACAAGGTCACCCAGTACAAGGCTGGCAAGGCCTCCCTGTTCGCACAGGGTAAGCGCCGATATGACCGCAAGCAGTCCGGTTATGGTGGTCAGACCAAGCCTGTCTTCCACAAGAAGGCCAAGACTACCAAGAAGGTTGTTCTGCGATTGGAGTGTGTCAAGTGCAAGACCAAGCTCCAGCTGGCGCTGAAGCGATGCAAGCACTTCGAGCTTGGGTACGTGATCTCTTGGCTCCATGGACTCTGCAATATACTGACATTGAAAACAGTGGTGACAAGAAGACGAAGGGTGCTGCTCTGGTTTTCTAAGTGCTTTGTGTTTGGGGTCTCAGGGTCACCATTTCTATGCTTACCTCGGCGGCATTTGGGCATCATGGATGGACACAGGCGAAAGGAGGTACAAGCCCTCGATTTGAGGCATGTTTCATAGGGAACGAATGAAAAAAAAAAAACTCTCTGTGTTGCACCGACACGAATTTTCTAAAGCAAAGGACAATGATGTGCATTCATGGTGACAAACCATTTTCAAGGGTTGAGCCATTACCCCTCAACGTCAAGCGGGATAGGGCCCGTGAGTCATGGTCATGGTTGAGAAAGCTTCAAAAAAAACAACGATGTATTGGTCTATAGATATAAAGCTCTGAAGCTATTCTAAAATCCTTCACCCAGCATTATAGTCTTGCCGCCTCCATACCAGAGTGTGCCATTTCGTGCATCCAGTCCTCTCTCATGGCCGACTAGCCACTCGCCAGCATTATACTCTGAGTCAGGATTATCCCAGACGTCCTTCTCTAGCCATGCATTGACCTCATCAATGGCGTTAACCCAGGCTGCCCTCTTCTCTGGCGTGTCATGGTCATCGTGATTCAGATAGCGTCCAAGCGTGATGTGCGCACTGGGAACTTGATATCTTGACCCAACAACAACGCCGCTTTCCTGTACCTTGTCGTACACGTCGCGACGCAGATGGTGATATGTGTAGGCGTCTCCCTGCGTGATCCCCTCTGTAATAACAGGCTCGGTGAGAGGAGGGGAGAGTGCTGCTTCACCTGACGCGGGAAGAAACGAGAGGGCAAAAGCAGACAAATCATAAGAAACCATAGGCTTGACAAGGCGAGACCTGTGACGATATGGATAGTTCACAATGTCAGGGATAGCTGGTCTCAGAGTCGCTACAAAGGCAGCAATCTCCTGGGGTGTTTTGGAGAATGCAACCTCGAGGGTGGTCAAATGCATCCTATGTGAAGGCATAAGCCAGACACCTTTTCAACGGTCAGTATATGCCAGTTGACTATGGAACTGAATCTCCTCACTAGGTGCGGCCTTCTTGAGTAACTCATTGACCTTGGAGGCTAAGCGGATAACATGGTCTGGGGGTCTGGCCCAGATGACCAAACAGTTCCTATTGTCACGAAATCCCGGCTCTACAGTCGGGTCTTCAAGCCGCAGGAGTGTCTGGTCAATAACCAGTTCCTTGAAGTCAGAGGACAAAAACTTCTCCGCCTGTTGTCCGTTCCTCTTTGTCCGGTGGGCAGAGTACAGAGTTTGGACCTCAGCCTGACATTGTGAGTTTGGGAACAACAAGTTCGAATGACAGTCACTTACCGGATCATCATTGCAGGCTTTGATGAGGGCGTTGTATGGATTCTCGCCCGGCTCAAGCTGAATTCCAGAGAGATCCTCCAGCTTGTTGCGAGCCTCCGCAGCTTCAAATTGGGCTGCCATTTTGACTCAGGGTACAACACAGCTTGTTGTAACTGTCGACTGATTTGCAATATTACCTGGGATTCTACAAGAATGATAGAATTAATAAACGCATGATCCTAAGTGCCTATCTAGTCAAGCTACTTATAAGAACAGTTTAAAAGACATCGTGGGATGATAGGAATGCACGATGACTAAGCTTTTGGCAACGTGGTTGTCTATGGATCTGAGAACTACTATTATTGTCATATTCGTATTATTGCAGTCTTTATATTGGCCAACCTGAGCTTGTTCAGTTCAAGATTAGCTGAAACGTTAAAGCCCAGGGGGTTCGTATCATAATATGCAGTTCTCGGGTAAATGAAGCATATATTTTAAATTGCATGCCCAACTGTCTCTACTCAGCCACTGCCCGGTTACGCATTGTGGGATCCTCAAATATCGCGTGTCTTGGTTTAGCTACAGTTTGGCGGTAACTCTTCCGCCCCGCGGAACGCGCACTTTAATGTCTGGTTCTTTGGAGTCGTGCCCCTCAAATGTGACGATCTGACAGTCTTGAATGTCAACGCCGGAGGAGAACTGAACAACCAGGAAATCCAACGTTGTCTCCTTCTTACCAAGAGCTACCATTGGAGCGTGCCATGTCCCAGCCGCATAAGTCACAGCCTGACGGTCTGTTGCTACAAACGCACGCAACCCCTTCAGATCAGGGAGACCTCTACCGGGTAGACCCTCTCCACTTGGTACAGGTAGACCATCGTCTTGGGGAGATGGTGGCAGAGATGGGGCCACGATGACCAAATAGCTTGAAGCGGTAGAGGCGAGTGGAGCAAAGGTTTGAGAAGTGAATGGGTGCCGTTCAAGAATGTTGACGGCGAACTCGCTCTGCGAAGCGTCATCGCTTGCAGGTGCCAAAGTTCTTGCTTCGCAGACGAATTGGCTCATGATCAACCGGCCATTGCTGCTGGGAGCCTGTGAGAGGAGGTCCCGAGGCTTGCTGACATCGGCATAGCGAATTGCTGTTCCTTGATTGGCAGTGGTGCCGTTGTATGGAAGAGGACCACCTTCAGATGCGTGTTTTGATGGAAGAAGGCTCGGTCGTGGGTTGGAGACCACATCTCCAAATGGCGCGAACTCCTCTTGTGTCAGGGGAGCGGTCCCGATACGGAGGCTTAGGTTTCCGACATTAACGTTAACTGACATGGCTGCCGCTTGAGAGGTGTTATGGTGACTTGATGTTGGGAAGGGAAAACTGTTTGCCTTAGTTGAGTCAATTTTCAGACGATGATGAGTTAAAGTAGAATCACGATCCGAGGTCGGCAGTACATCAGTCCAACTACAGCACAACGTAAAGCACCCACTCCAAGTGTAACGAAAGATATTACTTCTTTGAAAAGTTAGTCACTGAGTTCCCGTCAGAAAAAAGAGAGAGAAAAAGAAGCCTGGTATAATATTACTGCAGATGCTACAAATGACTGTTAAGCTACCCTAAACCTCTGGGTATCGTGATTCCTCCTACAAGACTCATCGAGGCTCTATTCAGCCACATTCAGTGTAAGCTTGAGTTACTAATTTACTTTGATTATGTTCTTAGGCGAATACCTTGTATTCGACTAGGTTGGTAAGTCTGTTACTATCCCATCCCACTTGACCTTGCAACCAACAGTGTGTTATTTTCCAGTTTCAGGCCGACATAGGTGGATAACGAGTTACAGTCTCACTCTTTATCACGAATGTCGATCACCAATGTTTCGATCACTCATGTTATTCGTTTTATTGCATGAAAGCTAACATAAACGCCAACTCCAGTACCCAAACTCAAAGTATTGATCAGAACTCCCTTGGTCGCTGCTCACGTCCCAGATTCAAATCTGCCTCGTCATCTTTGTCATTTGATTGCCACGGGGACGGTGATCGCAATGCAGGTGACATTTGGCCAAGCCCGGCCTGGTTCGATGGCGGTTGGTAACCTGGCGGAGGATCGGATGGATAACCCATGTGTTGGGGAGGAGGCTCCCGCCATGGCGGTGCGCTGTATTGCTGAGGGCCTGCCAGACCAGGGCCACGGGGTCCAAGACGGCGCTTGTCCATGTATCGGCGACCATAAATCAAGATGAGGCTGCTTATGCAGATGAAGATGATGAGAAGAGCGAGGAGCATACCGAATTTTCTGTTCAGAGCAAAGGTGAAGCCGCTGATGATGGTTAGCGATCAGCAACCTATGTGTGCATGTGACAACTTACAGGAAGGCGTTCAAAGTGCCTAGGAATAGAATGATACGGCCAACCCAAAGATGAAACTTGCCGTACTTGGTCGGGGCCTGCGTCCTCCTGTACTGAGTATGGTGCATTACTCCTAATCCAAACTGTCCAAGCAATAAGCCAGTGACGACGAATCCAATAATTTGGTGAGGATCATCAAAACTTCGAGACTATAACATTCGTAAGTAACAGGCCCAGAATGATCGGGATGGTCTTACTCTTTGGTAATAGAAACTGTTCGCAACACCAATACCGAAACCTGCAAAGACACCCAGAGTCGCAATGGACTGGTTCAGAGCATGCCATTTGACCCAGCCTCCAGACCTCAGCAGAACAACGCCAATTGGCATGAGGAATATGATTGATAAGACCATAAAAACTCCGTGGAGCGGCGATGCCCAGTTTGGCTTGGCCTTCGTCGCGTAGATAAGCTCGGATCCAACATCTTTTGTTGAATCGCTAAGAGATGGTAGCTCGGATTTCCCGTGCGTTCGTTTGATGTCGAGTGAGAAACTGCCATATCCTACATGATATTTCAAAGGTGCGTCCGTATCGTCACTATAGTAGTCCTCCTTTGGTCCAAAAGCGAATACGGCCTTGCTGTTGTGATCGTAAACATCGAGGTATCCCTTCTGTCCACCGTGCGATGGCCAACTGCGACATCCACTCTTGCAGCGAATTGTGGCCACCATGTGATCGTCGATAATTCCTGTGGTATTAAGAACTTCGTAATCCATCTCATCCCAATAATAAGGCTCGTAACGGCCGTAGGCGAGTCGCGGGGAGAATGTAACATTGTTGGTGGTCCGGCTCTTGTATACCATGAGGAATAGGGCTCCGGGCATATCCTCACTTCCGAGACCAACAGCGCCCCAGGATCGATTCTTCTTAACGCGGAGACTGAAGTAGACTTCGGTGTTGGCGTTCTCGCCAATGTCAATCGCAAACGCTACGTCTCCGTCTGGGGAAACGAAGGTGGATTGACCACCTTCATCTTTTTCTTTGGCGAAAGCGACTGGAAAGAGGGCTGCCGAAGAATGTTTGTCAGTAGTAGTAAAAAAAAGAGAGAAAAGATGTCGTCTTCCAGAAAAGAGGGCAAACTTACCTGCTGTCGCAGCCAGGGCATGCCCGAGCTTGCGAAGCAACATTGTATGGGTCTGGATGTGGGGGAGATATAAGACGATGGAGAAGAGAAAACAAAAGAAAGAATGCGAAGAGGGAGGAAGAGAGCCAGAGATACTAGAGGAAATCACAAATTGGATGCTTAATTGAGCATTTGCTAAGGCTGGTAGGAAGATCAGGGAGACAAAGCCGGAAAAGGAGGCGCGCCACTAAGATGAGGTGTAGGTAGATTTGTAGAGGGGACGGCAAATGATGGAAGCGTGATGTTTATGTCCGCTAGGTTGCCAATAGATAGATGAAGAGTGGATGTGAGATTGCAGGCTCAATCAGGAAAGTTAAGATTCCATTTTGTCTACTTAGGCTGTACAGAGTAGTCGGTCGACATATGGCCAATATACTCATCTACCTACTACGGGCGTCACAAGCAAAAGCCCAAGTGATTCAGATTCCGCATTCCGTCTATGAAAAGGGGCACTTTGAGACTTTGACGAGGGCTCTGGCATGTCTTGTCTTAGTCCCGTGCAATACATTATCACGAATCGCGTAGCTTTTCCTCAGATCATGCCGGTATTAGGACGTAGGCAAGTGAAGAATCTCCAAACTCGTATTCTGGGGTATCCATTACATCTTTCTTTGTTTTTGCGGGCCAAGTAAACAAAATGAGGCATCTGGCCGTTGGGTACCTAATAACGCTATTGGTCCAACGGATGTAATAGAGTTTGCTCAGGGGATGACTGCGCTAGCCAGGTACATGATCCCTGGATCCTCCCGCTATTCGCAACCAAGGTACTTTTAAGCTACCAATCAACAGCTAGTCTTTACATACCGCTTTGCACTCTAGATCAACAACATAACAACACCATGTCAAAACAAACCACGATATGACGACCACAGCCCGACGGAATTATTCCAAGGTATATATGCAAAAAGTTACATGCACGATCTGGGGATTGAAATCTTTGGGGATTCGAAGCAACTCCTGACATTATAGGAACAGGCAGATGGGGGTTATCAGTACTGAAGGACGGTACTGCTGGAATGGCAACGGACAAATTTACCACTAAAACAATTACGCTGATAGTCGAGTAGCTCGTCCGACTGTGGCTGTTGGATCGCAGTGCGTGAATGCAGGTCATATTGATCTGTAGATAGTTCGGTGGATTTACTGGAAGATGTCTGTGTACATAACTCTTAGTACGGCCTTCGTTTGCGAGATTTCAACTGTGCGATCCTCGTAAACCATTCAGAGATATCTGGGCGTCCATTGCCTCTCCAACGTTAACCCAATCCAACTGTGAAATTCAGTTAGATACATCCTTGTATAAAGTTTATTCACCACTTACAAGAACGACATTCGGTCGCCTGCCCCAGCTGCCCTCGCAAAGGTCTACCTGTTTTTGGATAGAATACTCTGAATTCGTCTTCTCTGTATCGATCTGATCTGGGATGACAATGCCCAGGATGTCGTGATTCAACATATGGTTCATAATCCCCATGAGTACGGTTGGATTCCCCTTCTCCGGCCGGTCAACCTCGCAGGTTGGAAACGAGGAGTCAGTTTCACCGAATGGAGTCTCCCAGAAATAGTCGAACTCATCAAGTATGTAGTTAACTTTGCTCCCATCCATATTGTAATCTATAACAGCCGGTAAGCTAAAGAAATGAATAAATAGAACAAGGCATACCCATAAATACAATAAGCCGAGTTCCATCGTCAAGTAGCTCTTCCAGAGTTGGCCACTCGTCTCGAGAAAGCCTCTTCTTGGGACGAAATACAAGGTCTTTTAGCCTTGCACTGCTGAAAGCTTCATCGAACTTTTCAATCGGCAGGGCGTCAACGTTCGTCAGTAGTATCGTCACAACCTCATCTAGGTTCTTTCCGACCCATTCTGATATCTCTTCTAGATAGTTATGCAATGGTCCAGCGTCCAGTTCCCAGCAGTGAGTGTGGCACATCTGTATATCACCATCCTTGTCTTGTGTCTGAGCCTGTAAGAATCGTACGCCTAAATCGAGTTGTTCTGAGATCGAGATGTATTGGTTGTGAACTGGAAGCTCTCCAACAAAAGCGCTGTTATGCGTCCCAATGAATGTGATATCCGAATATTTTCGCCCGCACAGTTCATCATGACCATTACATACTGCTAAAGCTGCCGTAGCAAACGCCAATATCAATGAAACTCTCATGGCCAAAAAAGAAACAGAAAGGTAGTGTCTGGGGAGATTGCGAGTGAGGAAACTTAAGGCTACATATATTACAATATCTTCAACTTTAAATTACCACACTCATACTGACTGCCAGCATGTTGCTTCAAGCCTTCGCAGCCACAAATCATATCAAGTGATTCTATCACAAGTTGAATAATACGATCGATAGTTCGACGGTCTTAACATCTGTTTTCGGCACGTACTTTATGCATCCATTCGTTGTAAGGGCTGGTAGAATGCAACGATGAGATGGTTGGCTCAGAACCCCAGTCGCATAGCTCTCATCAGCCACATAGCGTTCCTTTGGAGATCAATGCAAAGAGCAGATGATCGGGTGGCAATAGTATCTAAGGATATGAATGGTAGGAAGTGATAATTTGATGTTTACTCACGACTCACGAGAGATGACTGCGTTTAGACACTGGAACGGGGATCAACGTCCAAGCCATAGGCTCTCAATTATTCATAGCGGTTATTGTGTATGGGCGAGCATATAACACAGGCATTCGAGATTTGTTATACTATTCCTACCATGTCAGCGAAAGTGCTTGTATGAATAGTAATTGAAGATGAAGGGTCATAGGCGCAGTGACAAAGAAATGGCTTCGGCTTGTAAGATTCTAGACCCACTCTGACGCACTGGAGCTGGAAACACAAACTAACAATTGCCAGCGCGAGCCTTTGCAACTTCCTTACTACGGTACAATCTGGCCACATCAAATACCAACCTACACAGGTACTCTCAACTTGGCTGATGCCAGAAAATTTCTTGCTCTTTAACACATTCACATATAATTCCGAAACTCACTAAATATCTACCAATGATCCGCTGCCCACCATGTCTGGCTATTTGTCTATGCTAGGTTGGGCCTTTCTCCCGAATGTATTAGATTCGTTCTCGGGAACTTGCTTGACCTGCTAACCACTTCATAGCTTGCAACAGGATGGCTCCAGTCCATCTATTATGGCTTTACCATTCGCGCCGGCGATCCCAAGCCTGCCCCTGGCTCTGCCCGCTATAACTCGCATCGACGCACCATACATATCCTCGTTGTCGCTGCCTACCTCTGCTACACAATCTTCGAAGCGGACTATGAACAGCGCCGTATATCCTCATACTATGCAGATCTCGGAGTGCCACTCGACGCTGCCGATCGCGAGATTAAGACGCGCTTCCGCCGCTTGGCTGCCATGCACCACCCAGACAAAGCAGGCAAGGACGCTGGCGATTCTGCTGCCTTTTTCATGCACCTAAAGGTTGCTAGTGATACACTACAAGATACCGCCAAAAGATTTGCATATGAACGCTTCGGACCTGAGATTGCGCGGTGGCAGAAATGCGTTACTATCAGAGATTATGTTACTCGTGGTGTTGTCTCCGGCATCCTGCCTCACTACGTTGTGGCTGCCGCATCAATTTACATTCTGGGCTTATTTGGCTACATGGAGTTTGGTAAATACTACCGGTGGCTAGTTCTGATCGCCCTTTGCGTATTCGAGCTCCATGCCGTAACACGTCCCGACTTCCCACCTTTTGTCAATGCCATCAACACCGTCCTCCTCCGATTTACATCTTCGCCACCATATCTACCTTTCCAGATCATCTCTCTTGCCCGGAGACTCACGATCACTTTCTACATTGCTCTCAACCAGATAGGACCTCTCATTGCATTCATGATTACGGGGCCAGAAAAATCTGAGGAGGACGATGAAAAAACTATGAGACAAAGCCTACATCGCCTTGAAATGTTGACAAAGCAACTTGACGGAGATGCTGTACGACTATTGGATATGGAAATGGCTCCCTTTAAGGGCGACAATGATGCAACGTCCAATCTACAGGGCAAGATGAGGGAGTGGCTTGTACAGAATACTATTAGAGCTGACCCTATGGTTAGAGATGCCATGGGAACGTCACTGAGGAAGAGGAGAGTTGATGCACCGGCAGGTGCAAAAGGTAACAGATAGACAAACTTTATCAATATCTATTGTACTTTTTTTAATAATCACTAGTTAATCTGTGCTCTATGCAGACAACTTTATGAATAGCATGAAATACAAAGCACTGCCAAACCCCGTTGTAAATGACATCAGAAATGCAAGTTATACCCAAGACCACTCTTTGACTCCAGGTCGTTAGTATGCGTGTGTTGTAACAAAGGTTATGCGGTGCCTATTATACTTGCGGGACCGCACTTAATTGAAAGTTGAGGACTCAAAGTCGTGAAGCACCTCTTGTCTCGATGGGAATGAGACAAATGCCAATAAAAGCCGACAAAATAAGGACTGCAGACATGATAATAGGTGTAGTAGCGCCATCGCCAGGAACGGTAGCGGCAATGATGGGTGCCATGAGGCCAGTAATGCGGTTCAGGAAGCTGGCCACGCCGGTACCAGCGCCTCGAACAGGAGCAGGGAATATCTCAGGCGTAAAGGCGTACAGAACACCGTACATGATGTTTTGGGCGAAAGCCTCAACACAAGACATTAGTAGTTGGGCAGTTGATGTAGTGCCGTAGAAGACAAAGAGGAAAAGGAACACCGCGGAAAGGAGGGTGGAACTAGCAAGCGTCCCTCGACGACCGAGGAAGGGGGATGGGTGATCGACGAGGTATGCAGCGAGAAGAGAACCAGGGACACCCATGACAGAGGCGATGGCGTAGTTGCGGTATGTGTCTGATGAGATGGTATCTGTTTCGGACTGCATGTTATCCGATGCTTCGTTATGTGCACGAGCAAAGTATTGAGGAAGGAAGGCATTGAAAAGGGGATAACCCATGCCAATCGTAGCCCAGCAGAACCAGATTAAAGAAGTTGCCATGCCGAGGGTCTTATTCTGGAATAGAGGTCGCAGGCGCTCTCCGGAGAATGACTGGAGCTTCTCGCGGAGGAAACCCATAGTCGATGGAGCAGGAATCATCTTCTCTGCAACATGGGCTAGATCCTCGCCATCCTCACAAGCAACCAAGTCGAGAAGCTCCGAAGTAAGCCAAGTCTTGGTACCATTACGGTATGCCAGACCATGGATGACAGCCACTGCCTCGTGTTGGCGACCCTTGTTGAGAAGGAACTTGGGTGACTCGAAGAGATGAAAGACGAAGAATCGGACAACAAACATGGCGAAAGTAACAATGCCGATGGTGACAATGAAGTATCGCCAACCCTGCTCAACTGGCCAGTTGCCGATGAAGTACCATGCAATCAGAGATGAGACAAGTTGTCCAAAGGGCCACCAGACGGACAGCAGAGTGAGCAAAGCGCTGGAAGCATCAGGGAGGAATTCCAGGAAGAGAGCACCATCAACAGGAAGATTGCCGCCGACGCCGAAACCAAGGGCACTGAAGAAGAAGCAAACACTGCCCCAGCTTTGGGCATAAGCGGACACAATGCCAAAGACACTGGTAATAAGCAAGGTAGTGTTGAAGGCAATGCGACGACCAAGGAAATCGGATCCAATTCCCCAGAAAAAACTCCCAATCGATAGACCGACGAACAAGGCACTGGTTGTATATCGAACCGTCTTTTCATCGACATCGAATTCTCCTGATAGAGACGGCAGACAGAGTGACACTCCCTGCATCCAAAGGTTGTCGGCGAACCATCCACATCCACAGAGAACGAATAACTGCCAGTTATAACTGCCCATACCGATATCTCCAATTGCCTTATTCATGAGCTTTGATTTGACTGAAACCTCGTTAGCTCATAATGCAACAGTCTTAAATGTAGCACTCACTCTCATATGTCGTCCATTGACCTCGTCGCCCTTCTCTCATTTCTTTGCGTAGACCATCTACCGTATACTCTGCAGCATCACCTCCAAGCATGCCCTCGCGTTCTTCTTTGATCTCCAAATCATCCATCTCACCCTCCTCCCGCGTTTCCCCATGACCGGCGCCCTTCGCTTTAGCCGCTTGGCTGTAAAGATGAGCTTCCTCCAGTGGCACCAGCACGCCGATATAGTCATCCACTGACTCGACGTACCCAGAGCCGAGACGCCATGAAATGCGCATTTCAGAAGCTGGTACTTGAAACAACAAGATAATTATAACTTTAATAGCACAAACATCAAACCAAAAATTGGATATTTCCAGATACACGCGATGTTGCCGCTCACACACGAGAGACAACTTGGATCTGAAAGATGAGATAAACCGGTGCTTTGATGGTTGATAAAAAGAGCTTGAACGGAAAGGATTATAACGGTTTGTTGTTGAGCTGCGTCACTGAGCGGAAGAGCCGATCGTGAGTTCCGGTAGCTTTGTTAGGAGCAGAAAGCTGTAAAAGAAAAACCTCGCGCAGAACAAATAAAACAAAGAGTGACCAGATAATAATAATGTAAGAATCAACAAAAGAAAACGAGGGTTTCAATTGTACAGTTGATGAGAGGGTGAAACAAGGCAGAGACTTGGAGATGAGAGGACAAGTCAGAAGTTAAAGGTGGATAGAACCAGCAAATAATATTGGATGTTAAGCCCGAAATAGGAGGCCGTAGGTCCAATTTTTGCTGGGTCCAGGGGCTTGGGAGGCGCCAAACGCCAAAGCCGGGCATCCATCAGTATCATCACCCATCCATCTCCCGTGCTATGGGGGCTTGGCATCAGGACTTCTGTTACCGCCATGATCTTGTATAGCACTCGTAATGCTCCTGATAATAAGGCATTTCTAGAAAACATGGCATTGCGTCTTTCCCCAAGACAACTAATAATAAAGCAGCAACTCAGTAAGTCTCTCTAGGTTCTTTAACTTCTGATAAGGACTGCAATGCAATTGAATCCTCAAAGAGACCAATGTTGATACCTAGTCTGGATACGGAGTACAGTGGCTGGCTACTAGATTACCATTGCCAGGCCGCAGCCGACATTGCCATGCTGTAAAGTTGCTGATCAACTTCATGATACTTGGTTGAAGCGCTGAGTGAGCGGGGGCACAGTCATTTTCCATTCGAGTTCCAGACCTGATACTTCCTCCTAATCACAGCCGTGGAATTGTTCCAGACTCTCAACATTTAATTGGAATGAGAACTTTGATAGGCGAATGTTTGCTTTTAAACTTTGGATTGTAAGTTCTTATCGAGGCCAAGCTAGCTTGTCGGGAATAAGGCTTGCGCGTCGATCCGCCCCTTTCAAGATTTGAAACTAAGAAGAGCATGGGGTTTGTACCTCATGATAATGTTATGCTATACACAAAAGAATTCTCCCGGTCTCCAGAAACCAGCCGCATATTGTGCCTATCCACCAGCCAGATTCGAATCTTGGGCTACAATTCTGCCAGGGACTGCGTCGAAGTTCCAAAAGCGTACAGTTCTCATTCATTAATATCGGATGGTCTTCCGACAGTATTCCCTGCAATGGAAGGCTGACAGAGATCTCCTTGACCTTAGAGTGACAAGGGCAGCTTGGGAATTGAAATACTGCACAGTACAGTACCTAGTTGCTAAAGCTGCGCCATCCCATAATGATTGTGATATTCCGAACGGCTGAGCGATAACCCGGTGGGACATACAAATTCCCATTTCACAAATAACGTGTTTCCAGTAAGTCATTTCTTGAAGTTGTGCTTGTTCGCCCCTTTGTATAAGCTATGTCCAATATCGGGACGACTCTTGCTGCAGATAAGTCCCCCATGACCCCATGGCTTTACCTTGATAAAGCAGGGCCTTTGCCATCAATGTAAATCTTGGTTTAATGTATTCCATTAAATCTTATCTGCTGCATTACGGGTCCAAATCTTTCGCTATGCTATATTGTAATTAACTTGAGTTACCTTGTTTACATGATGTTCTTCATAATAGGTCCAATATAATTACGCATTATTCTGGATTTCGTGTCCGTGCCATTAACCTTGATCATATTACTATCACTCTCGTTTCCTTGCTGAAATCTATCATTCTGACATAGAGCCAGGAGGCGATACTATGCACAAATCACAGATTGGGCCCCAAGAGCGTGATGGCCGTGACTCCAAAAACTCCATGCGTGGTATACATAGTGCTAACACAAGCCCAACTCGTGGGCGAAAAGATGTTGGAAAGAAAATTCGACAAGAAAATGCCAGATATGCCGCTCTAGTCCTCTTCCTCGCTGGTGGTCTCAATGTTCGCCTTCGGTGACTTCTTTCGCTCTTTCTTAGCCTTGGCAACTGGGATCAGAGCAGTATCAGGCTCGTCTGCAACGTCACCCTCAACTACGAGACCCTTGGCGCGAAGAGCAGCATTGATCTGTGGAACAGCCTTGAGGAAAGCATTGTATTGCTCGATGGAAAGCGAAATACCCTATTCAACTAATCAGTGAGATGTCCAAGATGAATGAAGCCTTCGAAAATACCTTCTTGCCAGGTAAGGTTTTGCCATCCTTATCATAATACTCTCGAATATTGACAAAGGTTTTCTTGCTGAAGTCTGATACGCCAACACGGCGCTTGTTTGAGAGCTGGACACGTCTTGTTAGCGCGCGAGCCCAACGGTAGATGCTTCGAACTCGCGTACCTCCCAGAATGGATTTCCATCATCATCTTTACCATCCGACTCAAATGATGTTCCACTCTTGACTCTTTTAGAAACAGTCTCGGGCTCACTGTCAGAATCGGCAGCGCGCTTTTTGGCAGTAGATGTACGAGCCATTATGAAAATCGCAAAAATATTTTCAAGAGCTGGACAGAGGGCTCAGACCCTCTAATACTGTTTTGTTGAAAGTTATTTGAGATGTCTTGTCACTTTTGGCTTGAAAGTTGAGCTTGAACTAGACTGGCCTCCTAGCCTGGAGGAGACGCGATTGGAAGCTACGCGCGATATGACACCAATGCACGTGATATCTCAAAATTAGATCCACCCGGCAAACCACCTCATGTTACGTGTTGGATCTTATTGTGCCGCCGTGAACTTTCCGGCTCTACTGCTAAAACTCATTGGATGCCGCATTCCAGCTCGATATACACCTTGGATGTGGATGTTTAGGTTCAGGATTGTGCTCTCTCGTCACCTCAGATATTCACTCAAGTTTTCACCATCTTACATCAAGTAAATTAAAGATCGACCGATCACGTCAAGGCGGCCTAGGGTACATAAACCTGGCAAGGTTAATCAAACGAAACAAGACATCACACAAGAAAGATTGGACGCCGTAACTCTACAGTGGAGATAATCAGGGGCAGCATTAGACTTTGTTGCCGTTTTTAGTGCACGATGGCAGTTGAAGCCCACTATTTTGTGACACGGACCGCACCAGCATGAACTTGATACCTTGATTTTGATATTGGGTGATAGAAAGATTCGAACAAAGTTAGGATGAAATTAGCATGCCCTCTCACAACCTATTTTATCAAGCTTTCTCTTCAGTACTTGGTCGCAGCCCTACCCTGGGGTTTAGGGGCCATAACCCCTGAAGACTTGAAGACAAGCAATTCCAATGCTCGGCAATTTGAGACTAAAAAAGCCCACCTAGCACCTCAGACACGCGACACCAGCTATTGCGCCTGCTGTAATTCGGTCACATCCATTACCCCCCGCGTACCAGACAAATTCCAAACCTTGCACGATTCCTTCATTTCATTCCCTACCTTTATCTAATCTACTGTTTTGCTCCTTTTGCTCCTTTTGCTCGCGCTTTCACATTTCTTCACGTTTCTCATTTAATTCTCCATTTCCACTGGCTATGCTTACGGGAGCTCGCCTGGGTTCCAGTATCTGCTTCGTTCGTTAGGAGAGCTACAACATCTGGGTTGCGCACCGAAACAACCCTAGACAGCCTTCCATTCCCCATGAGTTCAACCACATTCCCCAACCAGAATGCGCCTCAGCCAGGTGCTTCCCTTACGAACCTGCCAAAGCCGAAGGCTATAGCACTCAATGGATCGCCATTGCGTACACTTTCACAGACACAAGACGACGACAAGCCATCAGATGCCAATGATCTTACTAACAAGATGACTACAACAAACGACGCAATGAACTCTGACAACCCCATTACGAATTCTACGCGAACCGAAACGATCAATACAAGAACTGCAACTGAAGATGGTACTCCAATTGCAAAAGTCATCCACTTCTTTGCTACAGCGACTCCAGAGTCACTCGCCGGCGTCGCAGTTGGTTTTGCTGCTTTCACATACTTCACTATGGGACGCTTGGGTCTCGTTCTAATCGGCGCTTTGGGCGGAGTTGCCGGATTCATTTCGTGGGAAGCGCGTAACCCAGAGCTCGCCAAAGCTGTGCGAGGAGAGCGAGGGATCGACGTTATAGATAGGCTTCTAGAGGCCAAAAACAATCAGACAGGAGAGAAGCGCGAAGACAGCAGCGATGATGAAGAGCCGGCTCTGAAAAATTTCGACGAGTTCCGGCCAGAGACCCGTGAGGCACTTGGGGGTCTTGTCGATGCTATTGTCAGGGACTATGTTAAGTGGTGGTACAGTCCGATTGTTCCGACTGACCACTCGTTTCCTTTGGCGTGTCGCAAGACGCTCACATCTTACCTTCTCTCCGTTTCTAGCCACCTGAGCCGAAAGCGACCTGCGGATGCCTTTCTCGATCTTCTAACCAACTCGTCCTCCATTATCATCGTGTTCATGTCTGAGCTCGCATCCGCTTTCTCCGAACTTCCTCCAGATAGTAGTATGACTGCTGCCGACGCCGTTTACAACTACCTGGCATCCAACCCCGACTGCCATTTGGCCAATCTCTTGAATCAACGTCAGCAAGCGTCAAAATTCAAAATGGTGGCCGAGGACCTTCTTGGTTTCCTGGACCGAAACGCGTACAACTGCGACCCTGCCCGGGTTTTCTTGCGTGAGATCCTCGCGAACTCGGTTCTTGAAAAGACACTACATACCTGCAGTCAAGCCGATTGGATTAATGGATGGATCGTATACTTGCTAGAAGCTGGCGAACCAAACCTAAATCAGGCTATCGATGTTGGCATGCAGCGAGCCCCGGAATCGAGCGTGGCGGCAACTAACGTCTTTGCGGATTTGGATGGAAATGTCGGAAACATTGGGATCGCCAAGCCAGGGCGAAGTTCTTTGGAGACGGAAAGGGCTCGGCGCAAGGAACCCCTTGGCCACAAGAAGAAGCTGAGCAAGGCGGAGGAAGAGATGGATGAAGCCATGCAAGAGATGAAACGCATGAACGAAATGATTGCCGAAGAAGAAGCACGACGAAAACGCGCGTCGGTGGTTTCCTTTCATGATTCACCAAAGGATTCAAACAATGCTGAAAAAAGGTTGTCTGGTGCGCCAGATCTTTCAGCTGCTACGAAACATGATGTGCCTCTGCCATCGGCGACATCAACGGAAGGGTTCTCATCCAAGAGTGACATCGTCCAAACTCCTGTCACACCTCGATCACCAATGGATTCCTCCAGCCTTGAGTCGTCCCCTCGTCGATCCGACGGCACTCGCTTCACTAGCTTCGATCAAATTGTACCACCAGGACAAGTAGCAGATGAAGAGAATGCCCCTAAGAAAGCTCCTCTGACCCTTCACAATGCCACAATAACTCTTCACGATGATACCCCTGGCGAGCCAAACAGAATTCGCAACAAACCTAACTGGGACTACTGGGTGCAGGTTGAGCCGTCAGCTACTGCGTATCCTGGATGGATGATCGTACGAAGATACGCAGATTTTGAAACCCTGCATGAAATCCTTAGACGAATTGCCAACATTTCTGGTGCAACTGCTTTCACCGAGCTTCATAAAGACTTGCCTGACTGGAAGCTTCATACTCGTGAATCTCTGCGCGGTGAACTGGAGAGATACCTTCGAGATGCTTGCTGGTACCAGAGCTTAGCCGAAAGCGAAGGCATGAAGCGATTCCTCGAAAAGTCAAAGGGGCATACCCACAGCGAATCCAAAGCAGGCTTTGGATGGGAAACCATGGGTAAGGGTATGTTGGACGCCCTAACATCAGGGCCCAAGGGTGCTATGGAGGGTGGCAAGAGTCTCGTGGGTGGTGTCACTGGAGTTTTTGGAAGTACATTTTCTGGTCTTAGCAGGAAATCTACCCAGTCAGTAGATCTAACGGCTAACTCTAGCCGACTTTCGATCTCGACACCTCCCAGCCAGCTAAGTGGTGTAAGATCTCCCGTCCGCTCTGCGAGAGACAGCATGGACAGCCAACGCTCGTCTATTGTATCATTGCAGCCAGGGAAAATGCCACCCATGGAGCGTCGTCCTAGTTATCAGTCACAAAGTGAGTCGGATGCGGACATTCGCACCAGCCGTTCGGAATGTAAAGAGTCTGCTTCAGCGTCGGCGAGTGCTCTTCCTAGTCGAGAGCATAGCCGTGCACCTAGCCTTGCTCAGCTGCGATCCCCATCAGCTGTTAGCCTCGACTTCACAAAACTTCCGCCCCCTCCCGATCAGATCGCGGACGACTATGGTTTGCCTGAAGCCAATATTGATATTCAGAGTGCAAAGGGACAGCAGGACCGCAAGGGCTCCCAGCAAATCCCAACACCTCCCCCTTCTGTGACTGACGGCAAGAGGGCGTCTTTGAAGCCTGGTAAACAGTATACCCCTCTGTCAGAACCCGAGACTCGTGTTGCGGTTGAGCTCCTGTTCGCTGTCATCAACGAGATGTACACCCTGTCATCGGCGTGGAACATTCGACGTACTCTTCTAGCGGCTGCAAAATCCTTCCTCCTACGTCCTGGCAACCCGTCTCTCTTGACTGTACAGTCACTGATTCAGAAATCCGTCATTGATGCCAATACATCGGATTCAGGCATCGCGGAACAGCTTCGCAAGATACGAGAAAATATGATGCCAACAGAGCACGAGCTCGCGGGCTGGCCAGCTGAGCTTACAGCCGATGAGAAGGAGAAGCTCCGCGTCAAAGCCCGCCGACTGTTAATTCAGAGTGGTCTTCCAGCTGCTCTGATGGGTGTCATGGGCCAGGCGGCGACTGGCGAAGCACTTGGCCGAGTCTTTGACTGTCTGCAGATTGAGGAGGTGGCAAGAGGGCTCCTCTTTGGCCTGATCTTACAGGTTGTTCGAATTGTGACGCACTAGAGACTTGGTACGAGTAATATTTAATGTGATGGGACAACATGAATGGTGTTTGGTGTATTCGGGGGTTGGCTCATCTCACGAAGTGCACGGTGGAATGTACGAATTTTGAAGGGACAACAACTGGCAACGGAATGGAGCAAAGGAATTGATGGTACTCTTCGTTATTACACAAGGGGCGAGCATCTTGTAATGATAGATACGTAGACGAGATAGACCTAGATGGTCTCCGTCGTTATTAATATGGGATACCTACAGACACGTTCAACTGATTCGAGCCGAGTGTCATCGCACCCGAACGCCAAGAGACTGCACCATGCGTTTCGGTCCAAGTCCCCATTCCACCGTCGTTGAAGCATCCGCGAAGAAAACTCAAAAAGGATCAATCCACGGATAATTCGACCTCCGTATGATCACAACATCGGGAGTGTCCACACTATGAGCTTTACAAAGAATAGCCCTTGTTTCTGAACGGTGCAGATCGTTTTCCGATGATGGTCCTTCACTAATTTCCGACTGGTCCTCTCTGCGTGCTTAAAGGGGGATGTTCGGCATATCGCAGATGAACTAGAGGCGTTATAAACCATATCGTACGATAATTGTCGATGATTGACCGCTTACTTGGTTTGCACGTGGAGAGGGAAAAGAAGACCCGCAGGGAAGCAGGGGTTTGGGATGAACAGTATACAGGGGGAGTGGATGACAACAACAGGAATAGAGGCATACACGATATGTTTGGCGGTAGTCGCGGGCTGCGTCACCAAGATACCACATCTACTGTACTTATTTGGACTTAAGAATCAGTTCTATAGGTCGCTATACGCCTTGGTAATTAATATCTTGGTCAGCTTCTAACATGAGTTAGATTCGAGAAACTGATTGCTTTTGCAGGATGTATGCATGGTTTGTTTGGCCTTCAGTCTGTCACATCTGGCCTTCAACGCTATCACATATCATCTTGTTATAGCCGACGATCCTGCAGGCTCAATTTCTAAAACCTAAAGTTGCTTGGCAATTAAAGGCGTATGCATAGTACGTACCATGCATGTCTCCTTGCCCATCTTGGTACGGACAACCCCCAAAGGTTGCATAATACCCTTGTCTATGCCCACATCTCCCATTGTATCACAAGCCCACAAAGAATCACTTCGATACTACATGCCTCTTTGATCACATCACGGGTTTCTTCCGTCCTAGCCGTCCTGACTTTAAAGAGGAGAAGATAGGGAGTTGCGTTAAAAGCGCCTTGACAAAAAAACATGCCAAGATAATATCATTAAGACACTAAGGTTAGTGCTATGGTAGGGTGATACATGCAACAAACTAGTTAACAGTGCATTGATACAATAAAAGAAGTGAACTCAGTTCAAGAAAGGAAATACTGCGATAAATGACAGAAGCCTCCAGCTTGCGCCCTATGATGATACATAATAAAACAATGAATGCATGATATGCTGTTGCAGCCGTAAAATGTCATGAGTAGACGTAGCGCAAATATGCAAAAAAAAAAAGAAAAGAAAAAAAAAAAAAGTAGAAAATGCCGTAGGGGTATCAAAGGATTGTAAATGGTTTGGCCGTGAATCGTTGAAATGCGATACAGTTTTGGCAGGACTATAGTGATAAATATCAGAGATATGCTGAAACTCATCAAGGGCGATAGACAACATTCGTCAGTAGAGGCAGGTCATCTTCCGTCTGTTCGTTTTGTTTGGTGGCAGATGAGGTTGGTGGAGATGCAAGAGGAGAAATGGCACGGCATTCAGAGAAGTCCCGTTTCTTCATTGCGTGTGCTTCTCCGGAAAGTCCGTTGAGTAGCTCGTGGCTTCTCTGACGGTTAAGTTCAATGCGTTTTGTTTCGATCAGGTTGTTTGGGGGCATAGGCTCATATACCGGCTGCTTGCCCATCTTGGTAATTTCATCCTCAACATCGGCTAACAGAGCGTAAACATCGTCACCGGCATAGATGCGAATGCTCTCCACATCAGAGCGATTCAGAGATCCGGTGCTGGTCACGCGTTCAGCGCTTTCTTTCGTAGCCTCTTCCTCGATCACAGGCTGTTCCAGGATGGTGCTGGGTACTTGAGCCACAACACGTTGAGGAGAAGGTGAACTGGCAGTACGAGGTGAGATAGCGGTCTCTTTCGAAGGGCTTCGAGGTGGGGTTGAGATATTGCCAATGCCAGATGAGGATGGGCCACTCACTACAGGCTCACGTGTCATGCTTGGTCCGCCAAGAGGGAGACAAGCAGCTGCAGCAACGTGTTCAAGCAACTTCTGGCGAACACGAGTACGTCTGTTCTCAGCCTGCTCCAACTTGTTCACCCAGTCGTCAATTGAGGCATCCAGCTCAGTAAGTGCCTCTTCCTGCTTCAGCATAGACTCGTTGCTGAACTTGGCCACGCGAGGCGAACGCAGGTACTGGCAAATGCGGGAGTGGAGATTTTTGCGACCCGAGCGAAGGGCAGTGTAAGTGCGGCGAAGGTACTCGGTCTTCTCGTCCAAATGGCGGAGTTCCTTTGAGAGCGCCTCAACATCTTCGGCCCTCAGAACCTCGAAGCGCCCGACCTGTTCATAAGCTTGCATCTGAAGCAACGCAAGTTCTGGCATTTCGATTTTCTCTAAAGCCTCCGTATGTTTCACACCAACGGGCAGGTTCTCAAAGGCCTTTTGTTCTGAAGTAATCCTACTCTTTGATTCTGTCCTCTGGATGATCGGTCCGTTATTGGTGCGCTGATCACGCCTCTTCCTAGGACGACCTCTGTCCATCACTGAAGATTCTGAGCCACCTCTGCGATGTCCTGCCCGAATTGAATCAACGGGAGGGGTATAACGTCCATCAGAAAGCTGAGGGGATTCAGCTTGAGGCTCCATGAGTGGTGCAGACACTGGGATGGGAGTCGTTGAGCCTGTTGATGCGGACTTTGGTGTTGTAAGATCGGGCATGGAAGAGTTCGGCGTGAAAGAGGTACAACTTTGAGGAGATGACTGGCTGGTACGGCCCCTTCGAAGAGGCTCGTTCTTTACAGGAAAGCAGTTCAACGACTGTTGGCGACGGAGTAAGGGCGACTGTCCTCCGCGTCTAGGGATGACCAAAGGGGCCAGGTGTCTTGGTGAAGTTGGAGTTACACCTCTAGAGTCCGCCTCGGCCTCAGCCTTCATCGAAGCCTGAGGGTCGGGGCCCTCGTCATCGCTCGATGCAAAAAGAAAAGTATCGGTAAGATGGTAGTTTCTGGACGAATTGCCAGGTGCGCTAATGGAGCGCTCGTGGAAAGGTGGGCGGCCAGGAATTGTTGCTATAAGGATATTAGTCTAGAATCCAACAACCTTTGCCAAGCATGTGACTTACGAGAGTCCATTGAAAGCTCCTGAACGGTTGTCATAGGTCCAACTTCAGGCACACTGATTTTGCGTCGTCGAGCCAGGCTGTGTTGATTCAACCGCTTCTTCAAGCCATTGAGTGTTGTCTGCTGATTGTCTGTCTTATCACTTGCTGTAATTGAAGGCCCCATGGTTGCCTTGTCCGGGTCTACCGCTTTGCTGCTGTTGAGGACGGGCAATTTCCTCTCCTTTGGAAAAAGTTGATACTTCTTCAACGGATCAGGTTGTTGCATTCTCCAAGTAAATGGTTTCTCCTGTGGAGGTAATGGTGACAATTTCTGAAAAGAAAGCATAGGTAAGCTCGGGTTAAATAAGAGGATGGTGAAACACAGGGAGGACGCATACCGAATCGTTGGGTGACTGCGAAGACTGCTTGGTTATATAGGTGGTGTCGATATCGACGAGGCACTTGGCAATATGAGCCATTGCGTCGAAACAATGCTACCAGATCGGGCTGCCACAAAGGGAAGTAGGAGGGTGTCAGAGATTAATTACCACGGCGAGATGGCACTACCGTGGAGATGAGAGCAATAAGCTATAGCATGAAGCACAACAATACTGGTCCGGTTTAAGTGTTTCGGATTCCTGGGACAGATGGTATATAACAGTTCTAGCTGTGGAAGGGATCCCAGACATTGCTTTTGCGCCAAGCTGTGAGCTCTCCGGTTAGCTTTCTTCGTTTGTGGTTGGACATGCACTTACCGGAGAGCAGCCTCAATCAACCCCTTGTTCTGGACAATCCATGATGGGATATCAGGCCCTGGGCCTGAATCCTGGTCAGAACTCATGGCCCCGCCTGAAGGATATGGTGTCGCGCCCCCAGAGACTAGAGACATCCAGAATAGTTGATATCGGCATGGGATAGGAGCACAAAGAGGTCTGGGGCACGCGGGACCAGGAGCTAAGGTGAAGTTGACGAGCAGACGAAGGTCATGGTTCTTGACGGGTGGTCCATGCTCCCCGCAAGGCACAGGACGGCCTAAACTTTGTCAACCGGGCTCGGGGTGGGTTCGCAAAAAGGAATAGATCAACAGGGCCTGTCAAAAATTTGAAGTTGTTTTTGTGGCTGCCAACGGTTTTTACTCGACGCCTCGTTCGGCGGTTTTGCTCTTTGGTTGCCCTCCATCACTTCCTCCCTAGAACTCCTTAGTCAATCCATGTCTCATGCTGCCCCTGGACCCAACCTCGGCTACTACGTTAGCGGAACCGGGACAGGGTGTCTTCTCCACCATGACGGACAGAGATCAGACCCTAGACGTACTGTGACTAGTTGAGCCGGAGGGTCTTGGCACGCAGCTCCCAAACCAAAGGCGGAAACTTCCCATCAATCATCGTCCACGAAGAAATGAATAACTGTGGCTCGTGCGATTTTCTATCATGGTGATGTGGTTAAGACTAACAAGTTCAACAAGCGAGAGGAAAGGAAAAGGAGGGAGGATTTTTGAAGAATTTATCTCGTCACAAAAAAAAAGACGAAAGCCCAATGCACCAGTCCTTCCAAGTTGGGTAGTGGCTTTTTACAAACAGAGACACTCCCTGTGGAAGGCGTGTTTCAGTTTCCATCACGTATCAAATCTGGAAGGAGAGGTCAAAACGGACGGGAGGCACGCCCCACGGGCTAACGGTGCCGTTGGTTTGCTTCGCTCGACATGTTCTATGGTTACAGCAGATGTCTCCCGGGAGGATAGGGTTTCGAAAACCAATCTGGCATGAGCCAATTACAACTATTGCACGAGTAAGCTCAACCTGCACTGCAACTATATCATCATGTTGCTTATCGGAGTTGAAGGCTTCAATATTCATGTTCCCTCACGTGCGGTGCGGATAGTCGACTATCCGATGTACATCATTAACGCGCTTCTGTATGATAGGGTCCGAATACTACTCTTAGAGTTTTCCAGTTGTCTTGTGTCACATATTGGAGAGATGCCGCTACATGCCATCTTGTTTTCCTAGCTATCATTTTACTAGTACCCATTGCAGAACATGTTGCCCCCACCATATTAAGATTTTGATAGTCCAGGTTCCTTTGTCCGTCATATAATTGTAGTATGCATAATAGGGATATCACATGAATATGACGACTTGACGGAATGATAGTGGTTTTGTCTTGGCTAGAGCACGACTTTCTTTGCTTTTGTTCTCCCTCCAACGGCTGCAGGGATACCAATGGTGGCTTTATCCCCGACAAAAGGCAACGTTGATCACTTAGACGCAAAACCCGGATGCAACGTCCACTAGAACTAGGGCGAGCAGAGAATTCCCGCTTGATCTACAGAGAGTCGATCGACAATGACTGTAGTATTTGAGAATAGAGACAATACTACAGTGACTTCCGGCCACGATGAAGACCCTTCGTCCCATCCCCCGGCACTACTTCCATAGGTTTTTGGCAACGTCCCGAAACATGATGACAAGTGTGGACTGCTGCATATTGCATATGATATGTTTCCGGTGTTTCCTAAAGTTTCTGAACTGCATTGTACGTCATTCAGTCTTACATAACTAGGTAGGTACCTTGCCCTTTTCTGTTCTTTGCTTTTCCCGCTTCGTTTCCTCTTTCCACTGTCCGCCGGAATTCTACATGCAACCCTGGCCGGAATATTTAAATAACCTTACCTATAGTATATTGTGAGCTCGTGTTGCCTCTTGAAACATAACCGCTTCTGGAGCTAGTCATTCATTTCGTATCCGGTGCGGGTTGTTTTGGTCATCAGTAGGTTGTAACCATACATGGCGAATCTCCTACTCTCTTGGTTCATTGATGTTGATCAAGTGACTAGACATTGATCATTTCCGATATGCATATCCTTTACTACTGTATTATCCGAACGACGCTATAAAGGGCAATATTATCGTCCATATAGCTATACAATGACTTGGTATGCCATCTCAAGGGACTGGTCCACTGCACTGCAACATCGTGAAGCTGTTGCACCATCCCCTCACCATGATGCCATGAACCATCTTTGATCTACGGCGCTGTGCCTTTCAATTCTCATAGCTGAGCTCGCTTATGTTGAGCTGCCAGAAAGCATGGGCCCCTTGTTCTGTCCCGTGCTTGCGGTCGGTCCGGGTTATCCACCCGGTCAAGGGTCAATTAGAACATACCACCCTTGCCGATGGTTTTAGAAGGTCTCAGATCTAGGCACACATCCTCGACGCCGGTGTTTCCAATTGAACCACCCATGTTCGTACAGGTGAATTTTTTCATCAAGGTGAGTGATCGTAAAGCAGACATGATGAGTCAACAACAGCCAGTATTGGTCTGTGTTCAGACCTCCGGTGTCAGTTTCAGCTGTCACTGGGTGAAGATCATTTGCCTTACTCATTGATCATAACAAAAGCCCGTATCATGATTATACTCACTGAAAGATCGTGCTCTCAAGGCAAGTGCGGGACGTGAATGAGACAAATTGACGTTGGTCCTTGTTGGGAAAAAGTATCAGCCAACCGGTAGTGTTCTTATTCACCCGCCTGGGCGGCACAGTTATTATCTGAAGCAACAATATCGGTTTCGAGGCATTGAGTATTCCCGTCACATCTGCCCTTCAGCTATCCCTGCGCAATAGCACAAGATCCTGCATGTCTGATATGGTTCGTCAGTGATTCAAGCCAAGCCATGAGGCAAACCAGACTCGCCCAGCCCCTCGACATGAAACAAGCTTCAACCTGGCATCCTATTCAGGAACAGATATCTGAACAATCGGGTAAGCACAGCGTCAAATGACAGGGGAGATGGCGTCCATAGACCTTCAGTAGTTGGTCCGGATCTTTTCCTACCCAAGTGATCCCTTTGCCCAACCCGCTAAAGCTGAACAATTAAGACGTCCAGCCGTCTGGGTGACTTTGTGGCGCTTCACTTATGTGCCCAGGGTAGAACACGTGGAAGTGAAAGTTAGGTGCAGCCCTACATGCCAACTTAGATATCGCGGATCATTGACCACATTGTAATTAGATATCATCTCGTGCACGACTGGTCGGTTTCATTATCCTATCTAAGATCTCGGCTATAGATAGTTACAATGGTCATTGACTTCCTAGGCAACATCAAGGTATTTACCTATAGATAATACATGCACCAACTCAGTGGTGGGACGCCTCCAGGAGTGATCACCAAGGGACATTAGATCTGCTCTATGTTATGATCTTTTGGGTATATCAGAGTAATGGTAGTGCACTTGCAGGCAAACAAACATGTTGAACAGATAGCCACAATGAACCTATCGGAATCATTCAGCTCAGTCAATGAAGAGCATGTTTCAAACAAGAATGAGGCCTCGTCGTTGGATGAAGTTGCGAAGATCTTCGCTGATCAATCAATCACTTGCAAGTCTTCAACACGTACGGAGGCTTGGCGGCGTGGCAACCCTACCTCTTACTATTTCTAAGACCGCTTCATGTAAAAGCCGGTTTCGTAAAGGTCAAGACGTTGAGTAGCAATGCCCATGTTGACTCAACTCGATAGCACCCGCATGCTAAGACCAGGGTAGAAGCTACTAAACAGGGCTGCCTAGGATAGCTTGCAAGAATCTAAGCCTCCACTGCTTCTGCACGTCCCCTGCATTAAATCAACAGCTGGGATCCCCCACCCGTCAACTCGCACCGTTACCACCGCAGACCCGGCCCAGGCTCGCTTGCGGTTTGGTGGTTTCGTGGGGTGATATTTGCTCCCTCACCATGACGCCTCCTGCAGCAGCGCCAAGTAGTTTGCCCGGGAGTATCGACTCCAAAGACTTCTTCAGTGCCGTCATGACGTCCTATACGGAGTGTTTCCAGCCCAGCATTGACCTGGGAAAGATTCCGCTATCGCGAAGTGGCAACTTCGATCAAGTGAGCGGAGGCCTTGTTTGTGACGAAGGTTGGAGCCTGCTTCTCTCTCTAGAGACAAGAGACTTCCAAAGTATTGTATGGTGAGGGCCTCAGTACCCTTAATGGTCCCTTGTCCAAGGTTGACCAAGGATCATGAAGGACCCTCAATTTTGCTCCTACTAAAACACCGGTACATCGGAGAACCTGTCATGACTCGGAGATGACAATATCTGCCCAAATATTACCTTCGATATCGTGACAATTTGACCGTTAGGACAGAAATATTCTCGAAAACCTAGCTCCCATCAACGGCTGGTCTAGCCCGATTGGACCCTAAAGTCGAATTCGTTTCCCAGCTCAGGGGATACAAATTGAAAAAGCATATCAATAGCTCCCACTCATGCAAACACTAATCTTAGCCTTGCCGTCACAGCAGTTGCTCGTTTTATGTGTCTATTCTCTAAAACACTATGTATCTCAGAATAAGGGTGTATAATGGTGAGAGCTTCGGACCTATCATCTTCTACACAAGCTTTGGCTGGTGCTCTAATTGCTTTGAGATATATTTAGAACGGATATCAGAGTTTCTCTCTTCCGGACGTTTTCTCTCGCCTCTGACTTCCATGATGGCCCTGTTCAGGTGTGCCAAGCCTGTTACCGAGCCTAAGCTTCCCAGGCGCATAGCCCGTTACTGGGGATAAACGGGCTGGCTATAGTTGGTTATAGATATCTGTCGGCATTTTGGGCCACGAATAATAGCACATGATAATGGTAGGAGTGTCTTTGTGAAGATGGGCAGGCTTTCCTAATTACAATGAGTATCCGGACTGAATAGTCAGTCATGAGAGACATTTCTAGCGGGAAAATCGTGACTTCTACTCCATATCCGGCTTGACATTCCGTGTTACTGGTAATTGGATGTCATGCCAATTCCCGATGAAGGTCATTTTCGATCATGGATTTCATTTACCAGAGGTCTGCTGCACGTGACTGAACCTGAAGATACAGTTACCTGACACATAAACACGGCATCACTTGACTCGAGACTGCTGGATCAATTTGTTCCAATTTAGTGTCGTAAACGGACCTAAGGCAGTTCACATACAAAAGTCCCTTTGAGAGAATGCCACTATCTTCATGTTTGATACGCCTTTTGGAAGGTGGCTGGTCTACTGCGCGGGCCATCTCACGTGATGTTCTAGAAGAGGAATCTGAATGGAAACGCCTTGTTGTCATACCTCACTGAGCCCACTGGAATAAAGCTGTGTCATTGGCGATTCGACAGACCCTCATGTCGTGGTTCTCGTCACTCAAGAAACCTGCCATTCTGCGAACTTGTCAAGTCAAAATCACCCACAATCGCAATCTAAGACGAACATTCGCAACAGTCAATATGGCAGCCAATCGTGATCCCAGCACCCTCTCCAACTATAGCGCTTGGCGAACTCGCCATACGACTGCTAGCTTCAAGATCGACTTTGAGGAGAAGGCGCTCAAAGGTTCGGTTATTCTTCAGCTTGAGTCACAGACCGATAAAGAGAGCAACGAGATCATTCTTGACTCTCGATATGTGGATATTTCTACCATCCGTATCAACTCAACAGAGTCCAAGTGGGAACTGAAAGAGTATAATGCACCCCTCGGAGCTCCTCTTCACATCCATGTGCCAGGCGGAGTTGCAAAGGGTGAGCTGATTGATCTCGCTATTGACCTCAAGACAACGAGCAAATGCACTGCTCTGCAGTGGCTTACTCCTGCCCAAACCTCGAACAAGAAGCACCCGTATATGTTCTCTCAATGCCAGGCTATCAATGCCCGCTCTATTTTCCCGTGTCAGGACACTCCTGATGTGAAATCCACTTTCACGTTCAGGCTCACTTCTTCCCTGCCAGTTGTTGCGAGTGGTGTTCCTGTGGGAGACCATAGTGCCACGCCTGGCCAAGAGAAACTCTATGAGTTTGAGCAAAAGGTCCCTATCCCCTCTTATCTCTTCGCCGTAGCGTCTGGCGATATTGCGACTGCGCCTATTGGCCCTCGCAGTGTTGTCGCCACAGGTCCCAATGAGCTGGAAGAATGCAAATGGGAGCTAGAGCGTGATATGGAGAAGTTCATGGAAGTGGCAGAGAAACTCGTTTTCCCCTACAAATGGGGAGCTTATAACGTGCTGGTCTTACCCCCAAGCTTCCCATATGGAGGTAAGTTTTGCTATGAGTCAAAAGGCAACCAAAAAATTGACCTATATGACTCTAGGTATGGAGAATCCCATCTACACGTTTGCTACGCCTACTATCATAAGTGGTGATCGTCAAAATGTGGACGTCATTGCCCACGAATTGAGCCATAGCTGGAGTGGTAACCTGGTTTCCAATGCCAGCTGGGAACATTTGTAAGTTCAAGATGACCAATCGCCTGAAGGGATGATACTAATGGGGTTCAGCTGGCTAAATGAGGGTTGGACGATGTACCTTGAGCGTCGTATCCAATCAGCCATCCACGGTGATGCCGAGTTTGATTTCTCTTCCATCATCGGATGGAAAGCTCTTGGTGCGTAGCGTCATATTGCTATTGAGACTTCGGCTGACCATATCACAGAGGATGCTGTGGAACTCTTCGGCGAGGACCATGAATACACCAAACTTATCATAAAGCACGAGGGTGTTGACCCTGAGGATGTCTATAGTACCGTTGCGTACGAAAAGGGCTTCCACTTCCTCTACTACCTGGAGGGCGTTGTTGGTCGAGAGAACTTTGACAAGTTCATTCCTTTCTACTTTACCAAGTGGTCTGGCAAGTCTCTCGACTCCTTCGAGTTCAAGCAAACCTTCCTCGACTTCTTTAACAACCTCGGAGATGAAAAAATCTCCAAGAATGTCGCCGAGATCAACTGGGAGGAGAAATTCTACACACCCGGTCTACCCCCTAAGCCTGAGTTCGACACTACATTGGCGAACCAGTGCTACGACCTCGCAACTAAGTGGAAAGACGCTGTAAGTTCTGCCGTCTATGGTGTGATATTTCTACGCTGACGTTTGATCAGAACTTTACACCAAGCGCCAAAGATCTTGAGAACTTCACTGCCAACCAGAAACTTGTCTTCTTGGCTGAGGTGCAGCAGTCCGGTGAGCTGAGCGCAGACCGAGCGCAGCTCATGGGGAAAACCTACGATTTCTTATCGTCTAAGAATGTCGAAATTTTGTCAGCATATTATCTAATTGCTCTCAAAGCTCATGATTCTGCCATCTACCAAGACGCCGCCGCTCTGCTTGGACGAGTTGGTCGAATGAAGTTTGTGCGCCCTTTGTTCCGCGCCCTCAACAAGGTGGATAGACAGCTGGCATTGCAAACATTCGAAAAGAACAAGGACTTTTACCACCCCATTTGTAAGGGTATGGTCGAGAAGGATCTCGGCCTTTAGATATGCCATTATCAGCAGACAGACAGAGGGACAGTCCCTAGAAACCCACTCTCACAAAATAAAAGAACAGATTCAATCCAGCCATTCTGACTTTGCCATCACTTCACCCCACGTTTGACTCTCTTGACGGACAAATTTCACAGTCGAGCCGACATTGTCAGCCCCGAAATTACCATACAGGTGGGGGAAACCGCCCTCCCATCTGATGGAATCAGCAAACTGCTTGAATTCAAGTTTGATGACCCAAAGTGAGGATGATCTAGTAAAGAACAAGTCCGCAGTCTTAGGTACCTGTAAACTGTATTAGTGAACAGTAACACTGTCTACGAAAAGCGCTCACTTGAGTGGACGTGCTCAGATGGACAAAGCCATCATTCTGGTCAAGTTCCGACAAGGGATGTTCCTTGGGAAAAGGTTCGCCAGGCGGCGACGGGACAATTTTGTAGATGAACTTCGGAGGTGACTCAACAGACATTCTGGTAGAATCGACCAATACGTGACTGTATGAAAAGAAGAGATGTGGTTGAACCCCCACCACAATAACCTAAGCACTGGTGATATAGGGTACTAGGGATAGTGCGGATTCGTACTGTATTACCCGTATCTTGTAGAGCAATAACCAAGGCTTAGAATATTTGCACTGTACACATAGTTTTCCGTGTCCCATTTCACGTGAAGTCAACATCAAAGATAAACTGCATCTTCAACCTCCATTAAATCCCTTCACTACCCCATATCCTTTATGTCACCAGTAGATTTGATTGTGAGGGATTTCTTCTGGAGCTGCAGCATAATCACATCTTTCGGGCCTCAAAATCCCCTAGCAAGGCCCCCAGTAGCCACGCGCAACGGTCATGTCGCGGGGCCCAGTTTCTTCTCAGCTTCACTTGCTGTCGAATCTCCCTGCTGTACCTGTCGGTGACAAAGTCAGATTCCTCGGATGGTATGACCGGTGAACACTGTTCCACTCTTTGTGTGCTTGCTCACATATTCATTCATGGCACATACTGTTGGCTAACCAAGATAGCGTCACTTCTTACTCAACCTCTTCGGCCTGTCTCTTCCTCAGTCATCTTTATCCAAGAGATAGCAATGCCACTGCTGTGGTGGATGTCAGCCTGCTTCTAGAATCCCTCACAGCTGAGCAAACACGTGTCGGCGAGTTTATCAATGTGATAGGGTATATCACAGAGCAAAAGATGACTCGTGATAAGAAACAACCATACCAAGAGTCGAAACAGGTGCGTGTGCAAGCCATAGTCCTCTGGTCAACTGGTCCCATGAACCTTCAGAAGTACGAAAAGCTTCTCGATTCCAAATGAGTTAGCACAAGGCATGTAGCGCATGCAACCAACAAATTGTGGAATTATCAGATCCAGCTTTGATTCATCGCTATTTACCTAAACTTGCGCACGATCACACAAGATGGCAGCATACAACTTAAAATCCGATTGGAACACGAAGACTGCCGGGTCCCGAATATGATGACTCCACTCCTATGCTTTCGTGCAGCTACAGCTCGACCTGCTACATGCCTAAAACAAATGTAATTTGGGCAGTATTTGCACTCATATGGTTTCTGTTGGGTTGGAATCATGCCAGATGGCACCGCATCTGTGGACAGACATGGCAACCATCATGACACTTGCTTAATTTGACTCAATTGGGTATCTCATCCTCCACATATCTATATTGGGCACCGGACAGCTTCTGCTTCATGGCTATTTGCAGCCTGCAACCCTTCGCTTCACCGCACTCTAACATTCCAACACAAATTGTTTCACGGGCCTCAAAGTCGGGGGTGATGGCTGCAGCTACCAGCTCTCGATGTGCAGAAAACTCCCCCACAGGCATCTGTCAGGCTTCCATTAGGGTACCTTACTGGAGAGGTGGAGAGGTAACACGGTTTTAACTGCTGAGTCATGCTGGGGCTCAATCATCATCCTGCCGGCGTCGGTCGTGGTAACGTCGATGAGAGTCTCTGGAAGACCCTCTCGAAACAATGACAGGCTGATGTAACGGTCGTTTCAGCAACTTCTCAGGATTCTGTTGGACCTTGGCTGCGGCCTGTCGATCCCACAGATCTTTCGACTTTCGGCAAATATCATCGATTTGTTCCTATCAAATGTCAACCAACTGAGGACGTTTACACACCAGCAGCGACCAACATCTGTCAAGCAGGATCCGGGAGTGGTGATGAGGAATCCATCCTCTCCCTACGTTCAAATTCATGAGCAAAGGATAGCCGTTGGGCTAGCTTGACAAAGAGATACCTCCAACGTGTATGGGCGAACTGTAGCCTGGGGTCCTAGATAATACTGGAGTTCTTGAGTGATGACTTTTCTGTGAATGTCTTGATGCGGGATCCAGTATTTGTTCATTGAAGAGGACATGGTCGCACAATCGATTCTACTGAGGAATCTACGAATATCGAGACAGGCTGGGAAGGATAAAGCGGTATGAACTGGGCCAAGGGAGGGTATTTATCCAAATCTGGCGCAGCCTGCTAAGTTAAAAGATATGGTTACGATGTGCCTGACGGTTAGAGGGTACCTTTCATGCTAATGTATGCGAACCCAAGGTATGTTAATCTTTAACGTGTGACTATGCTCACCGCTCCACAACATGATATCCCAACACGAATATGAAGGTCTTCAAGGGGTACCCGGATTTGATTTGCTGCATGTGTTTTTTGTCGCTCCTTGTAATCAGAACCAATATGGCAGGAAACCCCTGCCATACGCCGTGAGCCTTTGAAAGTGAGGCGAATCAGGTGTGGTTGGTCATTGGTGAGCGGCGTCCAGAGTCCGCCCTGCCAGCGTGGCAAATATCGAACGGGTGCATCTGGTGCCAATAACGCCGCGCGGAGGGAGTTCAAAGGACGCTTGTTGAACCCAGACTTTATTACTCCTCAAATACGTATGTGAATAAGTTAATATGGGGGTTGTGGTGGATGTCCGTAAGGCTGATCACGTCGACAAAAGTCATGCTCTATTCAGGCGAACCCAGATCTGCGTTTACCACAACTCAAGCTTTAGACGATCGTGAGACTCATTGGGCGAAGTAAGCGCCATGTGCATCTCTTGATCTAGGGGCAACGGCACGCAAAGCCACTTGACCAATAAGTCTGCGGGTTACCGATCTTGTAAGCGACACAGAACCCCATTCTCTTTCTCGAAACTGTCAAAAGCCAAGTAATTTTGTTCTTTTCCAAAGCGTGCTAGCACGACCATGCCGTTGGATTCAGATGATCTCCTCTGAGGCGAACTGCTTCGCTACAAATGTCAATTGGAGATCCTCAACCCCCTGTCCTAGTCGCTTTGTTGCGATTTGCAGTCGAAAACCTTAATGATACAAGTTCATTCTTCATTCGTTGGATCTACTACTGACGCCATGGCCTCTCGAAGCTTCAGTTCATCATCATTCCTGAATAATGTTGCAGGCGAGCGAGCATCAGACACCAATTGCTATCCCAGTCCCTTGGCCCCGTGGCCTTAATTTGAAAAGAAGTATCAGGAGAAATAGCATGGCTGAGCCTGGATTCTGTCAAGCGTCGCGGCGTCTGAAGGATGACGTTGCAGCATCCTGGATATGTCTCGAGTTTCCCTCATTGAGTCTGTGGTTACAAGCCGTATGAGGGATTCTTAGTCAGGCAAACGCAATAGAGAGACATATGTAAGGGGCTTCGTGCTCGTACATGAATTCGAAGGCATTTCAAGGATTGCGTTTGCAAGCGAGATGTCTCTGTGAGTCATTTTCATTTCGGTTCATACGCCCCAACTTCCGGAGTAGCGAGACGAAGAGGTCTTAGTTGCTGGCAATTATCAGGGCAGTGTTCGCCAATCAAGACACTCAATCTCACGATGAAGAACGTGTTAATCGGCTTTGGCATTATTGACAAAGGGCGCCACAGGGTTCTCAGATGTTCCATGTTTCTTTTCATAGGCACGCAAGTCCGTTCTCGCCTATGTTACTGAATTAAACTGCTAGAGAACCACAACTAACGTTAGAGTTGAACAAAAAGGTTGACAATTTCAAGGTCTGCATAGTTTGAGACGTCGAATTTGTCAATCAATGCCATGGTGCATGGACATGGGGAACGGGAGCAGAAGCGAAAAATAGAGGCGGAAGTCAACATCAAAGGCTGAACCGGAAAGCGAAACGAATTGGAGAGAACATGAAGTCTACGAGTTTCATGAAATTAACACCGTCAAACCCATTGGCATTGTGTGTACAGACGCAGCTGTTTCAACGCTGACGAAGACGGGATGATCCAGCGACTGGCTTGCGGTTAATGCTCGGCAGTTAGCGTGCCTTCAACAAGATTGGAGCTACTTCCACGTGAATCCCACTCCCAGCTTCTTACTAACAACCCCAGATCCCCTGCTCATGCATCAGCTGCCAATCAAAGCACGGGACTTGGACCAAGCAGCTTGCTGCGCGACCTCCGACCGCGCCCACCAAATTTGTTGACAAGCAACCATCGCAAGGTATTCTATTTACTCGTGCTCGACAACGAACAGGCAAGTATTCTTGCAGCTCAGCTCCCAGGAAGGTAGCTCCAGCGAGACGAGCTTTACCCACAGCGAGCCCCTGTCGAAACCTTGAATAGCGATACCATATCCGACACTGTCGTCATTTCTGGATACGTACCTCTTAGCCCGTACCTCAAGGGACGGTCAACCCCCTTACGTAGCGATACCTACCGACGAGACAATGCGCTGAAGTTTCGCACGGCGACTACACCGTGGAGCCACATGCTGTTACAATAAACTATAAGCTACCGGTATATATCGTTTTGGGGACAGTCCTGATTCCCTTCAAATCCCGCGCATTCTCAACAACCAAGCTTTTGTCCAGAGGGGACCGACTTGGGTCCCCTAGACAAATTGCCAGCCATGCCGCCAGCAGGCGGAGGAAATATTAAGGTGGTGGTGAGATGTCGACCTTTCAATAGCAGAGGTAAGTAGCGGGTTTGGCTTGCATAGGTAAAGAGCGGTGCTGAACTGGGATGCAGAAATCGAAAGAGGTGCAAAATGTATTGTGGAGATGAAAGGGAACCAGACGGTGGTTACCGCACCTGAAGGGAAAGGCGTGAAAGATGGAGGACCAAAAGCCTTTGCATTCGATCGTTCGTACTGGTCATTCAACAAAGACGACCCCAATTACGCTGGCCAATCGAACCTTTTCGACGATCTGGGACAGCCCCTTCTCGACAATGCATTCCAAGGCTACAATAACTGTATCTTCGCTTATGGCCAAACCGGTTCAGGGAAATCATATTCTATGATGGGCTATGGGAAGGAGATAGGGATCGTTCCCTTGATTTGCCAGGATATGTTCAAAAGGATCGATGAGCTAAAGAAGGATAAAACAACGAAATGCACTGTCGAAGTCTCTTATCTCGAGATCTACAACGAACGTGTCCGAGATCTACTCAACCCATCGACCAAAGGCAACCTCAAAGTCCGAGAACATCCCTCCACAGGTCCCTATGTCGAGGATCTTGCCAAGCTTGCAGTCAACGAATTCCAGGAAATTGAACATCTCATGGATGAAGGAAACAAGGCCCGAACGGTCGCCGCAACCAATATGAACCAAACATCTAGTCGAAGTCACGCCGTCTTCACCCTGATGTTGACACAGAAGAAATACGATGCCGACACAAAGATGGAGATGGAAAAGGTCGCTAAGATTAGTCTGGTGGATTTGGCAGGTTCTGAACGAGCGACATCAACTGGAGCCACTGGTGCGAGGCTGAAAGAGGGCGCTGAGATCAACCGATCGTTGTCGACATTGGGTCGTGTCATCGCCGCTTTGGCTGACCTGTCAACCGGTGGCAAGAAGAAAAAAGGCACTGGTCAAGTTCCCTACCGAGACAGTGTCCTGACGTGGTTGTTGAAAGATTCACTAGGCGGGAACAGTATGACGGCAATGATTGCAGCCGTCAGTCCGGCTGATATCAATTTTGATGAAACGCTCAGCACTCTCCGATATGCCGACTCCGCTAAGCGAATCAAGAACCATGCTGTTGTCAACGAGGATGCTAATGCCCGTATGATCAGAGAATTGAAGGAGGAGTTATCGCTATTAAGAAGCAAACTTGGGAATGGTCCTGTTCCTGGTGGAGCTGCTGGAGGCGGACTTGTCACCGGAGAGACTTATCCTGAAGGCACGCCCCTAGATCAGCAGATGGTCAGCATCACTGGCTCGGACGGTGTTCTGAAGAAGGTCTCAAAGGCAGAGATCGCGGAGCAGTTGAGCCAGAGTGAGAAGCTGCTTACGGATCTAAATCAGACATGGGAGGAGAAGCTGTTAAAAACTGAGGAAATCCATAAAGAACGTGAAGCAGCCCTCGAAGAACTTGGTGTTAGTATTGAGAAAGGTTTCGTTGGCCTGCATACGCCGAAGAAGATGCCGCACTTGGTCAACTTGTCCGACGATCCGCTTCTGGCTGAGTGCCTGGTCTACAACCTCAAGCCGGGTACAACAACAGTCGGCAATGTCGACACCAACGCCGATCATCAAGCGAACATCCGACTTAACGGATCCAGGATATTGCACGATCATTGCACTTTTGAAAATGCTCCCGATGGGACTGTAACTCTCACTCCTAGTGAGGGTGCTTCGGTCATGATCAACGGAAAGCGTATCACCGAGCCATCACAGCTTCATTCTGGTTACCGTGTCATTCTGGGCGATTTCCATATATTCCGATTTAATCACCCTATGGAGGCGAGAGCAGAGCGGGCTGAGGTACCAGAGAGACCACAGAGCTTGCTTCGACACTCCATCACAGCTAGTCAGCTCCAGGCACTGGATCGAGGCTCGCCCTCGCCAAGTCCCCGACCCGGCCACGAAAGATCATTTAGTAGGGTCTCCGAAGTTGGCGACATCTCTAGACCAGAATCTCCATCAATATTCCAGAGAAGTGGCAGGGAATCGGACTGGTCGCTCGCAAGACGCGAAGCCGCTGGTGCAATTCTTGGATCTGATCAAAATCTCACCAGTCTTACTGACGAGGAGCTCAATGCTTTATTCGAGGATGTGCAGAGGGCAAGGGCGGAACGAGTGAATGGTCGCGAGGATGGGGACGACTCGGAGTCTTCTTACCCGATCAGGGATAAATACCTGTCGAACGGCACGATGGATAACTTCTCGTTGGATACCGCTTTGACAATGCCCTCAACCCCAAAACAAGGAGAGCCCGACGATAGATTGAAAGAGGTCCGCGAGGAGTTGCAAAGCAAATTGGAGAAACAGAAAGAAGAGTACCAGGATCAACTAAAAAGCGCTGAGGCTGCTAACGTCGAGATTGAAGAAATCAAACAGGAGAAAGTCAAGATGGAGGCAGCGTTGAAGGAGTTAAAGGAAGACATGCAGAAACAGCTAAACCAACAGCGGAAGCAATTCGAAGAGAAGATCGAAAAGATGGATCCCCTTAAGATGCCAAAGAAGAGCCCGACACTCTCAGAAGAAGAGATTGAGATGGCAAAGAAGACTGTCAAGACTTGGCGAGGCCGACATTTTGTGAAGATGGCTGAGGCGGTGTTGCAAAACGCATCCATTCTCAAAGAAGCCCAGGTCATGAGCCACGAACTTGACGAGCACGTCGTTTTCCAATTTGCGGCGGTTGACGTCGGCCATGTTTTGTGCTCGTCCTATGATATGGTACTCAATGGCCTTACTGGTGAGGGCGATGATGTGGCACTGGAGGAAGCTCACAAGCCGTGCATTGGCATTCGTGTGGTTGACTATAAGCACAGCGTGGTCCATTTATGGAGTTTGGAGAAACTACATGACCGCGTAAGGCAGATGCGGCAGATGCACCAGTATCTTGACCAACCGGAATATGCACAGCACCTCAGTCTCGATAATCCGTTCGTTGAGACATGTATGCCGTCATATACGCTTGTGGGCGAGGCTGATGTGCCACTGAAGGCAGTTTTCGAGTGCCGGGTCCAAGATTCCACTCTCGATGTCTTATCGCCTTACACATCCCATGTTGTCGGTATCATAAAGCTTTCCCTTGAACCATCACATGCTCGTGCACCAACAAACACCCTCAAGTTCAATGTTGTCATGCACGAGCTCGTTGGGTTTGCTGAACGAGAAGGCACGGAAGTCCACGCACAGCTCTTCATCCCAGGCATTTCTGAAGAGGATGGCATTACCACGACCCAAATGATCAAAGACTTTGATGAGGGACCAATTCGCTTTGAGAGTGTTCATAGCATGAGCATTCCTTTATTTGCCCCCCAAGATGTCACCTTGAGAGTCGCCATCTTCGCCAAGGTCTCCACTATGCATCTGGATAAGCTGCTCAGCTGGGATGATATGCGAGATGCTGTGCCTGTAAGAGAAGATAAAGCCAAAGCATCCCGAATCAATGAATCGCAGTTCTACACCCAAGAAAAGCACGATCTACTCTCCCGGATCCAAATCATGGAATTGAACGAGAATGGCGAATATGGCGCTGTTGAAGTTACACAAACCAGTGAGCTTGACACGGGGACTTTTCAGCTTCATCAGGGGTTGCAGCGAAGAATCGGCATTAATATCTCTCACAGTTCTGGCGATGCCCTCCCATGGAGTGGCGTCACTGCTGTTCGCGTTGGAAAGATCAGACTTGTTGACTCGGCTGGGAAGACACCTGACATGGGAGCCAATGAACCTGATATCTCTCTGAAGTTGTCCCAGAGCCCGATCTTTCGCGAGAATGCCAACGGTACTAAAAGCCTCACAATCTACGCTCAGTGGGATTCCAGCTTGCACAACTCACTACTGCTTGATCGAGTGACGCAGGATAAGTATCGAGTTCAAATGACAATCTCATGGGAGATCAGCTCTGAGAAGTTGGCTGAGCCGATGAAGTTCTCGCAAAAGGTTTGCGTGCAGATTCTATCAAGAACTTTCGTGCGGCAGACCTCAATGTTCTCGGCACTCTGGCAGAACGTTCGCTTCGTGCGCTCCTCGACTGGCATTTTCACTCTTGCCATGCGTCCTGCTCCTGTCAAGAAAGTCGGCGACCTGTGGAGGCTGAATAGCCAACATGACTACGTCAAAGGCGAGGAAGACCTAACAAGCTGGACACCTCGAGGAGTGTCGCTGGTCAGCGATTTTCTCATGGCTCGTAAGAAGAAAAGACGCGCCGCGGATATGTCAGTCACGGAGTCTGTCTTAGCTAAACTTGGTTTGGATGGAGCAAATACCCTGCCTGAGAAAAAAGAACCCGAACCCGAACCTTCCCCAGAGCTAAAGCCAATCATTCCAAGCGACGATGACCTGCTTAATGATACACCAGAAACCTCACAGACTCCTTCTCTCGATGACGAGGAGCAACCTCCCGCAGACGAACCTCAACCTCAACTCTACAAGGAAGCACAACAACCTGAGACGGATCTTTCTAACCTAGAGCAGCCTGAAATAAAAGAACCCCACGTCGATGAACAGGACAAGCCTGTTAAAGAAGAGTCAGAGAAGAAATACACAGAAGAAGCCTCATCGGAGACACCAGAAGCTACGGAAGTTGAGGAGGAAGAAACAATTACTGTGGAAGAGCCACTGCTCAAACCCGAGTATGATGAAGACCAGACCTATCTTTTGACAAAGTGCCTGAAGCTATGGAAGAAATATCCTGATCCATCGAACAACATCCTCAGCCCGACCAACATGGCACCTCCAACGGACGGTCTGATGACAGATGGTCCAGCGCAGCCGACACTTATCGCAACAGTTATCCGAGTACCAAAGAACCCCAAAGTTCTGAAAGGCGGGTACCTGATGATTCCGAACAGTGACTCAACTCGTTGGGTCAAAAGATTCGTCGAGCTGCGACGACCGTACCTTCATTTGCACTCTGCTACTGATGGCGACGAGGTTGGGCTCATAAGTTTGAGAAACTCTCGTATAGACAGTCAGCCTGGGGTGTTGGGCCTGCTTCAGGGGCCCGATGCTTCTGGAGTGCAAGGTCAGGATGGGGGAACTGATTTCACACCAGGACATCGACGAACTGCTTCGGGCCGTGTTATCTCTACTATATGGACAGGCAGTGGACCTGGTGCCTCATCAGGAGGGCCAGGCCTTCAGCGACTACCAGAGCGGATGCAGTCCGCAGTGTTTGCCATTTATGGGACAGACAACACTTGGCTATTCGCAGCACGGAGCGAGCGTGACAAGATGGACTGGATCTTCCGAATCGATCAAACATATATGTCAAGCAATGACAGCGTCCCCGGAAGTGGGATAGCCAGCCCCTACCCCGGGAGTGATTTCTAGAGCAGGGTGAGCCTGCTTGTTATGAGAGTAATGACTTGCAACGTCCTCTTGGGGAAATGATTTTCTTTGTAACTATTTGATGGTGAATTAGATGAGATGACTTATACCCCCACAGGAGTAGGAGGGCAATCATGTAGATTTGCTTTAAAATTTTGGATACATCTTAGATAAAAGAATCAGTTGAGAATCATGGGCAAAACCAAGTGCAATGACCAATGTCGAGTATCCGATGCTCTGTTGTACATACCTGTTCTGTTACCCCTATCGGCCATTGTGAGGTTATGCTAAGTCAAATACCGTGGAGCTTCAATGGTACTAACGCAAAGGAGACCAATACTGTGAATTAGAGGCTCTATTATGCTCATGCTATATAACACAGTCGACATGAAGACCATCAGAGCCGAGGGCAGCAACCAAAGTTCACCTACTATAGATATACAAATATGTAGGATCTCTCCTTGTCACAGCCAAGTGATACTCACATACAAGGCATGCAATGATGCGACGGTGTTTCTGCAGTACAATATGTACAACACTGTAAGTGATGAAACATACCATGCAGCGTATATTCAAAGTTGTGCCAGTAATATAATTACTTAGTGAGAGGCTACAAGATACGTAAATCTCAGCAACACAGTGGTGATTCATCCTTGACAACGCATGAATGGCTCGAGTGGTGATTCTACAGTAATGCGGGAGCTGGGACGGAACAGATCATCCCGTTCCGCTAACCAATAGGGCATCTTCCACAGGCAGTTAGAAAATTAGTTTAAGGCCAGGGGTGCCAGGGGAAACGGCTTCGGAGCGAAGCAAGGAAGAGTTAGGGGGCTGGCCCCAGAATTTCTTCAGAATTCGATTTCGGAGGTATAAAGCTGGGCATGGGAACTTGCACCGAGATTGCAACGTTTAGGGTTTAAGTGCTGACGACGTCCCTGGAGATGGTTTTGGGGAGCAAGACTAGACCATCAAAAGAAAACAAAGTTGGTATACCTACCTTTGTCCCTTGGGTATCGGAAATGAGCCTACGAATTTGTGATTCTATTCTTATTGGTCGTGACGAAGATATGTGTTTCCGAGGTGTGTATAAGCCAAGCATATGTAGCGAAAGCTTGCGTAAGGTGCCTTAGTATTAGTAACGGCCAAGGAGTATACATCATGGTTAGCAATATGAAAATGTCTATCGATTGGTTCGGTGATGCCCAGAAGACGTCCTGATTTGTTGGATAATGGTATCCTGTCAAGCGCTGGGCCATTATTATTGCTTTGATAGCACTCATTGTAACGACAGCGATGGTGATACTGGTGTCAGGCCAGATTCCGCAACACAAACATGTGCCGGTGCCGGATCAACACTGAAATTCCTCAAGTTAATGAAGGCTCTTTTTTGGTCGCGAATGCTACAGCGAATATTTTACCTGTCGAGCAAAGTATTGTTCACCCAGATCGGTGGATCGTCCCTCCTTATGTGATCGGTCTAGCCGGTCTCCGGAAAGAGGATGCCAAGATAAACTCATCAGAGAGGCCCCTAAACTTGGGCTAACTTACCTATGTAAATCTTTTTATCATTTCTATTGCCTCCCTTAGTTACTGCTATTTTTATATCTCGATGAATGCTAATGCGTAGGTTGTATTTCAGCCTTGATGTTAACGCGTCCCCTGTTGAAAACAAATACAGCTCAACCAGGATGAAGGTTGAAGAGGGGAAATGTTTACGAGACAGAGTTTTATTTGGCCCGCTTATTAATAGTCATTCAACTCAAAATGAGAGCAGAGGTTTCTGAGAGGTGAAGGCAGACCCTAAGGGATCGGCAGAAGCATATCTTCCAGGCACAACGTTGACAAGGACAAGGAGTGTTTGAGAAGCCAGGAATAGCAGAAGTAATCAAACTTTGTGTACGAAGAAATACGTAAAGAGTTGCCTCTGACGGTAAAACATCAAGTCGGAGTTGCCAAGTTACGCAGCAGCATATGCATGCATGCATACTACTAAAAGGATGCATTGAGTTTGGAAGAGGCTACTAACTTCACGTCAAAAACTGCAGCTAAGTTGACGTGAAACACGGGACGGTACGATGCCGGTAGCAGTAAAAGGCCTGTGATGACAAATATTTCTTAGCTACCTTAGCTACTGGGAGATGTGTGCTTAGGTAACTTTTTCTAAATCATAGCGTTGATTGTGCTCATAGGCTGTCCCTTAGTGAGTTCATTATGGGAAGCAGATTGAGTTTCTACCAGTTTCAGAGTTAGAGCCAACTTTAGTTGCATGACTAAAAGCATCGGGGCCAGAGTAGCCCATGCTGAAGAGGGATAAAATATGCTAGATCATTTTAGATCTTGAATTGAGAATGATAAGCGATGTGTTCTCGAAACAGAACCAAACAGAGACCGATCTATTGACAAGCTTGTTCTAGTGGCATCTGTAGCTTGACATGCCTGAGGGTAAGGTTTACAGGTATTTTTGGCCTTTATCACCCTTTGTCATAAGCATACAGTCTTGTGACAGTACCTTAGTTCCAGGAGATTTCCATCACAAAGCGAAAATTGAACTTCAGGTCGTACATCTTATATTTGTAGGTGCTATCGTGACCGGTGATCTCATCGACTTGTATCAAAAGCATGTATTTCTCATCCCCTCCCCACAGCTCAGAATAAATTACTAATCTCCTCCTATTCAACTCTCACTTGATAACTAACCCCAAAATCACATCACATCACACCACATCATTTCACATCACGCATACAAGAAAATCTTCTGGCATGTGTCGTCGGTTTCGTTGATGTGGCTTGAACCTTTGTTGTGGCTTCTTATAAGCCGCAGTCTCCAAGTCCATAGGCGTCGACCGAGGCTGAGAATTCACCACCTAACAGGTCTTAAAATGATGCTTGATGAATCCGCCGAACGCTTCCTTCTTCATAATTCGCACAGGACATTCAATGGACAACGCTAAAAAAGAGGTCTCTCAAGATACACATCCACCAACATGAGAACAAGGATCGTGACCATTCCCAAGCCGTCGGAAAGCCGGTTGGTTGCACCTTGTCCGACCCAGGCCATCGGATTTTATCCCAGCGCCCGGTGGTTAGGCTTGAGCTAGCCCACCCACGTCGTTGGGACCGCCCGAAGCCCCTTGATGAAGGAGAGGGATAAGGGACCAGGGTCTTGACGGGAGTTTGTTTTGCGTACCCGAAGTCATTTGCAGGCTCAGAGGAACTACCGTGGCCAATGGTATCTCCTTGCATAACTTGATACAACGCTAATACCAAAAGTACATTTGAAAGGGTTTAGTAAACGCCAGAAGGTCTTTTCCGTCCTTGTTCAGAACATTGCTATGCTTGCGCTGCAATGACTCCAACACGTTTCCTCACTTTGTCTCCTCACAAGGGGTTACCAATATGCCCGGACCCATTTATCGGAATATTACCAGCGAGCTAAGGGATCGTATATGCGCGTTTGTCTCTAGTGGACAGCCACATAATTGCATACCTTTGCCGACATACCTCTTCCTCTTCTCATATCCAGTTACCGGGGCATGGCCTTGGCGAGTAGTTGGTGAATCAAAGGTAGACAGCTGCCGGATTTAATATATGGCGTGATGGGATGGCTGTATTATAAACACGACTCAAAATTCACCTTTTTGGATCCCAGTTCCCGACTGAATGGGTCGCCTCTTGTACATACAGGCACTCTAGACCGGGGTAGCCACCACACCAAGACAGCACAACATCCAATGCCAATGACACATCAGCAACAAGCGCTTGTTCTTGCAGTTCTTTTGTGCTAGGGCTTTGTGGCTTTGCCAAGAAAGCCGAGAGCTAGATACCCGTCCCAAGCTGCTGGGTCCATCCTCTTGGTCCTCTTTGCTAGCTACCCTGACTGAATCCACTCCTCAAGCCTCGGTCGCACCAGGTGTTTGGGTCGCTTCACGTTCCATTTCAACTGGCCCTGTCCCCTACTGCATTGCTCTTCTAGGCTTGGCTACTTTTCTTCTGGTGTTTCTACAGAGAGCGGGGATTCCATTCAAACTTCTCGCCCTTCTCCATTTCCATAACTAGCTTCTATTTCCGACTCTCCTACCTACTCTAGCTCCCGGTCTCTCCTGACCTGGCTGGTACTACATAGCACTTCTTCCTGATACCGCTCTAAGCGTTCGTCTTAGAGAGACGGATTAGTAGTTAGTGTTGATCATCTTTTGCTCCCGTCTTCCCCTCATTGTGCTGAAACGCTCCACGATACCACCAAGAACCTCGTCGAATTTATCTCGTGTTTCTATCCGCGATTACCACCCGCGCACATATTCGATTTTATGTTACCATTGGAGTTTGGCTCCGCATCGGTAATACATAATTGACTACCAAGTCGTGGATCAGAACGACTTTCAGGACTTTTCAACCTTTTGGACAGTCGGCAGCATATGGGTCGTTCGCCACCAGGGAAGTCTCAGCGTTTCTCAGCTCCAAGTCCGAGAAGCGCAATTACTCGTTGCAGCATCGGGTTGAGTTGCTCTTTTTTCTTCATGATTTCAGCTAAGAGCCGCTCCTATTCTCTTGCCTGATACTGAATCCTTGTCATACATAACTGTGACTATCTTATGGCGCCTGCTGTAATGGCAGCTCAGTCGCCAAGCCATGGCAGTATACCTAACTCATCACCTTCAAGTCTTCACCATTTCGAGTTTACTTTCAACTGCTCCGCTTCAAATTCTGGCGGGAACAGTTTCATTGAGCCCGATGTATGTACTTTTCTTTCAATACCTTTAGCTCAAGGGAGTGCTGACTTTGTGTAGCCTGATGCTCAAGGCATGTAAGTTGTCGAACCCCATAGTGCACCGTCACCGTGTTAATCCCGCCTAACAAGAACTATCAGAGACTCCGAATCTCTCACAGACAGTGTACAGAATTTCCCAGAAGAATTTGGGCGCACGTATCATGCCTACCGGGCTGGCTGTAAGCCTTGTCTTTCCATTCACCACCATTCACCCACTAATGACGCCTTTTAGCATACGCGTTCCCCAACGACCAACTAGAGCGTGAGCGCCTTGATTTACAGAATGAAGCATTAGTAAGACTCTTCGGCGAGCGTCTTTACTTTGCACCACTGTCAAGGAAAGCACCGCCGGTAAATATCCTCGATATTGCTACTGGTACTGGTGACTGGGCAATCAAAATGGGCGACTTGTTTCCAGATACAGAAGTCGTCGCAACCGATCTTTCACCAATACAGCCTCGAAAAGTGCCCCCAAACGTGAACTTTTACGTCGAAGATTCGTATGTCAACATCCAGGCCTCATGTGACACTTTGGAAACTGACTGCTTTCAAGCTCTGAGCCTTGGGATTACTCTCAGCCTTTCGATTATATTCATACACGTGTCACATCTGGCTGCTGGGCTAGCTTCAAGGAGCAGATTGCGGACCAAGCTTTTCAAACACTGAAGCCAGGAGGGTGGTTCGAGTCGCAGGAATACGATGCCACTATAATGTCTGACGATGAAAGCCTTCCACCGAACGGACCTCTTGCAAGATGGTTCCGCGAAATCAACGAAGCTTCAGAATTGATGGGCCGGCCAACCAATGTTGCTGCCCATGTTCGTGAGGCATATGTGCAGGCGGGTTTTGTTGACGTTCAAGAGCGAATCTTCAAAATGCCCATGAATGGCTGGCCAAAGGATGAACGTCTAAAGGAACTTGGGCGCATGTGGGAAAGGAATTTCTTGATGGGCCTCAGCGGCTTCTCTTTCACACTTTTCAACCGCGTCTACGAGAGAACTCCTGCGCAGATTGAGGTGAGCATACTGTCAAGGTTTCTGGGATTTATTTGACTTAAAGTCGCAGGTGGCACTGGTTGATGTCCGACGAGAGCTGATTGATACGCGGATTCACGCTTATATACCAATACACGTCATCATTGGCAGGAAGCCATTCCGAGGTGAATGGCCTGTCCCACGAGTGCCATTTACATGAAGGGGGCAAACACCGGGATCTGGAACGAACTACCACTACTTATTGAGTTTTGATGGTTGAGGAAGGGAGCCTGGCAAACGGCCCAGAAGGACTAATTCCAACACCGATAAAGCACCACCACACGAACGATGCATAGCGACAATGGGGACGACTTTGGCTTTTCATATCCATGATACCCAATAAGGTCGATACGATGCACATGACTAGAATAATGTATTGATATGGGTTTAGGTACAACATCGTACCGACCTGCGCGTTTGATAGCCACCTGTTTTAAAGCTCTGGAGTCTGTAATCAATGACAATGGGATTGTCAGACGACACAACACATTTCCAAAAACGCTACAGAAGCGACCCGTTTCTTATATATCTTCCTCCTCTTTCACAAATGTCAGTCTTAATCACTGCCCTCCAACATTTACTCCGATCTTCTCACGAGCCAGTCCAGTTCGCGGGCTTGCTCTTCTTTGAGTAGCTCACGAATTCCTTGTTGGGTGAGGAATGCATGGTCGTGGTATTCAAAGCCAGGGACAACCGTCTCTGAGATCAGCAGGCCCCCAGTTTCCTCCGTATTTGACTCATAGCCGGTATCTGGCTCGTTGGGGAGCAAGTAACTTGCCTTCCAGACATCGCCTTCGACGATCCATTGTATACGCTCGCCTCGTTCAACCGCATTCCCGACAATAAAGGACTCGATGCGCCCATCAGGGTGGATGAGTACATAGCGTCCCCGTCCACGATGCAAGGTATGAATAACACGACTGCGGTTGCGATGGAAGTTCCCCTGACCGTGGCGTGGGGTTAGTAGGTAGTAAATGGTGGTAGAGAGACGTCGTGTATCCGCCCTGTAACCTTCACGAGCAGGACCCGAAAGAGCTAGGGTCTCGTGGGAGAGAGCTTCGGATGAATACGGTGAAGGAATGGTAGTAGGATTTGTATCGGTTTGGCGGAAGTAGCCCCCCTCGATATGGGGCTCCAAAGATAGAGCCTGGATGAGGGACTTTGATTGAGAATTTTCGGGTTCGGATGAAGAGGTGAATGAAGGTTTGATGGTGCCCAAGTCAGGCTCGCTGTTGACAAATTCACCCATCTTGTGTTTGGTATCAAATAAAGCAGGCAATCGTTTTGAGAATATGATAGAGGATGAGAATTGCTTTTGGGCTGGCAGCAGTTGAAAGATAGAAAGCTCCTTTTATACCCCTGAATAGAGAGTGAGCAAGAGACTGATAGCGTAATGACAGAGCTTACAAACTCGACTATAAGACGTTGGATGTGTGATTCGCTGCCGTTACGCCCACACCAATGTGACTAGATGTTTGATAAGAGGGCCTACAAAACGAGACCCTCTTGGTGTGATGCAGGATTCAAAACTACTTAAAGAAGCTAGTATCATGTTAGCAAACGATGATGGTGTAAGCCAAAGTCTGACCTCCAAGGAAAGATTACGAGCTCAAACTAGGATAAAGAGGTGCAAAACTGGTGTTTGGAATTTAGCAGGGAGTTTGTACTGAGGTTAGGTTGCTGAGATGATGTCAGGGTTGCCCTGAAATGAGCTACCTGTGGTGAAGATGCTCCATCGCGTGGTGGTCAGGTCAAGCCCGTAGTTTCTGGCTCATATGCCTACAATAACAAGCCGTTGATTGTATATGACAAAAACTTCTGTGTGATAGTAAAGCTTGAATCTGGATGTCAGCTGTTGGGTTTGTGATGGGGAAGCAAATTTGTTAGTGTAGTTCGTGATACTATTCGGAATTCCCAAGCAACAGACATACCGACTACTGGATATCTTACGGATAAGATCTTCTTGTTGCGAATGAACAAAGGTGTGCCAGTTACTAAGTACTAGGTACCTGTGATGATTAGACTAATCTGTTATTCATTGGTAACAATTGCAGAGCTATACGCTCATGTATTCATGAGTGGATGCTGAGCCCAAGGGTCCCTAGAACGGAAAGAAAATTGCGGCGGGCTGCAACAGCTGTCACTAAAGAAGACCATAAAGGTGGAGTCTTCCATCTCATGGAAGGAAGTGCTTTGACTTCTGTTTTCTTATTTATCTATGAAATTCTATGAAGTCTGAGGATGAAATGAAGTAAATATGTTCATTGCACTTTTCTTTCTTAGAAGCGTCGGTGTAGTACATGCTCTCAGGTTATTGACGCAGGAGGTGCCTCAGCGCTTTTAGCCGGGGCTGTCTTTAGCTTCTTTTAGTTACCAACCAAAATAAATTACCTTGTCTAAAGACCCACTAAACTTATCAAATCTATCCTAAACTTGCCCAAGGTTAGTATCGTTTATCGCTTAGGATAGGTCCCCGATAGCGGGAAGGCTGCAGACTGATCATGACGCAAACCATGTAGCTTCTTTTAACTATCACGAGACAAAGCAGCACACAAGCAAGCACACAATCGCCAGCTCCGCGGCCCGCTTGTTTCGTGATAATTGCTCGATCTATCACTACTTCTAATTGAAGAACAAAATCCAGAGTAAAGGCACGACAACTGACCGAATCACGCCGGCCGCTGAATCCGAAAATGACTGCCCCTCGTTTACTTCAAAAGTCGTCACTGAGCATACACCGTCCTACCATTTTCCTTATTCATCGCACCGCTATATCCTCTATCTCTCGACGTAGGACCTTCTCACAATGCCATTATCGTGCCCAACAACATTCCGAACGAGAACTACAAGAGCGCCTACAAGCTGCGCGTCCCCTCGTCCCACATCGCGCAGCGCGCAAGTTCACACAAGCGGGCAGTAGTCGTAATTCGCGTCTCACCGTGATAGCAACCGTTCTCGCTGCCATTGGCTTCTACTTCTACAACTCTCAAACCGTACCGGTCACGGGCCGTCGAAGATTCAATTTCCTCTCTGATTCTATGGTCGCGCGCGCGCATTCGAAAGCAGCTGCACAGGTTATTGAGCAGGTCAGAGCGCAAGGTGGTCATTTTCTATCAGAATGGGATCCAAGGACTATCTTGGTCAGGAGGGTAATGAAGAAATTAATCCCCGTGAGCGGCATGGCGGACCTCAATTGGGAGATATTCGTGATAGCCGATAATAGTACGTTTTGGCGATCGTGTGCAGCGACTGTCGGTTTGCTGACCTTTGGCCATAGGAACAGCAAACGCCTTTGTCCTCCCTGGGGGTAAAGTGTTTGTGCATAGTGGTATTATCAACGTCTGCCGCAGTGAGGATGCCCTCGCAGCAGTACTAGGGCACGAGATCGCGCATAATACAGCCTCTCACGCAGCAGAGCGCCTCTCTGCTGCATGGGTAGGAAATCTTACAGCCGGAAGTTTGTTCTTCCTTGCTGGAGCTCTGCCTGGCCTTGCACTCTTTGGACTCTGGAATGTCGTGGGAGGATATTACCTACAAGATCTGCTCTTCTACCTTCCCATGGGTCGAAAGCAGGAAAGCGAGGCAGACTACATCGGCCTAATGATGATGGCCGAAGCATGTTATGATCCCCGCGCAGCTTTGGGCTTCTGGCAGCGAATGCACGCGCTTCAGCATGCCAGTGGAGAAGAAGCACCAGAAATGCTGAGCACTCATCCATCCGTAAGTCAAGCACATACTGCTGAGAAATTCGGGCGAACTGACGAGACGTAGAATGAGAATCGGATTGTAAAGATTAGTGAATGGCTGCCGAAGGCTCTTGAGAAGCGAGCGGAGAGTGATTGCCGTGGAACAGCAGCGTTTGCGGACCGATTTCGTGACGCGATCAGAAGAAGATCTACTACAGTTGTCGTATAATAAGCTGACCGGCATTTATGAGCCAACGAGTAAAGGATATAGAACGCCAAGATCACATCAGACTACAGAGATGACGGCGTACTACAAAGGACCTTGAGTTTTGGTTTAGAGAGCATTTTCTCGGTTTCTGCATATAACTAATCTGGAAATATGCATCAACAATCTGTTACAGTACCTTAGATAGCTCATTCCTTCAAACTTGGACTCAAACTTGGACTCAATAGTGCCATATTGGCAGGTGCCGACGGGACCAACTGGGCTTCAAATCGAGTGCTTCCTCGTGAAAGTTGACAATTGCCTCCCTGTGATAGGTGCAGACTCCCCGGCTTAGTAGCTTTCTTAGCGCACTTCCCCAGCTCCCCGGTCCCCAGGCTTCTGCAATGGGTGAAAGTGCTGCTCGTGACCGTGAACCGAGGCAAGCCCCCCACCTGCCGACGGCGCCCCGGAAAGAACTCCTTGTTTCTTTTCTAAGCTCATCAACTTAATTTATTCATTTATCACCTACGCTTTCATCCACAGCTCAGTTCTTTCGTCAACTTCTCATTTCCCCTTGTAACTCGACTTTTAGAACTACCTACCTACCAAAATGTCCGAGACATATACTACCGCTGAGGTTGGAAAGCACAAGGATGAGGCCAACGGCTTCTGGCTCATTGTTGAGAATGACGTTTACGACGTGACTAGTACGGCGACCGAACCCAAACTCGCAGAGCAAAACTGACAAACACCCGCAGAGTTCATCGACGAACATCCTGGTGGTGCTAAGATCCTGAAGCGCTGGTCTGGAAAGAACGCTACCAAGGCCTTCTGGAAGTACCACAACGAGCATGTCCTGGCAAAGTATGGCAAGGACCTCAAGATTGGCGCTGTCGGCGAGAGCGCCAAGCTATAGAGAGATGCCCAACTCTGGGACTCAAAGGCGGCAGCGTGCACTTTTTTCTGATTTGATTTAATTTGATTTTGGCATGGCGCATACCACATGTTGGATTAAGCTACACTATATAGGCGGACTTGTATCGAGTTCAAAGATCTCAGTCTAGAAGCAAGTGGCGGATGGTTTCACATACCAGAACATATCAGGCCATTAGAGTAAAGAAACATCATATCGACCGAGAACTTGAATCCATTGCGTGCCATTATATAAGTCTCTCTGAGCGGAAACATTTGTATCGGACTAATCCACCTTCCGAGAGGAGCATCGGATAAGTTGGCCGAGATAACTACAGGAGTCAACACCATGACAATCATCGTCTATCGTCGAAGGATCGTGCCGCAATCTGCGGCTTAAGCGGCGAAGGCAAGTGGGGAGGCTTACATGAACGGTGTGAGATAGCGGTAAATTGAGTGACTCATGTTCTTTAAACCTGAAGTTAAACAATTTCTCAAGAGGCATTTATAACAATACCATCAGTTTGAACTACACTCTGGGCAAGAATGAGCGACTTATTCAATCTCGACGTCCAACGGACCCGATTATCCCGTCGCCACGGGCCCGAGCCCGGCTCCGCTCCGGCGCCTACTCTCCCCGAGTTATCTGCCATTCAGACCGCTGAAGCCAAGCTCCCTCGGCCTAATTCGGAGGACTACCTCCGAGGTGTCTCACAGGAAGATGTTGTACGACACATCGTGCAGGACATTGTTCCCGCGTGTAACGGCCAGGGCAGTTCGTCCCGTTACTACGGTTTTGTCACCGGTGGTACTCTTCCTATTGCTGAGTGGGCAGACAATGTAGTCTCCCGCCTGGATCAGAATGTCCAGGTCCATCTGCCAGCACAGACAATTGCAACCACATTGGAGGATGCAGCTTTGGAGATGCTCGTTTCGCTGCTGAGACTTGGAAATTGGAAAGGACGTACCTTCACAACTGGAGCTACGGGCAGTAATGTTCTTGGACTTGCATGTGGACGCGAAGCCATCTTGGAGAAACGCGGGCAGAGTATCGGTGAGGTCGGCTTGCTTGCGGCCTGTCTTTCTGCTGGCGTCATGGAACTCCAGATCCTCACAAGTGCAGGCCACAGCTCCTTGTCTAAAGCAGCGAGTGTTGTCGGTTTCGGACGAGGATCTGTGAAGGAGCTGAGACTCAACGATAGTGAGCCATGGAGATTGGACCTTAATGCTTTGGAAAGAGAACTTCAGAAGAAAGATACCGCAAGTGTTATTGCATTAAGCGCTGGAGAGGTTAACACCGGGCGATATGCTTTAACGGGGGTTGAAGAGATGCGGAAGGTAAGGGAGTTGGCGGACAAGTATGGAGCTTGGATTCATGTCGATGGAGGTAAGACCCAACCCTTTTGCATGAAGAGTTCACCCTAACATTTCAGCCTTCGGTATCTTTGCCCGTGCTCTTCCCGAAGAGGACGACTACAAAATTCTTCGTGATCGTGTTGAGGGGATTGAGTTAGCGGACAGTATCACCGTTGATGGGCACAAGCTTCTCAATGTCGTGAGTATCCCATATCATTTCGGCTTGACTTTGACTGGTATTGGCTTGAATCGCTAACTTGATTAGCCCTATGACTGCGGCATGTTCCTTACGCGATCACCTGCTATCCTTCAATCCGTCTTCACCAACCCCAATGCTGCATACCTCTCCACGGGAGGGGCGTCCACCATTCCCTCGCCCCTGAATATTGGCCTTGAGAACTCACGGCGGTTCCGTGCCCTTCCCGCATATGCTGTTCTCCTCAATGAAGGTCGACCAGGTATGGCAAATTTGCTGGCCAACATGACTGCTTTATCCCGCCAAGTCGCTGCGTTCTTGAGGGACTCGGAGCACTACGAGCTACTCCCTGACGATGGCGCTAACTTGAATGAGATCTTCATGATTGTTCTCTTCCGTGCTAAGAATTCCACTTTGAACGATGAGCTGGTTCAGAAGATCAATGAGACCCGGCAGATGTATGTGAGTGGCACAAGCTGGAAGGGAGAAAAGGCTGTGCGAATGGCTGTGTCCAACTGGATGGTGGATGTCGCCAGAGATTCCAGGGTGGTGACTTCTATCTTGACTCACGCGGCAGAGGGAAAGCTGTTCGATATTAACAATTGCTGAGGTCTAGGTACTAAGAAAGGTCGTTTGTGGGTTATAGGGGTTTGATCAATCGAGGCTGGTTTTTTTTTTTTTTTTTTGGAATGGATAGATAGCCATAAGTCGACTGTACCATTCGGACTGGTGATCCCACAGTCGTCAAGGAAGTCAAAGCATTATAATATTCAAGGCCTACAAGATACACATGGTCACCAGCAGGTTAAAGGAGAGTTATCGAGGGGGACGGGTTTGTGTGACAACAGTATCACTGGAAAGAACGATTGAAGCAACAAATTTTGTTTCTACCAAAACATCTTAAGCCTATACCCAGAGTAAAGCAGTCCGTTGCAGTTACGCATGAACCATGTCCCTTGGGTAATATACCACTAAACCCGTTCTCAATGTATCTGACCTCCATAACCCCATTTTCAGCGAGTCCTATCTCCATAAACCCATTCTCAGTGCATCTCATCTCCATAAACCCATAGCAAACTAATAATGTAGCACCAGATACGCCGTCTGTCCTTCCCATGTTAAGGGGTATATTATGCCCCAAGCAGTTACCTGCCAACATACTCCCAGTCCCTAGCTAATAAGTAAGTAACACAATCAATCATGACCAGCTGCATCAACTTACATATTGCAAATCTCAATCGACTTACCATTCTTCAAGGCAAAGAGGTTTCGGTTTAGCGAAGCAGGCTTACTGCATGCCACCATCCATGGCATTGTTGCCATTGTCAATTTGGCGATTGATGCGTGGCTGCGATGTAGAGAAAGCGCTCTTAACAGCGTTCCCGATCTCAAGCCTGAGGATATTAGACTTTTGAAAGGGACTCCAAGCTCCTTCATCCTCACGTGGTTGAACGGCATCATGGACTGAGTGTTTTGGATCTGACTGCTGATTGGCAATCCGCTTCTTCCTGATTCTTGGGACAAGGGGAGTATCAGAGTCAGTGTCTGAATAAGTGGCGTCAGAGGGTAAGGGTTCGGTGGGAAGGTGGAACGGGGGCGGGGGCATTGTCAGAATCAGTATCATCGTCAATGATGTGTCTGGCCATACGCTTGCGCTTTGTCTTTGCGCGAGGCAGAATATTGGAGATATCCCGGAGGACCGAAAGCCCAAGACTCGAAGACATTTTGAATTGGACTGTTGATGTCTTGCTTGAGTCCAAGAATAGTTTGAGACATCGTTAAACCTTGATATGGTTATATGTCGTCCCTTCCTTGGACTACCTATCGCTGTGGGAAGGTACATCGGGTATGTCGTTGCTTCTTTGGAAAAGATGTACGCGTAGTTGAGGTCATGGGAAGGCATGTCAGACACATATCGTTCCTTCCTTGGATGACTTATATAAGCAATTGAAGCTGCGGGAAGGTACATCGGGAGTTCCTGGACTGTCTTGTCATCTCTGGGCAAAGGTACAGAGTTAGAGAATAAAAAAAAAAAAAAGCTCCGCGTTCGATGCCAGCACGAATGCGGTACGCTTAATTGCGCGCCGGAGGGGACCAGTGTCTTAGGCCCTGTCTTTTACTCGTCTAAGACGAGTGGCAATTACCAGAGCAGTGCTCTGACTGGCTTAGGGTTTTGCAGAAGAGATGACAAGAGAGAGGAGAAACCAAGATACAGGATTGAGGAGGTACGACGCGGCCATGCCACTGCTGAAAAATAAGCTGACGATGAATGCATTTCCGGGCTGAAATATCGACATCAAGCACAATCCTGGTAGCCCCGTGTCGCTATTGAAAGATGGAGTATTAAGCTCGTAATGACAAGAGCTCGTGGACAGGAATGTATGTCTGGTGTGACTAGAAATGAAAGGGACAGAGGAAGTCAAAACCCCACTGCATGCTCGTGATGACTACCTAGGCCAAGAATAAGTCGTGACTGACTGAAAAAGTCCACAGCCAGTTCTCGGGTGGCCCTCCGTAGTGACTTAATTCCTGGCCAATGTTTCTTGGTTTGTGATGTGACAAGGTGTGACCAGGCTGAGAAATGGCTAGACTGGAAGTGGTGAAGAGCAATGTTATTGGGCGATCCTGCTTAGAGACGGTGGGAGGATAGGGCATAAGGAAAGGGGTGATATCCTTAGGTGGCTCTTGTGTGGTCGCCAGGAGTCGGGTTACCCAGCAATTTGTAGCACCATCAGCGATTTCGTTTTCTGGTTCGTTATTGTCCGCAAGCTCTTCGGTATCTTGTATACCTTCTGTAAGATCGATCACTTGGTATATATCAATCGAGCCATCGCCTTCCCCATCAGAGTCAGAATCAGAGGGATGATTGTGTGCTTCGGGAGGAACCCAAGCTCCGTCTTTATATTCTTAAGACAGCGGCATATACTGCCTGGCTGCCTTTGGTTGAAGAGTAAATATATTTGGTAGTTAACTTTGCTGCTGGCTTGAGTCTATAGCAAAAATAGAGAAAGGCTGCAGGATTCGAACTCGCGAGCAAAAACGAAGAGTGGCCGAGGGAGGAAGGTTTTTAGGAGCGGTTTTTAGGTTCATAGGTTTAAAGGTAGATACTACTCGACCACTCTTCGTGGAAGGGTAGAGGATGACTTTGGTATATGTCCTTTCCCCTAGGCATGCCCTTGTAGCAGCAGCAAAGAAGTGACGGTGACTGGTTCCGTAATTGAGCCCCCCAAAAAACAAAGAGCCGTTGGGCGCGTAGGAATTTCAGGATTCCGAATTGCAAAATGCTCGAAAAGTCTTGGGAGGTATCCCATCGTAAAGTCCATTAAGTGAGATAGCTCGCGTATTTAGTCATGCCTGTCTGTAGAGGCCGTCGCTGGTGCGCAGTTGTGAGGGAAACCCAGTTACTCGTTTAGACATGAAAAAGTTCGATCATCATCCGCCTTCGGTATCATCATATAATCCTTAACCAAATTTCTTCGAGCCGCCCTTTTGAGTCGTCTTTTTATCCGTCTTCTTCTTTCCTTGTCCAAGCAATTCCAAATGTCCTGCTCGCTCACCGAGGAGCGCTTCTGTGCGCGCCGTCATGCCGCTTGTGAATTTCTTATGCACCTTGTCGACGCTCGCTTTTGTCTTCTTGGGTTTATGAACTTTCGATGCTTGTCGCTTTGAGTGTGTGATCTTGGCCGGGGTTGCTCGTCCGAGCTTTTTGACTGTGCCTTGAGCCATTTTGAGGGACGTTGAGATGAAATCTCGTGGTTGCGCAGGAAGGTTGGAGCGAGAGAGTTGAACACTGTTGGGTCTGGTGGGGGAAAATAAAAATCAAGGTGAGCGATTTTAGTGGGGCGTAATGCTCACCGAGGTGAGCATTCGGTCTGAAGTCAGGATATCGATTGACCCTCATCATACAATAGGGATTAAATATATTTTCCAATCTTAAACACTTATAGCTAGTATCATGAGTATTATAAGATGATGGTTTCTATATGTGTCCAACTAAAATATTATGAATGGCTTCAATCAACAATCGACATACCAGTGTATGCTTGACAATGGTATCCTGATGTTCCCCAACTAAGAAGGTGGTTATGGCCAAGTGATATTTCATGAAAGGTGCCAACTCCTCAAAACTTTCCGACTGTCGAGTCTATTGTTACCAGCCATCGCCCCAGCCATCATCGTCATCTGTTTCCTTCGGCTTCATATCAATCTTTTTCGCAGCAATTGGTTTCGTAGCCGATTTAGCCGCCGGCTTCTTGGCTGCACTCGATTTTGATAAACCCTTTGGCAAGGCCTTGGTGGGCTTTTTCTGTGATTGAGCAGCCAACCATCCAGCAAAGTCAGGCTCGCCATCATCAAAAGTGGCAGCAGATGCAGCCGTTGTCGCAGGCTGTTTGGAGGATTGGCCGGGAGAGTCGAAACTGTCGAAATCATCGTTCATATCTCCCCATGAGTCTCCAGCATCGTCACCATCGTCAGCAGGTAAGAATGAGTCGGCTACAACACTTGCGGTATGTGAAGAGTTTCGCGAGAGTGTTGCTGGGGGAGATTTGACTGCTTGGCGGTGAAGTGACGAGGCGGTGCTCGTTGCCGGCTTCTTTGGCTCGGAGTTGGGTGAGGGCGCGGGCCCAGGTGAAGCAGCACGGGAGTCTGGCTCCGCGTGAATTTCGCCTGCAGCCGCAGAGATTTTGTTTGTAAAGGAAGAGATTGCCCAGCCTGCCCAGCCACCTGCGGTGTTTTCGTTTGGCTGTGGGGTGCTCATCCGTGGAGCTGAGCCATCATTAGTCTCAGGAGGAGGCAAAACGCTTTCAGGCATGGCAGAAGCCGCCTTCTTGATCTTTTGGAGATATATATCCATAGTACGAGTAGCAGAGTCGCGAACAATCTTCTCCTTGTCAATCAGGACAGGGGAGATAACGGGCAGGATCCTGCATGCGCTATCCTCATCAGTGAAGTACTCCGCAGTGGCACCCAAGGCCATTAGGGAAGCATTTCGGGCATGAACAAATGGATCTCTGAGTGACCTAGTGAAGGCGGCAATAAGAACCTTTGAGCGGGACGAAGTACCCAAGTGCTTTGCAATCTTTCCCAAGCAGATAGTTGTATTCGTTCGAATGCCCGGTTGTTCATCATTTGCGGTTCTTGCAAGTTGTTTGAGGAGGTCGCCATTGATTGTGCGGTCCGAGAGCTTAGTGATGATGACCAAAACAGACTTTAATGTTTGTTCTCGTACCACCGGTGTTACGTCAGTGAAGCCAGTGATCTATATATGTTAGTCTTGCATTGAAGTAGAGTAACAGAGACTGTACCAATTGTGGAAAGATCTTGTCGTTGACGATCTTCTGTGATAGCTGATCAATCATCAAAGGAAGGCTATCTAATAAGCACACTCGAATAGCTCGGTCGGGATTTCCAAATAGGCGAATGATGAAGGGTGTAATCTTTGAATCGAAGTCGTCCTTGGGAAGTTTAGATGCGATTTTGAGAACTACAGATACAGCCCTAGGGCCACCGCCACCGAATTCAGCGGACTTCATCAGCTCCGGCATAACCTTTAGCTTGAAGAACTCTTCTGGAAAGTCATCGCTCAGTTCATCCAGTCCGCTGTTCAGATTATTAGCAATTTGGAGGCATGAAAGGAGTTGAAGATGTACCTAAGGAACTCTTCTCGTTCATCTGGCGTCTTGATGTCCAGGTTATCGATACCCTCGGTCAGCTTGATGAGAGAACTGTCAAAGAAAGAGCCATTGCGGTTGCCTTGATCAAGGAAAGCTCCCACACTGATTCGGGCCTTCGGGTTGGTGTTACACAGACGCTTATAACTGGACTGCATTGAAGGGGGGATGCTCTTCGTTTGGCCAGCCTGATCAGCCCCATTGTAATCGCCGTTGAAAACTTCAAAAATCAATGTTCCAACATTAAATGCGTCTACTGCTGTATGGGGATTCTTCTTGATAACATCCCATCCGCCTCGTGCCAACTCTGGAGGAGAGTATCGACCTGCATCAGGTACCAAGCTACCGTATGTCTATGTATATGTTAGCCTGAGTATAGGGGTACCTATCTGGGGACCTCTTGCATATATTATTGACTCATCGTCCTTGAGGCTGCTGAGAACATCGAAGCCACCGAGCTTCCATTCGCCACTCTCTGAAGTATATATCGATCCAACTTTGATGCTGCCGTGGATCGAGGCAGCGTCTTCATTGATGAATTTTATGGTGCGCTGTAACATTATTAATATAGATTAAAAGACTAACATAGCAAACCGTACCGCAACGCTATGCAAGCCCCATTTTATCGTCTCAGGGCTGAGACTCTTTCTTCGAACGTGCCATCGTAGGGGTACTACTCGTTCGGTCGCAATGTAGATATACGTCTCCGTCTGTCAGATGCTATCAGCGGAATGCTCTTAAACCGTCCAAAAGTCTTGCATATACCTCGACTGCATCCAGAAGTTTGATCACGCCTGGGTGCCGTAGTGTTCGGAGCTTCTTTAGGGCATTCTTGGCTAGGGGGAGTTGGGATCGGTTGGTGGTGATATCAAAGGAAAAGATGCTGCAGTTTGAACCATCTTCCTATTCAGAGATTGTCAGCAAGTCCACATTGTGCGCTCTGCGATGTTGAGCTTACCCTCTTGGTACCATTGTACAGTGTCCAGATAGACTCATCAATATCAACCTTGTCGCCAAAGTTGTATGGAAAGGGAGGGCCTTGTGCTATGGCCGAGGCCACGGCAGATTTGAGAAAGTTCATTCCAGTGTCGCAAAGTCTAGAAGCTTTATTGGGACTTGAGCATTCAACACCCTACTTGTCGAGAATCGGCATATGTACAGGTCGAAAATATTGCTGTTTGTATGGAGACGAACGGTATATTGGTTCTAGAGTCGCAACGTGGTTATTGGCGCTGTACGTCAGGGAGCTCAAGACCCCCGCGCTAGTGCCTGATAACTTTAACAGGGGATGGAGGGGTGGCAGGGTTACCTAATCCATCTGACCATGTAAGAGCAGAAAACATACGGAGCACTAGCAACATACTAAAGTTTGTGGTTTGAATAGGCCATGATGTATATGTAGCTCCGTGGAATCTACCATCAAGATATATTTGATAATATCGCCACTAACCGGACTGTACAGGGGTTTAGCCTGGGTGATTGGACTTGAAAAGACTTACAGTAGACATGAATACAGATCAGGTGCATATTTGGGCCGGAGCATTTATCTGTATCTAAACCAATGAGGCGTGGTTTTATCAAGAATACTGGGGAAACTTTAGCTGAGATAAGCCAATACGGTACTTGAGTACCTGGATCAATGAATTTCGAGGCGTCTTATTTGCATCACGAAGAATGTGAAAGGTATATTGGTTTTAGACTTTATCTTTATAGTGCGTTTATGCTCACCAACTGCAGAGGCGTAGCAGTCTTGGGTAAAACTTAGTCTTCACTAAGCTTCTATAAGTATAAGCATAAGTCAATTTATTAATCGCCTGTGTCCTGAGTCAACAGGCAGGGCAGAATTTCCCTTTATTAGACACGCTCATGGGTGTAAGTTGACCTGTGGGGCTCCACTGGTAGGCATGGCAGCCGGGGACGGAAGAATTAGTCTTCCAGCTCGGGGCTACTCACCTCGGGAACCTCCCCACCAGGGAGGTCTTCCCGGCGCCTCTGCACCCCATCCTGCATCATCATCAATGCTTGGGCCAATAGCGAGCCAGTAGCAACAGGACCAGCCCGCAATGAAAGGCGCGAAACCGACGACCACAGTCATACGCCTCTCTGCCTCTGGCGGCTGGAGATCTCTTTCTCTATCCTTTACTTACCTGATGTCGGCTGGCTCGTCAACCCATACATACCTAAGCTCAGAACGCACATAGTCACTCCTACTCTTTCAACACAGGGCAGCCGTGGGGAACTGTCTCGGACGCGACCTAGCTCCCTTTGCTTCCTTCTACTGCAGTATAATACTGTCCTTTCGCCTCCACCAACATAATACAAATTATTGACTGCACAGTATTTTCGATTAGCACAACACAACGCACGGATAGGGGAGCAGAACTCTTCTCTGGGTGGTCTCAAACCTCGGTAAGATATTTTGATTTCGTTTTCTTTGTCTTACTTTATGCTCGTTAAATGATGCCTATGGTAAAAGGTCTGACTGAACGGAACCCTTCTGGTTGCGCCATCTTCTCTTCTGACTCTGTCAATGACATTGTTGGTCTGAACCAACCCTGTCATTCCACACCGCACCTCAGCTGTAACTGCTCTCCTACATTCTAAGCTTGTTTGTAGAGCGCTGGCGCCGATTGCCATCGATTGTCGCACAATGGAGTCTTCTTCCTCGTCTGCGCCACGGATCTTGACCAAAGGCCGCGACAAACAGCAGATTCATTGAATCAATCAACACACGTGTCAGAAGAGACTATGTGCCAACCGATGAGGTGCCTAGCTTGACGGCCATTCAAAACTGAAAAGATCTGATTCGACTTGTTATCTAATACTTACTCAGCATTCCGTTACTACCTTAAACGCATATTGCTAACATGACACCTAGGTAACCCTTCATCTACGCGCCTCATGACTCAATCCAGTCGTAAAAGCCTGCGTGTGGTGGATCAGCTCTGCGTTTCGGCCCCATCAACGAGGTTCTGAATGACTGCCTCCACACATGTCGGCGGCACTTGTGCCGTTCTCACCTGTGAAAGGATCATTCTGCTTAGTTCCAGACATTACTGTGATGAACACTCATCATTAGAGCCAACTGCGGCCAGCAGAGATCCCTCGGCTACGAATATGGCTAAGGGGTTTCGGCCTTCCAACAGGAATTTCGTTGCTAAAAGAGGTCGAGGCAAATTCGTGTTTACACCTTCACGGCACTTTTCTAGGCATGATTCACCATCTCAAGATGAGTCTAGTCCTGATACCAGCACTCCCGTGGCACAGTCTCCGAAAGCGAATGAGCAAGAGGCCCCTCCTTCGTCTTTGGTGCAAGAAAAATCCATTGATACAAACTGCAGAAGCCTTCAACGCCGGCTAGACAGGAACGAAACCAGCCACGTTGGATCAACATCCGATTCCGCACAGATTAAGGCGGCCCAAGATGTAGCGAAAGCTGATAAGGGCTCTTCTACTAACCAGGTAAATCCACATACTGTATCGAACATGAGGACGCCATTGGATATGGATTTGCAAGCCGGGACAGAGGAAGTGATAACTCAGCCACTTGGCCTTGATTGTGCCACCGAAAAACTGAGTTCTTGTTCAAATATTGGATCGACAACGCATCCCACAGAGAATCCCAAGATGGATGCGCGTCAAAATGGGCAATCTGTCGATGCAACTGATAGCCAACACTTGGCTGGGACGGCACAAGCGGCTTCTGAAGGGTCTCCTTCAAACGAAGGGTTTAAGAAGACTGAGCCTTCCCTAGGCCTTGACTCTCAGTCGCGCGTTTCCTCCACCGCTCCCGTGAATCATATGCAGTTTACCCCTGAAGACGGTGCCAAAATTAAGTCTTCTCCTCGGACATCTAAGCCAAAGAAGGACAATGCACAGAAAAATTCGGAGCAGCATTTTCCAGAAACACGAACGAGTTCGAAGGCGAAGCTCTTATCAACTCCCACTAAGCGCTCGGCTCCCCTGACGAGTAAAGGGCCCCCAGTCAGGAAACAGCATTTCCAAGGTTCCCTGCCTGAAGTCAGCGCCGAAATCGATGATGAGGTGAATATGGCCGATGTTAGTGACATTGACGAGGAAGCAAAGCCGGCCAAACCTGTGCCGCTCTCCTCCCGTGCCAAAGCAGAAGCTCGCAAAAAGAGGCTTTTAGTCGAGTTCGATTCTGAGGCATTCGACTCACTCATTTATCAACAGTCGAGTTTGCAACCACCCCCGCATGTTACTGTATCTTCGCGTATTGTCAAGTACCACCCAGTTTACGGCGACCAAAAGCCACTTTATCTTCCGGTGAATCCAGCAATCCATCACATGCATAAGCGATCCCGTGCCTGGTATAGAAAGAAGTGCGACGAAATCAGACGGCGTCCAAAACGCAAAGAGTGGTTTGGCAAGGTTGTGGAGAGACAACGCTGGTTACAGGCTCTAGAAGCGAAGAAGCAAGAGAAAATCAAACAAGCTCAGCAAGACGGGACTACTCCCCCCTACATACCACCAGAGCCGCGGGGTGTCAAGCGTATTCTTGACTTTGGTGACCTGCCCGAGGAGGAACTGCCTGAATATGTGCGGAGTAATCCCGCTTGGTTGAAAGCCTGCGCTTGGTTCAGAGAATGCGAGGATAAGGCGACTGCACGCCAGCGACATGTCAACAACAAGACGAAAGAGACAGAGAGTTACTTTCAGAGCTTGAACGCTTGATGAATTCACACGATATATGATGACGGTGCATTACAAAGGAGTCAAGGAAGCTTTCTTATTGAGTTTTGACTAGGCGCATCTTGGGCAACAGCCATCTTCGTTCTTGTCAACGAGGGGTAAAGGATTCCAACAATATAAATGTAAATATGCCACAGGAGTTCAGGAGTTCGAATTCGGAATTACACAGTTAGGAAGTTTCCACTTCTCTAAGAAGCAATACAGGTATCTTACCAATTGATGAGGACAATAGACGCATATATGCATGTGGTTCATTTGTAAAACGTGGGAGTGGCTAGAGAACAGAAACAATTGGTATTGCTGGTATAAACAATCTATCACTCGGCATTTTCACCCAACCAAAAACGCCCTTTTTCTCCAGTCCAACACATAACTCGGGCATTTTTGAGCATCACAAGAGGAAACCATCCTGTGGCCCGAAAGCTATATCTACTAATGCTCAGAAAGAGAGCGGCTCGTCTTATATGCCCTTAGACAGCAGGTTGAGAGCACTGCCAGCAAGAATGAAACCAGCCTGGTCCTTGGTAACAGCGTGTTTAGTGGGAATGAGGATCTCCTCACCAGAGGCCTTAGTGACACGAAGTTGAACATCGCCCTTGCCACCATTCTGGAGCATCTCATACAGACCGACAGTGGCAACCTCGTCGCCAGCAGCGATCTTATCATAGTCAGCCTCGTTCTCAAAAGTCAGAGGTACAACGCCCTGCTTCTTGAGGTTGGTCTCGTGAATACGGGCAAACGATTTTGTCAGAACAACACGGGCACCAAGGTAGCGAGGCTGCAGGGCAGCGTGTTCACGAGCTGAGCCCTCACCATAGTTGTGCTCAGCAACGACAAGCCACTCTTGACCACGTTCCTTCCAGAGTTGGCCAAGCTCAGGGATAGTGTGCTTAGAGCCGTCGAGGTCGTAGGCAGCGTTGACCTCACCGGTCTCCTTGTTGATGGCAGTGTTGAGGGTGTTGGTGCTAATGTTAGGCAGATGACCCTTGTACTTGAGCCAGGGGCCGGCTGCGGAGATGGTATCGGTGGTACATTTTCCTGTGACTTTGACAAGAACGCGAAGACCTGAGAGATCAGACGAGGGGAATGGATCAAAGGGTTCAAGGAATGCCAAACGCTCGGAAGTGGGAGAGATGGCGATCTTGGTGTTAGGGTCAGGTGCCTGGGATAATACACCAAGCTCGGCGTTGCCAGACTCGAAAGGAGTCTGAGGACCCTCTAGACCATGAGGAGGAGAGAACATGAAATCCTTGCCATCAGGTGTCTTGATGCTATCGGTCACAGGGTTGAAGGTAGTGGATCCGGCAAAGGCCATGGCGGTAACGATCTCGGGAGAGGCCAGAAAGTTCATGGTATCGGGATTACCATCATTTCGGCCACGGAAGTTTCGGTTATACGAGGTCAGGATAGCATTGCTTGTGCCCTTCTCAACACCGTCTTGTCGCTTCCACTGACCAATACAGGGACCACAGGCATTTGAGAGAACAATTCCGCCGGCCTCCTGGAATGTCTCGAGGGTACCATCGCGCTCGAGCGTGGCGCGGATCTGTTCACTCCCGGGAGTGATGTAGAAGTCGGCAGCAGGCTTCAGCCCAGCCTTCTTGGCATCCTTAAGCAAACTCTCGACTCGGGTCATATCCTCGTAAGAGCTGTTGGTGCAGCTACCAATGAGACCTGCAGAAAGAACCTGGGGCCAGTCCTGTTCCTTCACAACTTCCTTGAACTTGGAAAGTGGTGTGGCCAAATCTGGTGTAAAAGGGCCATTAATGTGAGGTTCGAGAGTCGAAAGATCGATGGTGATGAGTTCGTCATATTCAGCGCCCTCATCGGCCTTGAATTGCCATCGAGCATCAGGGTCGGAGCTGTTGCTGGCGAAGGTCTCTAGAGCTTCAATGTTCTTGTTCGCCTGAGATCGCCGGGTCGAGTCAAGGTATCTAGCTGAAGCTTTGGTGTAAGGAAAGATCGAGGTTGTGGCACCGACTTCGGCACTAGATTAAGTCAGCATTTTCCAGAGCCCCTGATTGATAGTACAAACTTACCCCATGTTGCAGATAGTAGCCATGCCGGTGGCGCTTAGGCTTTCGACACCTTCACCGAAATACTCAATGATGGAGCCAGTGCCACCACGGACTGTGAGGTGGCCAGCAAGCCGGAGAATGACGTCTTTGGGAGAAGCCCAGTTGCTCAGCTTGCCGACAAGTTGCACGCCCAAAATTTTGGGGGCCTTAAGTTCCCACGGAGCACCGACAAGGGCCTCAACAGCATCTGCACCACCAACGCCAATGGTAATTGTAGAAAGACCACCAGCATTGGGGCTGTGGGAGTCGGTACCAAGCATCATCAATCCAGGAAGTGCATAATTCTCAAGAACGGTCTGGTGAATAATACCAGCACCAGGAGGCCAAAAGTCCATTCCGTACTTACGCGCTGCAGACTCAAGGAAATCAAAAACCTCCTTGTTAGTCTGGATACCAGCAGACAAATCATCCTCAGCACCCTTGGAGCCAACAATCAAGTGGTCACAATGAATGCTTGCAGGGATTGCAGGCTTGGCGAGGTTGCAGGACATGAACTGAAGAATAGCCATTTGGGCAGAAGCATCCTGCATGTTGACACGGTCGGGCTTGAGGCGTAAATTGGCCTTCCCGCGAATGTTTCGTCCATTGTCGGTGTTGTTCAGCAGGGAGTCCTCGGGGTTATCGAGATGGCTGTAGAGGATCTTCTCGGCGAGGGTCAGACGCTGCTTGCCGAGTACTCGACGGACATCGGTGTACTTGGTGTATAGCTTTTCGTAGGTAGGAGGAAGGGGCTTCGCGCTTGAGAAGTTTCTCCTTGTGTTGTTAGATAGAACGGTGGTTGATCGAATGGCATTAGGACCAGAACGTCGCAAGAGTTGCTATTACCGCGTGTAAGGGTCAGCTTGTGTATGTGTGTTTTCCTGCAGAAAGGTTCCCAATTAATATGGAATGGTGTAGCTTACCGTCATGGCACCGCCTGAGCGGCTGGCGACCTCCATTGAAACCATGTTGGGCTATACACGGCAACAATGAACGATGACTCTTTTGGTCCTCTTGTTACAGATGTTATTCCCTAAATTTGTGGTGGGGCGAAGTCGGGGCGGAATTTTTTGGTCAATTGTAAATTGACAGGAGCCGATTGGCGTTAACAACTGATGTCCGGGGATGTGGGGGCCTCCGCCATCCGAATACCGGCGGAGATGGGTCCCGTCCATATCTGTATAACCTCGGAATAGAACGGGTATGTGTTCAAAAAGTAGGGGTTATAAATCATTATTTGGATATAATTCCCATTCTGAGAACATAGGGGCATATATTACATTTCGCTCATGTCTTGTATTACCAAAGGCGCCTTCCATTCGCCAGTCCGGACTCATATATCAAAGCATCAAAAAGTCATTCTTGTTCAAATACATGCCTCCTAGTAGGCAACGACACCATCTGCGTCTTCCAGCCACAGTGTCGCCAGATCCTTTGCCAATCCTAATCGAAGTTTTCGAAGAACGTCTTCACCCTTGCTTGTTGCAAGCCAACCCTTCCTCCAGTCCCATCCTCTATTAACCTTTGTTCCTGCCGAGATCGACTTGTGCAGATGATTCACCAACACGGAGCTTCCGGTCATCATGAAGCTTCCTCCTAGAGAGGCTGTTGATTTGGCCATTAGATCTTGTGGTGTAGAGCCCTTCAGTCCCTGGGCAGATGCCAATACAAGATTGAAGAAATCGTCGCACGCCGAATAGACTCGATCACCAACTGTTTGTAAATCCTCGATGGCTTTGAGCAGAACATCGATCTGGGGGAGTGTGACGATGGCTGGGGATTGATTAATAAAGACGGTGGCCTCTCCCAGCAGGGCCAGGAGGAAGTCCTCGCTAACTACTGCATCCCGCGTTTCGTCGTAAAGTCCACCACGGATGTTGTCGTCGGAACTAGAAATAACAGCAACTAATGCAGATGCCGCTTGCTTTTTCAATTTGAGGGCCTTTGTAGGCGAGATATTCTCCAAGTCCTCAGCATCGCGGAGCTCGTAAAACTTGCGTAGTGTGGCGTAACCGCTGAGCATTCGGCCAAGCAGTTGAGCAGCTTCAAGATCCTGCTTGGCCCGTTTCTCAAGGGTCTCGGTTCGCTTTCGTAATAGATCCTTGAGATCCTGGTCTAGATCCTTCTCTGAGGGGTAGACTGTGGACTGGACAAGCGAGTAGGACATCAGTAGATTCAGCACCTCCCGGACCTTGTCTGAGCGATGGGAGAGTGCATAGTACCAGAGAGCCTCGCCGTAGCGGTGAGACTCCTTGGAAAGGATCTCTGCGAATGTCTGTTTCGGGTTAGTTTAGTTCAGCATTAGACTCAAAATTACTAACCTCTGCTGTTTCCTCGGCGTAGTTAATCATGCCGAGGTCATTCAGTATTGTCCAAATTTTGTCCACGCTCCGTCCTGAGTTCTCATTCAACGTAGCAAGGAGATCTCGAAGGAGTTCGCCCACTGTCTCCTCTGATCTCTCGGGCGAATCCATTCGGCCCAACACCTGTATGGCCATTTCCCACCCATCACGCTCTGGTGACAGTTGCTCTATACCTGCCAGTTCCCTAGCGTACAGGACAAGAGTTGTGTCTTTGATACCATCCAGTTCATCAGGTCCTGGTTGAGTCACGCCTAGTAGCGCAAGATCGTCCATATCCAAACTGTCAGTAGGAAACAGGTTGGGGCCGTTAGGAGCGGGGAGCCATTCGCCTAGAGATGCGACTTCTGCCACAGTACATGCCAGTGGCAATGACCATATCCTCAGGAATCCCAGCACGGCGTTAACGTTTCCTTCAAAAGCGGAGGCTACGGCAACTTCGACGGGGTTTAAAACATTAGGGTTAAGATCTGACTGCACAACCATGTGAAAAGCAGTGGCCAGTCGATCGAAGTAGTCTTCGGAGCCAGCGAAGCGAGACGATGCCCGCAGTAACTGCGATTGTGAAAGTCTCAGAGCCTTGTGGCGTTGATTCCCATCATCCCACCACCCAAAAAGGCCTATTGTCGCTTCACACCAATCCTGGGCGACTTCCAGAATAGCCTCATGGTTACCAAGAATGATACCATACACGGTTTGTAAGTTCTCGTAGATATCCCAAGGGATTTGACTTGAGGCCTTCCGAGCCATTGTGGATAGTGATTGTTGTTGGGGGGCAAACTCATCGTCCATCAAATCCTGGATATCCTGCTCCCTTCCTTCGGCGAACAGGGTCATTCGATTCAGAGATCCGCGAGCCTGAATTCGGAAAAGAGTCCAGTTGCTATTCCAGATGTCCCACTCTGATCTTGTACCTGGGCACTGGTCCAGGACTTCGCTAGTGGCAGCGGCAAAGCGTCTGACATTCTCAAGAGCTTTGCCCGTGTACGCATAATCACTTCTAGGTCCTCGGCGAACATTCTGCCAACCGGCTTCTTTCAGTAGATGGGATGCGCTGCCAACATCTCCTCGTAGCAAGGAGCATCGGACAGTCTGCCAGAATAGAGGATGGCATGCAGGGCTTGGTATGTGGCGGCTGACCTCACGCACCTGATCAGGGTACAGGTTATGATTTTTGTGCATCCAGTCGAACAGGATTTCGGGCAGCGGTGGTGTCTTCTCCTCGTCGGTATTAGTGCCGAAGCGAGTGTGGTGCATTCGAAGTATTAGTTGTGCGACATAGGCGGCCTTCTCAAATGGGTCACTGTTGGAACCAGGACCTATGGTTGCAAAATCTTCTCCTTCTGGTTGTGGCAGTCCATTCATAGTCTTCTTCCATAGTTCAATCAGGCGAAAAGTGATGTTAGACAAAGAATTGTCCATCTTCTCAACGTCATCCTCAGGTCCAACTCCCTCTTCGTATAGCCTACATACGAGCTCTTCGGTTTCGAGGATCATGTCTGCGGGTTCGAAAATTTGTGCATGTTCGTGCTGACTGTAAAGATTTTTGGCGATCGATGCAAAATGAAAACCCTCCTGGCGCCCTGACATGCCAAGATGGGCTGATGTTTGTCTGAAAATGCTTTCCGCTTCTTGGCGCACTCGTTTTGTCGCGGCTGGTGTGTTGAGCATCATGAGGTCGGATTCATCGCCAATCATCGGCTGGCCATAGGGTCGATCGTCGTGTCTCATGTTCAAGAACATATCGGGTTCTTCGGATTCTTCGCGCTCGAAAACATGGTCGTCTTCCCCATAGCTTTCTCTCTCATCTTCTTCACCGGCAATGTCTTGGTCGATGTAGCGTTCGATCTCGGCGTCAACTTCGTCATCCTCGAGGCGTTCGTCTGGAGCAGCAGACATGCGAAAAAGATTACCTCGTTGGGGTGGGAGCTCCACATCTCCTTCGGCATATTGATCTTCTTCTAGATCCTCATCTTCCTCATCCGCCGCGCTGAACTGGCGGCTCAATCCTGAAGGCTGTCGTCCTCTAATGGATCGACCAAGCGGGTTGCTTGAAGCGCCTGTGCGGCCAAAAAGATTTCTTCCAGAGGATGAGTTGTTGGATACGCCAAAGCTCAGAGGCTTTGTATCAGTCATTCCACGCATGAAAGAGCTTCCCATGTATGAATCAGACGGGGCACCCGCGGGTGTAAAGGAAGCGGCTGAAGATGGAGGTGGTCCAGCTGGAGTCGTTGAAGGATTATCGGCAAGAAACGAAAAACCTGTGCCGCGGCCACTCTTGTCTGGCGTCGATGGCGCTGGGCTTACTGGAGGACTAGAGTCCGGAACAATGAAGCGAGATGACATTATGCTAGACAGAACTCCTCTGCCTTCGAATTTGGCTAGGCCTTATCGGGGCGTGAATTAATCTGGGTTCTTCGCTCCCTCACGTTGCCTTGCGCTGTTTTCGCATGCGATGATCGTATTTAGTGGTAGAATGGATATAAATTGTTAAAGCGGTGTTGAGTTGCAAGCTCCTGTTTGCTTGAGCTGAACGCGCTTGGGATATTTTTTGGAGCTATCGCGATGGGTAACACTAGCCGTTGTTTATCCGACGCGACCCCTGCATAGCCTTTCTCTAATAACTCGACCAAGCCAATAGTTATCCTCCCAGCAAAATGTGAAAGCTGGTCAGTCATGTTTGTTTCCAATTGAAGGTTGGATTTTCTGCTCCTTTGTTGCATGTCTGTAGGACTTGTACGACTTCACATTAGTCGAACTCTGTGACCACAAAGGCAGCAGTACTTGCGCTCTTGCGAATCAGGAGCATATCATTAAGCCAAAGTTGAGACAAATACCAATACTCGATCAAGTTTTCAACTGTGATTTTCCTTGGTATAATGAGTGATAACCAAAGCGGAATGTAAAGAGAGGGCTTCACTGAAGGCGGGGCCAGCTTGTTTGATTGAAGTTTTGGAAGGGTCTGAATTGCTTCTTTCCAAATTCTGAAATGTAGTAATCTCTTATCTTCCTCTTCCCGAGCGCTCGGAACCAAGACCGCTTTAACCTTTTGTCAAAGATCACGTCAAGTGGGCACGGCGTCAAACGGAAGGTCTTCCGACCCCGTGAAGCCACAAAGAGCTCTCGTCCTGACTCACAGGTGCGGCTTCTCTCCCTAACCGTCGGCCAGATCGGTCTCATCTGCCGAAAGAGTATTCCGTCTTTGGGGCAGTCTGGCTATCTCTGCCAATGCCATCTCAGCACTTCACACCAATGGGCAGTACCTTGGCGTACTCTGTCAATGTCCCCGCACAATGCTCTCACGTAAGGAGAGTCAAATTGGGCGTCATACGCCCAATGAGCATTGATCTCATGCCCGAAGCCGCGATTCTTTTCCTATCTCAGTGAATGTGGATTGGAGCTCCAATTGCGGGGGTACGTTGTTGCCCACCGGAGTTGCTCGGTGATCGGGATCTTAGTGTGCGGACGGTTTTCCTACTGTTTCTACGTACATAAACAGATTCCCCTTGAAGATTCACTACCCCTCAAATTGTTTGTCTGTCTTGTCATTCACTTCTTTCCTTCTCCGTTGACAGTCAATTTCATCCTCATAACACAGAAACATGTCTACCGTGGGCAAGGTATGTGCCTTTCACAAGCTTTACTACCCCTCATCATGCCCAGTGCCCCGCCCTGCACGAGAAGCATCATGAAGACGCGTTGCTGATGCTATCACTAGACCATCACCTGTAAGGCCGCCGTCGCCTGGGAGGCCGGTAAGCCTCTGTCCATTGAGGACATTGAAGTTGCTCCTCCCAAGGCCAACGAGGTCCGTATCCAGGTCTACTACACTGGTGTTTGCCACACAGGTATGCTCTACCCACGTCATCGAGCTCTCGTGGCTCTTGAGTCGTGCGAATCAGCTCAAGATTAGTGTGTTAACGTGGTTTTAGATGCCTACACTCTCTCCGGTAAGGACCCTGAGGGTGCTTTCCCCATTGTCCTCGGACACGAGGGTGCTGGTATCGTTGAGTCCGTTGGTGAGGGCGTCACCAACGTCAAGCCTGGTGACCACGTTGTTGCCCTTTAGTATGCATTTTCCATACCTTTATCAATCTCGAAAAAGCTAACGTAGTCTCGAACAGCACCCCCGAATGCAAGGAGTGCAAGTTCTGCAAGTCCGGAAAGACCAACCTCTGCGGCAAGATCCGAGCCACTCAGGGTAAGGGTCTGATGCCCGATGGTACCTCTCGATTCAAGTGCAAGGGCAAGGATCTGCTTCACTTCATGGGCACCTCCACCTTCTCCCAGTACACCGTCGTCGCCGACATCTCCGTAGTCGCCATCGAGCACGATGCTCCTATGGACCGAACCTGTCTGCTTGGCTGCGGTATCACCACTGGATATGGTGCTGCTACCATTACAGCCAACGTTCAGGAGGGCGATAACGTTGCCGTCTTCGGTGCCGGATGTGTTGGTCTTTCAGTCGTCCAGGGTGCCGCTGCCCGTAAGGCTGGCAAGATCATTGTTGTTGATGTCAACCCCTCCAAGAAGGCCTGGGGTGAAAAGTTCGGTGCTACTCACTTCGTGAACCCCACTGAGCTCGGTGACCAATCCATCCAAGACAAGCTCATTGAGATGACTGATGGTGGTTGCGACTACACCTTCGACTGCACTGGCAACGTTGGTGTCATGCGTGCTGCCCTCGAGGCTTGTCACAAGGGTTGGGGTGAGAGCATTGTCATCGGTGTTGCTGCCGCTGGTCAGGAAATCTCCACTCGACGTAAGTTCACTCCTAGTAGCATTGGGATTCGAATATACTAACTTTCGACAGCATTCCAACTTGTTACCGGCCGAGTGTGGCGAGGATGTGCATTTGGTGGTGTCAAGGGCCGCTCTCAGCTGAACGACCTTGTCGCCGACTACAAGAAGGGTGATCTCAAGGTCGACGAGTTCATCACCCACCGCAAGACTCTTGGCGAGATCAACAACGCCTTCGAGACGATGAAGCAGGGTGACTGTATCCGTGCCGTCGTCGATATGCAAAAGCTTGAGCCCAAGATTTAATGACCCAAAATGTAGTATAGATGAATGATATCAAAATTTTATGTTAAACTGGCAAACTGTTTCTCTATGCACCGGGAGCCGCTCTTATTATATACCAAATTTGAGGACCTTGATAGATAAATAATGCCCTGTGCGATTGATACAGTGTTATATATGATGCGTACCTGTCACTCCACTACTATTCGCAGCGTACGAGGAACAATTCTTATGCCCTCGTGCTGTCAGAAGCCTTGCAACCTTCCATCATGGCAAAAAACAACAACTATTGTCAAAAGCCTGTTAAGTTGGTACCGATTTGGACTACTACGTAGTAAGTTACCCTTAAATTATTCATAATACTTTACTAAATTATGGTCCAAGTCCCGTAGGTGTCTGCTAGGGCCTCGTAATTGTGAGGTTATCTAGACAGGAATACTCAATTATTCTGCCAAGGTAACCTATATCTATTGGGACAAAGACTGTACAACCAACAGCCGATAAATATAAGGAAATTGCCAGACACGACTATTGAGTTATTAAGTAGGGCAAACAGTTTAAAGTTGGAGGGCAAGAAACTACCTAGTCTTTCTTGCAAGGGGACGTGAGAAAACTTAGGACCTCAATCCTAAGTGATGAAAAGACTTAGGTAAGTTTAGTATATTTTAGTAGGTCTTTAGACTAGATTTTAGTACCGTGTTTTATCAAAAGCCTTACTGCCTGTACAAAATGGAACCTTGATGGCCGTAATAGTTGGCCTGCTAGTTGCCAGACATCCGTCTCACGAAGCTTCAAGCTACTAACTTATGCCTACATGCCACATGACAGCTACCTAGGATTCTTCTTTTAGAAAATGAAAGCTCTTATATATCCTCTTCCATAATATTTTCTCGAGGGCCAAACCGTCGAGTACCATATGGGGCCCCGTAAGATCTAAGCAAGTAAAGGGACTTCCTTCAGATATTATTTATGTTCCAGGCTTGTTTTGAGAAAGCATCACCCTAGACTTCTCAGAATATGGGGTATCTCCACTAACACAGGATGTGGGGACAATTTTTGCAATTCGTTAGATTTCATTTGTCCACCTACCTACAAATGAAAAGGGGACCATGACAAGTCGCGACTTAGAACAATCTACAATTACCAAACAAATCGGACGAAACAAACAAAATGCGCTCATCACGGATATCAAGAGATGCTTCGAAACTATTCGATCATACGGCCGAGCCTATTTCACCTCCAAGACGATTGACAAGGTCTGCGCTAGCCAAATTCGCCTTTACCTCAACAGAAGAGTCCAAACCCGCGCTCGCCGATATCGAAGACAGTGGAGGTCCTGCTCGTAAACGAAGGCGTGTCGTAGTGACTAAGACCGAAATTTCGATATCCGCCCAAGCTGTAAAGCCTGAAGTGGTCGACGAAGCCCTCGATGATATCCCATCACCCCCAGCAAAAGCGCGACGGGTTCGTAAGCCTGCTCGCAAAGCCTTGGATGCAACAACGGGCGAACCGAAGATGGAACCTCCGTCAGATTGGGAGGCTGTTTATGATACTGTGAGGAAGATGCGGGCACCAGGTGGGCGAGCTTACGGTGCAGCTGTTGACACTATGGGATGCGAACGTTTAGCGGATCGAAACGCATCACCAAAAGACCAAAGATTTCACACGTTGGTGGCGCTCATGCTGTCGAGTCAGACAAAGGACACGGTGAACGCCGTGGTTATGAAGAAGATGCAAACTGAGCTGCCACCGTTTGAACCTGGGGCACCCCCAGGACTAAACCTAAATAACATACTGGCAATCGACCCTAAGCTTCTGAACGAGTTTATCTGGGCGGTCGGCTTTCACAACAACAAGACAAAGTTTGTGTCACCCGATCGGTATGGACTGATCGAGATTGGACTGACTGGTGTTCAGGTATATCAAGCAAACAGCCGAGATACTCCGTGATACATGGGATGGCGATATCCCCAACACCATCGAGGGCCTCGTATCGCTACCGGGCGTCGGACCCAAGATGGCCTATCTCTGCATGTCCGTAGCATGGGGTAAACATCTGGGGATTGGTGTTGATGTGCACGTACATCGTATCACAAATCTTTGGGGTTGGCACAAAACGAAGAATCCAGAGGAGACACGAACGACACTTCAGTCATGGCTCCCACAAGATCGATGGCATGAGATCAATCATCTTCTGGTGGGGTTGGGACAGTCGGTATGTCTTCCTGTCGGTCGCAAGTGCGGTGAATGTGATCTTGGCCTCGAAGGACTATGCAAAGCTGCCGATCGAGCAAAGGTGTCTGCCGGACGCCGGCTCAAAGCCGAAAAAATGGAATCGGAGGCTCAGAGCGATACACTGGTCAAAACGGAGGTTTCACAGAACATTGTAATCAAAGAAGAGGGTGGTGTATGATGGGTTCCCAAGGTTCTCATGACAGACGATTAACCCCATCCGCGGCCCCGCCCCCGGAACCAACCACCCCATAATAATCCCCCAGGATCGAGTTGCCTGGAGTCGCTGGCAGAAGTCGATTTGACCACGTGTATGAGCGCCTATGAAAGTTGGCGTTGAGAACTGACAGAAAAGACTGCCCTCCAGACGCATTAATACCCATTGATACCCTATTCTACAAAGACAAAGTTATTAGTCTCTTGCCGGCGCACTTCTGTGGTCTAGCCTAGACGGCACTATCGTATGCGCGGTCTTGACAGATGCTCACGAGATCAAACATGGGCCCGATACGATATCGGAGATAAGCCGGTAAAACAAGACAGGGTCCTGGTGGTTCCCTGAAGTCGCATTGGAGGCCAGGCTCGAGCAACACGTAATCAAGCCAAGACAACGGATCTTCACTCCATTCTGAGTCAAGTAGTCAAGCAATGTCACCGCCTGTACAGCAGCAGTCGACTGGAACCGTCCGTTGATCGACGAATTCCAAGGATTACCAAATGGACACATTTCGCTTTGTGATTGTGATGAAGAAATGAATCAATTCAGAGCCCGCTAAAGGAGGGGACAATGTCCCCTTATCATATCCTGTACGCCAACGCACCCTCAACTATCCGAATAGAAATATACACCGGCGAATAACGCTGTGCATCTAATGCAGCTGCTGTCTCGGAATCCAATCTCATTACGTCGTGGCCGTCAGAATGCGCATTGCGGACTTTAGGAGTGACGCCAGTCTCCAGTCCGGACCATGATAGATATGTAAGGTGATGATGACTCTCGTTGGTCGATTTACACACCCCGGATAACCTGGGTTCGTTCCGACTCGAGTTGTGCAGCGTTACGCTCGTGAGACTGCTTCTTGCACTACATGTGGGTTAGCGGGTCTGCAACCATGGGTTTGTATGAGATGCCGAACTTACGTCCTCGAGACCGGTACACTTGTGGTCTTCTAGTAGGCGGTGCTTGCCGCAGAAATGACCTTGGCAAAAGGTGCAGTCGCCGACGATGCGTTGAGCGGGCTCACGGCACGAAGCAGCGGTGCAACGGATTCGCTTAGGAGGCATAGCGTTGGTTCTTTTGTTGAATTTGTGGAAAAGGTAGACTTCTGAAAAATGAACTGAGCAGGTTCTTGAGTCGGTGAGAGTTTATATTGGGAGCGGTAAGAAGTTGAGCCAAGTAGGGCAGTCTTTGTAGGAAATCGGATGCAGTGACGGCGTTTCGAGATATCCGCGGAAAGCAAGAACCAAATCAAAGATTCATTCACACAACGACAGTGACAGAAGATGAAGCGATCAAAACAAACAGAAGTTGGCGGTGGAAAACGAATATGGTCTGGGCTTTATAAAGAGCGGCGAGGCGAGGCGAGGCAAGGCGGCTGATGAATGAATCATGCCTTGGTGGAGCCGGCGGCTGGTCAGTTCGCCTCCAGCTCATCGCTCTCACCACATTCAGGCCGCGGCCATGGGCAGGGGGGAGGTGTGTAAGTTTGGTTGTTTACCTTACCTTGTCGGGTCCCATCGTTAAAGAAGCTGTTGTCACACAGTATGAAATGCATAGTCAAGTTTGTCCATCCATGCTCACATACAGGGACCAAAGCTAGCAATGAACAACGTTGATCAGCCCGTCGTTTGTTTACACATGCACTGCATATGCACAAGTACGATCCCTCACTTTTTTAGACGACATATATACACAAACTCACACACGCATGTGTGCCATCAAAGTCTGCTCTGCGATTTCCAATTTGATAGGCAATTGGAAGCAAAATGACAAAGACACAACTGTAGAAGCTCGTGGAAACGCACCCCCCTCCATGTCTCTCCCGTTTTTGGCTTACTGATTATGGGACACCCATTGAATTCGATGGGCCACTTTTACCCGCAGAGGCGCTGGGTTTTGGGGGAACTGGAATGACCAAGCCGGACCCGTCTCTCTTAAATCAACAGCGAGAAAAAGGGTTCTTGTTCGTTCACCGCGAGGATCCGAAAGCGGGCGGTGGAGGCAATAGGATTGGGCGGGGCTGGCCGTGACTGTGTTGAACTGGACCGAACTGAGACTTGGAAAAAGGGTCCGGAGCGCGAGAGATGTGACGTCGATCAGGTGGGCTAATAAACTTGGCCTGTCGCGTCTTTTCAACCCGAGGCACATGGAAACACAATTGAGGCCGACGATGACGGCAGATGGGGGAGTGAGTAACCCTCAACTCAGGGCTCTTTCAGTCTTGTTGCAGCTGTATCGTTCGTTGTGTTGCTTTTGTTACACCGATGAGATATTCTAGACAGAGTGCCAATGGCTTCATCTGATGCACTGCTGCTGCATCTGCATTGCTACAGTGTGCATCCTCGTTCCTCAATTACTCTCATCCAAACGCTTATCGCCGCGCCTGGCGCTCTAGATGCTCATGGCAGCTACTGGGTGGTCCCCTTGCTATTCGAGCCTGAGCTTCGTATCCACGAGGTCTAGGCCTACCACGGCCTACGTAACGTGCTACAGTTCTACCACCTGTGTTCTTCACTGTCTGTGTTTCCGACAAATTCCTGGGGTTCCATGTCGTGGGACCAAGAGGGACTGGGATAAGGGTCCGTACCTTGCCAATGCCCGCTACCCTGCATCTTGGAAGTCTTTTCATCTCCAATCGGTTAACAGAAGGGATTTAAAAACATGGCCTTAATGCATGGGGATCGCCCCCCCCAACAAGCATGGAGGTTCGCGCTGGCAGTTGGTAACCTAGCGTCCTAGCCACTGCATCATTGGCACAATTCAGAGCCGGGGTCCGACGAGTCAGGTTTAGCTTGAGTGTGTCTTGGGCCATGAATCGAATCGCTCAGCTGTTCTGTAATACCTATCAACAAATCGTTCCAAGCGTTTAGAGGAAGAGGCGGTGGGAGTGTGTTGTCAACTTATCAGTGAATCACTCGATGAGAGATACCATTGAGAACAGCGCCTTATCCCAGCAACTCCAATCTCGAGACGTTGGAGATGAGATGAGCGTTTGTAGTAAGCCTCACTAATCAATAAGATTTCACTTCATGCTGATCTCGTGAGTGGGGCACAGACAGTTCCTTCAAGTCTGAATTCTTATAAGGAATGACGCCAGACGGATGAATGTATACGTCAACACTACAAAGCCCATCCGCGAGCCCAGATCCGAAGCTACAATATGCTGTCGTCTTGTATTTTGCAAACGACAATCCTGTCGAGTGCCAGTCATGCCATACATATTGTGTGACTAGTGGCCTGTTTCCTGACAATCACAAATTCTACCTCCAACGGTCGATCAGAATCTTACAGTGACTTATCCTTCAATTTCCACTTACCGGCAGATTGTTAGATGCATGATATTCTCCTCATTCCGCGACACGTTCGAGCCGTCCGGCGTCCTCCGCGTCCCATGTCTCCGGTAACCTGCTCCGTGCATCTCCGGAGACGCCGGACCCGAGACTCCGGCTGGAATAGTTCCCGCATATGCAACGGCAAAGACATAGAATGAACCTCAGCTGGAGTAGAACCTTTTTGCAATACTGTATGAACTCTATGAAGCTTCCCGGTGTCTCGAAGCTGTTGATAAGCTCGCCGCTAGATTGAGTCAGGATCCGCCACTCCCGATAACTGGGATTTCTAGTGCTTCTTTTTTCTTTTTAACTACCTCAGACTTCAAATGTGTCCGGGTTTGGTACTGCCCATATTTCAACTCCATGTGTCTTGGCCCTTTGATTAGAGGAAGCTGCTCTGGTTCTTTGATCAATTGCTGCCAAGAACATGGATGAGACACAAACACCTCAAACCACGCCTAGGGTATAGTCCAATACAAGTGACAGGGATTATATCAATTAGAAAATAGCCGTCATCGTATAGGGGTCAGTACATCAGTTTGTGGCTCTTCGAAGCACTGAAAACGCAAGTTCGAGTCTTGCTGACGGCAAACCTTTTGACTTTTTGCTTGATTTTTGCTTCATCCAATGCTTGCCAAGGTATTCATAAACTTCTTTTACGCCTCGTTTCCCAACAAACAACTGAAAGCCGTCATCGTATAGGGGTCAGTACATCAGTTTGTGGCTCTTCGAAGCACTGAAAACGCAAGTTCGAGTCTTGCTGACGGCAAAGTAATTATCTTTTGCTGCGTGATAAATAATCGATTCATTTGTTTCTTTTTGCACGGGATTGCTCTCCGCCTCATGTAGACTTTAAATCATTGCTCCTTTATGTTCATAAGGACATTGCAGGCTTGTCAAAGTAAGGTTTCTTGGAATCGTTCAATGGACAAAACCGAACGGGAGTGCAAACCATGATTGCCATTGGCTGTTGTTAAGCATATGGTTGTAAAACTTTCACTCTCTACCACTCTTTTGGTGTTTTTGTTATCCTCCCCAGCAGCTTGCAGTTGTAAAAACACACTATCAAGGAGAACCTTGTCCTTAAAAATACCTAACATTAAGCTCGGTGAATAACTGTCCTTAAAATTGCCTATTCGGGTGGTTGAAGCTATCAATTACCAATCACGCAACGTGGGGTTTGTGACGACATGATAGCCGGCTGAGAGTCTCACCCAAGTAGCTTCAACTTGCACAAAGAGCGATGCATACTTGTTCCGGAGGTCGCCAACTGGAACGTAACTGACCTTTCTCGTTTTTGCTAACATCTCTCTCAATCATTAAACGCACACGCACGTTTTGATTTAAGACCTTCGCTTTAACCCCTCTTCCCCTCACCAACATCCCGAAAGATATCCGCCATGACAGCAACATCACAGCGCGGTATTAGAATCGCTATTGACAGAGGTGGAACTTTCACCGACTGTGTAGGAGAGAGCAATGGAAAGGAGATTGTCATTAAGCTTCTATCCGAAGACCCGGCCAACTACAAGGATGCCCCGCTTGAGGGTATTCGGCGCATCATGAGCCACTTCCTCGGTAGAGATATTCCTCGAGGTGAAGCTTTGGACACTTCTCAGATTGATTCGATCCGGATGGGAACAACTGTCGCCACAAACGCCTTGCTCGAGAGAAAGGGAGAAAAAATTGCCATGGTCGTTACCAAGGGTTTCAAGGACTGCTTGACCATCGGAAATCAGTCCAGGCCCAAAATCTTTGACCTTGCGATTCGGAAGCCCGACGTGTTATATGAGAAAGTCATTGAGATTGACGAGCGGGTGACACTCGAAGATTACGCTGAGGATCCCGAAAGAACCCAAACAGAAGCAGAGGCTCAAGTCGGTACCAAAGAAGCCGAAGGCAAGACTCTCGTTCGAGGTTTGTCTGGCGAAACAGTCAGAATTCTCAAAAAAGCCGAACAAGGAGACATTAGATCGAAGCTCAAGAGTGTCTACGACCAAGGAATTCGCAGCATTGCTGTTTGTCTGATGCACGGCTACACCTATCCTGACCATGAAGCTCTGATTGGGCAGATAGCTAAGGATATCGGCTTCCAACATATATCACTAAGCCACGAGCTTATGCCCATGATAAAACTGGTTTCACGAGCTACATCTGTCTGTGCTGATGCTTATCTCACACCGGCTATCCGAAAGTACATTGATGGCTTCCAAGCTGGGTTTGAAGGCGGCCTTGGAACTCGTAGTGTGAAGGAGGAGAAGGGTGCTAGGGGAGCGAGATGCGAGTTTATGCAGAGTGATGGTGGCCTTGTCGATGTGGAAAAGTTCACAGGACTCAAGGCAATTCTATCAGGCCCTGCAGGAGGTGTCGTGGGATACGCTATTACTTCGTATGATGAAGAAACAAAGACACCGGTCATCGGCTTCGATATGGTGAGTTAAACGGTGTTTCCCAAGCAACAGACTAACTTGAGTAGGGTGGCACAAGCACTGATGTTTCGAGATATGGCGAAGGCCGTTACGAACATGTGTTTGAGACAACAACTGCTGGTGTTACAATTCAGTCGCCACAACTGGACATCAACACGGTCGCTGCCGGTGGCGGCTCTCGCCTCTTTTTCAGGAATGGACTTTTCGTTGTTGGACCTGAGTCCGCAGGCGCTCACCCAGGTCCTGCGTGTTACCGTAAAGGAGGTCCAGCCACTGTCACAGATGCAAATTTGGTACTTGGCCGCCTACTTCCTGAATTCTTTCCTAAGATTTTTGGAGAGAATGAGGACCAGGGGTTGGATATCGAGGCCAGCCGAAAAGTTCTTCAGGAGCTCGCAGGTCAAGTGAACCGGGAGAATAATAAAAACCTGACGGTAGACGAAGTTGCATATGGCTTCTTGACCGTAGCTAATGAGACAATGACTCGCCCCATCCGGTCGATTACCGAAGCCAAGGGACACGATTCTTCAAAACATCGACTTGCAACATTTGGTGGTGCTGGTGGTCAGCACGCTGTCGCCATTGCGGAGTCTCTGGGCATTCAGCAAATTCTGGTTCATCGATATTCTTCAGTTCTTTCCGCATACGGCATGGCTTTAGCAGATGTCGTTGACGAACGACAAGAGCCCGATTCCTTGGTATGGAAGGACGATGACAAAACAGTTAATGAACTGAAGAAGAAAATGGAGAAGCTCAAAGACCAGTCACGAAACTCCCTACAAGACCAAGGCTTCCAAGAAGATGAAATTGCTTTTGAAGAATACCTCAACATGAGATACCGCGGTACTGAGTCAGCTCTCATGATTGTTAGACCGACACCTGAGGAGGCCAAGGAGCATTTTGGTGGGAAAGAATGGGATTTTGGCCAAGCTTTCGTGAAGCAGCACCGCTATGAATTTGGTTTCACGCTTGACGAGCGAGACATCATCGTTGATGATGTCCGTGTTCGTGGTATCGGCAAGAGTTTCCGACACCAAGACGATACAGTTGACAAGCAACTCAAGGAACTAAAGCAGCAGAAGGTTTCCGGCGAGAAGAAGATTGACAGCCAACAGGTATTCTTCGAGGGCGGTAGGAAGGAAACCCCTATATTCAAGCTTGAAGATCTAGATACTGGCGATTCGATCCCTGGACCAGCCATGCTTGCCGACGGTACTCAAACCATCGTTGTAACACCAAAGGCAACTGCGATTGTTCTCAAGACTCATGTAGTCATTAATCTGGAGAAGGAGGGAGTAAAGTCCGAGTAAGTTGTGTGTTGACCACAATTCTATCGCATTCTAATGGATTTAGGTCTGCCAAGTCATCTGAAGATCGCGAGGTTGATCCTATCATGCTCAGTATTTTTGGTCATCGATTTATGGCAATTGCTGAGCAGATGGGCCGTGCCTTACAAAAGACTAGTGTCAGCACAAATGTCAAAGAGAGACTTGACTTTTCGTGCGCCATTTTCGATGCCACAGGCGGCCTTGTAGCCAACGCTCCTCATCTACCTGTCCATCTTGGTTCGATGTCTACTTGTGTACGACGCCAGGCTGAGATTTGGAAAGGAAGACTGGAGAAAGGCGATGTCATAATCTCCAACCACCCTTCATATGGAGGAACTCATCTTCCGGATGTGACCTTATTGATGCCAGCGTTTGATGAGAAGGGAGAAAACATCCTCTTCTACGCTGCGTCTCGAGCTCACCATGCTGATATTGGTGGTATCAGCGCCGGAAGCATGCCACCTCACTCGCGAGAGCTCTACCAAGAGGGCGCCTCTATCAGAAGTGAGAAGCTTGTGAGTGGTGGCAAGTTCGATGAGAAACGAGTTGTTGAGTTGTTCTACGAAGAACCTGCCAAGTATCCAGGCTGTAGTGGAACCCGTTGTCTTGCTGACAACATCAACGACTTGAGAGCTCAAGTCTCTGCTAATCAAAAGGGTATCTCACTTATTGAGACTCTGATCGCAGAGTATGGCGAGGAGACAGTGCAGTTCTATATGGTCCATATCCAGAACAATGCCGAGCAATGTGTGCGCCGACTACTCAAAGATGTTTACAAGCGATTCGAAGGTAGGGATCTCTCGGCAGTTGATTTTATGGACGACGGTTCTCCCATTCGATTGAAAATTCGCATTGACCCAGAAAAGGGTGAAGCGGAATTTGACTTCTCGGGTACCGGCCCCGAAGTCTACGGAAACATCAACGCCCCCCAGGCCATCACGTTCAGTGCTATTATTTACTGTTTGAGATGCCTGATTTCCGAAGACATCCCACTTAACCAAGGATGCTTGAAGCCGATCCATGTCAAGATCCCTCCCAAGTCTATTCTGTCGCCGTCGCCAGGGGCTGCGGTTGTGGGAGGCAATGTCCTCACCAGTCAACGCATCACAGATGTTATTTTCAAAGCATTCCAGGCTTGTGCTGCCAGCCAGGGATGCTGTAACAACTTGACTTTTGGATTTGGCGGGAACCAAGACGGCACAGAAGCTGTCAAGGGTTTCGGATACTACGAGACGATTGCTGGCGGAAGTGGTGCGGGTTCTGACTGGGAGGGAACCAGTGGTGTTCACTGTCATATGACAAACACTCGAATCACAGATTCAGAGATTTTTGAACGTCGTTATCCTGTACTTCTCCATGAGTTCTCTATTCGGTCCGGTTCAGGTGGGCGAGGCCAACATCGCGGTGGTGACGGCGTCATCCGTGACATTGAGTTCCGGATCCCCCTTCAAGTGTCCATCCTCAGTGAGCGTCGCGTCTATCGCCCGTATGGGCTAAATGGTGGCGACGACGGAGAGTGTGGTCTGAACCTGTGGGTGCGCAACGTTGAAAAGGCCAACTGGCAGACTTCTCTGAAACAGTTTCACACAAAGGAAGATGCAGCGGAGGTCGAATACGAGGAACGACGTATCAACATGGGGGCTAAAAACACGGCTGCTATGAAGGCTGGAGATCGTATCATTATCTGCACACCAGGAGGAGGTGCATGGGGAGCCGAGGGGTCTGAGAGTGTGGCTAGAAAGAAGATTGACCATACTGAGGGCTGGAGGAAGGGTAGTGGTAACACAAGGGATGAGACTGCTCTCCAGGTTTAGACAGGGCTCAATATGATATTGATCTGTTGCCTAGCAAAGGGCTGGACCTGAATGTGTTCGGGATGGGGCTGAAAGAACCGGGGAGTCGAATAGAGTGAAATCAAAATTTCTGTACGTGAGTCTCAAACGCTCCAGGAGAGATTTGAAAACCAGTTCCGTCATGCTTTAAAACCCAACTTGTGCGGCCTAGAGATGTCTCAGGTGAAGCCGCCGACTATGACAGAATTGTGCTATCGTTAAATCTATACATGTCTCACCGTGAAACTTTAACCTGAAGGTTAAGACATTCACAGGTCGTCTACTGGGATGGCTCATCACGTAATTGAGATAACGCTGGTCACATTTATTATTGTCAAAATGCTAGCAACGAGTCTCGTTGGCAACTCTGTGAAACCACGACAAGGCATCCATAGTGTTGTTATGCAGCCCAGCTAGCATATGATTGGGAGATATAGGTACTCAGGTGTTATGATCATTTGCATGCATGGTAGTGCTCATCTTTTCTAAGTTTGATGTGTCACTGAGAATTTCAAGCAGTTCGGGCCTTACCTAGCTGGGGCCTGCAAGAAAACATACTCGAGTCTTCTTTGAAGTTTCAAGCTTCGTATTGGTACCTCAGTAGTTACGTTACGTAGAGCTTGTGAAAAGCAACAAGGTGAGGGATAACCATGCTGCGAATTGATGCATTGATCACCAGGGGAAACCTTTCCTAGGCTCCCAATGACACACATTAACTGTATAGGCAAAATGTAGCGAAACTCCCGCATTGCAGCAAATAGCTTATTCTGAAAGAGATTGAGGTGGTGAATTGGCTCCCTCTGCATAGAGGTGCCTGAAAACTCTGTGTTACGATGCAGCTTGCAACCTCCAACAGAAACAACCACACAGACACACTTGCATATGACCAATCTCAATCGCAGATTAACCCCGATAGACTGGTTCGATAACGGCCGTTTCCGATCAGACCCTCCTGATCGCCAAAAATTACACTATTACTGCTGTTTCCCGAAAATGGCTATACAAGTCACCGGTGCCACACGGCAAGAAGGACGTTGGAATAAGACTTGTCTCCCACCAAAACAATATCTATCATATCCAATGAATATGCCCAATTGCTCGCCACTCCTATCAACCCCAGTCAGCCCTACGGGGAATAGACATGGATAATGGGGGCTGCTGCATTAGCTCAACCACTGATGGGCCAGGGTCTTGGCCCCCAATCTCCATATGGGCCTCTGGAGTTGTTGATCTACACTCAATACTCTTGCCCCCGAGAACCAGAGCCTCGCTGCGATCTCACCCTAGAACAGGCTACAGTGTCTTCTGCCTTGCTAGCATCAGTGTAGCCTATCTTCAAGCCAATGACGGCTTGTCCGATGCAGTGATGCGGATGGGGCGGGCGTTTAACTATATCTGCATGCCGCGAACTATGAATTGCCTCTTCTGCAACTTCACAAGGCATTCTGTATGCCTTCTAGGCGTGTAATCTATGAACCGCAGTTGATGTATCGTGCTTAAACGCCCTTCCCCATAAATCCAGGTAAAAGATTGGTCGGTCAACTCCTACCGTGACCGTGACTGACGCAGAATTATGCACCTTCCTTTGTGGCGGAAGCATAGAACAAGGATAGAAGATAAACAATCGATCAGGTGGGTGGATATTACTGACTTATCAGTTTGAGGGTCTGAGAATGTCATAATTAGACATCGAGTTCCCAAGAACGAGACATCCATATCCACCGTGAACCTCAACACAGCCATGCTACATCAACCAAACGGCCTGGCTCCCGTAAGGCTAACGAGGCAACCAACAAGCCGCATGTGATCACGATAAGTCTTGTGCTTCAATGTGCACTGCCTTTGTACCATATGGCTATCGACCAGACAAATGCCGTGTAAGATCTCAGAGGGATAATTGTCACTTATTGTAACTTGATCTGACCAATCCGCGATTGTTAGTTTAAGTTTTCTTACAACTTCCTGGCCCCTTAAACTCGTTAGGCACCCTTATTCAGAGACCCCTGACTTCGCATGGCAAATCGACACCATTCCGGACCTATTACTTGAAGCAGGAATTCAAGTGCACCCCACAATTGTGACCAAAAGGATGTTGAAGATAACTTTCCAAAACTATACTGTGTGAGAATACGTGCAGACATTCGTCCGTTACTAACTCCACGGCAACTTGTCATGACCCAGTAGAGGCTCTTGGTTGGACCTTGAACCACAGATGTCTTATTCCCCTGCTCCTGCCTGTAACTGAGGCCTCTCCGATGAGCCTTGTTCACTGAGTTCACCATGCAATGCTTGTTACCGTACTCAGCCATGCGTCTGTCTAGACTTGAGGCTCAACTGCACCCCCAACATCTTGAATCAAGAATTCAGACAAGAAGCTATTTAGGTAACGCTAAGTTCTCAAAAGTTCAACCTCAGTCATTCCTCCTCTAGCTCTTTCTCGACTATCCTAGCATCTGTATACTGTCCTAACAGACTCTGCCGAAACTGCGTGTAATACTTTCACCATGATGCGAATAGCTATAGCTGGGGGCTCCGGCCTTGGATATCTCCTGGCAAGCCATATTTCCAAAGCAGCAAACGCTTATCAGGTTGTTGTTCTCTCACGTTCTGTAAGTATGACTCTTGTGTATAAACGATGTTTCTAACAACGCAGTCGCGTCCCGAATATGCAACACTTGATGTTCAAGTCATGGTTGTTGACTACAATGACGAAAATAGCCTAGCATACGCACTTCACGGAGTTAATCTTGTCATCTGCACCTTTTCAGGGGTTGAACAGATCAACCTGATCACTGCAGCTGTCCAAAGCGGTGTACAGTTCTTTGTCCCATCCGAGTTCGAAGGAAGCCTCGAAAAGCGGCCCGAAAACGATCAGCTCGACCCCTATTCATACTCGTCCCAAGCGAGACAGCATCTCAGACGTTGTGCAAGATCATCCCAGATGAAGTGGACCGTCTTCTCCTGCGGTATCTTCATGGAGAGATTTCTCCCCCAGGGGCTCGGAAGTTTGGCCATTGGTTATGGTTCAAACTTAGCCAACGTGGGATCCTACATTCTTGACATGAATACCTATACTGCTGAGTGCGTTGAAAAGAATCCTCGGGGGCATACTGTCCGTGTCTGCATGACATCTGTATATGATGTTGCTCAATTCATCGTTGCTGTCATTGATTTGGGACCTGCGAACTGGCCTCGCGAGTTTACGATGAGAGGAGACCGTCTGTCGCTTCGTGACATTGTTGGGCAATGCTCAAGAACCCTGAATGGTAAGTTAACACCATAAGCATGCAATGATTATGCTAACTTATTAAGCGGCATTTTCTCTTTCTCAATGGCAAGCTTCAGACATTGCGGGACTTATGGGTGGTTTCTATCAACAGGGAGACTACGCCAAAGCTGCTTTTTATCGGCAACTTCAAGCTACTGTTGAGGGACGTTACGATTTTGGGCATACATCTCTGAATGGCCTCGTCAATGTGCAGCCGAGAAGCTTTCGCCAGTGGTTGAGTGATCAATTTCCAGGATAAAGCCATTATGAAGGTTTCATCTGCTTCTTTCACTATGGGTCAGTAATACAGTCTTTGACTATGCTGTGTCGATGGATGTTCACTTTCTTTAGTTTACAGCTGTGCTGTATGTTGGTACTGATAGCAACAAGGCAACAAATTAGCTGCTGTATCGCGGCTTTCATTTTTTATTGTTTATCCAGGTAGCTAATAAAAGAACCAAACTCCGCTTTTCATTCTTTATTGTAATTGCCCATAGAACGTTCTGTGACCTTTAGCCTTTATTGCTATATGTCCTTTGTTGAACAGTATATAAGCCCTGTTGCCTTAGGTCTTAATGTAGGGTCCTTACCTTTTGAGGCCTTTTGGCATAGTGGTTTTTGTATGACATCCTTTTTGGGAATGTACTCGATGAAAGAAATGCTTACCAGGGGCACCAGGCCTGGCATTAGCAGATCATGTCTGACAAGCGGCCACCTGAAGAAACTTAGGGAGTACTTGAACGCTTTGCGAGAGCTGTAGAAACAAACTTGTTTCTATGACTTGATACTGATACCATTATACGGATACCATTATACGGATAGGTTCAGAGCAATCCTGGTCGAAGTTTGATGAATGATTTCATGGTTTTCGACAATCTTTACCTTAATTACTAAACCTCGTTCACATAATGTAGGCTTGTATTTCCCGTGACAAACTCCGCCTTCTTCCAAGAATCCGACCTTGTAACTAGTCTTTGGGATCGACATCAGGCCCGGGAATAGATTCATGTGGAGGTTGGGAAGCCAAACCTCGGGACAAGGTATGACCCCAGTCAAGAATGCGGAGAAAACATGCGATCATGGTTCACATTCCGTTTCTGGCTCTTAGTTCCGCGATGAAAACACCAGAAGTCCATGAACCCGGAATTCCTTCCGCACAACTTACTCAAAATGGCGGAATACTGGCTCGAGTTGGAGGTCTAACCCCACTGGAGGTCCCCGATGAGATGTAGTCGATGGCTTGTGATTGAATGTCCTGACAAGTGTTAGCAGTGCAGACCAACAGTGATAAAGCAGCCTCGGGCGGGACCCAACATGGTCAAGTTTCTTTTCTCTCACCTCATTCAGTCATGGAGGCTTCAGGCGCAGATAAGGGCTTCTTTCAGAAGCCTCCCGTTCTGAACAATCAGTTTCATGATGACGTGACCTTTCAGAGGTGCTTCAAGTGTGGGTTAAGGCCAATTGCCATTATTCAGAGGCCTGTGCTTACTTGTCTTCGCAGTGTTTCTTCCACGGCAAATCGTTCAGCAAGTCCAGGCTGAACTCGCTTCACTCGGAGATGATGTCCTCTCCGACCAAGTTTTCGCCTGGATCACGGATGCTGAACATAACAAACCCTTCCTTAAAGGATCAGGCCGCGATGTGTTCGGCCAGTGGAAGGGCGATTTAGTCACTGGTGAAGGGTGGCGTGGTCTTCAGAATTTTGGCCTGTCCCGAGGGTAAGATATCTACCTTGTTGACTGATCAGCTATTGACATGTCTAGATTTGTCGCCGCTGGATATGATACCCCATACGGTGCATTTGCACGAGCATACCAGTTCATGCGCATACAACTTTGGACGCCATCGTGTGCCAGTGTCGGTTGTCCTTCCGCTATGCAGGATGGCGCTGCTCGACTTCTACAAACACACATTAGTAGCCCAGAACTCGTTATCAAACTAACAGATGAGCAAAGGAAAGTATTCGAGAACGCTTTCAATCATCTAACCACACGAGATCCACAGCGTGCCTGGACCAGTGGCCAGTGGATGACTGAGCGAACAGGGGGCAGTGATGTGTCGTTGACCGAAACAACAGCAGTGCACATGCCAACTTCTGAGATCCAACTCGCCTCGAAAGATGAAAAGATACCATTAGGACCATGGAGTGTCAATGGATTCAAGTGGTTTTCGTCAGCAACGGACTCGAGAATGACTGTCCTCCTTGCTCGAACATCTAAAGGCGGACTGTCAACCTTTATGGCTCCCATGTACAAACACGATGCGAGTGCTATCACAGCCACAGGACTTCCGAAAAGCAACGGAGAGCAACTTAATGGAGTTAGGATCCAACGCTTGAAAAACAAATCAGGCACACAGAGTCTCCCAACAGCTGAACTAGTTCTCCAGGACATGCGAGCATGGCTTGTAGGGCAAGAAGGCCGAGGCATCCAAGAAATCGCAACAGTTTTGACCTTGACTCGAGTTCACTCTTCAGTTGCTGCTGTGGGTTATTTAGGAAGAGGGCTTGCCATCGCAAGGGCATATGCTCAAGTTCGAGAGGTTGGTGGCGGAAAGGGAACTCGAATGAAGCTCACAGAGAGTTCATTGCACATGAGAACCCTTTCAAAGATATCTTCCGAGTATCGTGGCCTTATGCTTCTTACCATATTTACATCATATGTCCTTGGCGTTTCGGAGCATGACATAGCGCCAGATGCAAATCTTTCACCTGCGCTAGAGGCGCTGACACCTCCTGCACAACATGCTGCGCCATTAATTCGGGTTCTTACTCAGCTCACAAAAGCTTACGTTTGCAAAGCATCGGTACAACTACTTTTCTCTTGTATGGAGGCTCTCGGTGGTGTTGGGTACCTTGCCAATGAAGAACAAGAGTACCTCAATATCGCCCGCCTCCATCGTGATTGTGCTGTACTGCCTATCTGGGAGGGCACAACGGATGTCTTGAGCACTGACTTCTTGAGGGCTATTAAGCATGAAAAGGCTGGCCAGGACACCCTGAATGCCCTCGAAGATTCTATTAAGAAAGGTATGGCATTTCAAGGAAAGGTATCTTGGCCTGACGGCTTGAACCCTTTGGACGTTTGGAAGAGCCTGAGGCAGCGTATTGAACGACAATCGTTGGCAGACTTAATGGGAGATGCTAGAGAGGTTCTCTGGGCTGTGGCAGATTTACTAGTGTCTGTTCTACTCTATGTCGACGCTGGTAGTGACGGTGATCAAGTGTCACTGGACATTTTCCATCGATTCTTGGAAGGGAAGAATGTCACTACGAAGCGAGAAAAGGTCTCGGCTCGAGAACAGCTTGCGAAGGATTTCGCAGTTGTGTATGGAGGCGCTAGAAACGAGATCTTTGCGAAGCTTTGACAGCAACATTGGTATTGATCTATGGCTGTATCATTTCACTCATGTTTGCGAATCTGGGGCCAGCACTGTTCTTGTTATATATAAAATGAAAGCTCAAGAGAAACTAAGAATGTTAAACCAAGTGTAAAGAATGGGTATCAAGTAGTTGTACGCCTATCCCCCATCAACCCTGGAGACTCTTGCATGTGCCCTTAAAATTCTTCGCCTTCAGTGTAACCTTCTTACACGTCGTAGCATCTGTGTGTTTGTCTCCATATAGAACAGTACCCTTTGCACTCGTAGAAGTTTTTGAGCAGGAGTTGAACGTGCTTTCTCCATCGTGCTGAAGAAGCGTATTGCTGCCACTCTTTTGTAACGTCCATGATTGGAAACCAGGCGTTGGATCGACGCATTTGAGAGCACCGCTTGGGCTGAGAAAGCAAGCGTTGAAGGCGTTGTCTCGAAGAATGTCTTGAGAATTGGACAGATCGATACAGTAAAAGCCGTTGGGTTTGCCGGCATTGAGCAGCAAGTTGCCGTCGCTGTTTTGTTGAACTGTAGCACTAGTTGCCACATCTTGTAACGTGAAGCAGCAATGGCCATCGAAGACAGTATCACGAGGGATAACTGCAGCTGTGGCCACAGTGCACAAGAGATTGACCAGAGTGAATGACTTCATCTTGAAGAGGGTATAGTGGATGATATGAGCAGTGTAGATTAAGTATAGTACGAACACGTAAGATTATTGAGTCCAGCTCAATTGTTAAAGATAGTAATAGAGAACCCAAACATCGTAGACACCACAAGAATTCCCTCACCTTTTATAATTCTGGAGACCTCATTATCCGTCACCCATCAGGCTCGGCTTCACTAAGGATCAGCAGAAATAAATCCATTCAAAGGCATCCAACCGAATGTGAGAATGCACGTTGGTCGAAGGATTGAGTCAGAAAGGAAGCCACTTGGCTCAGGATGGTCAGCAGAAAGTCACATTTATCGTGAAAAGTCGGTCTCTAGAGCTGTGATGTCCCGTGCAGGTGATTCCAAGTGATGGACGTGACGATTTCCATTGGGAGTCTCGGGGTTTCGCGCTATAGGACGAACAAAACTAGGGCAATTCTCAGGAGCGAATGGCTTGTCAGGAACAGCCGCGAACTAATTAGCAGAGTGACATTCGACGTGATTGTTGGTGCTATGCCGTTCATGCTCCGAGATGCAAGGCACAAGGTGGGTGACAGGCCAGGGATGTCCTTCTTCACCGCAGGATAGAAAGCGGGGATAGCCTCATTTCATGCGTCCAGCCACAGACTGCTGGGGAGAACATCTTGAGGAGAAGATTGGTTGCAGGGAGTCAAGTGTGACGATGCATGGATCCAGGAGGTGATAAGGTGCGTCTACCTACTGTGAGCTGTGAGACTAGCTCAGCCAATCAGAGGCTGTGATACGGCTTATCACGCTGCGGGTGTAACGACAGCACAGTCACGTGAACCAAGATGTCGGTTATCGGCGAAGGCCTTGGAGTGACACACCGTTTGTTACGCTCAACTCAAAGCGTAACCGTTTGTGCCTCTACGTCACATCCTTAACTCTACATTCAACGCTTCACTTCACCTCTAACAGAGTGTCTTTCTACATTGATGTGCCATATTCTTCATCAAATCATGTCTCACCACATCTGACGTGTTCTTGTTTTGATCCTTCGTTATCATAAGCAGCTCATCTGACTTGAGCGATCTTCTGCTTAGCACGCTTCCCCGACCTGCCTAATCCACCTACAGTATCCTACCGTTTGACCGCTCGCGGACAACTTCTAGCTCTAACTTATTCATAAACATCCACCGAACACTTGATAGAAACTGCTTCCTACAACCGACCAAGGAATCATGGCGGGCGAGCATACCATGTCCAATGAAGAGTGGGAGGAAGTCTCTCAAGACATCCCTTCACTCTCGGACCCCTTCCTTCAGCAATATCTCACAGGCCGAGCAAACCTCATGAGTCAAGAACAGAAGTCTCGCACAGATGCTTCATTCAGAGCCTCTCTTTCACCTATTGCCAAGCGCGCGAGTGACATTGTCGACCGCATCCGCGACCAGGAGAATGACTCCATCTGGACCCCTCAAGTTGAGGAGGAGCTGGCCCAAGCAGGAAACGAGTGCATCTTTCCCGGAATGATGTTCATGCTTGCAAAAGATCGCATGGAGAAGACCAACCTTTGGAAAATTGTTCGTCGCATGCCAAAGGGAGCGCTGCTTCACGCTCACATGGATGCTATGGTCAACTTTGACTTTCTCTTTGACGAGCTTCTGAAAATGCCAGGAATGCACATGTGTAGCGACCGACCTCTCAACACTGAAGAATCTCGAGAGGATGCAGTTCCTAGCTTCCGATACAGAACCAAGGCGGACACTGATGGATCTGTTTGGGAAGAGAGCTACAAGCCTGATGCTTTTGTGCCACTTCCAAAGGCGGCAGATGAGTTTCCCCATGGTGGACGATCCGGCTTTCTCAAGTGGCTGAAGGGCCGATGCACTCTTTCCGTCACAGACAGCCATGAGCAACACCATGGAGTTGATGCTATTTGGGTCAAGTTTGGAAAGTGTTTCCTCGTGTGCGCCACCATCATTCACTATGAACCCATGTTCAGGATCTTCCTCCGCGAGCTCATGAAGAACCTCAAGGATGATGGTGTCAACTGGGCTGAACTTCGGTAAGTCATGAGTCAAAAAATCCTGATCTTCTTCTAACAGTCATAGATTCACTTGGCCACTTAACTACTGCCGTGATAAGCAAGAAGAACCTGAGAAAGACTATATTCACATGTTTGAGGTTCTGCGCGAAGAAATCGATAACTTCAAGAAATCGCCGGAGGGCAAGGGTTTCTGGGGTCTCACCACTATTTGGACTTGCCTGAGAAGCTGGCCGACCCGTCTGATCGTAGAGAACATGGACTGCTGCATCGCTACCAAGATTGCTTTCCCTGACCTCATTGCTGGTTATGATTTGGTTGGTCCCGAAGACCTGGGCCGACCCCTTTCTGATCTGCTCCCCGAGCTTTTCTGGTTCCGCAAGCAGTGCTCGGAGGAAGGCGTCAACCTCCCCTTCTTCTTCCATGCAGGAGAGACACTTGGGGATGGCACTGACACTGATGCCAATGTGTTTGATGCGATCTTGCTTGGCACCCGACGCATCGGCCACGGCTTCAGTCTCTTCAAACACCCCCTGCTGATCGATATGGTCAAGGAGAAACGTATTCTCATCGAATCGTGCCCTATCTCGAACGAGGTCCTCCGCCTCTGTGGTTCCGTAACAGCCCATCCCCTGCCCGCCCTTTTGGCCCGTGGTGTTGCTTGTAGTCTGTGTAACGATGATCCCGCTATGCTCGGGCAAGACACAGCCGGCATGTCACACGACTTCTGGCAGGCTCTCCAGGGGTGGAAGAACCTTGGTCTCGCAGGCCTCGGCAGTCTCGCCGAGAACAGCGTTAGATGGGCCGCTTTTGAGGACCAGAGCCAGACTGACTGGATCAACGACATCAAACAGGCTAGTCTTGGGACGAATGTCAAGGCCAAGAGAATGCAAGAATGGCAGATCGAGTGGGAGAAGTTTTGTCTCTGGATTGTTGAGGAGTTTGGAGATGAATTTGGAGATGAAAAGGAGAAAGAAAAGGCCAGTGATGCCTAGACACTTCTTCACGACAAGACGATAGACTAAGATGAAGGGAAAATTGGTGCATATCGGCGTTGCATACTGAGATTTAGGCGCGTTCAACACAGACGGTTGGGGAGTTCAACCATCATCTCCATGGATAGGGGCGTATCAGAGGTGTACTTCATCAATATCTTGTGCCTAGAAATGTCAAAAAAGACTAGAGAGTCAGAATCACCTACTTTGAACCGTGTTTTCGCAATGGTGATGGTGGCCTTCTCCACGATGGCGATCCCCTTGGTCTCTTACAGCCATTGTACATCATCGGCTCCTTGAAGGCTCCATGTACAGTGGGAGCAAGCAAAGCCACTCCGCATCCTAGGAATAAACGGAATACAGTAGATTCTAGAGGTGACACAGGAGAGTATGAAACGGTCCAGGAGTTAACTTCTGCCTGTCATTAATTACATTTCATTTGTATCAAGGTTCAAGTATCTGCTGGTGAATGGCTTCTTGTCTTCCTATTTGGCCCAAGGAATGGGCTGTTCAAAAAATTATTAGAAATGGAGGCTCTGCAACATGAACAAGGAATAACAACGTCAGGGAAAGACTTCGATTTAAGTACAGTCTGTGTAATCAGGAATACCTGTATAGTCCCCATGTATCTGCAGTTGGATGAACCAGCTGTGCTGAACAGCACCCCCTTCCCTTCAAACCCGATCAGATCGATAGACTCGCATCTTACTATGCCTGACGACGCCTGATTTTCTCCAACTTCAATGAGCTTATCGGCACCAACGACGCCTACTCTCTCGACTCCATCATGAGCTATGACTGGCAGCTGTAGCCGTCTACGCGTCTACCCGGGTCTGAATGTGCTTGACGTTGAATCTGACGTACCACTTGACGCTGGAGTGAGCTTCATGGAGTGTCAATTGGCCAGACGCGAGTTCATTCTGTTATACCCTCGGAGTATTGTACATCATGTACAGGAACTCGGTGTCGCAGCAAAGAATGTCCGATCGATATCAGTTGTCGCCGACAGCCGGAAAGAGTCCGGGGTGTCAAGCCAGAATCGGTCAGCAGCAACTCGTGACTGTTGATGCAGCAAGCATGAGAGTGAAGTTGGACTTGCGATGAAACGGACCATCAGGCTAGAGCAGAAGCCACTGAGGGGTAACACATTAGTTATACGAAAGCAAATGATGACTGCCACGGTGATGACTTACAAATGAAGGGCAATTGGTGAAGTTCGAAGGTACAGCCAAGGAGACGCAGAACGCGTCATCAAGAGTTCTGTTAGATAGAGCTTTCCATCGCCAGCCGTTGCATAATCGAGATTGTGGTGGTTGACTTGGGCTTCCAGTAACCCGTATTCTGAGCCTGACAATTCAGATATAACACCTGTTCCGTCATGGCTAGCTGAGTCACGTACTCCGAGCCTTTGACGATGTTGGCTTGGAATGTGATGAGATAATCAGCGATTGACAAAAAGAGTATGACTTGAGTGAACAAGATAGCGGGTGTGTGTCTCTTCTGGTGGAGGAATCGAACGTCAAGTCCAGACAACGTTAAGGAACGTGCAACCGCGAGACTATATCCCGAAGCCGAGCACATCATTGTGCATCACCAACTTGGTATTGGAAACAATCGGATGCAAGCCCGGGAGAGAGATGTATTTGAGTTCTCGGTCGAGCAATGCTGTTCGATCATTCCGACGATGGTGTGATCTCCTTAATTGAACATGGCGAGGTCTGTGGGTAATGTTGTGGCCAGGAACCCCAAGCTGCATCCAGTCCACCGAAAGCGAAAAGGCAGGGCGACAAAGCATATAGTTCCGTTCGACAGAAGGCAACCTAGTTGTACAAACTCGTGCGAGGGCACTGTACTCAAAACAATTCAGCATCTTGTCTCATGGAGATTTGACCAGGATGGCCCAGCAGGAAGTTGGTTCCCATGAGTCTCCTAGTCAACTACCACGGTGAGGGAAGCCGTATGATCTAGACATCGATATATTGAAGAAGAAAGGCATCGTGTCTGCAGGCAACGTTGCGGTTCACTATGCCCGTCATGGTGATCTGGCGCCAGCCATACCTGTTGCTGAGCTACCGCCTCTGTATCAAGCTCACACAGCTTGCGATTTATCTTGCGACAAAACACATCTTGATGGAAGCGATGGCGAGTATTGGGCTGTAAAGAGCCTGGATCCATTCCATACAAACGATGACAGAGATGAGTTTGTAAAGGGGTGGAAAGATGGAGGAGGGTCGGGAAGGTATAGAAAGTTATGAAAACAGTGGTGGTGTTCGATGAACCATACGATAGCTGTTGCCGGTCTGTAATGGTCATAGAAGGCGAAAAGAAGAAGAAACCCAAACACCAACCCGAAAATCGGGGGGCAACGTGGTGATGGACGAGGGTACAGTTAAGCGCGTTTCGTCCGACGCACTCCTCAAACCTGATACAAAGTTTATTATTGCATGAGGTATACCAGAGACAATAAGGACGAGTCTCTGGCTCATGTTGCTTTTTGAGCCAACCAACCAGCAGTTTTCATGCTATGCAGTTTATCCTCAGGCTACTGTAGATATGTAGGTCCGAGCTGGGTTTTGTGAGGGAATTTGTGAAAGAAATAATTTGTTGTTGATCTTGGAAACAAAACGAAAATAGAATTTCCATTTAAAAGAACGAATTCTTTGTGCGATAATCGCCGTGTGCAAAATTGAACTGGGAAGAAAGTCTTTTTCATGTTAGTCTTGATGTTGGGTATAGAGATGAAAAGCCAATGATGGTGTGAAGGGAACGGAGTGTTTTTTGTCGCAGGATAGAGATTGGAAAAATCGACATCTTCTTGAATCTGATCAGATCAAATCCTGAGCTATTAGCATTTTGTATGTATTCATCATTTGCTTGGTGTACTTACAAGTTTCTTGTTTGGGCAGGGTGTGTCTCATTAGAAGAGACGTTAGAAAAAAGAAAAGTCCGCATTCGATGCCAGCAGGAGATGCGGTACGCTTGATTGCGCGCCAGAGGGGACCAGTTTCTTAGGCCCTGTCTTTTACTCACAAGTGAGTGGCAATTACCAGAGATGACTCTGGCTGGCTTGGGGGTTGGCCATTGAACTCATTCTCCTCTTCTTGAGCGACCCCCGACATCACGGGACAGGGTGACAGCTGTCACTGTTATTTCGAAACGTCAGCGCCATGTTGTCCTCAATAAATCAGGGGCACGCGTATGGGAACAATGTACTTACCAGATTGTGGTGATGGTGATGCTGAGGAGAAGAGAGGAGGAGGAGGGGGGGAGGTTTTATAGCAAGAGAGGCAGAACAGTTTCTTTTCTACATACTTTAACTCTGTGCGCATACGAAATGGGGTTCGTTTGCCCTACGGTTGAGGTTATTAGCCATAGGTGATTTAACTGGCAGTCGTTGGCAGTTATTAGCAGTTGTTGGCAGTCGTTAACAGTGCTATGGTACTGCAAGGGGAAGAATTCCAAGAACTTGTACCAAACTTGGCATAACCCGCGTAGGCTTTGGCGGTATCTCATATAGGTATCTCCAATGCTGTTGTTTTTCAGCTAAGGTAGTCTTTGTGAAGTGTAGGTCTTGGCTTACCCCTGAATCACTTTGCTACCTGGTCAACTTTCAATGGCTCTTGAAACTCGGGAAGATATCTGGCAATATCTTGACAATAGCTTACTGCCTAGAAAGAAGGCTGTCTATTTGCCGACAGAAAGCGCTTCAGTGAGACATCTGGGCGTCAACATGAGATGTATTTAAAAGAACCTTCGGCAGCACAAAGGCGCAGAACTCAAGTCATTCCAGGTTGATAGAAGCAGCCTCATGGTGGGGCATGTAAGTATAAAGGGTACTGGCTGCGTTTATTAGACAGAATGCCCTGGGGACTTTACTGATAACTCAGTCCTGATAAAATCGGTCTTCGTCGTTTCCCTTATGTGGTCCTACCTGCGATCACTTCTTGGTTGCACGGCAAGCGTTGGCCTTCACATTGTCCCTGTTGTAGTTTTAAATCGCTTCCGCACGGATCTGAACATCGTTTATAACAGGGTCCAGACGCACATTGTCAGGGTATAAAATAGAACCGCCTTCGTCTTTCCAGGTTCAGAGCGTCCTTGGGAGCTCGTTGCAAGGTGTTCCACCCAGTCAAAAACGGTTCCAATCCGATAATATGACAGTTGCTTGTAGTTGAACACTTGACTCGGACGAAGAGCGAGGGGGCCGAGGTATTTTTTTATAGGCATTGATTAGGGAAGAACTAAAGACTGGTGGGAAAGAGGTTTTCAATGTTCTTTAGCACGTCACGAAAAGCACTAGCCATGTTCTGTGTGGTATCGGGTGGCAGTCCCAGGTTTTGTGAAGACGGACATTGTTGACAGTGTGAATGTGTAACATATCAACGTCAACATGAACCAAGCGAGCCATTCTGTAGCAATTGGGTTGCCGTAGCTGGCCTAGTAGGACCAGTACCACCAAGTTTATCAACACAGGGGTCGCGATCGGGTTGTGGTACTAGTTCATCCATGTCAAAAAGCAGGAACCCGAACTTCTCGGCTACGGGTCACGAGGCAGAATCAACTCGAATTTTACATCAGCTGGACAGGAAAGATAATGACTTGGTCAGGGGTTAAGCCAGTCGTAGGATCATCACTGTATAATATGCAGTGAGTTATACATTTCCGTGGGACATACCAAGGAGGTCATCCTGGCCTCTCTTGCAGAGAGCCCCGTCCTTGCCGACTTTCAGTGCATTCGCTGAAGGAGGCAGACCTCTGACAAACGTTCCGAGCTTCTTGTGCGTGTGTCTCTCTGGTTGATGGCTGGTTTGGTGGTATGTCGGTGGGAGGGATAGTGGTATGTCCCAACTATCAAAGATTCATCCATGCAGGCCCAAAAACAAAGATTAGCCGAAAGCATTATCACACCAAGCTCAGGGCGCAAAAGGAGTACCGATACGGCAACCAACTATACGACAAGCAACTATATGATTACCAGCCATACAACAATATACAAGGGCGGGACCAAAGCCAAGCTCTAATCAAAAGATGAAGGCAAATCGAGAGCCACACTCGAGCGAAACACAAGTTGAAAAGGAGATATGAGCACAGTGTAAGAGATGAGCATTACCTAAGATCAATTTTAGGTCAAAACCAGGTCGAATACGGACACGAAAGAAGCTTAAGGCCGCAAACAAGATTGAGGAGTAGAAGCACCACTGGAAACGAAATGAGACTAATAGCAAAGAGAAGAATTCCAAGCTCGACAATACACTGAGACGAAACATGAGCCCAACACCAACATCGAGAGCGACACCGAGACACAATCATATCATTCAGGAACCCACGTTGAAGGTCTTCACGAAACCATGCACAGCTAAGTGCCACACGATCTTACGGTACTGAGGTTTAATCGAGAGGAATTCCTACTCAGCTTGATTTGTGCTTCCGGTGGCCTCAAGAATAAAACTGAGAAAAAGCATGAAACAGCTCACGTACGAGCTAGTCATATACCCACGCGACATTCGAAATCAGTATATGAAAAATCGAAAAGGATATCAAGAGATGAGAAAAAGAAAGGGGAAATAGGAGAATATGAAGATTTAAGCAGAGAAGGGGGAGATAATGGCATAGGCGGGAACAGGCTGGGGATAGGTGAGAAGAGGAAGTGGAAGTGAATGACGATTGGATAGTTGGAGTTGTGCCAAGTTGAGCACGGGAGGGGAAGGAGGAGTAAGGGACCAGGAGAGAAGAGTGGTGAACAATAAAGGACAACAGGTGACTGTTAGTCGATGATTTGGATGCCGAAGAACGGAGGAGGAGAAACAGACGACGAGAAGGTATGACCGGGAATTGCCCACCGAGATCGCCAAAACCACCAGCATCAGAACGTAAGAATGCGGCAAACTAAGCAGTCTTTATTTTTCAGCACAGAAGGACTGCGGTTTGCGGAGATAACACGCCCACGAACTATATACATCCACACCCTGACCAAACCCTCGGCACGTCTGGAGAGCCTTACGCAGCAGGATTCCAGGACACGATCTATCATCATACAACCATTGGGAAAAGAATATCACCTCCCAGAAACCAAAGCCGATACAGAACATTGGGAAAGGAAACAAACACCCAAACGATCGCTCGGCCATTGGCCAAAGGACAACCACCACAGAGCAGCCATTATCTTCAAAGTAACAACGGCAAAGAAATAATACCAGAAGACGCAAATCTTAATAAGCATTACTTTTGAATGATTTATACTTTATGCAAACCTAGACTTAGCTGCCAGTCATGGTATATCGCTATATCTCACTGATTCCAATCGTCTTGATCTCAAGGGTTACATGTTGATGGTAGCTTGTGCTTCCAACCAAAAAGTCAATCTTTGGTCAGATTACGCATCTAAAGCAACAACGAGTCCTGTCTCTTCCCGCATCGAACGCACTTGAAAAGTCCCAGCCAGACCAGACAAACAAACAAGAAACAGCAAACAACAAACAACAAACAAGACGCGAATCAATACCTGTGTTTCGGACTCATTGAAGGGCGAACCATATAACATCCGATCACCTCACCACTGGTAGCCCAGACCAACAAACAAACCATTATCAGCATTACCAACAAAGCATTCATCACATACATCAGATACAGTCTCACATTTCGAATTCCACTGGTCATTAAATTCGTGTCAATTCCTTATCATCGTTTGTTCTCAAACTCCGTTCAGAACATTTTCCTAAGAATCATCCACTTCAGAAGGTTTCTAGAGGTACGACCATATATATTAGAAAATCCGAACTTCTAATAGAGAAAAAGAAATCCCACATGTTCCTTGATCTTCTCTATGTTGATTGATTCATTGTTAGAAGAGATTCGGTTACGAAAACGAAAAGTTCACCATTACTTCGTGCCAAATCATATTAAGTAGTCCGGCGAGCACAAAGCCACCATTCTAAAGATCTGCTATGAGCAATCAAGTAATGAGTAACACGTCCCTTATCATTGATTTATTGGGAAAACAATTGATGCTTCACGGCATCAATAACCATGAATTTAATGAATCGAAAAACAACAAATGGCAACAGTCAGCTCAAGTCAACAGAGGCTATCTTCTTTTCAAACTTGAATAGTAATGATAAATTATCTCATACATCTAACTATGGCCACTTTTTAACTCGAGCATTATTATTTCCGTACCAGTGTAGGTATGATGCGTCCTTGTTGGAACCCAATTGGCATTACAACTTAACAGCCGTACCTGCATTAAAGGTTTACTGGCTAATCGGTATTATTTAACTGAACCCCAGGAAGTAAATCTACAAGATGGGAATAACGCGGTCATAGGCACATACTTTCTCCTCCTCGCGGTCCTGCCAATTAGATCTAGTAATGCATGCATGCAGATGCTGTGGTCTTAACAGTTGCCTTCGTCACTATTACTCAGCTTATGCTTTTCACGTATTATTGAGTCAATGTATCTTGACGCTGGTTTCAGCACAGGCGAGAAACGTAACGGGAGTTATTCGTCTAAAATTATGTTAATATTAAGCCTAAAGATAGTTCAGCCTGACCCAACCAGTTGTCATATCTATGACTGGATATCTATAAACTTATACTTCTAACGAGAAGCTTTGTTTTAGTGTAACAATAGGAACTTTGTAATAATTTGTAGTCTTCTTGTTCTTGAGGACCAGATCCTCCTTCTGCGTTTCCTCCGGCGTTCGTCTTAGCAGCCGCAGATTTGTGCTTTGCTTCGTTCTGATCACTCTCACATTGGACTTTTTGGTTCAACGGCAATTGGTTTTTCCTTAGACACCAACTCCAGAACATTTCTCGTCCTCGGTCTCATTGCCCCTCACAGCCAGCTTACTCAGAAACAGAGCACGCTTGCATTGATGGTGAGAGGCCTTGCGGAATGTCCTCGACCTACCTATATCACCCTTTATCTGTTGTTGTTGCTTCTTGCTTGGTAAATTTTACACGCCTAATCCTTGTAAGAAAGACATCTCCACCTACTGAAATTCTCAGGAGCAAACACTGCCGATTTCTTTGGTGCCTTGTTTAAATCTGGAATGTGTCATGAGGGAGGTGTGATGGGAGTCCTACAATAAGTACAGCTGAATAATCGGATACGGATGGTGCTGGTAACTTGGTAAGCACCTTCCAGGAAAGTTTGGGGTTTATGTGAGTTTGACATCTGGGGTAGTCACGTGTTTGGCTCCACGTGTGAATAAGCTTAAATTTAACGACAACCATATCCTTCGCATTTATGTAAACATCAAATTTGGAAGTGTTGTACTGATTGTCATTACTGTCCTTCAGGACAAGCTATCATGCTATCTATGTAATCTTGAGTTTCCCAAACCGTCGCGCCGTAAACCATGTCATCAGAATGCTAAACCCTCAAAACTCGCTCTAAGCCATGGAAAATTGCAGAAGAACCTTGGTAACACGGTAGGGATCGGCGTTGGAGGCAGGACGACGGTCCTCAAAGTAGCCATAGCCCTTAGCAGCAGTTTCGCGTGGTACACGGATGCTTGTGCCACGGTTGGCGACACCCCAGGAGAAGCTGTCGATCGATCCCGTCTCGTGACGACCGGTCAAACGCAATTCGTTGTCCTCGCCGTACTCTGCGATACACTCGACGTGGTGAGGCTCGAGCTTCTTCAGAGCCTCTTCGATAACCTTCATACCACCCTCCTCGCGCATAGCTTTCGTGGAGAAGTTTGAGTGTAGACCCTATAGAGATATTAGTATTATGAGCACGCAGAAAATGCCAGGGGTTACTTAAAGCTCCGTTCCAGTCGCCTTGAATGGGTTTGGGATGCAAAGAAACCTTTGCACCGAATTCCTCGGCGACTCGATGCAAAAAGAATCGTGAAATCCAAAGTTGATCACCCACTGAAGATTTTGGTTAGCAGGAACACGATATTTTGTGGTGCCTGAGTTTAACCGATGAGCCCCACATTGGAATATGCTTACTTTCAATGCCAGTGCAGGGACCGACCTGATATTCCCATTGAGCAGGCATGACCTCGGCGTTAGTTCCAGAGATCTTGATGCCGGCATCTGGAATCGCATTAGACATGTTCCACAAACAATGATCAGATAACAGCTATACTATCGAAACTTTACAGTTTGATAGAGCACGTTTCAGTCTTTTTACTTACACAAGCAGGCTTTATAATGGGCCTCAACGATATCGCGCTGGACAACCTTTCCAGTGCCTACACCACAGTAATACTCGCCTTGGCTGTGACATTGTTAGACAATGCAAAAAGAATGCAGGCGTCAACTTACGGAGCAGGGAAACCACCGGCGGGCCAGCCATAAGGTCGGTTGTCAGAGCCGAGGAGGGTGTACTCCTGTTCCAGGCCAAACCAAGGCTCGTCGTCGGCGTAGGTGTCCATGACCTTCACACAATCGTGACGGAAGTTGTATTTGTTGGGAGTGCCATCGGCATTCCAGCACTCAGCAAGAACAATAATGTTGGGAGAGCCGCGGAAGGGATCGGGGTAGACTGCGCAGGGACGGAGGTAGACATCGGAGTTGTCACCAGGGGCCTGGTTGGTGGAAGAACCATCAAAGTTCCAGACGGGAAGATCCTCGGGCTTGTATTCCTTCTCAGGCAGTGTCTGCGACTTTGTAAGTTCATGTTCAAGTTTTACGTCGCTCCTGTTCCCTTGCTCCTTCCTTCTGATATCGAAAACGTGGGCCCAAGAGATCGGGCCACGCATCCCCGCATCGTGGAAAACAAGCTTAATCGCAAGTTTAAGGCTCATTCCACGAGGCAGGCGCGACACCGCTTCCGAGGCTCAAAACAATGCCGTGATTGAGGCCGGCCGATGGCCGGCCTCGCCGTTTCGGATCGGAAGAGCAAGAGTGGGTCCGGGACATAGAATCGGTAGATTGGACTTACGCGAGACTTGGAACGGGTGCCACCATCGGCATCAACCCAGACGTACTCAGCCATGATCATACCCTTCTGATCAAGCTTGAGATACTTCTGGAGAGTCTCCGTCCGTGAGGTGATAGGAGTAGCCTGGAGCGCATATTGTTAGTTGACTTCATAACATCAAGATCTTCTTGGTAATGACGAACCATTGTGAATGTGGTTGTGATAGGAGGATAAGGTGGATTGCAAATGAGAAAATACGAAACGAGATACAAATGAATATGTGTAGGATGACCGAAAAAGAATTCTTGGGAGGTCGGGGCGTCGAGGGTTTTATGTTTACGGATTCGAGCCGTCCTCTGAAGAAAGGTTAACGCTCTCGCCCGCCAAAAGATAAGGATTCCCTGTGGACGGATGCAGGGGCGTGAATGTTACCGGCTTTCAGAGTGGGGTTTGATGTAATCCTCGATTGGCCTTCGACAGGACCTCTTTATGGAGGGGGGCGTGGGTTTATAGTTTAACAAGGCACCACACACAAGGAAGATACTTGTTTTCGACATAGATCATCTGCTTTTCATTGCGAGTGCGTGCTATAGAAAGACTACATGCCTACCGCAACTAGACCCCGTGTACTCGAGAGCAACTCAAGAAGAAGCCAATAACCTCAATAAGTGGAACGCATTTTCCATAATTGCACCACCGGCTTCAGCTCTTGAGTGCTTCTCCGGCCGGCTGAATGGCAGCATTGCCTCTTTCAGTGGGTAGTATCGCTGTCGTAGCGAAACTTTCAGGGTACTGCCGCCTCATAATAGTGCTGAAAATAATATGACATAACGGGGCGGCTTCGGCGGAGACGGTGTATGTGCAAGGTACTCATACTTTTTTGACACAGCCGCTCGGCGGGTATCCCCAGCGGCATAAGGCGGTGCTTTTCATCAGCCTCCGTATCTAATCATCACCGGGCCGGCGAGGTTTGGTCGCTGGTTGAGATGACGATTCGGCTCAGTGCCGGCTTAATCTGTTCTTTGACAATTAGTTATCTGAAAATAGGCGGATATAAACCGCTTTGCTCCGCTTACGGAGCCTCGACTCCATTGAGGAAATGCGGCCCAGTATACCACAAATTGACCCAAACTCTTATCGCAACAATAGCCCATTAACACGTTAAAGTAGAGTTAATTGCGCGTGTGGTTGTGCGTATGTGGTACGCATGCCCGGATAAGGAATAGTGGGGTGAGATAAGGTGAAAATCATATGTTCTCAGCTTTGGCAATCCAGACCAATTGTATATCCTGCATTCAAAAGCTTCATGCAGTCGTCACTGAGTAGGTCAGTATATCCGTAAACCATAGATAAGAAGGCATCCCGTCTTCTTCCCCAGGAAATTGAACCCCCAAAGTTCCCTCCCACTCTCAAGTAGAGGCTATCTGATGGTGCCCGCGCCTTTCGTGGGCAAAGATTCTGGGGTCGGGTGGGACAGGTGCAATCCTTGTAACCAGGTACGTCTGGCCCACATTCGCACATGTTGCGTGACACAAGCAACAAAGTGCACACAGGCGTCAGAAACAGTTCCAGGACCAGACTGCGCCCTGAGCCCTTCTGATGTGAGCCATGGATGTCCCGATACTCCATGCTCAGGAGCCAGACCCAGCTATTTTGAGAACCGCTTAAGGCCTGGTGCTTGTGACTCTCCAGAATTCCCGACAGCCTCGGTGGTTCCGGTTTGTCCCTGATCTGTTACCAAATCGTTTCCTGAGCCCCAGGCCAACCATACTCGTTTTGGTAAGAACGCCCTGTTTCTTTGTTTAACTTGTCCAACCATGGGCAGCAATGCCTACGCGGGAGTGCAGTTCCTTCTAACACTGATTCTTTTTTGGGGTTCATTCTCAGCGCTGCCCGGCGACGAGTCGGTGTCTCTCCAAGCACACCCAGCCTTGTCACCAACGCCACCCCAAAAAAAGAATACCGTACCCAACGAACTAAAGCCACACACCCGAGATGGACAGCAACTTGCATGTTCTTATCATTGAGTCGTGATTGGCTCAGGGCATGCTCTGCATAATGCCTGTTATCTCACGTTGGGTTTCGACCGACGGCTTCAAAGCCGTTTCAGATATCTTCGTCTCTGGTTGGCTATTTTCATCACTTACCGAAGTGTAAATCGCTCATCAATTCCGATCTTCAGGTCCTCTTCCATTTCCCCAGACCGTACGAAATTGCAATGTAGGTTTCGGGACACTCCAGACTTTCAGGCACTTCTCCAGGTCTGCCCTGTCCTGGATTGAGAGGATGTGGTCTCCGGCTTCGGGGATACGCGATGAGTCGAATAATTGTATTGCTGGGGTTTTGCCGTCAACTATTAGCGTCGGTCCGGTTGTGTCAGTCGATTTTGCTCACCTCTTAATCCATTTCTCCTTGGATAAATCATAACTGATCTAGAACTGGAGGGGCTCCATTCTGCTGGTGTCAGGGTTCAATTATTCCCGAGCTGAATCCGACTGGCTGCAACGAACGGTTCTTGTCAGTGGGCTCACACGCACAAGACCATGAGAAAAGATAGAGCCCCTGACGATGCCAGGGGTAATGCATATTCCGACAACTTAATTGAGATGCTCTCAAGTAAATATATGGTAATGATAAGGCAGGCCAAGAGGAAGAATAACACCAAAGTGATTAGAGGGCGCGTCTGATGATGGCCAGGAGAAATTTTCTTCTCAGTCGAGGGCTCGTGTGAGGTTAACCAGAGTTATGCAGATCGTTCCTACTCTGTGAGTGGAAGAAAATTATCTCAGAGCAGGTGCAAGTGCTCGAAACTTTGGTTTGGCAACTATGACCAAACCCCAATACCGCAGTTACGCCTCCCTTCCTTAAACGAGAGTCATCCCAACTTTATTATAATCTTCTAAAATGTTACTGCCTTTTTCAGAACTCTTCACAAGTTTCTACTGCATCAGAATAGCAGAATGGCTACTCAAAAAGGCACTTTTTAACGCTCCTGCTCAATGTCCCACACTGTTGAGATGGAGATCTGCCGCCCCCCGCAATCCCCATTTTGACTCATTGGAAAATTGCCAGACCAATCAGACTCAAGCTTGAGACTATTACACATTTAAATGAGCAACAGGAACTGATCCGATTCAGGGCTTACCCCAGGTTTCTTCCTATCTCTGGAAGAGAAAGAGCAATTAATCTCGATCACTAAAGACCTCATGTCTATTGGATCGCCAGAAGGGGGATGTAAATCGTTTGGCTTTTCTCGCTCCCACCCTCCCGTCCTCCGAGATCTGGAGAATTGGGTGATGGAATCACGTCCAGATAACTCGTTGCGCGAATGAGATTGAGTCTAATTGTTGAGATACCGTGCCGGCTTTTGAAATCAGAATCTGCCGATTTCGCATTGTACTCAAAGTTTACCCACCACGGAGTCAACTCCGGGTTTGGCGTTCCGAGATGCAGCGATTCACGCCGAGAGCCGGCGGGGAGATTGGCGGGGGGGTGCCGGACTTTCACCGGGGGTTGGCCGTGCCAAGCTGGGGGTACTCAGCATTTGCGTGCGTTTCAACACCATTCAGTGGCGACGGATAATGGTGGTTTAAATCTCGTGATGGATCAAAGGGCACCAGAAGGGAAAGGGAATTGCTCTTTACATCACTTTATTCTCATTGGTCTTGGCAGGAAGGGGCCAAGGTCAAGAATTGCCCTTGACCCTCAAAATGACGTCGCTAACTTGTGTTTCTACACACCCATGACGCTCTGTATGGGCACGTCCCAGTACCAGCTCGCTACTGCCATGCCGCCAACGCTCATCGTAACTGCCATGAGGAAATTGACATCATTGTTGTCCAGAAGATCCCACCCATTTTCGATAGCCCGCGACGGTCGCTGATCTCCAAAACTTGACCTGCGGTGCTTGTCTTTATGATCGTAGACACCAGCATGAGCATTGTCATCGTCCACAATAGCGGAACCGCCAAGCTTCACTTTTGCCTCGCTCTGCATGGCCTCGGGTTTGGCATTCGAATGAGCGGCCGCGTCCGTGCCAGATTCGGCTACTAGGACGCGGTTGCCGCCTTCTCCCTCGACAATCTTACCGGACCGTACGTCCCTGACTGACCGTTGGAATAGGCCACCCAAGAAACTATCCAAGACACTGCCAAGAGCACCCCAGATCACCATGAATCCCATAAACTGGCGCCGCTCCAGCATCGTCCACGGGGCACCGCCTGCGGGCGTCTGAGATGACTCCTCACTGCAGGACGGTAGGAATATCATGGATGCGGTGACAATAATCATTGACCCCAGCAAACCTGCACCTAAACCCAGCAAGGTAACACCACCGTTTGTTCCGCGAGGCACCTTTCGGAGTGTTGGTGATGTGATCAGTCGAGGTTGTCCTGAAGACAGGATACCAAGCTCGGAGCTGAAGGTATCGGCCGCAACGGCCGCATAATTGGCAATGATTCCAACGACCAGGAGGTCACCGCCCCATGAAAAGCATAGTGATCCCGTGGGATCCGGAGTATTAGGATCGGCGAATGCGGCTTCTCGTTTTCGTAGTTGATTCGCGTGGAGGACGGAGAGGACAGAGGCCATCAAACTGTTGGCGAGGACTTGACAGATCAGTCAATTGATTCATGAATGGCTTCAAGTGCTTACCTTGAACATGTGTTCTAGGCCCTTCTCCTCCAGATGTACCCTTTGAACGAAGCGTATAATTGGCCTTGATGCCTTCTTTGATCTGAGGCGTCGTCAGACATCTCCCTTGCCCGTGTAGCGGGCGCAAATACTTACGTGTGTTACGCGTGTTCCGGCAAGGAAAAATACGCATAGGAGTGCAAATGGAAGATTCCATGGGTGGTAGGCGTGTGCGGCAGCTGTCAGAGTCGCAGCGAAGATGCCAGCGGGCGTTAAAGAATTCCTGCTCTTGGCGCGGTAGATGAGCGCGCAAGTTGCGGGGAGAGCATATAGCAATCTCATGGCTGATGGACTTGAGCGCTTAGAATACTGAGGTTTGTCGTTGTTGAACTTCCTTGTGGTCAATTGCAAGAGCTAGCCAATTTGGCATCAAGCTACCCTCGTCAGCTGACGTCAGCGATAATGGCGTGGAAGGAGAAATACCACCACGTGTGATGGCTTGAGCAAGAACGACGCTCGACAATAATAAAATGTCCGGCTTTGGAATAGGAGAGGGGACGTCGTTTTTATAGTCAAGAATTTTCAAGCTACGTTATGTCTAAGCGGTCTCTATCGACTTCTCAACTACTACTCGATTATGTGTAATAGCCTCCATTGCTGGTACATCATTCCTGGTTCCTCCCTGTGAAGACAAAGATGATGGGCTGAGGTTGCATCAGAGTTTGAATCGGAAGCGAAGAACCAGGAAGAAGACCTTGTATCTCACAAAGATGCCAGAGGAAAAGCAGATCAAGTTCTAAACAGGCACTCGAGTAAAGTTTCATGTCAAAAGAGCCTACCCTGAAACTCGGAGTTCTTATCTGAGTGAAAAGTATAGGGCTAAAGCATGATGCTGGAATACTATCTATCATACAGGCCTTACTTCCTAGCATGGTTCAAGGTGGCTTTTGTCTTATCAGCCTCTTACAGTCATCGTTTTTTGAGTTGATTTCTTATACAACTCTTTTGCGCAACGAAGTACTCGGTGGATTCCCACTTTTCCGGTCCGAGATTCCCGGACTGACCGGATCCGAAGTCGAAAGGTTAACCTCTACACAAGTCATGATAAGATGACATCTTACCATACAGAGGAGAAGACCGATCACACAAGTATTTCCAGTATTGACCTAAATGTTTATTTGGAGTCTTTGGGCTATAATTCTATATCAACTTGAACCAGAAACTTTATGTTAGAAACTCAATCCTCATGATAATATGTAAGCTCCTTAAACCACAAGTACCCTCTAATGGAGCATGTTCTGTGGAAGAATGATAAGGAATACGTTTGTGGCTTCTTGATTGGTACAGACACGAAAGTATGAGGATGAACTCTAGTGACGATAACTATTGATCATGTACGAAAGGTAGACAAAACTATAGATATGATGCACAGGTTCTTTTGGCGCCCTTATCAGAGTTTCGAGTTTTCTCCCCAATACTTGATTAAAATATATACATAATAAAATACTGATCCAGCGCACGCAATGCTCAATAAGCAAACATCGATGCCGCCAGCGGCGAGTTCCAGTTTTAGAGTCCGCCAATGAACAAATAACACGCTTCATTCTGTTTTGCCCGTTATCATAATAATTGCATTCATCCAATATCGAGACTGGTGTCCTCAACTCATACTCAGGTCTCATCCATATCTATTGTTTGGAAAGATATGTATGGTGCCTCTTCGCCACTTGTGGGTGGCCAAGTCCACTGGCTATGTTGAAGAGAGACAGGACCCGCAGCCTCGAAATTCACCATAGGGGGTGCTTGCGAATACCACATCCCTTGTTGAACGATAGGGGGAGAGTTCATATTGGTAGACATTATCCCATGAGGAAAAGTCTCGTTGATTGGCCATTTGTTCATCTCCTCAAACGGGGTGAACGAGTGAGTCGACACACTAGTAGAGGAGCCTGACGAAGATGGCATAGATGAAGATACCCTCGAAGAAGCTTCTGCTTGAAAGGGCGATGGCATATCCACTAAGGCTTCATTACTCGCGATAAAGCCATTCGGAGGCCTGACATTGCTCTGAGGGGAGTGGGACATGGATCGCATAGAGTTCATGCTCGGCTCCAACAACCCAAGCGCGTTGGTATTGCTATTTCTGCCAAAAGCACGAGCACATGACTTGATCTGCTTCCGCACACTGCGCAAGGTCGTGCCTTGGTAGAATCGCTCGTCTTCGCTGATTGTATACAAGGAGCTTGCCAAAGAACAGAGGCGATTATCCCACTCTGGACGGAAGTAGCTATGATCAAGACTAAGCCCTAGGTTATCCCGGAGGAGGTTGAAAGCTCGGGAACAAGTGTCCATGAGAGTACACAGAGCTTTAGAGAGGGGTTGCTGGAATGTTGAGGCTGAGTTTTGATTGAGTTGTCTGGTAGTTGGCGAAAGGGACTGTATGATTTGTTCTACAGAAGCGCAGAATTGATGGACAGTCTCAGCCGGGACCCCCACTTGCTCGTAGAATGAGCCATTTTTGGGGAAGAGAAACTGAATGATCATGGTATGGTGAAACGCAACAAGCAGTTGCCACAATCTGTCATCATCTTGGCCTTTTGCTTTCGGATCGTTTGTATTTGTACCAAAAGAGCGGATAGCTTCTTTACAGATACCGACGCCATGTTCTGATGCGGTTTGATCCGAGGTTTGGGAGAACAGGTATGCAACAGTGCTGACAACCTGGGCAAGAGGCCTCATTTCTCGAATGTTGCCCTTTTGCTTTTGCAAGGTGTTGAAGTTCTCAGAGACGAGGTCAAGCTGAATGGTAACCGATGAGGTTGAGGTCACGGGGAGAGATTCGAGGTCAAAGGTTGACGGTGCGGTTTTGGGCAAGACCCCTGCTTGGATGGAGGTCCAGATGTGAAGGGAATATGTTGTCCACCAAAGATTGGAGACGACTTCTTTCTCGACATCAAGGACGTCAACACCATTTATGCGGCTGGAGTTGGGCTGGGAGGCATCCTTCGACATACAATCCTTGATCTCGGTAACCAGCTTGCTTGCAACTTCGATATAACAGATCGCTCGGCGGAATTCGTGGGAAGATAGGGCATTCCAGGCCAGCAACACCAAGGTCTGTGCTGTGGTAACCCCTTTGTAAACTCTTGTAGGTACACCAGAGTATACAGCATCGTTGTCCTCGGAAGGGTGATAGCAGGGCCGCATCTGCAGCTGAGTCTTGGCCCACTGCAGGAGTTCATGTCCACGAGCAACTGTCGAGTCCTCTCCGACGACGAAACTAGCATCGGCTAGCATAACAGCCATGAGGATTTCGTCACAGGTATCTTCGCGGATTTCTCGAAGCAGCAGTGTCTTGGAAATGAGAAATGTTAGGGGATGTGCGGAGAACCAGACGTCGATAAGCTGGTTCCTCTGTCGATGGCTAAAGGTAGACAAAGGGCTACAATATGCTGAAGGATTGTCGAACATGTTGGTGGAAGTATCGTTGGATAATCCAGACCGGATCAATTGGTTGCTTTCATTAGACTGAGGAGACCCCAAGTCGCTATATCTCTGACCAACAGAAGCGACAAGGTCAAAGGCAATCAGGGGCAACAGGCCATTGAATCTGACCTCTGTGCTTTGCTGCTGCTGGGTTTTTCCTACTTCTCCAAAAATCAACTGGGAAAACTTGTCCTGAAAAATCTGCTCAAGGGATGCAGCAAGGCTCTCAGCACCATCGGCCAATGGGGCAAGATCTTCCTGGGTTCTGCCAGGAGACATGGAAGAGGCAGAATTGGCAGAGCACGATCTCCTTCTCTTACTGTCAGGTAGTTCATGTTCACCCCGCACCTGTAGATGATTGTTGGCTTTTGTGCTGTCGAAGCTCAAGTTCCGACCCTTTGGTCTTGGAGGCTCAAAGTCGTAGATGCAGTCGGCACCTTGCTTACGACAAGCCTCGCAGATAGTTTCGTTTGAGCACTTGATCTTTCTCGCCCGACAAAATGCACACGATCGTCTCAAGGGATGTTTCGAGCTCATCTTGCTCGAGAGGTGTAAATGTTGAAGGATCAGTTACCATATGTCAACAAATCTGGGGGCCAAAAGAAAATGGCAGCTCTGGGGAATTTGCCAAAAAGGGATCTGATCTCGGTCGAAATGCCGAGCAGACGATCTTTGTATGAGGTTGAATGGCGTCGGCTGCCTGGGTTTAGTTTCGAATTAGAGTAGCCTCAACAGGAGCTAGACAAGCCCACACTGTAGGGTTTAGATCAGATCAACGCTCAGGGCCTCCAAGAAGGTTTCCCCTCTTATTGGTAGGTAATATTAGTAGTAGCCAAAAAGCTTGTCAAGCATCCATGTCAGAGGCCTGCATCATTTAGGGCTGATAGCCTCGATAGGGTGGGAGTGGCAGTGTCTGGATCAAGTGAAGCACCACTCTGCTGGTAACTTGGAGGGAGAGACCTGACGTGAACTGACAGACAAGAGACATGTATTGGATGGACTGAACACGCTGCTAAAGATGACACAGGCCGGAGGCAGTGTTGACAAGCGTCAGATGCTTATTCTTATTTTGAGGGTATCATACTAAACAAGAACGTCAAACACGCTGCCAGGCTCCCGGCAAGGCATCGCGGTGGATACGATGTCATGGACACGGCTTACATTGCATTATATACGAAAATTATCGATACGCGAAGCTCGGTCTTACTGTTCTTCGTGTACCTCTCGTAAGTGAGACTGGATTGCAACAACACGAAAACCTTACTGTGAATCAAAGAACAGGATCGTGATCTAGTTTATACTCAATGCTAACTCTCTTGGATCATACTTAACTCATTCCAGAGAAGCCTATCGCATTGCCTGCCTATTACGGATCAGTTGAAAATAGTTCAATGTCTCAGCACGACTTAATTTAGACCCTCCGAACCTGTACGCAGTTCAAGAGCAAACACTGTACGGAAGAATGCGTCAATCCGGGCTGTGACCTGATAAACTGCCCATCAGAGAGGATGAACATGACCAGTGATTTAATCCTCCGGCGTTGATCTCACTCGGCATCTAAAACCGAGCAAGGATGACCTCAATGGGCGGTAAGGGGTCAACGGTGCCGTTTCCTAGTCTTGGTGTGGCGCCGAGCCATTGGTTCTCGCATTGCTAGTTTAGTTGGGCTGAGTCTTACATGGCTTCTCGTGGCTCTCTGCTTGTGACCAATGATGAGATGCGAATCTGTGTCCCCTTGTAATAGGATCCTCAGCTGAGTGATATGCTTGCTTTGTAGCATGGATGTTTTAATGAGGTTATGACGGTTGAGTTCGGCAGTTCAACTCATCCATGTAGTGCGAGGGTTTAGCAGAAGAAATTCCATTCCTCAGCACACTATCACATTTCAGCATTACTTCATCAAGCGTCGTAGCTCAAATAAAGTTGATACAAGGCCAACTGCCCCCACACGGAACGTCGTCATGCCGGTCGCTGGTTCGACTAGTTCTAGACCCTGCGCCAGAGATATCAACGGGAAATGCCGATGCTGTCAAGTCACACTCACCCTCACACTAATAAAAAAGGCTTGATATTGTGGTGGTAGAGTTACTGGCCAACCACCCGATTCCGGTTTGCCTGACATTAGATGGGCCCTACCATACAACTTTGTGGCTGTATGCAACATGCACAATGGCAAATTCCGTCGACGCCTACCACGTAGTATGCATGATGAGACTGCATTTCCAGCCAAGGCAGAATCCCTCTTCAGCTATGGCACTCGCATTGACGGTAATAAACATGCTTGTCTTGCTGGTTGAGTCAACTCAGACCCAGACACATTACACGATGGTAACACAAGACACTTTGTAAATAGTCCAAATCAAAAACTTGATTTAATTGCCAATAGGCACATGATTGATGATATCCGCTAACCAGTCCCGCACCATATGTTGAAATGTCACGCCCTAATGCTTCGCCTTCCCATCCGTCCGTTCCCACGTTGAGTTGAGGGTGTACAGTCCCGTGTACCTCGCTCCCGACAAAATCCATTATGCACCAGAATTCTTTTAGTTTAAAAGAGACCTTCGATCTCGCCTGTCTCGACATTGACATCAACATTGAGATAGCCAGGTGCTGTTGGCAGACCAGGAATTGTCTGAATATCAGCAGCAAGGGCATACCTGGTAATTTGTTAGTTACGTTACGTCCAAAAAAGTAAATAAGCTTACAGGTATCCTGCTCCGGCAGCCATCCTGACATCACGAATGGGGATTGTGAAGCCAGTAGGAGCACCCTTCAGGTCGGGATCATGGGACAGAGAGTATTGTGTCTTGGCCACGCAGATAGGTAGATGACCATATCCTTGGCGGGTGTAGGTGTCGACCTTCTTCTGGGCGAGTTCACTGAACTCGACCTTCTCGGCACCGTACATCTTCTTGCCAATGGCCTCAAGGCGCTCCTGAACAGTACCCTCCAGATCGTAGGTCAGCTTCAGGTCCTTGGGCTTCTTTGAAGCTGCAATAACACCATGAGCCAGGTCGACGGCTCCCTTGCCACCCTCAGCCCAGTGGTTAGCAAGGATAGCATCTTCAGCACCTGCGGAGATGGCCTCCTCACGAATGACAGCGATCTCGGCCTCTGTGTCGGTAGAGAACTTGTTGATCGCTACGACAACAGGAATGCCAAAAGATTTGGCGTTGGCAATCTGCTTCTTCAGGTTCACACAACCAGCGCGCAGAATGTCAACGTTCTCCTCCTTGTAAACGGGGCTGAGCGCAGCACCGGGAGCAATGGGAGGTGCACCGCCGTGAACCTTGAGGGCTCGGACAGTAGCAACAACGACAACAACATCGGGAGCAAGGCCAGAAGTACGGCACTTGATGTTGAAGAATCGTTCACCACCCATGGTAAAGTCGAAACCAGCTTCGGTAACGACGAAGCCAGCCTTCTCATCATGGTCCTCGTCAGGCTCAGTACCAGCCAGCTTCAGAGCGAGCTTGTCAGCAAGAATAGAGCTCTGACCGATGCTGATATTAGCAAAAGGACCAGCATGGACAAATACAGGAGTACCCTCGAGTGTCTGCATAAGGTTGGGCTTGATAGCATCCTTCATGAGTGCAGTAAGAGCACCGCCCGCACCGATATCATCGGCAGTGACAGTGTCGCCATTTCGTGATGTAGCCACCACCATTGAACCCAGACGCTCACGCATCTCGGCCAGACTGTTGCTAAGTGCCAGGATAGCCATACACTCGCTAGCAACAGTGATATCAAAGCCAGTCTCTCGGGTTTGTCCCTTCTCAGTGGGGGCGGTTCCAACTGTAACTCCTCGAAGGTGACGGTCATTAACATCCAGAACTCGTCTCCACGTAATCGTCTCTGGGTCGATGTCCAGTCTGGCAAATCGGTGAATCTCGTCTTCAGTCAGTTCATCAGGGTTGGTCTTGTCAATTCCGAGCTTCTTCAATCGGCGGAACATAACGGGGGCGAATTTCCTCTCGCCGTTCTTTGTGGGGACCAGCCGTTTGTACAGAGGTCCATCCTTCTGAGTATTCTCGTGGAAGATACGAGTCTCAATAGCAGCAGCCAACAGGTTATTGGCAGCGGTGATGGCATGAATATCACCAGTAAGGTGCATGTTGAATTCATCCATAGGGATGACCTGACTGTAGCCTCCTCCAGCAGCACCTCCCTTGATACCAAAGGTAGGGCCCTGACTGGGTTGCCGAACATTGGCAAAAGTCAAACGTCCAACGTGAGCTCCGAGAGCTTGAGCCAAGCCCATAGTTGTGGTAGACTTGCCCTCGCCCAGAGGTGTTGGGGTAATGCCAGTGACAACGACATAGCGGCCGTTTCTACGGTGCTCCAGTCGCTGCAGGAGACCGAGGTCAACCTTGGCCTTGTATGCGCCATAAGGTTCCAGCTCGTGGGGAGCAATGCCCACCTCGGCAGCAATGCGTGTGATTTCTTTAGGGGTTTGCGCTCGTGACACAGCGATATCTGAAGGAACGGGATCCTCCAGTTTCAGGGGTAGGGGGATAGTCTTGCGAAGCTTCTGAGACTCGAAATACCAGGTTGTCGCATCGACAACATTCTGCATCAACATAGCAACAGTCATGGGCCCAACTCCACCGGGAACGGGGGTGATGGCGGACGCAACTTCGACTGCGGCAGCGTAGTCGACATCACCAACAAGTCGTTGACCAGACTTCTTGGTGGCATCGGGCAAAAAGTTGGTTCCGACGTCAATTACAACGGCACCAGGCTTGATCCAGCTGCCCTGAACGAACAGAGGCTGGCCAATGGCAGCAACAACGACATCTGCATTCTTGACGTACTCTTCGATGTTTTGCGTTTTGGAGTGCAGAACGGTGACGGTAGCGTCAGCGTTTCGCAATAGGTAGCTCACGGGGCTACCGACAATGTCGCTTCTCCCAAGAACAACTGCGTTCTTTCCCTTCAGGTCAATTCCCGACTCCTTGAGAAGGATCATGACACCCTTGGGTGTGCAAGGCACGAAAAGAGGTTTGCCGCCCCTCTTGGCCAGCTCTCCAATGTTCTTGGTGCCAAAGCCATCGACATCCTTCTCATCTGCCACAAAAGATGTGACAGTATACTCAGAGATGTGCTTAGGGAGAGGGAGCTGAACTAGGATACCGTGAACGGCAGGGTCATGGTTGAATTGGCGGATATGATCGAGAAGCTCCGCCTCGGTGATAGACTCAGGGTAATGCAACAGTTGGCTGTCGATACCAGCCTTTTTGATGAGTCAGTAAAGGTAGGCAGCTAAAATTTCATTATGACTCACCTCTGCAGCAGCCTTGAGCTTCATGCGCACATAGGTAGCTATATCGCGGGTTAGTGGTGAGATGATCTCATGATGGCGGGGCAGGATTATGACGAACAGGAGTCTGAACGATCACCCACTGTGAGACAATTGAGTCAGCGCTGAACAAGTAGAGTATTACGAGCAACTTGGTCATACCTTGGATGATCTTGAGGCATGGCTTAAACCTAGGGTTGAGCTTCTGTTTTTCAGTAACCTCGGCGCAGAGCTTCTCTCGGATCGACTTGGCAATAGCATTGCCATCGAGCTTTGCAGCAACCATTGTAGTCGAGGAAAAGAGTCTTTTCTGAGGTAAGAATGGGTTAATGAAAGACAAAGACTTAGACTCGACAACAGAGGTTGAAGCAAAGTTATTTCGTCGTTTGTTGACTGAGAGACAGTCTCTGTATAAGAAGTGGGCTGTCGGGTTGTGAGGAGGGGCAGTCCGAATAGCGGCGTCCACGAAAGGCACGGTCGACACGGAAGAAACGACCGAACACGTGTGAAGGGGAGTTTGCCTGTGCGACTTTGTGCGTAAACACGCCTGCGGGTGGGTGAGAATCTGACTTTGCTGGGACCCGCCTAATTCTACTGCGGGTTCGGCTTGGTGCGTATACAATCGGCAGCTCAGCCGTTGATGTCCAAGGCTTATTCTCGTTGCATATCGTGATATCGGTATCGATAACGTTGAAGATAGAAATCGCAAATGCCGTTGCTGTCTCGGGATCACTCGGGAACTATTCGATTCAAGCCACCCGGCGCAACGGAGGACCGCGCCGTACATGATCAACTGTAATATGATTATATCCTTAGTTGTATGTAGATGAGTATGGTATTAGACCCAATGCCGAACAATCTCCTGATGTCCGACGGATCAATGGCGAGAGCATATACATGTAGATCTATGCAATGCAATGCAGACCTTTCCGTGAGGAAATGTTCTAAGCCAAAGTTGAAGAAAAGAGAGGAAGCGAACCAGCAAGGTTGTTGGGTGATGATGACGGCAATAACACAATATTGTACAGCAACGTAGTCTCTCAGTCGATAGACTTAGTCTTTCAAAGGATATTGAGCCAGTTGAGAACCTCTTTGCAACTCGTCCATATTCGAATACTTACAATCAGTCCATATAGTTGGTTTCGCGTGACTGACTTTGCATTACCGCAGAATCTGATGTCAAGTACCTGTCTTGAAGAAGGGACATCAATGTGTCTCTCAACGAACAGGACATTCAAGGCCAATGGGATCGAATAGGTCTGGTGGTGATGCCTTCAATAGAGTGGTCTTACACTGAGATTGACGAAGGCCAGAGTTCTAGAATTTTACCTGTATAGTCAATCACACCCGACAGATCTTACCTTCACGACCCGCTCTTGGTGCCAAGCCTGAGCTGTTGCTGCTTTACTTGATCAACATTGACCTTAGTGCACTACTAGAAATACAGTGTTAATAAAAAGGTATACCCTTATATTACTACTACTCTTCTTTTAAAGCTAAATAACTTTCTAACTACTTAATAAAATAAAGATATTTATTTATAAAATAGATTTCTTAAAGACTAAATAGTATATATATAATTCTTATTTTATTTTAACTAATTAGCTTTATATTTATATTATTTAAAATAGTTAGTATATTTAATATGCAGCACTGTGGTGTGTATCCTTTAGGCGCTATACGCCACACAACCTCCACAAACTCCAACCGACCGATATCGCTGAAGCACGTGACTATCTGCACTCCCGCTCTCCTTGAGTCATCACCACAATTTTATTTGATGTCAACAGGTCCTATTGAAATCGCTGACCTCAGGTCTGGCAGATACGAACGCAGTCAGCACACCATGGCGTCTGGAAAGGCACCTGCAGAAAACATGCTTTGGGGTGGACGCTTCACAGGTTGGCTTTTTCATGGAAGTTCAAGTGCACTGTACTGATCGTAAAATGACAGGCGGCCTCGATCCCCTTATGCTCAAATACAATGCGAGCATTGAATACGACAAACTTCTATATAAGGAGGACATCCTCGGTAGTATTGCGTTTGCACGCGCAAACGCCAAGTCTGGCATCATATCCCAAAACGAGTTCACCGAAATCGAGAGGGGCCTCCGGGAGGTTCAGAAGGAGTGGGAGGCTGATACCTTTGTTATTATGCCCAATGATGAAGATATCCATACTGCCAATGAGCGCCGGCTTGGTGAGATCATTGGTAAGGACATTGCTGGCAAACTGCATACGGGTCGTAGTCGCAATGAGCAGGTTGTCTGCGACATGCGTCTTTGGCTTCGCAACCAGATCAAGGAGACTGAGAGCCTCCTGGTTGCCCTCATTGAAGCTATTGTTGCCCGCGCTGAGTCCGAGGTGTAAGTCTGATTATCCTCTAAATCTAGTAATCTTCCTGACCTTGATAGCGGCATTGTTATGCCTGGATATACCCACCTCCAGCGTGCTATGCCGGTTACGTGGTCGCAGCATCTGTTACTGTACGGTTTTACCTTTGCAAGCGATCTTGAGCGGCTGCGTGAGGTTTTCAAGCGTGTGAACAGGAGCCCACTTGGTTGTGGTGCTCTTGCTGGCAATGGCTTTAATATTGATCGCGATATGATGGCTGAGGAGCTGGGCTTTGACGGCCTTGTATGGAACTCTATGCAGGCTGTTGGTGAGAGAGATTTTGTTACTGAATTTCTGCAATGGGGTAGTATGTTCATGCAACATATTTCTCGATGGGCTGAGGATCTTATCCTTTACTGCTCAGCAGAGTTCTCTTTTATTTCTATTGCGGATGCTTACTCGACTGGAAGTTCTTTGATGCCGAACAAGAGGAACCCCGATGGCTTGGAACTCTTGCGAGGAAAAGCTGGTCGAACATTTGGCCATATGGCTGGCCTTATGATGACCCAGAAGGGCTTACCCCAGGTGTATCAAAAGGACTTGCAGGAAAGTTGGGAACCTATGTTGGATCATGCAAAGACTATCTCTGATAGTCTTCAGATTGCAAAAGGTATTCTCGTTACTCTGACTATTAAGCCAGAGCGGATGAGGGCTGCTCTAGATCCATTTATGCTGGCTACTGATCTTGCTGATTATCTCGTACGGAAGGGTGTACCCTTCCGTGAGACGCATCACATCTCTGGGCGATGCGTTGCTGAGAGCGAGAAGCGAGGCATCCCGATGAACGAGCTCTCACTGGAGCAACTACAAGCTATTGATGGCCGGTTCGAGGAGGATGTTTCGCATGTGTTTGACTACGAGAGGAGCGTCGAGATGAGATCAGCCAAGGGTGGTTGTAGCCGGGCCCGTGTTCTGGAGCAGATCAATGTTCTTAAGACTATGCTTGCTTAGACTGTTTAACAGTTGAGAGCCTCTCAAAGAGACAATTTCTTTGGAATTCGACGGATTGTTAAAACAGCAGGGCTACCTGGACGATAGATTCGTAGCCATTGCAGCTGAGCTAGAGTCTATTCGGCTACAGCATAGAAATATTAATAACCCGGCCCGGCCAGAGGACGCCTGGGTTTCGTTGCAGACTACCAAAGTTGTTAATGCCTCAGGATGATGAGCTGAGAAGTGAGCTGAGACTAACTTGAATATTTCTACAAAGAATTACTCAGAATATGACTCTTGAATCCTTCAGTGACTCTTCTCAGACTCATATCAATCTTTGATACCTCGAAATAACAGGCATCACACGGTGCCAAACGTGGTTAAACTCAACTTTAACACCTCTCTCCCTACAAATCAGGCATCAGCCATGTGCCCCTCACAGCTCAGCTAAGGCGGGGGAACTGATTTCGATTTTTGCCCCACCAAAACGCACAACCGCCAAAAATTCCATCGCGAAAGCCCTCGCCATATAACCACCCGCTCCGAATCTGCCTCCGCCATCAACCCCTCCTAGTGCCCCCCAGACATCGACAACATGAGGCCCATTCTTCTTGCCGGGCACGAGCGTGCGCTCACCCAGATCAGGTATGTCTGAGTCGTGTTCTGTCTCTACATCTGTCTTCATTATAGTCATGAGGAAGAGGAGGGAGAATATTGTACCTTTATAAAGCCTAGGAAGAACTTCGCCGGTACCCTCGACTAACCTCTCTCAACAGATTCAACAAAGATGGCGACCTCATCTTCTCCGTCGCAAAGGATCAGCAAATCTGCGCCTGGTTCTCCCACAACGGCGAGCGACTTGGAACCTACCACGGCCACGTCGGTGCCATCTGGACAGTCGATGTTAACCCCACCTCAACCATGATCGCCTCCGGTTCTGCCGACAACACCATCCGTCTCTGGGAAGTCAAGACTGGCCGTCTCATCAAGACCTGGGAGTTCCCCACCGCCGTCAAGCGAGTCGAGTTCAACGAAGATGCCACCAAGTTGCTGGGAGTTACCGAGAAGCGAATGGGTTACCTCTCCAACATCGTCGTCATCGACATCAATCCCGATCTCAACGCTGAGCAGACCGACGAGAAGGCTCTCACTATTGTTTGCGACGAGAGCAAGGCCACCGTTGCTGGCTGGAGTGCTCTCAGCAAGTACATCATCGCCGGCCATGAGGATGGTAGCGTAAGCCGATACGATGCCAAGACCGGTGATCTCCTCGACAACGTTCCCGTCCATGAACTCAACCAGCCCATTGTCGATCTCCAGTGGTCTCCCGACCGTACCTACTTTATTACCGCATGCAAGGACAAGACCGCCAAGGTATGTCAGATCAGACTATCCCATATGACAAATGCTAATCTTTAAAGCTCATCTCTGCCCGCGATCTCGAGGTCCTCAAGACCTATACAGCCGACACACCCCTCAACAGTGCCACTATCACCCCCAAGAAGGAATTCGTCATCCTCGGTGGTGGTCAGGCCGCTATGGATGTTACCCGAACTTCTGCCCGTCAGGGTAAGTTCGAGGCTCGTTTCTATCACAAAATCTTCGAGGACGAGATTGGTCGTGTGCGAGGTCACTTCGGTCCTCTGAACACTGTTGCTGCCGACCCTACAGGCAAGAGCTACGCCAGCGGCGGAGAGGACGGATACGTGCGAGTTCACCACTTCGACAAGGGCTACTTCGACTTCAACTACGAGGTTGAGAGGGAACGAATCAACCGAATGCAGTAGATGCGTTCTTTTCCTGTGTGCTTGCATAGTACGGCGTTTGGGGGACAAACAAATAAATGTTTTTGTTCAAATGGGGCAAAAAATAAACGGGAGCTGGACGTGATGGAAAAAGAATTGGGTGTGTGTAAGGGGAGATAAAGAGGTTGACAAATGGGCTCGTAATTCTTACCATCTCTCCAGGGTTTAAGGAAAGGTCGAAATGCACGATTGATCACGTTTCTACGACTTTGGATATCCTTATGACCATGCAGTCACGGACATCATGGTTGCTACTTCACAGTACGTCGAGTTGAAGATATCAAGCAGACAATCAGTCAGATGGTTCTTCTGCTCAAGTAACTTTCTTCATTGTACTATCAGCCATTCTCACGCCTGTATTCCCACATGTCGAGGCATCGTGTGATGCATTTTCTGGCCCCTGGTACAAACAACCATGCTAGATTAAGCAAATACGTACACATTGGCTTCTCTTATAAGTCCTTAAAGCAACCAAACGCCAAAAAAGTCTATCCCTTTGCCCACCCAGCATACTAAAGGCAATTCCATATTCCCTCACTTCTTTTTACCCTTCTTGCCCTTGGCAGAACCTCCTGCGGATACGGTAGAGGCAACACTAGATGCTCTTGATGGAGTGGCGGAGCTATTCTTGCTAGACTTAACGGACTTGACATTATCGAGTGCCTTGTTCTGTAGAATATGTTAGTCATAGACAATGTACAGGATTAGCTATTGACTCACCTTGACGCCGTTTTTGGCCTTCTTCTTTGCTGGTGCCATACCAAGAATGCTATCTTCGTCATTCTCATCGTCAGGCTCTCGCTTGGATTTTCCATTCACTCCGTTTGAGCCACGAGCAGGGACGTCTTCGAACTCTTTAACAATAGTAGTGATCAAAGTAGTGCATCGACGAGACAGCTCAATTGGTGTTCGACTGAGAAAGAACCAGTCAAATCGGAACAGAGGTGACTCTCTAATGTCGTCTCGCATCTTTTCGTAAAGACCTTCCGAATCAATGCCATATCGATCAAGTAGAACCAAAAGGAATCGGTCCTCTTCTTCAGTGTAAACCTTCTTGTTGGTAGTCGACACAGAATAGTTGATCTTGAGCTGCTGCAGGGGGACTCGATACTGTTGCATCTTCTTTCTCAGAAGCTTTTGGTGGTGGCCAATACGGCGAGTCCGCTCCTCGCCATCTTCGATAGTCTTGATGTATTTGGGGTAGTCGGCGATCTCGGTATAGCGTTGCCAAAAGACCTTTGCATAAGCCTTGATTTCTGGGGCCGACTTGCTGTCAATCTCGTGAGAGATGCCTTCGTAGTCAGTTCGTCCGTATTTGCCTGATCCGTTGACAAATTGCTGAAAGTCCCGTTTGTTCCAGTCTCCGAAACCTTGTAGCGATAACTTCTCTTTTTCCTCCCTCTCTTCCTCTGTCAAAGGTGTAGCATTGTCGATCTCCTGCTGGTCGAGGGCTCTTTCGGCCTCTCGCTCTTCGAGATTTTCTTCGTCACCGTCAGGTAGAGGGACCTTATACCCGATTTCCTTCCGATAATAAGCAGTCTCCCTATCTTGGAGATCTCGCAGGCGTGGGGGGTAAAATTGGTAGTCATGAACAGGAACTTGCTTTGGTGCTCGGGGTGCCTTTGGCTTAGCATCGGCCTTGGGGTTGGGATACATAGTTTGTCGGAAGTACTTATCCATCGAGTATGACTGTTCCTTTCGCTCTCGCTTGGCCGGGTTGATCCAGGTCATGTTGATATTCTTCTTCGTGTTGGCGAAGTTCTCGCCATTCCACTCGTAAGCAGACTCTGAGGTGAACTTTTGGAGATCATCGATTCCCAGCTTCTCATATTTTGCGTTCAGCTCCTTTGTTCGGTTCTCGCCCTTTGCAAGGATCTCGTCGATATCGTCATCACCAACTTCGCCGTCCTTGGAGGCCATATTGCCGGTAGGTCCCTTAGACTGAAAGACCTTCTCAGCACCGTGCTGGATCATGGAAAGAAGTTCATCCTTGTTGGCTGCAGCTTTAGCGGCTTGTTGGGCACGGCCTTGTTGGATAACCAGTTGGTCTAGTCGTAGCTTCTGGGCAGCTCTCTCCAAAACCTTTTCTTCGATGGCGTTATCTGTGACAAATCTGTATACAACAACCTGCTTAGTCTGACCAATACGATGGGCTCGATCCATGGCCTGAAGATCAGCTTGAGGGTTCCAATCACTGTCATAGAGAATAACAATGTCGGCAGTCGTCAAGTTAATGCCCAGACCACCGGCACGCGTTGTAAGGAGGAAGACAAATTTCTCCGAACCAGGTTTGTTGTATTCGTCAATGGCAGCAATTCGATCTTCATGTGCTGTGCCACCATCGATTCGACAATATTTGTACTCTCGGAAGACACAATAGTCTTCGAGAATATCCAATAATCGGCTCATTTGAGAGAAGATGAGAACGCGGCTTCCCTGCTTCTGGAGCCGCTTGAGAAGCTTGTCAAGGACTGCCATCTTGCCAGCGTTGTAAATCAAATGCTCATCGGTTGTGTAAGGAGGTCCTGGCTCGGCGCCTTCGAACAGATAGGGGTGGTTACAGCATTTTCGAAGCTGCATCACGATATTGAGGAGTCGTGTCTTTGACTCTCGTTTGCCACCGGCGCCGTTGACAGCATCAATATCTTTCTCCAGAATCTTCTGGTACCATTTAATCTGCATCTCCGACATGCCAAGATAAACATTGACCTCTTTCTTGGGCAACAGACTCTTCTCCACGTCGCTCTTCACGCGGCGCAGTAAGAAGGGGCGGAGGACTCTGTGTAGTTGTTGTACGACCGTGTCTTGATCACGGTCTTGACCAGAGAACCACTGATCAAATGCTTCAGAGTCGCCAAAAACATCGGGAAGCAAGAAATTCAGAAGAGCCCAGAGTTCGTGCAAGTTGTTTTGTAACGGTGTGCCCGTAATAAGTAATCGGTTTCTGGAGGAGAACAATCGGATAACCTGTGACAGTGATGACTCTTCGTTCTTGATACGATGCGCCTGGATAATTGTTAGCTGATGAAAGTCCCGATTGTTCTAAAATCACATACTTCGTCGATGATGATGTATTCCCAAGCAAATTTCTTCAAATGCGCTTTCTCTCGAAGCACCATTTCGTAGCTGGTAATGCAAACATCAAACTTCTCGTCAACAAGTCGATCGTTGATAAGGGTCTGTCGTTCATCTTTGGCACCCTGAAGCACCAAAACATCGACCTCGGGTGTCCATTTGGCAAACTCTCGCTTCCAGTTATCGAGCGTGGACTTGGGCACAATGACCAGGTGTGGTCCAGTAATGTCAAGGATGTGTCGCAGATAGCCAAGAAATGAAATAGTTTGCAGGGTCTTTCCAAGACCCATTTCATCGGCAAGAATACCAGAAATACCATTCTCGTGCAGGGAAATCAGCCAATTGAGACCGGCAACCTGGTAGTCTCGCATGGTGCCATGGATGAACGGAGGGGATTCTCGGAAGACCGTCTCAGCGGAGCCGCCGTGCTTCTCATCTTTCAAGAGTTCGGCGTCTTCTTCAGCTTCGGTACGTCGACGTCGCTCGCTCGTGGCGCCCCCTTGCCTTCCGGCACCCTTCTTGCCCCGCGCAGATTCGGCATTCTGTCGATCGATTTCGGTCATGATATCACGAATCTTGGGGTCGGGGTTTGTTTCGATGAAATGGCGGAAGAGATCGGTCAGGCCGAGGAGGTATCGAAATCGGCGAATGGTGTCATCTTCCTAGAGGATCGATTAGATCGTTTCGTACCATAGCCTTCTCTTGGAGTGTGACATACCTTGGATTCGCCCAGACGATCGTGCTTCTTTCCAAAAATGCTACGACGAAGTTGATTGACTTCTGTGCGGCGCCTACGACCATCCCCAGTAGACTCTCCAGCGACGCTGCTAGCAGTAGTGCTAGGGTTCTCGGTATCAGTGTAGTCGGGAGTCTCGTCAACTTCCTTAACAACCCATCAGCACAAGCTCTCACCCACAAACGAACAAAGTTTTGTGAACATGGCAACTCACCATCTCTTCTTCTTGTCGATGCTCTTGCGCGTCAGACATAGACGCGTCAGTATCGACAGCTTTGGCTCGAGAGCGAGGCGCCATTGCGAGTCGAGTTTAGGATAAACCTCTTTACGCGACTGGCGTCCAGAAGACGCGTTTCGATAGCTTGCAATGTGAAGCACAAGTCAATGCAAGTAGTCTGTTGGCTCTTGTAGCGTACTTTGTGTATATTTTGAGGGATATGTGGTGTATTCAACACAGCCACGTCGCTTGAAGGATTGGAAAAGAAAGTGTGAATGCTGTTGCGAAGGTGTTGGCGGGTATAATCTAAACGGTCACCTCGAAGGGGGCCAATCTGGGCTAGCGGCGTGCATAGACCCTTGTAAATGACATTGGGCCCCACGATGCTGCAAGGGAAGAAAAGATATTCCGATGGTTCTTAACGACGTCACCTTGTCTTACTGATCTTGTGTGAGGAAGTCACTGTAAATCCGAAAACACCCAGGTTAAATATTCTAAGCTAATCTTATCCTATATGCTCGTACAAGTACGCGATCGAAAGAGATTCTGGTGAGTTGTTGAAAGGCAATTCTGATAGTTGCATCAAGTCACGTGGCTGAAATACCCCCACATCTACAGGTACCGACCCCTCGGTTAGTGCCGTCCATCAGGCTCTGCCCATGCTCCGTTGGAGTGGATGACCTGGGCAAACGCTTCGTGACCCCAACCTTTACCTTGCCCAACTGTCTTTGAGATCATAGGTAGCTCTTCAGGACCAACATACCCAGCTTGTCTGACTCTGGTGTACCGCAAATACATAGCATTTTCTCTCCGGTCTAGGAGCCTCTTCTGATACCAATACTACTTCCCTCTGACTATCAAGTGAGGCGATTTCCCCCTTGACGTTTTCAAACATATCTGACTCTTCGTTTCCAGTTTTCCACATCTCTTTGTCGCTTAATCACGATGGAGCCTATGAGGGGCGTCTCTGGTAGCATGGGCAAGCAACCTGCTCAACAAGAAAACCCTGAACAACTCCTCGATGTCTTCAAGGCAGCTGCCCTGTCGGTGACCAAGCTCTACAAGATCTCGGCTGCAGGACAGTCAAAGGCACGTGCCGATGGATATCAGGATTGCCTCGATGACCTCTTGCAATTCTTGGATAAAGAGGGCATGGGTCTGGGTGATGGAGAAGGGTGGAGGATCCGGAGATGGGCAACAGAAAGACTCGATGGGCGTGAAAGCAGCTCTCTGAACACGGAGAGTGAGGACGAGGTCGACAAAGCAGAAACGGCCTCATCACCTGAACTGACTCGAACGACTATCCCTCCTCATCCGGCGAACCAAGTGCGAACCGACTCCGCACCACCGAGTATCCCTCCTGTTGCCGAACAGCCTACGCCGATAGTCGTCCCGTCTCAAGACAACTTCACCTTCCAGTCGTCACACCCGTACCCGAATATCGCTACTCTGGACCTGTCTGACTCAAGACCCCACGATGACGTGCCTGCTCCCACACGACCAACGAAATCTAGGCTTGCGGGTGGTCCGAGTCGATCATGCCCGAGAGGTCCGGGACATTTGGTACAGCGGGCTGGTAGCAAGCGCAAGTTGAACTTTGAGGAAATATTCGATCTCGGCAGTCTAAGTGGAAAGGATCCTTTCGAAAAGGGAGGGAAGCGTGGCCGACATGCTTGATTATCCAGCGAGATCATCACGTTTCCTTATCTCTACACACAACATGAAGCATATTTGTCTCGGAGCACTGGGTACTAGATGGATGGGATGGAACGAGGCATGTTTACAGACGGACGCATTGACTAGCAAAGAGCATGGGCGGCGTTTGGAGGACGTAACGATTGCATTTGGGGGTGTCTGGTTTTCATTTTGTGTCTGGCGATTGCCACATTTTCCATAACACGATAAATTTGATGATGATGATTCTCTAGCTATTCTTTCTGAACCAACGAAACTTCTTGTATGGTTGTATGTGACTGGTCATTCTAGCAAGGTACATGGGAAAGCCCTATAACTTCCTAGGTCGAAGGACTCGATAATAGAGAAACAGCCAGATTGCTTCATACCTACTAACCTAATCACATGTAGAATCCTAAGGTCTGTCATTTGCTCTCACGGCTCCAACTTGTCGGGTTATCTTCGGTCCGAGACTTACCAAAGGAACACCAGAGCTTAGCTTTGGACTGACTTGCAGGGAACTTTCATGCAGCCCGAGGACTCGAATGCGCTAGATGAAAGGTACAGTTGGTAGCTGCGTACCCTGGCCTTGACCTCATTAATCGTGCATTTTTGTCGTTCGCGAACTTTTGAACCTCTTCGCGCTTTTCTTTTTTTATACCTTTTTTGTTACTTCTCTTCTTCCACTTGCATCGCGAAAGGTTTGTTCCACAAAGGTAAATATTTTTTCTTCTTTTTCCTGGCATTCACAGTTGCATTATTTTGCCCCTTCATACAATGATGTCAAGGCTGTGTGTTGAACGATTGCGCATTGTGCATTCTCTCCTCTCAACAGCCATCCAGCCTTTTACTGACACTGATTCACGTATAAGTATCGCGCGCGAAAGACACTACTAGCTTTCCTTCAAACTAGTCAACATGTCGGATTCTGGCAAGCAAGACGAGAAGCCCACGGGCGAGCACGAGATCGATCATGACCGCGAGCACGATAATGAACATGAGCAAGGAACTGAGATGTCAGGGGCTGAGGAGGTGTGTTAGGCGCGCAAAGAGGTGGATTTAAGAAGGAAACTGACGCCACACCCTTAGGAAGAAATCACTGCCATGAAGCGCCGCGTGGCAGAGATGGAAGAGGAGGCCAAGAAGCTTCGCGAGATGCAAGCAACTCTGGAGCAGCAATCTGCGGACCTTGCGGATGACAAGGAATCCATCGATGCACGCAGTATCTTTGTTGGAAATGTCGATTATTCAGCCTCGCCTGAAGATATCCAGAGTCACTTCCAGAGCTGCGGCTCCATCAACCGAGTGACCATTCTTCTTGACAAGTTCACAGGTCAACCGAAGGGGTATGTTGGCACGCGGGAGCTTTTTGAGCATTGCTAACATGTCTCTCTGTAGCTACGCCTACGTCGAGTTCACCGAGCCGAGCTTGGTCGCCCAGGCTCTTGTCCTCAACGAGAGTGTCTTCAAGGGCCGCAACATTAAGGTGACCCCCAAGCGCACCAATGTCCCTGGCATGAGCCGTGGACGTGGTCGCGGTGGGTTCCGCGGTGGCCGAGGCTTTCATGGCCGAGGCAGCTTCCCTCGCGGTGGTGGTTATCGTGGTGGCTACCGTGGTCGCGGACGAGGTTTCGCCCCCTACTAGGAGCAGGGAGGCACTTTGCCTATGGGACATGGTCAACGATCTGAGCAACCTAGGCCTTTCGAGATCGAAGTTGAGGAATCTCACGGGCTTGAAAGCAACCCCTACATGCATGGATATGTTGGCCTATGATGGAACAGTTTCTATCCTTTTTTTTTTCCTTGAATTTAGGGTTATGATATAAGGAGAAGGGTGTTTTACTAGCAGAGGAGGAACAGTGTAATACTATCGATTATCCGGGAACAGGAAATCACACAGATAGCCAAGAACACCGAGGGAAGGGATAGGAGTTCCGGTCTTGACGTTTCTTTCGTCTTAGCAAATCACAGTAATCCGTCAATGTCTGTTCCTATCTTTAACTCAGTGCGAACTTCACCTGAAATGATCCTGAGCGAAAACGCAATTATATCGGCTATTTCAAGTATAACTGGGTCAGGGTGCCGATTCTAAGCAGATTCGATTATGTAGGGCTGTAAGAGGCTTAGATTAGTGACATGTTGCCACGCGTTCCTCCTGGAGCTTCATATGCGTGTGAGGCCGCCCGTGTAGTACCTCTCCCCCCCCCCCACATCAGTTCGTGCCAAGGCTTGGGTATTTGGCGGGAATGACTGTGATTGCAATGAGACAAATCTAGTGTCAGGGTGCATAATATGGAAAGATCTGACATCACTGAAGATCGCAAACTAAATAAGCTAATGCGTCGGGCAATCCACACGAGATTATATACAGTTTACCCTAGAGCTCGAGCTCTCTTAACGCAAAAAAGTTCCTAGCCAAGTAGTCACACCATCTTGTAGTGCAACAGGCGTTTTCTTTGATATGTGGTTAATTCAGTTTTTAATAAGGCTTCTTCTTAAGTTTGATATTCTTGCTCAGCCACTGAACAGCCCAATACATTGTACACCCATACCATCAATAATACGTATTGCAAATGTGTCACTCCTCGCGCAATGTACTATAATTAAATGTTTGCCATGACATGGCTAGGACATGAGTCGTCATTCTCGACGACTCCAGATTACATATGCTGTTCATGATGTGTGTTGTCAACGCAACCAACAAGGATATCATTGACGTTTTGCCAGTGGCTCAGCAGTTGCCAGTCACAGAGGTGCAAGTACTGTAAACACCTTAATCAAGTCATGTAACTACGAAGTTACGGCTGAAGGGTAAGTTTGAACGTAGAAAAGGGAGATTTACAAAGGCACACAACACATCGGATCCTGTGGCACATGTGTGTATGGAGCATGTTTCAAACTGTGTCCTGATAAATGCAGACTTTTGATTCCCATGTTGGCCAGTCTTTAAGCACAAGCATCAACCTCAGCGACCTAGCTGCAAGGTATCACAACCCTGCTTAAGCGCCCGATGTTGACTAGATGCCTGACGAAAGCTGTGCCGGTAAGCCGTACGCCGCAATTAGGCTCAGAACATCCGCTCACAAACCATTACAGAGATTAGGTATGATTCCATAGGGGCACTGTCGCTTTGTTTACTGCCGAGGTTGTACGAAATACGTCGTAAAGCGCAGCCGTGGATTCCGCAACCCAGGAAGGCAGATGTCATAAGCATTATTTGACAATTTCTCAGCCAAAGTGGCAACAAAATACTGGAGCTCTTGAACATCTTTGAAATCATTGCTCAGCCTAGCAGTTAACCAGAACGTGCGAGAGCTCAAGATTTAGGCAACACAGAGGACCGGGTAGATTAGTACTTTCGATTAAAGTACACAAGTCGATTCTGGAACCTTCATCTTTAATCGCGGGTTTCATAGGTAATGTTTAAAGGAGCGGATGCAAAAGGACCTCTTGGTTACCTACCAGCCACTAATATAAGGTAATATCGTGTCGTCTAGTCATCTGTAGGCCTCCATTGTTGCCCACTAAAAGGCCCGGATACAGAATACAGGGTTGATTATAGAGCACGGGCTAGCCAAGGATGAAAGAAAACATAGACTTGATTCTAAGAGAAAAAAGTATATGTGTAAGCGTAGTCGAAGCTTATGAGGGCTTTTGATGAGTTAATTTTGGCACCCTATCTTGAGGATGGATGCTTTCTTGCCCTCTGATCTTGGTAATATAGCCACTTGGTGAGCTGCCTTTTGTTGCCTGGTGAAGTGTCTGATAAAGTGCTGGATTTAAGTATGGCCGCAGTATATACTGTACACTTGCATGAACTTTGAGGAGCACAACTACCGCGTTATAAAACTCATTGCACGTAGGAGCTATACAACAAGTTGCCAGGACTAACTATCAGAAGAGTACCCCCACTGACTGCACCCCAGCCCATGAAACCGTACTCGAGTTACAAGGCTCCAAGGTTATTCAGGCCAGGTCGGGTCGATTGATTATCCTTCTAGCATCATCAACGATCAACGCTAACCACGAGACAGAGAGTATTGGGACAGAACCCACACAAAACAGTTCGTGGCGATCAACTCCATCCACGAGCTTCTCTGTCGCCATTTACCGTTGCTAATTCATACGAATATTACCAGCTCAATTACAGCAACGTGGTTTGTCTTGCTGCGCTTCTCTCAGCAGCCTCAGGATCGCTACTCCTACCCTGGATCTTCCCGTTCAGGCCGCTATCATTCTCGCTCTGGAAGCGGGGAGTCCGTGTCTTGGCCTTAGCCTCTCAGTCTTGGGTCTTTTGGGCCGCCCGTGCACAGCCTCAACCTCCCCCCATTGCCCCAAACCAAGCGTCGTCAACTTTCTTCAGTGAACCCTTCAACCTCCACTGATCACGCTCCGCGAACGCCTTCCACGACAAGGCTTCATTGCATTTGTCTGGCTCCGAACTTATCCCTACTTTTCACCTCGGAAATATCGATTATTATCATTGTCGTCGCTGTGACTTAGTCCCTCGCTGCGCAGCGCAAGAGGTGACACCATGACCAGTCGCACCGATTCTAAGTAAGTTCATTCCCAGCCTTTCGCCCATCGCATCGCGTCCAGCTTCACCTTCAACTTGACATTTACCCATCTCCCTCTTCACTGCTACTACAGTGACCGTGCTAATGTTCCTTGTAGCAGGCCCAACCTTCGGGTTACCAGTGAGTAACAGCTAATCAACCTGCCCCACCGTTCGACTTGACATATTGACATCATCCAAGTTATCGCCGCCGATGGCCTATACAAGAGGGATGTTTTCCGTACGTAGTAGAATCCGAAACTTCGCTCGGCCTATCCGCTAACTTGAATCAGGCTTTCCTGACCCTTTCGCTGTCGCGACCATCAATGGGGAGCAAACCAAAACGACGACTGTCAGCAAAAGAACTCTAAACCCATACTGGAACGAGAGCTTTGACTTGTAATGTACCCCGCCGCTTTAGACAAAGAATTTAACCAACTCGAGATTATCAGTCGTACCAATGAAGATGGCATTCTTGCAGTCCAAGTTTTCGACCAAAAGAAGTTTAAGAAGAAGGACCAGGGTTTCCTAGGCGTCATAAACATTCGCGTTGGAGATGTCATCCCTGAGCTCAGCCCAGATGCCGATGGTCAGTTTACTCGATCCCACAACAGAAAACGTGAAGGAGCTTTCTGACATGCGCTTCAGACCAGATGCTTACACGAGACCTCAAAAAATCAACCGATAACCTCGTCGTCCACGGCAAACTTATTATTAACCTGTCCTGCAATCTCAGTGCACCAGCCCGCGGTGGCCAGGCATCGACCGCACGACCATCTCTCGGCACCGGTCCTTCAAACGCTTCGAACCTCTCCGCCCCTCCACCAGAAAACCGACCAGGATCTTCACTGTCTGGACCAAATGGCGCGGGTGGCTCACAAGTCAACTTGGCCCATCGTCCATCCAGCATCAACTCTGTTGGTGGTGCCAGCGCTCCAGGACCGAATGCTTCCGGACAAACTCGACAAAGCAATCAACTCAGCCCATTCGAGGATGCCCAGGGGCGACTGCCAGCTGGCTGGGAGCGCCGAGAAGACAATCTCGGCCGTACCTACTACGTCGATCACAACACCCGCACAACGAGCTGGAATCGACCCACTGCTTCTGGCGCCCAAGAACAACGAAACGACCGAGAAGCAGCTACCCAGGTTGAGCGTCAGAGACACCAGAACCGCACTTTGCCCGAAGAACGAACCGGCTCCAATTCACCGACGCTGCACGCCCAACAGCCCCAGCCATCAGCATCACCAGCTACTAATGGTGGCGCAGTGATGCATACTGGAGCGACGAGCCCTGGTACGGGAGAACTCCCGCCTGGCTGGGAGCAACGGTGGACCCCAGAAGGTCGACCATACTTTGTTGATCACAATACAAGAACAACGACCTGGGTAGATCCACGTCGCCAACAATACATCCGCATGTATGGCGGTCAGAATAATGCAAACGGCCAGATTCAGCAGCAACCCGTATCACAACTTGGTCCTCTGCCTAGTGGCTGGGAGATGCGCTTGACAAACACTGCTCGAGTCTACTTTGTTGATCATAACACCAAGACTACCACTTGGGACGATCCTCGACTACCATCGTCTCTCGACCAAAATGTTCCTCAGTACAAGCGAGACTTCAGACGGAAGCTCATCTACTTCCGCTCACAGCCAGCCATGCGAATTCTCAGTGGACAATGCCACATCAAGGTGCGACGATCTCACATCTTCGAAGACTCCTTTGCCGAGATCACACGCCAGTCCGCAACGGATTTGAAGAAGCGACTTATGATCAAGTTCGATGGCGAGGATGGTTTGGATTACGGTGGTCTCTCTCGAGAATTCTTTTTCCTTCTCTCCCACGAAATGTTCAACCCCTTCTATTGCCTATTCGAATACTCCGCCCACGATAATTACACCCTTCAGATCAACCCACATTCCGGCATCAACCCGGAGCATCTCAACTATTTCAAGTTCATCGGCCGTGTTGTCGGCTTGGCTATCTTCCACAGGCGATTTTTGGACGCCTTCTTTATTGGCGCTTTGTACAAGATGATGCTTGGCAAGGCGGTGGCTTTGGCCGATATGGAGGGTGTGGATGCTGATTTCCACCGATCATTGCAGTGGATGCTGGATAACGATATATCAGGCGGAATTCTTGAGCAAACTTTCTCGACTGAAGATGAGAGATTCGGAGTGATGACTACTGAGGATCTCATCCCTGATGGTCGCAATATTGATGTCACCAATGAGAACAAGAAGGAATACGTGGATCTCATGGTCAAGTGGCGCATCGAGAAACGTATCGCCGAGCAGTTCCAGGCTTTCAAGGAAGGGTTCCAAGAGCTTATCCCTCAGGATCTTATTAATGTCTTTGATGAGCGCGAGCTGGAGCTTTTGATTGGAGGTATTGCCGAAATTGATGTCGATGACTGGAAGAAGCACACCGATTACCGAGGATATACCGAATCCGACGAGGTCGTGCAGAACTTCTGGGCAACAGTACGCTCGTGGGATGGCGAGCAGAAGTCCCGTTTACTACAATTTACTACAGGCACTTCTCGAATCCCAGTCAATGGCTTCAAGGATCTCCAAGGTAGCGACGGCCCACGACGATTTACAATTGAGAAGGCGGGAGAAATCACAAATCTGCCAAAGGCGCACACATGGTAAGTTGATTATGACAATTTACTCTGAGAACAAATCACTAATTCATCAACAGTTTCAATCGACTTGACCTGCCTCCTTACAAGAGTCTAGAAATGCTTCAGCAAAAGCTTACCATCGCGGTTGAGGAAACTATGGGCTTTGGCCAAGAGTAGACGATAACGACATTACTTTCAGCAGGGACACTGAACTGGAAAGGGCTAAACTGCACTTGGTTGTACTGCTGTGTAGTTTTCGCGAGATAGCGACTTCTTTTGTCTACACCCCATAGGGAACTCCCTCGCTAACATACACGAACTTTTGGGTATTTGCTTCAGTCCCAAGAGTGGACAGACCTGGGTTGTTTGGCGCTGGTGGGATTAATTTGACTTCAACATGCGATGCAACAACTGCTTCTCCCTGTCAGCCCAGTAAATAGACGATTTAACAGAACTCGAGTGTTGCCGTTATCACAGACACACCTTGTGATCTGTTTCGTAAGGAAGCATTGGTAGGCATTGTGGAATTATCGGGCATACACCGGGATAGACGAATCCTTGGATTGATGATGCTTAACAGACGAAGAAAAAAAAAGAAACTGTATTTAGCTATGTATTGCGTGTGACGTCGGTAGTAGCACCGAAGCCAGCATGGATGGGCTGGAAGTTTAAGAAGGACAAGGTTATAGCGCTTCATTTCAACTATTTATCACATATATCACTTCACTTCCTACCTAGCTACCTTATTTTCTGAACGTATTAGCCTTGGCTGTCTTATGACCAATCTTGAACACCTTTGCATATTGGGCAGAGCCTATCTATGCCAGTATACATTACGAAAACGAATGCACACATAATGACTCAATAGACCAATTTTGGGCTTATTTGGTTTCTAATTATTGCAGTGCCCTCGCAAGCCCGACCACCACCCCCTATTTGGGCCTCTTATATCAGCCGAACCTGGCTGCATCTTGACGAACAAAAGCATTGGAAAGCCGCCCAATGAAACCAAAATCCTGGGGAAAAAAGGAAAAACAAATTATATGCGGAATGAACAACCGTTCCGCATTATTATACATGCTTCACACCATCCTCTCCTTCCCATCACTTCGCCGGAATTCTGACGGCGTTCCAAAGTCTTCCAACCCCTCCTTGCTACTGGCAAAATCCGATGGGGAGTCTTTATCGTGAGTAAGGGTGAAAGCCGCGGTTTCCACCTCGTCCTCCACCACGATAATTAGCTCCAGGTTTACCAGCGTTTTTGGGCCCCGTAGGCGCATTGGCGGGTGGTGCATGTTGCGGGTCAGAGTTCGCACTGGCACTGCCAGCACGGTTAAAGCCACCTGAGCCTTGGTTGGAGTTTGGCTGAGGAACATCGTCATACATGCCCTCCCATGAAGTAGGGGCTCCGCCTCCTCCACCCATACCATAACCTCCATGTCCTCCATGACCGCCGTAGCCTCCACGGCCTCCACGACGACCTCCTTGAGCTTGTTGGTATTGATTATAGTTGTTGTTGTTGTCGTATCCTCCTCGACCACCGCCGCCGCTGGCAGAGGCAGTGGGACTAGCACTGCCAGAAGCAGCATCTTGACCACCTTGCTGGCCTTGCTGTTGCATCATCTGTTGCTGCATTTGTTGCATCTGCTGCATCATCTGCGGGTTCATGTTCTGCATCATGTTCTGAGCATTGGCACCGCCGCCTCCTCGACCCATCATCTGTTGTTGCATCTGCTGCATCTGCATCATGTTCTGCCACATGGCTGGGTTCATGGGCATTCCTCGGCTCATGGCCATTTGTGACTGCATCATAGCGAAGTACTGTTGCATACGTTGAAAGTATTGGGCCATGACTTGGGGTGTCATGCCGTTGTTGCCCATCTGTTGGCCCATGGAGCCCTGGCTTGACTGGTCGCCGTCCTTTCTGAACTTGCCGCGTCGGGATGCCTCTTCTTCTTCTCGAAGGTTACCCCTAGGCTGGGCCTTCTTGACCTCGATGGGTTTTCCATGAATTTCTAGTGGCACGTTGATACAGGCATCAACGCCGGCTTCATTTTCAAACGTTACAAACCCAAATCCTCGTGGACGACCGGTATCTTTGTCCATCATAAGAGTCGCATCTACAACGCGGCCAAACTGTGCAAAGTATTCCTTGAATTCTTGATCGGTGGTTTCCTGGCTGACACCTCCAACGAAGATCTTACTAGTCTTCTCTTGTTCGTCTCGGGGAATGGCACGTTTGGGGTCGATCTGCAACGCAATTAGAGTGGTGAGTTTGACCATGTGTCAAGATATAAGACTTACGATCTTGCCGTCAAGGAAATGCTCCTTGACCATGACGATATTGACTGTCTTGGCGTCCTTAAAAGTCAGAAAACCAAATCCTCGCGACCGGCCGGTACTGCTGTCTCTCATGACTGTGCATTCAACGACTTCACCAAACTGTGAGAAGTAATCCCGCAATGATTCTACCAGCAATCGTTAGTACAAGTTTGGAGAGCTGCATGTGTTTGTCACTCACGATCGGTGGTTTCCCAGTTGAGACCGCCAATGAACATTTTACTATACAAACATGTCAGTATACTTGTCATTTTAGAGTTGTTTATGCATTCTCAATATCAAGGCTGCTAAGCACGGGTCTCCTAGGCTTGATAGAACAATAGGACCCAGGTTGATGGCGAAGTGGCTTGCTTAGAAAGGGCTGCGAGTTTGTGAATAATCAATAGTTTGCTGAAACCTTAACCCTGGCTTAGAGAAAAGAGCCGACAATCGAGACTTGAATGCCTGGTACAGCAGAAAAACAGATGGCTGCGGTTTGGTGATTGCAATGTGATGAAGGAGTTTGTATCCTTGAAAAAAATGGGTCGTGCAGGGCAATATGGGTGCATGCAGAGACGGGTACCGCCCAGCAGGAGGTCGATTGATCTGAAAGTTCCCATTTCTTCGGCTTGCTTGATGTTGGCGGCAATTTCTGTAAGATCCCTGCGTGTGGATGCATCAAGGCCAACATAACAAGGACCATGGTTGACAAACGTTGACCAAACGGCCATGACAGTCGAAAGTATGGCGCAGACATTGGAATGAGAGATGCCAGATCAGCTTGGTCGAATAAAATTTCGTCTTGTGCTATCGTCTTGACTGTACTCTCTGTCTCTGTCTCATGCTAGGTACTGGCCTCGAGCGCTATTCGCTGCGAATCTCGCTATAGCACTCGAGAGTGTTTACCACTCCCGTCGGTTCAATAAGGTCTCTGCGACTGAGGGCTATGGAAGACTCAAGTAGTAGTGTCTTTCGTCTGGACTAGTGCCGAATGATTCATCCTGGGATGTCCACAGGACGTATCCCAGTACCGATTGTGACAACCTCCTCTTCCTCTCATAGCCCATAGACAATAGCAGCGGACTAGCCTCAACTGGTTATATCTCTTGATCCACATATCCTCTTGAATGAGTAAGGGTAACTCTTCCAATTTGAATCTTTGCCGTTTGATGTCTCCGATAGCAAAACCTCTTTTTCTTAATTTGACCACGACCCTCTCTAGCCAAGCCAACTTCCGAAACGTATGCAAATGCTAAACCGATGGCCACTACTACGTGGCAACGTGGCAGTTGCCATGAGGATTCAGGCTTGTAAACACGCAAGGCGAACCGTGATATTCTCGCAAGAGCGAATTCAAGAAATGTAATCACAATGCAGAAACAGTGTAGACTTACCCATCTTCTTTGGCACTCGCCTTGTGTACAGTTCCGTATGGAGGTGTTGGAGCATCGTCATGCATATCAGCCTGGCCTGTGTGACCGGATCCGCCGTATCCTCCTCCTCCTCCTCCACCGAGATTGAAGTCGACATCATCATCGTCGTCATCTTGATCTTGAGTCATGTGTTCATCACCTCCAGTTTCTTGATGTTGTTGCATCCCGTTATGGTCATCATTGTCGTTGTTGTGAATGTTAGTAGGAGGGTGAACTTCTGGGGCAGGGGGGGCTGCTGCAGCGGGAGCAGACGCTGGCTTTGCGGCATCGTTGTCATCGTAGCTGTCTAAGAGTCAGTATCCCAGGTAGACGCACATAGTGTTTATGCTCGCGGCTTATATTGCGACGGATACTTACAGGTCGGCGAAGAGATCATCCTCGAAGTTCTCGGGCTCAGTCATGGCGACGGTTGAGGTTTGGCGCGTGTTCGTGATAAGAAGTCCGAAAGCTGAGGGAGCGCGAAAGAAGCGAACGACGGGTTTCGCGCACTCGACACGAAAAAGCTGTGGTGGGTGAGCAGGGGCAGGTGAGAAGAGATGCGCAATTGATATTGAGAACTAAGTCGAACCAAGAGTCAAAGAAAAGGAAGAGGAGGCGACTGAACCATGAGTAAAGAAAGGTGCTGGGTTATCGAGCCGCGGAGCCAGAGCCTAACTGACTATACTGACTAAGCCAAAATGGGCCAATCAGAAAGCAGCACCACTAGTTACCAACAAGCAAGAAACCGAGTCTCGGGTTCTTTTCAAAATCCAAATGCCAATATCGCTGGGACTTGGAAGATAAAGAACTTGAAGATGATATTCAAAATCGACCTCTTGCCTACCATTTCAGAGCATTCTGCCTTTACAATTTCATGCTTCTCCGTCACAACCCCTATATTCCCCTGTACATTCTCTCCCAGCTCCATTGTCAAGAAGCCTGCCTTGTCTTTGGGAATGCATTACATAGAAAGGTAGGTTTTGTTAATCTGGCTCGAACCGCATGCGCTCGTTGGTGAATTGCTCTGTGCTGTATTCGTACTCCGTACCTAGACTCGTACCGCCTGTTGCGAGAATCCGCCCCGTGGCCGGGCAGCTGAGCCCAGGCCACAGGGTTAAGGCACAGTCCTCAACTAGCAGACACCCCCGCTATGAACCCGTCCGAACCCGCTATTTCCAAGCCATGGTAGTGCTGTTTGCGGGGTGATCTCGTGGTTGAGCCAGGGCAGCCTAATTAAGCCCGTTTCCATTATGTTTGAACGATCCATAGTAGAATAGGTCGACCAACCCAACCTACTGACTTTCTTGCACTTCACAACATCATTGCGTCGCGTTACATCGCAGCATGTGAAATACCTTCCAAGGCTCTTGTCCACGGCCTCTTTTCCTTATTCAGCGAATCATGTGGTCGTCATCTGGGAGCGGCAAGAAGCCTGCGCAATCTGTAAGTCATGACTATCAGCGTCGAAGCTCTCTGTACTCACGAGACTCGACGTAATGGTGCCCGCCTCTGCTAACAGCCCCACCGCCGCAGGAGATGGTCCAAGTCGGTACGTTCAGTGAGGAGTTGTGAGATGTCGAATGTTTGCTGATATAAGCTCGATTGCTTCGAGGCAGACCGATCAGAGTATGTATTCGCTGACATGGAGTTCCATACCCTCCAAGCTTGTGCGCTGAAGCTTATACAACTAGGTCCGTATCGCCATTCTGGAGACCGCCACCACGAGACAGCTCTACTCCAAAGAGAAACATCACGTCGCCCACAGGCCATGGCTCAGGTCTTGTTGTTGGCGCCTCATATTCGCATGCGGATATGCTCAAATTTGACTCTTTGTCCGTTGGCTTGACCTTGCTCAATGCTTAGTTGTTTGCTGATGTCAATTGCCAGAAACCTCTCCAACTCATCTCGACCACGAACACCTCCTTCTTCTTCTTCAGCTAAGATCCGGATTCAAGAAGCTTCTCCACCACCGAAGACCACGCCTGGAAAGAGTGGTTCACCTCCATACAAGAGCTATATCAACTTTCTCTCCAATACCAACGATGACTGGAAAGCAGACGAGGACGACATGATGGGCTACGAGGATGACGATGGGGATGACTTTGGCTTGCCAAGTTTGTCGAGTATGAAAAGGAGAACACGGCGCATTGCCACACAGAACAAGGCCGAATCAAGTACATTATCACCGACAACAGAGGGACCTCCCAATGCTCTCTCGGCGAGACGATACTCAAATAGTGCCGACATCGCAATAGAGCGACCCGCGCCCACATATCCCATGCCCAAAAAGAGTGAGGGGAAGATTCTCCGGCCTCAGTATAAAGAAATCTTAAAAGGTTTGCTGATCACACTTCAAAGCGCTGTCGCAGAAGTACTGACGATGACTATCAGACCCCGCCAACGCTCTGCATCTCATCAACTATCCCACGGTTCCTGCCAATGCCACCCCCAAGGAAGCCGATGCCATAAACTCCCGAATTACACGTATTAATAAGTTCAAGAAGCTGTTACAAGCTTCCACTATTTCACTGCCTGACTTGAGGTCACTCGCCTGGTCTGGCGTACCACAAGAGGTGCGCGCCATTACCTGGCAACTCCTCCTCAGCTATCTTCCTGCGAATAGTGAGCGCCGGGTCGCCACCTTAGAGAGGAAACGGAAGGAATACTTGGATGGTGTACGACAGGCATTTGAGAGAGGAGGAAACGCCGCGACCACTGCAGCCAACACAGCCCCAGCCGGCCGAACAAGGGGCCTGGACGAGGCCATCTGGCACCAAATCAGCATCGATGTACCCCGGACAAACCCGCATATTGAGCTGTACAGCTACGAAGCTACGCAGCGATCACTTGAGCGCATTCTGTATGTCTGGGCTGTACGACATCCTGCCAGTGGCTATGTGCAAGGTATCAACGACCTTGTAACGCCTTTTTGGCAGGTCTTTTTGGGGATTTATATTGGAGATCCTGATATCGAGTCTGGAATGGACCCAGGACAGCTCCCGAAGTCCGTGTTAGACGCTGTCGAGGCCGATTCCTTTTGGTGTCTGACAAAGCTTCTCGATGGCATCCAGGACCACTATATCGTGGCGCAACCAGGGATTCAACGCCAGGTTGCTGCTCTCCGTGATTTAACAGCACGTATAGACGGCAACCTGTCCAAGCATTTGGAAAAAGAAGGCATTGAATTCATACAGTTTAGTTTCCGTTGGATGAACTGTCTCTTGATGCGTGAGATCAGCGTCAAAAACACAGTTCGCATGTGGGACACTTATTTGGTTTGTCAACATCCATCTGCTGGTAACTCTCAAAAAACTAACTACTTGTCAGGCTGAAGAGCAAGGATTTTCCGAGTTCCATCTATATGTGTGTGCGGCCTTCCTTGTGAAATGGACGGATAAGCTCCTGAGCATGGACTTTCAGGAGATTATGATGTTCCTCCAATGCCTTCCCACTAAGGATTGGACGGAGAAGGACATCGAGCTACTCCTGAGTGAAGCTTTCATTTGGCAGTCCCTTTTCAAGGGTTCTGCCGCACACCTAAAAGGCCAACCGGCCCGCGAACCTGTTACCAACCTACAGCTGTGAAGAATCCCGTTGTCTTGTACAGGGTTAAATGATCATATGGGAGCGACTTTTGGAGTTGGTTCATAACGGGCGTGGCATGGAGTTGTAGCAATGAGGCATTGCTATAATATATTGGCATCGTAATGAGGATGGGAAACCATGATCGACATCTTCCTCTTGTATCTGGTTCCTGACTGTACAAACTCGGCAAAGCACGAGCCTTTGTGATAGGGTTTGGTATCATATTTATTATCTAGGGTGGATTAGCCCAACTTCCTACAGTCGAGAATTAAGAATTAGAGGACCCCTTCTATTCCATCTCGTCCTTATCTTTCATTCATCCAACGTCATTTGTTTTGGGGTATGCCTCAGTTACATGATTTTGCCGCCCAAGGTATAGAACGTTTTTTAGACAGTCAAGCGTCTTGAACGCCCTGTATGCCATCCACATTATCTCAGATATCCAGCCACTCATAGAGAAACAATCCAACTCCGGAACGCCAGGCCGTCAATATTAGTATATACGTGAGCACCTAAACCATCCAGTTTGGTGGTGGATCAGTGTGCTGTAAACATGTGCTGTCGAAACCCAACTCAGTTTACCGTATCGAATCCTTTCTGGGCTCTATCAAGTCTCTTATGAATCCAAGCCTCTCGCGGTCTTCATCGCAGACTCGAGCCCACTCAAGTAAGAGGCGCCAAGTGTACAGGCGCATGTCTTCGCGACGCAAGACTTGGCTGGCCCAGTCTCTTCCTCTCTCAGCAATAAATCGCGCGGCGGTATCGCCGCCGGCTTCTTCATCTGTAAAGAATTCGAGGATTGGGTAAAGGTCCTGAAAAGTGTTATCGAAGGGTACAAAGTGAACCCATGGAGTAAGACGGTCGTCATGCCATTCAGCATAGATGGTAGCCTTGAGAGGCATGCTCGAGGAACGTAAGAAGCCACGAAAACGGGCGCTGAATGAATTGCCGTCGGTATCAGGCAAAAATTTGTAGCGGTACTGCTCCTTCATGGTCATGTGCTTCAATTCGCGATAATAAGGAGCGACAGGATCACAGCCAACTTTTTCACATAGAAGACGTTTGAACCCGCAATCAGAGATCTGCATCAACCATTGACCAATAGATTTGGAGGCGCGATGGGTGCTGTTGTAATGGTCAGGAGTTGGCAGTTGAAATGTCTTGGGCTTGACACCCTGATGCTCAACACTGTCAACATATGAGCCATTAAGCATCTGGATAAGACGGTGACGATGGAAGCGATGCCAGACATCAGCTCTCGGCTCGCCACCAGAAGCATCACCTCTCCAAACAACGCCGGTTTTCTTGGCGTGCCATGCTGGACCCATCTTCTCCCCTCCAGAATAGAATTCGTCGGCAGTAAGGTACATGGCGCCAGGGATAAGGATCTCGTTGTTCATAGGAAGCTTAGATCCGCCAAACAATGGGATCAATTCGGTAGAAGTAGACAAACTCAGAGGCGCAACAAAGCTCCCGTGCATTTGGCGCAGATGTGGTTGCAAACAAGGGTCCTGGGCAGCAGTCCAGTTCTTGATATAACCTTTATAAGCGTACTCAGGGTCCCAATTTGAGGGATATTCAACAGGAGCCTTAAAGTCTGAGACTTGTTGAACATTGCGTGACGGAGTGTTGGGGTCACATGTCACACGCGCGAGTTCCCAATAGTTAGCTGAGCTATTGTACCAGTAGGGATCGTAAGGCTGAGGTTTTTCGTCGTCGAGCTTGGACAAAGTCTTAAATTTTGTGAAGACCTCTTTCATAGGAGCAATGCGCCGATTGTTGCGTTCTTGATCGACAAATTTGGATAATTCGTCGAAAGGAACAAGAAGTCGAGGTTCATCCATGTAGTTGATTGGCATGTCGACGTCGGGCAAATCCTTTGCAAACTCTTTGACGAGGTTGGTCCATAGTTCAAGCCATGGCACACGATCGGTCGCATCGCCAACACCGGTAGCCACGCCATTGCGAACTTTCACGACCCAATGCCAGGCGGATGCGCGCCTGGCTAGCGTGTGAGCGTCAAGCGCCCAATATGGAGCCAAATCCTTGTATATACGATCGAAATAATCCTCAACCACAATGCTATTGGAAGCGAGTGCAGCCTCCATCCACTTATCGAAGCCTGGTGGTGGGTGACGTCCTCGGCGGGCGCGATAACGCTCAGCAGCATCATAAAGATCATGGCTTCGTTTTGAAAGTAGGCTCTCATGGCGAGCGCGGGCATCTGCCATGAGCTTCTTGATTGGATGTTTTGGGCCCATAGTGACTGGGCCCTTGGGTTCTGTCACATCCCAGCCCTGGCTGCTGGTCCATAATATATAATTGGTGATAGCGAAACATATGAGAAATAGGGTGCTGAGGTAGCGGAAGACTAATCGAGAAGGCCAGTTCGATAGCCATTGTTTGAACCGAGGCCACATCATGGCCACGGATATGATGTAAGATAATGCAGGAGCCGGAGGAGTTGGAGAGTCTATGCGCGCCACGGAGGAGCGGGAAAACGAATCATCGACGGACGAATGCAAGCTCAGAGAGCGTGGCCAGAGTGCATTTTTAAGCAGGATGTTATTCGGACTTGCGACGGAGAAAGATATGTTCGAGGTTACTCTTGGTAAGAATTCGAGGGATCGCGGTGGCTTTTGTCGCAGGAAGAGATGTAGGAGCAGGAGTAGATTGGACAGAAGAAACCAAGAGGAAAGGAAAGGTAGAGAAGCGTAAGATCAGACAAGTGACGTGAGAATTGGTGAGTTGAGGTTGTGGTGTTGAGAAAGGTCAGGTGGAACGGGAACGATTTCCAGGACAAGTACCTGCCCTGTCGAGGTGGAAACTGGAAATCGCCGGGAAGTCGCAAGTCAAATCCAAGAATTGGTCCTGAGTGGAGGGGGGCGTTGGAGCGTGGAGAAGTTACTTGGAGATTTGCGGAGCCACCTGTATGCTAACTTGAGCAAGGTGCTATAAAGCCAGGGTGGTGTAGAGGCTGTCAATTGAAGAGACCAGGGTTCGAGGAGACAAAGAGAGACTCAGGAGCATCGCCAGGCCTTCCCTCCAGTTCTTGTCCTTTTAGGGCGAGGGGTCGAAGTGTTGTATCTCATCAGGATATCTGCATGTTATTAGTCACCATATGAAGTCCGGTTCTACGGAAATGTATCATGCTACATTTTCTGAGCTAAGTAGTAGGTTAGAACTTCGCTTCAGGGGAGTACCATGTACCGAACAGTTTATGTATACAGTTTACGAGTGAGTGTAGAGGGTCTTGAAGACGTGGCCAAGAAGCATAATTAGGTTATTTCATGTGATTCAGCAACATCCAAAGTCTAACCTAAACCTTGGACTTGTTATCCCTTGATATTCGCATTTTTAAAGTCTTGGTCTCTCACAACACTTCCACGTCGTACTGCCCATCCTTGAGAGACGCCCACCTTCCGTAGGAGGTGATGAAGTGACAGTCTGCAGCCAGAAAGGGGGAACCAGAGTCTCAGAACGGAAACTACTGTCCTGCCCGCGTCTAGCCATTAGCGGGGTGGCTTGGCGGTCCATGTTAGTGATCGCAGGCCGGGTTCTATCCACAGACTTTAGTCCGGAATGCTATTTATGTCTTTAGTACTCCGTAGCTAAGGTATCAATCGAATCCACGTCTCTTGTGAATCTTGCACTTATGTATTGTTAATCTCTAAGAATTGCTCTTGTCATTGTGATGATAAGATGTTAATTGAAATCAGCATCTTCACTACTGACGACCTCGGATACACCTATATGCATGTCAAATTACCTAGTCGTGTCTAGTTTGCTTTGGCGCGTGGTGGCTGACTTTTATCCATTTGAATACACAAAGTGACATAATAGCGGATGACGAGGAACGTGTAAACGTAACCATAAAATGTCTTTCTTTCGCACTACACTATGTGCGGTGTCTGTACTCCCGTCCGTACGGAGTATGTGTTCAGGGTTCAATGTTAAGCATTCTGATGAGCCATGCAAACTACCCTTGGTAATGCTTGTCACTTAGCCAACATTCAGTCCAAGGGTGAACCATCAACCAGCTGTCACATAATAAATCACTTACGGGCCTAGCTACGGTCATTACGGTCAGCCATGATAGGTGCAGACGCAAAGTTGCTTCATATATCCGTATCCCTGCGTGTTAAATCCTTGAGTGGCGGGTCGATGCGGGCAGCAACCGAGACTGCAAACATGGATCATAAGATAAATCAAACAAACCAACCCACTTGATTCCTGAAACTGAAAGAGTCAATTGGCTCTTCCTTTAATTGTAAAGATCTGAAATGAAATCACTGCGACCCTACGGATACAATATATGTTTTGTGCATAACCGACCTGTGATTGAAGATGCAGCTATCCCCGGCTCCGAAATAACAACCCCTGTCACTGATCCAGGTCAACTCATTTGTTTAGCTTAACCGCTGGAGCCAACCACGAACTGGTTTTCACAAACTTTGTACCAGTAGCCAACGGGTGACCCCTTTCTCGCGTGGTAAGGGAGAGAAACTCTGGGGAAGATCTTCCGAGTAGCTTTATTAGTTTATTTTTATCGTACATTTAGATTATGAGGAAACGATTATTGTTTCCTCCTTGTTTAACTGATAGTCAATAAAAAATCGTAACTGATAGATGCTTGGCCCGAGACAACAAGTTAAAAGCTCAGCTACAGTTAAACACAAAACCAAGAAGCAACACCCACAGAAACAAACAATATTGGCTTGGAAACCAATAATATTACCTCATACTCTTATGGTATTCAACCCATTGATCAGACCTGGAATGCACATTGCATACCTTTCCTACCGAATCTCCTTGAAATTCATTGAATATCCCAATACTTCCAGCTTGATATCCACATCGAAATTCTCAGGACATTAGGACAGCCAGACATTATCGCCACCCCAGCAGCTTACTTGTAGTTATTATCAACCATGGTTGACAACTTTTAGCTAGCAAAGGGTATTGACTGATGATGCACCTTGCACTGGCTTGCGCTTTTGTAACAAACCATTTCTGAAATATCTATTTTGGCACCATCAATGCAAACATTGAGGATGACACTAGCTGTATCAAAGGCCTCTAAATTTCATAGGGAGGCCAATGTACAGGCGAGAAAAATGGAAATGTCCGTACAGTTTCTTGCATTTTTGAAACCATGAATGAGGTGTTGATACGTCTGAGTAGTAGTCGAGCCAAGATCTAGTGTTAAGCCAGTAACACTCCCATCTCCTTGCCCAAGCAATCAAGACACCAATCAACGGACACCAAGTATTCGCCACTGGCTTTAAGAACAAGAACATGAAATTTCATTTCAGTTCATGTCGATTGGAGAGAATTCGCTTGCTTCCCGTCAAGTGGTCTAGAGGCAATGTGAACGTCATGGATTTGGGAAGCATGAAACTTTCTGAACCCTATGACAGAGTGTGAGGCAAAACGATTCCCATTGAAAACCTCAACAAAAAACAGCCTTGAACTCTTCGAAATGTTTTCTCTCCCATCGCAGGAATAGCTTCCAAAAGTCAATTACTTTCGACATCTGTCTTTCTACCTAAGGTCCCCCGAGGTTATCGCCAGAAGAGGTGCCCCACCACGCCGGCTAATCCACGGCTTCCAGAAGCCCATCTCAGCCAATCAGAATTGTCTTATTCTAGCTCGGCAAGCAAAGAGGCGAATCATTCAACATCAACCAAGAAAGCTTCGCTCCGCCAACGCCGTCAACCACGCCCGCGCCAATCTCCCCTCTTCAGGCCCTCTGATATCGTGCGATCGAGGTTCGCTCCTCTGCCGAATCGTTCTCTCGCCCGAAATGCTCTCTTCCACACGGTCTGCGGCTTCAATGGCCCTCCGAGGTGCGTGCCTTGAACTCTTGCGGCCAGGCGGGCTTTATAGCTCGAACAACGAACACGAATATCGCGACGCCAATACATGTTACTAACTTCACTTGTCACAATAGTCAAGCCTACAACTGCCATTGTTCCTTTCCGAACTACCGCTGCCGCCTTCACGACCAACTCTCGCCGCGATGCGAACGCCCTCCAGACTCACTCCGCAACTGGTGTAGGAAAGGTTCGCAGAGAGGTTCCGCTGCCCAGCGAGGTTGCTCCTAAGGGTGCCTTGCAGTATGCGCTGTATGTTATTCCTGCAACCTTTGCTTGTGTCGAGAAAACCGCATTCATTGCCCAAATACTGGACCAGCACTAACCTGTTCCATTCAACAGGACCACACTTGATGCCGTCACCAACTGGGCTCGTCAGTCCTCCCTTTGGCCCATGACCTTCGGTCTGGCCTGCTGTGCTGTCGAAATGATGCATCTATCCACCCCCCGATACGATCAGGATCGCCTCGGTATTATTTTCCGTGCTTCGCCACGACAGTCCGATGTCATGATTGTTGCTGGTACTCTCACAAACAAGATGGCTCCTGCTCTTCGACAGGTTTACGATCAGATGCCTGATCCCCGCTGGGTTATTTCCATGGGTTCATGTGCTAATGGTGGTGGATACTACCACTACAGCTACTCTGTCGTCCGAGATATGTCCCCCAACTCCCCCTCGTTCATACAGTCCGGCTAACAACCCAGGCAAGGTGTGACCGCGTAGTCCCTGTTGACGTTTATGTGCCCGGCTGTCCTCCTACGAGTGAAGCATTGATGTACGGAATCTTCCAGCTACAGCGGAAAATGAGGAACACCCGCATTACCCGACATTGGTACAGAAAGTAAGGATTCAAAGCAGAGGAGTCGATCAGGAATTCAGATTCAGCCGAATTGCGTCGAGGCAGTACTTTCAATGGATCTATTCAAGGGAAATGCAGTGGAATGGTTGTCGTTGAGGAGGATGGCGCCCATGGAAGCATGTACAATTTAGACAGCTCAGTCTCCTATGTTAAAGTTCGTAGTATTCACTTTCCTTGCTAGAGGACAAGGAACTAAAGGCATTATTCCCAGTTCATTAAAAACTTCAGTGCACTTTGTGGTTGTGGATGGTATATATCTCAAGCAAACATGCCACTCAAAGAGTAGCACGACCTTTTAAACACACCTAGCCGAATGCTTATCGTTTTAGGGAATAGACTGCCATCTACAACTACTTCACTGATTCAGCCCGTGCCCTTTTAATAAGTATCGGCTTTGACTGTCAACTGAGAATGATAGTAGTGGAATCTGAATACCCCTTGATGTGAGCAGTCCGATCAGGAGAATCCTTAAATGCCGACAAGTATCCTGGTTTCCATAAGCTTTGAAGTGCAAATATGAAATTCTAGATTGGCCCTGGGCTCAGAGGATGGTAATAACAGCGGTGAACATTTCTCCGTCTTGAATGGCATTTGGTTGACAAGGAGCAAGATTGGTCTTGATTAGTTTCCAACAAGAAACAGGATTCGGATGATACCCCTTCTTTATGTATGAAAAGTCCATTCTTTGAGACCCCATTTCTAATAGCTGTTATGAATTCATGTCGAGATTGGGATTTGGGCTGTCTAGACTCAGGGGTAATTATTCATAGTTCTCCTGCAGCCAACAGCGCAGCACCAAGATGTGCCTTATAGTATTGGCTAATAGGAATAAAAGAATAAATCGCAGAGAGTGTGTATATGTATGCCAAGTACAGGGATCTCTTAAGCAAGTCGCATGTCAAACTCTGCAGAAGGGGACAAGCATAATCTGAATATGTGTATATTATTTTATTTTTCTGTGGTGCCATTTCCTTCTTCCAATTACCAAAATTCATACAAGGGCATCTTGTTCTGTGCATTGATTAATTTCAATGCGTTCTTGTTCCCTCATAGAACGTAGTCATTTGATGTTACCTATCATCAGGGGATCTTGGCTTTCTTACTCTTCTGTAACAATAAGCCATTCGGCCTGATCTCTCCAGCCATAAAATATTATCTTCTTCAGAGATACCCATAACGAGAGCAAACATCTCAGTTCCCTTAGGTTGGCCACTGTGTACGAGGAGATCTATTACTATATGCAAGTTCTTTAGGTGGCTTTGCTTCTGTCGATATTAGAAGTAGAGCACGTATCTCTAACTATTGGCTTATCTATGTATAAGGTTCGTGGATATCCAGACAACACTGCAATGAGAGCAGACGACTCTTGCCGTTTTCCTGGAACCTATGTAACGCCACTGTTACCTGTTGAGATTGACTTGCGGAGAACTGTTGCTTAAGTTTCAAATGCAGGCAATTATACCGTACACAGGCAGTGTCAACTGGCTGTCATACAATATACAAGCTCGCTAAGTTGGGAGGACTGTAAAGTTCCATCTCATCGTCAACATGTTTCTCGTGGCCACTGAAGGAAGAGTTCCATCCCAAGGAAACTAGTTAACTGGCCTTCTTCTTCCTTTGTCATAGTCTCTGCGTTCCTCCCAGGCTTCGCCCATTTGATGATCTCATGAAGGGTGATCTTGCTGGCGTAACTCTTGTTGTAGTCCGAGACTCGACGAGTCCCAACCGCGTCTTGGTTCGTACAGACGATCATCACAAGCCTCATAGATATTGCCGATGGTCGGGTTGAGCGACGATAGTTTCGATTGGAAGAAGGGGCAAGGAAGAAGAGCCCGTTAAGTCGTCCCAACCACCCTCGAAGATAGGCTCCATATAACTTTGACTCCATCTCGTCCGTAAGAATTGGCTTGATTCCTTGAAAAGTGTAGATAGAAATGTGGCTATCATGTCGTTTGGAGTTGCTGAAACATTTAGGATGAGTTATTTCTTGTCCTGGAGAAGGTGTCTTAGAAGTGCTATCTTCAGCCATGGCCCGGGCCCATGTTTATGAGATGGAAGGGTGACATAGATCTTGTTATGGGTTAATATTTCTCTGTTTCAAGATTACACTTGGCTAACTCGGACCCGGACTCTGAAAGAGTGCTTGCTTGCTTCTTGGCTCTGAGATTTCTTTTAGAATTGGTCATGCAAGGAGTAGTACACGATCTAAAAAGGAGGAGATCTTGGATGTTGAGGTCTTTAGTGGAAGAGGCTTGGATAGGGAGGTGATCGATGGGAGTGGAAGTTGATACAAGGAATGGGAGTACAGGGAGAATAACAGTCTGCATGATTGACATTGCGTGTGTGGGTGTATTCATAACTGGTAGGGGTGATATGAAGCGGAGAAACATTATTATAACAGGAAGAAAGGCCCGGAACCGGACCTAAGCTTATGATAATCCTTAGGATATTTTTAGGATCTATATCAAAGTTTAGTGAAGTTAATCCTAAGTTTAGTGCTTTTAGTAACGCAGCAATGAAATAGGCGCCGAAGATTTCGCTGCTCGCCATGACCAGAACGAGAATATCGACGATAAGCTAGGTATCTTTGTATACTTCGTCCGACCAGTCTGCCTCTCAGTACTCTGGTCTTGAACATCGAGAGCGACTTTCCGATGTTCGAACTCCTTAACCAGGCCTTAGTGATGAGTATGACGACCGAAGTTCTTACGACTCATAGTCTGACCGGCGTCGTGTTCAACCCTATGGCACTGATGGCAATGACCCTCTCGGCAATGACCCCCTTCAGGCAATTGTTCAACTCGGTAGAACGCTATTGCTCTTTCGTCTCTGCCTACATAATATATGAAGAAACAACTAAAAGATATGTGTTGAGTGACCCGTCTCGATCTGCCACTCGACCGGCTGGCCAGGATTTTTATCAAGCTCTGCTTCAACTCAGTCGTAGTTACTGCTGCACGAGGATGGTATGCTTCGAAGAGGTCGGCAAATACCCAGTCCTCTGTAGGCGTGATCGCGGTGTAATCGAGAACATGCTACTCTCAAAGGCAACTCTTGGAAAGGACATACTCGCAATCCGAACGTCGATTGTCACTTATTATTATAAAAGTGACGAATGCAATATAAAACGAGGAGATTCCTTGCAACAAGCGACAGGCAGATGAGCATGGATATTTGAAGGAAGCCTGCGAAAGTATGAGATGTGAAGTTGACAAGTGGCTGATTTGAAGAGGGTAGAGAATGAGGTTGAAAGTGAGATCTCCAAGCGGTGGAGAACGATGGAAGGAATTGATTTTAAAGGCTGAAAAAGAAATGCAACTTCTGATCTTTCTATTGTGCTCTCCTCATGTGCTTAGGAGAGGTTTTGAAGTCGGCCCCTGATGGCCCGACTTCGCCCGTCTACGCAAAGGAACTTCGTAAGCACAATTCTTCTATTGATGTTCTATTGGATCCCCACGAGCTATGTTCGGTTGATATCTATGTTGGCCCCAGTACCTGTTAGCCAGAAATATGCGGACACTCGACGTGATATCAATCAGTCACAGCAAGCGACGAACGCAACCAAAACCCAAGACATTGCTTGGCAGGGGTATATCTTACTCGAGCGGATCCATCTTCCGTATAGATACCTTCAATAGCGACCTTGTGTTGTGCCTATCTTGAAAAGAAACAACATAACGATGGACTACTTTCCATCTAGGTGACCTTATGTACATCTTGAGAAGAAACGAGATGTGTCTTGCGTTTATACCAGCGAAAATGTTTTCTGCCACGATGGACTTGGCTTTCTTCCTGATTAAGACACCATCAATCTGTCTTTACGCTATCTCAAAAAGACAAAGCGCAAGCATAATTCATCAGATGGACTACCCCAACTGTCTATCTTGAACTTCGTTGTTCCAGTAAAGCGTCATCGGAGTTCACCTCCCAATAGAGAGGACCGACAAGACCATGGCGCAGCCCGTGATCGAGGAGATATTGACGGAGCCAACCCCTACGAGGACATCGACCTGGGTGAGGGGATTTCTGACGATTAAATTATTGATGAACCACAGGATCCAGTTGCCTCAGATGCCTTTGCCCAGAAGTGGGCAACCCGGCTGATATCTGCAACACAAGAACCGCCAAGAGATATCACCCCTTTCCTCAGGCCAGGTATTACGCTCCCTATCGTCAAAGATAACCAGCAAGTATTCAAGTCAACTATCACAACCATGCTCCAGAGAGCGAAGAATTTCCCAGAGATCCAGGACCTCGAAGATATTCAAGGCAGATGGTTTCAGGGAGGAGAGATGATGGTGGGCTTCGTGAAGCTTTTTTATCATGAGATCTCGGACATGATCGCACCCCTGTTTATGTACCCAGAAGCCAAATCCTTACTTGTTCAAAAGGATCTCAAGACATCTGATCTTGCAGATCTGTGAAGAGTCGAAGATGGCTTTCGTCTGTAGGGTGTGCGTGTTGTATTGTCTGGTGGGGAGATAAAGAGGATATTTAGGATGATTTTAGGATGAATTTGGAATGCCTACTTTCAAAGTTTATGATAACTTATGATGATATTAGGATACTATCATCGAATATTATCCTTAAAATGGCTTGGAGACATGCGGCTTGTTTGAAGCGCAGTAAGAGCCTGACAGACAGAGGTGTCTGTCGACGGGAAAGACTTTGACCGAGAAAGTGCCTCCGGGAGGATGAAAAGGTCAAGGGCTTGGATTTCTTAATGAAACAATTCGTGGCCGTCTAAATATGCTTTGTCGCCCGTTAATGTGTATTGGAGGAGCAAGATGCGGAAGCAAAACTGCGCAACCACTCCAACAGTGTATGTTACTATCGCTTGAGGGGTTAATGCCGCGATCCTCTTGAAGGATAGATATCTATTTGTTAATACAAGTAATGGAAAAATCATTATACACAGCTCGCTCTTTGCCTACTCCGATAAGTGGCTTCCACTCTCCCCTACTCGGGCGATATTTAATACAACTGGCACACTGGTATATTACATCAAAGCATTTGTTCGTCTGGCAACTGCCGTGTGTTTTTTGCCTGCGAAGTTTCTAGTCGGAAGCTGTTGGTCGAAGAAAAAAAAGTATCCGTAGTAGCAAAGGAGTTCCACAAACAGGGAGCTGGCAGCAGATGGCAAACAAGCAGTGCTGAGAATCGCAAGGAGATGACACAAGTTCGAACCCAAGGTTCAAACCTGATGGATCTGGGCTATCCTCCGCCTATGCCACTGCTAGAGGCAGGGCTTCGTCCCGACATGATGGCAATAAAGAAGATTGAATCCAGAAAGAGGTTGAAAGAGGTTGAAGATAATATGTGACGAACGATGTCAGCAACAAGATAAAAGTCTGCGATTTTCACCTCCTACAATCGTTTTTCTTCTTGATAAAGGTTGAACTGTCGGTAGCAGTACTAAATTGCTTGTATCCTGGCTCTCTGCGGTATTAGAATAGATGAGAGTCGGTTTTGGACAACCAAAGGACGAGGAATCTCAGTAGGTCTCGATGCCTAGCAAGCCACTTGGCTGGCGAAGAACTTGTGCAAATCTTGTATTGAGATTGAATCGTCTTCTATTTTCTAGATTTGCAAAGCATAATCCGTTCGCGAATACAGTGGCTTCTGGCTAAAGTGTATGAGGTGGGGATATTCAAGGGCCTTTTCGATATTCGAACCGCCGACGAACTCGCAATCTTCTAAGCTGATGGAACCATCTTCGACACTTGGATCGACTGGGTCTATTCAGCCAAGAATCCCACCTCACTGCTGCATTGAAACAGACCAGACTAGGCAACATCATTGTGCGCCAAGAATAATAAATAAAGCATCTCCCTTCTCGATGCTCATCGAGGACTTGGAAGAACGTCAGTCACTCATAGAAATCTCCAGCAAGGTCGATTTCACCACAAGGGCATCATGTGTGAGAACTGTATCGAACCAGGCCAGTTCAGGGAGAAAACCCCTTACATATCTTGTTGTGTTCCATGCAAGTGTGGGCGGCACACAAGTCGCCGAGAGAGATAATGCCAGCTGAGCAGCTTGGCTTCTTAAAAAGGAGACTGGGTCTGTACCAAGACTTCGCATAATCTTGTTGCTGCCCTAAGGTTTCCATAATGTCATCCTAAATTTAGGCTTAATATAATCATAAATTATATAAACTTTGTGAAATTACCCTAAGCTTAGGACTAATTGAGCCCTGCTTAGAGTCTTGTGAACAACACAAGCCATCCGCTGCTTATTTCAGTATCGAAGCTGTTAATAGAGCTGGCTTCAGCAATATTCAACGTCGTTAGTAGTAACAAAAGGGTCAAGGACTTTGCCAAACTTAATGGGCAAGTACGTAATAGTGACAATGCACACAGCTCATGGCTTTGTAGCCTTGAGTGATATGTAACTTAGGATAGGTATCTAAGCTAGTACAGACACCAACTTGAACCCCAGTGATAAGTTCATCACTAAGGTAATGAAAGGACCTAAACCCAAAGGATGTCATCCTTGATCTTACGGTTAAAAGAATGTAGAATGCTTTCAGCCAAGCAATCGACAAGAGAAACAAGATCGGCATCTACACCAAGGAAGTCTGTAAACACTGTGCAGGGAAGTATATTTAACAACTTGCTAATTAATTACTGCTTAAAGCTTATATATAATATCTCCACAAGATGAAGCAAGCCAACACACTGAGAAATTCTAATTAACCTAAATTTTTAGAAATACAGCTTAGTTTCTCAGACCTTTATTTAATAAGAGACAACTCCCGTTTCAGCGCTTGTTCTTGCAAGTGACTTTACCAGCTATATAATGGAGTTTTAGTCAGTAATCAACACTTGGCGAGGCGCTCGCAGACCTTAAAGATTGGCTTTTATGGCCTTTTAGATATAATAACTATTAAAAAACAAGCTGCAAGTGCGAGATTGAAGGTCTAGCCACATGGCGTAATATGTACGCATCTACTCCGTAGATAAATAGACGACTAAGAGGTTTCACTAAAGCTATCTGGATGGAAGGAATAGTAAAAAGTGACTCCGGTACAGGGAATCGAACCCTGGGCTCCGCGGAACTGATCTCTCAGGTTATGAGAGATCTCTCAGGTTATGAGAGCGCGAAATGTTAGCCACTACACCATACCGGATCGATATGAGGCTTCGTTGAGAAAGTGCCACATTACGGGCCACCAAGTGGATCTGATTGCACAGTGTGCTAACCTGCGAGAGGTCTACGATCAGTTCTATTCAATGCTCAATGCTGTTTTGGGGACAGGGCCATGCAAATTGCAACTTCTGACTCTGGCTCGATTGTCGACTGGGCCTAGATACTCAAGTCTAATGTCTATCTGTCAGTCATTCAAGTGTGTTACAGCGGATAAGATTTCAATGCTTGCCTGATCTTACCTGGCTCAAGAACACTAGGAAGCCTTTCATTTCCCCTGCCCTTTAGTATTGACACTATCTAGGGGGGGAAATAAAAAACGACCCCTCGATCCAGCGAATTTTGGTGTAGTTGGGGTCGTTTAATTTTTCTCCCCGAGGGACTATACAGCTGGACCTGGGAGCTTTCGTCACAGGACAATCTTTTTGAAACCATGACAGTTCAGGGGTACGTGACATGACTTGTCACGATAAGTCCAGTCCGATGATGCTTGCAGCACATGGGGAACAATCGCTACACCTAGATAGGAACCCGACATGACGTTGTCAAGAGCATGAGAGAAACCATCAAACTTGAGGACATTGAAGGGACCTTTATAGTCCTCGACAACCTACCCATGGCCGCGGCCGACTGGTAGAACAGGAGCACTGCTTCAGGGACATCATGGGGGGACCTGGGACTGCCGTGAAGAGAACCACTGAAGCGACATTGACTGGGATTCAAGGTGTGCTTTGCAAGACCACGACCCAAGATACAACAGCCAAGATACATAAAACCGACTCGTGCAGAGCACAATACAACAAGAAAAGCACATGATTCGACAGAGATATTCCCCACCTTAGCTAGACTTCTGTGAAACCAGGCTCTAATCATGTGGCGAAAGTCCCAATCTTTGTGATGCGTGTAATTTGTGGTTGACTGCTCGACCTGTATCATAGACTTCGACTGATCCTCTGGGTTTCTAGCATCCTTCGCTTTTAACCAACTCAGCATCAACCCTGGGAGTAGTTGTCGCTATGTATTGTTAAACGCTTGGTTTGAGAAGTGTTATCAGTTTTTTTTTTCTGAGAAATAGTTGCTATCGATAAATCGGCAATGGGGATGGGGGTTGTGACAGAGCGGTTGTCATGGTCAACATGTTTGTCAACATAGGTTGCAACATAGGTAGCAACAGAAAACAATGGCTGTTTTGCTTTCCGTTGTAATATATTGAAACGCTAGAAATCCCACGAGATCGTCTCTGTCAAAGAGAAGGATAATCCGAAGAACGGCATGCTCGTCGAAGGCATAGTTGATATGCAGTCGCAGTAAATGTGTCGATGTTGCTAAGCGGGACTATTAATCTGTATGGATGGGTCTATCGACGGCCATTCTGTCCAATTGAAGATCTTATGGGACTGGTAGTTGTTCCTTCTTTATTGATGTCTTGCGAGTCTCGAGGCTCATGTGCCTGTTATTAGGGTGGTCAGTAAGGTTCTCAGTATTGGCCGCAGTACTGACAGATTCCTTAATAAAAACGTCGTAGCATAGACGACTCAGCGGCCCTGGCCCATCCGTGAAATTAACGGGACCTTCCTGGCTGACCCAACCCTGACTGAAGTTCCTTTCGCCGATGATGATGATGATGATAAGAGATGGTACTGTTCGTGGCGATTGATCTTCATGCTCGGCGCTTCTGCAAGGTGCAGCCAGGGTCGGTATGGCGAACAGGTTCAGAAGGAGCGGTGTTTTGTTTCGGGTTTGGGTTTGGAAGAGCCAAGCTAGCTGAGTGATGATAAGGTGTGTTGTTGGAGTCATGTCTTGCCTTGAGGCACTGACGCCCTTGACACTGCGCACAAGGGCCGTTTCTGGAATTTGTTTTGGTGGAACTAATAGCCTTTGCCCCGTAAGCCCGAGATGCGCAGAACTATCATTCTGTAATTCCTTTTTTGCTTTCTTTCTTTGGAGTATATTTCGTCAGAATGCGCAGAGTTGCTCTGTAATAGTTGCTGTGCAGAATGGTTTATTGAAGAGGGCGGTTTTGTTGAAGGAAGGGATATTTTGTCGCAGAAGGCTTTATCGCAGAATATTGTGTCACATTTTGGGCGCTTACACAATCCTCATGTCAACTGACAATGAGAATTTCTGACAGCAATAACTGTCTCTTCCAGCTTGGCAAGTGGCCGCACCGAACCGCTTCTCCATGTCAGCCGGCGACGGGAAGCCCAAACAGCAATAGCCGTCTCCTCAAGAAAGACAAGTGGCTGCACCAAAAGTCCTTCTCACTAATTGGACGCGCCTTTTGAATTCCCTATCAGCTGATGGTCCGAGTCGAAACCTTTGCCCACCGCTGTTTCTTTTGAAAATGGTCACTACACAACCATTGTCCATCCTCTTCACGACAGAAGTTGCTCATCAAGACAACCTCTACAAACACATTGTCGTGTCAGCGGTGACGTGAAGAGCCCCAGTGTGTAGTTTGAGGAGTTATGCTCGCACAAACTGCACTGCCGAAAGACCCGGACGCTGGATCTGAAGCCCTGATGAACAGGCAGAGCTCTGTTCAATGCCATGGGCTGATGTATGAACGGCCCCTGAGAATGGAGCCGTTTCTGGATATCTGCCACAAGTCTTTTCGTTGGTAGTCCATAGCTAGACTCCGGTGAAATCGAGCCTGTTACTAACATAATAACAGTTTCTATCAACATTGCCCGATCAGCCATGTGGCTATCTCGGGGCAAAGTTGCTACCACTCGAGGATTAACCTCAAGTTTGTTTTCGACCACAGTTCGGTAGAGTCTAAGCACATTCGCCGCAACCCTTTGAGCATTATCTTCAAGCTCGGGAATCGATCGCCTCATCTCCCGACGATGTTGATCGAAGCGAAGGGACATTCCTTGATATCCATCTTCACGAGGCTTGGCAATACTCTGGCCAGTGTAGCACGCGGCCGAGTTATTGTCTATAGCCTCTCGACCTCCTGACTGGGGATGAACCCCACGTCTGGCATGGCATACGAAAACGTATACACCAGGCTTGTTGCAGCTGTCAACCAAGTCATCGAGCCTGGGCTCTGGAAGACTTAACAAGTGCACCATGTCTAGACTATCGGCCGATAGAATTTGACGTGCCGCTGGAAAAATGAAATTGAAAACCATATTGGTAACCATCTCAGCTTCAGCGTTTCGAAGCCAGCTCCAAGAGTAGAACGTGAAAGGGCTCCTCGCGGAGCTCCATTCCTTTTCGTCACAGGCGAACTGACACAGTAGGTCACACACCACATATATTCTATTATAGAAAGCCCGCTGTGGGGGCGCTATGTGACTAATCTCTTCTACGAGACCTTGAGATTGGCTCTCTTTTACTGCAGCTGCAGTAGGATTGCCCTGTTGGGTGAAGATTTCATCAAGGAGAAACTCCAGCCCACCTTCTTCCACATCTTCCACATACATGTCGATGCGGTCCTTCTCCATTATCAGAGCATCTGTGTCGGTTGACTCTACGGCCAGATTTGACTCACCTACATCCATTACTGGTGCTTCGGAATCGCCACCATCAACTGCATTCGCAGATTCTGGCACAGCCTGTTCTACCAGGCGCTGGATATCTGTTTCAGAGAGACTATCCAAATCGGAATCCAGGAACTCTTCGACCACGTTTTCACTGGTCTTCTGTCCGTCATCCTCATCCACATCTGGGGCCTGCCATAGGGCTTGGCTTTCCAGCTGCTTAAAGTCGACATCAGTGAGGTCTTCAACATCGAGGTCCGAGAACTCGTCGACCTCGTTTGCACGGGTCTCCGGTTCGTCACCCTCAACAACTGGAGCCCGCAATAAAGCTGGACCTACCAATTGCTCGATGTCTGCCTCTGGGAGGCCGTCGAGATCAGAGTCAGGGAACTCGTCAAACTCGCTCTCGCGGGTCAACGCTCCGACATTCTCATCCTCGTCCTTCGAATCAACGGCGCGGCGGTGACTTGGTCGTTCAGAAGGTTCAGTTCCCTTCATCACACCATCGTTCTCTCCCCGTATATTGCTATGCAATGGGGTTACCATCGAGACACTGTCAGAAGACGAGTGCTCGTAGACAGGTTGACGACCCGAAGGAAGTCGGTTTAAACTCACACCACCAGAAGGTAGGTGCTCGTAGACAGCTTGACGACCAGAAGGAAGTCGGTTTGTGCTTGCACTGCCTGAAGGCAAGTGCTTTGCATCCCCAGACCCGCTACCAGTGGAAGTCAGACCTGAGTCCTCATCCTCGTGGACCCTACGACACCGTTAGTACTAACTTCGACTGGGGGTGCAATACATAAGGTAGGTATAGAATAGAAGTGTACGGAAGGTGTGGGAAGTGCATGCATGGGAAAGGACAAGGGGTATGGCTTATGGTTGGACGTGTGGTGGCATTGATCGATACTCAGTGCTTCCGAGAAGGGACAGTTAACATACAACTACAGTGTGTTAGTGGAAGTCAAACATCATGGACAGGATCATACCTTGGACTTCTTCCTGACTATTCCACCGGTCGAGGAAGCCTGACCTCGTTTGCCATCATTGCGGCGTGCCGCTCCGGCATTATAGCGTGAGCTATACTGGGAGACAGAGCCGAGAACATCGGGTGTCTCCTTCTTGTTGTTGTTGTTGGGCGCCATCTTGACGCCGGGAAGGGGGGAGTGGTGTTGTTTTAAAAAAAGAAAAGAAAAAGAAAGCCGGTGAGTTGTGAATAGTGGCATGGGATGAAAGGACAGGAACTTGGTGTTGTGGCATATTTCTTTTACCTCATCCCGGACTGTCGAGGAAGGCACGCTCAGTCGAGGAAGGCACACCCAGTCTGGGAAGGAACGATCAGGGGAAGGAGCACATCGCCTGTTGAACCACTGCATACGACACGACAGTTCAGTGGCATGGTTATTAAAACGGGTTAAATATGAATAATATTTTCTTAATACTATGTTTGACTTCATTTTGGTGTTCTGCATTGAGGAAAAGGGGTTGGCCGTGATGTGTGCCTGCGGTGGCATTTTCAATATGTCCAGATGAGCAGAAAGATCTTGCAAGACCAGACATTTCGCATGGAAATATTCCAGGTTTACAACACCATGCAGAGAATTGAGATAACTCGTAGGCCAAGCTTTCCAGTCATCAAGCAAGCAAGTTCTGTCACAACCACGGGCTTCTGTAACATCAGGCCTTTCGAGTTACAGTATAATCTTTTCGAGGTATGCCTCAGTATTGCTACGTAGTGGGCTATTTTATCGATTATAAGTGCACTGCACTTTTCCAGATCATGCTGGTTTGACTGGTCGTTAGCATCCTGGAAGCCGTCCAGGTTGATGGACTGCTACAGAGCGATAGATGGCCTTCACTTCTGTTAAGAGGAATAATTTGCTGATATTGGCGGTCATTTGCGCTGAGCTTGGTATGCTGCATAAGCAGTAGAAGTCGAAACTGATGGGATGTATTTGCAATGCGATGATTGAGACACCTTAAACCTTGCAGGTCTATTAGATAGCTACCAGAGCTGTTTCTGCTAAGGCGAAGTCCTACTATGTGCTCGCCGTCGTCAAACAATGAAGGCATACCACGATATAAGTATAACTACTTCTGAACGGCTTGCGTCGAGTCAGCCGTGCTGTAACGCTTGCCCTGATATGATGCGGATCGATCTAATACCCCTTAGGCTTGCCAAGACTGTGACGGCGACCTGTCTTGACGCTACTAATGATATGTATCATTTATTTGTTTAAGGAAGGGAATTATTCTTAGATTTAAGCAGTGCTAGTGATACACCGATCGCTTATTCTTAGTATACTTCTGATAGTGGCATTGGTTTTCAAGATATTCTAAGGTCTATAATCATAGTACTGGCTCAACTATGACTTCAGCCTACCATCAACTCCACAAGTAATACGGGAATATATCCGCAATTTGCAAATGACTGCCAATAAAAGAGTTTCCGAGTCATTGATACTCCTTTGTGGACAACACATTCTTGAAACATTAGGGAGATTCATATCTACTGATGCTACAGATGACACTGTTGACACTCGTGCGGTAGACAAGTTGTCTGCTTTGCAAGCGTTTACTCTTTTCTGATATCATGCTACTGTTTCATTTAACAACAAGCGTTCACGTCTACAAGGCTTAGGACGATATATCTGCAAAAATAGCTCAACCCCTGAGTGGTCAACAACTTGATCCAAAGATGACAATGTTAAGTCATGCCATCAACTTTTAACGGTAAACCTCCATCACACCTTCCGCAGTACACATTCTCAAGTACAAAAGATGGAAAAGGACTATCTGTAGTACTTACGTCCGAAGATTTAATCGCACGAATATGACTTTCTCAACATGGCCTCGGTGTTATCTTGAATATCGAAGGAGGAGCGATGTCCTCCTGTGTCTCCATCTGCTCCACATCCTTCTCATGTTCCTGCTCTCGTTCCTGTTCCTATGCCTTTTCTCCCTGCTCCTGCTCCTTCTTCTTTTCCTTCTTCTGATTCTTGTTCTTTTCCTCGTCCTCCTTGGTAATCCAGGCAATACAAAGGTCAACTTTAACCTGGCTCAAACTAAGCTCATCCTTGAGCTTAGCATTCTCCTTCTTGGCCTCGTCGGTGACCCTGTTGGCCGCGTCGATCTGCCCCTTTGCGCCAGTAACAGCGGCTTCGCAGACAGTTTACTTTGGCGTCCTTTGTCAAGGTTCGAAGTTTTCTTGGAGCGTACTTTCGAGATAGAGACACCTGTGTACTCGTGTAGGTGGACTGTGCGAATCATCTCCCAGATAACACTGTATTTATCTGATGTGGGACCAAACTTTTTTTCTTGATTGCTTCAATCTGGACCCATCAATACTCTTCCAGTGGCTCATCAACCACATTGATCAATATGTCTCCCGTCGAAGAAACCGGAGACCTGTTCTCCGTCCTCCCAATAAAGATCCCTGCCACACCTTCATACCCAGAGACCGCCATTCACGAAGTTCGTATACGGAAAAATGCACCCAAGATACCTACCGCCAACGACTCACGAAGTCTATTCCTCAAGAACATTCCCGCAGACAGTACAGAACCTCACTTTCGCGCTGTCTTTACACAACTTGTAGGCGCTGGGCGCTTTGAGAGTATTACCTTCGAAGACGAATCACGGACGCTACTACCTATTGATCCTGCGCAAGCCACAAAAGTCGCAGGCTTTGCGCAAAAAAGAAAACGCGGCGATGTTGAGGCGGAAGAGCGGGAGCGAGAAGAGGAAGCTGCGCAATTACCCCAGATCTGGTTGCGGCGCGTGCAACGCAGCAGCAGCACCGCAATTGTGCTTCTCGCAGACGATAAGAGTGTGCAACTAGTCCTTAAGGCTATCGCAAAGCTTCAAAAGAGTAAAAAGTATCCTACATGGGGTAGCGATCTCTCCGACGACGTCCCCTCCCTCGGCTCATCGTGGATCGCATCGCATCTGCAACTCTCGCGCGTCGACAAGCCAGCCACCCAAAAGGCTGTTCACGCCTTCTTCACTGCATTCAACCGCAAGGAGAAGGAAGCTGTTGAGCTAGCTAAGCGACTGCGCAATGAACCAGACGAGGATGGTTTCGTTACAGTAACTCGCGGTGGACGGGCCGCTCCCGCCAGCCGAAACGAGGCCGAGGAAGCCAAGCGCAGAATGATCGAGAGGGATACCAAAAAGAAGTCTGAAACCAAGGACTTCTACCGCTTCCAGATGAGAGAACGACGCAAGGCGGAGCAAATGGCCTTGATGAGGAGATTCCAGGAGGATAAGAGAAAGGTGGAAGCGATGCGGGAGAAGAGGGGGAAATTCCGACCAGAGACATGAAATACTTGATAAAGCTACGATTCATGTAAGTTATGATGGTGTTTTTTTGTTTGTCTTTATGATGACGTCGCGGGGCCATCGAACATGATGGGGTAGCGAGGCCTTTGGTCTCCCATCTTGGGTGCCGAAAACAACCGCGTTACAATCTTCTCAAATTTGTCTGAGACAAAGACATTGTTCCATATTCTGTCAGACTCTATCCGCGAATCTCACTGACAAGCCTAGCTGTTTCTAGAGCATGTCAAGCTCGGTCTACACAAGGATACTGTTTCAAAGATATCCATGTTGACGTGCAACTTATACCCGAGTCATTATGGCTTCTCGTATTCTAACCATTACCACTCAACACATCCTGTCATCGCCGCTCGGATCAACACCCTTAAGTCTGATAAGGGTTCAGCAGGAGATGTAAGATTTGCCACGAGGTTCTACCACGTTTTAACTCTGTCTCGCCTCGGCCAAGAAGCTATCAAGGCGGGGAGGACCTTGTCGGAAAGAGGACATAGAAAATATAGCATCAGTGCGGCTTCAGAGCTTGAACATGTTTCAGACTGAGATTTCGAGTTGACAGTGCATGTGCCAGCAGCTATGTCTGCTTCGATGTCAAGTTGTCCCTGGAAACAATGCACAACACCATTCCTATGACATTTGGCCATTCTCCGACCACATCTTCCCCTCATCCATACCCTGATCAGGGTGTATACTGTAAACATGCCCAATTTCGGCCCATCAGCATCGTCATTGAGGCTTTCTAGTTTAACAGGTGGGACTGTCGACCCAGACAACGACCCTCGCCAGCAGACTCCAAAACCCTCACTTTTCACCCAAAAACAGAAAAAACTTGATCATCTGCATTGCCACCTGTCGAGCGCTGTCTTGTCAAAAGGATGACCCTGGCTGGTCTCTCGTTCAGGCCCGCCTCACTTTTACAGGGATCTCATTGGCGGACGCATTGTTTACTTTGCTCCCCCACATAGCAACCAGCTCTCCCCACCAAAACAATTAAAGGGACCACAAGCTTGTACACTTATACAGGAGAGATAGTACTAGTACCTTTGCGCAGGAAATTGATGAGAAAAAGTCAATCTCTTCAAGATTCGAGGATATGTGTATCAACTTTGGACTCGCTCACCTATCACAATGATCGATACCGATAATCTTCGTACAGCATCGCTGTATATCAACAATCAGCTTCTATCTAGAGGTTTACTTCGTGATGGCCAGAGTATCGATTTCGCCGGCGCGGCCTTCAACGGCGATGAAGCTGGAGCTACCATGGGACGGATCGTGAGCGTCCTGAATGATCTAATACTCCGACGAGATGTACGTTAGCTCTCATATGTCTTGATACAACTAACAGTCACAGCGTGATGCAGAACATCGCGAATCCCTCTCAACCACCATGCGCACCCTACGCGCCGATAACCTCAAACATACCAACGACATCGCGCGACTCACAGAGAAACATACCGAGGCAAAGAGGAAGCTTGACATTGCAGAAGCTTCAGAGGCTGCTCTCAAAACACAAATGAAGTCGGCAGACGCCGCCATACGCGGTTTAAAGGAAGAAGTCGCCCGCACAAAGGGACTGGTCGCCCAGGCACGAGCTGCATGCGCAACAGATGTCCGTAGACGAGACCGCCAAATCGATACCTTGAAGAAACAGCTCGCCGAAGCTGGACGTGCGCGAGGATCCCGAGCAAACCCCGGCGTAACCTCAATCCTCGTCACAGGCGATGTTGGCGAGGAAAAGTCGACAGGTCGCGGAGGCACCACAGCAGCAGATGATTATGATCTGCGCAACGAAACAAATGCATTCTTGGCCAACCTGGCTCAAAATCTTAGTGAAGAAAACGAAGCTATTCTTTCCATAATGCGCAAAACGATGCAGCAACTGCGGGACATGAGTGGGTGGAACAACGAGAACCAGGATAACCTTGTTATTCAGCAGCAAGGGTGGCAGGATATGGCTTCGGAGCTGGACTCGGTGCTGGAACACATGCGAACTATCCTAACGAACCCCTCGTTCGTGCCAATTGAAGAGGTCATGGTTCGAGAAGAGGAAATCAGCCGTCTCAAGGATGGTTGGGTCAAGATGGAAAGCCGCTGGACTGAGGCAGTTCATCTGATCGATGGCTGGCGGAAGCGTATGGCTGCTAATGGACGGCCAATTTGCGACGAAGAGCTTCAGATGGGACTGCGTCTTAGTCCAGTGAGGGTACGAGATGTAGAGGAGACAAGGCACGCATCTGCTCTCAGACTGTCTGCTGTTGCTGAGGAGCCCGAGGATGAGATGGATGTTATCGACTCGCCATGCCCTTCGCGCTGCTCCCCTCGTGTACAACTCGTCCCAGAGTCAGAGCCTGAGGATGAAGTTGACCGGGAAAGTGATATTGAATCCGATTACGACGAAAACATACCAATCGATGACTATGACATTGAGGAGCCTAATGTGCAAATCCTTCAACAGTCCACAGCAGCTCCCCTCTACCACCCAGGCCCAGACTCATCGCCACTACCAGAGCCTCCCCAGCTCAGCCCCTTGAAAGATTCTGCGTCAGCCGGAAATCGAGGCTCCCAACCACGCAAACATGGCAAGGGGGATTTCACCACTATTGTGGAGGAAAGCACATGGGACCTTGCTGCAGAAGGAGGATCCATTCCTCTTAGATATGATCAAGAACCTCGCGATCGCATATCGTCGTCTTCTTCACTCGATGAAGTCCTCCTCGTCAAGTCACCAGAAACTGCTCCTCAGGTTAACGAGATGAAGATGTCTACTCCTCGACACCAAAGTTCCCACCGCAGCAGCGACGACCAAAGCGAGACTCAAACTTCACCCAACCGTTCCCCTCGTCGAACAGCATCACGTCTCCCCCTCCCACGGAACATCGATCCCGCTCCTCAGCAAAGTCCTCTCACTATGGCGACTATTGCCGCCAAATTGGCCGCTTCAGAGCGCGAGGCTGATGCTGCTCGTGTTCGAGCCAAGCTTCGAGCTGCCCGTGGAACTCGTGGAGTCAAGAAACCAACCATTACTTCATCTCAGCCTGACCAGGCTACCGAATCTACAAACGAAACCGAAAAGAGAAATGATTTTGAGAATGTCGACCCTGTAAAGAGGGACCCAGTACCGGCTGATGATCAGCTGAAGCCTGAAAAACGACGCCGTGAACGCCGAATGAGCAAGAGTGCATCGCGACGTAGAAGTACGTTGAGTCCTTGGGAGCTTGAAAGCTTGATGAATGGGAGCGTACAGTAATGAGAATTTGTCAATGATGGGCGGAATCCTGGAAAGCTTACTTGGGCAATATTGGTCTGGCGTTTGGTGCAGAGAAGCGATAACCCGAGAAGGGATCAAGTTTAATACATTTCTGATGGATGGCAATTTATCATACTTCACGCGAGAACGGTCTGCTTGCTAGTTGTGGAAGGAAACGTGTAGATTCATATAAACACAACTGAAATACCCCCTAACAACATGCCTTTGGTTCCTCAAGCCAGCAAGTGGAAAAGCAAAAGATAGACTGAAGTAAACAACCGACTCCCTGTCCTTGATTCCGAATTCGCAAACTCCAATAAAATTTCATCAGTTACTGGCGTGTCCTGTCTGTAAATTACAGAGCGGGCGCCGTAGCAATAAGCACTGACATGACAGCAGCTCCTCCGAGAGCGACATACCCGACTGCTTCTGCCATACGACGAAGACGCTTAGTTGGCGGAGGTCCCAATGCTGCAATGTGGCGAGGCCTTGCACTCGGCTGCACCTTTCGGCGGTGCAACTGTTGGCGAGATTGGCGGTCGTTGGACATTTGTTCTTCTTCAGGGGTAAGCTGAGAGATTTCACCGGCCTTTCTCTTGGTTGCAGTGGATTCTGGTACCGGAACCTTCACAGGTTCAGCTGCCTTTGCGGCTTCGACCGGTTTCCCCGGCTCCACGGCTTCGACTGGTTTGGCCTGTTCAGCTGCTTCTAAAGCTTCAGCTGTCTGGGCATCACCGTGCTCTACAAAATCTGCGTCATTCTCTTGGGCCACCACCTTCTCAGTTGCCTCGGTTGTGACTTCGACACCAGATGACTTCTTGCTCTCTTGAAACGCCCAAGCGGATGAGTCGTCCAACTCTGGCTCCACAGATGTGGTGGTGATTTCGACGTGCTCAGGGGGCGTTGCCAGATATCTAAGACCAGAAGATACCAAGTCGGAAGCGCGAGGTTGAATCTCATCTGTGGGCGACTGGAGTTCATCTTCTATGTGCACGGGGATTTTGTTTTCCATCCCTGCCCGCAAGAGATAGTGTTCCTGGACTGGTGCCCGACGGACGGGGTCTATGGGTCGAGCTTGGGGTTGTGCGCGGGCAGCTGCAGCATTGGCTTCTCTAGCAGCAAAGAACTCGTACTTTCCATGCTTCCTGCCGACCACCTCAGCGGTAGAGTGTGTGATCGTCTCATGGTTGTATGTGTCGAAGACTGCTTCTGAAATTGGGGGAAGCTTCAGGGACGACGTGCCATTAATCGACATCATTGGAGCAAGGTCTGATTTCCATGTATAGTGGCTCTTGTCCAACTGGGTGAGGTTGGCACTATCAAGTTGCTGAGGAGCATCCCGGGTCTGGGTGCTCATAGGATTGGTCAAGGGCTGCGCAGGGGTCTTTTCGGGGTTCTTGCTCATTACAGATGCCATGATAGTAGCCTCTTCAAAATGACCGTTCCCTTGAGGAGCAGGTTCCTGAGTGTGGACTGGAAAATGGTCAAAATGGTCCAGAGCACTGTACCCCATGAACATACCTTGCTCTTCTTCAAACTCGTCGTGCTCTGCAAAGTCTTCTTCTTCATCGGCAATAGAATCCCCTGCAACGGATGACATTGCATAGTCGACACTCTGGCAGTCTTCTGAAATGCCACCACAAGAGTCGTCTGTGTCCATAGAGTTTGGTGACAAGTCGTTTTCCGCTTCTTCAGGCTCTTCCTCAAGATCGGAGAACTCGTGGCCCGAGACAGAAACAGGTTCTGGCAGCTTGGGGGAAGGTATCTCTAGAATATGAGGACAGTTGTCGAAAGTCTCAGTTCCATTCCTAACATTGGAAAGAGGACATTGATCATCCATTGTCAAGTCGATCGGACCATGACCAAAAGATGAAGTAGCCATTCTAGCAGGGACAAATTTGTTTGTGCGCAACATCTCGTAGCTATTGTTCACTTGGTCTTCGTCACTGATTAGAGATTCGATGTCGCTATCCTCAGGAACGCGGAAGCTATTGCCGCGCAGTTCGGGGCTGGTATAATTAGCAAGAAGACAGAAGATATTGAAAGATGACTTACTTGATGGAGCCGTATGTCTGACGGACTATCATAGCGCAAGGGTAGTGTTTATCCTGGGGTCGTTCAATGAAAGCACCAAATTTGAGCTTGTCACCACTGGCCACTTCATGATTCACGTTCGTTTCGAGGCGGACGTCGTTTTTATAGGTCCCATGGAGGGAACCCGTGTCCTTGACATAAAGTTTCTAGATGAACAGTTAACACAAGGTTACTAGAGAGTTTGCCTCCATAAACCTTACCTGTTTGTCGGCGTCAAGGGTGAAGAGTGCATGTTTTCGAGACATGACTGGTGAATCGAACCAAGTATTGCTCTTGGCAGCTTCAAAAGCTCCATTTCTTTTGCTAGTTCGGCCGATTTCGATGGTCGGATTCTTTTTACTGAGAAAGATGCGGCGAGTTGGAAATGAGAAGCTGGGCGGGGGGTCAGCTATCGAGAGTGTGATGGAGACTATGAATGTTAGTTATCATCAAAGGTTCAGGGAGTATGTTTATTCTGCTGTTTAGATATTGCCTTACCTTCATCACGGTACTCGGGTACCGCCATTTTGATTGCTTGTTGATAACGACAAATGACGAGCTCTCGAGTGAAGATGATAGTATGTGGTGATACTCTTGGTTTGTGGTGCACACTGTCTCATATACTTGCGCTGGGCCCACTTCTTATGAATGAATGTCAGCAGGGCAAACGCAGACTCAAAAGAGTTGTGCGAGTTAACGAAGGAAGAAAGAGCAAGCCTATTAGAGAGGGCTACCCTTTTGGTTCGAGAGAAAGGTTGAAAGATAAAAGTTAAAGGCAACACAGATGAAAGGTAAGTGGTGTTGGGAAGTCCGGAAGGTGAATGCAGGCATCGTAAGTACCTTAGCTCCGATAAGTGGCGGGGCTTATCGCTGCCTGCCTTGTGGGCTGTCACCTGTCCCGTCTGCCTGTTACGGCAGTGGCCTTGCACTGCTGCCCCACTTCGCGGGGTGAATGGAAGGAAACCCCGCCGGAACCTTCAGTTTTGGGCTTACCTGGTAGGTAATCGTGAGCAAGTTGTTCACAATAAAACTCAGAAGAATATAGAATTTCTTCAAGTATCTTTGGGTATCTTTCAGCAAGAACAAGGTATCACAGCCGATGTTGAAGCAGTATTATCAGTTTCAGGGTTCTAGTGCTCTTAGGTTGGTGTCAATGGCAGCTGTTTCAAGTGGGTCGCACTGTACACTGCCGAAACACCCTGGACCTGAGTATTGAAGTGATTGTCGTGATCAGACACCTCTTCACCAACTTAATGAACTACTGATTTCCTCAAAGCAAAGCTACCAGCCCTCGAAGGAGCTCGTAAACACAAGAAAACCCAGTATAAGGGCGGAAAATCGGACCGATGGGAAGATGGCTTGAGTAAAGAGGTCATGGATAAATAGTGCAAGAGTTCAATGTTGAACTGTGTAAACTGGGCGGACTGCTTTGCTGACCCCTTCAGCTTGGCACCCGACCCTATGGCCTTATCATTCTAGCCCGGGGAAGGCCAGAAACTTGGGTCATTATCCTAAGTAATGAACACTGAGGAAAGTTTAGTGTGCCTACCTGTGTTATTAGGTATTTAGACTACTTGATTTTGGCACCATCACCTTCACTCAAGAGTCCGCGTTTTCTTTATCGGGCATCTACGAGCAATCAAAATGGCGGTACCCGAGCATCGTGATGAAGGTACTCGTATCAGGGTCATGCAAGTGGTTGAGCTGGCACGGTGACTAGCATTTTAACTCACTGCCTAAAAAGTAGCAACATGGCGTCAGGTGGTACTCTTTCCATTGGCACCAGCGCTATCAGGAGTGGTTGATACAGCGGGTGTGAGTTGGCTTCCAACACGTAATGTCAGCTTGGGATTGTTTCAACCCTCCCGAGCAAAATATTCATAGAGTCTGAGGCGCATGGTATTGGATGTTTCTAACATGGTAAGGGGTACGATTGCACTTTTGCGTAAAGCATAATACACTGTGAAGCTAGGACTTCAGTTACCAGGTGCTCGTAAACGAGAAGCGGGCAAGGAGGGCATCTTTGTATGGCTCGCATAGAACTCTCCGTGGTTCAGCCAACCAAGGCAGCAGTAGTTGCACAATGCGTTTCGATCAGGATTTCTCTCGTCTGTGATACTTTGTTTATATCAGTATGAATTCCATCTGATGAATATGCAGATCTATTGCAATCTAGCCCTACCTATTGCATCTCCACACGAGCTCAGTCAAGCCTCGGTCTATGCGATCTTGTTGTCCGTTTGATTCAAGCTAACAAGCCGATGCACGGGTATCAGTATCTAAAGTGATTGGCGCTTACTAACATTAAACGTGAAGCTCTTCGGTTGGTTTATCGTTTGTCAGGTTTCACATTCGCTTTTCCTAACCACATTTGACTTCGGAGGGAGCTCGCCTAGGTAGCTGGATCCTCTCATCGCACCACTTCTCATACTCTTGAGTTATTCTTAAGTTGCGAAATTATATTCAGAAGTTTGAACTCAAAGCGTGATTCGACATTGCTCAGGCACCAAGACAACACTTTGATTAAGACAATCAATCAGCAAGGGACTAAGCGAGTTAGATGATCGATGACGCTGACTGAGACAAGGGTCATTCAAGTGGAGAATAGCTAAGCGGGTGAGTGGGACGTTAGCATCCATTCCTTGTCCCTTTTCTGGGGAGGCTATCCACTATGCTGTCATTTGAAGTATTGGAACAAACATGTGATATATACTTCGAATTTCATGAACTAAATGACAAGAATGCATGAGATTCCTCGGATGCCAGTAGTTCCCAGAAGCATCTAGCATGCATTTAAAAGTAATATTCAAGCCTCTGAGTCACAAACCCCTTAACCCTTGGGTTGCACCTGCATGTTCAAGACACTTTAAGCTTCACGGCTAATGATTTGCCACTAAAAGTGCTGGAATTTCTCAGCGGCGCCTGATCCATGTTCCACTCAGACTGTTCCACTGTTCACAGGGCAGTTCTTACTTCTGGTGCCACGCCACAACTCGGTTCTCGCTGGCTTTAAACAAATATTTATCGCCGTTCGTCCACTTCCTTCTCTCTCCTTACTTTGCTCAAATTCAGGTGCAACTATCTTGCTAACACCTATCTCCGAATCCCCTATTGTCGCGCGAACTTCCCCATGGACTTTATGCCTCGATACGCCTATAAAGTAACACGAACCTCCGCCTACTACACACACATCAGTCGACCCAGACCCAAAACCATACCCAAGTGACAGAATTTTCAACCAGACGAGGATCACTTGCTGCACAGCTTTTGATCATTTGATCGTTATAAACTTGCCTACATTCAAATTTTGCAAGTTTTCCTCGTCGATTAACCTCCATACTTTTTGTACATTCGCATTTACAACACCACTTTTGGACTTAACCAAGACTTCGGCAAAATGATGAACCACGCTCGAGTCAAGGCTCTCAAGGGCGACGGAAAGACTACATCAAAGAAAGCTATCAAGTCAGGTCGTGCTTCCGCTGGTTTGACTCCTCGAGGCTCTCCTTTCGCTTCGCTTCTTACGTCACCCGCGCATTCCGCAGCCCCAAGCCGGGCCGCCTCTGACGAGAGTGAAGATGACTTCGAATACGACGATACCATGAGCATTGCTTCCGGAAGCTCTCTCGTCGACACCAACGAAGACGGCACCAACACATTCGACGCCAAGCAGTTTATGGAAGAACTTCAGGATCGCAAGCACAACAATAGCGATGCGCGAACTCAACTCCTGGAACTCTACATTAAGGTTTTGCGACACCGATTCGCCCCTGCCACCCATGAGTGGCTTGATGAGTCGGCCAACGAACTCGCAGAGCTTTTCATTCGTGGCGCTAATCGCGGCATGGAAGCCAGAGAGCGACTGCTTTACCTTCAGGCATATCTTCTGACTCTTAGTTCCTCAGAGGACGCCAACGTCTACGAGCATGCCGAAGGAACTCTCAAGCAGATAATTGCCGACGACGACGATGAGGAATGCAAGGCTTTTGGCATTTACGCATTGTGCTTTACTGTGCTTTATGGCGGCGGTGGCGAGACGGAGGCCCTTGAGCTGCTCGACTACCTATACGCTATTGTTGAGTCTGACGGAGACAACATCGATTCCTATGACAATGGATTTATTGTTGCGGCTGCTCTTCGAGGTTGGGCCTTTGTTGCTAGCCATGTGGACGACTTTTCATATGCCGCCACCATGGCTTTGGATGGGTTTTACGAACAGCTTGACAGCGTTGATGTTGGTGTTCAAGCTCAGGCCGCTGCCTGCATTGCACTCATTTTTGAGGCGGCGCGCAACCATGAGGAAGAGACAGGAGAATCCTGGGATCTTCCCGTCAACCCAGAGAAGCTCACAGGTCGCATGTCAGAGCTTGCCAAGCAGAGCTCCAAATCAGTTTCAAAGAAGGATCGCCGAGACCTTCGAGACAGCTTGATGAGTGCTATCACCTCACTCGAGAAGGGTGTTGGACCAGGATATTCGTCAGCTGGCTATACACCTCAGAAGGGCGATAAGCGCCCAACCTCCAAGCCCAATGAGGATGGTGTCATCGAATTTGGATACCGTCACAAACTTCGCCTCGGCAACTACGTCGCCGTGATCGATTCGTGGTCACTCTCTTCCAGAATCGACATGATGAGACTTCTTTTTGGAGGACACCTACAAAAGCACATTTTTGACAACCCTGTCGTTGCTGAGTGTCTAAGTGACGCTAACTTTAGCGACCAGGGACCAGTTGCGAAGAAGTCCCCTAAGAAATAAGACAACTACATTGCATTGGGTTTTGAGGTTTAGGTGTTTTGCAGGCGTTTTGATACAGACTTTATACCTAGGGAATTATTACATGGAGGGTTTCCAGAAGGGCATACGTTCTTGTCGGTCTTTGACGATATTGTCGGAATAGACGAATGGATGACTGTGCTAATATGCTTTTCTGTCGCACTCTTTCAAGCGGCGATATTTGATGGGCTAGTTTATTTTGCCTTTCATCTCTATCAATACAGCGTCTTCAAAGTTATTTGCCACACGTTTGCTTGGTGATTTGAGTGTTGTAATCTTCCAATAAAAGAAGAGAATAATATTTTTGTATATGGGAATAATTTAGCGCTTTGGACTTGTTTCTCCCACGAGACATGCCCTCGGGGAGAAAAATTAAACGACCCCAACTACACCAAAATTCGCTGGCGTTCCACCCATCGAGGGGGTCGTTTTTTATTTCCCCCTAGATATCTTGTCAATAACTTGTAACATATGCATCGTGATATTCTATTGGTCGCTTTTCTTTGGTTGTATCGCAAACTAAGCCACAATTTGATCCCCGCCAAACCCATTAATGAAACTTGGCATCAACCACTCATAAGCTGTAGCACTTATCCTGGCACATAAACTGGGCTGTTTTCAAGGCAGGCCACCACAAGGCATCGACATTTCTTCTTTTGTCCACCACGCAACCTCAATCTAATTCATTCAAACTCGATAATAAATTGCAATATACACCATGACGCGAGTCTCGGTATACACTTCGGCCCTGGCGGCTTTTGTAGCTGGTACGTTTTCCGACTTTCTTTCCCCAGCACGCGCCTGCAATGACGTATGCGACTGGTTCTAGTTCATCTCAAAGTTGACAAACAATAGCGACGGTCATGATAATAATCCCGATATGGCTCCCCAACTGGGTAACATACTCCGTTACTTCGGCCACCGGCGAGATAGTCGAAAGACATATCGGCTTACACAAGAGCTGCTCAACGCTTGATGATCCATACTGTCGACCATTCCCTCCTAAGGATCTCTGTCAAGGAGGTGAACGATACTTCTGCTCCATGTGGAGGACCGTTGGGTTTCTAGCATCATTTGCTACTCTGTTATGTTTGGGCGGTTTGGTGACTTTTGTTGTCATCATGTGCGGTGGGAAATACAAGCGCGAGACTGGATGGCCTTTTGCCGCTGGCATGTTGACCCTGATTTCTGTTATGGAATTTGTGGCTATTTCTATCGTGGTGAGTTGATCTGCTACAGAAGTATTTGGATACAGACTAATCTATGCTAGGCGTATCTTTATGATCATGATGATCAGTTTAATATTCCTGGGTGGTCGCTCGATACGTCGTTCTACCTCAGCACAACCGCGGCAGTTATTTGTCTTCTGACTGCCACTGGTATTGCTTTCTCCGCATACCTTCTTCCTCCCGAGGAGGGATACGATTTCTTGTCGGACCCTCTCGATGCTTAGAAGTCTCCAATAACTAATGCTTGTATTCGTTGGTTGCATATTTTCTCATTTGATGTTCTCATGGGCAGGTGTTTTGTTTTAAGTAAAGAGTCTCTGGTAGTGGATGTCTGATACATTTGAAGGTGCTGATCTAGACTAATATAAGGGGCTCTGTTGTAGCTACCTTGAGATAGATTTAGTAAATCGATAGATTATTTCGCCTATTGTAAGTGACTAGTACCATGACGTATAATCATCACATGTAACTGTGCCTGTTTTTTGTTAAACCCCGAACTGTCAGAGTCCACAATCAAGCCAGCTTACAACCCTTCTCTTAGCGATATTGTGTGCTGTAGCTAGTATAGCCGTATGAGGCATGTGGTGATACAGGCGGGGTATATTAACTCCCCACCTTTGACTCTTTATCAACATGAACTTATCTCACCCAACCTCGGTTCGGATAAAGACAAATCACCTCAACTTATACCCAAGCACTACTTAACTCCTTGAAATAAAAACACTATGACTACTGACACCCCAGGACTCTCACCAGATCAGCTGGAAACCTTTAATCGCGATGGCTACCTTATTCTCCCTGGCGCCCTCTCCAGCTCAACTGTCAAATCTCTACTCGACGAAACTCACAATCTTCTCGAAAATTTCTCCCTAGATGATCACCCTCTCACACGTTTCTCAACCGGCGAGAAACATGACCATGTTGGTGACGACTACTTCCTGACTTCAGGCGACAAGATCCGGTTCTTCTTCGAGGAAGACGCCTTTGACGATGATGGAAAACTCACCAAACCCAAGGCTCGTGCTGTCAACAAAATCGGCCATTACTTGCACGCTCTATCCCCTCCATTTGCTCGTCTTCTGGACCACGATACAAGCAAGGTTAGCCCACCTGCTGTGGCACGTAGCCTTGGCTTCAAAGACCCTCGGTGTCTGCAGAGCATGGTTATCTGCAAGCAACCAGAAATAGGAGGCGCCGTGCCTCCGCACCAAGTATGTCAACCTGATGCTATTTTATGACTGACTAACATCCACCAGGATAGCACTTTCTTGTACACCAACCCTCCGTCGGCGGTTGGTTTCTGGTACGCACTTGAGGATGCCACACTTGAGAATGGATGTTTAAGTTTCCTTCCCGGTTCACATCTTTGGGCACCAGTTGAGAAAAGACTCGTTCGTAAGGCAGGCAATATTGGTACAGAGATGGTGAATAATGACGGACCAAAGTTCCCTGCAGCAGCGGGCTATGGACAAGCAGCGCCAGACGGACCACATGAGTATGTTCCTGGAGAAGTCAAGGCTGGCGATCTAGTCCTTATTCACGGCAACCTGTTGCATAAGAGCGAGAAGAATACCAGTCAAAAGGGACGGATTATTTACACGTTCCATATCATTGAAGGACAAGACAGGGACTATGACGATAAGAATTGGCTTCAACCACCAAACGAGGGGTTCACCAAGTTGTATGCTTAAAAGAATACAATAATCTCTAAATAACATATACTATTGCAACGCTCATTAGAGCCCCTTTTTACGTCCACAGATAAGTATGCCGATAGACATACATTGAAACATGATGTGTAGGTATGTCGTTAAAATTAGTCTGCGAACATGGTTTTACAGTCCATCCGGCTCCACCTTCGTCCTAATCCTGTGTCATCAAAGACGGGTATCATAATCCTCACTCAGAGTCCGAATCATCCTCACTCGAACTGTCGTCAGAGCTTGACTCATCCGAGGAAGATGAGGAATCGCTCGAATCTTCCTCGCCGGGCTGTCGATAAGCTCGTGCCGGGGCCTCATTCTCGGATTCGTCCTCGGACGATGACGAGCTCCCGCTGCTGCTGGTGTCAGAGTCACTATCTGAATCAGAGTCCGAGTCTGACTCGGAACTGCTGGAATCGCTGTCTTCGACATTCACACGGAGCTTTCGTCGACGTTTTCCGGGAACGCCGTCGGCGATCTTCACAGTCTTCTCTGCATCTGGAGTTGATGTGACGTTATCATCGCTTGCAGTGATGGTCTGTGATGATGCGTTGCTGGCCTCAGTGTCTTCGCCATCGGAAAGTTCATCAATGACAAGCTCAGCTCTCATGCGCTTCACAAGTCGGCGAATGATGGCATCCTCCTCTTCTGAGTCCGAGAGGTAATCGACCTCGGTGAAGCCCTTTCTCTTAGTTCCCACTGGGTGGTTTTCAAGGATTTTAGCAAGGACCTCCTCATATCGTTGTTGAGTAGCCTCGAGGTCTTTGGTTCCCTCAGGGAACACCTTTGCTCCATCCGATTGGTCCTGATCCCTAACCTCGCGAGCATTCTCCAGCAGTCGCATCCTCACAAAGCCCTTTAAGTCTTGGATGTAGTCGTAGAAGGTTTCAATGTCAGAGGCGGGGATTCCATCGGCATCGAAAACGTGCTTGATGAGGTTTGATTGGTGGTTTTTGTTGAACTTCCAGCTATCGCGAGCTGTCTTCCAGAGCCTCAAGTATTCAAGTGCAGGCTTGAGATCAGCAGGAACCTGGGGTTTGGGTTTCTTTGCGGGGCCCTTGCTCTTGGCCTTGCTCTGTTTAATGGGCCTTGATGGTGTCCTGGCAGAGTGGTTGTTGGATGGTGCATCGGCAAAGGTGACTGACTTCTGCCTCTTTAACTGTCCTGGTGCATTCCAACTTGTTGTGGCTTCATCCTGACGTGGTCGCTTAGCAACCTGAGAGGAATTGGAAGGTGGCGGGGCGTCGAATTTTCTCTTTGTACTTGACTGGATGCTTGTGCTTGAACTGCTGGTTGGGTGCCCAAAGCTGGGCTCAGATGCATCAGAAGGCTGCTTGAGCTTCAAGCCCAATTTCTTCCAGGCGGGAGTTTGACCAGACATTGTGAGATGATGTTTGTACAGTTGGTTTGAAGGAAAGGACCGAGAAACAGCAAAAAGAACGTGAACGGACTTCGACTCTCAAAAAGTTGAGAACCTGATATTTGTGTTTTCTTCAACTTCCTCAGATTTGCTGTAGTTGCCAGGGTCCTTGAATTTTCTTCTACCTGCTGTGGGAGAGGTGGATTCTCTGTTGACTTTCAAAGGGCCAATAGCAACAGCGCAAAGTCTAAAGGGGGACTCTGAGTTGTCAATTCTGCAAGTTCCTTTTAGCGTAGTGCAAGTGCAAGGCCGATATGCAATGTCGTGTTGTTGCGGGCCGGATCTCCTGGGTTGTCAAGCAACTTTTTTTCTGAGGATCATCATGAGTGGATCTAGAAATGCGATAAGATAAGAAATATGGAGAGCTTGGACGACAATATTATATGGAAAGAGCTTCAGAGACTGACCGGGCACTTCATCATCTCAGACTCTCTAGAGGGCTAAAGTGCTAGATATTTCTGATTTCATACATAATTTTATATAGTTTGAGATCGTGAAACGGCTTTTAGCCGATAGAAAAACCTCAGGTTTCTCTTATGAGAAGGCATCATAGTGTCTGCCTTTTGTGTCACCCTGCCACCTACCACATTCTGCCTGAGGATTACCTAATGCCAGCGAGGCATCAACTCAGCCTTCCCATTGAGCTCCGTTGCCTCACTGTGCTCTAGGCAAGCTCCTGCTAACGCGTCGACTATCTCAACCCACAATAGCTCCCCTCAACCTCCGTAACGTCAATCAACACCTCAAACTCGCCTCATTCAGAACTTGACGAGTTCTTCTTGAGCTTCATCCGTTAAATCTACCCGATCCCGAACCGTTAAATAGCACAAATCCTCCACAATGTCGGGTATGCTATGCTGCCTCAATCCGGTCTCTGGCATCCTTGCTAACACACAATTAAACAGCCGGCGCATACGATCGACACATTACCATCTTCGCTGACAATGGTCGGCTGTACCAAGTTGGTATGCGAATCCCGAGCGTCAAGAGCACCGAACCCTACGATTTCTTTGGCCGATGACGTTGATGGATACATGATTCAGGACTGACATGAATGCAGAGTACGCCTTCAAGGCGATTACGGCTGCCAACATTATGTCCGTCGGTGTGAGAGGCAAGGACTGTGCCGTCATTCTGTCTCAGAAGAAGGTCCCCGTACGTTGATAATGTTGGACAATCTCATGATCAGCATTGATGAAGACAATAGGACAAGCTTATGGACCCCGCCTCTGTCACCCACATCTTCCAGCTCTCTCCCTCGGTCGGCTGCGTCATCACAGGATCCATCGCAGATGCCCGGGCTTTCGCTCAAAGGGCTCAGGGCGAAGCAGCAGAATTTCGATACAAGTATGGGTATGAGATGCCAGCTGATGCACTAGCCAAGCGTCTTGCCAACATCAGCCAAGTCTACACTCAACGAGTAAGCATATTCTCATCCTCAAAATTGCGACCAATCATATACTGACCTTACCCAGGCTTACATGCGACCTTACGGCGTTGCGACCACTCTCATTTCGCTCGACTCCGAATATGGCCCCCAGCTGTTCAAGTGCGACCCTGCTGGATACTACATCGGTTACAAGGGAACTGCGGCAGGCCCGAAGCAACAGGAGGCGCTGAACCACCTTGAGAAGAAGCTCCGTAACAAGGAGCATGCGGAGGGGTCTTGGGAAGAGGTTGTTGAGCTGGCCATCACAACACTGAGCACAGTTTTGAGCATGGATTTCAAGAAGGGAGAGATCGAGATCGGTATCGTGGGTGGACCTCGACCTGACGGTGAAGAGGGAACCTACTCGGGATTCCGAACATTGACTGAGGACGAGATTGATGACCGGTTACAAGCTATCGCAGAGAAGGACTGAGCGAGTGGAGAGAATGATATGGAACATGGGATGAAACATAGTCGGCTGGCCATAGTAGAAGGTCGGTGCACTTTGTCGCGAGGAATCAGAGGCCTGATTCGTGAGCTGCAGGGACGACGTTCTGCTCCCAGGAACGTGGGCCATGCAATGCCAATGCAGGGGGATGGATTATCAAGATTAGAGACTTGGATGCCGTCGTGGGCGTGGGTCCTCGCCAGTGTGTCACTAGCCGTCCTGACCATGTGCAATAGAAACTGATGAGACTTTTCAATTGAGCAAATGACAACAGTCGCGCCTGATGACCCAATTGAGGACGAGTATGCCTCGCGCCAAGTTGCTAGGAGCCTACGATGGGCCTAACATATGCCAGTTAGTGGGTCATGGATGCGTGTAGTGCAGGGTTGAGAGTTGAGAAAACCAATATTTCTCAATAGTGGATCTATTTCAGACATGAACAAAGGCGCAAGCCTCGCAGCGAAGCCAGTTCGATTTGGTGCAAGTTTGTTCTAGCGTGGTTTGTTCTAATTTTGGTCAATGCGCATACCTGTGTCGTTTACTTTCTCCAAAACAAGCTCAATTGGTATTGATCTCTAAGTCATACGAGAATCTAGAACGTAAATGACAAAAGAGGCTTCTTGACGAGTGACGGCAAGTATGATTTCCAAGTTTGAATGAATATGCGAACAGAGCTATCCCGAAATATGCTAGTACCTTCATCACATCCTTGGAAGTGATAATCATATGGGACCATATATGTCAATGCACAGATTTGGAGAAAACAAGTCGCTGGTAATGAATGCTTCTCCTGGCTTGGACAAGCTTATTGACAAGGCTTGTGAAATATGATCTGAAAGTGAAAGCCATCCACCCGGTCGATCGGATCTACTGCTACGTCCTTGCAGGGGCCCCTGGTTTACTGGGAGGCTCCTTGGAGTTGATGGCTGGCTACCCATAGTAAGCGCCGATTTGAGCCTCCCAGGGGCGCTGAAAGAAAACAAGCCACGACCAATCCAAAAACTGGATCAAGTTCTGATGGAAGTTGTTTACAGAACCAAGGCGCGGGAGCGGGAGCGGGAGCGATGGAAAGTAACCGAGACGGAGGAGTTCGTGTTGAGGATGGTATGGGATGGGAGGCGAACGTTGAGAAGGCGAACGGTAGGGAGTTCGTAGGCTAGGGCTTTAGTTTGGACAAGTCAATAACGGTTGAAGAACATGAGGAATGATGTTGGTTGGGGGAGAGAATGTGAGCGGCCTCAAACGGCGTCATGCAAAGAATAGAGGACATGACGCCACAGCGTGGACCAGGACCAGTTCATTGGATTGTGGATGCTTGATGGTGAGTGAGTGAAGATGCGATCAACTGACGATTCTGTGCCTCATGGTTTCGAGCAGAACCCAGTGTTTTGCAATATCTGCGATATGCCTTGTTGAAATGAACCTGGACGAGCTGGAATTGACAAGCCAAGTAAGCAAGCTAAGTGCTAAGTTAAGTGTGATAGATGCAGCATGCCCTGGGCTGGTCTCAGATCTGACTTGACATGGACTATCTACTTTACATTCTGTATCAAACCTGGAAGTCGGTGACAGGAGTCGTCAATCACCCGGGTAAACAACATGAATCATTATTTCGATAACTCCTCATATCGGAATCACCGCTATTGACTCAGCCATTTGACTTTGTCTTGTGTCGTGTCGTGCCCATGTCTCGTAGGGTTACATCCACTTTTCAGACGGCCTCGTGTAGATAGGCTTGACCCTTTACAGCCATCAGCTCGCCCCGGACAGTTGTGAAAGCTTCATCCGCGCGCCTATTGGCCTCGCTGCCCCGATAGAGCTACAGGGCGTTTCCTATTCGGGAACAACTAGTGAGTGGCTCATGGCTAGCCAGGTAGCTGAGCCGGCGCCAACCCACCACATCCACCTGCGCTATTCAACAACCTACACATTTATTTTTCTCTCACAACTAATTAACTATCAAATACTTTGACCGTCTCTTTGCCCTACACGCAAGGGCAGGTACTGTATCTCAAGCTTAGCATCTCTCTGCGGAGACTTGTTTCTGACAACCACACCCACCCCTGCAGGTAAAGTGACTGCACGTTTCCTAGCGTATAACGTTAACATACCTGGTGTATTTTTACTTTGTTTTGCTTGGACATAGATGCTTTTTAGGATGTTTTAGTCCGTCGGAAAACTGAAGATATGTGAAATTCGCAATGGCTTGAGTCTTGACCCACGCCGCTCTGTATACGGTATCGTGCTTAAACTACAAGCCGAGCCGAGAAGAAAGAGAAACGCCTCTTTGACGCCTCTCAAGTAGAACATCACGGATGCTCGACCCAATCGGGAGACAAAACCGGGTGTGGCTGGACACACACCCATTGATTTCATCCTCACCCTCAACACCATACCATGCCATGCCATGCCATGCTCATGACGTGCCACACACATACACACTACCTGCCTACATGGGGCTCTTTACTCTCCGGGCCCTGCAGTACTCTGCATATATCCAGGGGCAGGACAGGGTAAGGAGTAGGGCTGAGGGTAAGGCTTTGGCCTTGTGCTTGGGTTCCATTCGATAACATGATGGTTTGCCACCAGCTGGTCCGGGGTCGTCGATGTTTTTGAGCTTGCACTTGGACATGCGCTTGCAAAGGGTCGTCCTGAGTGGAGGCACATCTCGACTCTTTCACTGGTGGCCCAGGATTCTGTCTCAGAAGGCTGGCTTTAATTGCCGAGCCTCTCATGTGTGCTCTAGGGGCTCTTCGACTAGGATGTCGGGTGGTATCCCCCCTTGGACCTAGTAGCCGTTCGCTTCCCGTTGGTGGAGCATGGCATGCCTTTGGCAAGCTTAGGTCGAGCTGTAGACTGAAGTTAGACTAGATGGAGACTTTTCTGGAGCAAGAGCTTCTTGGAACTCTTCTTGTTGTCTGTCTGTTTCTAGTTTCTCGATAGAGTATCTGGGAGGCCTTCGACAACCATCACGATAATACAATACAAAAAGGATGCCCTGTTCTGCTGCTTGTTTCGATTGTTCAGTCAATCAATCAAGCAAGCATTGAAGAACCGGCTTCTCTCAACTGTTACCAAGTGATCGACATGACAAAGCTCTTATAATATTTCCTTACCTACCATTTTCGTCAACTTTTTCATCACCGACTATTTTACGATTCAAATCGATTTTGCTTTGATTCGAATACATTACGAGTCTATTTCCTAACTCTTCCATTTTGGTCTTGTTGTCTTCGTGTCACAGCTAGTCTGATCACCTTGACCTTTCGAAAACAATTCCAACTAAACACTAAGAAATAATGGACGGATGTAAGTTATACCTGGCCAGCTTGGCAACTACCTACAGTGGTCAATTGGCATCTTTGCACCACCACAGCCCCCCTTAAAGACTCAGAGACACTGACACGTGAACTTGTTATCTCCTACAGTAAACGAGTTCCGCACAATGCGAGTTGCTGAAGTTCTCTCTGATTTCCGAACACTGCAATACTACATAGCTGCTGCTCCTGTCGACCCTGAGGATACTGCAGACTATTACACCGAAGGATGGGCTGCCCTTCGACAATGTGCGCTGGATGGACAACACATTCTGGAATGTGGTGCGGACACCAGCGTGCCAACTCCCCCTGGTGGAGAGCAAGAGCAGATGAAGGCCGAGCTTAAACAGTATGTCTTCAAGTTTGCTAGACGGGAACTCGTGACAAAATTACTAACACCTTGAAGGGTTCTCCTGGACGCGTACGCGAGACGACACGAGGGACAGAAGATTTACCTTCGACAAGCGGCGGCTCAACGATGGGTTGAATACAGAAAACAGGTGCTGCAGGGCGGCGTACCAAACTCGAGCAACCAGTCTCAACTTCGAGCATGCGATCGTCAACTGCGAGCGGTACGATAGCCTTCAATGCTCTAAGCCCTCTCAGACTAACTCTTGCTACAGGAGCTCTCAGCCATCGCCGACGAAGTAATCTACGCCGAGCTCAAGGCCTCGGATGAAGGAATGGGCCGCTGGACGGCAGAAGATCCCAGTCTCCGAAGCGTGCTCCGCTGGCTCCGAGCACGCCGGTGAACAATACGCCAGGGAAACAGAAACGACGAAGCTACCACGTACGATCCAAGATACCCCCCAGGACCAACGGTTGTGATGAACGAGAGACGAAACGAAGAGAACCAAAAGCAAGCGAACGACGTCTACGCTAATCATGAAAACTTTCTTCCTATTACTTCTTTGACGCATACGATTCTTTAACGAGTACCCTTGACGACCGGATATTAAGGGGGAGAGTTGAGGTTTGGGGTTGTGATTTTGCAAAGGATAAACATGTTTGTTATATTTTCTTCATGACTTGATGAGTCATGGTTTGTTTTACTGGATGTAAACGATACAGATTTGTGTTGCTTGGGCACACTTTGAGATAGATGGAGAGGATCTCCTGGGTCTTGCAGGGCCTTGATTAGGAGAACGGGGCTGGGCTCCATTAACTGCCTGGAGCAGAACAATAACATAACTATTTACTCTACCTCTTCTCCTGCATTCTTCAATAACTTTCTATTCACTTCATCACTTACATGCCTCACCCATGATTGTGGTTCATGTTTCACCAAATAAGTCTTTCAGAAGTGGAGTCTAGCATGCATGTTGCTCCCATTGTTTGGTAACCAATCCGAACAAAGTATTTGTTGAATACAAAATCATTGACGTTCAATTACATATAATCTAGTCTATCAACGCTTGCTCTGAACACACAAGCCAATTCCAACCAACATAAGAGCCATTCCAACCGCAGTATCTAACATGGTCAATATACAGATTGCTATGAATGAACACAAACTCACCTTTACTGATCACTTTACCATCAACGTACCAATCACCCAGAACGGTAAAGAGGAACGCCAACGTGTTTACAATGGGAACGGTCAAGCTCAATTCTGATTGTCGTCATTAGTAACTAACACCTCGGCGTGGCAAAGATTCACTAGATTATCCGCGATCGACACCCCCTGACAACCTTTGACAGGCGAGTTTAGGAAGTACAACTTACCAGCCTGTCCAATAAGCAAAAAGAACCAGATGCTTCCCGTAAGATTAAGAACCAATGGGATTGCGTAACGAGGATTCTTCAAAAGGTCAATGACCGCAAAGAAAGCTCCGTATAACTTTGACTTCAGCCAGCTAGATTGAACTGATGGGCTCTCGAGCACCGGATGCGTAGGTGGATTATGTGATTGAGCGGCACGACGGATGAAAGGGGTTGTGAATCCCCACGCGAGGCCGACAAGAACGAAGCTGAGGATGTAGTTGAAGACTGGTGGCTTCTCGTCTGCAGATGTCATGATGGTGATGATGCAACACAAGCTTCCCCTGCGTTCTAGATTTTCAATATCAAGGGATCAAATAGAGGCGTGAACGTAGACCAGGGAACATGAGGCTCGTGCGTTCGTCAAGAAAGGGCTGATACTAGACCACGAGGCCTATTAGTCGTCGGGTTGTGATGGTTGTGTGGAGGTTGAGATTGAACCAAGGGCAGAATCTCGCAGGAGAAGTGCGTTCTAAAAATATTACTGGAGGCTAAGGCGTCAACGTGGCTGGCGGGTCGTGAACTCAGCCTCGCCCTAGGGAAATTCTATCCACTAAGGACACTATCCTTACAGGGGGCTGTTGATGGGTTCCAGGGGGCTTGGGTCAGCTAGTGTGGCGCTTTCTGGCTCCCCGCATGGTCAGTGCTTTTAGCCGCATTCCCGCGCTGACAAGCGACCCGACCATCCATCATGGACATCTTTTTCTCACACAGACACATCGCTTATTCTTTTTGGTGCAAGATGCTGTCACCGCTTGCTAGGAGTAACCCACATACCGTCCCGGTCACTCGGGGCTTCTTGGCGATGATCCCTGTTCAGCTGGACATGGGGACTTAAAGTTCTGATGCGACGTCATCAGGATGTTGGACATGAGGCCCGTGGTTGGCCTCCCTACCTCCTTGTGATCAACATAGGCCCTGTAGGGAGAGACCCAGTTCCGACGATGAGGAATTTCGATAGACGCACGGCCAAGAGCCGCTCAATGGAGGTCCGTTGAGTTTGATTCGCTCCCTTTACCGCGGACACGCCGATGAGCCACTTGTCATATCCAGATGGATCGACATAACATGTCTCGCTGTCCCACGAGGACGGATCAGCTATATGCTAGAGCCAGTTAGTGTCTTTATTTCGTCTAAGTTTCGGATCGCCCTAGAAGGCTGGTACGCTCCATGATTGGCTTTTCGATCTCGGGACTATTGTCAAGCTCAACGACACAGAAGCCAGGATTAAGTGATCGCCAATCCATATGTCGGCTTCAATTTGACCGCATATGCAGATAATTCGGCCAGCGCCGGTTAAAAATTTGATTCATACAGACACTCTTCGATATATTTACTTCGGAATTGTCCGAATCATACCCAACGTCTCAGCTTGCCGATCGTGCAAAGTTTCTAATGATCAGCCTACCCTTGACCAACCACAAGACAAATGACAGAATTGATATATCAGTTAAGTTGATCTTGCTTACAGAACAATGTCAGGTTGCGATTGGATTCATTAATCTTAGACATGTTTCTATTCAATATTATTCCTCGCCAATGCTTTGAGAGTTCCAAGTTTGGCATAGACTCAGTGGTCGGTCAATACCCACCAGTTGATCCAATCACCACAACCCAAAGCTGGACCAAATTCAATCAACGAATATCCGACCCCTTTCTCATTTTTCTCTCACTTCCTCATATGTCGCTTTCCTTCTCCAGTGTTTCACGGGACCTCGCGCATTCCTCGTGATCGGCTCTATATTTGCGACACGTTCTGATGTCATGGTCCGCGTCCATGATTCATTAACTGGCACCTACCGTCTTTTCATCTTTGTTTGCTTTGAAGTCCTCACTTAAGCCAGTGGCCGTGATTTTAGGGAATATTTGTTGTAATTAGCGATGAGTGCCTCACAAATATGGATTGATGCGTTATAACAGCTTTGCCCGGAACGTTATAGTTGTGGTATTGTTGTTGACCTTAACCAACAACTTGCCCTTTCCGGACTTCGTCATTGCCATGGTATTGATATAGACTATACACTCCGTCTTGTGATCGTGTATGACCTGCAAGGAACCATTAAAAACTGAGAGCTGGTTGCAGCAAGATCGGATTTTACTATCGATCGACCCAATAGCATACCTACAAGCTTTCCCCAGGATGTTTCCAATTGAGATGTCTGATATCGCACACAAGTGTCAGAGTGTCACTAATCACGCCTCAACACCATGATCGAGCATTTGTCCGTGATGAGACACTTGCTCAGGGACAGCCTATACGTCACCACACGACAGGCCGTATCCGCATTGTTCCTCACCAAAAGCAAACAATCCCATCGGGTACCAGGTCAATATGCAAGCTTCCTTGTGAGAAAGCAGCTTGCCGACAGAACATCGTAATAAGAGGAGGCTGGATGATCTGCCGGCTCATCAATTGCGTCAATGAAAGATGTTTTCAAGTTGATTTTCAGTCTGGGATCGGCGATGAGAGGCCAAACAAGGACCGAGAAACAGCTATAAGAAGGTCCTGTTGTTCGTATTCAACCCAACAATTCTCATCAACACATCGACAACTCTCACTCAAGCAACAGCAACCACACAGACCTCCTATTCTTTACCAATTTCCCCACACATTTCCTTCAAAATGACCGATGCTCAGGTTGCCGGCGGCCACAAGGCTACTATCAACAACCCCAACACCTCCGAGGAGGCCAAGGAGAACTCACGCCAGGTTCTCGAGAACGAGTTCAACGGTGGTGACGGTAAGCTCCACGCCTCCCATTATAAGTCCTATTCTGACACCTTACAGTCACTGGCGCTGAGGACAACAAGGAGAAGAACCCTGGCAATGTTGCGGGTGGTCTGAAGGCGTAAGTTCCAGCGTCTCTTAGACTTGACTACCGGCTGATAGCAATAGTACCCTGAGCAACCCCAACGTCTCCGACGAGGCCAAGCAGAATGCCAAGGAGCGTCTTGACAAGGAGGATTTCTAAAAACTCTGAGGCTGCCCATGTCTAGCTGGCGACCTTAATACCTACACGAACGTTTGGAAGGCCTCGGAATTTACCAGCGGCATAACGTAAATATGAACAATTGAAGTTGTCAACAAATTGGACGCCTTTGTGAATACATTGTGTAGCACGGAGAAATCACATAAGATCTGTTTAATGATCCCATATTCGGATTTGGCCAGCATTTTTACCTCTTCAGTGCCGCTTACTTGATGTCATTCTCCAGGGGCTTACAATGCGATTTCTGTTGACAAATGGATGCCTTTTACTTATCTAGGGCACATGTACGTATCGAAGCCTCAATCCTCAAACAGTAATATCCGAACCTTGTTGAAAATATCGTACCAACGCCATTCTCCCGCCAATCTGGCATGAATCTAGTGATATACCGTGCTCCATATAACCCCTTTATCGTGTTTCTGAATAATCGTTCAAGGCAACGCAGACAGCCCCTCTGTGATGTCCGTTGTACTGTCGGATAATCTGCTGGCTATGCAATTCCCACAATCTCGCATAGTGATCGGAGCAAGCAGTGACCAGGTATGCAGAATCGGCGCTGAAAGCACAATCCCAGACCCAGCGCTGGTGCCCGGTAAGAGTGGCTTCTAAGGGATACGGCTTGGGTTCCAGATCTGTGCTTGGTTCGATGTTCTTCACCTCCCAGATCTTGGCTGTGTGGTCTGCACTACAAGTGGCGAGTTTCTTGACGTCTGGGGATAGAAGAATACGGGTGATGTATTCCTTGTGGGCATTGAAGTGCGTTACTGGCACTAATTGGGTGCGATCAAAGCTCTGAATAAGATTCCACACGAATACGTTGCCCTAGCGAAATGGTTAGAGATTAATTTCCACCACATCTGATTGTTGCTTACAGCATTGTTCGCAGCGCATAGCAAGGACCCGTCACTAGCGACAGTAACGCTGGAGACTGAGACGTCCTCTTCTGGGATGAGCTCATGGGAACAGTTGTTCTCAGCCAGATCCCACACCCTGACACTTCCAGACCTATCGCAGCTGATGATCTCACCCTGGTTGGGGTGAATCACTACGTCGTTGGCTGGACAGCCATGGTTGTAGCTCCGCTGAATCGATCCGGTCCGTGTCTCCCAGATCTTGACGGTCCCGTCCTCGGAGCTAGTTACCATCCATTTCCCTTCGCAGTGAAACGCGACGCCTGTGATATTTCCGGTGTGGCCCTCAAATGTCAACAACGGGTTAGGATTCGTAGACTTGATATCGTACAGTTTGACGGTATGATGGCCAGCGGCGGCAAGGTATCGCTTGTCGGGGGAGATGCAGAGACGGTTCACCTGCGAATCAGGGTGTTGAATCGTGCGTGAACATATACCCGACAAGGCCTCCCAGAATCTAGAAGCTGCATGTCAGCCATTTGCGATTACCAGTCGAGAAGCGCATCGGATCGCACCTGATAGTGTGGTCATAGCCAGCTGCAAGGTGGGTTAGCTTGAACTGGAGGATATGTTGATAGAAGAGTCGCATTTACCTGTGCAGAGAATAACAGACATTTTGAAGGCGGAAAATCAGTCGCGTAAGCTCAGCTCATGGTCTTGATAGTTGTCCCAGGACTTTTTTGTCAAGGAAGTTCGAGAAACACAGGATTCATTAAGTTCCCAAGCTCTAATTCCCTACTCCAAGGCCTCCTCTCCACCGCGAAGAACGACGCGCACGGAAACGATATGCAACAACCAAGCTATGCATTTAAACGGTACTAGACTGACTGCCTCGTAGCGCAACGTCGCATCCTCCTTCTATACCTACTTAATTTGAACAACTGGTTCTCTGACATGAACATCGACAGCAAAGTGGATTCTCAAGCATTAAAGAAGACACCAAATATTGCCATAATGCTCTCTCCGTGCTTTCAGCTTGATCCGTGGCAGCGTTTGTGAACTATTATGCCACAATGTGGACACTTGCAAGTGCATACCACAAAGATCATGCAGACCAAGTTCAGCCGAACGTCCGAAAAGGCCAGAAGATTCTAGCAGAACCTCGCCAAGTTACTACGAGACACATATTGTCTAAAAAGGGCGTCATTTGTGCGACGAGCTTGGCTTGTGTAACCGGTCGCACAGGCTCATCGTGGTTTCACCCATGCCATCACCCGTCTCTGCAGCTCGTTCAGCAACGCCGCCTGCCCACCGCATAGAGCATTTGCATCAACAACAGCTCCTGACAGGGCAGATGATATGACTGACCCAACCAATTTTGGTCACGTCAACTTGTCATTCTCGTGTGGTCGGGCCGTTGTAACACAGCTACAGGAAAATGGGCGTTATGCTGGAGGAGGTGACGAGAGTCTGATGTTAGAGCAGCTGCAAGTGCAGTAACCGTCTATTGAGCAGCAAGTGTATGTCCACGGAATCACGATCTCATTATGTCACTGAGTTGTATATCTGAGTGCACCAACTGGGAGTTATTGCACAACGTCAAAGCCAAAGAATGGCACCCCTTGCCTGCGTCAATTTCAAACTGACTTTGAATGAATTATCAGATCATTTCACGAAAACATCACCGATGCAGGTCCAACTGTCGTGTGACGCCGTTGGAGGTTCAATACGGCCTGTTGACATCGAGACCTTCGGAAGTTTTGAGACATACACGGCATATCCTACGTAACCCTCAAAACAGGAGGAATTTTTTTCTATTCACTGTCATCATATTTGAATCATCAGGTCTGTTGGGAATGACTGCAGACTTCCAAAACAGAACGGAGTCTGGCTGATAGCCCCTGACGGTTCCACCCCCTTCAATAACAGCGAGGGCCAAATACTGGTATGGTTCAGCTGACTTTCATGTTCTTTGAATCAATACATCACCGATCTTGGGGCTGAGATACAATGATAGATACTATCAGAGATAAGAAAAACTATTTTTCGAGCCACTGCGTACCTTCTCTGATTGGTGATCAAAAGGTATCCTGCGTCGAGGTCATCTGACGGTCTTTTGATGAGCTCAGACGTCATCAAGCACGAATAAGCATCCCGCGGTGAATGCACATGGTTTGAGGCTCAGGATAAGAAGTATCCTGTTCAATCGGCAAAGGTGTCTGCAAGGCCATCTGTGCAACAACCCCAGGATCAACATCTGCGACCTTGTTATCTTTGACTATTCTTTTCCTTAGTGATGGATGATGTACCTGTTATCACCCATTGGCAACGACGCGTGATGGATTGGGCGGTCAGACTGTGAATAGTCTCGTCCCTGCAAGATCTTAAGCCGAGCCAAGGCAAGAGACGGCATTGATCGATAAGACAGCCAAGATTGGTTGAGTCTTCTGTTGGCCATGACTTTCCCCATTACAAAGCGTTGGTCGGCAGACATCTGTAGGCTCAACAGAGAAGGGTTGAAGCAGTTGGGGGTAACACAAAGGCAGAGCTAACGAAGAGGTGCATGACTTTGCGTATCGAAAGATCACAGCAAGCTTACTGTTTACTTCCTTATTTCCAGTCTTGGCCTGACCGATGGATAACATATGTCTTTTGACCGGTCAGGTTATTGATGGGCGTACAAGAGTGGCATGTTGACAACGATGTCGTGGCTTCGTGTACTTGGTTCTGTCTCTGGGACAACCTTTGGGCTCACTTGATGCAGCAAATAACGACAAATGCGGCTGCCATCAGGAAAGTCGGTCAACTGGTGAACTATGCCAGTTGGAGAGGCCCGACGCTCATCGGGAGGTTGCACCGGATAAGAGACAGGATGGGCACAGCATGATGGCCAAGACTAGGATTCTCTCAGGATCTCGGTTTCATATACCTGCACTATACACCAGCGTGATATCAAGATCTCAGGTGATGCGAATATATCGCCTTCTGCGTCCCCTTCCAAGCAAGGCTACTAGCTGACACTTCACGAGACGCGATCGGTCTGTCGCTCAGAGTCAATATGTGACACCCACCAGATGAGCGCTTTCCAGAATTTCCAGCATCTGTTAAGGGTGTTGGGTAGGTAATATCATGGCTGCTGCAACTACTTAGGCATGCACGCAATAGCACAGCTATTTGAGAAATGGCGTCTTTTAATACCCGCGAAGCTGCATGAGTTCAGCCGAAGTCACAGAGTCGGCTTAACCTGGTTCGTCGCAAAAGCTCGGGGTATGAGGCACAACCTTGCGATCATGCAGCAAGCCGTCAGAGTTGGTCAGCATGGATTGTGATTTGCCGGACGCCTCCGCAACCGGTCAACATTTCGAGGCATTTTACCTCCATATAAGCACCGACGACGCGGTCCAGGAGGCGCTCTTGGTACAGACCGAAGGAGAGTTGCATGAAGTGCAAAAGCCACAAAGCGCAGCTATTCGGCCAAGTTTGTGCTGTCGTTCGGGGCCGACAGGAGCTGGTGTAGGGATGTGCGTCTGGAAATGAGGCCCAAACCCAGGACCCCAGATATGTGAATTTGCATCCTGGCTCAGATGAGCGTCGTTGAGTTCGGGCACGAAACATATTGCCTAGGAATTTGAGCCCGATTAAGGCAACCAAGCATCCTTGACCCGATCGCCATCACAAGACCCGGTTGCAGCCGGCATCTTGACAACGGCCACCAAGTCTGACAGACAGATTATGACGCTCCATGTCAATTCACGCCTTCGTGCTGTTTGCGAGGCGGTCTGTTGGTGGCAGTTCTGAGCAATGAACATAGCCTCTGTCGCATTGGCTGTCTGATATATACTATGGCTGAAGCTGATGCTCTCTAGGTCGAGACTATATATATAGATTGACCTTCCTGATGTTGCAATGAAAGATTTGGAAAAATAAGAAACTCAACTGACTACCAAACTCAAAAATCACAAACAGCAACAACTCCTGACATCCCTTACCATGGCTTCTTCTCTATCCTCTTATGTCTTTGATGATGAAGGCATGACTTGGATTACCTGTGATCTATGTGCTGGATCCTTCCAGCGCGGGTCGTATGTTCACTACCCCCTTCATTGTATCTCAGCTTTACTGACTCTGAAGCAGTGGTTTATGCCAGGCCTGTCATGGAACCAAACTTCGTAGAGTTTCCTACAGCTATCTCGCTACAGGATCCTCCCCTCCCCAGGTTCAAGGAGGCACCACTCCTCCACCCCCTCCTCCGTCCAGAGGTGGCCAGCATGACCGTTCTCACGGAGGCTCAAGTGGCTTCACTGTCTATGGTCGCCGTTCTTGACCACTTTACCTCATGGCAGACTATGGTCGGTCTTGCTAAGAAATGTCTTTCAGGACATATATAAGAGGGGACAGCCGTATCAGCCTACATACAAGTGTGCACACTCAATCGTTTGAGATACCATGTGATTTGCTTTTATTGGTGTGGAAATCTATCTATGTAGGGATTTTGGTTATGGCGGGCATTTGTCTGATGTCACTCGTTTCGAGGCTTGACTTGATTTACTCTGATCTTTGGTATGACGGATGAAGCTGTGCTGCTACAGGAGCAACAATTGGCAGCTAATCTCACTCCTTAAGAAATGAACTTTTCTCGAAACATGACATTTGTAGCTGTGCCGATCTGTTTTTTTAACTCGTATACTTCGACATCAAGCCTAGAGCGACTGAGATACAACCGATTTGCCAGGGTCGTCAACTGTCGAGTAATTCGTCTGAGGTTCTGTGTAACTCATGTGTATGTCCTATCTTGAGTAACACTGCGGTTCCCTTAAATAATCTCTCAAATTATCGTGGCGACTGTAGGCTATTCAATGGCTGTCTCTTGGTCAACTCATTCATTAATATACAACTTTTGACGAATAGCATCTCCTCCTCTTGCCCCGCGTCATACCGAGAGAGTTCTTTACTATTTCGTAATGAACCCCACCCCCACTTCCATTGGATCACATCACTCGTACCCCGATGCCGGCACCTACCCTCATCACTGTTTCCGTATCTTTCGCCATCTTGATAACTTGCTCATTTCGCTCATAAAAGATGCGAACTGTCCTTAGCCGACTCGCACTAACATCTCGATCTTTAAGGACCTCAGCATCACCGTTCTCACTATTCCAACGAAGCAACCCCTCCATCATCCGCAAGATGTCGTCTATCACTGAACCAGTTCTTAAGCAGCGTGTCAAGCTGTCTCTCATCCAACTCGCCTCTGGCTCTGACAAGAAGGCCAACCTCGATAGTGCAGCCTCACACGTCGCCCGAGCAGCTTCTTCGGGGGCAAAGATTGTTGTTCTGCCAGAATGCTTCAACTCGCCTTATGGAACAGATCACTTCCCTCAACACGCAGAGACTCTGCAACCTGGTCCGCCATCTAACGATGCTGCGCCCTCTTATCACGCCCTCTCTGCAATGGCCGCTGATAACAAAGTCTACCTCGTTGGTGGGTCAATTCCAGAATACAGCCCGGATACGAAGAAGTACTACAACACAACTCTCATCTTTGGACCCGACGGTGCCTTGTTAGGTACACATCGCAAGGTGCATCTTTTTGATATCGACATCCCTGGCAAGATCACATTCCGCGAGTCAGATATTCTCAGCCCTGGTAACAAGGTGACACTTGTTGATCTTCCTGAGTACGGCAAGATTGCTGTTGCTATCTGCTACGACGTTCGCTTCCCCGAACTAGCCACCATTGCGGCTCGAAAGGGTGCCTTTGCCCTTATCTATCCCGGTGCTTTCAACACCACAACCGGCCCTCTTCATTGGCAATTGCTCGGCAGAGCTCGAGCTGCCGATAACCAGCTCTATGTAGCTCTCTGCAGTCCCGCACGCGCTGAAACGGGCTATCCTGCTTACGGCCACAGTCTTGTCGCCGACCCAATGGCGCAGGTTCAGGTTGAAGCAGACGAGAAGGAGACCACTGTCGACTGGGAACTCGACCCGGAGAAGATTACCGAAGCGAGAAAGAACATACCATTGAACACGCAACGAAGGTTTGATGTATACCCTGATGTAAGCGAGGGAAAGATTCAGTTTGAGGAGCCTTGAATCTTGAGACTGCTACCCCTTTGAGCGGCATATAAAAGCTGACATTAAAATGCATCACGGGACAAATGACGGAGGATATACTGAGCGAGGGGCCAAAATCCTTTATTTCATGACTCAATTTGCAGAAAAACGCCAGAGTCTTTTCCTTTTTGGAACACACATATACCTTTGCGTCCATGTTAATCTATGCGTGACCACCTTGGTCATCTTTTTATATCTCCCTTGATCCCTATCCTGCGTAAACTCATAAAAGTAGCCAGTCATCCTACCCAAAGATCCTCGACACGGTAAACGGCTTTACTCAAGAGCCTTCTGGGCGAACTTGGGAAGGACGAAGCTGGCCTTGTGGATCTCAGCAGAGTAGTATCGGCACTTGGCGTCCTCCTCCTCCTTGGTCCAGGATCGGAGAGGTGTCTTGACATCGGCCTTGGGGTCCTTGGAGCAGACCATGAAGCCAATCTGACCGGAGGGGTAGGTAGGGATGGTGGTGTAGGCGTACTCGGCGACGGGGAAGATAGCCTGGCAATCCTTCTTGAGGCGGGTGATGAGGGGGAGGTGAAGCCAGGGGCTCTCGGCTGTAAGCAAGTTAACGAGTCAGTGTAGTCCCAGAAGAAACTACTATGCAATACTACAATAACATGGCGGATCAGGAACAGCAGAACTGAACGGACGAACGCGGCACACGTTAACCAACAAACGAAATGCATGCTATCGCGGGACTACCGGAAGCAGAGCTGGGAAAGCAGCACTAGCTTCTGGGAGCCCCTAGGAGGGAAGCGGCACCAAAATGTACCCATCGAGAGAGATCCCAGCCACAGCGATCAACTTTGATCCGAGAGGGTTCCCCGATTCTGCCGTTCCTAGGGACGCCAGTTACTCTCCTCAAGAAAATAGGGAACATACAACCTTGAGTAGTAATGACACCGCCCTCGCGGAGAGCGTCGTGGAGGAGCTGGAAGTAGCTCTTCTGAAAGAGAGCCTCGGCGGGACCATCGGGATCGGAGGAGTCGGTGATGATGACGTCGAACTCGTTCTTGTAGTCGTTGAGGAACTTGAAGCCATCGCCAATGTGGGTCTTGGACTTGGGGTGGGCGAAACCGCAGGCCATGGAGGGGAGGTGCTCCTTGGAGAGGCGGACAACAGCCTCGTCGATGTCGCAGAGGGTGGCCTCCTCAACACAGTCGTGCTTGACGATCTCACGGAGAACACCGCCGTCACCACCGCCAATGACAAGAACCTTCTTGGGGTTGGGGTGGGAGTTGAGGGCGAGGTGGGCGATCATCTCCTGGTAGGAGAACTCGTCACGCTCGGTGCACTGGATAACGTTGTCGAGGACCAGAACGTTGCCGAAGTCGGTGGACTTGAAGATGAGGACATCCTGGTACTTGCTCTTCTCGTGGACGAGGACCTTCTCGACGCGGAGGGTCATGGCATGGCCTATTGGATAGGGTAAGAATTGAAAGCCGTTTTCTGAATGGATTATATGTGCCTACCGGGCCACATGTCCGAGATCTCTCGGAACCAGCCATCTGAAGAGGATGTTAGCTTTTGCCGGCAAGAATTGAAAACTTTGAGGGAATTGGAGTGTATGCGAAGGTCTTGTTGTATGGAGGGGAGCGGAGATTGACGAGCTGAGGCTATCGCCATTGTGTAGCGATAAGCTCAAGAATTTGAACTCGAACTCTTATGAGAAGCAATCATCAGGTCATAGGCTTAATTTTTACGCAGAAACAGTCAAGAATTGAGTGACCAGACATGTGCATGATGATGATCATCATGAGAGAGGGGCAGGATAACGCGGGGCAGTGAAAAAAAACATAACATGAACAACAAGAAAAACATACCCTTGATGGTAGGGTGGGTGATCTCCTCAGAAGACATTTTGTTGTTGGAAGAGTAGAAACAAGAGCAAGAAAAGGTTCGACGTGACGTAAATGCAAGCGACGAGCCGAAGGTGGAAGTGGTGATGTTTCGTGGAGGTGAAGAAAAAGACGGGAGTCTTGACTTTTTAAAAAGGTGCATCCCATTGCTTCTGGAGCAACTGGTGTACACGGTTGTACAGGTACCCGCGTCCGCGCCTGCGAATGCGAATGCAAGAGCTCCTGGTCGTAAGTATTAGTGGAGACACAGCCATCGCTTTAGCGGGTAAAAAATTTGACGCCCACACAGAAACAGAAACTCGTGATGGCACTGTCGTTTTTTGGGCATCGATCGATTGGGGCCCCAGACGATTATTAGGCGGTGATTTTCAAGGTTGCTGAGGCATTACTGGGTACCCTAGACAACTTTGTCTCACTGTAAACGGTGAAATAGAGTCATGATACAACGCATTGGCCGTTTAACCCATGTTGTACTGTTCTTGTACTTGGTCAACGCTAACTAACGTTAAATCTTGTAACTCATTATTCTGCCCAATTGCTGCCACTTTCGGCTTAACCGCGCTAACACGTCAGTGGGACAGCACAAGAAAGAGGTCAAGCAGTCCATAGCACAACGTGGGGTGGTGGAACGACGCTTGGGAGGGGAGAGTTGAATATCAAGAGTAAAGCTGACTTGACCTCTCTAATTATTTCCTCTTGTGGTAACTTGATCTTTCACCCCAGCATGATCCATATTCGAAGCGGGCCGTGGAGGTTTTGATTCTGAGCGGAATGGCTTATTGACAGTTCAAATGGGGATATATAGCTACGGGACGGATCACATTGGTCACTTCACATTGGTGACTTGGAATATATCTCGGAGAGCAGTTGGTAACTGAGTGGGTTTATCTCTCGAAATCATTTCCCTTTCTCGTCTCTCATCACAAGGCAGAGCATAAGGACCATGGGTTCAAATAGAACAATATACATCGCTTATTTGGTATATCCTTCAACAAGCTCAGACAAAGAGGAGAATGTGAGCTGATATCGTGGTACAAAAGATCCTTCCCAGATTTACAAACGTTTCCCGCTATCAAGGCACAATCTTCCAATATCCAGAATCAGAGGACACCCAACTTCATCTGAAAAGCATTGACTCATCCAGCCCATGAAATCGTACGCCCTTGTTACCCCCTTAGCGCCATTCACCCCCAAACCTTGATTGCAGGAACGCCTTGTAACCAGAAACTTCCTGTGAAACGCCAAGCATATAATTATAAACACATAGAACAATGAAACTGCCAACCATTGGTGGAGATGGACATGTGTACAGAGAGTTGGAGATAGGGCTGCCTTCCTGTTGTTTGGCAGCAATCATATATAACGTACTGCGAAAACCTCATGATCTGTTATCATCATCTTCGTGAATGTGAAACTCGGCCGCGTTGTTATCTGGCCACGCATTTTGTGTACTGGGATACTCAGAAGGCTGGCTGCTGACGTTGCTGTCAGGATCAGTCTGGTGAGGATCAACGTTTTCGCCATCTGAGGCCTCGCGCTGGTCCTCGATCCCAGGCCACGGCTCATCTTCTGGAAGCTGCCAGCCCTGCGAACCTTGCTCTACGAGAGCTTGGTTATGTGTGACGATCTCCATGTCGTTCACGCTTTCAGCGTCTTCCATGTCTTCGGATCCGCTCTCATAAATCTCGATGTTAAAGTCAGAGTCATCGTCGAAGTCATCTTGGGCGGGAACAGGAGCAGCACTTCCTGCGCGAATAGGTCGTTCCTGGAGAGGGGCATTGCTGTACGGCGTAGCGTAGGCAAAGGGAGTAGTGCCACGCGCTGGTTGACGATCATGAATTCCAAGAGGCATTGGACTCGGTGAAGCAGTCCATCTGGGTGTGAAACGATGGCTAGGTGATCTTGTGCGGCGACGCTTCATGATTGCCGACTGGGAGTTGGCGTGCAGAGCTGGAGACGAGCGACGGCTCTGTCCGTATGACGCAACGCGGCGTCTGCTGAGCGCAGGCGAGGCTTGTATTGGGGCAGACATGGGCATTGAAGAAGTTCTAATGTGAGGTGGGCGAGAGCCCCGTCTGCTGAGCAACGGTGACTGAGCACGTGTCATTGACGGGCTTGCAGATTTGATTGACTGCAAAGCTGGATAGAAGGTCTGTGATGGTGAGGATGAGGTTGGTGCCTTGTCATGTCGCACGTTCATGGAGTTGCTTGCACTCGGTGGCTCATCAAGCTGCTCAACCCAAGACCAGCACTCTTCATAGGGTTTGCCTTCGTCTAGTGAGGCTGATGGATCAGGGGCGACCGGACTCATCTCCCTGAGCATCTGCCATGTCCAGCCCATTTCGTAGGCCTGAAAGTCCTGAAGGTAGGCATCAGGATGAGTTACGAACAACCTAGGCTCAGAAGCTCTCATCATGACTTGGCTCAGGAACTGAACATCCCACACAGCTGGAGTCATCATCTCAGCAGGACTGAGGAAACGTAATCGTGAATCCTTATGGATTTTGCGAAGGGGGACCCAAGTGGATTGAAGCCCCAAAAAGGATGATGAGCGAGGATCTGTCGTTTGTGGACGAGAGAAAATGTTCATCTCGCGAAAGAGGTGACCGAAGGCTGCGTTCATAGCCATGGTGACGCTACGAGCGTCCGAGCCCTTGACAGATATCGTCTTGATTAGACCACGGCTGCGCAATCGTCGATCAATGACGCCTTTGTCTGCGCAAGCTTTAGGCAGAAGCCATTTCGTATCTTGATCTGAGACCATCCAGTCAGGGTAGAGCGACATCTCAGACCGGAGAGTTGCAGTGCTGTGCGTCATGGGTAATTGCGTCCAGTCATCGTTGGAGATTTGTGGCTCGTTCTTGAACTGCTGTGCCTCCTGCCACACCTTTTTAAGGGGGAAAGGCAGAAAGACCACCTCGATCTCAAATGGATGATTCGGGGATGGCATCAGCGACTGTAATTGCACCACCTGTGCTTGTAGAGATTGAACCTGACTCCAAAGCTCCTGTGAGTGGGTTGGCCGACTCGTAGTGCTGGTCGATACCGATATCACACTGGCATCATCGCCACGGCGAGACGTAACGCTATTGCTGTCGTTAAGAACGCTCTTGTTATCATTAACAAGTTTTTCCACTTCCTCAACGCGACTTTCTAAATCGGTCATGCGAATGTCGGCGTGATCATGCTTTTCGTGACATTCCTCGTGTCCCGCTGCTGTGAATGAGACAGTCTCCAGCCGATCTAAACGCTGGTCGTGGCCGCTGACAATATCAGATAGGTTCTTGAAAGCGCGACGCGAAACAGCTGCATTGAAAGCTGTAGCTCGGGGTTCGGACTGGGTTGGTGTGCTTGCGCGGGGAGTGTCAGGTGGTTTGTAGTCCTGGGAAGTCCACGTAAAAGAGTCAGCTGGTGGCGCCTGGTTCTGAGGCAGAGAAGTTGGTGGAATATCCTGGGTATTGGCCTGAGTTGGAGACGGAGGTTTCTCTGCTGTAAGCCCATTGAGTGTGTGAAGTCCCTTTCCTGCAAACGGCCGGAGATATTTGGCTTGGGCGGATGAGGTTGTCGATGCGGTTTGAGAGGCAATCAAACACTGGGCCGGTATTGGTGGAATAGCAGAAGGGCAAGACTGTGACTGAAGAAGGCCGCCCCAGCTCAAGGTATCCGGGATTGAGGCAGAAGCACCGAGGTTTTGGCTGGCAGGAATCCTTGAAAATTGGCCGGTATCCGCGGATATTCTCTGGTCCGGCAATCTCTGGTCTGGTGTCCTTTGGATGAAAGAAAAGGCTCCTGCATTAAAACTCGAGAAATCCATTCCGGGTATTACAGGGGGCGTCTTGATGGCAATGTCCACTACGGGGCTTAATGGTTCTCTTCCGGTCCTGGGTCTTTCGTTCTCTTGGCCTGGTATACCCACCTCGGGCTGCTGGACATCACGAGATCCCTCCTCATGATAGCAGGCGTGGTGATTGCACATACACCATTGGGATTGGTCCGGTACAAGATTGCCAGTTGGGCAACGACTCCAGAACCTCCGGCATCCACATCGGGCTCCATTGGCACCAGGATTTAAGTCCACGAAACCGCAAGCTCCTCCTGGCAAGCTGGGAGTCAACGCCCTTATCGCGACAGCATCTGTGTATATATCGAAGGCATTTGGGGTGAAATGAGACGGGTCGAACGGGGTCGTTGCCATTGGAAGCTACACGCGCTCATGTCGCGAGGTCGGGATCGAAAGCGGATGGGTAGATAGGCTCGGGTGCCTTCGAGGATTGAGGTCCAAGTTTGGAAGGAAACGCTATATAAGAGATATATATATGGTATGGCAATTGGTCGATGACAGCCGTGATGATGTGTCAAGGGCCGCAACCAGGCCCAACTGGACAGGGTCGCAGGCAAATCGGCCGCCTAATTTCAGTTCATCGCACTATAAGATCAATTAGAAGAGCTGTCCAGGTCGTCGAGGTTGAAAAATATCCAGGCGCAATCCATAAAGCCCGGGCAAGGAAATGGAACAGAATCCCAAGGCATGGATGAGACTGACCAAAGCGCGAACAGAGAAGGGAAAGCACACGAGCGCTGATGGAGGGAACAGCGCAATTTATACGATAGAAGCTCAAGAGACGACAGGAAATCGCAAGCGAACGGGAGAGAGTGGGCGAGAAGGAAAGTCGCAAGAGCACGAGGCACAAGATGGAGGGGACTCGAAATGTCTGCCTGCCTATGGGGGAGGGAACAGGGCGAACAAGGCGACTGCTTTTCGAGTGGCTCACGAGATGGGATAGGACGAGCGGACGGGGATAGGGAATCATATTCCCCCACAGCAAGACACGCTTCGACGGTGGACACGCGCGAATCCTGTTGATGCACTATTGCCATAAAGGGCAAGTAATCATAGCTGCCTTTACGGTGGAAAGTAGAGCAGGAATACAGTACATTCAACACAACTCAATCGCTCAGATTATGAGTAAAATAATGATTTCAAGTTTCACAGCAAGGGAATTTATTCATGTTTGCCGGCAAGATACTTTTTTAGGTTTTAACAACGTCAACCGTTGAAGAACACGAAGCTTCATATCTGCCTCTAACGTCTTCTTGGTTAAAATGCAAGGGAGACACGAAACTTGTTAAAGCGGCACCACTTGTCTCAGAGCGCGCTCCTCGCCAAGTCACTTTCAGAGCTGCCTCTCTTTTTACCCCGCCTAATTAAGTGCTCACGCCAGTGCACGCTCACTAAAAGTGACAAAAGCACAAAGAAGCGCTTTAAGATAAGGATTTTCTAGCCAATAGGGTGCTTCCGCACTCCACGAGTCCCGCCTTGCTACGGGAGCGAACGGCGCCTCCCTCTTCTCCCCGTTGGTCTAAGTTGAGTCAAATGAACGGTTGGACAACCTTCTCTGAAAAGGAGAAACTCAGTAATAGGGCATCAAGATCTAGTATGTCTTGAAGAGAAGGAGTCATAATAGTCAGAACTTTTGATTGAGGATTCATCCTAAACCCGTTACTACGTGTGAATGATGCGCAATTCAGGACTTACACCACTTACAAAGAATCCCTCTGGACTTGGGTACAGGCTTGAGCTTTGTTCACCAAAAATAATACAACCCGTGAAAAGAATTAAAGATGCCTCATTGAGGCAAATGTCACACGAGGCTGGAAATGCAGTTGGCTCTCAGCCTCTCCTGATGTTACTTTTCTTTCCAAGATTGACGTGATTGTCATGTCCCATTGCGTTCTGATCTCGACTCGTTCAGTGAGGCGATAGCTGGGCCCTTCGCCTCGATTAATGGCTGGCTGTGCAACACACTAGAACATTTAGTGACAAAGGAAATAAAATTACAGTGAATTAGCATTTGGACGATGGAAAGCAATTTGTCTGTAAGGAATGAAGAAATAGTTTCTTTGTTTGAAGCGAGTATTGGGGACCTGCCCAAGGACAAGTCCATAAAACCATAAAACAAAACTCTATCATGTCCCAGAAAAACTCCAACCATCATCTTTAGTGGTGATTTCCATCGTTTAAAATTTGCATCATGTAGTTAACCTGTAATTGGGCAAATGCTCATAATACTCCTGATGCGACCGTTATAATGCGCCGTCGTAGCTCATGCGTCAACATCTGTCACACTTTCATCTTCACATACATCATAGTTATCGTCACACTTCGCCCCAGCTACCCATCGGACCGTTAGACGCGATTACAGAGCCTGTACCCAGAGATCCACCTATGTCCCAGTAATGTCGAGATGAGACACTACTACGGCGGGCGGATCGTCTGGTGCTCTGACTCGCGCAACTACTCGGATGCCGAATTGCCACTGGACTTCCGGGCGTTGTAGCTTTGAACGTTCGGCGTTCGGCGGGAGGTCGCATGCGTGAAACCAGCGGGTGGTGTTGACGGACGCGCGCCAGCTTTGCGGCTGTGTCTTGACTATTCGACGTAGCCAGATGAGCTGGTGTTGATGGGGCAGGATTGCTGCTTCGTGGCATGAAGCGAGAGCGTAGATATCTGAACACTAGTTTCATATCAAGATCCTTCTCCCATTCCTCCTGAGTGAACGTGTTGCTCATAGGAGTGTCTTGTCGTGACGTTTGTGTTGCCTCAGCCGACGGTTCAGATCTGCCATGAATGTTGATGGGCTGTGATGATGTCTGAATTGTTGGTTTGAATTGTGGGAATGATGCGTGTTCGTGTTCTGTTGGTCGAATGTTGTCTGTGGCGGAATGAGAAGAGTTTGACTCTGGGATGATTGGAAGGCCAGCGTAGGGGAGTGGCATCTGCTGGACTCGTGTATAGGTTGAGAATGCACCAGGGTGGTGCGAAATATGGCTGACAAGGGAACCAAGCTCCCTTGACATCCTCTCCAGCATGTCCAACTGCCATTCCTCTCTAGAGGCAAACTGTCGCGATTCCCATGCCAAGGTTTGGGAGGCGCGGGGTGTTGACGATAGATCTTCATCCTCCTCAGGTACCGTTTCCCCCAAGAAAACTGAAATCGATCGTTCGTCCATTCCAACTACATCTCGCAAGAATCTTCTGGTGACCTTAGAAAAGAATCCTTCTGAATCCGATGACGTTCCAATAGCATCCTCATCGTGCCATGTCATGTTGTCCGATTCTCCATCATAGGCAAGGGCTGACGGCACAGAAGGCACATTGGAGGACGGGCGTTTCTGAATAGATGCTTGCGAAAATCGTCTCCTCCTTGTTTCGCGCTGAATCTCACCTAGCAGTACTCGACTGTGTTCCAGTCGCCAAGCTTCGATTCTTTGGCGCTTCTCTGCCTCATGAACCTGGTCATGCTCTACATCGAGCTTTCGCAGATCAAAACTTTCTCTTCGCTGATACTGCCGTCTGGGATTGAATCGTTCGAATTGGTAGATGTGATCTTGTGCTTCGGCCCCCAAGGTGGGCTGGTCAAGGTGGAAGGAACCCAGACCATCGTGGCCAGGAAACACTGGCCCAGATCCCTGCTGTTCGTCCTGTGGCTGATACTGCACTGCAGATATTGAGCGAAAGCCAGGCAAGTGGCCATCTAGACTATCTAACTCGGCATCATCCTCCTCATCAAGACCAAATGCTGAGGCAGATTGGCGTGTCTCAGCCTCCGATTTCGCAGCCGAGTTCAAGCTGCCCAGATCTCCCACTCGTGATCTTCCAGGAGTTTTCAACGAGTGGTCCGTTTCGGTGAGATATGATGTTGTTGTCACATCAGTGGGCGCGAAGAGCACCCATGTCTGCGACTGTTCTGGTTCACGTTCTTGGCTAATTGGCACCTCTCTCCGGGGGATCTCTTGCTCATCAACAGGAGCCCGTACGACGCGCTGGACCGACTGTCGAGTCGGCTGATGAAAAGCCATGACTGTTACGCTCGTTGTAATTGTCGTGAAGCTGCGAAGTTGGCGCCGATAAGGAAATGGCGGACAAGATAAGATGCGTTGATGATGGAAGTGGACCCCCTAGATAACTGTATCCGCCTATGTCGGGGGGGCTGGCGGAGGTGATATGCGGCAAAGTGGAACAAAGCAAGTAATAGATGACTTGGATGCTCGCGGTTGACGACCTCGAGCAGTCCAAGGAGTGAAAAAGGTGAAGGTATGAAGTAAAAGACAAGAAGTTTCGAAAATCAAGGATGTTGGGGGAAGAAAGGATTTGTAGTATCACTAAGAGATAGGGAGAAGAGAGGCGGGAGGATTGCAGATGGAACCTTTGGAGGGGCCAGTCAAGCACTTCAGCGCAAAGCGAACTGCACCAAAGGAAGCTAGGCCAGTATCCGTACCTTAGAGGGATGCTACGCTCATAGGCGTCATCTAGACGCTGTAGTCGGAGGTTGATCGGCGGGTGGGGGGGAGACGCTCGCGTGTTCACTTGTCCAACCATCCGCCGTAGCCAGTGAAGCTCAGCTGCCTTTTAATTCAACAAGACAGAGAGAAACAAACATGTACAGTACCCGGAAAGACGGGTAGAAAGTACCACTGCATAATGCTGGGTATCGATATGTTAAGAGTTAAGACGTCTTACAACTATGCGTTCCCACTCAACAGAGCCCACCCGCATGAGTCGCGAGACGCGGATGGTTAAGACAAACCCAAGACCGCATTAAGACGTACAACCCTGATTCTAGCTCTGGCTCTTCTGACGTGGACAGGCGTAGCAATCTTGTTAACGAAGCCCGAACAAACATGATGGCATTTCGGGCCTGCTTATCACTTCATGCCGTGCTGACCGATATTTCAACCGCAGCCGTAAGTTGATATGCCTAATAAGAAGTCGTACGGTTAAACCATCGTTACATTCTTCGAGAAGGAAAAAGGGCCCGGCACATATCCACAGCCAAGATCAGATGCAGGGTGATAAGTTGCTGCCCCCATCAAAGACAGATCTGAGGTACCTATAAGCTAGTCTGCCCGCTGTCCCGTCCAAGGTGACACAGCCGCAGGTGAGGTGCCTTCATGATCCCCCAGGCCCTCCATTTCATTTGTCCAATGCCAGCTTTAGCCAGCCACTTCTCATCTCATACTGCATCTGACTGTGCTAATGGATGTTACTAAAACTGACCTAAAGTAACAGCGCCACACAATAGACACCGACTATCAAGTATCTCGCTACAACTGAACCAGGTTATTTTTCACAAAGAAGGAACATAGAGGTCCCCGAGCGATGAGTAAAGGGATCCTCACCTCATACAATCTTACGATTCATGTTTCCTCGGCCTAACCAACGGGGCTCCATCTCGTCCAACGATGACCCCTGATGTCTTCTGTCAGACTGAGGAAAAAAGGCGTGCGCTACCTGTGACCTTCATGGCGTCACAAATCACCCAAGTGAAGTCATGTGGTCCGAATACAAGCGTAGCCGTATTGCGAAACTGCCCCAACAAGACATTGAATGTCTCTGCCAACACTCTTGAAGCACAGTCTTCTATATGCACAATCCCAAGTACCTTGAAATGAGATATAATAAGCATCAAGAAATGGTAGTATTCCTCCTGCATCAAGATCCCCCCAAAGGTGAGCGGGAGTACACCACCATGGTCGGCAGAGAGTACGAGTGGGGATGCGGACAACACGGCCCGCCAATCACCAAGCCAAACATGAGAGGAATGCCAGGCTTGAGCTGATCGATGAGCAACTGTCTGACTACGATAAGCCAAGCAGTGCATGGCTTAGAAATTGAGAGGTACATTTCACAGTGTTACAAATCTCAGGAAACCATAATTATCACACTAGTCAAAGTCAGAAATTATTTGCATGATATCATCAATGATGAGGTGCACGATGAGGGAACACGATTCTGAATGCAAGATTTCAATTTGCCTAACCGGCACCTTTCAACTAGTAAAGTCTCGAGAGGTCCTTATTTGACAAGCCATTTTGACGCCAGAAAACCCAGATTCCATCCTATCCATCATTTCTTTAAGCTTCAGACTTAAAGGCATCGGGGAAGCGGCGGATGTTGCGCTCCAGAGAACCGTGGTTGGAAAGGAACTGGACGTAAGCACCGTCGACCTTGACGCGGCCAGCAGCCTTCTTGTCGAGGTACTCCTCACGTCGGAGAGGGGTGAAGCCCCAGTTCTTGGAGACAATGATCTTTTGTCGGCCAGGGAACTTGTACTGGGATCGTCGGAGGGCCTCGAGGGCGATGGCACGGTCTGGTAGTTGATTAGTAAGACGGTTCAGAGTGGCAAAACGGATCACACATACTAGCATCACGAGTGCGGACGCTCATGAGAATCTGGCCAATGTTGACACGGGCGACAGTGCCGTTGGGCTTACCCCAGGCACCACGCATACCGGTCTGCAGTCTATCGGCACCGGCACAAGACAACATCTTGTTGATACGGACAACGTGGAAGGGGTGGGCGCGGACTCGGAGGTGGAAACCCTCCTTACCGGTGTTCTTGACGAGGTACTTGTTGGCGCAAATACGGGCGGCCTCGAGAGCCTCAGAGCTCAGCTGCTCATACTCGTTGGAAACGAGGTGAATGCAGAGAGGGAAGTCGTCAACATTGGCGCGCTTTCGGCCAAGATCGAAGATTCGGATCTTGGGGTCGGGGACACCACGGTTGAACCGAGACTTGGGGTACGGCTGGAGGAGGAGTCAGTATGTCATTATCTTGAAAAGTTGGTGATTCATAATCAGAGAGACCACCCCGCGCAGAAGCACGGCGCTGGGTATTTCGTCACGGAAATGAACCAGCGAGGTCAAAATCACAATATTTCTGGAGATGATTCGAATGAAGAAAAACGCACCTTGTTCTTGCAGTACCGGTAGCAACGAGCAGGACGGCGCGCCATTTTGTCGGAGGTTTGATGGATATCCGGTTGATGGTGTTGGTGTAGGAGAGAGCAGAGCTGCACACAAAGAATGTCCCAAACAGCCTTTCTCGCAATGTCTGCTAATTTGTCAGCGAATGAGGTCAGCGGGTAAATGTCGGCTTAGGGCTCTGCAATGATGAGCGTATCGGGCTTAGCGCACTCCACGCACTTGCCTTTCAAAAACCCATGCAACTTTTTCTTCACACATACAGCTTCTATCAACAAACGTCAAGTCACCGCCAACCCGTCGCCCAACAGTCACAATGGCCCCCCAGAAGAAGAGCAAGAAGGATGCCAACAGCATCAACTCCAAGTTGGCGCTTGTTATGAAGTCCGGAAAGGGTATGCACAGTGTCTCGAGCCACGATCAAAAAAGAACTTTGGACTGACCAATTTTGCAGTCACTCTTGGCTACAAGTCTACCCTCAAGAGCCTCCGATCCGGCAAGGCCAAGCTCATCATCATTGCTGGCAACACTCCCCCTCTCCGCAAGTCTGAGCTCGAGTACTACAGCATGCTGTCCAAGGCCCCCATCCACCACTTCTCTGGCAACAACGTAAGTCCCAAATCGCTAGGTCTCTTTACAAATATCGTCATGTTGCGGGAAACTGCAACATGATCCTTCTCAGAAATGTTGGCTTGCTTGACAACGTTTCTTTGGTCCCAAGAACTTAGGGTTCTTGTGGCCTACCCAGAGAAGAAGTCATTCCGACTTTGGAGGGTTCATAGGCTTACATGTCCACCTACAGATTGAGCTCGGTACCGCCTGCGGTAAGCTCTTCCGTTGCTCCACCATGGCCATCCTCGACGCTGGTGACTCCGACATTCTTAGCGACCAGCAGGCTTAAGTGTCTCGCTGATAGGGAATGCATTTTATGGCGTTTGGGGTAAAATGGGTCCAGGGCATTTGAGGATATACCAATCTGAGTAATGAAAAAGCGAAAAACTCTGATTGAGAACATGCGATGCAAGAAAGCTGGCAGTTCTCCCCTTGACCTGTGTGTCTTGGGCTTCGTTGGACTTGGTATCGATTACCAGTTCAAGCCAATAAAAAATAAAGCTCATGAACATTGTTCCCCGCCAATATCTGTCTTGTCCCTGTGATTGTAACATTAGTTGTCATGCAATTGTATTGGTTAATGCCGCGCTCAGTGTTGCGACAAAAAAGCACTTACTTATGAACTCCATCACCACGTTGTCAAGGACTCAATACGGAAGCACTCCCCTTCACCTGCATACTCTTTGGTTGCTCATTATCCTTACCCGAACAAGGTTTCCTAGTTCTTAAGTCAACATGTTATCTTATGTATTATCCCTGTTCTAGAGGCATTAAACCTTCAAGCCTTCGAGGGTAGGAATGCACGGGCTGTTGAGGAGCAACCCGCTACTGGGAACGCATGACCTTACCAACTTCAAGAGCCACTCACTTAATTATAAGCCATAAGGTTCAGGCCTTGAACGTGCTGTGGCCACGCTAACAGGTGTTGCAATCAGAATTTCGAAAACTTTGGTTAGCTGGCTGTGAGTCAACCACTACGTGGCATACATATAACATGATCAATTTTGGAAGATATGCTCTGACACGGCTTCATCAGTTGCTTCCTGTTGCTGCTCATTCCTCAGCCACTCAAGTGATACATTGACGGGCAATTTGTCCAAATCTCAATTGCCAATCTCCCATCACAATTCTTTCTAATGTCCAGGCGCATCATTAAAGGCACTTTACCAGAGGCCATGCACAGTACGCATGGATCAAGTATGGCCCTGTCATTTGCGGGAAAACCTCCAGCACAAGCAAATGTCCCCAACACCTTCTGGGGAAGATCCGTGGCCTTCATTAATAAAGGGGCCCATATAAGGAGCTGTTCCACTCATCGACACGACAGAATAACATTGAACAGCCACACATTACCTCTTACGACGCTACCACGCCAGCAGTGTTACGGATATAGATTGGCTGCTACAGTATGAGTAAATAATTAAGATTGATGACAATACATGTGTACATCGAAACCTTCGGTAAACCATAATAGAGGGAGGCTGTTGGCAATAGAGTGTGAGTCCCTGCATATCAGGTCAGCCAACACCCGTCGAATCCTTTGTCCTCGACTGGCAAGTTTTGCAGCTTCGTCCCTCAACATCTGCACAGCATTCGGTCCTCTGCAACAAACCCCAAACTGGAGTCGTTTCTTAAGACTCACCACTATCAATACGGGTTATACAGTATAGCACAGTATTTCCTGGCCTGGCGTAGCCTCCACTGTTTCAACAGTTGACTGCTTGGATGCCCCAGTATCGACCTTCTGGACGCCGACGCCACACGCTAAAGTACAGGCCCCTACCCCGTACCTAGCAACGTCCCTTCTGAGGCGCAGACGGACTGTCCGTTACTGTATTGGACAGACGAGACACACTCCTATTTCAGCTTCGACCCTTCTTGTTGGGTTTATTATCTTTGAGTACGTTCCAGATCACCGGGCTAACGTGCAACACAATCGGCTGCAAGCAGAATACACTACCGCAGGTTTAAGCCGTACAATATCTATACTCGACCTCGAACAACCTGGTGTTGCTCTCGCTCCCTTGAGACACCGCCAACTCTTCTTACGCTGCATCGCTAAAAGCATACGACCCAACACAGCACAACAAAACAAACAAAACAAACAAAACAAACAAAACAATATGTCCGCTGCTACAAAGAAGCCTCCGGCGGGTGGTGTTGGCCGAGTTTCTCATACCGAATCTAATTCTTCAACAAGTCCTTCTCCCTCACGTTCCAACTCTCGATCTACTACTCCTACCAGCAATGGCCATACCCGCACTCGATCGCTACGAACAACTGCGCCTGTGTCGGCCCGTGCTGCTATTGCCAGAAGGGATACTCTGAGTGCTGTTGAATCAGACGCCCGAGCCGAAGCTGCTGCTGCCGTTGAAGATCTTCAGAAACGCCTAGAGAATGAAGAGAAGTCTTCCATTCAATACAAGCGCCAGGTCGAGGTTCTCCAGTCCAAACTCGATGAGGCGGTCAAGGAGTCGGCGAAGTTGGAGGAGAAAGCACATGAATACGAAGAGCAGATTGAAACTCTGAGTAACGAGAAGAGGGAGATGACTCGTCAGATGCGTGAGATGGAGTCCATTTACGAAGCGGAACGCAGTTCGATTCTTAAAGAGAAGGAAGAAATGGCCAGCCGAGAAGAGGAGATGCAGGCCATGATCCAGCGGCTCAAGGACAGCCTTGCCCAGCGAAACAACACGGCGGAAGAGAGTCGCCCTTCGAGACAACGTATGTCCACATATTCATTCTCTCTGCCATCTTCCCCGCTCACTGGTTTTCCAGATTCTGCCTGTTCATCGCCATCGCTCGAAAACGGCAGCTTCGCACCTCCATCCTCTATACAGCGCAGCGACTCGCGGAATAGCTCCAAACTCATTCTTCAGAAAGATAAGCTCATTGAGTCTCTACGACTGGAACTCGCTGAGGCTCAGATTAAGCTGGTCGAGTCAGAGAACCAGGGTGGCGGTCGCCTACACGAGGTCGAACGACTTCTCATGGAGGCTCGCATGGCGAACGCTCGACTTATGGAGGACAACGAGAGCTACCAGCTGCTTCTACAGGAGCGTACACTCAAGGGGGACTTTGGACAGAACGACTTCAGCTACATGGGCAGCAACTCCAACCAGGATGCCCTGGCTGCACTCGAGGGCAAGGCGGCTGGTTCTAGTCTTGCTGATGAGTTGTCTGAAGCTACTGAGGGGGAATCTGTCTCCGATGGTGACCGCCGTCTTGAAGCCGAGCTGAAGTCTATGAAGGAGCAGAACAAGGCGCTCACATTATATATTAACAAGATTATTGAGCGCCTTCTTCAACATCAGGACTTCGAGTCCATCCTCGACCAGTCGAGCGATTTGAAAAGCCTCCCAGATACCAACAAGGAGCTTCCTCCAGCCCCTGCCGACAAGCAACAGCCTGGGGCAACAATCCTCCAGCGAGCCAAATCCATGGCGGTCGGGCCTACCAAACCGAGGCCTAGGCCAATCTCTGTCATGCAGCCCTCCACCAGTTCAAACCACACCGACCCTGACAAGGCACCTAGTATACCGATCGGGTTATCACGTTCAACCAGTACAAGACGGAGTCCACGGCCTCAGAGCGACCAATATACTGGGGCTGCCAGCCTGGTCAGCCAGATGTATCGGGGGCCAGACGGCCCCGTCTCTCCACCACTTGGGACTCCACGGCATTCCCAAACCTTCTTCTCCCCGCCGAACAACTCGGGCAACCCTAACGCGGCCGCCCGGGTGCCTAGCGGAGCCTCGGTGGCCACCTCCGGCAACTTTCCTGGGATGCGGAGTGAGACGTCCAGCTTGAGCGGAGAGTCTGGAGAGTTATCCATGTCGACGCCGCCCTCGCAATCACCACCCCGATCCCATAATGATAGGCACACAACGTCGTTCGCGGGAGGCAAGCCGAGGCCGCTTCGACTGGTCCAGGAGAACCAGGAGACTGTCAAGGAGAATAAACGATCCAGCTGGTACTCGCCATTCACCTGGGGGGCCAAGAAGGAGGACCAGCAGGTACCGTCCGGCAACCCAATTCCCGAGTAGAGCGGGATAGGGCTGTAGGAAGGGCCTGAGATTGGAGAGAAGATGCTACGCAGTGACACAGAATTAATGAGACGTGACGCTTGGATATGTATGTTCATGGGGCATCCTTAGGGACTGATGACTGGTCATGTACGATTTACGTCATTAGATATAGCGGCGTTTGGTTCATGGATTATCGTTGGCTGTATCGACGCCGTCTCGCAAGCAATGGGTGGTGTTTTAAGGATTTGTCCTGTTTGTGCTTGGGATAGGTGATGGACAATTCCAAGCTAGTATGGGAGCACATGACTGTTGACGACGAACTGAGAATGGAGGCATGATGTTTCTAGATATAGACTTACGGAAAGCACTCGTATAGCGAGGTTACAATCATGAATATAGTTGACGATATTGGTTTACGAATCCAGGGGCTTCTTTATTAATCTTGGATAACGTGGAATAGTGTTGTGTCTTTTCTTGGGCTGGCATTTTAGGCGTACTATATATATGGATGAATGTACAGTGACACAGCCTGAATGGGAATATCATATTTGATTCCGTAAATTACAGATTATCGAATCTTGAAGGTCGTTGAGCTGCAAAGTTTTCCCCTATCTTCCTAGCCATTGCTGGCCTCATATGCAATAAAATACTACATATCAAACCTGACCAACCGCAAGTTGACCGGCTGCTGAATTGTCAAGTTTAGTGAGATGACGTTCCCTATCAGACCCTATATGCATCCTGTACAGAATCGATAGTCCTTCCCATGGCAACTCTACGATGCTACTTAACCGAGCAGATAAGTGTACAAGCATGTACAAGTTGCGCGATTTCAGGCAGGAGTCGTGATGTGTAAAGCAGCCATTCGTAAGCGCGCGCATATACCACTACTGGACAACACAGCATACATACTACAGTCCCAGGGGAGTCAGGGTCATTGTGATAAGACGGGACAAGTGGTCCGTGGCACGAGGAACATCCCGTTGACAGCTCAGACGGCGCGACGCGGGATGATCATCTGCGCAGGAACCCGAGGAGGCGATAGGCCGTGTTCATGACATGTCAGCCCTGGGAATGGGGGTAGGTGATACAAAACAAGCAGGACAATGAATCCAAGAAATAGCGCATGTGGAGGGTACGTATTGTTTTGTGATTCAGAGGGCGCGCTCGGGATTGTGACTGTGATTATCATGATGCGTTATGTTGATAATGATTTGTGGTTGTTATTTGTCCACCACCAACAAGGGTTCAGATTGGCAGCTGACTCTGATCTTGATTCTATTCTCAAGAAAATCCGCAGAAGGAATCGAAGCCAAGCCGGTTGAGGGGGCTAAGCATTCTATTTGGAGACTGGTTAGCACCAGTTGATGCCTATCAAGGCTGAATCGAGATCCAGCTTTTCTTATTGTAGCATCTCGAAACTTGTCTTTTCTGTCTGCATGAACTTGGCTACCCTCATGCTACACAAGCCAGGGTTGGAGACTCTCTGGTAGGTTTTGGGGTGTTGATACGAGGCGTTTAGTGAGTGTAAGAGAGAGACTCGGTTCTCTACTGAGAGATAGTTACAGGGTTAAGATAAATGAACCTATAAACATATCAGTGCATACAAGGTCGAACCCTGGGCCTACATTGTTAATGAAACTCATCATAAGATAATTAGAAAGGTGTATATATTCCCTCCTTCGTTTGATCCTCAAGAGGAAGCTACCTAGGTAGGCAGTGAATACACAGGCCATTCACACCCTGTGTCTTCTTGCTTGGCTATATCGATCTTGTCCACCGTAATTGAGCTTGTTCTGACCTAGACATTGGAATTTGTGGCTTGAGTCTTACCCTGAACTTGAGCATCTGCTGTCCAAGCATGTGGCACACTTGCAACCTTGGTGGAGAAGGATGATACTCGTGTCAGACTGTGAGAGGCTGAAGAGTTGAGAATAGTGGCTGTGACTTGAAAGGAGCTGAATACTTACCTACCTACCTTACCTCTACTGTTTCTTGTTCGATATTGGTTTTAGGCAGAAGGTAGTTGACGTAGGTCAGAGCATAGACTTTTACTCTGTAGTGAACGGAAGCCGAATCTCAGATCCGAGATACAGACAACGAAGGTCTTCATCCATGTCTCGGAAGGGCGAACGGATGGTACCCCTCCCAAGTTACTGTTACTCCTCCATGCATGACGAGAGGATGCCGGCGCGTGCATGGCTTTCAGATGATGCTGGTCCATGTCTGAGACCGAGGTTCATCGACAGGATCCAGGGTAGTTCGAGTGAGAGGAGTTTGATGGGGCATGATTAACAATGCAGAGAGAGACAAGACTTTGCAGTACAGATTTAGCAGATCCCAACAACACATATGATTGTGTCTCTTCTATATCGATAAGTCTCAGACCATTCTCAAGGCAAGAGCCGAGGCATTGTTGTCATGATGAGGCCAGCGACACGGCCCGAGCAAAGAACGTGAACTTGGCATTGTGCAACCACATTGGTACCTACATGCCTGGTGACAATATGTAGCAACGTTGGCGATGACCATCTATCTTGCATATTCATCTTCTGGGGAAACATGGCTGACAGCATCAGCGGCATATACTTACATATGTATGGGATAACTGTGTTTACTCCGTCCCTCCGCCTCGACGCAAAATTCAAACAGGATCTTTCACCCACAACAAAGTACAAACCTTCAGCATCTGACAGTCCCGGACAATTCTTTCCGGTCCCCGAGTAGCCGAGATAGGCAAGCAGTATCATCAAAATGTGCGGTCAGAGCAGTCACGGGGTTTGAACCGCGATACCCAGAGTATACCTGAAACTGGTATTCAAGAGTCGGTGAGGTATTGTAGTGTCAGTGTACTAGGGCTAGGACCGCCGTGCCTGAGATTTGAGCACAACGAGTGCCTCTAGAAGCGTTCTCCGGTCTCCCGGGGGCTTTGATGTTTGTTTCCGCCCGGTTTGGCTGGTCAAATGGGGCTTTCTTTTTGCTAGCGGATTTGCCCCGGTCAGAACAGAACGGTCTGCTGGGACAGTGTGTCAGGGGATGACCGGCTATTGTCATTGGGGGCTTGTCCTACGACGTACCAAAGTCCATGACGTGCAGGCTGAAGATTGGGGCATGTTCAAGGCAGATTCAGATTCGTGTCAATCCAATGCGAATGAATGAATGTAAAAGAGAAGATGATGCAGGCTTGAAGTGTCCACATGATCATGCTGATGAGCCGTGCTGCAACACCACGCATTGCATCCCGTTGCATCCCACGACTGGCCCACCAAGAACCGTTGTCAACGTGGCTCTGGAAGCTCTAGCTAGGTATGCTAGCTGCAGTCAACAAGACAAGCCCTCACTGGGGTGTCACAAACACTGCATCGCATAGTACCCAGGAGTACGGAGCAGCCTATCGTGCAGTGGAGGAATAGGGCTAGAAAGGTTGAAAATTTCACTTCTGACCGTCTTTGTAAGGTCCAGGTCCCTTCTCGAGAGCCACTGCTGCTCGTCTTTATAATCATCGGACCCTGCCGATGCTTCTGTGTTGCCCTGATGATAGTGACATTGTCTGAGAATATCCGAGACGTGAGACTTGGCGTTGTTGCGAAGCTTAGATTCAGACCAGAAACACCGATGATTAAAAATTGGCAAGACTCTTCTATTCTCTGAGTCTCGGTGTAACAAACCTGATGACCTATGAAGAGAAATGGAGCTTTGTAACTGCAATAAGTTAGCTACTCGCCCAAGTCCACTGCCTAAGACAAAGAAGCGAAATGGAAGTCCTCTTGCGACGATCTGAGAGCGAGCAAGCAGAGAAGACGTTTTTGGTGTGGGAGCAATCAGGTACCGGCTACAGGGATGACTTCCGCCAAACAAGGGCTCTCCGCTCTGCTTACGATTGGATCCCTGATGTCGCGCCTGGTGCCAGGAACCGGTTGCAGGGGCTATTGCAAGTGCGAAGTTGAAATGGGCAGGGCTTTGCGGTTGAAGAAGCATTTCAAGAGCTTGAGATGTTGTTGGGTTGAGATATAGAGAGGCTCAGTGCGAATTTGATACCCGGACAAAGGAAGATATTCACTAAGGGCAACAATTAGAGTTAAGAAGTGGCTACTTTTACTGTATTCTGACTCCCATCGTCATTATTGCCGTCGTTCAGCATCACTTGATAAATGGTCTTGACTAGCTTGAGCTTATTAGGCTTACCATGCCTGTCAGGGAAAACTGTCAACATCGATCGCCTTCCTCGAGTCACATGAGCATTTATCATGGCGTTGACCTTTCTGAATCATAATTGACTTTCAGGAACCAGTTCTGATAACCAAGTAGTTGCTGAGAAACAGCCATAAGCCAGTGAGTAGGCTACAACGTTGGAAGGGTTATTGAGTATCCTTCACCTGTGTTAGTCGTTTAGCCCTGCCCCTAGTTACAATGACATAGAAAGACGTAATATTAATTCACTGTGCATATGATAGTGGTAGAAAACAAACATTTCCATCATATCAATGTCAAAGGCGGCACAATCCGACACTCACTTACAACCCCAAACCACATCCACTCAGACTCAGCAAGGAGAGGCGGAAGAATATCCTTGTCGGGGTCCAATGAAATGCAAAGAATTCCGACATAACCGTGGTTGAAAACTCTGAATAGCTCGTGAGGTCTGCTTTCTTTTTTCGTCTTTTCTTTTCCTATTGCTCCATGTACTATGCATTCTCTGCCCTAAATCATAGCCTGATGTGATGTTGCATGTAAATCAGTGTCAGCTTTAGCACCTGCGCTATCCTCCCTTCAATCTAGACTCGTCCAACCCAACAAGACATTGACTCTCTGTGTCTCCAGGGCTTTCGTACCAAGGCGACCCGACAGATTGTGTCATGCTTCAACGCTAACTGCAACTGACCAATCCAGTTGATTTACCCCAGCCAGAACTTGCCCCTACATGATCTTTCTGGTTCTTTTCCAGGCCCATCCCATCCCGGGAGCCAGCCCATGTCTCTTATTTTGGGGGGCGCTGCTCTTCCGGAAGACTCTCTGAGTGAGCGAAAAAAAAGGACAGGAAAAAAAAGTACTTCGATCTACGTACCCGGCTGCGTCAGTAATCGGATTTTTAACCAGGACCTGACGGGAGTGCAGATATAGGTACGGCCGGGTACAACACCAGTGTTACCTTTTCTCTCACATCCACATCCATCACATTACGGCCCAGACTACGTCCACCACCATCTTCTCGCCTACACCCACCGTCACTCCCGCCAACCACTACCATCATACTGTACTCACTCAGTTGCTCGCTCGTTCGCTCACTACTACTTACTCTCGACCTCAACACCACCACCACCACCACCACCACTTTAAGGACAATAAACGATTTCGCTACATCTCATCATCGCACCGTTTTCTCTATCCTGTACATGCCAACTGTTTCGCCCTCGCTTAGTTCGCTACTCTTCCTACCTGTCTAGTCAACCTGCATCCGCCCTCACCCTTTGTCTGCCCAGCCATATCCCGCCCGTCCGCTTGTGTCGTCTGCCATATACTCGACAGACAGGTGCCAGCAGCCGTCCGGAATAGGTTGGGTTAGCTTCTCTCTGCAGGCTCTCCCTCCTGGACATTCTTGCGGCCCTCGATCTCGGCCATACGCCCATTCTGTTTCAATGACGAGCCAACCACAATGATCTATTCTGAAATCTGCTTTGCAATTCATTGTCCCTGCTAAGGCCCGTCCCGGTGGTATGCTCGCTAGGCATTCACTCCACCATTCCCACAGGCCACCGTCATCATGGACAAGTCATCTGCCGTCGTAGACGGCACGTCTGGCGTCGGTCGTGCGTCTCGTAACGTGGCCGACCCATCTGCAACATCCTCAAGCGCAACAACAGGAAGTCAGAACTCAAAACAATCCTCTGCCAACAATTCTGTAGGCCCTTCGCCCTTGGCCTCAAGAGATTCTTCCCCCACGCGACGCCCTCGAAGGACTGCTTCAGCAAATCGCTTGCCTGGTAATCGATCTCGTAAAAACAGTCAAACCGATAATAGTCCTTCACGCACGACACGACCAAGCTTATCCTCCGCTGCCCCATCACGCTCATTGTCCTCGACCAACACTCCAACACTTACACCTTCCCAAGAACAACAACAACAACAACAGATCCAAGCACCGACCCCACAAAAGCCAGGCTTCAACGCAGACCTTAAAGACAGCCCGCGATGGCCCGTATCGCCCCGCCTGCGATCGCCTCCCCCCCAGTTTAGTAACAGACCAGCAATTCCTGCACGTCCCAGCGAGCAGGATCTTCCTTCCATTAGTGTTCAACGACCTACGCCGTCGCCGCAGTCTATGGAGCAACAGACAATATCAGAGAGCGAGATGGAGGAGTCGCAGTGCCCATCTGGTGTGCGAACTCCAGCTCGCGTAGCGCTGGAAACGGTTCAAGAAGTCAGTTTACCTAACTCTCCCAATCCTCCAAACGGGTTGGCTTTAGTGGAAAAGTTGAAGGAAAAGCTATCAAGCACCGACAACTATTCTGATACCGCACTTCCCGATGGACGAGCTCTACGAGCAAAGAACAGCTTGGTTGGCCAAGAGAGTGGAAGCGATACCAGCAACAACAAGGCGGAGACAAGAAGACCGATATCCGTTCCTCCACCCATAATTACTCGGCAGTCTAGTGCCATGTCGAATAAGCAAATGAAATCGAAGCAGGATGGATCCATACAGACCATGACAGTAGAGACCGAGACTGTTCCAAGCGTGCCACAGGTTGCGCTCACAACCGCCCAGAAAAGTGAAGGAACAAATGGAACTCTAAAGACGAAACAGAGCACGGAGACAATAAAACCGAAAAAGGATAAGAAGAAGGTTACACGCAAACAGCCCCCAGTAAACGCAGGGAATGGTGAGCCTGAACTAGTGACACTGACATTGAGTGATGTTGCTAATATCCATCCAGCATCCTCCAAAGCTGATGTTTTCGAGGCAACAATTGCCAGCGCTGTTGACGAAGCAAACACCTCGGATTCTGAAGAGACCTTTGTTTACGACTCTAACCCTCCAGATGGCAATGATCGAGCTGGACGCCGATTTCATTCAAGGACTCCCAGTGCTACATCTATGGCTAGCCAGGCTGATCGCCAGAATCTGCGATCCATTTATGGTATTATGGAGAGTGGAGGACCTGCTCATGGACCCAAAAAGACAATGAAATTCGTCAACTCTTTTACCAGCAACGGAAGTGAGAGCTTAGCAGTCGAAACCGAGGATGGTAAAGGCTCTAACCGCAGTGGTGGCAGTGGGTCAACACGAGGTACGACGAGACACCATCACCACATTGGTCGCTGGGGTAGACAACCTGGTAACGGCCATGCCTCGCTATTTGATAATGAGTCCCCATTTCCGAATGCTGCGAGGTCGAAGCTCGCTGGACCTAATTCTCGCAATTCCTCAGGGCCACCGAGCCCGCGCAACGCTCACTCCAATGCCTCACGCCATTTTGGACATAAACGTTCTGCGATGCAGATGTCGTCCAGTTACGATATGGATGACACGACAGCAGCAGATGATGAGCGTACACCTCTTCTCGGCTCGGTCCGCTCAGGTCGTTCAGGTCGAAACCGGCGTGGGCCGCACAACCTACGACAGGCCGAGTCACAAACTTTTGCAAGACGGTCGTCATACTTAAACCGGTTTGCGGCATGCTTAGTACTTACCATGATGTTCATGCTTGTCATTACTGGCGCTATCGGCTTCATGTTTGCTACTTCGCAGCCGATGACTGGAATCGAAATCACTGCTATCCACAACGTGGTGACCAGCGACCAAGTGTTGATGTTCGATTTGACCGTCAAAGCACATAATCCCAACATCGTCGTCGTCACAATAGACCACGCGAACCTGGAAGTTTTCGCGAAATCTGAATATACAGGAACAGATTCGGACTGGTGGGCGCGACCTTACCCTCACGGCCCAGATGATATACGCGTGTCAGATGACCCAGAAAACGACCCTCCGCTGGATGATCCCGACCCAGATGACGACCTTAGACCCAACGTTCTTCTAGGACGGATCACAGAATTCGATAGTCCTCTCACTTTCGAGGGCTCTCTTTTCCATCAAGGCACGTCTTCTTCAACTGGAGAGATGCAACTCGAATACCCTCTGAACAATACAGTGGGGGGCTCACGACGTTGGGAGCGAATTTACCAGAACGAATTTGACCTGATCGTTAAGGGCGTGGTTAAATATACCCTTCCGATGAGCACCCGTGTCCGCAGCGCTACTGTATCAGGGAGGAAGGCCGTCAGTCCAAATTCTTCAAACGATCCTTCGAACAGCACCAAGGTCGAACCTTCAAACTAGATGGGAGGCTGCCCCGAGGGAGGCAGAAGCCCTTCTGGCCTTTCTTTTGTCAAGTCACTGTTTGTCTTGTGTATTTTGAGCGTGCATAGCATGTCACATTAGGGAGCAGCGGCGTTGGATGTAAACCTCCATCCACATTATGGCTGAACATCATATGGACATGGAGCTTCAAGATTTTGTTTCATTGTTTTGTTCATTGGTTTATAGACAGGGTTAACATCTATGCTTCCTGTCAGGTGTTTCTTGGGTTGTTTTCACTCCAAGCCTGACCTGGTGAGCATGTACAAGTTGTGCCGTGTGGTATGGTACACATTTGCTTGCTGGGAGTAGTCTTCGAGAATGGTTAGGGATGGAGTTATTGCTTTGATTTCGTTTCACAAAACTCATAGAAGGAAAAGCGGCAACTATACGTTGTAATTTTAACGGCTTATGAAACACACAAGAAGAGAAAAGAAAGTCAGGCCGACTTGAAGAGGAAGATGTGGATTGGAGCACATATCAAATGCTTCGTAGTTAGGACGGGTAGAAGAGAGCTGTTATATCGTTGAATGCAGAATTCAACAGAAAGCCTGTTACTGTCATGAAAGAACGCTATCCTCGTAAAATCTATATGAAAGATGAGCTTCTCATTGTGGTTTCTCGGTTTACTAATGGACATGGGAGATTAAGGCGCTTCCCTACTTGACACAGCATTTATGGTCCTGACGGAATTCAGTAGTGCTGAAGTCTTATCGTAGATATGAGGCCTCTTGGTATTTTTTATAGTGGCATTTCCTGGGATATCTATAAAATTGCTTCTGCCAATGAACGTTTGGCAGAGTCGTTCGTAGAGGGTGACAGATTTCAACGGAAAGTGGCGGACTGTGGAGCCTGGAGCTCTCTAATTTTGACCCGCATTTATGTTTTGGACTGCTTCCTTTCTCATCTGAGCTCTGCGCGAACTTGATCGTCCCTCTTCAAACCTCGGGATTCGATTCAATCGACACACTCATTCATTTAATAGCAAGACAAAGGACTCGCCGTCAACATGTCGGGGCGACGCGATTTCCTCAACCAGGCTGCCCCTGAGAACTATGTCGCTGGTCTCGGACGAGGCGCAACAGGTTTTACGACACGATCCGATCTTGGCCCTGCTCGAGATGGGCCCAGCGAGGATCAGATTAAAGAGGCTCTTGCGAAGCGCGCCGCTCAGCTAGGTCTTGCGCCGGATAAGAAGGGCAAGGATAAAGAGAAGGATGAAGACGATGGAGGTGACGAAGAACGATATCAAGATCCTGACAACGAAGTTGGGCTCTTCGCTGGCGGTGTGTACGACAAAGATGATGAGGAGGCTGATAAGATTTGGGAATGGGTGGATGAGAGAATGGACCGAAGAAAAAAGCAGCGCGAAGCACGAGAGCAGGCCGAGAAGGACGAATACGAACGAAACAACCCGAAAATTCAACAGCAGTTTTCCGACTTGAAGCGAGCTCTGGCGACTGTCACTGACGATGAATGGGCAAATTTACCCGAAGTTGGCGACTTGACAGGCAAGAACCGGCGTAGCAAGCAAGCGTTGCGACAACGATTCTATGCTGTTCCCGACAGCGTCATTGCGGCAGCGCGCGACTCGAGCGAGATGGGAACGACAGTTATGGATGAGGGCACTTCTTCCAACGCTGGTGGCAGCGATGCTACAGATGGTACAATGACCAACTTTGCCAAGATCGGTGCGGCTCGCGACAAGGTGCTCAAGTCCAGATTGGAGCAAGCTGGGAGCGATTCTGCTGCGCCAGGCACATCAACTAGTATCGACCCTCAAGGCTATCTTACTAGCCTCAACAAGATGCAGATGAGTGAAGCGCAAGCTCAGGTTGGGGATATCAACCGTGTTCGCGAGCTTTTGCAGTCTGTTGTCAAGACGAATCCCACAAACGCTTTGGGTTGGATCGCGGCGGCGCGACTCGAGGAGTTGGCAGGCAAGAGTGTAACGGCACGAAAGACGATCGACAAGGGTTGTACACAGTGTCCTAAAAGTGAAGATGCTTGGCTTGAGAACATTCGACTTAACAGCGATTCTCCAAATGCAAAGATTATTGCGCGAAGAGCTATTGAGGCCAACAACACATCAGTCAGACTATGGGTCGAGGCGATGAGGCTAGAGACGATTCCAAGCAACAAGAAGCGAGTTATCCGACAAGCGCTTGATCACATCCCTGAATCGGAGGCTTTATGGAAGGAGGCAGTGAACTTGGAGGAAAACTCCGATGATGCCAAGCTGCTCCTAGCCAAGGCCACCGAACTGATTCCTCTCTCTGTGGATCTCTGGCTGGCCTTGGCACGACTGGAGACGCCAGAGAACGCTCAGAAGGTCCTCAACAAGGCTCGAAAGGCCTGTCCTACGTCACACGAAATTTGGATCGCGGCTGCACGGTTACAGGAACAGCTCGGACAGGGTACCAAGGTCAATGTTATCAAGCGTGGTGTCCAGGTCCTGGCGAAGGAGTCTGCGATGCCCAAGCGTGAGGAGTGGATTGCAGAGGCAGAAAGATGCGAGGAGGAAGGTGCCATTATCACCTGTCAGAATATCATTCGGGAGACTCTAGGTTGGAGTTTGGACGAGGATGATGACCGCAAAGACACATGGATGGAAGATGCGAGGGCAAGTATCAACCGAGGCAAATACGAGACAGCCAGAGCCATCTACGCCTACGCACTACGGATATTCGTCAACAGTAGGACGATGTGGATGGCAGCAGCAGACTTGGAAAGAAACCATGGAACCCGAGAGTCGCTCTGGCAAGTGCTGGAGAAGGCTGTGGAGGCGTGCCCCAAGAGCGAGGACCTATGGATGATGCTGGCCAAGGAGAAGTGGCAGGCTGGCGAGGTGGACAATGCTCGTCTCGTTCTCAAACGTGCCTTCAACCAAAACCCCAACAACGAGGATATTTGGCTTTCCGCTGTTAAGCTAGAGTCAGAAAATGGCAATGGCGAACAAGCCCGGAAGCTTCTGGAGATTGCCCGCGAGAAGGCTCCCACAGATCGTGTATGGATGAAGAGTGTTGTGTTTGAACGAGTGTTGGGCAACATCGAGGCTGCTCTAGATCTTGTCCTTCAGGCTCTTCAGTTATTCCCCGCAGCAGCCAAGCTTTGGATGCTTAAGGGACAGATCTATGAGGACCTCGGCAAAACTGGCCAAGCGAGAGAGGCTTATGGCACAGGAGTCAAGGCAGTACCCAAGTCTGTTCCCTTGTGGCTTCTATATGCCAGGCTTGAGGAGCAGGCCGGTCTTATCGTGAAGGCTCGGTCGGTGCTTGACCGTGCTCGACTCGCTGTGCCAAAGAATGCGCAGTTGTGGTGCGAGTCAGTACGACTAGAACGTCGAGCAGGCAACACAGCCCAGGCCAAGTCAATGATGGCAAAGGCACAACAAGAAGTCCCCAAGAGTGGTCTCCTCTGGGCAGAACAGATATGGCATCTGGAGCCTAGAACACAGCGCAAAGCCCGCAGTCTCGAAGCTATCAAGAAGGTGGACAGCGACCCCATCCTGTTTGTGGCTGTGGCGCGCATCTTTTGGGGCGATCGCAAGCTGGAGAAGGCGCAAAACTGGTTCGAGAAGGCTCTTGTGCTGGACAGCGACTATGGTGATTCTTGGGCTTGGTACTACCGGTTCTTGTGCCAGCATGGTACGGAAGAGAAGCGGGCAGATGTGGTGACGAAGTGCGTGCTGAATGAACCTCGACATGGCGAAGTGTGGCAGGCGATTGCGAAGAAGCCCGCAAATGCGAGAAAGAGTTGTGAGGAAATACTTAAGTTGGTGGCTGAGGAATTGGAGCAATAGGGTCGTCTGATATTAGAGGGACTGGCACCTGGTGATCACCAGGGATTATATTGATTTGGAGTTCTGGACTTAGTTATATGAAACTAATGAGCTTAGACAACCTTCGAAGCGGTGGATGGTCTTTAAACACCGCATGTCACCAAAGCATGTACGACTTCTTCTTGTTGACCGTGATTCATTGCTCTTATACTATCGAATTACATTGCATGCAGAGACCCAGAGCTATCTCACGGCCAATCTCATGCTGCTGGGCCATGACCATTCGCCCGCTCAATCCCAAAAGTGATACCCCAGGCTCCGACTTTGATTAAATAAGTAATACAGTTGCTTCATCTTGGTTCTTGATTGTTGCGAATCCGCTCATTTGCCGCCACCGAACCAGCTCGAGATACCGCCCTTGGCCTTTGCGGCTTCCGCCTCGACACGGTGATCGAACTTGTCGACTACTCTCATGGCCTCGGCCTTTGCGTCCTTGGCAACAGACTCGACGTTGCTCTTGATAACACCAGCCTGGCGGTCGGCTTCGGCAGTCTGCGATTGGGTTAGGACATGACTGCAACGCACTAGAACACAATTGTAGTGTTTGGGGAAATAAACGTACAACACTGTCAATCTTGGCACCGGCAGCAGCACCAGCTCCCTTCAGTTCACCCTCAGCATTAGGGGAACGGCCGGGAAGGTGGCTCTTGATATCGGCAGCAACGCTATGGGCGTCACCTATTGAGGAGTTAGTAGAATTATTGGCATTGGGGTTGAGAGCGCATACTCTCGGCCTTCTTCTCAGCAGCTCGTGGGTTGCCGCCAGCGGCGTAGAGGTAGTATCCGATGCCAGAGACAGCAGCGCCGCCAAGAATGAGAGGAGTGCGAGACTTGGACATTTTGAATGGTTTGTAGTTGTTATTTGCGAAAGTGTGTGTTGTTGTGATGTGGTTTGTAGAGAGGGTTGAGTATGGAGTGACAAGATGCAATGACGGATGAGGAGATGATGGCCGGGTATTTATCATAAAGGAAAGGAAAGTAACCTCTTTTCTACCTTAGGTAAGGTGGTTACCTCGGAACTACCTCATACCTCATAGGTTAGTAGGTACCAGGAAGATTCCCTTGCAAGTCAAGAGATTACTTGGTAGTGCCCCTCTTCTTCGTCAATCAAATTTCCATGTGCTCATATGCGAACCTGAAAAGGATGGTTGCAAGTACATGACGTAACAAGGGCGGGGAGAACCAATTGTTCGGTTCATGAGGTGATGAGTGATGGTTGAACTGAATGCGGATACGTACTATGACCTTGGTGGACTGATACTGTTTAATACTACCTATGAACTTCAATTGGTGAGTAGACTAAGGTACTTAGGTACGGTTGCTTGACGGACAAAGCATTATCTATGGTGCTGTCGTAGATGTCATGACACTAGTAATTCTGGTCGTGCAAGTAGATTTATTAATCTTCACTGAAGGTGTAATTATATATATCTCTCTCTCTGTGACTCAAGATTCTCAGGCGCATACTCCAATCGCTTATACGGGCAACAAGGTGCCTTTCAGTTTGTATCCAATTCTTGATGTCGTAATATGATTCACTTCTAGACTTTTTTGTTAATCGAACATTCCACGCTAAAGTGATGAGCCGCCGACGGAGCTGCACCTCATGGATTTCCTCCAGGGAACGGCCCCACCGAAAGATGCAAGTACCCGACCCGCCGTATATCGGCATTACATCATCGAACTTTAGTAGCTTATTCTTCTCTGGCTACTAAGGTTAAGCTGTGACGACGATCGATCATGAACGACACGGCTTACTTGTCTGTATTATATTTTTCCAATTGAGTATAAACTTTACATTTATTTTGACCATTCGTTTCGTGTCTACCTATGCCTGCTGCCACTTGCTCTTTTATATATATATATATATATTTTTAGCCCCTAAACTGAAAGAATTGTATTATTAGCTCATGAAACTTTCCATTGGATATTTGCTACAATAATAGAACATCATTATCAACACGGAAGCTGCCTCAGCTGAACGCCCCGCCACAGTCTCCCAAAGCAGGTTGGAGCCCCTAACAGTCAGCCGTAGCGCCTCCTCCAAGCTCACAACGCCATAATGCCTCTCCTAGCCTGCTTTTTTGACACTTCGCTTTTTTCGTCTTTTACTCTAATCACAGCGTTACCTTATTCCAAGTGACACTCTGACCATCTAGTGTCAGGTGTCTCCATTGTTGTCTGGAGACGAGACGCGGCTGAACAGTCTCGTGCCATCATTCGTTTCAAACACCAGACGCAATTCATCTCCGCCATCATTGACAACCTGAACAAGCTCTCTCCCATCTGTGACCGGGCAATCAGCCCCGGGCGGCACAGCTGCAATGCTGAGGGTCAAGAGCTCGCGTCGTCCCGCGGGACTAAAGCCTACAGATTACGATCATGAAATTGCCCTAGTCGATCACGATGCCGCCGCGACACCGACAGGGTCAGTTACGCCCGAACCTCATAATATAACAAGATACTCCACAACATCAAGATTGTTGGGCCTGGAGGAGGAACGCGAGGAGCAACAACAAGAGAACCGTGACGAGCAAGATGGCGGCCAAAAGAAGCCATCGAGCAATACGTCCAACAATGCTCACACCAATGAGCATGAGGATTCCCATACTGAGGGTGAAAGCCAGACCCATCCATCATCGAACCGCATTGAAAATGGCCAACCTTCAACACCCCCACAAACAAGACCATCCATTGAAATCCAAGGTCAGTATGGCCCGCGATATCGGATCTCAAATTAGCCTGACGTATCAGCAGAACCAACCCCCGACGGCTTTCATGGAGATCATCCACATGTGAAGCCAAAGAGGCCTCATGTCGAACGCGAGACAGCGATAGACATCCTTTACGAGAATGAAAGGGGTGGGTTTCTCTGCGGCATTCCTCTGTTTTCTTCGCAAGCTCTTGGAGGGCTTGATCCACCTGCTTGGAGTAAGTCGTCAAACCCAGAAATACGAGTCACCTTTATCGAGTAGACATTGACATTTTTGCTTCAGCCAACGGGTACCATAAAGCTTCACCAAGCAACATCCATAATGCACAAGTTCCCGACCCTACATGGGAATGGGCGTGGCCCGAATGGCGAATTAACCATCAAAAAGGCGTCGACGAGCATGGCTGGGAATATTCCTTCCACTTTTCAAAAAAGTTTTCCTGGCATAGCGGCAAGTGGTGGAACTCGTTTGTTCGCAGACGTGCCTGGATTCGCAAGAGGGTGCGAAAGAGACCAGAAGAAGTGTCTGCCGATCCGCATATGCTCAACACGGATTACTTCACGATACGGCCAGCTTCTCACAAATCACCAAAGTCTCGCACGAGTGTCATTAGCAGTCGTCTCAGTCGCTCGAGTATGAGCCAGATGTCGGCCGCGGACGCGGACGAGAAACCTGCCGATATTGATAACGTGGACGACCTCATGCGCGCTCTTCGACAAGCCAGGATAGACCGAGAGAAGCTTGACGCTGTCAACAACTACATGGAACATGCAACGGACCTCCAAAACCTTCAGCACGAGATGCACGAGATAATGTCTTTATTTGTTTTCCAACAATCGCGTCGCATATTGCTCAGCAGATTGATGGAGATTCATGACGAGACGACAACTCAGATGAAGAAGACGAACACTTCTGAATTACGAGAGCGAAACCAGGCATTGAAGGATGCCGTGCATCATGCTGATGAAGAGGTTCGCAAGCTAGCCTACTGGAGCGACGTCAAGCAAATGGCCGAGAACGGTGAGGCGAAAGAGGCAGTCAAAGGAGATAAAGGTTGGGATGAAAGTTGGGAAGGTGTCGACCAGAGCGGCGGCGCTCATCCAATGCAGGAAAAGGCCATGGTTAACGGTAAAAAGAAGGAATCGGAGACATGAGCGAAAACGGTTGTCAAGTTTCAATCTTTTGATGAGTAAAGAAACATGGGCGTCTGATGGGAAGCAGACAAGGCGTTGTTGCATTGGTGCAGCTGGCGATTTGATGCTGGTAACTACAAGCTACCTGTTCACTATTGTAATACCTTTATAAGTTTACTACATACATGATTCGTTTTGGTTTATCACATTGACATGGCCTTATACACGAGGAGCCAAGTCGAGACATGACATTCGGGTGCCCACGTGATGCAACGGCCAACATCGCGGGTCCGTTATCGCGATAACAGATAACGTCCGCCCGCGCCAATCTTTTTTCCGCCATATTTTGAGACTACTATACCAAGGTATCTAGCAGCCAAGGACCCAGCTCTCAACGAGTGGCCTCTCGAACTAAGACGCCTTCGACGATGCGTGAATTATAACAAATGTCCCTGGCGATCAAGTCAATATGGCGGGCTCGGTCGCGATGCTCTGCCTTCCTAGGACCTTTTCCGAAATCAAGAGCCCCATTACCCTCCAGGATGTCCAATCCCTACGCTATCCGGCTTGAGTCAACGACAGCATATTCGGATGGGACAAACTCAACTGAACCCCCGGAAACAGCTCTTGTAGCCCTTCCTGAAAAGTCTCTCGAAGTGAGCGAACAACAGCCTGAGCAGGTCATTGCCAACCTAGTTACAGACGATACTCACGAGTCCCGCAATCGAGTCTTTAAAGATGCGTTCAGGATCGATGCGCTTCGACTGGTTGAAGATAAAGATGCTATGACGCTCTTTAAACCTGTGATCGGAAGACCACTTCAATATCCAAACGAACACGCGAACAAAGCAAGCGCAAAGGAGCATAGGCGGGACGCACGACGACAGGCCGGCTTAGGTGTGGTCTGGAGCCACTTCGACAAGACAGTTCCGCAATGGATAGAGTGTTTTGGGCTAATGAAGCGCATGACACCACAATGGAGCGAGAGGGCCAACATGTCGGCTGTAAGGATCGTCCTACCCAAAACGTGGGATATCGAAGTCAACAATCAGAATCTCGAATATGTCGACTCTGCGACGGGCGTGCTCCAGAAACTGCGGGCAGCGGTGGACCGTAACCCTTCTGCCATTGTACTACGTGGACAGAGCAAGATATTGGTCAAGGTGGCCGACGAGATTGTGAGATATTGTGAAGACGCTGAAATCTATGAGCTGGGAGAAGTGGCGGCTTCGGATTACAAGACTAGGCAGCTGTGGCCAACCATTGAAAATGCGCCAAACGGAGGTGCCTCACTCCCTGATGACCATAACGACAATATCTGGGTGCACAAAGAGTACCAGCCTCACTCTCTCCATGTGCCATACGAGCAGATCCCGCGACCGTCCTTATGGACACATGACAACTTTGAACACTATATCTCAACGCTGTGCTATGGCAAGGTGCCTCCTCATCTAGCAATCAGGTTCTACGGCCAAAGGCGAGTGAATGGGAGATATATCGATACGGATGGCATCAGGATCAAGCTCATTGTTGATGCCTTTGATGACCCTGCTGCAAAACCATTCATTACTATCCCTGTCTTGAAAATGGCTATTTCCATGATGGCTTTCCGAGGTGGACATCGTGCCTCTGCCAACCATCTCATACAATTGGGAGAGGAATTGGGCATTCCTATGGACACCGATATATACAACATCATGCTTGAAGGCTACACTCACAAGCGTGATATTGGCTTCTTTTATAGGTTTCTCCGAAGGATGCAGGCGCGCTATCATCACCCCAACATTCGAACATGGCTGCTTTTCCTTCGACTGGTTAGGGGTGAGGACGAAAGGAGGCAGGTCATTGTGGCCATGTACCAATTGGGGATGTTCAATCACCAGGCCACGCGTCGCGGGATCGCCGATGTGATGGCCTCTCTCGATGCATATGCTGCTTTCAAAGCTGGAATATCTCTGAAAGGCTTCCTGGACGAGCAGAAGGAACGCTACGGTGAGGGCTGGCTAGCGATCGATGGCCTCAATAGTATTGTCACTGAACTACTTCGCTTCCACCGTCCAGAAGATCCTCGAATCGAAGATTGCAAGAAACTGGTCAGGATTCATACCGAGTCAGGCCACAGAGTTGAGCTCAAGACCATCAACATTTTCCTCAGCTACGCGGCCAAGTCCAGAGATTGGGATACTGCTCTCTGGGCTATGTCACTCTTCAAGGACGCTGGCTGCGAGCCTGACCAGGAGACTTATGGTGCTCTCCTGTCACTTGCGGTCAAAACACGCTCACCACATGCCCTCGGAACTGTCTACTTCTACGGCGTCCTCCATCGTCAGCTCAAGAAGGGGTCGAGAGACTTGCTGAGCCATGTCCTCCTTCGCAAGCACAAAGACCCCTTTTGGAAAAAGCTTGAGCATCAGCCAGGCATTTTCCCCAGACAGGCAATCCCTGATATTCTAGCCAACAAGATTCCTCGTCTCTGGGTAGTCATGTCCCGAGTCGAGCGTGTCATCCTTGACAAGTGGGCGGGCTATGTTCCCCTTAAACCCCTCGAATATGCGCTCGGACTTTCATATCGCTCCAATGACCTGCCCATGCACTCCCAGATCAAGGCCGATAAACCCTTTCAGGTGCAAGATCTCATCGTCAAGCTTCGCAGAGCTGACGGTCAACCTGGGAAAATCAACGTGCGTCTCAAGGGCCGTTTCGATCCGGCGCGTATGATTGAGGGTTGGGATGAGTCTCTGGCAGATACAAATCATCCGAGCATAGTACAAGGAGAAGAGCCTGACAGTTGGCCTGATAATGATGATGACGTTAATGATGATACTCCAAAGCTTTTGTCGGCAGGGCCCGAGACGGACCCAAAATCGCCTAACGGTGGTCAAGATGGTCCTCCTGAAAGACCAAATTCCACCCCTTCCCCTGAAGCTACTTTGAAGGAGCTCGAGAAGAAGATCGAAGAAGCTCGAAGAAGAGACCAGATTTAAGTCTTGCTGAACTTCTGTGAGAAGCGCCATATACAACCCCCAATATCGTATGTTCAGCACCTTGCCTCACCACCCTGTATATTACAATTCCTTCTAGGACGCCTACCCATTTTACCCGTACTTTCAAGGGCATATTATGAAAATCACGGACATACCATGTACACTAGCAAAAGCACATTTTATAAGAGGACGGGCGAGACGGAAACCAGAACATCGATAAATAAAAACGAAGTTATGAGAACACCCAGATCTTTACCTCTCACTAAATTACAGTCTGTCTTGCCCTCGAGATCAGTTCAAATGTTCACCCACATTACATAAGTGCCAAGTCTGGAATTACAATGAAAGTTCCTGGAGAAATATGGATATAGATGTTTCCCAACTCACGTCTGAATAAATCGAGCCTACCGTTGAAAAAACAACAATGGGCCCTCAGTTAGTGTCCTGTATATGCTATACTGCCTCTTAACCCCTCTAAAAGCAATCCAACCATACTCGAGCATATCATCCCAGCATTGCGAGGGGGGAGGCTGGCATTCGCAACGGAAGATTGGAATGAGACTGATGATCTCATGGCGACGTGAAGAAAATGGGAATCCCATGCGTGCGTAAACATAAAAAAAAAAAGGGTTTCTCTCGCTCTTCTTTCTTTCTTTCTTTCTTTCTTTCCTTGTATCCGCCTCAGCCCAGAACATGATATGCTTCCCGAGTCTCGCTCTTCTCGTGATGCGCCTCGACAAGTCGATGAAGAGCGCACGATCCAGATCCAGGTTTCACACCAATACACCGACAAGTTGAGATGCAAGACTTAACATGAGAATATCACAACCTCCCCTCATGACCACCATCTACCACTTGCCCTTTGAACGTCCCAGAAAGTTGGGATCCGAGAAACATAACCGGAGGTGCAAGGGAGAAGCGACACCCAGGTTGAATTCAAACCCGTTACCCCGTAATTTCAGACCACAACCTATTCTTCCTTCTTGATTTCCTGGGCACTGGCCTCCTTCTTCACCTCCTCCGCTGCGTCCTTGTCGGTAGGCTTCGTAACGGTTGCATCGGCGGGTTTCGTATCGGCGGAAGCGTTATCGGCGGCGGCGGCGGCGCCAGGGGCGGTTACAGGAGCGGTGTCCTTCTCGGCGGATGACGGGTTTTTGGTGACCTGGCTGGCGAGGTCTTTGTCTTCGTCGGCGTTGTCGAACATCTCTGTATCATCTGAATCCGTAAGAACCTCAGTGCCATCGCCGAGGAAAATGATCCGGCCTCGGTACCCACCAACTCCAAAGCTTCGTCCCTTGTTTTCAGGATCCATCTCATAGCCACTGTCGCTATCCTCAAAGTTGTGGTGGACTCCAGGTCCTCGGAATTCGGCTACCAATTTCACGTCAGTCTGTGTCCAGACTTCCAACTTGATTCGCAAAATGTGTATCATCCTTACCGTACTCGGGAGGAGCACATGGACCATCTCCGTTGGCGACCCGGCGGGCGATCTCCTCGTACCACTCTTCCTTGGTCTTTCCGTTGAGGAAGCCAATGATGACCATGGTCATATTGTCGCATCCAACGCCGCCGGTCTCAGAGTTGGAGGCAAGACAGTTGTCCATCATGTTCTCGCAAATCTTGTCGAGCTCCTGCTTGGCAGCGATGCCTCGTCGGACGAACTCAACCACGGCTTGAGAGGATTGGCAATCCCAGATACCTATGCTAGTGAGTACTGTTATTCCCTCATCACTCGAGCCGACGTAGCTTACCATCACAAGCAATGACCAGGAATTCATCCTCGTCTGTAAGATCATGTTGCTCAACATCGGGGTAGGCTGTAACAATTTGGTTCTCGGGGGACAACTCAGCACTCTTCTTGAATTCAAAATCACCAATAGCACGCGAGAGGGCGAGGTTTCCGTTCACTCGGCCGAAGTCGACAAAGCCACCGGCAGCTGTGATTCGGTTCTTTTCGTCTAGTGTGGATGTCAGTACTATCGCTCGTGTTGCGTGAGTGATGTGACTGACTCTCGAGTTGGGGCTTGTGGTCCTGAGATAAAGGCTTGGCACGACCCTTGATACCAAGAACACCTCTCGAATCACCAGCGTTGGCCTTAATTTACGTGTCAGCTTCTTATAGAGACATCGCATGTCCTCCTCCATTGGGATCTGAAGGGGAAAGCCAAAGTGAGGAAGCAAAGGCGAGGGGCGAACTAACAACATAGAGCTTGTTGCCAGCGATCAAGCTGACACAGGCTGTGCAACCGGAAACTTCTTCTTCGTACTTGGGGTCTGGTGTTGGCGAAACATGACACGTTAGCAGTTGTTATTCCAGAGCCCAGGCGACAATTTGTCCATTATCAGGCATGGTGGAGAACGGAAAAGACCAAAAGCTGGCGCATACCGTTGAGAATAGCGCGATCGGTCGCGAGGAAACCATCCTTCAGACCCTGAGCATAGTCACCAGACTTGAAGGTGTCCTGCTTGAAGATAATGTTGTGAATGTTTTGACCGGTAAATAGTGCCACCTTGTCACCACCGTGTCCGTCGAAAACACCGAAGAAGGACAGCTTGCTGGAGTGAGACTTGGCTGAGTCGAGGTCGAGGACTGCGGTGTGAGCATCCTCCATACTAATGCGCCAGCCTTGCATGGCCGAAACACCGTAGATGAGGCGCTCATCCTCACCCTTCTCCGAAGTCTGTAGGATAGAAAAGAAGCGTTAGCGGGACTTGGTCTGACGACAAAGCAGCCGGCGGGAACATCGGGGAAGCGGATATCAGTATGTGAACATGGGCGTGGAAAATAATAATCGCAAGAGCTAAATTACAAGCCCAAAGCCTCCGGTGGTCGACGCATATTCCCGACAAGGCTGAGGATATAGGCGCTGCTGGTGAAATTGGTATTGCGTGGGCTCCAGCGCCAGTGCTGGGTGAGGGGCTCATGACTGAGCAAGATTGCCCCTCTCGCGCCAGGTCCAAGTACTAAATCCCAATGGCCGAATGCAAAACAGAAAAAAAACCGAACAGAGCCGCGCAGATGATCGAGACGAGCACATAAAATTCAAAGGCACAAGACGCACCTTTTCGACAACGGGCTCCGATAGAGTCTGACCCATGACTATAGATTGTTATGGCCGGTTCGATCGAAAGAAAGCCTAGGCGTTGCTGGGACGAGACAGGACGGCGAGCGGAAGAGAGAGGAGAGAAGAGATGAGGAAGATCGACCGACGAGGGGTTGGCGGGGGGGAGAGGGTCGTTTGAAGAGGGGGGGGTGACGAGATAAGATCTCGCTCGACAAGAGAATTTTAGTTATTTGTTAAGAACAAGAGGTACGAGTATGAGTATGAGTAGTATGAGGAGAAGAAACTATAGCAAAAGCAAAAGGTAAAGAAGATGAATGGGGTAGACTACGATGCCGGCGCCGGGAGCGTGGTCAAAGGTGGATTCACGCTTTCTGTTGATGCGGAAGAGGGAGATTTCGACGTGCGAGAGATGGATCTGGATGTGTGGATTGTTGAGGTGAGGTGAGGTGATGTCGGGCGGGGGGTCGCACCTATGGCGGGGGGGCTAGTGCTGTAGCTAGCTGTGCGATCGCTAGGCTTCAGTGGTGGTGATCACCAAATTTGGAGCTCTCCAGGTGAGCGGCTGCCTAACAATAGCACCCTGGGTCGGTACCTTTCCCTGAGGTGGTGGACGTTTTTAGCTGGGCTCGACCTGAGGCGCGGGCTTTGAAAATCAAATGAGGCGGGGGTATGGATATCGCAGGTATTGGATGAATATGGATGAATTTATGCATTTTCTCAGAGGAACTGTCAAATGCAGCACCCATCTACGGATGGATACCTTACGTATTGCTGAATCTTGTGCTCCTCGAGGCATAATTAGTACCTACCTTAGGGGACCTTAGGTACAGTACAGCTTGATATCAACCAGCATGTGCCAATCAAGGTGTTTTCAACCGTAATATCTCGCTCCTCCATCCCATCTGAAAGAGCTCAACTACTTTGGTCTTAGCACCATTCTAGTCCAAGGCAGGGGCGAAAACACTGGACTGTTCCTGTCCCTACATCATCAATCTGGGCTGCTCTTCTGCTCGCTTACCCCTGTTCCCATAGGAATGGGACCGCCACTGACAGCCACGCTTTGTATGAAATAACTCGAGGTGATACAATGACCTCACGTCAGTGGCTATGATGTACGCATCCATACAAACCATCACCCCGTTGATATACTAGAATAAGTTGAGCCTTTTTAAAACCACCCACTACATGAAAATTAGTTGAGAGGGAAAAACCTTGCATAAATACGTCGTGTCGTGTAAGAGTTCCGTCAGCCGCTGGCGCCTAAACAGTCCCCTCTCGTTCGCTCTTTTTTTTTTTTTTTTTTTC